>JAWZYV010002196.1:0-1282657 GCA_038373885.1 Cheiracanthium punctorium
AGCAGATTGCCCTCGTAGGCAGATTGCCCTTGTAGGGCAATTGCCCTCGTGGCAGATTGCCCTCGTAGAGCTTTGCTTTAGCAAAGCTCTACGAGGGCAATCTGCGTTCAGGGGTAATGCCATGTGCGGAGGATTTTTTACGGTGTTCTAACGCGTATTCACGTTAAATATGGAGAAAACTGCCCAAAATTCCAGACCATTAGATCGACAGCCTCGCGGTAAGTCTGAACTGCTAAAGGAAATTCAAAGACCCAAGCGGCGAATAAACGACGAGTACCGAAAAAAATCTCTTTTTGTCGTCTACCCTTCAATGCCCAAATAGCATTATGTTGAAGAGCATTTTATAATCGATGCCGTGATTTATCTGTCTTCATTAAAGATTTATTAAGCTTAAATTTTTAATAAAGGTAGGGAAAAGAGAACATATGTTGTTCTACGCCCCCCTCCCTCTCCCTCAGTAATAAGTGGGTAATGACACCCAGAAATTGTCCTCAAATGGGGAGTGGTTTTGGGGGTCAGAACCCCCCCATAATTTTAAAAAAGGGGTTTATTCTTGGCAAAGAGAACCAGGGACACGAAATAGGAAAGGATCTATATCTTTCATTTTCTAATATTTAGTAAGCAATTTTAGCGAGATTTTATTCATGGCTTCTTTTTACTACTGTAAATATGAAATAGTATAGAAGTTGTTTTTGTGCAGTGGAAATATCCGATAATGAAGGCAGATTCTTAACTAGATTAAAGGACTCTGTGGCTACAAATGATAACGAGGCCTCATCTTCACTATTTTTTCCAAGCTTAACCACTGTTAATCAAATTATAGTCCACTTCTCTCGCATGTATGTATGCCACTCCTAAGCTCGGAGCCAAGGTGCACTGCCCGGTATGCCCAGTGGTAATTATGGCCCTGGATAAGGGGCCTCAATGTACCTTAAAAAGGGCCTTTTTGAAGCTTACTATTTCCGGACCTCAACACTTTTCATTACGGCTTTGCCTTAAAACCCACCTTAAATTTTTTTTTCTGGCTACGCCACTGGTTAGTAACTGTTATTGTTGGGACTACAGACAGAGTACATTTATGCTCGTTTATCTGAGATTTCAATAGTTGCCAAGTCTATGGTTTATCCGTCGGGTGAAAATCCGCACATTACTGTCTCTCCGTCCCCTCTCTGAACGAGATAAAAAGTAATAAGTCACGTGCACGATGACCAGCTGAGCTGTCCCTAACCAACCAGGGAATAATAGGTGTTGGCCGCCCAGTCACTTGCTGTACTAGTTTTGTTGGGTACAAAACCGGTCGGCTGCTGCCCCGAAAACTTTACCGTACGTGGTGTTTCTAGGAATATTTTCCCTCCTTTTTAAACTAAATACACGGTAAGTTGTTGTTTATTCCATTCCATCATATTGTTGCTATTTATTTATTTATTATATTAATTGGCAGAGGTACTACAAACAATTCCGGCCCCTGTACTAGAAATTGAATGTGTGGGTATGTCGCCCGACCAAAATTTTTATACAATGCTGCGGGCCAGGTAGACCTTGTCAAATCCCTGTACTTATTGTGATAAAAATCGGTGTATGCATATTTTTTGCATGTGTAATTTAGGTTTAGTTGATTGTTTACAAATTAGTTTTAGTTACAAATTTGAATCGAATTAAAAAATAAATTAACTGGCGGTTAAATATTATTTTTCGTTGCCAATTTTTAAAAAAATTAAGATGTGAGGAACTTACCAATACATTTTCACAGACAGCATTTTCTTTACTAGAAAGTAAGTAATGAATATATTGGATATAGAGTTGTGGGGAGATGGAGGGGCTTAAAAACTAATTGCTTCATTATTAAAGGTACTATCTCGACCAGCAGTTTCCAACCTTTTAACATTGTGCCCCTCCCAACGAAAGGTTACTTAAGTTCTCTCAGCATACATACAGTTTTTTATTCTTTAACAATTAACATTTAGTCGCCTTTTCTAAAAAAAAATGTTATCGGTAAAGTTAGTACACACATTTTAAGCGAAAATAGATGTTTTGGAGTAAAAATAAGAATAAATAAGAGGATTTTTAAAACATGCATCATCACTTCTTTGCCTGTTTTTCTTCCCCCCCCCCCCCCAACCATGCAAAAAGGTTGATGTGCAGAACGCTTTGCTCTGCACCCTCAAGGAGGGCGCACCCCACCGGTTGGGAGCTGCTGATCTAGACGGGTTTGCCTATAGGGCGCAAGATCATCTACCTGTGAAATAAATAAAACTTTGCAAAATAACGCATAAAAGGTACTTCAAATCTCATATAGATTTGATAAGTACCTTCAAGTGTGTTAGTTTACAGTTTTGAGTATTTTATCTTTTAAACGCCAGTTTCATTTGAGTGTTTTCTGCCATGCGCCTGTCATTTTCTTCGTGTCCTGTAATGATTGCTCTGTAAATTTGTAAATCATCAAACTGTATTATAAGATTGAAATTTGAAACAAATCCTCCGATTTTCGATCACAAATATAAATACCAAACTAATTATGCCAGGGGATTGAAACTTTTGAATGGTTCTTCGTATTCTGTAGTAATAAACGATGAACCTATATTAGTTATGAAACTTAAAAAACATCTTAAAATTGTTGAAAATCGAATATTTTGCGAAATGTGATACAATTCGAAAACTTTTTCCGTACCATTTTCATATTTAAGAATGCCCCCCCCCCCCCTCCCATAAAATGCACAGATAGTTTCATAAAATAACAGATTTTTCGTTTAAATCTGTGTATGTTATGAAACTCTAATATAGTTTCATAAAATACACAAATTTTTCGTTTATTACACTATCACACACACACACAAAACAGCCGTTTGCGGTTATGTATGACTTGTGTCTTTCTCATTATGCATTTAAAAAAAAATGTCTAATAAACCACCTATCATTCCCCGAGCATTTTTTTTCGTCAAAACGAAATTTCACCGTTTTTATGCATGTTAGATGATTCCATTGTATTTCTGTTGCTTGAATTTTCCAACGAAGTGTTTGGCATGAAATCGTTATAGCTGATAACTCACAGACAAGACAGAGATCTAAAATTGTTTATTTAATAACGATTTGTAATTTTCGTAATGTTGGATTGAAACTATTGGGGTAACTTTAGTCCCTCCACCCTTCCCATAGAAATAGTATTAGGTGTCTGAAACACTTTGCAATTTTATGCATTGTAAAAACAATTATTAGACTGCGTTTATTAGATTAAAAAAAAACTTACTATCTACTCCTAGGTAGTATAAATCGGAGATGGTAATGTGGCATTCGACTTTTCAAAAGTATACTTTTTTTTTTTTTTTTTTTTTTTTTTTTTTGTAAGAAATTAAATGCCTTGCATATACCGCCTAAAAGTATTACATTTTACTTTTTTCTTGGATCAAGAGATCTAATTTTTCTACTTTTACATATTACCTGTAAATTGTTTTTTAAATGCTTTTTGTTTTTATTTTCAAGTTACTAATCAAGAGCATTTGAATTTATTTCCTTCTTATCTCGTTACTGAAAACTCAAATCCTTGGAGAATTAGTTTGGCTGAAGTTGAGTTCCTTTTGTTATGGTTCCCAAAATTGGAAATAATTAGAAATTTTTGTTGGTGGTTGGGGAGAGGGGGAAAAGTTTTATTAGTAAAATAAATGTTTCCCTAAATCAAGTTGGGAAACCACATTCCCTCTTCTCCTGATGCTATACCTGTATGAGAATACAATCTAAGACACTGTATTTTGCAGATTTCTAATTTCTATGAGAGAAAATTTTAACTCAAAGTTCCATTCTCCAACTCGAAATACATTCTGCAAAGCTTGCTACCATTCAAGATATTGATGCAATGTGGTGAGGTATGGCTTCAATCAAATTTCAAGCAACAGAACCAATGAAAACATTAGCAAAGCTCCAATTTAGACAATGGCTTGAAAGATGTCTACCCCAATATCACATTGCAGATATTTCTTTTTAAGTGACCGTGCATAGCAGGCACGTAGCCAGGAAAATTTTTCGGGGTGGGATATGCGCCTGTAAAATTTTTCGGAGGGGGGGTGATATGAACTTATATGTGTATAAATAGACGGAATTTCATCACTAATCCAAAAATTTCCGCGGGATATATCCCGATATCCCCCCCCCCTGGCTACGCCCCTGGTGCATAGTGCCTTGCATAGGCGGCTGGTGCACCAAAAAAGTGGGGGGTCAAAAGAGATGAGTATGTAAGTAGAGGGCACCCTTAAAGCTGTTTTTTTGGGGGGGGGGTGTAAAATCGCCCTATAATTGAATTTTAATGTCATTATTGATTAATGACTTTCTCTAAAAGAACTAGGATCAAAAATCAGAACGGATGCCCACCGAAGACTCCCACCTTCCAATTCAAAGTAGAGATCTGCACGGACCGGGCCGGGTACGGGATTTATAAATCTGTTGTTGCCGGGCCGGACTCGTGTTAGTGTTAATTTTTTTCGAGTTCCTGCAACCCGCAAAAAAGTTAATGTTAATCACTTCTTAATATAAAATGTCTGAAAAATATTTATTTATTAGAGCTGAAGCAAACCGCATGTATTCGGTACTAAGATACGGATAATCACTCAGACTCGAAGTAACGAATTGCTACTTTGCGGTTGATCTCGTTACTCGTTACTCGATCCGAAGCTGTTTCGGATCGAGCAGCTTCGAACTTCGAATACAGACTGCCAGGCGAGGCGAACTAGGGGGAAACGGGTTCCAGTAATCGGGTACTAATATCTTCTGCTATTTGTTACTGGATATCGGATCGCGGTTTCAAGGGGGAAAATGACTTTTGAGTGTGCATTTCGGATCGACCAGGTTCGAACTTCGAATACAAGACTGCCGGAGGGAGAAAATGAATTTCGGTATTTGAGTAATAGTATGTTCCGTTCCGTTACTAGATACCGGAAGTATTATGGATTCTCGCTGTTTGAAGGAAAAAATCAGTTTCGGTATTTGAGTAGTAGTATGTTCTGGTTGCAATTCGTTTGTGCCGAGCCGAATGGTATCGTTTTGATGAGGTTTGGAAGAATCCGTATGTTTCGTTACAGTTATGGAGATGGATATACTATCTGCTGCGCTATTGATATGGGTCGTACAATGGGGGGATAGGATCCGGTGTATAGTATGTTCTTATGCGCAGTTGAACTTTTTTTTGCGGGGGGGGGGGGGGGTTCTTATAATTGTAGAGGAGCAATACATATAAGAGAAGCATGTTAGTAAGGGGTGCTAATTTCGGGCTTTCTAACATTTTAGTACTAAATAGTGGTGCAATCAGAATTCTTTCTTTCAGGGTGGTTCCGAAGCAGGATTGCGAACTTAACTTTTTCTTTTTTTTAGCTAGAATCGAAATATGAGTAATAAATAACAAATTATTTAAATACACCTTTTAAAAAAATATATTTTTATAAAGTAAACGAATTCACACATTTTTATTATTTGAAATATTATTTGGAACTAAAAAAAATATTTAGCATGGAAACCTAAACACATTTTTTAAGTAATTGTTTAAAAAATATATAAAAAATTGGGAGCTACCCGGGATTTCTATGCCCACTCCTGCGTAAGCCACTGGTATTAAAATAATTCAATAAAGTTCAGTATGTTTCTAAAATGTCGGCGTTTAGGGGGCCATCTGCCCTATTTTATGGTACATTTTATTCCATGAACTCATGGAATACGCATAGTCCGGTGCAACCATTCTTTCTGTATGAAAGGAGTGATAATTTTTGTTTAAAGAATGCTCTCATATATGCACCCACAGAAGGGGCTAACCCCTTTCATCCCAAAAGTGCAGAAATAGAACTGGAAATATCTTAAAAATAGATCATTCTCACTGAATTAAACAATTTTAATTTAAAATATGGTAATTTTTAATTTACTTCGAAAAATCGTCCAGCAAAAGATGTTTTTGATATGAAATAAGAACTCACAAATAATAAAGATATTATGCTTGTAGAGACGCAAAGTAGTTGATATCATACTGAGATCCCCTGCCCTGTGAATCTATATAAATAAAATTAGACTTTTGTCTGTACATTTCTTGGAATTCAAAAATTTTACGATTTCTATCCGTTTCAAGCACCCGGGAATCCGATGCGACCATCAAAAAAAAGTTTGTCTGTCTGTCATTCTGTCCGTGACGCTTTTTTTGTTTAAGCATCACGTAAAAATGACTGAAGCGAATGATATGAAATTTGGTGTCATGATAGGTGGTCACTTAACTTAAAACATAGGCGTCCAATTTTTAAAAAATCTTGATTAGATTTTCAGATTTTGCGAAAATCGTTTAAAACTGCGTAAATTTGTGTTCAAGCATCACGTAAAAACGACTGAAGCGAATGATATGAAATTGGGTGTCGTGATAGGTGGTCACTCAACTTAAAACATAGGCGTCGAATTTTTAAAAAATCTTGATTGGATTTTGAGATTTTGCGAAATTCCTTTCAAACTGCGTAAATTTGTGTTCGAGCATCACGTAAAAACGACTGAAACGAATGATATGAAATTGGGTGTCGTGATAGGGGCTCACTCAACGTAAAACTTAGGACAACGTAAAACTTACAGCGTCGAATTAAAAAAAAATCTTGACTAGATTTTGAGATTTTGCGAAAATCATTTCAAACTGCGTAAATTTGTGTTCGCACATCACGTAATAACTGCAAAGGTGAAAAAATGATATTTTGTGAAATGATAGGTGGTCACTCACCTTAAACTATAAGCATCTAATTAAAAAAATTGATCAGATTTTCGAGATTTTGCGAAAATCGTTTAAAACTGAGTGAATCTTTGTTCCCGCATTAAGTAATAATGACTAAAGCGAATTATATGATATTTGGTCACATGATAGATGGTTGCTCAACATAAACTATAGATGTCCAATTTTTTAAACATTTTATTAGATTTTGAGATTTGTGAAAATTCTCTCAAAATACGCTTATATTTCTTCAAACATCACGTAATAACTCGACTAATACGAATGATACGAATTGAGTGATAGGATAGGTAGTTGCTAATCTTAATTTATAGGCGTTGAAATTTTAAAATATATTGATTACATTTTGAGATTTTGCGAAAATCGTTTTAAAATGCTGAAATTTTGTTCCAGCATCACGAAAATAAAGACTGCAGGAATGGAACGAAATTGGGTGAACAGGATAGGCTGCCACTCAACTTAAATTCTAGCCTTCAAAATTTTTCAAAAATGTTGATTAGATTTTGAGATTTTGCGAAAATTATTTCAATATGCGTCAATATTCGTTCGCGCATCACATAATTACGACCAAAGCGAATGAAATGATATTACTTAGTTTACTCTCTAACCTGTAATATTTTAACAATACATAAAAATTATAACTTCGCTTTCTTTACTTTGGCAACATACTACATCCATTCTGTGTACTCCTACAATGCTGACGAAAGTTCTTGCTTTTTGGAAATTTGCATTCACTAACCCGTCAAGGACGGGTACTTCAGCTAGTTTAATATATGTGGCCCAATCCGGGGCCTTCGCAATTAGTAACGGGCCTGCGCGTGTATTTTGATGAGCCATCCAAAGAGGCCTACGGATGCTCGAGTCTTCACATATACATCAGGCATTTCTTAAGCTTTCCAGTGCTTTCAAACGTTATTTAATATAGTTTAAGTAGTAATTGTGTTACTTATTCAAGTACGAACTCATGATTAATTTGTTTGCTATGATACATATTTACATAAAGAAAATAGATGCATATAATTTGAAGGAAAAACAAAGTAGCGCTTACTCTCATGATTCACGATTGCTTATTTTAGTTTCACAAGTGGATATTTAATATACTTTAAAATAACTAAATACACAAATGAGAAAGACATTTTTATAATGAATATTTCATGAACGTAGTCGTATTTCCTACGTTATTTTAACCAATTCAACATTAATCTTTAACAAATGATGTATTAAAGCGCATTTCAGTGTTTTCGGGATATCCTGTATATTGGAGAAAATTGACAAAATACGCTCTATAGCGTGATTCCTGAATTAATTATTCTTTAATAAAGACATTTCATGTAGTATATAATATTCTTTTGTCGCTTTCTCAATTGAACTTAGGAATTGAGCAAGCATAATGAACGCTTGTACAAAATATTAACTACATTTGAAGTTTCTGTATAAACGGACAAAAATCAATAATTTATAATTTACTGTATTTCTGCACTGTACCAGATGTAAGTCTGAATCACATAATCAAGGCATATATAACTGATAAATAACATTTTCAACTGGCAAAATTAAATCGTCTAAATAGTATCAAACGTCATGCTTATTTACAAGAATAAAAACTACTCAAGTAATACGATTTCTGATTAAAATAATTTATTTATAAATAACACATGAGTAATTATTCACTAAACATGATTTACATACATATTTTTAGAATTTCTAAATACATTATAAGCGTTCACTTACCTTTACATTCAGAGCAAAATGTTCGAATTTTAGGATAAATTTTCATGAAAGAAAATGGCGCAAGATTCACAAAACGATTACCTACATCTAAAGTTCTTTAGTACGACAAAAATATAAAAAAATTGTTTTAAAATAATAAAATAATATAACATTTATAATACTTAGAACAATAAAATAGAATACTGTGACTGGGGAAACAGGCCTCAATGATAAACTCATTTTTAGGATGGCAACTCATAAGCAGGCCCGTTGTTTAGCGATGGCCCCGCCCAATCCCTGGATCTCAGTATTCGAGAACCCGCTCCCAGAAAAAACACGAGTCACAAACTTTCCTTTACACTTTTTATGATAAGAATGAACAGGTTAAACCAGCGTTCAGAATTTTAAAAAGGGGGGGGTTGAGGAAAAAAAAAAGAATGGTATATGTCTTTGGAAGATTTCTATGTGCACTCCGTAATTCGGATCATTTAGCATTGTATAAAACCATAAATGTGTATAAAAACAATCTGTAAATCAGAGAAGCTCTAAATACAACTTTGTACAACTTCGCTAAAAAAAATTCTTTTTGGTTAGGTTTTGTTATGGGTTTATGTATGGGCGGCATATACCCATAACAACACTGTCCCGGATGTGTTGTTATGGGGCACATATAACAAACACCCTATTACCGATTCTATTAGTAGTAACGAAAGTAACGAGTAACGAATACTTAGTAACGAATAGCGAACATTTAAGTAACAAATACATACGGATACTCATTTTGTCGTTACTTTTACAGCACTATTATTTATCGATCTATCTGGTCGTCTTTGTTTTTTTTAATTTCTGGAATTTTCGAATTTTTACTTCTCAACTCTGGGCCCGTAAGGGCCGGCCCGTGATGTTTGTTCAAATGTGTTACGGGCCCGGGCATGGCATACAAATTCAAGAATCGTCGGGTTCGGGCCGGGCCGGGACTCTATTTTCAGGCCCGTGCAGGTCTCTAATTCAAAGTTCCTTTTCAATTCTTATGAAATAATAACATGCGAAGAACATAAAACACTTACTTGTTAAGCAAATCTTTCTTTCTTTAAATTCTTGAATCGATCAATGCTGTCACAAAATGACAAACTTCCAAACACAGAGAGAGAGGAGGTCACTAATAAATTCATTTATTTGATCTTATATTAGCCATCCTAATAAATTATTTGGTATTATATTATGAAATATTGGCATATACATCCAATTTATGTAAGTAACATAAGATCTTTTACATTAATTTCTTTTTTCTCGGGGGGTGGTCGCCCCCTCCGCCCCCCCTTTAATCTGCCCTTGTATGGAAATATATCAAAGAGTTCCTTTTCAACAAGAAAATTGCATCTTTTCCTCAGTTCTGTTATCTCTGGATATTTCTGGCAAAGACTTGGTGTATTTTTTGTGCGTTTTTTTGAAAAATTTGCATTTCTCTCTTTAATTTTTCCACATCAAGATCTAATGCATATCAAGAAGCAAAATGCTCTTTTCACTTCTCCATAGTACTCTAACCATGCAAATTGGTCGAACCAATATTTTTGGAATTTCCTCACTTATATATCGGATATTCAAAGTCTAGAGGCTGATGTGGGCCTTCGTTTATTTCATTTTTCCTGTATTTATGATGATCCGAAGTGTCTCATAGTTCTGAATCCAAGTTATTTGCACTGAGACTTGACGTTGGTAAATGATCAGCCTGTGTTTCCTTGAAACTTAAACCATCACATTTTTCATTTAAATTGCTAAGCATATTTTGATCTGCATTTTCCGCAACTGGAATCTTACGGAAACATGAAGTGATGGTCGTTTGGGTTTTAAGCCGCTTTGCTTTTAACATTTCAAAAACAAATATGAATATGGAACAAAATAAAGATCATGAATCAGAAAAACTTAGGTAGCACGCGCACAGTCAACCTACTGCTTCGAATTAGCATATGGGAATGAAATGTTCACGAGATCCTTACATCTGGGCAGGGCCGATTCTACAATATACAGTTCCTTTCGGGAACCCGCTCCCCCCACATACACTCACATACAATCTCCTACAATTAAATCCCTTTCTAAATGTTCATATAAATATGCTTTCTTTTTCTTAAATGTAATCTTAAAAGATACTGTAGAAAGCCGTTTATTATCCCTTCCATGAATTGTATTCATGGGTGGTCAGTTTAACTCTTTAGCTCCCAAAGAGAATCTCATAGCTGTTGGTTCCCATCGAAACGGCAGAAAATGGCCTGTCCGCCCTTTCCCCATGTAACCTCTCTTTTTAAATAGCGTGAGAGGCTTCCTGTTGTGATAATCGGAAGACGGTCTATTGAATCTATTCCAGAATACAGGAAGGTAGCAATGACAAAATTTTAAAGTAACACGCCTGCAGGGGGGGTGGGGGTGAATTCTTAGAAGGCTACACTCCGTTTTTATGGCAATGAAGGCACTCGGAATGTTGGAGGAGATAAAGAATAATTTTCCCTCCTATCCAAATAAAGGAAAAGGAATGCGCATTGCCAAGATCTATTTTCTTCCCATCACAATTACTGTGACTTATTTTAGAGAAAACGCATCGAATTTCTCTCGCCGAAAAACCATTAAATGCGGGAAATCTAACGTTCTTGACGAGATTTTTTAACATTACAAGTATAGGAATGATATTTGGAACCAATAGAAAATGACGTTATAGGCGGGAAAACGGTAAATACGTCTAACTTTAAACGAGGGTTGCACTGTATGTATATATATATATATGTATATATATATATATATATATATATATATATATATATATATATATATATATATATATATATATATATATATATATATATATATATATATATATATAGACCTCGCACTGGGAAAGTTCACTTCTCTTGCTCGGTTTACGTATTGAGTGTCTTGCCATCATTTTTAGATGAATTGTTACTTTTGAACTTTGAAAATTGGGGGGGGGGGCGAGGCCCCTTTACTTTTGGAAGTGAGGAGGCAGTCGCCCCTCTTGCCCCTCCGTACCAGCCGCCTATGGTGCCTTGTGAGCGTGGTTTTGCTAAAAAGTAAAAGTGGTTTAGTAATTTTTAAATACTAAAGATTATATATGAGTGAGAGCAAACTGACAAATGTAGCGATCTTGTTCATTGAAAGTGAACCATCTTCGAAATTAGATTTCAATGGAATTTTAAATAAGATTTTGTCGATTAAAGTGAGTTTTAAGGGTATTCTTTTAAAGAAACTATGTATGTAGCATGATTGATAAAAAATAAAAATTATCTAAGAAGAGCATTAGAAATGCTTCATAAACTACATAATGTTGTTAGTTTTAGAGACGATTCAATCTTCGAAAGTTTTCCGTAAAATGATTTTAACCTTTAATCAAATCATTAAAGAAAAGAATCTTGTTTACTGATTATTTCATTACAAATTCACTTTTTAGGAATGTACGCACAGTTTGGGAAGAAACATTCTAAATATTTGGGGGGTGGGGGTCTGGAGAATTTTTCTTTTGTTTAATTCTTCGCAAACGAAATTTTAAAAGAACAATCTTAATATCTCGATTTCCATTGAAGAAGTAGCTTTCCATCACTTTGAAATCCGAATCTGATAACTGACAAACTGCAACGTAAAATTCTATATCATTTATCTTTTCACGCATAAAACTATTAACTCTTATCTTAATGCCGCAAATAAACGACAAAATGACAAGTGTTGAGTCAGCATTTTTAAAAGCTTATAACAGACGAACTTCTAGCTGCATAGTGTGATAGGAGCACATACATTTTTCTATTTTGAAGGGGAAATGCTCGTAGTTTTTAATTTGAAGGAAAAGCATTCATTTAAACATTTACTTGTAAAATGTTTCTTGAGCTCTAGTCTACTGTGGAGGAAGAATTTCCACCTCAGAAACAGAGCTCCTTCCCCCAATTTTTTACCATTCGACCTCAGTGGCAAATTGGCTGATGAGAAAAATTGTTACGCCTTCCGAAAAGTGGAAAAAATAAAACTGCTTTACTTTTTCAATGTCGACATTTTGTTGAATATACTGCTGCTGTGCAGATAAGGGAAGCAACACAGAAAGAATATGTAGTGTTTATCTTGGGGACTGACTCCTTCAAAACTCTAATTGCACAGTTTTGCAGGGGTCGATCCAGGAATTTTTTCCATAGTCCCATTTTTGTGAAAACTGTTTTTTTTAAGTGAATTTCCCCTGGCATATTCGTAAATCCTATAGGTTCATTGTCACTGTCGGCTCACAGTGCAACTTGTAAACAGGCAGTCTAAATTTTTTCAAGTGTCTAGCGCAATTAATTTTATAAAAACTGTTCGAAAGTTGCATGATTTTCAAGGAGAACAGCCTTAAAATATGACGTAAAACACCAATGAAGGGTTGTTTTAACCGATTGTTATTTTGCGAAGGGACAGTAAAACGGACTCAAATTTCGTCTGCATCAATCCCTGGTTATGGGCTTAATGTCGGTGTCTGATCGCTGTTTGGTTGTTTCAGAAGCATTAGTCAAATTTCCTATGTCTCTTAAACAGATAATAAGGAAATTTGTCAAAATGGTAAAGGGTGACAAAGAAGTGTCATGCAGCACCCCCCCCCCGATTGTGGCAGATATATTACAGAAAAGTTAACGATGTTTTAATGAATTTATATCGGAAATTTTAATTACTGATAGCATCTGAAAAAACTGGAAAATGTTATAAAAGTGCTTCCGTCGGAAAGGATTAAAAGTCGGAAAGAAAAGTTTTAAATCCCAAGATATCTTTTTTAAATTCCTTGTTTTATTGGCCAAACTTTGTAGAGGTGGGGATGGGAGCCAGATTTTGACTACCTCTAAATTTACTCTTGAGAATTTTGCATCTCATCGTACGTTTTACGCGTGTTCATATAAATGCATGTACAACCCAGTGGCGAATCCTCCATTCGAGCACATGAGCCCGTGAACCCACAAAGGAAAAACTAAAAAATAAACACATTAACGAATTAAATTTAAAACAAAAATTAAATACATTAAATACGCTTAATATAGCTAACGCACTGTAGTGTAGGCAGTGGCGTAGCTACAGTGGGTGACACCCTGGGCGGATATAATTTTAATCAATCTCACGTACGAATGGGAATTTTTTTCTGAACCGCTCTCTGGGATCAGAAGCGGAGACAGCTGAAAAGAACATACAGCGTTGCTGATATCATTCCGTTCGCACATTTTCATTGCGCACACAGGGTCATTTGTTTTGCGGGTATCTCTTCCGGATTTTTCCTTGGTTTGTTACGTTCGGTTAGTTAATTAATTTTTATTTCATTTTCTTATTATTTTCTTTATTTCTATGATTTTTCTTATTATTTTCTTTATTTTTATGATTTTTTTTATAAACTAGTGTAAATAATTAAGGAGGGAGTAAAATAAGTATTGTTGCAGAACTACTCTGCTTGTTTCCGGGTTCGTCGTTCTAAAGTCCAGTTGGTGTAGAAATTTCTAGTAAAAGTCCACTGGTCAGGATGGAATACAACTTTATTGCTTCTAGAACTTCGTAGAACAATCAGCTGTACAAAATTCACAAGCACAATTAAACAGTAATGTGCTTTTGACAATCCGCTTAGACCTGAAGCTCTCACAAATGCTGTATTTCTCACACAAAATAAGTCACTTTCACAGGCAAAAAGTCAGTGAAAATATTCAAGGGATATCGAACACAATCCCTTAAGACACAGCAATGAAGAATTTGCACACAGCACTTTAAATACAGCTTCGGAAAGCAAGCCAAAACACAGCTTCTATAGCACTATCAATTCACAAGGCAAGCGTACTCTTTCGGAGAGCTTTCACAATACGGGTGCTGACTCACACACTGAACTGGGGCTTCTGAAGCGCTCCTATATATAGGTGGCGCAGAAGCGACGAGAAACTTCCAGAAGAGTCTATTTCTTGAAAATTCTACATAAAGCGGGAATTTTGATTACGTCATAGGGAAGAGAAATGACAGGTATTATGTATTTTTAATGCAGCAAAAGCAGCTTTACAGGCCCCATAGGGAAAATCGCGCCAAATGACCAAAATGTTGCCAAGCTTGGCGACTTTTGGCGAAATATCGCCAAATTTGGCGCCAAAAATAAGTCCCCAAAAGTGAAGAGATCTAAGCCCTAGGACCAATATTTCTCGAGATTTCTAGAAGCCCATAGAAAAAGAATAGGGAAACTGAAACCTCCGTATCTCCGTTCTAATTGGCCGATTTTGATGCAGCAAAAAGCAAAATTTATCTATTTGAAGCGAGAATACGAATTTTAAACCATTTTAAGCCCCAGAGCAGCGGGTTGCCCCGAAAATTCGTAACAGTATTTCGTAGCTAAAGCAATCACATTTTTTAATATTATCTTTAAGAAAAATATTGAAATAAAATGAATCAAGACAACACCTTTACTAAAACTTATCTTGGTGACGAAATGTAACACAAAATATGACTTGTTTTCTTTTAGTTGCGTGCATTGTTTTCCTTTAACTGTTGGAAACGCAAATATATTTTAATTTGTAAGGTGCGTCGTATCTGCATATTTAATTTTCGAAATTTGTTTTATGAACCTCCATTTAAATAACACAAGAGCAGCCACTGCTGCAACCCATTTTGACCGACCGCAAGTCCATTATGATTAGTTTTTCCCTGATGTCTGTACGTCTGTATATGACTCTCATATCTGAAAAACTATTGGTCGCAGAATGTTCAAATTTTACATTTAGGATTCTTGTAACATGTAGTTGTGCACCTCCCGTTTTTGTTCCAATCGATTGGTTATGTATGGGCTGCCCAAAAATTTTTAAATACATTACGCTCTATGGGCAGCAATTCATTAAAGCGTATTTTAGAGGTATTGGGCTATTTCAAACGACTCAGAAGTGATATATGTTGTTAAGGGTTACAAAATGAATCTCTCCATCGAAAATAGTTTCTTTATCACTCATAGTACTTCTACAGGAACACTTAAAAACATTTCAACACATTACGGTCAATGACATTTTTACAGACATTCATCCATTTCAAGCACAATACCGTCGGACCATTACCATATACTTAGGTAATGGACCGACCACGGTCACGTGCCTCCTTCAAAAATTACTCCAAAAGTTGCCACGCTTGGCGCTATGTTATATGAATGAAAGGCAGTCTATAATACTCAGGAATAGTGTAAACTTTTATAAGGGAAAAAACTTTTAGAATCGGGAATTTTGTAGTAGTTACACTGATACCCATAGAACGTAATGTAATTCTAAGTGTGTTCCTGTAAAAGAACTATTTGCGATATATGTATGAAAGGTAGCCTATAATACTCAGGAGCAGTGTAGCTTTCTATTAGTGGAAATATCTTAAGAATCGGTTCAGTAGTTACAGACAAATGTCCATAGCGAGTAATGTATTAGAATTATTTTGAGTATCTCTGTAAAAGAACTAGTTATGCTATATATCCATGTAAGGTAGCCAGTAATACTCAAGAATAGTATAGCTTTCTATAAGTAAAAAAATCTTTAGAACCGGTTCAGTAGTTACAGAGATGTCCACACAGTGTAATGCATTAGAATTGTTTTGAGTGTCCCTGTAAAAGAACTATTTAAGCTATATACATGAAAGGTAGCCTATATCTTAATATAGGGTATAAGCTCTTTTTATTCCAAATTTAATCGAAATCCGTTCTACTGTTATTGCGTCATTGAGTCACCAACATCCAAACATACCAACTTTCACATTTATAATATTATTAGGGTGCATGAAAGGTAGCGTTTAATACTCAGAAATATTGTAGCTTTTCTATATGCGAAAAAAAGTTTTAGAATCGGTTCAGGAGTTACAAAGATGCCCATAGATCGTAAAGTATTAGAATTATTTTGAGTGTCCCTGTAAAAGAACTATTTATGCTACATGCATGAAAAATAGCCTATAATACTTAGTATCTATCTATTAGTGAAAAAGGTTTTAGAATCGATTCAGTGGTTAGAGATGCCCATGGAGTATAATGTAATTTTTATGAGTGTTCCTGTAGAAGAACTATTTATGATATATTAATGAAAAATGGCCCATATTACTCAGCGATAGTGTAGCTTTTTATCAGTGAAATTTTTTTACAATCGTTCAGTAATTAGAGATGCACATAGAGCGTAATGTATTAGTTATTTTGAGTGTTTCTGTAAAAGAACTATTTATGCTATTTGCATGAAAAGTTCACTACAGGAACACTCATAATCTATATGTTAATCTAGGATATATACTATCGTCATTCCAAATTTTATGCAAATCCTCTGAGCCGTTTTTGCGTGATTGAGTCAAGGGCGGAGGGGGGGACCCCCCCCCCCCGAGACAAAAGAAATTAATGTAAAAGATCCTATTTTACTTCCATAAAATGGACGTATATGTCAATCTTATAACTAACCGCCCCCACAGACAAAGTGACATAATTGTTAGAAATAATACAAAAATATACGGTATAACAATGCTGTATAAGAGTATGTCAATAATGTACAGAAACAATAGACTACATTAAAAATGCCTTTCAACAAAGGAACATTTTTGTTAGAATCAACCCAAAAATATACGGTATAACAATTCTTTTTACCAGTAGCGGATCCAGGGGAGGGGCTAGGGGGCTTCAGCCCCCCCCAAAAAGATTGCTCAAGGGCAACATTCTGCTTTATTATACACTTAAAATAGCTAAAATGATCATATTTTATTACTTAGCCCCTCCCAAAAGCCTAATACATTGGTTTAGACTAAAATTTTGATTTAAAGTACATTTTAATTGGGTGAAATAAGCTTTTTTAAAAATTTAGCCCCTCCCAAAAAAAATTTCTGGATCCGCTACTGCTTTTTACGAATGCGTCAATAATATACTTTGAAACAATAGACTAAATCTTTGTTGTAGATTGACTTTAAATAAACCGACGTAATTGCTGAGAGGAATGCAAAACGGTATAACAATGCTTTTTAAGAATATGTGTCGCTAATAGAAATAATGGAATAAACCTTTTTTAAAAATGCCTTTCAACAAAGGGAGGCAATTGTTTGAATCAATGCAAAAATATACGGTATAACAATGCTGTTTAAGAATGTGTTATAATATACTTTGAAACAATGCATTAAAACTTTATTAAAAATGATTTTCAACAAAGTGACGTAATTGTTAGAAACGCTGCAAAAATATGCGGTACAATAATACGTCAATAATATACTTTGAGTCAATAGACAGTAATAAAGATTGACTTTAAACAAAAGGACGTAATTGTTAGAACTATTACAAAAATATACGGTATAAGACTGCTTTTTAAGAATATGGTCAATAATATTCTTGGAAACAATGGACTAAACCTTTAAAGAATGCTTTTCAACAAATGGAAGTAATTGTTTGAAATACATACAAAAGTATGGGTTGGAACGCTTGTACACTGGATTAACACATAGGCTACCTTTCATGCATTAGCTTAAATAGTTCTTCTACAGGGACACAGAAAACAATTCTTATACATTACGATCTATATGGGTAATGTATCTCTGTAACTACTGAACCAAATCTGAAATTTTTTCATTGATAGAAAACTACGCTATTCCTGAGTAATATGGGCTACCTTTCATGCATATATTCTAATTTTACAGGGACTCTCATAAGAACTACATTATGTTCTATGGTTATCGCCGTAATAACTGAACCGATTCTAAAAAAAAAATTTCTCAGGTAGTAAACTATACTGTTCCTGAGAAACATAGGACAAAATTCATGGATACATCACAAATAGTCCTTTTACAGGGACAGTCATAATAATTGCATCCCGCTCCATATCTCTATAACTACTCAGCCTATTCTTAAACTTTTTTGGCTGATAGAAAGCTACACTATTCTTGATTTATATGAGCTGAAATTCATTCATGTATCATGAATAGTTCTTTTACAGGGATACACATAAGAATTCTAATACATTATCCTATATCATAGGTTCCCAATGTGGGCGATAACGCCCCCTTGTAGGCGTTTGAGGCTTTCAGGGGGGCGGTAAAAGACCCAGAAAAAATTAGTAGACGTTGATATGGCACGGAGGGGGGGGGTTGAGAAGATTAACCAAATATAGTCTAAAAAAGACTTAAAAATCACTCCGATAATTCATTTCTATCACGTGTTGGAAAATTCACATATTTCGATATGAGACTTCGCTGTTGAGAGAAAGATATACCTCTCTAATATATCTCCCTAAAACTTTTATTCCTCTTTTTTAAATGAAGAAGAAATTCAGTAGACTTTCAATTCCAACAATATTCTATCTATTAGTAATTTTTTAATTTAATTCTTGTTTTCACCATGTATTATGTACGCTTTTATTTCTCTGGAGTGGGAGGGGGGGGCGGTATTGAAATATTCACTAGAAAAGGGGGCACCAGTTCAAAAAAGATTGGGAACCTATGTCCTATATGAACATCTGTGTAACTACTGATCCGGTTTTAAAGATCTTTTCACTGAAAGCTACACTATTCCCGAGTAACATAGTCTAAAATTCATGCATGTTTTGCGTGCATAATTTACAGGAACACTCAAAATAATTCAATAATAAAAAAATTGTACATGGTCTATAAATAAAATACTTTTATTATACAGCATTTTACATTATTTCTGTTTTTAAATATAATTTTCTTTGTTGACTAGTGAAAAAAAGTAGGAAGTTGCTAATATTGAGCTGAACTCTTACTAGGCAGTGGAATAGGAAAAGTTATTTTACAGTGGTAGGGTCATCGCTTTATCAGAAGTAGATGGGACTCCTACAATGAAATATTTGCTTACAATACCTGACTCTCATTCATTGAATGGCAACGACGAGAGGACACAAAAACAGTCACTACAGACAGGATATTTTTTTGTCCAAATGAATTTGCTCCTGTTATTCCATATACGATTGCTAATATAAAAGTATCAAGGCAGCTCACAATAAACAATACAATAGACTTTATAATAAAGTAAAGTAAATCTGAGAATTTGTCCTTGAGAATTTTGTTGTAAAATAATATACAAGTCAGAAATAAATGACGTAGAATTTCGACAGTTTCTTTTATTCACAATATTATTTACTTTTTGTTTATATTAAATGAAGTATAAGGCATGGTGTATTTACAGTTAATTAATTCTAGATATAGAATTAATTAACTGTAATATAGATATTTTAGACTGTAGATATTTTAGATAGTTTTTTTTCGCATTTGGCGAATGGAGACAGTTATGACAGTTACGAATTATTTTGAGAGTTCCTGTAAATTATGCTGCATGCATGCATTTTAGTCTGTTACTCAGGAATAGTGTAGCTTTCAGTGAAAAGATCTTTAGAATCGGTTCAGTAGTTAGAGATGTCCATATAGCGTAATGTATTAGAATTTTTTGAGTGTCCCTGTAAAAGAACTAGTTATTCTGCATGCTGAAAGGTAGCCTATAATACTCGAGAATAATGTAGCTTTCTATCAGTGAAAAAAAATTTCGAATCAGTTCAGTAGTTAGAGATCTCAATACAGCGAAGTGTAATTCTTATGAATGCCACTGTAAAAGAACTATTTGTGATCTATGCAGAATAAGCTAATTTTCAATACTGCTACAGTCGATTAAACTTCTAAATGCCCCCATGCGTGTCAGTGGAATGTCCCAAATAGGAAGGTACTTTTTGGAATTTTTCTTGGAAACAGTTGGACTTGTGCCTTCAAAAAGTGTTTTTTCATAATATGAAACTACTATATTGATACTATATGCCAATAGTTCTCCTGCGGGAAGTCGGCTTCAGCTGTACCAATGCTTCGAAATTCCATAAATTAGCGCTAAGAACCATGTTTGGGGCCCCGTTCCATGGGACCCTTAAAAAATTTTTAACATTGGATTCAATTTATATGAAGATATATATAACTGCACTCTTCAAATTTTTTTTTCTGTATCACGTCAGAGCGCCAAGATTTAAAACATTCTTAAAACTGTTTTATGAAATTGGGGATATTTGGGGGCTCTGACTGTTTTCGAATGAATTTTCAATTTGAGATTTTAATATCCATGGTATATTATAGGATAAAATGAAAAAATTCTCTCTAGCACCCCTGAGCCAGTCACAGTCGAGACAATAAAGTCGCAAAAATGGCCTTAAATTAATTGTACGTGACTCGTCTCGTCTGGGGTACTTTGACGCCCCATAACTCAAAAACTAAAAGAGGTAAATCAAAAATATTTCAGATTTGTTCTTTCCTTGGGTAAGGCAACACAAGAAAAAAAAATTCATGAAATTCTGAGATGGTGGTGGAAACGCCCTGCCTGATTTGCCCCTGCAATGTCTCTTAATTGGAATATTGGTGTCTATAGTCGTGTAAATAAAGGTGCCTGGCAAGGATTTTAAAACAGTTTTTAGTAGACGATTTTAATATAGATTTCAATTGTTGTTGTTGTCGTGTCCATGATAGACGACGCTATCCATAGAAAGAGGGGGTGCCAGAGTCCCCCGAGGGGGTTGGACTTCTATTTGTCGGCCCCTAATTTTGAACCGATTCCAGATGAGGGACCAACCACCACCTGAAATCGGCACCCCCAGAGGTATCGCTTAACAACTTGGAGGACAATGGAGCCACGACGGATTTTACGTGCACCAGCTCCCATTAGCGTACACTGTTCCACAGCGGACGAGCCGAGAGGGAGATGACCCTCTCAAGCACTGGCCAAGCCGGATGCTGCTTCACTTGCCGTGCTCTTATGGGAACGGATGTGAAGAGTTTAGCGCCCAGACAACTGCGGTACTAGATTTCAATTTAAAAGTATTTTATGAAACAAGCAAGATAAATACGGCACACTCGCGGATTAAGATGCACATTTCAAACAGTATTTAGAAAGATCAAGTATAGATAGTATATGCCTAAAGAATATTGTAAAACAGTTTTTCAGGCGATTAAATCTAAAAATATGCTTAATATTTATTTATTTTCCATTTGTATTTCCTGGTTTAACAATATCCATTCCGTGCGAAGAACGGGTACTTCAGCTAGTGGCTATATAAGCGTCAAGCAAGATTTCACCAGAGATTCGCAATGGGGTTGAGAGATCATGAGGCCTAGATAGTCAATCTAAAATTTGAATATTTTTGCACCTAAACCAGTTTTTTATAGGATGACTATTGTAAATGGGGGCATTATTCCTGTGAGAAAACCCATTTTTCTCCTGCCAAATCAACTATATGTGGTAATGGGTGCTTTTGAAGATTTTTTTTATATGCCTTTGAATTCACTTTTGTTGAAATAACGGCCAAACATCCGACTCCAGTAAAAGAAAAGCATCATCTGGTCATAATAGTTGCCAAACGAATATTGTAAATCAATTTTTGAAGGCGATTGAATCTATAACCGAAATATGTTTAATATTTATTTACTTATTTTCCCATTTGTATTAGTTGGTTTAACAATATCCATTTCATGTGAAGAACGGGTGCTTTAGCTAGTTCATACATAAATAGTTCTTTTACAGGAACACTCAAAATAATTCTAATACATGATGTTCTGTGGATATCTCTGTACTATTGAACCGATTCTTAAGCTTTCTTTCAGTTATGCAAAGATACAATATTCCTGAATATTATAGGTTACCTTTCATGCATACACTTAAATTTAAATAGTTCTTTTACAGGGGCACTCACAAAATAATTCTAATACATTATGCTCTGTGGTTATCTCTCTAACTGCTGAACCGATTCTAAAACGTTCGTCACTGATAGAAAGCTACAATGAGAGTATTATAGGCTGCCTTTTTTATGCATATATCAGAAATAGTTTTTAGAGGGACAGTCATAAGATTATGCTCTAACTCATCTATGTAACCACTATCGATTCTAAAAGTTTTTCTTACTGATAGAAAGCTACACTATCCCTGAGTAAGGTAAGCTAAAATTCATGCATGTATGACAAATAGTTCTTTTACAGTGCCATCCACATGAATTGCATTATGATACTACTACTGCATCCATTCTAAAAAAATTTTCACAAATTAAGTGGCCAGATTTTTGATTAGTAGTTACGGCAAAGCGATAAGAGGGCTATCTATCTAAGTGGTGGTGTGTGTGGGGGGATCTTTGGGAGCAGAGCCCTTTAAGGGTTTCTGACGCGTATTCACGTTACACCTGGAGAAGATCACCCAAAACCCAGATGGTTAAATCAACATCCACGGTGTAGGCCAAAACCCAGGACTTATCTCTAAAATCTGGCCGAAGTGTAAATCTCCCTTTAAAAGAACTTAATACACTGCCACAAAACAGTAATGCATTGAAAATCTTTTCTTTCAGTACTGCTGTAAAAGAACTATATAATCTACAGACTCCGTTTTTGATAGAGAGCACTACTTTCTGATCCTTTATAACATTAACTATCGAGAGTAATGTATTAGAATTCTTTTTGGTGCACCTGTAAAAGAACTATAAATGCTTCATAAACCTTTTTCAGTTGGATACATAGTACTGAACATAGGAATAACATACTATGAATTTTGTAGTAATCAAGGGATATTTATGGCAGCTAGAACATGGACAAACAGACACAATCATAAACACCTCAGTCTTATTGGAGAGTGTTAAAAATATAACTCGGCTGTTCAAGCCTCATCAGGGGAGACCCCCTGAACCCCCTAATTTTTTAGTTTCATTATTGCCATATTAAAACGATATTGACTATGTCATTTTATCTCATCTTTCGTGCATTTTGCCTGGTAACCCTATGTTGAAATTTTTATGACTGTAACCTATTTATAGAAAAATATACATGTGATGCATATTCTACAACTTATGAAATAATGTAACAATAGATGAAAGCTGTTGTGAACTAATAGTATTTAAATATATGTAAAATTATGTTGCATACTTTTATGTCGCTTTTTTGGGACCATTTACAATAAAGGGGGTGAGAGATAAAATGACTTAGTCATTAATAAATATCCCTCTTATACAACGTTTATGTATTGCAAGCACGCAGAGAGTGATGAATTTGCTCTTTTAAGGTTTTAATACTCTAAAATGTTCTACTGCACCCATTGGCGTCGCAGCCTGTAAATTATTGGGGGGGACCAAAGGCCAAAGACGTAATTCGAGGGGGGGGGGGGAGGTCCGAACACCTCACCCCGAAATTTTGATTTTTGTTACTAAAATGATAATGATATAGTCTTTTTGTGAAAAATTTTGCCTTTTTTGTCGTTTGGACCCCTTCCGAAATTTTTGGAGCCCTTCCAAAATGTTTCTCTGGATATGTGCCTACCAAAGGCGTAACTTAATAAGGGCAAAAGGGAGCAATTGCTTGCCCCCTTCCCAAATTCAATGAATTCAGATTTCACTTATTTGAAAATTGCATTTTCCACGATAGGAAACATTTTGCCCTCGCCCCTCAATATTACTCTCCCAATCGCGCCAAAGGGGAGGGGACAAATAATAACATTCTTTACTATGTACCTTCATTAACATCCAGGCCTAACCCTACCACTGTCATTAGACAAGGGTAGCGTTTGTATATAGATTGTATATTATTATTTGTATATATTATTATTTGTACATGTATTTGTATATATTATTATATATATTTTATATAGTATACATTCTTGTTATATTATTTTATTATTTATTATTTTTTTACGGTAATAAATACATATGGATTACTGGTAACTCGACGTTTTCCTAGGAAGACGTGGTAGGAGAGGGAAAATGCTACAATTTTAACCCTCATATGTATGGCCGAAAATCAGTAGTTTTTGAGAAAATTTAATTTTAACCCCTTTTCTCGAATAACCCCAAATTTGACATTCAAGTGCAATAAAAAAAATCGACTCATTAAATGAGTTTCATTTTATTTTCATAGCTGAAGCGCTAACTGAGCTAATCATGAAAAGCACAAAACTACCTTAAAACTTAAATTCAAGAGCCATTACACATGATCTTTTTTAAATTTTAATTCACGTTCGCTTTGTTAAAGTGTTGTTTATCTCAAAAAATACGACGGCAGTAAGCGTACAAATTACAAATGAAATTTGTCCCACTAATCAGCTATCGAAAAACTTATTAATGTCCATTTAAAGACGTGTAATTTGTAAAGAAAGGCGAGTTTTACTTAGCGCGAATAAAAACGCAGCATTCGGCTTGGCCAGTGCTTGAGAGAGTCAACTCCCTCTTTGCTCGACTACTGTGGGACTGCTTACACTAATGGGAGCTGGTGCACGTAAAATTCGTCGTGGCTCCAATGTCCTCCGAGTTGTTAAATGATACCTCTGGGGGTGCCGATTTCAGGGAGTTGGTCCCTACTCTGGAATTGGTTCAAAATTAGGGGACCACCGGGCTGAAGTCGGATTGGGGCCCACTTAAAATGTATCTAAAAATTTAATTTTCGTATATATTCAAATCTATTCTCCAAATGACTTTAATTTTTTTTACTACATGTAACTTTGAAAATTTATCACGTATGACTAAGATCAGTTTATGATATGTATTTTTATAAAACTTTAACACACACAAAAAAATACTTTTAAACAAATTAATTTTTTGTCTTAATGTAAACTTCAAAAAATATTCCATCGACAAACAATACATGTACAATTGAAAATTACTAGTATTACGCACACAGAAAAGCATTATCATGAAACGAAACATATAAATAAATAAAAGTACTATACAGGGTGTCCAGTGCTAACGCTGTCCAATGGCTATTTCCTAAACCGTTAGTCAGAGACACATAGTTCCAGTTGCAAAAATGCTTTAAATTGTATAATCTATTATATCAGAAACAATCAAAGTCAATAAATCAATTTCTATAAAAATTAAGAAATTTAAATTTTTATACGGTCCCCCGGTTCTATCAGTTATATTTAGAAAAAAATTCTTTATGCAATTTCATGCACAATAAAAAAAAAAAAAATTGACCTTCTACGACCAAAATTCATCGATTTATGAAGCAGCAAACATTGTGACTTAAGTCACTTTTCCACGTTTAAAAATGCCCCGTTATGGTAAACCGTTAAGGGACCATATAAATACTGAAATTTTAAGTTATAGATTTTAATTTCATTTTCTGGCATAATGCGGAAAAAGAAGCAAAACTAATTTTAGAGTACTGATCTTGAAGCAGACAGGGCCTTATTATCGCATGGGCAAATCGGGACTTTGCCCAGGGCCCCACCGGCTCGAAAGGGCCCCCCCCCAATTTCAAATGTTGTTCTGAAATATTCTTTTTTATATCAAAATTTAATAAAAAATAAAACAAATGTCATAGATCAGGGTCCCCCAAATCCATCAATGGCCGGGCCCCTGTCGGTCGAATTCGGACCATGCAAGTACAGGGTTATAGTCAAGCTCTATTAAAAATCTATCTAAGGTCAGACTTACTAAATCGTATATGTGTAGCATGCAGATGTGTAACATAAGAGTGTGCTACGCAAAGTACAGGAAGACTTTTCGGTACGGGTGCATATTCAGATTGCAGTCGAAGGAAGTTATTTAACGCCAGTTCATTTAAAAAACCTGCTTAAAAAATTCTACTTTCAGCATAAGCTATATTTTTATGTTACTTTATTCACATTGTTAAACGTTAATCTTCTTTATTGCAATCTATATTCATAAAATAGTGAATGAAATTGCTAATAAACATTACAAAGCTCGAACCATGTACATAAATTTTTCTCAAATTCATTTTGTATACAACCCTTATTTCGCAGCTCGAAAAGTGCTGTAACTTTAAGCAGCTGTAACTCGCTGAATTTTGGTCGTAGAAGAACGATTTTTTTTTTTTTTTATTGTGAATGAAATTGCATAAAGAAAATTTTTCTAAATATAACTGATTGGACCGGGGACCGTATAAAAATTTAAATTTCGTAATTTTTATAGGATTTGATTTATTGACTTCGATTGTTTCTCATATAATAGATTATACAATTTAAAGCATTTTTGCAATTGGAACTATGTGTCTCTAACTAACGGTTTAGGAAAAAGTCATTGGACAGTGTTAGCACTGGACACCCTGTATAATCCACATGATGAATATTCGAACAGTAACTCAGTAGTTTAAAATGCGATGACTTTCTCATTTCATTTCTCCTAGCTCTACATAATAGCCAAAACCATCATAATTTTAAAATTTCATTGAGCATCAAGCATTAACGACAATCCTAATACAGTTTTTAGCAGCATTTTAAATAAAATCTTTATCTGTTCCATTTGTTGAATTTTCTAGGTCCTTATTGAGCAACATTAAATGAAAATATGATTTTCATGTGTGTTTGATCTTAAAAATCAGGTAGCGGTGACCCGGTGATTTGAAAGAAAACTGGTTTTTTGGGGGTGATAATTTTGAAAGATTATTACACACATGCACACTATAACGTGTCAGCGCAGTCCAGGGAAAAGATATAAGCATTTAAAAATTATATTTTTGTAAAAGAATACATTTAACAGGAAGGTATTATAAAAGATAACATAAAATATTATACTTTGCTTTAAAAAATGTAAGTTTTTTGTTTCCTTTTTAATGGAATTTTAAGGAAAAATGTATGTTATTTGAGAAAGGCATCTATATAATTCAACATTTATTTAAAATAAATATCAAGCTCATATATAACTGATATTTTTTTCTGTAAAATTATAAAAAATAAGTAGTACAAACTATTATTAGTTTAACTGTTTTATAGATACACTTATCAATGAAAATATTTAATTTACATTTCCAAAGAACATACGTTATTTTCAAGAAATATAGGAAGGGGAAAAGGAAATTTTTGCTGAGAAAAATAAATAAATAAAAAGTAAGACATTTTTTTGTGGATTAAATCCAATTGACTGCACTAAGATGCTAGGTTTATAAGGATAATGCCCTCTGTGGGGGACTTTCTAAGGGATTCTAGCCCGTATTCACGCCAGATACCGGAGAAAACCGCGGAAAACTCCGAACGGCTAGGTCGGCAGGCGCGACCGGGGTTTTAACATTCCACCTCCCGCCTTCCACTTTCGAGAGCAGAACCTCTCAGCCACTGGTGGGGCCAAAAATGTAAGAAATTAGATTTAAAAAATAGGAAATTCAGATTTATTTTAAATTCTAATTTCTGAAAGTGGCGCAATAGTAGGGTTTTTTTTTTTTTTTTTTTTTTTTTTTTAACGAAAAGTCGTTAGTAATATTATCATTTTCAACTTAATAAAATAGCGGTAAATTGTATCATTCAAAGTACATAAAAATTTAGAGCAATTTAGAGCATGGGATTATTGAAATTGTTTAAAATATTTTTTTCTCTTCACAATCTGGTGAGAACCGTGATTTATAAGAACGGGCTTCAAATTAGATACCTTTAAAATTCACATGGTACATTTATCTACATTAAGAAAATTTTGCGAAAATAGGCAATACAAGAATCATTTTTAGTACGATCTCAGAGCAAACAATATTCGTTTATTTATAACTTTAAATAATACAAAAATTGTTTGCACTTGTTCCTTTGTCTTTTCAAGTTAACGTTAATATTGGAATAAATTCACTAATGCTATAGAGGTTATGTAACATATACAGATTAAACAGAAATATCTATAGCTTATCCAGAGGGAGAGAGGGGGTGACAGAGCTTTAGCCCGTAACCAGGAATAGACAATGGACTAGACCCGGGAATAGACGTTGTTTTCAATGTTGAACTTATTTGCAAATAGTTAATAGTATCCTCGTTTAACAAACTTTCCAAAGTTAGCTATTTTTTAAAAGTAATAACAACGACCAGAAACGAACACGACACTTTTCTTTTATCAAACTTGAAGTTGGATTAAATTTAATACAATATATAAAAAAATTACTAAATTGAATATTAAAAAAAAAAAAACTCTGCTTAAGTTGCTCTTAATTTATTAAATAAAAATTTAGATTAATGAAAATAGGCTCAGATGAGGGTAATTATTACAACTTTTCACAAATTTAAACTTCGTGAATTTTTAACTTTTAATTACAGGAAAACCTTTGCTTCCATTAATTTTCGGAAGTTTTGACCTTTAAAGCATATCTAGTAAAAATTTTGTTTCCGTAGAATTATTTTCTTAAGAGTTAAGGTGATGGTCGTAATTATCCAAACAAAATCACATGACTGAAAAAAATTCGAGTAATTATGACCACCATCAGTGGCGGATCGATAAATATTTTTTGGGAGCGAATAAACTTTGAAAGGAGCTTGCTTTCCCCAACAAAATGTACAATAAAGCACAATTTTAGTCTAAGTTCACAATTTCACTAAACCAATGTAAAATTTTTTGGGAGGAGCTTATAAAAAAAAATATAATTTTGCCTATCCAAAGTGTATAATTAAGCAGAATATTACCTTTCAGCAATCTTTTTCTTTTTTTTTTTGGGGGGGGGGGTTGTCGGAAGCCCCATAGCCCCTTTCTCTGGATTCCCTACTGACATCAACTGGGTTTATTATAACTACTTAATTTCTTTTGATGCATACGCTTACAAATCTCCCCCCCCCCCCCCCCCCAAAAAAAAAAAAAAAAAAAAAAAAAAAAAAAAAAAAAAACCCACACACACTAAGGCTCTTTCAGTCTCCCGCCCATTCCTCGAAACAATGTCTGGATACACACTGGGAAAAAAGAATGTAGGAAAAAAACGCCACCGGTAAAAACGCCGCCGGAAAAAACGCCACCGGATAAAACGCCACCTGAAAAGATATTTGTGTAATAATTTAATTAAATACTTGAAATAAATTTCTTTTGTTTTGCAGAAAATGGGGGGTGGGGGTGGAATGGGGTATTCAGTTGAATTATGAGGTTTAATGTACTTTGTTTTCCAGAAGTGGAGGAAAGCACATGTCTAATTCAATAAGTCAATTTGGGCATAATTCGGTAGGCGCTAAGGAGGGGTGGGGGAAGACTTTCCTAGAAAGCTTTTGGTTTCCGTTAAAAAAAAAAAAAAAAAAGATTGCCAATTACTTAATAGTAAATGAAGCTTTCAGGGGGCTATGACCCCAAAACTGCATGCAGGTTCTCTGATGACATGGAAGTGTTAAGATATCAAAGAAGTAAAATCCCTAACTGAGATTTTAATTAACACATAGATGTGTGTGTGTGGGGGGGAGATAAGGATTTATTTTTTTCATGTTTTAATGGTTTTTTTTTTCGGCATATCAAAGACAGGCAAGAGCTTTATAAGATACAAATTTATCTTATAAAGCTTAAAAAATTATTTTTAACCTTTTGCATTATAATATAAATACTTTCTACTAATTTCGTGACGATTTGGTAAAGGGCTGAGGTGTGTAGGTCTAGTGTTATGGCCTACGGCGCGACTGTTTTCTCCAGTTGTAGCCTGAATAAGCGTGAGAGCCCCTCAAAAAGTTCTCCGCCCAAGGCATGCCTTAATTAAGCAGACAGCCCTCGTGTATATCTTCCTTAATTTAAGGACCTTAAACACAAAATCATTATAACTTATTTCATCATAACTTACACTGAAGGTAAAAAGTTTTATATTTTTAATATTAAACAGAAATCATAATTCCTTCCAATTCCTATTAGAGAGGTTGTCTTAAAAGCACTGATCTACGGTTTTCTTCTTTAAATATTGATCTTAGACATATATAATTAATTACAAAGTTACTTTATGGTGTCGAATAAAATTTTCAGGAAATTAAATGTAAATAAATACAAACTTTTACTTTTTATACAGCCCTGCTGCAGAAATTCCCAGTAAGTAAAATTGCATTAATGAGTTGATGTAGAAAGTTTAAGATTTCGCATAAGAAGGCTTACAGTTCAAAGTCTGTGAGGGGCAATAAGCTTTTGAGTATCAAAAATAGTTTAATAAGAAGTAATAATAGTTAGAATAGTAAAATAGTTAGAATAGTTTAATAATTATATAAACATATAATTATTAAAACTATTCTAACAAAACTAATTAACTATTAATTTTAATCACAGTTATACATAGCCAATATTTACATTTTGAGAAATGAGTTTTAAATCATTTTAAACCAGTTTCCTTTAAAAAGTTATTGTTTTTTTCAGCATTTAAAAATTTGTTTAAAAACATTACAATTAGACTAACATTTAATTTGAAGAAGATTTTTTAGAACTTTTTTTTGACTTATTAATAGAATAATATAATTTTTAAAAAAGACATCTTTAAAATAAAAGTACCAATGTTCAAATTGACTATTTTCAAAAATAGAAATATTTATATATCAATATATATACTTATAAATCTTCCTTATTCTAAAACTTATTATTTAAAAACAAAGAGCCAACAAGATAAATTACCATGAATCAGAATAAACTCTTGCACTTATAAAAAGAAAACCAGTAATAATAAGCCATAGCTAAACTCTAGGTCTCCCCATAATCCGATAGGGGCGCAGTAGCATAGCGATTCAGTAGGTTTTTTGGGGGGGGGGTTTCTATCATCCTCCAAAGGTATGGGGGGGGTCAAGCCACAAAGCCTCCCCCCCCTTTCCTACGTCACTGCAGGAGCGTAACCAGGGAGTGGGATATCTTGATATATCCCCCTATTTATTAAGAGCTTTCAGATTTTTGTCGTCAATAAGAAATTAAGTTTATCAATACAAAATTATATCTCATACAAACCCCCCCCCTCCCCGGAAAAAAATTCTGGCTGCGCTCCTTTCCTCATTGATTACATCATAAAACTATTAAAAGTGGCATTTTTTCCGGCGGCGTTTTTTCCGCTCACCGGGAAAAAACTATCTCCAAATAAGTTCTTACCTTCTGTTTCTAAGCAACATCAATAGTTTCAACCAGCAATGCTTCGTCTTTTTTAGTCTTCCGTCTTTGCTTTAAAAGAACTCTCAATATTGTGTGACTTCAACTTTTTTTTCGGCGGACCCATGGTAGTTTAACAAAAATGAGGACCCGGAAAAAACTCGTGATGCTCTGGGAGAGAAGACATACGACTGATTACATCCTGTAAACTCTACCGGTCAATAACAAAAAAGTACTTTTCCCTACTAATTTCCAAGAAAATGTTGCTCACTCATGTACCCCCCCCCGCCATGTAGATCTGTGTTTTTATTCCTCTCAGGGAATGGACGGAAGTCTTTTGTGAGACATCTTCGAGTGTTCGGACATGGCAGAAGGCTGAAATTTGAACTAATCACTCTTCTCGATACCAAACTGAAGAGCGACTGAATAGTTTGCGCGGTCTTTAAAAGAAATTGCGCAGATAAGAAGAATAAACCTAATGCCTTGGGCAGGCAGCAAGATAAGAAGACATCGTACATATTGTGAGGTTCTTCCTAGGGGAGCATCCGAATCTGATACTGTATTGTCCAGTAGTCTTAGAAGAAGAAGAAAAGAAAAGAAATGTACTCACTTCTCTCTCTCTCGAAGTCAGAGAAAAAGTTGCTTTGGGTTGTGACTTCGCCTATTAGTTTTTATTTTTTACTGTTAAGCATTTTTAACGAAAATTATACAGTATTCCTCGGTCCCCCCTAGTTAAAATATTGGGGGGACGTGTCCCCCTGGTCCCCATAGCTTGCGACGCCCCTGACTGCACCCATTTCAAGCACAATACAATCGTATTATATAATTAGCTAATGGTCCAATGTTGCCTTCAAAAATTGTTCTAAATAACACTAATCTTGGCAACTTTTGGAGATAAATTGCCAAATATAACAAGAAAAAACTGCAATTGACAGTAATGCAAAGGAATTACTATTTTGAATGCTCCTGTAGAAGTATAAATGATAGACATACTATTTTTGATAGACAGCTTTATCTTGTAATCCTTAATAACATTATATATATATATATATATATATATATTTTTTTTTTTTTGAAATACCTGAATATCTCTAAATTCTGCTTTAAAGAATAACTGCCCATAGAGTGTAATGCATTGGAATTTTTTTTAGTACTCTTGCAAAAGATCTATTTATGTTACATACACCATTTTAAATAGGGTACATAGTACTGTATGTAGAAATAACATAGATAAATTTTGTTATAATCTAAGCATATTTATGGCAGTTAGAGCAGATGGACTGACAGATAAATCAAAATCATACACTTTTCAACCTTGTTGGAAAGTGTTAACAGTTCACATTTATGCATGTTGTTTATAAAGTTCTTTATTAATTTCAGTAAATTTTACAACATAATTTTAAATTTAAGATTTCTTCTGGTATAATCCTATTTCTATCACAAGAGACAAAGTGTAAGTGCATGTTTCCTTGTGAAGAAACATTCTGAAAATTTATAGTCTCTGGTTTATTTTTAACACAATATTTCTAAGGTCGATCTATATTATGGTCACAAATTATGCCTGACTTATAAAAAAAGAAAAAACATTTCCTTAATTTTTGTGTTTTCACACATAAACTGTATTTACCGATCATTATCTTTTTTTTAGGATTTACTTCTGGGTAATAAAAAAGCACATCATGTGTGATAATAATTTCATAAAAGAATTAGAGGAAGGATTGATCGAGAAAATTGGAGCAGACTTATCAGCTGGATGGCGTATGGTGTACAATTTAAGGTTTGATGGGCAAAGCTATTGTCAGGTACACACAGAAACACAAAGAAAAAAATTAAAGTCACAAAAAGCTAAGGAAGAAGACAGACAAAAGGGGTGTAGTACATCCGAAAATATGCTATACCCATATGAGAAGACATGCAATCAATTTTTTTAAAGCAGATTCTGCTAGAAGTGTCACTGTGAAAGCCAAAGATAATTTAAGTCTGGTACAGTTGCAAGAAAAATCTACTTAATGATGAATTTGCAGTTTTGGAAACTGATACACTAAAGATCTTGCATTTTAAAACTAAAAAAATGCACAATATATGTAAATTTTTAGTGTATATGGTATTGTTACTTAATTCTTGTTTTTATACTTTAGGATGCTTATATATTGTGGATATTCAAAATTTTTGAATTATTGTCAGTGAAAAGCTTTAAATAATTTTGTATGAATTTTTAAGTTATGAATTAAATAATGTATTAAATTAGATTTGGTATAGTTGCATAATTTCTATGTTGAATCACATTTGTAGTTTCAAGAATCACACAGTTTTCTGTAACGAATCTAGTTAGCTAACTGTACAATTGAGCTTTTTACAGTTATTTTATAATGTATTTGTAACACTTTGAGGACTAAATCCTTGCAAGTAATTGAATTGAGAAAATTATCTTCAAATACTAGTTATTTTCAGATTTCATACAAATATGGACAAGGTCCCCACAAAAATATTTATACTAGGTTTTGTCAAAATGAGCAGATATGGTAGACTTTAAGAAAAAAACTTAAGCAAAAAAGAAATTTAGTTAAAATTGAGAAAAATATGCCCTAATCTCTCTCTGTCACACAATTTTTAAAGTAGGATTTTACCATGAATTAAATAAAAAAATTGTGTAAAGCAGATTTTGTGACATGTCCTTCTAAACAGACCTTAGACGGTTAATATTTTATAAATATAGTTAATATAAAAGAATCTGCTTAACTTTTTTAAGTCTAAATTTGTAAAATTTACAAACTATTGGGTTGGCAAGAAACTAATTTTGACTTGCACAAATACTGTTCAATATTTACTCCTAAAATACTATCAAATCTGTTTGAAAAAAATTGTATAGATATGCAGATAAACATAGAAAAAACATATGCTACATTAAGAAATCTGAGAATCTACCATTGCCCATTTTGAACTAAAAATGAAATTACTATCTTGCCAACCTAACCTCACTCAGGTACTATTTGTCTTCTGTTCAAAGCATCTGGTCTGAGGCAGTTATTCCTTATTCAGCTTTGCTTTAACTGCAAACAAATCTAAGTACTGTACAGAAAAGTATTTTAATCTCTTGTAATAACATTTAAGACAGGTTTCATTTTAATTAGAAGTTCCAGATAAGTAAAACAAATACAACTAAAAATATTTGTAAATTTTTAGTTTCTTTATTAAAAACAATTACAAATTATTTCAAAAGAAGTTTTAATGTGATGAGAACACAAAATATAGTCAGAGGCAAAGTGCATCCTTAGGGCCATATCAGCAAAACTAGTAATTTGTTCCATAAACTCCAAAAATTTTGAAAACAGCACTGAGATTTTAAGACATCGAACTTACATAGCGGGTTTAACTACATCCATCTCAATTTGATTTGAAAATCAAAAGCAAGTTTTAAGAACCACAACATAAATATCATGCATAAAGACCTTGCAGAGACATTTACATATGTATAGGGCATTTCCCAGAAAGATGACATGCTTTAATTCTTTATCCATAAGAGAGGAGTGGACAATGAAAATTGAAAAAATGTTCAAAAAAAAAAAAAAAAAAAAAGACTGGGAAGAAATAATTCATTAACGCTTTGAAGATGGGCGATTGATTTTTCAACCAAGCCATAGAACACCTTAAAGGACGAGCTTGGTTCATATTTCGACCAACTAATGCTTTTCCCCTCTGTAATTGTTCACCTGTACTGGACCGGCGGGGAGAGATGTCAACATTCATCCATTAATTCAGTTGCACCCCAGTTCCTGAAAAGGAGATTATACACGTAAAGTAATCCCCTTGTTCAAGAAGTTCGTTTTACTTCGGAGGTGGGAAAGAGTAATCGATCAATGATTGTTGCACAAATAGCAGCTTCAGCTAAGAGTCACTAAAATGGGGGGGGGGAGCATTTTTCAGATGCTCCCATCCTTCTGAAACAGCGCGGCCAAAATTTCCCCGCCGGGAAAAGATTAAGAAAAAATTCTTGTTAATTTTGAGAGAGTTACCCATTTTAAATTTGTACACAACCACCATACAAAAATTTTTCCAATAAGTACAATGTGCCCCATACACCTATGAAGTGATGTGCAAAATACGAGAATTATATTCTGAGAAGTGCTGGAGATTTGAAAATAAATATATGCTGACTTAAACTACTTTTCAATGACTTTTGAAGGGAAAAAATCATGTTGGGTGATCATGCTTCAGAGGATATACAGAAATTGTGAAAGAAAGTAATTTTTTGGACTTTAGCTTAAGATTTACATTCAATTCATATACAGTCCTTGACCATCTTTAATTAAAGACATCTCTGAGATGGCTGATGATGAAGGACTGAAATTTTGTACATCACCTTATTAGTTAATTGGGCACATTTTACTAATTGGAAATTTTTTTGTACAGGAGTTGTATACAAATTTAAAAAGTGCAACATTTTGAAAATTGAAAGAGGAATTTTTTCTTAGCATATTATTTTTATTCTACATTATTTTGAACACTTTTTTAACTTACATTGTCCACTTATCTTTAATAAATAATGAAATATAACATATTACCATCTTTTTGGGGCAACTCGTATATGGTGCAATTTTTAGAGCACATTTTTTCTCCTTGGAATTTCATGAGATAGAATAAGAATTAAATGCTCTGTTTCCTGGATAAAATAAATTGATTTTCTTTTGCAGTGTTAGTGGTATGAAATATGTGATTATCTTTTTCTCTTAATATACTATTCGCCTCCGATAACTTGGCACTCAAGCACAGAAGAATTTATTCTCGGAACGGGACATCAGCTTAGAGGTTACTTTTCTCTATTTCCTTAGTGGTTGATTGGCGATTGTCCTCTTTGCCAATAGGGTGGAATATCATTATCATTGTGTGCTTTTCAAAGAAAGTATTCCTTTTCCCCTTCCAATCAGTGCCGTCAGGTGCAATAACTTGCAATTGTAGGGTCCCTCCGCTAACCATGAGAAGGGATTCTTTCTTCCTTTCACCTATTTTCAATAATTGACGCGTCCAAAGACACGCGATCCAAGTGCCAAGTTATGGGAGTTGAACAGTACAACTAAGTGTTTTACTAAATTTTCAATAGTAACACTTTCCTCTTCTAGTACAAAAGGGAAACCATCTCTAGTTCATTATTCTATGTTCTAAAACTGAACACCATGTTCATACACAATAGTTATCTAGAAAAAAAACTGTTTAAAAAAAAACTTAAATAAAGATAAAATAGAGTAAGGACCCAATGCGAAAAAGATTGAAATATGCACTCAAAAGAGAAAGTATGGAATTTTATGCACATTTATGCAAAATCGTCAATAACAACATGCAATTGCATACAATCCATGATCTATTTATAAGAATTTGCATACATTGATAAGTGCATGTACGAAACAAGTATCATCCAATTAGATTTGTAATAATGGGTTATTAGAAAGATAAAAACACAAGCCAAACTTTAATTTTAAATATTCTTGAATTTTTTTTAGGCTAATTGGGGTTTTATTACATGAACAACTTCTAGATCTTGCTGATAAATTTTATTAGAAAACCATTAGTTCATTCTCTTTTCACAACTAATATCATACAAGCTTTACCTGGCAAGATTACAAAAACCCAATCTGATTAGATAGAATCTGCAACTCTGCAGAAAAAACTGCTTAAAATATATAATTATATAAAACTAGCTATTAAGCTAACTTCCTAAACCTTGTATTGTAGCTAGCAAAAGAAAAAAAAAAATTAAAGGCCTGTAAGGTTAGTATTTTACCTCTGATTACAAAAATACAGTAAACATAATAAAACTATGACAAACTTCTTGCAATAAATACATTTTTTGCATAGTATTATTTACATTTTCATATACACTAATAAATACTTTGTAATGAAGATTTACAATATTTTTTACACATGAAAATTAAACCACAGAAAAGTTAAAAATTTTAAAATATTCAAACATCAAGAAAAATTGTTCAACTGTTTGAATACTACACAGAAAACAAACAAACATTCTTATCAATTTTATTTACATCATAAAATCTGCTTTATTATACAGCAGATAAACTAATATGAATTATTTTGGTTTTTATACCATTTATGAGCAAAAGAATGAGAATGCCTTTTTGAAAGATAAAAAAGTATTACTAATGTGTAAACCAGCAAGCACTTGTAGATAAAAATGACTTAGTATGACATACGAACTAGACATCAACAATGGCAGGTCCAGAGGAAAATAAGTTGAATGGCAAACATATGTCTGAGGTAGGAAATTATTTCACAAAAAAGTGAAATTGTTAAGAGATAAGACAAAGAATTTAAAACAACAAAACAAGACATTATTTAGCAGCTTTTTTTTCTAATATCTTATCTCTGAATCTGCCATGGTTTATCACAGGTAATGTATTGCACTAGGAATTGCAAAAACAATTAATAAAATAGTTACACCTTATTAATTATTAGAAAAAAGAGAACTATTTTGATTGTTTATCACTTTAAAGCACTATCTTTTTTCCCAAGTTTTTGCAATGCCTAAATTGATAAGTAAGTTTGATACTAATTTTATGAACAACTGAAACTTTATTTATAAAGTATTGGAAAAGTTAAATGTCATGCTTAACTATCTTGAGGAAATCAAATTAATGATTCTTGTAATAAAAACAGGAAATTGAATAATGTTTGTAAATGAATTTTCAAAACCAACCAGCAATTAATGTCAGCATTTAGTGTTTCCACAGACACAACCACTTTGGATTAAAGGGTTGAAAGGTGATGTTTTAAAAGTAAAGTTAGTAATCAGTATTTTATTAAGCAGTGTTAACTTATAAAACACCATAAATAGAAAAAGAAAACACACCATTTTAAAGGGCATCAAATAAATCCAGAACTGACATGGCTTGGAAATACCAGATTTTTGTCATTGAGTTACTACGTAAAAGCTTCATTTTAAATAAAAAAACTTTACCTAGATTAAGATAAAAAGCCACAATCATTACTTAAAATTTCCATTTTAACAACATAAGATTAGTGCCCTATTGATACTCTTAAAATAAGTTAATACACAGTTACAACACTTGCTTTAACCAGCGTTCTTCAAACCAGATTCTGTAAAATCTGGGCTTTCACATAACCTTTCCTATTAACTTCTATTCTTATGAATAATCGCCATTAGCTCCAGTGGAGATACCAATAAAATTTTGAGTGGGTTACATATTAATCACTCACTGCCAATAACTATCCACTCCTGCTTTCATTCATATTATATTTATCCCAGTTTTGCAAATTAATTCTATTTTTTTAAACCTTTTTCACCTGATTTAATAATTTATTTCTTTATAGTTTTTTTTTAATATAATAAAAAAGATTAAATTGGCAATAAAAATTCCTGATAATTAAATTTTCATAAATAATGGAAATAATTTTCAATTTTATTAGCATTTGCTTAAAATTATGAGCAGTATCTTTTTAAACTTTGTGTCTTCAGTTGTGGACACTAGGGGCTCTATTCTGCCACATTCGTATAAGCGAACGTTCGGATATGTGACATCAAAATGACGTTTTTCGCATCCTGCAAGTTATGGTGGAGCTTTAGGTGCAGATACTTTCTACCGAATGTTTAAATTAGAATACGTTTCGAAATACGTCATAAATCCGAATGTTCGCTTAAACGAACGTGACAGAATAGACTCCCAGGTGTGAACAGGTTATGCAGAAAAATGGAGTATTTAATAAGTACTGATACTTTGCTGCTCTTGTTTTGCCCTGTTTTTGAGATAATTAATTACAAAAAGGATTAATGTAATTTTCATAAGCATAACATAAAAACCATAAGCCTCATATCGGACAGCTGCAGTAGTTCAGTGGTTATGCCATTAGACCACAGTGAGGTTGAAAGTTTGATTCCCAGCTAACCACTGAAGACTACTGCATAGATGCATGCTAAACTCATTTTTAAAGTCCTTGTCTCAACCACTTGCAGTTTCTGAGGGGTGGCAGTAATTAGTTTCTTCATTCTTCTGATGAAAATCTAAATTAGGGGTTTAAATCTGCAAAAGGTTTTGTTGGTGATTTTCAATTAGCTTTGAAAAACAACTTGCCCAGCAAACACACACAGGTTCTCTGAACATCTATTAATGTTCAGAAGACGTTTTCTTAGACGTCGTTCAGAGAACCTTTGTGTGTTTGCTGTGTGAGTTATCATCTAAAAAACGGAGAAGCCATTCATCAAAACATATCAGAAAAAATTTCTTATATCAGTTATAATATTATTTAGTTATAAATATAATAATATTATTTAGTTATAATATTATTATATTTATTTAGTCCTCAATCTCAACGGTTTATCAACAAACATGTTACTTTACTCAGTCTCCTTGAATTAATTGAAATAATGATTTTTTTTAATACGGTTATGTTGCATTAAGTTTTGTGTAGTTGTAAAACAAGCTAAGCTGATAACATCTTGCTGCTGCAGTTTATTACGTTGCAATTAATTTGATCAACCATCCTGGTTATATTGAAGCAGTAATCTATTGCATTAAAATACTTACGAGTTATTAAAAGTATTAATGTTTTCACATTTACAAGACAACAAATTTCAGAAAAAACTTTACTGAAAAAGAAAAAACTGTTTACATAACTACATTGTACCAACGTATTTAAGTAAACAGTTTTCTTTAAGTTAGAAAAAAAATTAAATAATAAAATGGATTAATTGCAGAAAACATTAAAAAAAAGTATATAACCAGATGTTCTGTGAAAAGCTTGCAAATGCTTATCATTAATGCCAAGAATCTAAAATATTGAAAATTATAGTTTCTTTAAAACTATCAAAACTTTCTTTTGTACATGCTATAAATTTGTACTTTTTTACAGTCTGCAAAATAAAATCAAAGAAGTTTTGTGAAAGTTTATTTCTGAATATTTAGTGTTTTTTATTAGAATGAATAGTTCTACTAACGATTTAAAAAGGTTTTGTGAGTTGAAAGGGTTTGAAGTCCATTTTTCTAAATTAATACAAACATACTGACTTGATAATAATAAGTACAGAACTTTTTTTAGATACATCATTTCTTAATGGATGCCTTTTTTATATGTATTACCAAAACAAATATACATTCAATATGTACATTCATCATTCAAATAGCCTCACCATAGCACAATGGTCGGATAAATGAAAATGGTAGATGACCGAAGTGTGAAGGTCCTGGGTTTGGGTCCCACCATACGGCTGTCAATCTAACGGCCTGGAATTTTGGTAGGTTTTCTCCAGATGTAAGGTGAATAAGCATTAGAATCCCTTAGAAAGTCCTCCTACATAGGCACCCCCCCATCCTTGGCACATCGCCCTAGCGTAGCGTTGCCATAATCACACAAACATCATTCAAATATATATACCACAGAGCTCATTATACAAGTTTTATAGATTACTATTGACATATTATATTAATAAACTGAAGGTCAAGGTTTCAAAAACTGATCAAGAACAGATAGTGCAGTGTGTAGTTTTTTTTTTTTTAATGTGTTTAGGATTACTATCCATTTAGCTTAAAAAAATAAAAAAATAAAATAAAAAAAAACAGCAAGTTATGCTTTCCTCCCAATATTAATGGAAAAAATTTCTAATATCTATTACCATACATACATCATAAAATTTTCTTCTTCTCTGATAGATTTATAAGATGTGTTTAGGAGTATGTGTATTTATAATAATAAAATTCTTATTTATTTATTGCTAGTAAACATTTAAATGGCACCTCCAAGTTTAAACAGTGAAGTACTTTACTTAACAAAATTTTAGTTGACTGAATGTATTGATTCGAAACATAATGAATATAAAACACAAAAGATAAAAGATGGATTCATTTGAAAAACAATGTATAACACATGAGTTGTTGATGCAAAAACAAGCTTTCAATTTTATTATTAAAGAAAGCCAATCCAGTACAGTTTATGTTTAGGAATGGATTGATTATGTATTGATAAATACACTATCAACTCAACTTTTAAAAAAAATCTCTTAGCATCACTGTCAAACTTAAAACTATATAAATAAATAAATTATTACAGTAAAAGCTGCTTGAAACAGAATCATAAGCGATTAAAGCATTTTTCACTAGGGGCAGATGCTTGTTGAAAAATGGTTATTGTGAATAGACCAGAGATGTTGTGCAATGATTCATTTAAAGCAGGGAATGCAGGTCACTTGCCTAAGGCTTCCAATTTTTAGGGGACCTTAAATGATACAGGTCAAACGTTTAGCATATAATTCAAAGAATGGCAAATTTTTGGCAATTAAATTTATTTTTTGTTGTTTTGTGCTGTTAGAATAAACTAGCTCATTATTTAGAACATCTCTTGCATTATAAAATTAATAACATTAAATAAATAAAAGTGATTTTTTTAATGATTTTTGTTTATTTTAAATATTTTAAAGACAAAATAGTTATGCAGAAAATGTTTATGAAGTAGGCGGTTTTTGATTTGATAACTTTTTTGTGTAGGTCCCAGAAGTACCAAATAACATGGGATTTCATGAAATTATTTCCATTAAGACATGTTTGTTTTATAAAGGATTTGTTTTAGACAGGTTTTACTGCATTCTTTTCCTAGTTTTATATCACGATCTAGTCATAGAACTAGATACATCACTTCCAGTTCTACTCGTAGGAAATTTTCTGATTTTTAGAGTTTTTGACATGTATATGAATATGATTACGGCAATGAGCTGAATGGCAGCCAGGAAAAAGAAAAAATAATATAATTCTCCTTTGTTGATGTCACTGGAAGGATTCTGGATGAAAACTTTGAAGATCTGCTCATATCCTTTGAGCAATGAAAGGCCAAGGAAGCTTCCAACTCCAGTGCAGAAATAATAAAGGCCCATTACAGCTCCTTGCATTCGGGTAGGGGCTTGAGAGCAAGCAAATTCCATACCTATGAAATAGAAATGAACACTTACACATGCAATCGACTAGTTATATTAGAGGAAAAAAAAAGGTGCATTGCACCCGTAACATATAAAAGTACACATTTTTATAAAAACAATGTAGTAGGAATAGTACAATATGCTGAAATGATCTGAAGATGTGAACAGTCATGCTATTAATGATTGCTACATTACCAAAAGAGTGTATAATTTTTGGTTTACAAATATTTTTTTTTGTGAGGTAAACATAATCCTTAGTATGTACTAGCAACATAGCCCAGCAATTGACCATGCAATAGAAGAGAAATGCCCATTGACCTTAAATATAGATTGTAAAAGGAAGGAATGTGAATCTTCCCACTGCAATGATAAAAAATAGACATGGGTCTTCCTGCTGCAATGAAAAAAAAAAAAAAAATGAACATGAAGCCTGATAGCGTACAGAGGTTGCTGGGAATTGGACGTGGCTCGGCTTCTCCCATTCTACTTGTTTGTGTTTCTAACAGTCATTTATTGCTAATACCAACACAACTACTAGAAACAAATAGAGTATAGTCATTGGTATGAGATTGTAAAGGGAAGGAATGAGAATCCTCTGGCTGCAATGACGAAAAGAGGACATGGGACTTCCTGCTGCAACAGAAAATAAATGAACACTGCCAGTTGTCTTGGTAATGCTTCAGCCAATAGTGAAAATTTACCTGAAAAGTGATTTATGATTTTGTAACAAAGTTTATTTGAAAAAGAAAACTCTGTGGTTTAAAAAAAAACAAGAGTAACAAACAGCCACATTGGCTTTCCAAACTTGAACTTAAAGTGTGACGTCATGTCCGAACACATTGGATAACACTCTTGGAGGGCGATGATTAACCACAGGAGAAAAAGCTGCCCCCTCAATATCCGGGGATTCCCATTTCCCCGTTGCACCACGCTCTTTTTCTCCTGTTCATTCTTTATTCACCCCGCTGTGCAAAACGGCCGAAAACTGGACAAAACATAAAATAACTAAAAACTACTAATCCAATTAATTTTATTTTTTAGACATTAGCTTTTTCTTGTCCTATTTAGTCAGTGTGCCAAATTTGGTCCTGATCCGACGAACATTTTAGATGCCTATGGCGAACAAATGGACAAACAAACAGACAAAATTCCTCTTTTATATATATAGATTAAAAATCAATAATAGGCATAGTACAGGAAATTTTCCAACATAATTGAATACTTGAAATTATAGCCAGCAAAAGCTTTTCAGTCACTGTTCCTTTATGAGTTAAGGTACATATCTTTTTACTGAGTTCCCACCAAGCAGTAGAAGTTAGTACTCATGTTCTACAATGTAGCACATTTTAACTCTTCAAGAAAAATACTAGGCTTATTTTAATTTATTAAAAAAATATAAATTATGGTTAGTAAGCACTATTAAAATACAATAATGTCTTTTTTAAATAAATAATGTAATGTTTTAATAAATAAATGTTTTAAATAAATAAATAATGTTATTTTAAACAATTAAAAGTTAATGCAACATAAAGAACTTTATCTTAAAATTTCTCATTACAATTTTCTATAATGGACATGTTAAAATACACTGAACACACTGTGTGTTACATTTAGAACAATCAATATATTACACTGAATGCATTACATTACAAACCAAACACATTCTAAATTTAGTGTTAGATTAACACAATCACTTCCCTAAATTTATCTATTGTTAGATTATAATAATTTTTTAAACAGTAGAATCATATTAAGATATGAAATTTAAAATCATGAAGTAAAAAAAAAAAAGCTTTAAAACATATATAAATAAACATTATTTTTCAGCCCACACATAACGAAAATATATATTTTTCTACATTATATTTCTTACTAACAGCAATATGAGTAATTAAGAGTTCATGAAGATATGTTTGACTGCATTATTTTGAAATCCAAAATTTTATCTGCACCAACTGTATGAGGAAACTTTGGTTGGATTTTATGACAATTAAAAGAATTTACCATACTTTTATATTAATTAGTATAGCCAACAAATCTACCTTCATGAAAAAACAGAATGTAATTAGTTACTTCATGTGAAACTACCACACATTCAAAACAATAAACTGTTATTTTTCTCAATTTTTGTAATTTATTTTCCATATGTTTAAACTAACATTTTGTATGCCAAATTATTTTTTAAATGAGATACTTTTGAAGGCAGACTTTTCATCTTCTTAAAGAAATATACACCTTTAATGCAAAATTCTGGTTTCAAAGATAGTAACACCTGTATAATACATCAAACAGTTTAAGTCACCATAGGAAATCAACAACAATTTAAAAAGAAAAGGGAAAAAAAAAAAACACATACCACTAACACTGGCAAAGACTTCACTGATACCAATCAGGGAATACTGAGGAATTTGCCATAATATTGACAGGTCTGCAGCAACAAATGTTGTATTTTCTATAGTTTGATTTACAATTTTATTTCTGAAATATATAAATGAAACCAATATAAGATTTTAACTTAACAGTAACAAAGCACTTACGAGTGAGAAAGATGAAATTTTAGTATATATTCAACAGTTACAAAATTGTGGATTAGGAAATAAACATAGTTTCAATTTTTCGAACTGTTCCTGCCTTCCATACTTTTTTTCTGCTGATTTTTTATTTGACATGTTTCTGTAGATCAGATTTTCTTATTATAGCTATCAAACTTTGATTTTCAATTTAATGCTACAATACTTGTTATTAACATATAATTTTTATTATATTAAATTTCAAGAGCTAAAATAACAGAGCATAATTTTTAATTAGAAACAGCTCCATTAGGAAAGAAAAAAAAATTCACATCACGGGAATTTTGAGTAATGCGCACCACTTTTTCGATGTATGTATGACAGGAAAAAAAAAAAAAAACTTATAAGAAGAATAACTATAATTTAATAGTATTTAACTCATTTCTTTTGTTCTTTACAAATAATTTTATTGAAAATTCAATTTCCTCAGAAATCATTTTGCAGTTTAACTACTAGTAAATTTTTCAACAAACACATTACTTAACCTAATAAAATGTAGTTTTATTTTTATTTTTTTCTGACAAGAGAAGAGTTTTCTTAAATTCTGAAAACTATGTGTTATATATATATATATTGCTACATTATCATTGACATCATCATCATCATTGAAATGCAGATGTTTAATATTTTCTAACATTAAATAATATAATACAACAAAAAAGAAGGATTTAAAAATCCTCATCCCCAACAGCATAAAAAATGATTAAAAATTTCAAATACTGCATTTGAAATGAAATTAAAAAAGAAATAAAAAGAGGATTCAATCATTCTGTACAAAGAGAGAGAGAGGGGGGGGGAGGAAGGGCTCATAATCAAGAAGTCTTTCTTAGAGAAAATATTACAGCTTTGTAAAAGACATCTTACATAGCTGCCTGATTTACACAGTCTGATTAAGGACCAAGGATAATTCAATTTTCAGCTAATTAAAAAGAAAATTTAATGCACTAGGTGGCCTAAATAAATTAATTTGTCAATTGACATAAATACTTGGGCCTGAATATGAATTAGATCTATTACCCTAGCTTACGATTGATGAACTTTCATTTATTTACTGATGACTTCCCAAAATTACAAGCTTGTAAAATACCTGATAATCAGCTATTTTGAAAAAACTGTAAGCAAAAGATATTCTGAAAAATGCTTTTACCATATTATAAAATTAAAAATACAGTATATATATTTATAAGTAAATTTTATTATGAATATTACTTTGTTTTTATTAATAGTAAAAATAAAAGTATTAAACAATTTTCTTAGCTAAAAAAAAAAAAAAAAAATACAGTATATATTTATAAGTAAATTTTATTTTGAATATTACTTTGCTTTTATTAATAGTAAAAATAAAAGTATTAAACAATTTTCTTAGCTAAATTAAAAATATTTAACCATGAGCCTGAAATGATTTTTTTTTTTTTAATATAATTCAAATGATTTACTAACATACAATGATTACAATAGTAAATTGTTTAAATTCTGAGATACTAAACTTGCAATTTTAAGTTCTGCAGTCAAAGTTAAAATTTCTTTTCTTTTGATATACACAGCACACTTGATAAACATACATACAATTACGAAAAAAATCTTATAAATACTAACTCATGAATAAAATGTAAACGGCACAACTCAAGGCACCCAGCCATGATCATTGATGCTGCAGCACATACCATGCCAATCGCCATTCTGCTTAGCATACTAATTTGTATACCACGTCTATTCAAACATGGATAAATTAAGTGATTCAGTAGAGGAATAAAAATGATGAGAAACACAACATTGAATAACATCAGCCATGCAGCTGGGATCTAAAAGAGAAGAACATTTATTACTTAAAATGCAACAGATAATAAATGATTTTATAGTATATATAGCCGACCATACTTGTATGCATTAAATGTATACATATAAATTAATATTTGTATGTATAAATACATTTTTTATCTATGTAATAAATAACCTGTAAATTAATCCGTATAAATATGGTCAAAAGTGAATTTTAAGCTCAGGATGTGGAGCTACGGCAAAGATTAATCTTCGAAGAATGTGAGCTTCAGAAGATCTTGTTTTACCATCTAAAAGGTATTTATAATTTTCTAAAATGCATTAGTAATATGCTGAAATAGGCATTTCTATAATTGGCAGGCCTATATATGGAAAAAGTGTGAAGGGAAGTTATTACCTAAAGAACATTGCCACAGCTGCTTTTTAAAGTTGTCCAGTTATCCAGAACTTTTGTACTCTGGATTGACCTTGGTCTTTATCAGTCCAGATATTAGGCACTCTTTGCTCTCCCTTGAGTAGTCTTTGCCCCCCTCCCCCCTGGGAAATATTCTGCCAGCGCCCATGCTCAACAGAGAAATGTTATTTATTTTTTTAGTCATTACCTTTCAGTCTCAGTGATGCTAATTGGAATCATAATGTTCAGAAGTGTTTTTTAGTCATCTTTTGCATTTGAAATATATTCACAGGTATTTTTAAAAATGTAATGCAAAATATTGCTTTATATAAGAAAAATAGGGGGAGATAGAAAAAAAAATCCATTTTCAGTTGAATACCGATTATTTATTATTATTATTATTTTAAGGATGAATTTTATCCCGATCATAGAAATTCCTGAGTTTGGAGATTCAAATTTGAGTTTTACAATATTTTAATTGGTGTTTTCCTACAATATTTTCCCCCAGTTATCTAAAGATAAAATATAAATAAGTCTAAAAAAAAATATTATATAAAAAAATATTTACAGTAAATCTTTGCCCTTCTCTATGGTAGGCACTTGAATTTGATGGAACTGGACTTAACCGCATCTGCAAACCTTGAGCAAGGAATGTAGTCTGCATCTAGAATAGTGAAATATACATAAACGCAAAATCGTTTTAAATAAAAAAAACTTATATGAAAGAAAAAATTATATTAATAAAGAAATATATTTGAATACAAAAGTAAAATTTACTTGGAAGTATAAAATCCAATATGGAATTAGAACAATAAACACTTTTATAATGGCTGAGAGAGATTTCACATCTTCCACAACTGATTCATGAAATTTCCCACCATAGCGTACCTTAGCCATATCAAGCCAGTCTGGTCTGTTGATAGTCGCTGAACTGTCAAAAGAGATTAAATAATAAATGCAGTAGTATTTTGTGAAGGGAAAAGTATGGAAAATGTTAAAGATATCATTTAAATTTGAAAAAATATACAGGGTGCACTGTGTCAAGAATAAGTGGCAAAATTGGAGAGGGGGAGCAGAAATTACGTGCAATGTGAAATTTGGGAAACACAGGAAATAAGGTTCAATGTGAAGTTTGAAGCACTGCAGAAAATGGAGCAAAGCAATATTAAAGAAGAATAAAAATTAAAATCACAGTTACTGTATAATAATATTTAAACAATCTAGGTCTATCTCTAAAAAAGAAAAATTTTAGTTAAAGTTTAATTTAGTAATTTTTCATTATGAAAAAAAAAAAAAAACCACTCCACATAAATAATAAACACATCATATTATTATATGATTTTAAATACATTAGGAAAAAAAAATCAGTTTTGTAGCACAAAAGAAAGAGTACTGTCAGTACTGTGGCAAAATATCTAAGAAGCAATTAAAAGAAAAAAAAAAGTATGAACATGCTAATTTGTTCTGCATTGGCTTTTATGAACATTTCTTTCTTTGTCAAAATATTCTTTATTTCAACTTTACTTTTAAACCTTTTCACCACTTTCATTCATATAAGAACCTATATTCATAAAAGTTTTTCTTAGCTAGTTTACATGCAAAGGAAAAGTTTAAAAACTAAATTTGAAATAAGAGTAAATTTTTACTCTTATGACATCATAAGCTTAAATAAAAAATTACTAAAGGAAAAATATTCGTGAGACTCATGGGAAAAGACTGAAATTGAGAAGTTTGGGAGCATAGTACTCAATGGAATTTTCCCCACCAAAATTTTTAATAAGCAAACAGTTGCATTCGTTAATCTGAGGTTGTGGGGTTGGGTGAAAGAGGAAATTCCACTAATCTGTAAAATATATAAAACAGCGGAAAATCTCATGCTTGTAATTATGATCATATACACGTATTTCCAGTGCTTAAATTGAAGCTAAGATTTATTTTTCATTTCCCTTTGGTTCAATAAAATTTAACTTAACCACAAATGCTAAATTTTTCATTCAGTCTATGGGTCAAAAAATTAGTTTAATTAAATATATCTTGTAATATTAAAATGGGAAGGGGGGGGAGTCTAATTTTGATAAAAACTGGCTGAATTATAGCTACTTACAGATTTTTACTGGGAAATAGGGATTATCTACAGTTTGATTGTGCATTGCACTAAATCATTCCACATGCTTACCTATATTTAGAATATATATAAATAAATTCTTCTAAATAAAAAATTAGTATTATAAAGCAGATTTAAATATACAGAAAAACACTCAAAATACTAGTGTTAAATGATAAAATAAATAAAACTTCATGTAAAAAACCCACATAAAATGATACTTATGGGAAAGGATGATTGTTTCAACTGAAAATATTTATGAATTTTGATCGATGAAAAATATGGAGTTTAAAAATTTTAAATATGTATGTGCAAAATTTCTGACATTCAAAATGAAATTAAAGGCACTACAAACCTAGATTCAGCATTAACAGTTCTATGCCTAGATTTCCACGCATCTTTGATCACATAGTATATCCTTGAAATGGAGCTCCCTGACAATAACTGATGAGAATACATAGGATAAGTCACCCAAAATACCAATGTAGCACCAGTTAATAGAGATGCTGGTATAATGTAACCTATTCGAAATTCCAGTTCTTGTTGTATATATGTTATTCCAAGAATGGCAATCAAAGCTCCAATATTAACACACCAATAAAGCCAATTAAGATATATTTTTAAGCCATCTGATCCAGTATGACGAACCTGCAAATAATAGAAAGTAAAATAGATTTAAATGATTTAAAATTTTAAAATATATATAAAGAAACCAAAACAAAATTTACAAAAGTCATAAATAAATTCTGTCTTAATATAGTGGCATAGCTAGAGGAGGATAAGGAAGGGCGTCTGTCCCCCGGCGCAGCACCTAAAGGGCACCAAATTGTATCTAAAACCTTCTCCATTGCATTTTGGTAAAGTTTTTAGCTGTCCCTGGGTGCTGAAAACCCTAGCTACATCTCCGGCTTAATAATAAGTGACTTCAAACAAATGTATGTAATGGTTTGTGCATGTAGATTTAACGCTATTTAAATTTTATCAACAATGAATTTATGGCATGAAATAATTTAGAAGAAAAACTCATAAGAAATCAAGTTTGTTACAGATTTCCAAATTCACAGTGGCAAAAAAAAAAAAAAAAAGTAATATAATAATAATAAAAAAAAAAGAAGTCAATTCCTACTTAGGTCAGCAAAGAAAAATTTTATTTTAGTTACTTTTTATTAAATTTAATTAATTAATGAATTATTAATTAATTAATTAATAAAGGGCAGTTTTTGAAGCAAGGGTCAATATCATTAATCCAGTTTGTTTTCATTCATTTTTAATCCCATGTAACAGGATCTAAAATGAATGAATTAAATTTAATTAAAGAAGTAATGTTTGAAAAAACTGTATTAACATCAAGTGTCATTCGCTATAAGTTTAAAAAAATGTATTTGAACTTGAATGGACGAAGAAAAAGTATTTTATTATCGACTGAAAATTTGAACAAGATATATATAAATATAGGGAGAGAGTGAACTAATAGTAGGAATTGAAAATAAATAAATAAAATAAAAAATAAATCACAAGATTAATTTTTTTTTTCCCACAGAAAAAGTTTAAAATATTTTGATAATATAAGCATTCTGAACTCTTGTTGATCATAATCATATTTGATACATGTGGGTTATAGCTGCTGTTAAAATTCAATCTCCTACCAAGAGATATATTGCCAAGGTGGTGGTGTGATGAAATCTCGCAGAAATGCTTGCATTCATAAAGCATAGCTGCAATCTAGACTCAATACTAATTTGCCAAGCAAGCTTGGCAGTTGCTATAGCTCACTACCCTAGATTTATGCACCTGCTAAATTACAGCCAAACAGCCCCAAGGCCATAGGTAAGGGGGGGGGCAATGGACCCCCACTGAAATTTATGAGAGTTTTTTAAAATGGGAATTAAATGTTTAGATGAGTAGCTATGTTTTCCTTGTTTAAAGGAAATGGTAAAACATACTTCAATCTAAAATGAAACTAATTTCAATAAATAAAAAATTTTGTGAAAAACATACATGAACTTATACTTATATTGATACTTATAACAAGATACAATTGTTTTGAGTGAAAATCTATTCAGTGTTCAACAGTCAAAGCTTTTTGTCCCACAAAACAGTGGGAACTCAGTGAGTTCCAGTGTGCCACAGAGACAAATACTATTGTCCACTTTTCCCAGATGGGACAGAAAATTGGGGGAAAAAACATTTAGTAGTATAATATGGATAAAGCTATTATGGATTTATGGCCTATTATGGATTTTGATATCAAAATTAACCTTTTTGTAAAAATTGTACGTGAATCTGCCATTCTCCTCATTATCCCACCAAAACTGCCAGTTATTTATTATTTTATTTGTCTTTTAATAGCAGAAATGGGGTACTTGATATTATTATTTATATTGTCACTATTATTTCTGAGTGGAGGTAGTTGACCCCTCGGGGAGAGGGGGCAAAGATTACTTCTTCATACAGTTACTATGTTGGAAAGCATAAACAAGCAAGGGAAAAAACAGCACAGAAAAATTCAGGGGAGGCAAGTGCCCCCTCCCCCTCCCCTACCTTATGCTGCAAATGCCCATTCTCTTTTCTAAGCCTTACCCTTTCAAGGGAGGCTTCCAATAGAGGCACATTGCATTTAGTTTGTGTAGTTATAATTTTACGCAATAAACAATCTATGACTTTTGTTTGAATTTTAGTCAATTCCCAGACATGTTGCTGACTGTATTTGTTATTTAATACCTAATATATCATGTGAGTGAAGTATTTGCCCACCCTTCCCTCCCTTTTCTTTCTTTTGAAGTGCTGCCTTCATGGAGAAAATGTTCAATTCGCACCCTGAATAGCAATAGCCAGTTGAGATGCATGTGGTTTTTCTTTACATCTTTGTTTTTATGTTCTTAACGTACATTCTGGAGGCATTCTATGGTGTATTTCCTCTCCCTTTAAATACGACTATGTCTATCAGAACCAAATGGAAATCTTGCAGTATATTTAACTTTTTTCACGTAAAAGCTCAAGGAAACAAAACTAACAGTAAATAGATTTTATTGAATTTTTTTAGTTTACATGGGCATTGGCAGGCCCATCAGCAATGCAGCCAGACGATTCAACTAAGGGAGGGCAGTGGCCCCAGGATAGCTGTGCATTTTCAGTTGTTTTCGTCTTCTCCTCCCTATCCCCTCAGAGGTCCTTTAACCCTCATATTCACCACCATCTACCTCAACCGCCAATTAACAGCAAACCGTTGGTCGAATGCTGAAATTGTATTCACCGTTTACCAGACAGGAATTATCCACCCACAAAATCCCATCCCAGGTTGAGAAACTCAACCTTGCTACAGAGCAAGTTTTTAAAATAACCGAGTATGCTCAATTAAGACTTTCCCAGAAAAATTGGCTTCCTTCTTCCAAGAACTGGCATTCCCCTTCCTTCAGGACAAAGAGGCATGAGGGGAGAAAAGCAGAGCGATTGCGGGGTTACTTGGAGAGGCGCAAAAGAAACAACTACCATGTGATGTGAACTCCCAATACTTTGTGAACACTTGACCAATGAGCATTTCGATTTCAACTGAGCCTTGCTTCAACCACCTTGATTGGCCCAGTGTCAACCTAGGTTGAGTAACCACAGGGGTGACTTTTTCTCTTCAGTTAAGGGTGAATATGAATTTTGGACTGACCAGTTGAGTTCTCCAACCGGGAGTTACTGAACTGTCGGCTAAACTGCCAGTTGAAGTTAATGGTGAATTTGGGCGTTAGGGCCACAAAAGTATATTTTTGGTTATTTTATTTGTTTATTGTTTTTACCGATTGTGTGCATTGATAAAATTTGGCGTCAAAATGTCCTAATACGCTCAATTTTTTTGGCTGGATTAATTTTTTGTTAGGAAATTATCATAATAATTTAATTTTTGTTATTGATTCTAATGCATTTTAACTTTCCAAAAAGGCTGAAAAGTGTTTATGATGTCGGTTAGTCTGTCTGTCCGAGCTCTTACTGTCATAAAATGAAATTTACAAGTATTATTCCTATGTAATGTACCACATACCCTACTGAAAACGGTGCACATAGGATTTATAGCTCTTTTACAGGAGCACCCAAAAGAATTCAATACATTATGCTCTATGGGCAGTCATTTTTTAAAGTACATTTTAGAAATATTCAGCTATTTCAAATGAAGCAAAATTGGTATATACAGTAGAAGACCCAAAATCTGCCGACCCGAAATCCGTTAGGCTCTAAAATCCGCACTGTCTGTCCAATGTAAACAATGAAATCTGCCCTGTCAGCTGCAAGTTCAGAAAACAACACTATAACCTTAAAGTAAAACTAAATAAGCTATTCCCACTTGAAAAAGATATTTTAAGAGTTAGTGAGCTCTGATGGTAACATTGAAATCCTTCAAATGACTGATAGTGACATAATTAACACTCAATTATGGTCACATGACACACTCTGACACAGTAACAACTGTGTTTAGGGAAATAACTGAGGATGTGAAAGAGGAGTGGAAATCAATAGCTTTGAAAATTGTAAAAAAGCTCTATCATGTAATCACAATGTACAGGAAATAACTGAGGATGATCAAAAAGCTGATAAAATAACATTTAATGAAGGTTAGGCTCTCAGAAATAAATATCTTGGATTTGTAGAGCAGCAAAGCTGTGTTACATAACAGGAAATAATGAAAAAAAAAAAAAAAAAAACTATGGTCCTAAATTACTATTGAATATACATGTTTAAATAAGTTGTACCCAATAGTTAAGATATTACAAGAGTATTTCATAGTAAAAAATCCAGCCAACCACAAAGATTAGGAAAAATTTGAGTGTGTTCAGGAATTTCTGCTACCACTATATGCATATTTTGAATTGAATTTCATTTTTCATTTCATTAATTTACATTTAATTTTATTATTATTCAAATTTGTGAACAAAATAAAAAAATCTTTCAGTTACCACTGCAGTAAAAGAAATGTGCGGTAACGATGGACATTACTCCTCTTCATTATTAATTTTTTATTCAAAATGTTTTTTTCTAAAGTAAGTTTTTGAAAGTATACTATAAACGTAAATTTAATATTTCACAAGTGAAAATGTATTAAACACTCAATACTTAATTTATAGTAATTCCATGTTTTTTTAATACTAGAAGTAATTAAATATGATGTGCTGCAGCAATTAGCAACAATCTAGACCATTCACTTCTGTATGTTGACAAACCAGTCAACAAAATCCTCTAGGCTGAGATTTTAAAAATATCGGTTAAATGTAAATAAGAAAATACCTTCTTTTCAATCATGTAACATCGATAATCATTGGGATTTAGTTTGTGTGCTATGGCAAGCCTATAAGTGGGGCATCTGCCTATTTATTTATGGAGAAGTGGCTGGTGTAGCAGACTTTTTAAGGGGTTCTAACACATATTCAAGGTACATCTGAAGAAAACCGTTCAAAACACCCGACCATTAGATGACAGCCACGCAATGGCCTCACGCGAACTCGAGATCTTCACACTTCAACCATCTACAATATTCAGTGTCTTGTCCACTTGGCCATGGTGGGCCTACATTGGGGTTTTACAATGAACTAAAAACACAGTCAAAAGTATTTCACTTATATTTTCACATTAAATACAAAAGCACAGGAGAAAAAAGAAAAAATTACATGAAGACTAGCAAAGCAAATGGTTTCAAAATTTCCTTTTTCTAATTTTGAAAGCATGTTCTATGGTGATTTGTTTTAAAGTATTATTTTTTTTCTACCTTCAGTTTCTTTCTTTCTTCTCTTATTTATTTATTTTTGTAAATGGTAAATTATCATTAATTCTTGTTTTGTTACCAGGCTTTGCTGCCCTAAAAATTTAAGGTATTCTTCTCCTAACTGCAAACTTTTATTAAACGGATTTTATTATCATTATTAACATATAATTATTTATTATTATAAGTTTTCATCATCATCAGAATCCCATTTAAGTACAGCACTTTCAAGAATTATGCAAAACAGACCCATAAGTATCAACTTCGACGAAATACAGAAATTATCAGACTACCAAAACTAAGATTACGGTTTAAAAATGGAAGTTCTTCAAATCATAACAACAGATGGCACCATTAATGATACCATCCATGCTGTAACAGATCCTGGACGGAAAGCAGTTCTGGAAGAAAGATCAGTGCGCAACAGAAAAACTGAGGATGGTGGCGAGGTGGTCACTAAAAGTGCTATTTAAAAGGATTTTAGAGTACTTTATAAACTTTTTATTTGATTATTTATTTCAACTTTTTTGTTCTTTCAAATCACTTTTCTGTAAATTTTGCAAAATTGAGAGTAGGGTAAAATTTTTCCAGTGTATGTGTATGGTGGGGAGGGAAGACATTTTTTCCAGAGGGGCACTGTCCCAATGCACTCCCTGGATACAAGCTCGGGTTTTGGTAGCATAAGGCAAAGGGCACTTGCCCCCCCATGGATTTTTGTGTGGCATTCCTACTTTTCCGTTATTTCTAGCATAATCACCATATATATATAAATAGTGTACTTATGTACTATAGCTACCATATTACCATCATTTGGTGGTGTGTGCTAAGGGAATGAAGAAAAACAGTTTTAAACAAGATTTAGGAGAATTTGAGAGATATTTTTTATTAAATATACCTTTTAATTAAGTAGTATTAGATCACATGCTTAAGGTTGTTTCATTATTAAAAACCTGGCATATGAGATAATTAGCATAATGGCACACCACGTACAGAAAAATACACAATCATAAATGCACTTTTGTTTCAGTGCAATACTTACCTGTTCTGCTCCAAATGGTGCAATATTTGCTTTCACAAATCCAGTACCTATAGCAGCAAATATTAAAATGCTCATCACAGTCACACTACAGCTTTCACTGAATAATGAAACATTAACAGAGTCGGGACAGTTCAAACATGTCAAATTCATCCATGGTTCACTAGGACAAAAACCTGCATCCACTGTCAGGCCATATAAAAACCAATAGGCAACAGAAAATATAATAAATGCGAATCCTATAGTTTTGAATCGACCAAAATATGCATCGGACAGCCAACCCCCAACCAGAGACGATAAATAAGATATACCAGTAAATATCAGTAGAGCACTTATTGCATTATAATACAACCAGTGAAACTTATGCTCGTGTAAGAAAAGATATAAATTGCCAGTCAGTGAATAATAAGCTACGCGTTCCACAAGCACCAAGATTAAAATCATGACACCTGGTACAATTTGCAGACATCGTTTATTAGTTTGAAATATTAATTTTGATCTGCTAACATCTTGATTTATCTTGTTGTTCTGACTACTTTCATAGTTATTGCTAATTTCAGCGTTAACTGATCGCAAAATTGGTTCCCGTTCACCATCAAAAGACATTTTCTGAAGTATTTCTTAAACGATAATCAACAATAATTAGTCAGGTATTAAAATATTCATAGTCTCTTGGAGGATAGAAGTCTTACAGCTTAAAGCAATATCCTTTGGCAAATATTTAGAAATTACGGATTAAAGGGCGACAAAAATAGTAAATAAAAAGCAACTAAATCAAAAAATCTTATTTATAATCAAACGTAAGAACCCTTTGACAAAAGTGAAACTAATCATCGCATGCTGTTTTCTTTTTTTTTCATCATCTTACTGTGATACCATTCGAAAACAGAAATACTGATATGAAAAGCCAAATGAAGTACCAAACGACAAAATTAAAAATACAGCTACATATTGAATTATAAAAGGATAAATAAATAAATAGATATATTTTATAATGATTATCAAAGAATTCTTTTTAAAATTTTGCCGTCCTATTTTAGCAGAGGGAAGAGAAGAAGAGCAATCCTTCATGTTTGGCAACAATAATTTTGTTTTGGCCTCATCCAAAAACATTGCGACATGGATAACATAGATCTGCGTATTGAGCGTGTATTTGATGATGAAGAAAATGATCCTTCATCCGATAATTCTTCAGGTAATGTTATTATTTAACTTTATCCATAAGGAAATATAAATTACGGTTTTTAAAAAGTATTCGTGTGTTGACTGAAGTGTCTCGAGTGTTCTCGCGCTGCTCCTTAAAAACACAAATTGACTGTTTAACGTGCATTTCCCCGTGCTATTTAAGAATTATTGTTCTTAATAACATTTTATACTTTAATTCTTATCAAACAATGTGATGACAGTTGTGGCATGTGACATTTATAAGTTTTATTTCGCTGCAAAGAATCTTAAATTTGTTGTGAAATAAATGTGTTCTTTTGGAAAGAATTTCATGGCTAGTTTCTTCGCTAAAATCCTCAGAAAAAGAAAAGGTATGTAATTTTCTGATTACATTTGAAAGGAGGCACTAATGCATGTGTAAGAATGGGAATCTTAACTAGTAACTATAAAGTATGCTTGATAAGTGACATGTCAGTTTCATTAATAGCATTTTAAATGTTTGACTGTGCTTGGCCATGTTAGTATTCAAAATGTATAGTGAAATTTATTGTAGTTATTTTCGATGTAATTTTGTAAATGTTATTTAAGTATTCACATAACAAATGATCTTGATAAGAATTTTAAATCTTTCAGTTTATGTGTTTGTTCAAACATTGTGATGTAAAATTATTCTTTAAAACAAAAAAGATCTTGTATTAAGAAACAACTGAGATGAAGGCCTAAGAGAGCGCCATAGATTTTAAGCTTAAAATTCCTATTTTTGGTTAGTAGCCACTGGCTGTTAGACTCATAAACTTTAAGTGTCAGTTCTTTCAGGCACACAGTCAAGGGTGTTGATTGTCTCCAAACTCTTAGGCAGACATAATACTATGAAGTCAATTACTTATTTAATAATACATTATGTGCTTACATAAATAGAGATGTAACAAATAGGATTTGCCCGAATACTGAATCTTTCTTTCCAATAGCTTAGGTTGAATACAGAATATTTGGCCAATGGTTTAGGCTAATTATTAATTTTTTAAAAATTTCATTTTAACTGTAAGTGAGAACGCTTTTTAAATTTGCAATTAATAACTAATAAGGTCTAATTCAAATTCATTTTATATTATTTGTAGGTGCTTAAAAATACCCAACTGCATGTTTTCCGTAGAATTTTTTAAAATTTTGGTCATGAAAAGACCATCTTTTACTAAGTAAATACTTATTACAGCATACTTGTATTTTAGAGATATTCATAATTTAATAAATATGCTATATTAAATGCAATTAATCTGGTAATTATGCATAGCTACATCACACTTTGGGTTTTATAGCCCCTGGGCAAAGCATATTTAACATCTTTTCAAAATTGTGTTTGTAATTGAAAGTCTGAGAAGTTCCCCCCTTCACTATGTTCTTCATCAGTGTGTCTACCGGTCATAAAAATCATGAAAGTCACGATTCCAGAAAATGGTCACGAAAGTCATGAATTTTGCCTTTCAGTCATGAATTTTTCCGTTAAAAAAAAAAATCCCCTTTCCAGGCCATTTGATATCAAATGTACGCTTGAAAGGGTCTTTACATCACCGGAAATTTGTAAGTCTTTGTCATAACCGCAAGTGGGACGACCGTGAACGAAACAAAACTTGTCGTAGTTTGTTTTTCTTTTGGGTGCATTCAGATTGCCACCTTTGAGTAACTCGAGAGAAACCCAATTCGTTCACGATGCCAGATTTGAGCTTTCCGAGGAGATAAACAAAGTGTTCACGCTGCCAAGCTGAGTAGCATTACTATATGTATTTGTTAATTATATGAAATTCTACTTTACAATGACATATGCAACAATAATTTTTACAGTTAATTAAAGTCATGAAATTTGTGTGCAAAGGTCATGAAAATCATGAAAAAGTCATGAAATTCAGTTTATGAAACCTGGTAGACCACCCTGTTTATGTGTGTGTGTGGGGGGGGTTATATTCCTTATGTGGCATATTTTTATTAACATAACAAACTTTTACTAACATATATTCTTAATAAATACTTAGATAAGAAGTAAAAGCCACATTTCAGCATCCCAAAACATTTGTTGGAGTATTTTTTATCACTGTGTGTTCAAAAATCAGTACTTAGGTATTATCCCGGCGGTTCTCCATGCCAAGACGAGTGATTTTTCACCAATATAAATGCTGGGCATGTGGAATTATTGATGGTTACGAATACGATTGGCAACAGTTTGCCAGCACATTTTATGAAAAATGGCAGGAATGACTGCCGGGATAATACGTAAGTACCGAAAAATATTGTTTGTTGTAAAATTTGACCAAGTATTCAAATTGTGCACATCTGGGAATTTTCTGCTTCGGTTTAGATTTTCATAATAAAGTGAAGGACTTCTGAATACACAGGGCATCAGACCAGTAACTGAAAGGTTACATGTTTGATTACAACCTACTCCTGAAGACCACCATGTATGTAGTGTATGCACACATTAAATCTGTAGTTTTGAATAAGGATGTAATAAATATTTGGCCTATTTGGCTGTTTTGCAGAATATTTGGTTGGCCAAATACTGAACAGGTATTCGGCCTTTATGAGATTGACATATCATATAATCTGAATATAATAAAATATCCTAAGTCACCGAATTTCAATCTGAATGAAACATAATCTAATGTATTTAATAATATTACAGAAATGCAGACTTTTCTACTTATGACACTACTTGACTTGATTTTCTAATTTCTTTATTGGGTGGGGTTGTATAAATTTTTTCAGATCCTCAATTACAAACAAAATTTTGAAAAGCTGCTAAATATGTTTTGCTCAGAGGCTGTAAAGCCCAAATCATGATGTGATTAGGTACAGTTACCAGATTTATCAAATTTACTGCAGCATATTTATTAAATTATGAATATCTCAAAATATAATTATGTTGTTATTAGTGTTTACAGGGTCAGATTTAGGGGTGGGCAACTGGGGCTGCACAAGAGAGGGGCCCCCACAGTAGAAATTTTTATGTAAAATTTTCTGGGGAATACGATGGGAAAAATAATTAAAAAAAAAAAATAAAATTCTAACAATGGGAGACCAGTTCTCTCACCTTTTCCATGCATTTTTCGTTTTGAACATTCCAAAGCGCATTTTAAATTCTTGTCAAAATGGTTAATATTAATCTTGATGCGATAAATCATGCATAGCATCTATTTGCAAGAAACAACCACAAAGTAAATCATCACACTATTATATACTCAAGAAATGAACACCCAAAGACCTGTATCCCCAAAGAAGTCAGATACAAAGCATTTGCTTCTTTGCACACATTTCCCATACTACTGGAAGTCAACATGATCAGTTGCAAGCCATATCAATGCTACATTAAGAGTACAACACCAGACAAGAAATAGACACTTTTTGTCTTAATAAAATCGATCTCCTCGGGAATTGAGCCCTGGATTTGTAGGCTATCAGTTAATGGTAAACCCACTTTGCCACACTGGTCATCAAAAATAAGTTGTTTCAGAAATAATTAGGGGCCCACCCCCACCACTTCTTTGTTGAACCAGGGTCTCCACTCCTCTAAATCTGGTACTGAGTGACTTTGTAAAAGATTTTTTAATGACCAAGAGTAGTCTTACTGATAATGTACTGTTGTGTGTTTTTTAGTACCTACAAATAATATAAAATGAATTTTAATTAGTCTTTATTTAGTATTTAATTACATATTTGAAAAGCGATAATTTATTTACAATATAAATTAAAAATTTAAAAAATCAAATGTTCAGTATTCGGCCAAATCACTATTCATTAAATTGCTAGTTTCGAATGTCCCCTCATTAGTCACTTGCAGTTTGCAAAGGTAACAACATTCAGAAATGATGAGGATTTAAATTATGGTGGGAAACTCCAGGAAGGGCACAAGTAATTCTGTGAGACTCTGTGTTCAAGTAATTTAACAACGTATTCTGTGACTTGAGCTGCCCTTGCTTGGCAAACAAATCTCATGATTGGTTTAGATTTCAGAATGTAATTTTGGAAGTTTCTGGTCAAAATCAGGAAAATAAGCAAATTTAATTAATAATTCACAGAATTCTGGTAATTAGTACAAGAATCATCCCTGTGGCACGTAGCAGAAATATCTAGCAACCACCAAGAGGTCTTTTGGAACCACAGATTTAACGTTCATGTGCACAGTCATCTTTAGTGATAGGCAGGGTTGTTAAAAACCTGTTATCAGGGTTTTTCGGGTTTTATCTGTTTTTTGGGTTTTGTGAGGGTGTTTTAAAGGAAAGAATGGGGTTTTAGAATATTTGAAAATATTTTGCTAATTATTAAGTACAACTTAAAGCAATGTATAATTGGTTACAAAAATGAGTTATAAATGAAAAAATGCTTAAATAAATTGTAATAATTAATTACAATAATCAATCATACATAAAAAAATGTATAAATTAATAATGATAACAACCAATCATGGTTATCTCTTAGATAAATTCATGGTACTTAAGTATTATCCCAGTGGTCTGCCAGGATGAGCAATTTTTCACCAAGATAAATGCTGGACACATAAAATTATTAATAGTTCGGAATATACCTCAAATTTAGCGGTCGCCAGTCTCCAAATGCGACCATTTAAAACTTTTTGGCGACCATTATTTTTTGTGGTGATCGCCATTGTGGCTACCAAAAGTTTCAATGTATTTTCAAAAATTAAACTTTGTGGGGTTATTTTCTCATAATCCCGAAAGATTGTGCAATAAATCTTCGTAACTTCGTGAACATACTATGTTTTACCACATGCATGGGGGCACCATCACAGGCAGCCCGTTTCGAGCGACAGAGACCAGCTAGGGCCAAAACACTCTAATCCAACCACATTGGTAAGTGGTCTCAATCCCTCTGAATCAGTTCAGACAAATCGAGCTTTGATTGGTAAAACTGTTTTTTGCATGAAATGGCAGGGAATTTCGAAGCTGGACACGGCTCAGTCGTGTGTTTGATCTAGGACTCCCTGCTCTTAGAGAACAATGAGAGTAGGGACATTTTGCTGGTAAGTGTGCCCAAAGCATCCTTGACTGAACTCGCTTTGATTATTTGGAGTTTTATAGGGTTATTACAATAGAGCTTAAAATGCGAGCAACTTTCTGGCCGAACAACTTTTAGACTTTTCTCTAATGGAGATGATGTTTGTAATCAAATTTTAACAGTGTAATTAATTTGTGGTGGAAGAGCTCAACAGACTTTGGATGTTCCAGGCGGCAAGATTTTTGACTGATGTTTCTCATTTTTTTTTCCAAATACTAAAGTTTTTTTGGTATTTCTAAATGTTTACTTTTTTTTTAAAAGTTTTTCAATTCATATATATTAATTGCTAAAAGCAAGGATATGTATGTAAATGTATGTATTGAGTATGATTTTATCATTTTTGGTACAGTAATTACGTAATTTTATGATGCTAGCAAATGGCTACCATTTGTCATTGCTCTTGGTAGCCATTTACTACCATTAAAAAATATTAATTTTGACCGATAGTTCGGAATATGATTGGCAACAGTTTTCCAGCAAATTTAAGGAAAAAATAGTTTGGCATTAATGATTGCTGGGATAATACGTAAGAACCAAATTCATTATTAGTTTAATAATTTTAACAGTGAATATTTTCACTGTAAAATTTATTTAACTAATAATGACTATTTAAGTACTATACCTACTAGTGCTGAATTAGAACTTTTAATTTTTATGGTTAAAAAATCCTTATTTGTTTTAATTCAAATGATAGACATAAAAATTTTCTCTAGAAAAAGTCTCTCTGAATTTTTTTTTTTTTTTGGTTAGTGGTGGTAGAGCGGGAGGGGGCTGTTTATAAACTTTACCAGTTGTGTACTGATATTAAGAGATGTATTAGCTATGTAATTAAAGTTTAAAAAAAAAATCCAGTTTTTTTTTTTTTTTTTTAAGTGGGCTTTTTCGAGAAACCCCACCCAGGTTTTTTCAGTTTGGGCAAAATCATTACAACCCTGGCTGATAAGTAAGAAATTGAACCTGTGACCCTTCAGTTACTGGTATGACAGTGTGTGTGTGTAACAAGAATGAATCACTATTCATAAACTTCTGATTTTGGGGACAACTCCTTAATTGTGCCAAATTACTGTTGATCTGATGTGGCCCAAATAACCAGAATGCACTGTATTAAAAATTAGAATTTATATTTCTTAATGACTTTAACATGAAATCTGCTTGCGTCACTGATCAAAAAAGTGAAAATATCTTTATCATTACTTTAATTCAAAATAATTATGCCTTGCCGTTTTATAATGTCACCAAGTAGAAAAGTCTCGATTTCTGAAATACTATTAAATGTGTTTCATGCAGCTTAAAATTCAATGACTTAGGATACTTCATAATATTAAATTAACATTATAAAGTACAAACTAAGCAATATTCTTTGTTAAATGCATTAAAAAATACATGTTAAAACATTTTTTCTTGTTCTGAAATTATTTGTCTGAATATGTAGTTATATTTGGCCAACTGAATATTTGGTAAAACAGCCGAATATTCATTACATCTTTATACATAAATAACATTAATGTGCTGACATAAATTGGTCTGAAGTTGTTCTAAAACCATTAACCTAGAGCATAGGTTCCCAACCTTTTTTGAACTGGTGCCCCCTTTTCTAGTGAATATTTCAATACTGCCCCCCCCCTCCCACTCCAGAGAAATCAGAGCGTACATAATGAATGGTGAAAACAAGAATTAAATTAAAAAAAAATTACTAATAGATAGAATATTGTTGGAATTGAAACTCTACTGAATTTCTTCTTCATTAAAAAAAGAGGAATAAAAGTTTTAGAGAGGTATCTCTTTCTCTCAACAGCGAAGTCTCATATCGAAATATGTGAATTTTCGCACACGTGATAGAAATGAATTATTAGAGTGATTTTTAAGTCTTTTTTAGACTATATTTGGTTAATATTCCCACGCCCCTCCGTGCCATATCAACGCCCCCTATTTTCTCTGGGTCTTTTACCGCCCCCCCTGAAAGCCTCAAACGCCCACAAGGGGGCGTTATCGCCCACGTTGGGAACCTATGACCTAGAGCTTTGAAATAAAGTGAATTGTTGATTATCAAATCAGTGCTATAAAGTTATTGATTTTCATTAGCCTGCGAATCCTGGTGTGAAGTAACATTGTTTAGCAATTTTTTTTTTTCGAAAATGGTCAAAAGTAAAATAAATAAATATAAAATAAAATGAAAAAGTTAAATAAATAAACCTTAAAAAAAAATAATTTCCTTACTCAAAATTTCTTTAAATGCATGAAAATATGCAATACTTTAACATATTCCCATTAGACTAGTCCTTATCTCAGTTGAAAATAATCATTAATAATTTATTAAAGTTTGTAATTTATTTCTGACTTTCTGCATGTACTTTATTAAATGAATTTGATTATATATATTTTATGTATTATTATAATATATATATGTATATATATATATATATATATATTTATTTATATAGAATCACGGGATTCTTCAAATGAAGACGATACCAATGCTCCTAGTAGAACACCTGAGGTTAACATCTCATACGACTTATCTTTACCAGCATTACATTCAGTAAGTTGAATAAAATAATGATTTCTTTTTTCACATATGTTTTATTAAATATCATTGATAGAAATGAAGCTATCAATTTTTATTAAAACATCATATTGTGTAGAACCAGGGGCATAGCCAAGGGGAGGGGGGTCATAACCCACCCACCCCCTATGATGAATTTTTTGTGATACAAAATGTATATTCCTCACTACATTATCACATACATGTATGCATATATATGAGTTGTAGTAGTTGTAACATCCCTCCCCCCCCCCAATGAAAAATTTCTGGCTACGCTTCTGTGTAGAACATAGATAACAGTTATTAATTAGGGTACAAAGTATATACAGTCAGGTGGGGGAAAATATTAGGAGAAAATGGGTGGGGTGTCTTGAAAAATCCTTTTTTTTCACCAAAAAAATTTAGATGCTTTATTATTTTTACTTCCTTGTACGGAGTATAAAGAAGTAATGTGAACCCAAAAAATTTCATGGGCCAAATTTTGATGAAAAAACCGATTTTGACTACCTCTAAATTTACTTTTAAGAATTTTTTCGATGCATCTCATCATATGCTAGCATGCATGTTCATATAAATGCGTCTTCAACTCATTTTGACCAACACCGAGTATTTTGACCAGTTTTTCCCATGCCGTCTGTATGTATGTATGTAGCTCGCATATCTCGAAAACTATTGGTTGTAGAATGTTGAAACTTTATATTTAGGATTGCTATGTACCTCCCCTTTTGGTTCCAATTGACTGGATAGTTTATCTACAGGACCACCCAAAAAATTCAAAATACCTTATACTCTATGTGTCAAAATTCATTAAACTTGCTTTTCTCAAAAACAATTTGACGAATAATATTGAAACTTTATATTTAGGATTGTTATAACATCTAGTTGTGTACCACCCCTTTCGGTATCATTCCACTGGATAGTTTATGTACAGGGCCGCCCCAAAGATTCTCAATACATTACACTCTGTGGGCCAAAATTCATTAAAGCATATTTTAGAGGTATTAGGCTATTTCAAACGATTTAGAAGTGATATATGCTGTTAAGGGTTACCAAATGAATTTCTCCACAAAAAAAAAGTGTCTTTGTCATTTATAGTTTTGCTACAGGAACACTCAAAAGACTTAACTAATACATTATGGTCAATGGCAATTTTACAGACATTCATCCATTTCAAGCACAATACCGTCCTACCATGTAGTTAGGTCACGGTCTTGTGCCCCCTCAAGAATGATGCCAAAAGTCGCCAAGCTTGGTGACTTTTGGTGTATGTGTGCATCTATTTAACTCTCAAATCTCAAAAACTTTTAGTCCAAGAATGTTGAAATTTCATGTATAAGATTGTTGTAACATCTAATTGTGCATGTCGATTTTTGGTTTCAGTCTACTGGAGAGTTTATTTACAGGACCGCCCAAAAGAATTTCAGTATATTAATGTCTATGGACATCTTCAATATATTACATCTGTAGACAGTTATTGTTTGGTCCATGCCCAGAATCTCTCCATTTGTTGTTGACCTATGGCGAGTTTTGCCAAATTTGGTGATAGTCAGTCATTTGGTCCATGCCCAAAATATCACCATTTGTCATCATCCATGGCAAGTTTTGGTGAAGCATCGCCAAATTTGACAATAGTCATTGCTTGGTCCATGCCTAAAATCTTGCCATTTGTCATCGACCTTGGTGAGTTTTGCCGAAATATCGCCAAATCTGGCGCCAAAAATTATTTTGTATAACTCTAAAACTTTTACCCGTAGAATTTTGGAATTTTTTGTTTAGAACTATTGTAACATCTAACTGTGCATCTCTTTTTTGATTGCAGTCGACTGGGTAATTTATTTACAGGGTCAGCCAAATGACTTAAAATACAATTAATATGAATTAAGGATGGATACATTCAATTCATTGAAAGTCTGTGGTCAATGACTACTTTGGCCATCCTAAAATCTCACAAACTATCTCAAGCTTGTCAGCTTTTGGTGAAATATTGCCAAATTAAGTGTCAGAAGGAAATCTTTCAAATTGAACCCAGCTTGGCGATATCAGAAATATTTGGCTAGAAATTACAAAACCTTACTAGTATTACTGCAGTATTTTATCTGTTTCAAAAAAAAAAAAAAAAAAAAAAAAAAGGAGTTTCAAAAGGAAAAATGGAGTGCAGTTCAAAATCTCTCATTTGGTTTGGTTGGTCGTTGAATGATCGAAGAATTCACCAACTAAATCTGCAAAATAACCTGTCCCTTAATCCTCGATGGCCCAAAGAGCAGTTTTAACACTTTCAGGAAAGCAGGAAATTTGCGAATATAAAGAGAGAAATGTGAATGCATCACAGCAACACATCGCCAATCATTTTTCTACATTGTAGAAAAAGCCTGTTATCAGGCGCTGCATTGCAGACTTTTTTAAGAATCACAAAAATGGATTAACACCAATGATCTGCAATCAAATGAAAAAAGACTGAAAACAGCAAAAAAACGAAGATTTAGAAGATGTCTTTTGCACATGGTTACTACAAATGAGTGCTAAAAATGCATAACAGACATCATCTGAGAGCAGGCAAAAGTCCTTGGCCAGCAAATGGGCATCACAGATTTTGAATATAATAGTGGCTGGTTGAACAGATTTAAAAAGTGACGAGAATTCTCTCAGTATATACGAAGTGATGAGATTGCAGATTTGTGGTAAATGGTCATAAAAAATTGAGTGCAGTTATTTTATAGTATAAAGCTGAGGACATTTACAATGTCAATGTAAGAGGCCTTTTTTGCTGCCTGCAGCCACATAAAACAATTTCAAGTGGGCCTTTTAAAGGGTGCAGAAAAGCTAAAGATCATGTGTTGCGTGAAGGTGTTCTGTACAAATGCTGATGGATCTGACAGTGATTGGAAAATCAGCTAAGCCAAAATGCTTAAAAATTTGGAATCCTACCTTTTATGTCGATTATGAGAATAACAAGAAAGCTTGGATGACTGCAGCATTATTTCAAAAATGGCTCATGAATTTCAACTCAGAAATATGTGAAGAAAAAAACGCTGTGTTTTAATGATTTTAGATAATGCCCCACTTTTGTCTTCTCTACAAAAAGGCAAAAGTTAAGCAAATTCATGGTTTAGCATCTCACAGTTAATATTGCTTTTATAAGTTTGTAAAAATCTTCTTTTGAATTCATCAATATCACTATCTGTCAAATTTGTGCCGCCCCCCCCCTTAAAAAAACACTTTTAAAATGGCATTGTAAACTTTACTGACAACATATATTTCACTTATCAGTTTCTCACAAACAGTGCTGCTACTAGAGGAAGCACTCAGCAAAAAACAGATTTTTAAAGGTTAAACTTCGTAAAATAACACACAAGAAAAGATACTTTCTTAAAAAAAAAATCTTTTTTATTTCTTTTATTTTATAAAATTTTTTAGTAATTTTATTCAAGTTTATTTCACTTAATGACAATTAAGATGCCCCCTCCTATAAAACCATAGTTTTGTTTTGGCATCAACTTAGCAAGGGTGTGTAGGGCATGTGCCCATTCCATCTCTCCTGGTTGCTGTCCTGTTCATGAATATGTTTGGAAAAATTTAATCCTAAGTGTAGCATATAAATTAGGCAATGCTGGAATTCTGATGTGTGTTCTACTGTTAGTGTTTGTCACAAATAATCATTACATTTTCGACAGTTTCTTTTTATAAATTAAAATGTTAGAGATACAGTGCCTTTTATGAATGTGAAGGAATACCATACTTAATTGATCTTCCCAGTATTGAAGCAATGGTGTAGTCGAAGAGAGACGTGGGGGACATCGTCTGCCTACTTTTTCACTTCAGACCATACGTCCCCCCATTTTTTACTCAGGGGGGATGCTCATTTACAAGGTTTTTTGTAAAAACTCTTTGTGAAGAAATTAAAATTTTTGTTTTGTTTGCGCGAGAACTGGTATATCCGTATAAAAATCAAAAGGAAACTTTTGACTGTTTGAATAGACTTTACAAATGGGATTGTAAGGGTTTCTTAAACACTTGGATTGTTGACAAGTTTCTAACCGTTTGGAGTTTTCCGTTGTTCTCTCCGAAACTTTGTGTCAATACGGGTTAGGACCCCTTAGAAAGACCCCACGGAGGGCACCCCCCTTGTGTTGTCTTTCTGACGAGGATTTATAAGCGGTCTTCGAGCCAAGCACACAAATCCGCTATACGTGTTCACAATAACAACAACAACATTGGATTGTTGACAAATGTAAATGGAAAAAATTAAGTAGCTCCCATTGTGCATCCATAACAGTTCAGAGTTTTCCGTGGTTTCCTCTGAAAGTTGGCGTGAATACAGGTTAAGATCCCTTAGAAAGACCCCTATGGAGGGCACCCCCCCTTGTGTTGTCCTTCTGACGAGGATTTATAAGAGGGCTTCGAGCCAAGTAGACAAATCCGATATACATGTTCAGAACAACAAATTAACTAGCTTACATGGTTGACCAAAAAGACTTTGTTTAGACTACTAACAAGTAATCGATAATTTAACAATGAATTCATTTTAATTAATTAATAAACGAATGATGGGTAAATTAGTTTTATTGGCTGTTTAAGGAATAATTACATTTAATGAATCCAGTAAGTTTAGGTGAAACTTTGTCAAAAATGAGCATCCCCCCACTTTTTTCTTAAAACTATGACATTGTATTGAAAGTAAGGAGAAAAAAATAGAGCTTAGCTTATAATCTTCTAAAATTGTTAAGAATTACTAGCATTATTTACTATGAACTTTTTGAAGAGTGACAAAATATGTGTATAAATCCAAATGCACAAGGTTCTATTTAAAAAATAAAGTGTGGGCGAAAAAAGCAGTACCAAAAAAACATTTTGCCTCCACTCTATATACCCTTATCTATATTGTATGTAATATATTCTTTTACATACGACTTTCATAATCTGTTTTTTACTTCCTTCTACGTAGTATAAGGAAGTAATGTGATCCCGAAAAATTTTGGGGGCCAAATTTCGACAAAAAAACCGATTTTGACTACCTCTAAATTGAATTTTAAAAATTTTTTCGATACATCTCATTGTAGGCTATCATGCACGATCATATTAATGCATCTGCAACTCATTTTGACCAACGGCGAGTCTATTGTGGCCAGTTTTTCCATGCCGTCTGTACGTACGTACGTATGTATGTAACTCGCATATCTCAAAAACTATTGGTCGTAGAATGTTGAGATTTGATATTTAGGATTGTTCTATGATCTAGTTGTGCACCTCCCCATTTTGGTGACAATCGAATGGTTAGTTTATGTACAGGACCGCCCAAAAGATTCGAAATACATTACGCTCTATGGGCCGAAATTCATTAAACTCGCCTAACTCAAAAGCTATTAGGCGTAGAATGTTGAAACTTTATATTTAGGAATGTAGTAACATCTAGTTGTGCACCTCCCCTTTCGGTTCCATTCGACTGGATAGTTTATCTACAGAACCGCCCAAAAGATTCGAAATACATTACGCTCTATGGGCCGAAATTCATCAAAGCGTTTTTTAGAGGTGTGATATATGCTGTAAAGAGTTAGAAAATGAATTTCTCCATTAAAAAAAGTGTCTTTATCATTTATAGTTCAGCTACAGGAACACTCAAAAGATTTCCAATACATTACGGTCAATGGCAATTTTAGGGGCATTCATCCATTTCAAGCACAATGCCGTCCTACCACATAAGTTAGGTAATGGTCCGACCACGGTCACGTGACTTCCTCAAGAACTATCCAAAAGTCGCCAAGCTTGGCGACTTTTGGTGTACGTGGGTGCATATTTAACTCTCAAATCTCAAAAACTATTATGAAATTTCATATATAAGATTGTTGTAACATCTAGTTGTGCATCTCGATTTTTGGTTCCAATCTACTGGAGAGTTTATTTACAGAACCACTGAAAAGAATTTCAGTACTTTAATGTCTATGGACATCTTCAATATAATACAACTGTAGACGGTCATTGTTTGGTACATGACCAAAATCTCGCCGTCTGTCCTCGGCCTTGGCAAGATTTGGCGAAATATCGCCAAATTTGGCGATATTCAGTTATTTGGTCCATGCCCAAAGTATCGCCATTTGTCATCGTTCTTGGCGAGTTTTGGCGAAATATTGCCATATTTGGCGATAATCTGTCATTGTTTGGTTCATGCTTAAAATCTCTCCAAATGTCGTCGAAATTGATGAGTTTCGCCGAAATATCGCCAAATTTGGCGCCAAAAATTACTCCGTATTTTGTATAACTGTAAAACTTTAACCCGTAGAATTTTGAACTTTTGTATTTAGAACTATTGTAATATCTAACTGTTTTCAATATCTTTTTTGACAGCAATCGACTGAGAATCTATTTACAGGGTTTGCCAAATGACTTTAAATACATTGAGGTGTATGAATGCATTCAATTCATTGAAAGTCTGTGGTCAATGACTACTTTGGCTATCCCCAAAATCTCGCAGACTATCTCAAGTTTGTCGGCTTTTGGTGAAATATCGCCAAATAAAGTGTCAGAAGGAAATCTTCCAAATTGAACTCAGCTTGGCGATATCGAAATATTTGGCTAGAAATCACTAAATCTTACTATTTTTGATATTTTATCTCTTTCAAACAAATAAGTTTAGAGGAAGTGCGTCAAAAATATTTTTGATCTAATAGACGTGCAAGGAAGTCATGTATTGGACACATCAGATTTTTTTTTTTTTTTTTTTCCCAAAAGTGATTCTTTATATTTCTTTTCATTATTCTTTTAATTTAGTGTTCCCTTTGACTGTTGTCAGAATCTAAAAGGAGAATGCTTTTTCTTTTAAGGTTTCATGATTGTTTCTCATGTCTTATGTGAACCCTTGACACGATATCAGAAGACTATGGGTTTTCAGAGTACTCACATTAATATATTTTGTCAGCATTTGAAATTCATCCTGTTAAGAATAGGATTCTGTACTGTAGTGTTTTAATTTCTTGTCAGCAAAGTTTCTTTTAAGGTAATATCTATTCGCCGAAGTAAAGCTGCAAAGTTCTATGTTATTCTATGGGGGAAAATATTTCTCTCGTATCATCTATAGTTATTGATCTTCAGTTTAGTTTTTCTCCACTGTCTAGCTATTGGCATTATGTATAATGTGCCTTTAATGAAATTTGGGTGTGTTTTCTACTGATATTTCAAAATATTCAATAAATGATTGCTTAACCAATGTTTCAAATTTCAACACTAAGTCAAAACCCACACTAACAATATGCTAAATGACTAATTCACATCGAGATGATCACCGATGTGATGACACTGCATCATTTTTTTCTAGACTATGTGGTACTTTCATGTCTTATAGCATTCAAATGGTTGGACTATTGCCAGAGAAAAAAAAAAAAAAAAGGAAATCCAAGTTTTAGAAAAGGCCCATTATGCAATGTGCAATTAACTAGACAGTACAATAGAAACGAAGATAAAATATTGACCTTTTCTAGGATTTCAGTTTTTAAACTACAACTTAAATGTGCCTGTAAATTAATTACTGTAAAATTAATTTATTTACATAAAAGTTTATGTAACATTGAAGGGAAATAACTAAAATAGCAAGTGTGAGTTATTAAATTAATCTTTTTTTTTCAGTACTTGGGAAATGACTTAGAAGAACTGAGTGGTCGAACAGTTCTCGATGATGATAGCTATCAAACCATACCACTTCTCACACTTCCAGGAGTTGTTTTGATCCCTGGACAAACATTACCCCTGCAGCTTTTTAGTCCCTCAACAGTTTCCATGATGACACACATCATCAACAGTGACAGAACCTTTGGGTTAGTCAACTCCAGGTACGTAAATATTAATAAGTTATGTTAAATGCATTGATGATGTTTTTAGAATATTTGCAGCCAAGAGCCAAGGGTGGGCAAATCAGGCAATAGCTTAGGGTTTCTAAAAAAAGGTTCAGGGTACCAAATAATGAAACCATGTCTTTTATTTTTCTATCTCTTCACATTTCTGTTTTTTGTGTTGTGACATTTTCTGTAACTGTTATTTAAGAAATTTTTAAATTTTACCAATTTCTAAAACTCTTCTTAAATAAGATATAAAAATGCACCCATAGAGTAGGGTAAAGGCACATAAAAAACATTGTGTTGTATTTCTTGAAAGTACACTTATGATTGAATATTCATTTTTAATTGTGAGCTCAGACCTATTCTTTAAGTACTCAAAGTTATACAATAATTAATTCATGAAGTTTTTTCTTAGAAAATTGAAAAGAGAGAGAGAAAAAAAAAAAAAAAAAATCCAAAGTGTTTATTTCTTTTACCTGTTTAGTATGTACAGTGTACAAAATCAAATAAATAAAATAAAAAATAAGTAAATAAAATAAAAAATAAGTAAATAAAATAAAATCTAAACTGGTATAGTATTTTAAGTTTTCCTGTAAACTGTTTTGGTTTATGTTCATGGGTAAATGTTTTCCATTGTTTTATATGAATTTTAAATTTTTGTGGAGCTGTCACTTTATTTATTTATTTATTCTTTTAATTAACCATCAAAATTTCCAATATAAACTATTATTTTTTATTTGCTTGATTGATTTTGTAAAATTGAGTGAGTTAGAAAATGGAGATGGTATCAAAATATTTAGCTCCACTACTTGGAAATGAATATCCCAATTCCAAACCTGCTAACCTTGTTAGGCATTGAATTATTTTGAACAAAATAGATTTATTTACAAATTTCTTAGCATTGTTCAAGATACTATTTTATATAAGATCAAAATTTTGAAATATGGAATATCTTTTCTTTTGGCCAAAAGATTGAGGACATATTATAAAACCTGGAAACTTCTTCCCAAATGAAAAGAATTGGCAGGTATGAAATTTGCAGAAAGTTGAATCTAACATTGTCCCTTATTGTTTGTTTTTTACTATATTAGCGGGTAATTTCAAAGCTGTTGGTTAAATTGAACTGAAGTTTTATTTTCGGGTGATATGAAGTATACTGATTTGAATGAAAATAAAAAGTGTGTTCCAGCTTAGAATTTTTGAAGTATGATTTAACAGTTCATAATTAATAGGAAAAATAAGTTACAATTCAAATTTACTGTTATTATTATTATCTATGAGTTTTTCTAAATTATACTTTAAAGTAAATTTAAAGTATGATTAAATACATTCAATATTTTTTTAAGTTATGGCTTCAAATTAAAAATTTTTCTGCAACTTCAAACATGTCATTTTTGTAACTCATAACTACTTTTTTAAAATTATTGAAAATTTGTAAGGTAGTTGTTTTTGTCTGTCTGATTTCAAATATCAAGTGTAAATATAGGATAGCTAATAAACTTTCAAAACGTGGGCTCTACTTTAATATGTAGATGATCGCTTAAGATAAAATCATGATAGAGATCATATATTGAAATAAAATAATACCTTTCTTTTGTCTGTATGTATAATTAAAACTCCAAACCACTTTTTGGTTTGGAATTTTAAAAAAATGTGAATTGTGTACATTATACATTATTTATTATAGTATATGTAGATATTTAGCTTTGCTTTAAAATTGTGTGTGGGTATGTTTATAAGATTTTTTTTTTCCTTCAAAAGTATATAAAGTATTTACATTAATGGCCATTTTGTTTTTTAGGTTTTCTGGTAGAACCTTCAACAATGCTATGGATACTATTGGGACCACTGCAGAAATTCGCTCATACCGTGAAGAGCAAGACTCTTATGCAGGCTTTGTATTGAGAATAAAAGCAGAAGGTCGACAGCGGTTTGAAGTATTAGAAACTAGAAGGCAAATTGATGGGTATATTTGCATATGTACATATGTTTTCAAATACTGTTAAAAAGAAGCTGAAAATTTTAAGCATTGACAAAGTTTATCCTCTACTTTAGTATTGAGGTACACTTGCCTCATAAAATCTAAACTAGGTGTGGACAATCTTTGGAAAGTTGGGGGCCAAGTTTTACAGGGTGTCTACCGGTCATGAAAATCATGAAAGTCACAAAAAAGTCATGATTTCAGAAAATAGTCATGAAAGTCATGAAAAAGTCATGAATTTTGCCTTTCAGTCATGAATTTTTCCGTAAGAAAAAAAAAAATCCCCTTTCCAGGCCATTTGATATCAAATGGACATTTGAAAGGGTCTTGACATCACCGGAAATTTGTAAGTCTTTGTCGTAACCGCTAGGGGGGCGATCATAAACAAAACATAACTTGTCAATGTTGTAGTTTGTATTTCTTTTGTTTTTGGGTGCGTTCAGATTGCCACCTTCGAGTAACTCGAGAAAAACCCAAATTGTTCACGATGCCAGATTTGAGCTTTCCAAAGAGATAGACAAAGCGTTCACGCTGCCAAACTCAGTAGCATTACTATATGTATTTGTTAATTATATGAAATTCTACATTACAATGACATATGCAACAATAATTTTTTACAGTTAATTACGGTCATGAAATTTGAGCAGAAAGGTCATGAAAATCATGAAAATGTCATGAAATTCAGTTTATGAAACTTGGTAGACACCCTGTTTTAGGATGTTAGCGAAGTCGTGGGCCAAATTTCAAGATGTTAACGAAGTCGCAGGCCATATAATTGTGATTTATATGGGATTTTGAGTAGTTTGTATGAACTTTACCTTTAGAAAGATGAACGATTTTGCTTTAAAAATAAACCAATACGCAACAACACTGAGCTGCTTTTATTTATGAAATCACTTTGTGTGTAACTTTCAAAATTACGCAAAACTACTATTAAGGGGAGAAAAGTAATATTTTATACTTTGTCAATATTTTTCCTAGCAAAAAACTACTGAAGCTAATAATATGATATTTGACTTGTATGTGAGTTTTTAATGTAGGTGATATATTATACAGTATTTTCCAAAATTCACAACCTATGGGGTAGGTATAGGTAGAGGGCCAAAACGTTCTTTTCATGTATCTCTGTATCTCAAATAATAAGAGTAGCCATAAAGTTCTTGCTGTAAAATACAGCACTCACAAACACCTAAAAGTCAATTTCAGGACAATTTTGAAATTCAACCTCCAAAGAAGGTAGACATGAAATAGGGACAGGGTGGCCATCTTTTTCGGGAGAAAAAAATATCTGTAAAATTCTTGCTTCTTAAAATGTAAGAAATATGAATCATATGTGTAGATACATCTTGTTTATCATTAAAAACTGAATGAAAATTTATTTGAAATAATTAAACTTTGTAAAATAACATACATAACAATACCTAACGATAAGTACCTTTTATGAGTGTTACAGTTTTAATGATCTCATCTTTTAAACACCAATCTCTTTTGAGTGTATTTTGAAAATTTATTTGTTTGAATTTAATGTAAAAAAAAAAAAAAAAGTTACTTTTCAATATCCCTAATAATAGCCTCCTGAAATATTTCAAGAATGTTTTTTTCTGTGATCTATGATGTTACTGTAAGTATGTGAAATCTACTAAAAAGTATTTACGATGTTAAGTTGAGCATCTAAATAAAAACTGCCAAATCTTAGCTGTAACTCATGACACAGAACTTAGTTAAGACTTTCTATGAGAAATTTTGAACTTTCTAGTTTTTTTTACTTCTGAAATTTTTTGGCTGCTTGCTTGAATGGAAGTACTATGAATAAAAATATTAATTTTTTCAATACTGAGGAAACATGCCATGCAAAAATGTAGTTAACGTTCCAAATACAGTTTCTTTATGGAAGTAACAAAACCTTCAAAATAAAATGTTGGTATTTTTTAGAGCATGGATGTTTATTAAATTACAATACTTTTAAATTAACAATTTTAATTCTATTAATTATTTTCCAATTACTATTAGTTTAAAGTTTCTTTAAATAATTAATAATTTTAATAAGGAATAAAAGACTGATGTAATACAACACCAAAAGCAATAGAAAATTCTTGACTATAGGCACAACTCTGGATGGGGGACTCCCTTACACTGATGTAGGCAGTGTGAAATTTCCAAAGGTAAATAAATGATTGTCAGGCTGTGCCCTGCTGTCGAAAGTCTGGGCTTCCCCCCCCCCCCCCCAAAATGGCAGCCGTCTATTATCTTCTTGCATGGTGAATTTAACAAACAAATTCAATCTGTATATAAAATGCCTAAGAAGTTATAACTTTTTTCAACTCCTGCCTATAAATGTCATCCAATCATCGAGCAGATTGGCAACTTGTTTAAAATATTGTTTGAAAACATTTGAAAGGAGAAAAGGGTCATATAAAAATTTGCAATTAAAAAAAGATAAATTAAGAAACATTGAATTGAGATTTTGTCTTCGGGGGTCCTAGGCCCTGGCCTAATGGGCATAGTTTAAAATAAGGGCCTGATCGAAAGGGTTTCTGGATAGCAAAGGGATACCGAAGGTTTTATCCCTGGGGCTCCAACTGGGCTCTTTGCGCCTCTGGGTCTCACTATTAAGGCATTTCTAAGAAACTAAGTGATGAATGATCACCTTTCCTGTGAATCATCTTCCTTGAACCTCTTGCTTACCATGATTTGTATGCATATGTCATGAAATTCTCGTTAAAACCATGACGTACATATGTACTTCATTATTCTATTTTAGTATGCTTAGTAATTGTTTGCTTACTACAATAGACACGAAAATTGTGATTTACTTATATGAACTGTATCTTATGTTGATTTGTCTGTTCTCTTTAATCCACTTGATGGCGATAGCTGTGTATTGAAATCACAAGATATTTAATGGTTTTGAGTGTCTTTAATGCTGAAGTCAATCTGGTGTTCAAGGGGTTAAAAATAGAATTTCTGATGTTTTTCTAGAATCATTCTTGGAAAAGTTAGAATTTTACCTGAATTGGCTCTTGGAGATCCTGGATCAGGGGCAAAGTTACAGAGTCTTGATAAAGCTAGAGTTCCACCACCAAACTGGGAACAGGAATCTGTGCAGTGTCCCTTAAATTGCAAGATGTGGCAATCCAGTAAAGTATGAATACTTTTCATGTTCTGTTGTTTATATTTTATGTTGTAATGGTGATTTTACTTATTGAACTTCTCCTGTATTATAGTTTAACATTTTTTAATTTATTTGTTTATTTTTGCAGTATAACAAATATGACTTTGCGAACTACACACCATTCCCATCTTTTGTGTACAAGATGTATGATCCTGTGAGTATATTAAAATACTTTATTTTAAACCAGTATTATAATCATAATCTTATTCTAAACCAATATTATAACCATAATCTTATTTTAAAACTGTATTATAACGTAACTCCTTTGATTTGTATCACCAAAGGAGGCTACTAAATTCACTCAGAATTAGACATATTTTAATGTTGCCAAAGGTGGTATTGTAACTCGATTTACTGAAAATGAGATTCATTAGGATGGCACACTAGCTAGTTTCTGAAGTTGACTGGTATTAATATCTTCTTTATTAGGAATTTCCTCAATACTGAGTTTCTTTTCAACCAAAAATATTCTTCAATTTTTGTCTCCATCTCTCTGTTTGGAGTATCTTCCTCATCTGTTCCATTCTCTTGTCATGTCGCTTGTAAGCTTATCTTTCCACCTTTTCCTTCAATCTTCCCCTCTGTTTTTACTTGCAAGTTTTCAGTTCGGCACAAGGTAGTATGGTATTTTATCCCTATTCATCCATTGACATGCACATACCATTGCAGTCTCTTCTTGTCAATTTTTGTTATACTTTTGTCTTAACACTGATCCTTGCTCCTACTTCAACACTAGTCCTTTATTTCTAGTCTTTAAGTTTTAGCCGATCTTCAGTAGATAACAATTTCTTTTCTCTTGGAGCTTTGATTGTTCAAGTTTCTGCTCCATACAACTAAGGTCCGGACTGGCTCCTTTGGGTGGCCCTTGGCTAGAGATTGAAAAGGGGACCCTTACTGGGGAATTTAGGGGGATTAGAATACTAGGATCTGTAATACTTGAAAATTAAGCTTACATGCCTAAAAACCGCATTTATTTTAAAGCTGTTGGGGGCCCTGATTCTTCAGGTAGGCCATCGTGTAATGGGGTCTGTGGAGGTCCTCTGCTATGCCACTGTGTAAAAGTGTAAGATTACTAGGAAATAAATAATCAAATTACTTTGATACATATTACTCTGACATATATCAAATTACTCTAATTATAAAGTAGTATATCCATTATTGGGCCTTTTCTAGGGTCTCCTGAGGTCAAGGGCCCCCGGCAATCACTGACCAGCCAACCAGTCCACTCTGGGCCTGATACAACTAAATACTTTCAAACAGTATTAATGTAAAAAGTGTAAATCTTTAAACATAGTTATATTTTTATTTATTTATTTTTTTAATGTTTTATTAGCAGTAGTATTTCCAGAAAAGTATGTTCCATAGTTTGGTCTTATAAATGTAATATGTCAAAATTAATTTGAAGGGAAATGTAGATAGAGTAGAAGATCGAGATACCACAATTCTCCATAACCGCACTGACATCACGAATGTAAACAGTGAAAATCGCAGTTAAGGAATTTCTACAATCTGCATTTTTAAAAGACTGCATTCTCTAGTGGATTGATTTTAAGACATGACTTAATTTTTTTGCTCTTTCAATTAAACCCTTTTAAATGTATAAAAGTATTTTTACTTAAAAAAATTGTTTTGTTTTGCCTACTGAAAGGTGACGTCACACGCTATGCAAATGACAGACCAGGGATCAAGCAAAAATGCGGTAGAAATGGAGAGAGTAATTGTGGGAGGCAAGATAACAAAGTTACTTTCAATAAAATGGCAGTACAAACCCATTAGCTTGAATGTTTTTATTTATCACATGACCACCACGTTGTTATTTATCTGCTTGTTGTTTATTACACTTCGTAAAATCTATATCAACTGCTGCTTTTATTAATTTTATTTTATTGATTTTGTGAAATCAAAAATGGATGCAAAATTTGGTGAATCGCCAAAAGGACGGTGCTGCTAGTGATGCCGGTTGATCATGGTACACTTTTGACTTCAAGAATCCCAACAGCCAAAAGTCACAGGGCGTAAGATCGGGAGATCTTGGAGGCCATGATTGATTAAAGCAGCAACTGATAATGCAATCCTCCCCAAATGTTGAGCTAGCAGATGTTGCACAGGCAGAGCAATATGAGGTGGTGCTCCATCTAGCATAAAGGTGACTGTTTGAAAAACCTGTCGCGCTTGCAGTTCAGGAATAATGTTGTTCCGTAACAGTGCTGCATATCGCTGACCAGTGACAGAAACTGTTTTGAAACCCGTCTGTGTGACTTTCTCGAAAAAAAAATGGACCAATTATGAAATCAGCAGTGAAGCCACACCATACTGTCACTTTAGGCTGTTGCAAGGGTACCTCAACAAATGCATGTGGATTTTGTGTGGTCCAGACTCGACAATTGTGGGTGTTAACAGCGCCAGAAAGTGTGAAATGCGCCTCATCTGTTCAAAGCACAGTGTGAAGCCAGTCGTGCTGCTCTTCCATTTTATTGAATACCCAATTGGCAAAATCTCTACGAGAGTCGAAGTCAGGAAGTTTCAGTTCTTGGTTATGTTGCAACTTATAGGGATATGGTTTCAGAGTTATTCGCAATGATCTCCACACACTTCCGTATGACACTCCTGTCTTCCTTGAAACTTCTCGGGCACTGCTCTCCCTATGTGCAGAAATTGCCGACATGGATTGCACCGTCTGCTCCACTGTCGTGACAACACAGCAGTGGCTGTTGAGGGACGACCTTTTCTTGCATATGACGCCAAAGATCTGGTAGATTCAAATTTCTTCATCATTTTGATCAATGCAGAAGGCGGTATTGGTCCTTTTCTGCCTCGCATGCCCTTCATGTAGCGATATGCTCGCAATGCCGCTGTGTCACTTTCTGCATTCTTATAATAAAGTTTGATGACGAGGGCTTTCTCAACTATGGACAGCATTTCCATGCGTATAAGCTTCGACTACCATTACCTGCTCCAGTTGCTCCCTTTTATATTGCTTGTCGCTTTGCATAATCCTATATCAGAAATCCGACAGCGCCACTTTGTTGGACACCAATAGAACTATTTTTGGTTTGTTGCGACACAAAACCCGGTTTCTTTTCCAACCGTTTGGTGCAAACCGTATCTTTGTATCTTGATTCGTTTTCAAATTATTAATATTTAAAGTTTGTTCTGACTTTTAGATCACCCGGTATATATACCGGGTAATTCAAAATAGATGTTAAGGTGATTATTTTTTAAACTATAAGTGCTCGAAACATACTTCCAATTAGAAAAGTTCGTCAAATTAAGAATAGCTTTCAGATATGGCATTTTTTTAACTGGGTGTTGTATACATATTAAAATACAAAATTTAATTTTTATACAGCTCCTCCTTTCCTACCCTTTATATTTAGAAGAATGTTGCTCTTTGCCTAAGAAAATTAATAAAACAAATCCAATGTCTCTAAGTGAAATAGTTAGGGAGAAAATTAATTTTGAAAATGATGACTTACACCACTTTACCTGCTGAGTTGGCGACCATTTTCAGGCGAAAAAATCATTATGTTAGGGGACCAACTATGAGTTGATAAAAGTTAAATAACGACCCCATTGTTGGGAAAAGCATTCAAACGGGTTCAAATGTATTAAATTAACAGGTACAGTTTTACCTTAAATGATCGTTACTGCTTTATGAAATTACCGATAATTTAGTCTTTTAGTGGGGTCATCCACTAATTACATCACACTTTTAAGGAAGGAATTTCAAAGTGTAAACGAGAATGACATTATGGTGTGGTAACTTTTACTAGAAACTGCCAAACATGCGTTACAGGAAAATTCTAGCTAAATTAGGATTTGAGGAGTTAACTGTGTCTATTGAGTGACAATTAACATAAATTAGCATCAGTTCAAAAGTAATTACATTTAATTAAAAACAGTTAAAAACGCATTAAAATCCGTTATGTAGCACTATCGGTGGCAGCCATCACCTTCTTCAGCACAGGTCTTAGTTCCAAATGGCCAGCTCTCTTCCTCAGCAAGGCGTTCCACCCAGGATCTATCTGCGCATGCGTCATATCATTTATAGCGCCATCTGTGGTTATAATCTGTAAGGCTTCCATATTTAGGGCATAATAACTATTTTTGTAATCGGCGAGTTTTTGGCTATTGTTAAAGTTGATTTCTATGGGGCGTTCTTGGGCTATTTTTGCAAGTGCAGTAGTGGTTTTATTGAATTTAATGTCAGTTTGATGTTCCTTTTTTCGGTCTTTGATTTTTCATTTTGTCATGCCAATATAGCATCCTGGTTTATTAGTACTATTGTCTGTAAAGCTTAATTTATAAATACCGTCGGTTTCATTGGGATTAACATTATCTTTATCACTGCGAATGCGTTTGAAAATATTTTGATTGGGTTTTATGGGGAGCTCACTTGTTGAGGGACCCTATAAAAATTAAATTTCTTATTTTAATATGTATACAACCCTCAGTAAAAAAATGCCATATCTGAAAGCTACTCTTAATTTGACGAACTTTTCTAATTGGAAGTATGTTTCGATCACTTATGGTTTAAAAAGTATGAATCACCCAGTATATATATAAATAACTTGTTGCTCATTTGTCTTTGTGAAGTAATCTTTACTCTTTATTATTGTATTTTTTATTTATTACTTTTTATTTATTGAGAAGTATAACATACCATTCTGATAACAGAATTCTTTTAATTTATTTTCCATTCAGCACATATTAATGAAAAAGATACAGAATGAGCTTAATCACTGGAACAGAACTCTAAAAGCTGAATGTATGCCATGCAATCCAAAAGAGTTTTCATATTGGGTTGCTGCCAATTTACCACTTGATGATAATCAAAGAATTGTGTTGCTTGGCATCGATGAAGTTACACAAAGACTCAGACATGAGCTGAAAATATTAGAGGAAGTAAGTAATTCACTAAGTAAGCGTTATCACATCAATGCTTTTTAGAATTGGATTATGGCCTCCATAACAGACTTGTGTAAAGAAAACAATTTTTTTCCCTATAATGCTGTAAGTTTCAATATTACTCTGTTAGAAAACTAACTGGGTGAACTAACCAAGTTAGCCAACTGAACTAATTGGGATCCCTTTTACAGCAGTCAAAAATATGACATATTAAATAAATGATTGCATGAGATTAATAATCTCTGCCTCAAAATTAATGTCATTTGTAAAAATAAATTCATAGTTGTGGTATTCTAAACAGCTTTCTGAGAGTACCATACCTGCCAACTCTACTGGATTTTTCAGGAGACTATTGGATTCTGATGATTTTACTTTAAATCTTTCTCCTGATTTTACTTTAAAATCTTCTGGTTTTCTGACATTTTGAAGCTTTAATCATCCACATGTTTATTTCCCGGCCAGTTCTGAAAGATTACTGCTATCAGCGAAGCATATATTAATTCAATATGGACCAATATACTATGGTATTTTGGCCCAATAATAAAGATATTTGTGCTATGTTGATTACCTATCTGTGAAAACTTCTTGGGAATTTCAAAATTAGATGGCAAATTTATTAATTGTAACATTTGTAGGTTTTTGGGGGGTTTTATTGGTAAACACATGATTTTCCCCTCTGTCATGTCAAAAACCACTTTTTGATGTCAAAACCCAACCCTGATATAATTTCATTTATTTCTGCTATTTTAACAACCACACAAATTCTGCAAATCAGTCACCAGTTGTGCAAGAATATATTTAGAATTAAGTATATTTTCCTAAAATCAACCATGTTTCATAAGTTAATTAAATAAAATTTTGAATTAATTTATACATGGGAATGTATTGGATATTTTTGAATTCTGCAAATGTTTGTATAGAAATAAAATACATCACTGACAATAGCAACAAAATATTTTTAATAAATGTTATTGAAAAGATTATGCTTCTATTTTCATTGGTATATCTAAACAGGAGAGTTGAGCATTAAAGAATTTTTATTTATTTTTAATTGGGGATATAGAGTCTTTTTAGAGGTCTTCATCTCTTATGAGGGAAATTCAACGCTTTTAGAGGGAGCCAAAACTACTGACAAAAGTGCTTATTGCAATGTGGATATTTCATGAGAGGAAAAGACTGCTATTAATAGGAAGTTAAAAATATTCAATCTTTAAACTCCATTTTTTAAAATAGTGTTAATTTTGTCATTGTTAGGATAATCTGTTTTTAGATAAAATTTGTATTTTGAAAGATTGTTTTTTAAAATTTAATCTCAATGAACAGGAAATAATGAAGAAATGTGCACTTATGTTACCGGATGTTTATTTTATAACATTACAAAAAACCACTTTTGTTGTTGTTGTAGTTCTGTGTTGTTTATATTATTTTAACAATTTTTATTTATTTATTTTTTCAAATGTAATTGCTTTCTCTTCCATTTATTATAATCCCCAAAAATTTATTTAATAATATTTTTTCTAGTGTTCCCTTCTTTGCTGTAGAGATTGTATGAATATTATTGCTAACAGAGAGGACATATTTAGCATGTCTTTACAAGGACCTCAAGGCACATATGTGAATCCAAATGGTTATGTTCATGAAGCAATTACTTTATATAAGGCAAAGGGCTTGGTTGTAATAGGTCGACCATCAACAGAACAAAGCTGGTTTCCTGGGTAACTTATGTTTTATTTGTTTTACCAGAAATTAACCCCTTTTTTTCAGAAAATTGCTTAATATCTGTGATACAAAATTACACCCTTAAGGAAAATACTACAAGTTATAGATTCTAACGCTGTTAATCAATTTTGTTATGATGAGAAGATAGACTTATCAAAATTTACACCATGTAGTTCAACTAACATGGTATGGTATGGAAGTCTTTTAAATACCAAGGAATGGTATTAATTTTTTTTTCATATGAATCACAGCCATATTATTAAAATAAACCACAATATTTATGATGCTGATGCAAACTGAAGTAAAATAGATACACAATATCCCAGTTGCAGAATTTTCTGTAGAAATCTGTAGAAGGATCAAAAACAAAAATGATAAAGTTGTCTAGATTATTCTGCAAGATTTAAAACAATCTGCAGCACTCCTTGTCATGCTGCATGGTTACTATGGGGTACATTATTAAACTTGTCATTATCTTAGGCAAGTTGGAGTGTATAGGCTGATTATTTTACCAACTATGCAAAAAATTCCAGAGCTGGGGGTAGAACCCAGGACTATTGCTTAACGTGCGGGTGCTCTACCACTGAGCTACTCTGGGACGATTCCCAGATGAAATTTCTCGCTTTAGAACCGTTGGCATTTATCATCTTCCTCTGCAAACCAGAGATGGAACAGATGAAACAATTAATTCACGACAACTCCATTGCGCTGCGGAAGTTATATATATTTTTTAGAAAGTGATTATATCAACCTTTCAAGTATATTAGGCAAGTTGGAGTGTATAGGCTGATTATTTTACCAACTATGCGAAAAATTCCAGAGCTGGGGGTAGAACCCAGGACTACCGCTTAACGTGCGGGTGCTCTACCACTGAGCTACTCTGGAACGATTCCCAGATGAAATTTCTCGCTTTAGAACCGTTGGCATTTATCATCTTCCTCTGCAAACCACAGATGGAACAGATGAAACAATTAATTTGCGACAACTCCTCATTTTGTCATTATCATTCAAGAAACTGGAACATTTATGATTTTATAATTAAGAACACATTAAACAAGTTTAATGTAAAATCAAATTAAATCAGGTCTTTTCAAAACATTATTAAATCATAGGTTTATGATTCTTTCAGGAGCCATTTCATATTCTAATGCACATATGGGCAACTTTTGAAAGCTTGCGGGCCAAAGTTTAGGATGTTAGCAAAGTCCCAGGCCATATAATTAGGATTTATATGGGATTCTGAGTGGTTTATGTGAGTTTTATATGGAGTTATGATATGTTCCACGGGCCGGAACAAAAGCTATGATAGGCCAGAGGTTGTTCTAGTGTATAGAAAGTTTACATTTTTTCAGTAATTATAGGGTTTTTAGCTGTGCTGTATTTGTATTGTGCCATAATCAAGCTCTGAGCTGAGATGATGAAATTTTGTATCTACAAAATAATTCAATTTGGTTTTGATTAGAAACCCAATAAAGGTGTTTATGTGTGTTCTGATAAAAAGACATTAAAATACCCTAAGCCACCCTGATTAAAAATAAATGAATAAATGAATTGACTATTAAATTAAATTTAAAAAATGAAGGAATGGAATATTATTTGTTGCCTATTTATGCATTTTTAGTTAATATTTAATATTATTTCTTTGAAATTTGTTTGTGGTCATTCTCCATAGTGACTCTGGTAACATTGGAGCTTCTAGAGACAGGATGAGGAGATGCTCCAATTTGACAATTTTTGAAATCATACCAAGCAGTGGGCTAAATCAGAAATTAATCCCAGATTCTTTAAGCTAGATTGGTTTAACAAATTTTTCACATTTTGGATTATTGTTCAGCTTCTTATAGAATACAGGGATGTGCCAGCTGCTCCAATTGCTCCAAATTGCTCCAAATCAATGATGATGCTCCAATCTGCTACAAAAAGATCATTTTGGGACATTTTTGCTCCAAATTCACCAAAAGTGTAATTTGAAAATTTTCCATGTGCTAAAAACGCTCTTAATCTCCCAAATTTACATAAAAAATTTCATTGCACATTGTGCATTTCAAAATTTCATTGCACATTTCAATTAGAAAGCATTCTAATTTCAATCTTTTATCCGCCAATCTTAAAAGCGGAAATTTTTCCTTTGACATTCCTTTGTAATCTCTAATACTTGAAGAATAAAAATTGGCCCATATTTTAAATTTAATAATTTTAAGTTGATGAAATTTTTAATTTTTTTTAAGCTACTGGCAGTAGTTATAAGGTTTAGTAAATATTAGGTTTTTTTTTATTATTTAAAATAAATATTTAGTATAACACTGTATAAAATAACTGAACTTTTTAATAATTATTTTTTGAAACTTCTGACACACCTTTGTAGAAATAAAATTTGAAATTTTATAAGCAATGTCAAATTGGATGAAAAATCCTTTGTTTGCGAGACTTTAGATTCACCACTTCTAACTACAACTGGTCATATCAGGGAATTTTTAATTTAAATTAGGGGAGGGAAAAAAAGATAGTGTAGATGTGAATATGATGTATTTTTATGAAAGAATTGTCAGTGCATGTGTAGTTTTTGTTGCTAAGTGTTTTAAGAACCTCCCTAATTTTCATTTTTCAGATTAGCATTCTTAAATGACTTCTCCCTTCCCTTGAAAAGTAAATTTTGTGTTTCAAAATTGCCATTCTTGTGCTCCATAAGTGACTTTTTTTGTGTTCCAAATTGCTCCAGAAATCTGTTTTTCTTGCTACAAACTGCTCCAAAAATGTGTTTTTTCTTGCTCCAAACTTTAATTTCTACTGGCACATGCCTGAGTAGAAGTATTGTATACAATATACTAACTTACACCACTGAGTTGACACTTCTAGTCCTATATTGCAAATCACATATTGAAACATGAACTTGACAGGGAGGGGAAAAATGGTTATAAAAACACTTTAAAATCAGTGTTTGAAATCTGTAAAAATTCAAATTTTTTAATTAAATTTTAAATATGAGTATTTTAAACTCACGAAACTCCTCATAACTTGTCTATCACTTTTTGTACATTTATAGACAAGCTGCACTTCCATTCTTTGCACTGAAGGAATCAAATATTTTTTAAAATTTATATAAACAAAATTAATTAAATCTTGCAGACTCCCAAAAAGTGGAAAATTATTTGATTTGTATGTGTGAAATAAACTTTACCTTATAAATACTAACTTAGGATGATATATAGCGCAACTGTAAAATGATGAAAAAAAACTATGTCATCCTTACTTGGGATAAAAAAGAATGTAAAAAGTGTTTTGCAAACAAATCTGTTCTCTTACAAAATGTTTCATTCCACAGAATAAAATTTTGTCTATTGTTTTTAAGTTCAAAAATAACATCACAGGATACAGATAACAATTTTGTTCTGCCTTAATTCATAAACTGTGAATGATGCATAATTATAGTCATTTCACTGAACACCTTAGTAAAAGTTTTCTTATTTAAAAGTCTTAAGAATATTGTTGATATAGAAATATCTAGATGAAGCAATGTTTCGTGTACTTTTTGTAGAGTTATAAACAGGGTTAGAAATTAAGATATTAAAGTGAGGTGCCAATGACACCCAACTATTTTATCTTAGTTGCCAAAATTATCTACTTGGGCATAATTTTGAAATTATGTAGTGTAGTCATTCAAATATCAAATCATAATAGACAAGTACGAATACTAATTAAGTTTGTTTACTAAATATATACATGTGAAAGTAGGAAAGTAAATATGTAGAATGTTAAATTCTGGAAAATTCTGCTAACGAATTAATAATAATAAAATTACTGCAATATTAAAAAAAAAAAAAATTGGAGCTGCAAAATCCTGTTCTTTTATAAAATTCTGCATCCTATGCAGGCTCTCTGTGCCATCCATACGTGCAAGGTCATGTGGCATGCACCATTGCTAAGCTAAAAATGCACTGAGCTCTAGCCTTAAAAGGAAAAAAAAAAAGGAAACAAGCAAACAAAAGAAACCCAGGGGAAAAAATAATTTTACTGAAAAAAAAAAGAAAAAATGTAACATTTCATTATATTTATGGCAAAAACAGAGCCTGACTATCACATGGGTAAGCGAGGCACTAGCCTGTGGTCTCAAAATCAGATAAATTACCCTATATAAATGAGATTTCTGATAATAATGACTTATTCCATGTAATTCTGAATAGGTAATATGGTTTGAAGGGTGATTGGTGATAAAACCTTTCGTAAAATTCCGAATGTGTCAAGTATGTTATAGCGATTGCCGTTGATCTGTATGCTTTGCTAAGAATTTTTTTTTCAAAGTTAGGTGTAAAAAATGACGTCCAGGTATTATTTCATTGTCGTCAAACTTAAATTTCTGGGTGCAAAATATGACTAACGACCACTTATTTCTAAGCGTAGTTATAAAGTAAGTACCAGTGATGGAAATTTTGCATAAAGCGTGTTATCCTCACTCAGTTTTTGTTGGTATTTCAAATTCATGACATCAAAATGCTGTCAAATTCCCTTGAGATTAGAATGTAAAATAAATAACTAATTTTGTATTCTATTTATCAGAGTAGTTACCATAGTATCGAAATTCATTACTACCTTTTAAGCTGTCAAATTCAGTAATTAAATGAAAATTAAAGTAGTTTTTAGAGGTTTTTTTTTTTTGTCCAATGGATGGGCACTTGCTCATTAAGCATTTGCCACTACAAAGGCCTGAGTTACTGTCCATTTTATTATGGGAGCACTCAGTGGGCGGACAGCATTACCCCTATGAAGGGATGGACAAGTTAACATCCATGCCCAAGCCGGGACTCGAACCCGGACCCAAGGCGTGATAGAATGGTTCTCTAGCTACTACACCACTTGGGCAGTGTAGTTTTTAGAGTTATTTATTTAAAATAACAAATGAAAATACATATGAAACAAATAGCACATTAATCCACCAATTGCTTTAGAAATCTTCAGATTTCTAATGCTATTGTAATTGTTTTACAGTTTCCCTTTGCATGCGTAGTAGCAGACTTCTCAACTTATCCAGAGTTAAACATGACATATATTCTATGCTCTTACTGATAGCAGATATTATGGAGCTTTATCCTCTAACATGATACTTGTCCTTAAATTTTAATCCATAATTTATAGTAGAGATAAAACAAACATGATAGCTTATTGTTTTGTATGTGTATTATGTGAAACTAATTGAATCTGTAAGTCTGTTCATGGATTTTGTGGGTGCTCTCTTACTTGGTTGGCATAGGGTAATTTTCTTACTTGGATAGGGGACATTATTTCTGTCTATCATTGAGTTATTCTCATGTTTATTTTATTTATTTGCCTTTATTTTTTCTTTTAGATATGCATGGACGATTGCTGAATGTGAGCAGTGTCATTGTCATATGGGATGGCTGTTTACTGCTACTGATAAGAAACTCAAACCTTATAAATTTTGGGCATTATGTCGATCTTCAATACAGACAAAACTTTCTGATGTGAATACTGCATTGAATAGTGTAGTGTTTTAAATTTTATATTTATTTCTTGTTCAGAGTATTTTATGTTTCTGTTGTTGTCAGTGTATAGAAATATCGATACGCTTTCAAAAAGTATTTACAACTGCTTGAAAGTAATTTCAGCATGAAACAATTTGTTATTTTGCAATTTCAATGGTAATTTAAATATTAATTGCAAAGTACTGTGTACAAAAACTAAATAGTACGTTTTGTTTTTTCAACTTAAATTTAAATCTCAGTCAAATAATAGTGCGTTTAATTTGTTTTTTAAGAACTTTTCTATTTGATTATTATACTGCACTACAACTATTTTTTTCTTTCTGATCTATTTTTTTTATTTATCAATATGTGTTTCTGACTTAATTGGTTTGAGTTTCTGAATATTTAAAATTATTTTTAAATGCAACTATTTCATATTAAAAAAAAAAAGTTTGTCTGCTGTTTTTTTTTTTCCCAAGTGTGTTATTCCTATTAAAATTTGGGTTATCTTGAGCATAATGCAATAGATGGTAATTTCATCTTTTTGTAGCAACTTATGAGAAGTATTTAAACTAACATCAAACATCCCTCAAACACATTTACGAATATAAAGAAATGCTTATCCTGTTCTGTTTCAGAGTATTACCCAGATATTATTAAGTGTACTTTTATTAAAATGATTTTAAATTAGATTGGCATCAAGGGGAAAAAAAATTCTTTCTTTCAAAGCAAATTTTTCAAATGCTGACTTTTGCATTAATTTTTCTGTGTAGTATTTTTGATTTTATTTCTTAAAGTAATTAATGTTTGTAATTTTATCTTCTACACAATATTTTTTTGCTTAGTTTTTTTTTTTTTTTTTTTTTTTTAATTTCATGGTAAGTTTGTACATCTGAACTTATTTAGAAAGAGGTTAAGTTTAGAAAAACACTTTAATTGTTTGAAATTTCTGAAAAGTTATTAAAATTGATGAAAATGTGTTATGTATCTTAAATTCCATGCATCTATATCTTTATATTAGTGTAGTATAACGAAACTTAACTTTTGTTCATATTTATTATGTAGAGGAAACAAGTGTTTTCGTAAGAATAACTAAACATGTCTATCTTTTTGATATTCTTTGGATGCTTGATTTCTCAGTCTTGTTAAATAATAGTGAAATAAAAAAGGTTTGTAAATTTCTCACTTAACTGTACAGGTATTATTTTTCTAGACTGGAATTGAATTGTTTGTTTAGAATTGAATACAAGTTTGATAATGCTTCTGAGCCTGTTGAATACATTTTGCCAGCAACACAATCATATTCTTCCATTAATTTCATAATTAAACTGTTGCCTGAGTTTAATACCGTAATTTCCGGCTTATAATCTGCAGCGATAGATAATCCGCAGGCGCCTTTTTTCAAGTAGAAAAAAAATATTTCTTTAGATAATCCTCAGCGGTAGGTTATCCGCGGATAGTATGGTGATGCTTTGACCAAAATTGGTAATTATTTTCTATGTATAGTAAAATCACAGTATTAATATTAGAATCGGCTTACTGTAAAACATTTCCTACTAAAAATCTATTGTTATGAATGAGAATTATCAAACATACTTTGACGGTCATTTTTCGATTTAAATCACAAATGATACACAATTTTTAAGCTAGGCATTCTACCTGTAAGCCCTAAGAACTGTATTATGAAATTAATCAAATATAAGAAAGCGAACATTTCTTTCGGAACGAACAAAACAAAATGTATGGTAGCATGCAGAATACTTTTGTAACATCATAATTATTTAGTCAAGTGACATTATTATAAGAAAAACAAAATTGAACTGAGACCTACCTTTTTTACTGGAATAATACTTATACAAACAGTAAACTTTTTCTGGAACAATATATAGACAGCAAATATGCTGTCTAAATATAGTGGAAAAAAAGAAATGAACTTTTTTTTTGTTTTTAAAAAGTTTTTTACTCTAAAATCTGAAGACTTCAGGGAAAATTTCAGCAGATAGTACACAGCGATGCATAATACGCACTGGATAAATTTTCATCTTTTTTAGTAGATAATCCGCGGATTATAAGCCGGAAATTACGGTAGTTTTACAATGCTTAGTTTATTATTATTATTTTACTTAAAGCATTTGTTACAGTTAAATGCTGAAGTGTGATATTAACATAAGTTTGTATTCAGTTTTTACAATCTCTATCCCCCCATCCCCCTTTACTTTTATAATTCTCTTATAATGTATAGAAAAAAATCTTTTTATTGATACTTATTGTAAAAGATATGTGAATGACTGTTTAATTATTTCAGACAACTTTGACTTTTCAATTTACACATTTATATATATACACAGGGCGATTACAAATGATTCATCAGATTTTGAAGTCTGATAATTCCAAAACTATAAAAAATGCGTCAATTCCAATTAAAAGAGCATATTTTTTTTTTTGTGTGTGTGTGTTGAGCGGGGGAGGGGGGGGGGATGTTCACCATATGGCAAGGTGATAACATTTGAAAGTTGGAAGATTACTTTTCTATCGTTCAAGCTGTTATCAATCTATTATCTTTTATTATTTGCAGCTATGAGACTTCAAAACTTCAATCATGAATTGTTTGCATTCACCCTGTATATAATGCTGTAAAAAGAAGTAGATATTTTCTCTATAAGTATTATTTGTGTATTTTAAATTTTGGTTTGATTACTAACTGTGTCATAGTCTAAAGATGTACATTAAGTCAGTACTTAGAATTTCTTGTTGTTGAAGTCTTTTGCGATTCACAACTTTTATGAATTTTCTGCTACAAGTTGTTTCTTATGAAACAAAGCTTAAATACATATGTACATTATTATTGTTATTATTTCTGTTGTGTGGGTATACAGTAGTATACATTTAGATGCACTTGTGATTTTTTAATTTTCTAGTGTGTAATTTTCATATTGCGAAGTTTGTAAGTTGAACTATTTGCTTCAGTCGAAAGTTTTAGATATCCGTTATTGCTTTTTGAATTAATTTTGGGAAAAATTTATCTCTTATTTTTTGTTAACTTACTATGCAGAAAGATCTGTAATAATTTCAAACCTGTAAGCTGATAACTTTAATTGTCATAGTAACATGAGAGCACTATTCTTTCTAACTAAGCAACACTTGTAAAGTATCTATTTTAATATCAATTTTTTCTTAGCTATGTTTTTAACTGGTTTTTATTCAATTTAAAAATGTAAATAGTGTCCATATTTGTTTAGATGTGCATTATACAAAAGTGAATATTCCTAGCAATCATTTTAGATGTTTGTAAATAATTTATGACATATAGCTTTAATTTGTAATGATTGTTATAGAAAGGCAAATTTTACAGTGGATTTGATGAAATGAATTTTTGTAGTAATTTATGTATGCTATCAAATGCTGTGTTACATTTGGTCCCATAAAAGTGATTTTGAAAGAGAAAAGTGTTAAATTTGTCATGCAAAAGTGAAAAATATTTTTCTAAATGTAAGCTAAAAAAAAGTTTTACAGGAACTGTTTTATGATGCTTTGTGATTTTGGTGTTTAAGTCACTAATGTTTCAAAATAGATATTTATGTGCTGATTTTGCTGGTTTAACACTGATTTTATGTAATTTGAGGCATGTAAAAATTCTTTGTGATTATTAATATTGTTGTTGTTGTTTAAACAAAAAAGTTTAGTTGGGGGAGGTAGAGTCAATCTTGAGCACTGTTTCTACGTGAGACTTGCTTAAAAATTTTGCTACAACGTTTTCATTTCTCACATGAAGTAGTACACCCACCTCTGTTAACTCTAGGCACCGTAAATGTTATTTTTAATGAGACTAAAGTAGAGTTGGGTTTTTGACATGACACAGGAAAAAACAAACAAAAAAAAACATGTTTTTACTGGTAAAAACTGTCAAAAACTCCTTTTTCTATAATTTACGGTATAGCAAACAATAAATTTCTACATAAACATTTTTTTACCATTAAAAATTACAATTAATTATAGCATTATGTACATATATAATTATTTTAATTTGCTGTTAAGTAAAAAATTAACTAAAACTATAAAATATTAAAAGTTATTAAAAATTTAGGTACCTGAATTTAAGTCTTGATTTGCAATGAAATTCAAAATCTTATTTATTTTATTATCTAAGCATCACACAGATTTTCTTTTGTCATTGCTATCTTTTCAGTATCTATGTTTTTTAAGATACATCTGGATGCCTGCTTAATCTTAAAATATTTTTTCAAAATTTATAACTACCCCAAATATAAATTAAATTAAGATCCACTGCTACTTTATCTAATTAAAACTTTCATTTAATAAAAATTCATGTTAATATAAACTAAAAATGTGTGCAAAATGAAATTTTTAGCAATCAGGATCATTGCTTTGTGGCATGTGATAGAAAGTTTCTCATGTTTGTTTCTTTTGTCTTCTTTCTTATAGCAGAGAAGATTTTACAACAGAATTCGAAGCCAATTTTGTACTTTGTCTTCTCTCTCCCCCCCCCCCCCCCCAATACCCACACACATACCCAATACACCACCACAAAATAATCTAATCAGAATTTTCTGGCATGAAATGTTTCATGATATTCAAAATTAATAATGAAGTATGTGTCATAAAATAAAGCCTATAAATGTTAAAAAAATTCATAAATATTATATTTATATTCTACAAAATGAGAAACCTCCCAAATTTTATTAACCTGGAGTATTTAGGTTGACTAATTAACTAACCATGCAAAAAATACCAGAGCTTGGGATTGAACCCAGGACTGTCCCTTAACGTGCTGGTACTCTACCATTGAGCTACTCTGAGATAATTCCCAGATGAAATTTTGCACACAAGAACCATTGGCATATACCATCTTCTGCAAATCATGAACTGAACAGATGATCATCTGCCAATGGTTCTTATGCGAAAAATTTTACCTGGGAATCATTCCAGAGTAGCTCAGTGGTAGAGCACCCGCATGTTAAGTGGCAGTCCTTGATTCGATCCTCAGCTCTGGAATTTTTTACGTAGTTAGTAAAATAATAAACCTTATACTTATTTTATTTAAAATATACAAAGTTCTAAAGTAATTATATTTAAATAATGTAAATATCCTAGTTATATTTTTAAACACTACTTCTGTTATTTTTTGTCAAATATCTTTCTTAACCTTTTTTCGAACTTATTTTTTTTTGGATACAATTTTTATTTAAATTATAATTAGCTCAAATAAAATAGAAATGGAATGTTACCGAAGATCTAAGTTTTTGATAAACAGGTTTTTAACATGATGGTAAAATCCTGTAAAAACTGTCATGTGTCAAAATCTTGCCAACTCTGACCTTTAAAAGATTCCTTATCTTAAGAGAATCCCAATTCATTAAGGAGAGGTCTGCCAATGAAAGCAAAATTGCAAAATCCTTTTCATAAATGTACGTTGAAAATTATTTTACCCATATGACGTTGATGTTTTATCTTAGCACCTATCTTCAAATTACAAATCAATGTTCAACCTGCAGTTTGTCAATTTGATCTAGACCAATATATTTATCATAATCTACATTATTGTGAAATTTTGCCTCTTACCGTACTCTTGTAAAAAAATAATAAAAAAAGTTAGAATGTTATGCAACAACTTTATGAAAATAAATTTTGTTTTTATTTAACTGATTGTGTTTTCAATTTACTTGTGTGATGTAAATAATTAGAAATACATTTGCAGCTTTACAAATTACACCTAATAGCATGCTGATGCTCAGTATGTTTTTTTCTTTTTTGTAATTTATAGACTTTCTTCACAATAATTATAGAACATTTTTCATAATATTGCCAAATTATAAAATAGTCATGTCTTTAAAAAAATATTCATTCAGTATTATTCCTAAAAATATAGAACGTCCATAGGCGTAACTTACTATGGGCAAAAAGGGGCAATTGTCCTCCCTAAAATTCAAGAAAATTCAGATATCACCTATTTAAAAACAGTATTTTTTACGATAGAAAACATTTTGACCCCCCCCCCCTCGCCAATTTTACATGCAAATTTGGTGTAAGGATGCTCTCAATGGTGTAAGTATTTACACCATTGAGAGCATCCATACTAAAACATGAGAAATAAATGTTTATTTAAATTTTACAATTTTAATGAATAATAAATTTTTATGAGGTATAATGAATTTTATTTTAATGTTCTTTTATTAAAAATACAATATACAATAAACAAAACCTACTTAATATCAGAATTTTAATAGATTTTTACAGTGGATATTTTTACATTGTTATTAACATTACAGGAAAAAAAGCATGATATCAATTATTTGCAATTTTTTATAGTTAGAGAGTGAATGAAAAAAAATCTAATATTTATAAAAATTTTTATTAAATAATTATTTTTTAATAAAAAACTGTTGAGCCAATTACTTGGGGAGAGGAACCTCCCCCCCCCCCCCCAGTATTTTAATGTATTGATGTTATGTTTATGAACACGCTTTGCATGTAAAATTTCTCAGTTTTCAATTTTGAGACATCCCTGATTAATATTGTAAGTATGTAGAGAGTTGAGAAAGAGGAAACCAGTGTACTCTGCCCAGGGCAAAGAGAATTTCAAAACATGATTTTAAAATGATTACTATTGTGCACAAATGATTTAAACTTTGCATTTAAAAGTGGAACCTTTTTTTTTTCGTTGGTTGAGATAAAAATGTGTGATTGGAGTATTGAGGATTTTTACAAATTTAGACTGTGAAACGTGCTAACTTTGAAGTGAATTATAAAGGATTTAATTTTTTAAAGTTTCCCTTTTAAATTTTAACTATATAAAAAATAATATATAATCTATTTTGTCATTAAAAAGTGTGCATAGTTTTCCCTTTTTTAAGTCTACAACTTCATCAGAGAGAAGTCTGGCATAAACAAATGTATCTTAGAATTTTAAATAGCTACATCATGTTTTCTTGTGATAATCATCATGGAGGAATATATCATTATATTATCATAGACAGGCATGAAAGTTTTCAGTCTTTTGACTGAAATCAGTCTTTTTCAACATCATCGATGAATTTGAGATTTAGTATTTAAATTAGTTTAATGAATTTAATTTTACTGAATGCAGTGATATAATGAATATTAGTTAATTTAATAATGAATACATATAAAAGAATAATGTGTTAAATGCATAATAATTTATATGTTCTGTATGATCCGCAGCAAAGTTGAGTCTTTTTAGCTGTTTTGTGCTTTCATGCCTGCATAGAAGACATTAATTACATATCATTATCAACCTTTAAATAAAATGACACTGATATTGATTTTATGTCGCTATTTCATCTTTAATTTAGCCTATTCATTCAGATAGCAGATGTTATATTTCTGGAAATATCTGATAAGAAAGCAATAAGAAAACAGAGGAAAGAAAACAATTGTTTCTAATGAGTGGATGCTTTATATCCCTCATTATTTTGGTAATTGCAATAATTATAATGAAGACGATTGTCACTTATTTTTACTAACCCATAGGGACTACTTAAATAGTTTGTAAAATAGTCTATTGGAGTGTAATCGGGGCTATTCAAAAGTTTGTAAAAAAGAGGTCCATAAATCGATCATGGACTATAATAAATTGACTTTATAAAACCAGATTTAAATTGTGTCAAATCTCCTTAGGTCCTTTAGAAAAATTCGCTAAGTAGAAAATCAGTTAAATGAAAATTCTTATAGTAATCACAATAAAATTAATTTTGGAAATTTAATTCAAATTCAGTTGCTAAAATTCATATTTCATGAGTGGTTTAATTTGACAATTTTGTCTCAAATTTATTAATACAAAAGTAATTTGCAAATTTTAAATATGAGATGATAGATGTACTCTTAATTACTAAATCTTGAAAATATACATTAAGTTAGCCATTGAGCTGATTGTGAAAAACGAAGAAAAGTGTGTTAATTTTGCCATTGTTAGCTAATCAGTGACTCAATAAAATATCATTCATTGAAAACAAATGTTTTAAAAGAATTACAGGGCTAGATTTCTTAATTATAAAAAAAAATATTTTAGAGGTAAGGTAAAAAGTATCAGTTCATTGCAAGGATGGATACAGAAAACTATATCCCTCACTATCTATTATACTACTTCCCTCACTATCACGAAGCGTTTACCAGATTGTGTAGAGTTTTCCAAAAAAATGATTATGATTATTTTACATTTCATTTTAAATCTTGTCATATTCTCTTACTGTCTTATAGTATACCATGTGTGACAGCAGTTGTCTTAGCTTCCAAATCAGCAGATTGCTTAAGTCAATTCTCACTTTCCCTTTTGGACACTTCCAAATTCATATTTCACCATTACATGCACTTATTGCATTCTTATTATACAGATTGAAATAATCAATATTCGTAGTACATTTTTAGTTAATTATATTGAGCACTTAACAATTGGTGGTAGTGATTTTTATTTCGCAGTACCATTCAAACAACTTCACGACTTTTGCTTTCGCTTAAGCTTGTCGTTGAGATCGCAGAGTTGTTGAAGAAAACCATCATTGGGAATGATTTCTCTGTTCTTACGGACTGCTTTCACTGCTTCTTGAGCAGTCATGCCTCTTTTCATCATGAGGAAAGCGCAGACAAGAGTTGCTGATCGGCTTATGCCAGCTCGGCAGTGCACCAGTACTTTGCCTGTAAAAATAATGAAAATTTCAGTATTCAATAATGAAATTTTCAGTTTTTAAGGCCCATGGCACGTATCATGCTTGCATAAGCCGCTGCTCACTTGATACATACCTTTGGATTTCAGGCCTTCATCAATGAACTCCGCTGCTTCTTCAAAATATGGGTAGATCTTGAAGACGATGTTGTCGAAAGCAGGCACGCCCAAGAACTTGATTCCCGACTGAGAGTAGAATCCGTGCGATGTGTTCACTTGCCCGCAGCCCTTCTCTTTTCCTTGAGCTGCATTCAGAACGTGGGTGATGCCCATCTTCCTCAGAACGCTGGTGCACAAAGCTGTTGGCCTGCAAGATGGAATAGAATTAGTTGGAAAGAAGGAGCATAAATCAAGCTGTTAAAATACTGATAATGTCAGAAACGTTTTATTTCTTTGTTTTTGCATGGGAGGGGGGGCTATTGTTCTCCTGCCAAAGTATTGCGACTACCACTTGATATCATTGTGTGCATGTGATATACTTTTACGGTAGTTCCGAAAGTCCTTTTGATAGTCGTTAGTAAGTACTGAGGGGTGCCATACTAAAAATCAAAAGTCCCCTGCCTTCCGCTGATGAGGATCTAAATCACATATGGTCACGAGAGGCTGGGCATAGCGGATTAAATTGCTCTCTGGCGATTTGGTGTGCAGTCAGACTCCGTTGGCAAGAGTCGTTTCTCCCGCTGTTATACACTGCACGCTAGGGGTTGCCGCCCGCACCGCAAGTTGATCCGCGAAAAACAGTAGAGCTTCCACATTCTTTTTCTGTTGCAGTATATTTACATACACTGCTATGGAATAGAAGTAAGGTGTTAGAGGGGGAGGGGGGTGGGTTTTTAAAAAGTACATATTTATTTATGCAATAACAATAATGGAAAATTGGGAAATTCAACGTTTGAGCATGAAATTTTATCTCGCAGTTATTTACAGTTTTCTTGTTATCTTTTTATTTTTTCTTAATGTTTTACTTCTTTCTTGCCTTTGCCATTGGAAAAAAAAAAAAAAAAAGACAAAATGTCATTGACAATACAAGAAATTTCCAGATTTCACCGTTCATTTTTTTTTTTTTTTTTTTTTCCTGTCTTTATACTTAGACAATGTTTTGACTGAATTACAGTAAGTTGTATTTAAAACAAATAAGAAATCTTTTGCGGTTTAAAACAACAGTAAAAAAATTATCTAGAATTTTCTTTCTCATTTAATTTTAAGTTTTTAGCTATTTACCTTATTAATTTTTCACTGAAACAAAATGGTCCAAAGAAAGTCTTAAAAAATCGTTCTTGAATACGAATTAGTTTTTTCTTTCATTGAATTAGTAGTTTGTGCTTGATTAAAAGAATTTAGCATTTTATAAATATAGATTATATGTAAATGAACTTTACACAAAGTTTAACATTTACTTTCTTACCGTTACAAAGACGAGCGGTTATTATTCTTTGTTGTTACACACATTATTGCTAGCCCATATTAATCTTTCAGTATCCTACAAGAATCAGTAATGCAATTTTCGTCCTCGCTTCAATCTGCATCCATGGGAACACATAGGTTTAAACCCGAAGAGTTTATCTGCATCTATAATCCATATCTATTAATTGCTAAAACCCCGGACTAAACATTTAATAAAGAAGGGTTTTCTCTAATCGTATGTAAATTCATACAAAAGCCAAATGATGATTGCTTTTTAACTGTTCACTGTTTCTTTTTTATTTCCGTAACATATTACCTTCAAATCTAAAATTTTTTATTCATATTTAAATGCATGCATTTAAATATGAATAAAAATTTTAGATTTGTAATTTTAGACTGCAATTTTAAATGCATTAAAATATATATTTAGAACAATTAATCAACAAATAAAATAAAAAAATATTAGAAAAAGAACATGGAATTTCTAACTCTACTGTTTTTCGCGGATCAACTTGCGGTGCGGTCGGCAACCCCTAGCGTGCAGTGTATAACAGCGGGAGAAACGACTCTTGGCAAAGGAGTCTGACTGCACGCCAAATCGCCAGAGAGCAATTTAATCCGCTATGCCCAGCCTCTCGTCATATGGTCGATCTCGGGCCCGCGGGCCGGATGTGGCACGCTTCGGCTTTTGATCTGGCCCGCGGAACACATCAAAATTCCGTATAAAACCCAGATAAACCATTCAAAATCGCACATAAATCCCAATTATACTGCCCGCGATTTTGCTAACATCCTGAAGTTTGGCCCGTAACTTTGCTAACATCCTAAAGTTTGGTCCGCAATTTTTCAAAGGTTGCCCATACCTGATCTAAATGAACGATGCCGTTGTAATGTTTTTTTTTTTTTTTTTTTTTTTTTTTTCGCATTCGGGTGCTATTTCTTTCAAGCACGGGATTTTTGTCTACGCGGCGCGCCTTGGTCACTTTTCGTTTGATGCATGTTTTCTGCAGAGTGATTTGATATTGCTAACGGAAACATAGACTATCCCTTCAGATGAAAATAAACACTCAAAAAACTGATGTTAAAAGATAAAATAAATAAAATCTTCATGAAAAAAACACACATAAAAGGTTACTTCAAGGCGTAACGATCGTTTCGATCGAAAATTCGTTCGGTCTTCGTCAGACAAACCCTTCCGTCTTACAGAGCAGAGTTCTCTCTGAGAAGGGTTTGTCTGACGAAGACCGAACGAATTTTCGGTCGAAACGATCGTTACGCCTTGAAGTAACCTTTTATGTGTGTTTTTTTTCACAAAGCTTTTATTTGTTTTATCTCTTCAGATGATTTTCAAATACCAGGATTCACTTTGGTCGAACGGATAGACAGTGGTTTCCAAAACAGAAAGCCATCTGGCGTTATGATTTTTATAGAGGAAAACTTTATAAAAAGAATATGAAACACTCTACTCGTGCCTACACGAGCCAGATCAATGGTGCTCAAATGGTCATTGCGTCTATTCAAGATAAAGTGAGATTTGCAGTTACATACGCTAGTCCTCGAATTTATGAAGATAAATTAGACGCTCTATTCGAAACGCTACTGAAGGAGGATGATTGTAAGACTGTTTTAGTAGGAGATTTTAGCATAGAATTAAATTCCGATCAAGGATCCGATTTCATAACTGAAATGGATACCTTAGATTTTCCAATACGCACTAATCCAAAACGTTTCACCGCTAGAGGCAAAACAACAATTGATGCAATTTTCAACAAGAAAATTATGCGAACAGGAGTCTATATGAACACTTACAGTTATCATTTTCCTCTATATGGCAGAATTGATAGAATAGATTAAAAAAAAAAACTGAAATTCTTCCAGCCGAGTGCGTAAATAAAATCTGGAAGAATTTCAGACTTTCTCCCCCCCCCCCCTGCAACACGCGATTCTCCTTCCGATTTAACTAATCATCTAGAATTTTCAGCATTGGTGTTCAATCGGTGTAGTTTTATTCGTTCAAGGGTTTATTTCCCTCAACACTGACTGAAATAGCGGTATATTGGTATCGTTCATTGAGGAGGGCACCTTGGGAAGCGACATTACAATCAACGACGTGAGCTTTCCTCCCTTGGCAAACAGTTTTGTTTTAGGCACAGACTTAGATTGCGGTAGCCCAGTGATTAGGGTACGGGACTGGCTGATGGGGGTGCCACGGATCCTCCGGATCACTTTACAAATGCACATGTTGCATCGTAACCTTAGTTATAAAACACGTTTAAGCTACGGTTACGATGCAACATGTGCATTCGTAAAGTGATTCGAGGGATCCGTGACAGAAAGGTTGCAAACGGAGCTCCATGGATAACTCATAAATATTATCTGTGTTCAATAATCATTAAGCGGTTGAAGGAAGTTAGTAAAACGGATGCGGCGAAAATATTCTTCGCGTTCAAACGTCTATGTATAGGGTTTTCCATGGCGATTAGTTGAACGGTCCTGAAGTTGTTGGTTTGAAGTGACATGTAGTGGCAAGTTATAGCAAAATGGATAACGCTAAATGTTCTCCGTGTTCAAATATCTATCTGTACTAGTTTTCATAGCGATCAGTTGAACAATTTTTATATGCTGCGGCGCAATCTAGCGGCGAGTTAAAGTAAGAAATTGAGACGTTGCAGTGCCATCTAGTGGTGAGTTAAGCAGTTAAGGTAATGATGTGCTACATCACAGTGAAGTGGCGAGTTATAGCAAACTGGATAACACGAAAATATTCTCTGTGTTCAAGTATCTATGCATATCAATTTTCATAGAGATCAATTGTCCGGTCAAGAAGTTAGTGCGCTGCATTGTCATCTAATGGCGAATTAAAGTAATAATGCGCTGCAGTGCCATCAAAATAAGATGAATCAAAATAAGATGCGGCAAGTTATAGCAAAACGGATAGTATAAAAATATTCTCCATTTTCAAATATCCATGTGTACCAATTTTCATCAAAATTGGTTGAACGGGTATTTCACAGCAAGTGCTTGAACGGAATAGAATTCGACGTTGTGCAGCGCCATTTAGCGGCAAGTTATAGCAAAATGAATAGTCTAAAAATATTCTCCGTGTTTAAATATAGATAAATGCCAATTTTCATCAAAATTGGTTGAATGGCATTTTCATAGCAAGCGGTCGAACGGAATAGAATTCAACGCTCAGCAGCGTCATCTAGCGGTAAGTTATAGCAGAATGGATAGTGTAAAAATATTCTCCTTGTTCAGATATCCATACGCACCAATTTTCGTTAAAATAGAACGGTATTTTCATAAGCAAGCGGTTGAACAGAATTTGATGCTCTGTAACGCCACCTATCGGCAAGTGAGAGGAAAATGGATAGCATAGAAACCTTCTCCATGATAAAAGATTTAGTTGTACCAAATTTCATGGTGATTGGTCAAACGGTTTCGGAGTTTTTCAATCCAAACGGTTGTCGAGTAAAATCCCGTCCACTTCATTCCAGTTTTCCCTGCAATGCATCTGCTATAACTTGCAATTTATGATTCGGGTGTCATAAAGTATATTTTGCTATTAAAGATTATAAGTAAATTATGAGTTTTTTAAATAATTACAAATCTTCCTATTAATTAAAAAAAATAATTTTAAAGCTGCATGAAAATTTTACCGTGAAAACAACCTTACATTATTTGCCCATTTCCAAAATGCTCAGAGGACTTTCAATGCTACCCGAAGAGAAAAAAATCACGTCGGATGATCGCGTTGGTTGTACAGAAACTACGAAAGAAAATAATTTTTTGCACTCCAACAGTGAACGTTTACATTCAAATTCATGTATAGCCCCCCGATCATCTATGTTTAAAAATATCTCTGAGATGTTTTTTATTGAAAGACTGACATTTCGTACATAACCTCATTAGTGTACGAGGCGCATTTTACTAACTGGGATTGTTTTTTTTTTTTTTTTTTTTTTTTTGTACGGGGATAGTATGAAAATTTAAAATATGTCACTTTTTGAAAATTAACCAGAGAAACTTTTTCTTTCCTATTTTGAGCATATTTTCAGTTTACATTGCCAACTCATCTCTGATGGATGAAGAAGTAAAGCATGTTGCCATCTTTTTTGGCACTGTATATTTCTCAGCATATCCGTGCAGAATTTTACGCCAAACTCATTGACCTTAAGGTATCAGAGACGCCCCCCCTCCCCCCCCCGGAGTTTTATAGCCAAGGCCGTACATATCTATGTTTATGTATTTCCTGAGTGTTTATGTTACATGAGCACAATTTAAAAAAACAATTTATGAATCACAGTGCAAACAGTGTATATTTGATTAATAAAGCACAAACTCTAGAAAAATTGTTTGGCGAGCAAGGTTCATAATTTGTCAATGAACCTCTATTTTTAGCTGAGTCGTGAGTGGAGATTAATGAGGTAGGTAAAATTATGCCGTACGCTTCATAATCAACGTCGTTATTTATTTACTTATTTATTTTTTGCTAAAATCTGAACGAAAAGTTCAGTTTTAAAGCAATGCCATTCATCTTATTTTGACATTAAGTTTGGAAAACCACCAAGGGCAGACGAAACTGGGGTTTTATATCAGAGGAAAATGTCACTGCTTTAGAATTAATTGCTTCTCAACTTGCGTGGTATAAGTTAATCAGAATATATAAGTTAATCAGAAGCACGAAACTTATCTCCTTGCATTCTAGAATAATGATGAATTTTTTTGCTTCGAGTATTTCGAGGTAGTTTCAAAATTACACTTCTTTTTTTTTTTTCAATTTCTGTAACTAGGCAAAAAAAAAAGTAATAATAATAATTTTTGCGAAAAAAGTGTTTTTTGAAAGAAGAATATATGCTTTAAACTTTCAGAATAATGGGTAATTTTAACTGATAGCAAAGTACAGTGACCTCTCCCTTATACAACTTTCAAGGGACCGCAGAAAAATGTCGTATAACTGAGAGAGTCGTACAAGTGAGAGACCGTCATATTATACAAGTTTAAAATTATACATGCATTAATTTCTTTTTACCTATATATTAAAAAACTACGTTTCTCGAATACTAAGAACATCCTTTAACAAAATTTGTAAAATATGAAACATGAAATATTAAAAAAGTTCACAGCATACAAGTCGTAAGTGACCTCTCACTTATACGACTCTCAAGCGACTGTGGAAAAATGTCTTATAATTGAGAGAATCGTATAAGTGAGAAACTGTCTTATTATACAATTTACGAGGTTAAAACTTTATATGCATTAATTATTTCCCCATATTAAAAAAAACTATGAGTTTTGAGTACTAAGAACATATTATAACAACATTTATAAAATATATTAAAGAATAACATAAAATGATTACAAATAATTCACAAAATACACATAGTTTACTCATCACTATGTTTATTTTAAAGATCTACAGATCAGATAAAAAGAAAAAAGAGTGATATTAGGTTGTGTTGACGAAAAGAGAAAATGTCTATTTTTTTTAAGTGTCTGATAAAGTTTTTAAATATTTTGGGGATAATCATTTTTTTGATAGGCATACAACTATCCTCCCTCCCTTCATCTTTCATAACACAGGAATTTAAATAAGAAATGTTATACACTACTGATTATACACTTAAACAGTAGTGAAAGGATAAAGGTAAGAAAACGAGCATGATTTGTATTTAAAAGATTATAAAATGAATTCTTGAATGAGAAATATAAAATTGCCTGAACCGTTTAAAGCACCGTATCAGCGAGAGAAGAGTCGTATAACTGAAAGAAGTTTAGCATTATTTCCCATAAAGCGTGGACGGGACTAAGTAAATTCGGAATATAACCGAGAGAGTCGTTTAATAAAGAGGTCCCGGTATTATTATAAAGTAAAAATTTCTTTGAAATAGATAAATGACTTCAAAATGTAGTTTAAAAAATAAATGCCCGTAGATTTCAATGTACTATAAGCCTTTTGGGTGGCCCTGTAAATAAACAACTCCGTCGAATGCAACCAAAAAGGGGAATGCAGAACTAGACGTTACAGTCCTGTATGCCCAATATCAACATTCTATGGCTAACTGTTTTTGAGCTATGTGCGATACGTACATATACGTGCAAATGTCACGCAGAAACTTCAAAATAAATTCAGCAATGGTCAAAATGGATATTTCCCTCAAAATTTGAATACCGAAATCTTTTGCGGTTTCACTTCCTCTACTTTATAAAAAAATGCCCTCGAATAATTTGACATCCAAGGTCACTTTCTCTGCTTGGCATATTCTTCGATTTGAGCAAGTTGTTCATTAATTTTATGTTCATATTGAATTTTACTAGAGTTAAAAATTTTTTTTAATTACATGGTGACCAAAAATGGTGGTCTGGTGACAAAATAATATTTTTTTTTTTGAATACATGAAAACTACATTCCAGTCTAAATTTTATAGACTGTGAAAATGAATACACATAAATATGAAACAAATAGAATTTAGAGGTAGAAAGATGTATAACTTATGTATTATATTTATTTTACATTTTATTTCTTCTCATGTGTAGCAATAGATCTTTCAAATTACCCGGATTCGTACATGCGCATATGCATTTTATCCCCAGCAGAAATAGCGACCTCTGGTATTTTCGGTCAAATTCGTTGCCTTTGAGAGCTTAACCTTAGCAAGCAATTTTTAGTGCTACACGTAAAAGCCGAGTTCAGTGCTTATCGTAGTTTTTACAGAATTAATTAATTTATAATGTTCCAAGTTGAATTTCTCATTTCAAAAGTCCCCACCTTTCTAAAAAATTTGAGAACCTCCGAATTAGATATTTTTCTAAATGGATAAAATCAAAATCTCTCGGGACCCGCCATGGCCAAGTGGATAATACACTGAGCATGGTAGATAGCCGAAGTGTGAAGGTTCCGGGTTTGGGCCTATCGCACGTCGATCTAAAGGTGTGGAGTTTTGGGCGATTTTCTCCAGATGTAACGTGAATACGCGTTAGAACCCCTTAAATCGTCTTCCGCTCAAGGCTCCCCCAGGCAGATGCTCCTCGTATACGATTCCCATAACAAACAAAATCTCTCTGATTTGTTCGTTTTCCTAACCACTGCACATGCTCACAAAAATCATACTTACGCGTCACTTAAATATACGTCTGGATAAACTTCATTCCAAGGATCCGTCGGCAGTGCGTAATACCCGGCGGGTTCCCGAATTATATCCAGCAACTCATCCGGCGTACAGAGGGGAAGCTCTCTTCGGCTTAGGTGCCTTTCTGGAAAAGTAACCGCGTGTCTGTAATTATCATTGAAGTTCCTGCACTTGCTTTCTTTCATGGGTAATCTGCAAGTCTGCGCCGATCTGTGATCGTCACTCAACGTTCTCGGCACGTTTTCTTTCGCGGCGTACCTGTAATTCTCCCTCAGAACACTAGGCGAACTGTCCCTCGGTCTTAGCCTGTAGTTGTCTTTTAGAACACTGGACGAGCTCTCTCTCAAAGGCTGCCTGCTGTAGCTGTCCCTCGAGAAGTTGGATGAACTCTCTGTAGATGGAAGTCTGTAGCTGGTTCTAGAAACTTTGGACAAACTGTCTTCCGGAGGGATCCTGTAGCTGTGTGAATATCTGGAAATCCTGGATGTGTTTTCTTTTGGTGTGTCGTGGCACAGTCTGAAGATGTTCTCTGTCGATGAGCGCATGTAATCATCGTGGAAGGTTTTGGTGCTGCTTCTTTCTGTCTGTAGCTGTACAAGCTGTCCAGACAAGCAATGGAAGTGGGTCGGCGTCGTTCCTTGTAGGCGACTGGAGTACGGAGGATAAATGGTTTAGGTATAAATGTCTGTAAGAAAATGGATATAAATAAGAAAATCTGATTAGGATTTTGCTCATCGAAAAACTTAGAAAACTTTATAATCGAAAATAGTATTTTCTATTTCAAGTCAACGTGTTCTATGAATAATTAGAAGACGAAATATAGGTTAAAGTACTGCTTTAGGCATAATCTGTCAGATTATTCACTATTGTATTATCCGAAATGATATTGCAAGTATATGAAATATCACATTGGCGGTAACAAGAAAGCACTCTGAATATCCAGTTGTCTTGTATCGTAGATTCATGTATGTGAAATAAATAGTTGAATGAGCCACAGACGCAGACAACAAAATTACGAGAGACTATGTATACGGAAGTAGTATATTTGATACTAGTATTACTATAGCTGTGAGCAAGGGGCTAAAATTATAGGGTAGATTTAAAAGATCTTGGGGATTTTACTCCAGTGTTAAGTCAAAGATAATACCTTATAAAAATTACATATCTGAATTAACATATTTTTAAATGTTTTATAGGACATACACTACAAGCTAAGCAATATTGATTACTACCTAACCTTGCACTTAACTGTAAAATTTTAACTAAATACCTACCAACTAATATTGAAATCGAAAAGCTGATACTGAGAAAATTTCATCTGAAAATAAAAAACCTCTCTCGTTTTGATTGCAATAAACGAATTCAGTTTAAAAATTAAATTAAAAATGAAAAAAGAGTTGATTTTTTTTTTGTGAGAATTATCATTTAAAAATATTCGAATGCAGAAATTTAAAGTTTAAAACTTTGATTTGACATGGAAATCTATAAGCACTGGAATCCAGAAGCAGTAATGATCGACTACAATTGTTCAAAAATTTGCTTAGGCTTAGGAAGTCTGCATTTCATTGTATTATCAAAAGAACTTTGAATGCTATTTAGTTACGTTAGTAAATTATCTGTATTCAGAAAAAAATTATATTTTTTTTTTCGATTTCTTTTCAAGCGAAAAATAATAACTCTTCAAATAAAAAACAGGAACATATTTCAAGAGATATAAAAAAACTTCATAGCTGAAATATGAGTTTATTTATTTTCATTTTCATCGAAGTACCGGGCTGTTCCCGTTTCTTTCGGATAATCGGAAACGCGCTATACCGGATAGTATCATACTGCGTTCATTCATAAATGATTAGTAGGATATCAGGGGGACAACAAAGTACCGTCGGTTTTCTGTATGCCAATATTTCGCTTAGCCAAAAATTACTGAAGGTAATAATAAGAAATTTGGCATGCAGGTGAGTTTTTCAACACAGGTGCTGGATTAGACAGCATTTTTAAAAATTCGTTACCTTTGGAGGGGGGGGGGTAGAGGTCTGCGTTGCCGCGCATTTGTACCACGCCGCCGCCGCCGAGGTCTAGGCCGGCGCGCCGACAAAGAACGCCGATTGCTTGCCGCAGCGTACAATCGGCTTCAAAACTTTATAAAAAATTGTGCCTAAACTTTCAACTGCTTATTTTTTTTCTGGATACTTCTTACCCTTTTATTGGCCAGTGTTCCCAATTGAGAACATCAAATTAAAAAAATTTTGAGAAATTAAATGTTATCAATATTGACTAGAAAAATAGCAGATAAAATTAAAAGTTGACTTGATTGTTGAAATGCAAGTTGCATTTCTATCCTTGTGGGAAACTGGAAAAAAAATCATAAAAATAGCCATTTTCATAAATTTTTACAGAGCTATCTTGACCCCCTCCCCCCTTCAAGCTTAATTCATATCTTTATTTAAATTTAAAAATAAATCTTTCATTAATTCTTAATATTTCACTTATTATTTAAGCCATTGGTCAACAACCCCCGGTCCTCAGATCAAATAGTACCGGGCCGCCAAGGAACATTGAATTCTTTGGATTTTATTTACTTTGGTGTATTTTCACGGGTTTTTGCGACTTTGTCGTGTTAGTGTTTACTTATACCTTTGCAACAGAAGAAATATTGTAATTCTTTTAACATTTCTCTTTTCTTTTTGCTGTCTATTAAAGATTTCAAGAACATAAATTAAAATTGCAGTCATAAAATAGAGAATAAATGTTCTTACCTTAAAACTATTCCAGACAACAACTCTGCCGGTTGAAATGCTACATTACTTTATATTCATTTTGTGTGTGTGTGTGTGTAATTGTATTTTATTTTAGAGGCATGTTTAGATACAATTAAATTATTATTAAATCAAACCAGTCTAAATTAGAAACATTGAACGCCCTCGCCCTCCCACCCTCAGCGGGCCGCTGTAAAATTATCAAAAGTTGACCGGTTCGTGGCGATAAAAAGGTTGGAGTGCACAGATTTAAGCTACCCATCACTATATCATAGCTGCCAACCGTTCCGATTTTACCGGATCATTTTCCACCGCTATTTATGAACAATTTTATTTTACATTAAAAATGTGGACTTGACTTAAGATGCAACTGCCACCGAAAGAGTAGTGGTAGGCAAGGGCTGAAAGGGAGATATGAAGTGATAACTGAATTGCGGATGATGTAAAATAATATATTTAAAAACAAGAACTCTTCACAAATACTGGTGTTGGAATGTAAAATTGACAAAAATATCGTATAGTAACACATGCATATAATACCACATTTAAAATGAAAAACCAAATCTACTAAATTTAGAACTCATGATAAAGGCACATGAAAAACTTAGCATGATGATTTCTTTTTAAATAAAATATATTGGAACTGTTAATGTCCATATTTTTATGGTAAGAGTATAAAATAATCAGCTGTTAATTTATAATGAGTTTTAGCTAAATTTAGTAGCTTTGTTTTCTTGTTTAAAATTTATAAAGACTTAAAAACAAAGTTCTGCAACTAAATCCTTTGACCTTTTTAAGGGAGAAATTATTTTATGTATGTATATATATTTCATTTAAAAAAAAAAGGGTGGAGAGCGCTTGAATTCAAAACAAACTATTTTTAAAATAGAATGATTAGCTGTTTTAGATTTTTTAAAAACGATCTAGAGAAGGAAAACATATGAAACATCCATAAATGGTATTTATCCACAGTGTGTTATCAGGGCCGGCCCGAGAGACGTGCGGGGCCCCAGGCGAAGTGCAAGAGCGGGGCCTCTTTTCTATCATGTCTTATGTAAGTTATTACTAGCACTGCTAGTACATATTAGCTTTATTTCTCGGCTTTTTTCGGGATATATCGCAACCATCTACCACGCTCTGTCTAATGTGATAGCAAAAAAATGGCCCAGGAGCCCAGAGCTCTTTAAGCGCGGGGCCTTAGGCGATCGCCTACATTAGCACCCCCCTTGGGCCGGCTCTGGTGTTATAATACAATTTTTATCAATTTTACATTCTAACACCAGTATCTCTTAAGAGTTCTTATTAAATATATTAATTTAAATTATCCACCTAACCGGAAAGGTGGGCAACGTAAGTAGCACCACCTATCGTTTAACCTCTCATTGCATTATTCCATAGATGACAGGCAAGAAGGCGATCGTAACCAACACCGCCTAGATACAGAAAGCCTGACAACTGAAATTTTGACGTCATCACAGTTTTACTTTCATAAAGTAAAACTATTTAAAATTTCTGGTGAATGCTACAAATATTAGAAAATACCTTAAATAAAAAATTAAAATTAAAATACCTTTCTCATACAAAATTATTCATTCCCATCTATTTCCTTATCATATTATCTAATTAGTCATGATTAAAAACTGTCATTTGTCATAAAATCATATTTTTTTATCTCAAATTATTGTTATTTATGAGTAAATTCACCAGAAACTTTCTATAGTTTTATTTTGTGAAAATGAAACATTTAAATGTAGGCCGAATGATGACGTCAAGGCTTGGTGACGTAAGAGTTGTTAGGCTTTCATTATCTAGGAGGTGTTGTGGTAACACAAAAAATTCAGATGCCCCTAGGACAGCCAAGAAAAAACAACTATTCCCATTTTTATTCCTTAGCTTGAAAATGCAGTTTCCTATTCCTATTTTAATTCTGAACTTATTTTTATTTTCATTTCCGAATAGTAATGGCAATTTTATGAATAAACGTTTGTCAACACATTTTCATTGTAACGGTAGCATGTTCTTAAAAAATTGTGTAGCGAAGATTTTATAGGCAAGAAACTTCATTTGCAGGCAACCAAAATAATTTCAGTGATTGCCCAACGGACAACCGAAAAAAATCACAGGAGTCTATCCCTGGTGGTGAGAAATGTTCCGATAAAAACGGAACGTTTGGCAGCTATGCTAATTCCGTTTTTGAAACCAATGTAAAAGTTTGTCCCCCCATTTAAATGACTAATATCCTCTAATTAACGCACTAGAAGGCAAATTATGCAGAAAACGAATTCAAAATATGGCTGGATCTGAATTCGGTCTATAAAAGGTTAACACTAGTAAGTAGTACACTCATCACACTAGATACCAATTAAATTTTTTGAATCAATTGGCGTAATTTGATTGCTTAAGAAACCGCTTAAAAGCAAATGTATCAATTGTACACTAACAGCTAAATGTATCGTGAATGTGCTATAAGAGCAATATAAGCCTATGCGAGTTTGATAAAATCTATTGTTTCTTTTGCAGTAGAAATGTTTTAAAAGTGCACCGAAACGACAGGCTCATACTCTGGAGCCCAATCACTGGCCGAGCGCATAGCGCTCTGAAATGTGAGACGGAAGGAGCCTGGTTGAAACCCAGGTCGCATCCGCCGACCTAACCGTTCGGAGTTTTCCGTCGTTTCCTCCGAAATGCTTGTTAGGACCCCTTAGAAAGACCCCCACGGAGAACACTTCACACCTCGTTCTAGAGCCCACATGTAGCTAATTGGCCGTAATCCCACAGCAACAGAAACTCATACTCAAGACTAGTTTTCATAGTCTTAAAAAATCTTTTAACGTCAGTCAATACATAGGTGTGCATGTGTTCGTACGCATACATCCATTTTCATTATGATCTTTTTCAATAATTTTTTCACGTCGCGGCGCGCCGCCGCCGCCGCCGGGTTTCTGAGGTCGTTACGCCGCCGCCGCGAATTTTTGTGCGGCGCAGACCTCTAGGGGGGGGGGTAGTGGGCAAAACTTTCTTTTAACATACCCTGAAATAGGAAATGCAATCCCGATCTCAGGGGAAGACTATATAATTACTATAATTTTCATATTTATGTAAGTTATTGTATTAATTATCAAGTAAGACAAAGTATTAAACTTAATAGTGCTTACAATCTTAGTTTTTCCTACTTTTCTCTATTAAAATTAATTTTTATTTGAACGAAATGTCAATCCCGCCGGATCAACAAATCTCAATCCCGATATCCCGCGAAACGACAAACAGTGCGGAATTGCATTCCCTATCCTGAAAGATCTGAAAGAAAAAAAGAATTATCTATAAAAGTCTTGCTGTAAAATACAATACTCACGAACACCTAAAAATTAATTTGACATTTTGAATATCATCTTTCAAGAAGGGTAGACACGAAAAAAGGGGGAATATAATCATCTTTTATGAAAGAAACAATGATATTATCTATAAAATTCTTGCTTTAAAATTAAACATACACGAATCCTACGTTTAGGACATGGTTGGAGAAATTCTACTAACAGTTTTTTTGCAATTAAAAAAATTATTATTATTGATTATTTTTCATAAATTTCGCCTGAAATCATACTATAGTAGGGCATAAGGTGGGAGAGAAGTTTCGAAATATAAGTTTAGTGCTTCCAGTTCTTAGAGAAAAATTTCGAAAAACATGAATGATCGAAATGATTAGTGATTTCGAAAAATTTATGAGAAAAATTTCGCTTTATTCTTTCTATCATAGAAGATTAAAATTATATTGAACCGAAACTGGTCTGAGGGCTTATTTTATTCGTGCATCTAATACATTGTCCAAATAAAAGCAAGAAAAACTACTCATAAAATTGCGCAAATAATGAGAAAAGCAGTTAGCTGTTTTGAATTTAGCAAGGAGACTCATCATCAGTACAAGATGTTGAAGTTAATTTCGACGTTGTACTATTGATGAGTCTCTTTGCTAAGATTTGAATAAAATGTCTGAGTTCTAACTTTTATTATTTGTGCAATTCTATATTTCAGTTTTTTTTGTTTGTTTTGTATTTCAGCACAAGATTTACTAAAACACTTTACAAAACGTTGTCACTAACAGACTTATGCACTCTCTCCGGGAAAACGATCACATTCCATGCTTTTCTATGGAGAAAACAACCTTTACAAGCTCAAGGTTTTACTTCAAACTGCTGGATATTTTTCAACCATTTTGATTTTTTAAAATTATTCTGAAAACATTTATCTAATGTTATTACGGTACAGAATTTCTCTAATAAGACAAAGCATTAATTATAACGGTTCTCCTAACTGCATTAGATAAATTTTGTACTGCGTTTATCAATAAAATTATTTTTGGTATTCTCATCAACAAACTTAAAAAGTGACTTACGACCGGCGAGTCCAAATGCCTGTCCAAGAAACCCAGCGGTCTCGAATGTCGCGTGAAGATATCCTCGTAGCTCAACATGATTCTTTCCGCAATAATCGAACACACCTGTTTCGTCGTTTGGTAGAGAAGATCCCTCTGATCCTACTCGGTGGTTTTCGGCCGCGACTTCTTTAGGGGTGTGCGAGGATATCTATTAATGGAAGATGCTGTAACAGTTAGTTTGACATCACACACGGTCGCATTCGTCATGCCCTTGCTATTCCTCCGCTCCGTGTGCCATTTAACACCTAGTTTCTGTCTCTGGCGAATGGCCTCATTCTAAGAATATGGGTAAAAAGAGAAACTTGGCGTACGAATGTGTTTATGTTATTTTTAATCTTGTGCTGCGATGTCGTCCAGAAGTAACGTTTGTAAGATGATGGGGGTAGGGGCCGATGATTTTTCTTTCCTTTTTAATTTTTTTTTCTCTTTCTTTTTGACGCGTCTTGGTAATTTTTTTTTCTTCTTTTCTTTCTGACTCTCTCTCGTTTCTTTTTATTTCGGTCTGCCGTTTCATTTAGGCTGATGGATGTCTGAATGAGAATTATAAACCGAAGGGTTTTGGAGCGTAGTATTCTAATCAGACTTGTTACAAAGTGCTCTCGTTTCCGCTGGAAAACAGCTCTCATGCATCTTTTCAACTATTTATGCATTTTCAAAATTTTCAAACTTATGCAACTATGTGCATTTTCAAACGTTTTCACTCTTGTGTAATTACATGCATTTCCAGAATTTTGAACATGTATGCAATTTTGCGCGTTTGTAAAAAGCGTAAATTTTTAAAAAGAAAATTTGCGCGTTTATTCGCTGCTAATCTTTCTATGGAGAAACGTTGAACCATGATTTAGTGATTAAACTGCTCAATGGAACCAAATCATGGTGAGACGTTTTTCCATAGAAAGGATGAAGATAATTTAGCTCCATTGTATGGTGAAACGTTGAACTATTTCTACATTAACAGCGTGAAGAAAATCATGCATATACCAAAAATCAAAGATCCAACCTCGTATTTTTATTGAAACAAATTTAACGAAACAAATTTATTGAAACAAATTTAAATGTTTTGGTACAATAGATCTTTCTTCATCTCCTTCCTCTCCCCCCCGAGAAGGTTATCCTCCTCAGGTAACTTAACAATTGCCATGAAAAGCTATGCCCATTTTGAGTTAGGTTAAAGAATTTTTACTTCCCAACTCAATTGGTGAATACGTGTTAGAACACAGGCCCGTGCTGGGTGCCTTGAGAGGGCGGTGGAGAAAGGATGATGAAGGCGCTTTCCATAGGCGTCGGCAACATAGAACAAGGGGGCGGGAGAACACTTGTCCCTCCCTGGATTTTGCATACCCTTTTTGTCCCTGTTTTTTTTTCTTCTTTTTCTGTCTTTCCATCATAGTAACGGTACGGCGAAGTAATCTTCGCCAATCCCCCTCCCACCCACACACACACACACCGGGATAATATTCTGTTGACGCCCATAGCGCTTTCATAATAATAATGAAATAACATTTATCGTTAAGCTCTTGTCTTTTTGTTTTCATATGCAAAACCTTTATAAAATGCAGTACAATCTTGATAATCCGACATGCATGGGACCAGACAACCGCCGGGTTATGGAAAAATTCTGGATTATCAAGATGTCTTGTTTTTGACACAAACTTAATATCAGGTGCTTTCGTTCGATCGACACTGTAATACCCTGGATAAATACGCTGCAAAAAATTCATTAGGTACTAGAAAACAATGACGCAAGAGGGAGGCGAACACAGGAGCGGGCATGCTTGTTTACATCCGAGGTGGTTCGCAGATCTAAACAGAATGACATGTTTCCCAAGAACGCCGGATTAGCAACAGTGAACTGTAAGCATTCTTTCTAACATATGAATGTATCTGATTATATTTTCCTGGCCGTCTGCTTGTATTGTGTACAACCCTTTCAAAAAAGTATTTGATTAAAAAGCGAAACTTCCTTCGTTGGTTTGATATAATAAAAAAAATCTGATGTGTCCAACACATGACTTCCTTGCACGTCCATTAGATCAAAAATATTTTCGACGCACTTCCTCTAAACTTATTTGTTTGAAAGAGATAAAATATCAATAATAGTAAGGTTTAGCGATTTCTAGACAAATATTTCGATATCGCCAAGCTGAGTTCAATTTGAAATATTTCCTTCTGACACTTTATTTGGCGATATTTCACCAAAAGCCGACAAACTTGAGATAGTCTGCGAGATTTTGGGGATAGCCAAAGTAGTCATTGACCACAGACTTTCAATGAATTGAATGCATCCATACACCTCAATGTATTTAAAGTCATTTGGCTCACCCTGTAAATAAATTCTCAGTCGATTGCTGTCAAAAAAGATATGGAAAACAGTTAGATATTACAATAGTTCTAAATACAAAAGTTCAAAAATATACGGGTTAAAGTTTTAGTGTTATACAAAATACGAAACAATTTTTGGTGCCAAATTTGGCGCTATTTCGGCGAAACTCGTCAATGTCGACGACATTTGGCGAGATTTTAAGCATGAACCAAACAATGACAGATTATCGCCAAATATGGCAATATTTCGCCAAAACTCGCCAAGAACGATGACAAATGGCGATACTTTGGGCATGGACCAAATGACTGACTATCGCCAAATTTGGCGATATTTCGCCAAAACTCGCCAAGGTCGAGGACAGACGGCGAGTTTTTGGGCATGTACCAAACAATGACTGTCTACAGTTGTATTATATTGAAGATGTCCATAGACATTAAAGTACTAAAATTCTTTTCGGTGGTCCTGTAAATAAACTCTCTAGTAGATTGGAACCAAAAATCGAGATGCACAACTAGATGTTACAACATTCTTATATATGAAATTTCATAATAGTTTTTGAGAGTTAAATATGCACGCACGTACACCAAAAGTCGCCAAGCTTGGCGACTTTTGGCATAGTTCTGGCGACTTTTGGCATAGTTCTTGAGGGAGGCACGTGACCGTGGTCGGACCATTACCTAACTTATGTGGTAGGACGGTATTGTGCTTGAAATGGATGAATGCCCCTAAAATTGCCATTGACCGTAATGTATTGGAAATCTTTTGAGTGTTCCTGTAGCAGAACTACAAATAATAAAGACACTTTTTTTAATGGAGAAATTCATTTTCTAACTCTTTACAGCATACATCACTTCCGAGTCGTTTGAAATAGCCCAATACCTCTAAAAATCGCTTTGATGAATTTCGGCCCATAGAGCGTAATGTATTTCGAATCTTTTGGGCGGTTCTGTAGATAAACTATCCAGTCGAATGGAATCGAAAGGGGAGGTGCACAACTAGATGTTACAGCAATCCTAAATATAAAGTTTCAACATTCTACGCCTAATAGTTTTTGAGATATGCGAGTTTAATGAGTTTCGGCCCATTGAGCGTAATGTATTTCGAATGTTTTGGGCAGTCCTGTAGATAAACTATCCAGTCGAATGGAACCAAAAGGAGAGGTGCACAACTAGATGTTACAACTATCCAAAATATGAAGTTTCGACATTCTACGCCTAATAGCTTTTGAGTTAGGCGAGTTTAATGAATTTCGGCCCATAGAGCGTAATGTATTTCGAATCTTTTGGGCGGTCCTGTACATAAACTATCCATTCGATTGCCACCAAAAGGGGAGGTGCACAACTAGATCATAGAACAATCCTAAATATCAAATCTCAACATTCTACGACCAATAGTTTTTGAGATATGCGAGTTACAAACATACGTACGTACGTACAGACGGCATGGAAAAACTGGCCACAGCAGACTCGCCGCTTGTCAAAATGAGTTGCAGGCGCGTTAATATGATCGTGCATGCTAGCCTACGATAGGATGCATCGAAATTTTTTTTTAAATTAAATTTAGAGGTAGTCAAAATCGTTTTTTTTGTCGAAATTTGGCCCCCAAAATTTTTCGGGATCACATTACTTCCTTATACTACGTACAAGGAAGTAATTATTTATCTTAAAATATAAATTGGGTTATGCATAATTATAATTTTTCACAAAACCAAAATAGGAAATTTCGCTTATACTCGAATACTTTTTTGTGATGCTGTATGTAGCAGAAATAAAATTATTGACACAATATCTGCACCAAATATATGTTTAATAATTTTTACTGCCATAAATCTATTTAATTTTACTGACAACAATTAACAGTATGTACATGTATATGCATAGTTAAGAAACATATAAATTAAGAATTATATGAAAATATAAGCAAAGCAGTTTAAAAGGTAATTAGGTGTACTTAATAGAAAATGACCTAAACGTTTTATTTCGATTAAAATGTAATACTAATATAAAGAACATGCTAGCATCGTTCAAAGTTCTTGAATAATGGAATGATAACTCGATGCTTTTTTAGATTTTAAGTTTTGGACATTTTGCCAGTCCCCTTTCTTCCACTTTTAGTTTGTCGCTTCATTCTTCCTAAGTTTCGGCATTCTGCTGCCTTTCATTAAAAAATTAAGAAAATGAGTGGCGAAATTGCCCCTTTGAAGTCATAGAAAAGCGCCGAAGAATGGTTTAGAATATCTGCATTCAATGCTGTAACTGACACTATTAATCAAAGCTTGATTAATAGATTTTTCTATGCATGAAGAACTTTATTTTGATTTATCTTAATTCGATCTACGGCAATTCTCAAAACTGCAACAACACAGGACTCCCAGCGCATTTAACAAAATATGTGAGTTGATATCAAACTTAAATAAAGGAAAATTAACTATTGAATTGGAATCTTTCTCTAAAGTTTAGCCTAAGATATCAAAAAGAGCAGCCAAAAAACCTCGTTTACAGATTGCGATCCGACCCAGATGAATGGAGGTAATCTCGTTTTGTTGCCTGAAAGTGCGCGAAATGTAAGGAAAGAGGAGCTTAGAAATCTTGTTACTGAGCGAGGCTGTGTAACACGTTAAAGGAGTGTAAAATTATGAGAGTCTGGGATAAAATAGATGTGTTTGTGTTTCGTTACACGTCGTTAAAATTACTTTGAAAAAATTACTAGAAATCTTAAAAAAGAAAAACCAGCTCGACCAGCAAAGTTGTCTTTAGAAAGGAACACTACCTCTTTTTTGAAGGTTAAAAAAATTATAAGGCTTAATTGGTTATTTATTTTTGTACAGGAGTAAAAAAAAAAAAATCATGAACGTTTCGATCGTCCGCCATCTTGCTGGTAGTTAAGTCGAGCGATGGCAACGGTTGCCCTTTTTTCAGCATTGGGAAAGGGTTGCGCCTCAAAGGGTTAAGGGGAGCAACTGCTGCCCCCCTACCACTAGCAACGCCATTGCTTTCAAGTTTCTGGGAAATGGCATTTCCATTTAGGGATGTAACGGATAGTGATATTGCCAGATACCGGATATCCGAAGCTCCCTTGGTTACCGGATACGGATATCCGGCACTAAACATTTATTTAGTTATTAAGTGTGTTTTTTCATTTTTTTAATATAATGACATCAGAACAATGAATTGCAAACATGTTTCACACATCATAAAAGTATTTTTTAATAATTGAATAATAATTTACCAAAATTAAATATTTTTACATATATGTACATAAAAAATGTTACTTAAAATGTAAAAAGTTAAAATATTCCTTTTATGTGTGCACTACTGGCAGAATAGAATAAATTTTAACCATTACACATTTATTAATGTATCTATAATTGCAGATTATTTTCACAAAGAAATGTATACTTTATTTATTTAAGAACTAGCTGAGTGCCCGTTCTTCGCACGGTAGTAAATGAAAATTTTCCAAACATGTGTAATCCCCATTAATTCCTGTGATGTGAAATCTAAAATAAAAACAAAATTATTTGACTCTTGATGTAAAGTTTGCGTAATGAGTACTAACCTGGCATCATTGCAACATAAGGACTCAAAAAACTGTCAGTGTCATTCGCGATCAGAAAAGCGAAAAGCTTAGCGGTTTGCAGAGAACTCCTCACTTTCAAAATGTGTTATTTCTACATTACACTGCTTTTTAGGTTCAAGTTGTAGCATTAAATACCTCAGATACTACATGAAATGGACAACTGTTTATTTTAAAATAGCTGCGCACCCGCTCTTCATACGGGAAGAAGCGAATATTTTTACTAAAATCATATCTGCATGTGGAAAACAGAATTTAATTTTTAAAAAAGTTCAAGTAGTCTCCTCTGTTAAAATTACTGCGGGATATATCAACACGAATTAGAATGACTTATCGTTCAATTGGTTGTAAAACAACCACCGCAAAACATTTCATCTCAACGTGGTGGAAAATATCCAAGCGGTGCCATCCATATATCCAATTAAGCGATATCTTATAAATCCTCCATGGTTCTGTCTCCTGAAAAACATCAAACTGTTTAATCTCGAGGAGCTATTTAGAATCGCTTTAATTGTGACAGAACGCAGTTGCAGAGTTTGCAAATTTCACGCATTTTTTAAAATTTATGACGTCACTGTTTAATTGTCGTAAAAGATACCTTGGTTGGTTGAGGGAGTTAGTTTGATATTTCGCTCAGTAGCTTTCAAACGTAGCTTTCGTTCAATTAAAATTTACAACGACGTTGAAAACTTTTTTGCTTTATATAGGAATAGGATGCTATTAAGGAACGTAATCCAACGTTAAAATAAAACTATACTCGTGACATACATATGTTACGAAACATATATGCCTGCGACATAATTAAATGCGAAAAATAAAAAGTAAATAGAAAATTTTTAATATATCCAGATTTAAAACGAACTTTGTAGCTTTTAAAATGAAGAACATTTTCAGCTGCGTTCAAATATTTCCAGTTTTAAATAAGCAACGGATTAAAATGCCACTTATAATAATAATAATAATAATAATGAATTTCTCAGTTTATTTCTAAAGTAAATTTTAATCAAAATATCGTCTCCTTGTGTTAAAATTGTGGCGTAAATTTTACGTATCTTAAAGCATTTGACGTCATAGATCCTCACTTGCGAATTGAAATTCCGATATCCCATTTAAAAACTCCATTGGTTAAAAAAACCCTTTTTTTTCTAATCCTTTCCGTGGCAATGCAACAAAATTATATCGTGCCAAGATCAATTAATGTAATGGCGAAAACTCTCCGTTTTGATGCTATTAAATTCTAAACATTAGGCTACATTAAAATTCGTAAAAAATCACCTAATTTACATAATTTTTTCGTTTTTATTTTAAAGGAGGGAGAAAAGAATGTTTCACGTTCTGTCAAAATATCAAAAAGTTATGACTGATAGAATTCAAGATGCGGCAGTTTTAAAATTATTTTACGAAAAATTCGCCAAATCTGATACTTAGTAAAAAAATTCCTAAAAATCGGTAAATCATGTTATGTATTCAGAACAAACTGTTTTTAAAAGAAAATTTTCTCCTCTATCCTTTGATACAAATACCGTTTTGCTGCGAGCGCAATTTACGCCGTTATTACGAATTAGGAGAAAAATAATGCCAAAAATCGCATAAAACATAAAATAAAAAAAATTCTAGGTCGAATTTTGAAAAATTCACTTCGAGGTGCACAACTTTATGTTTAGATCTTCCCGAGTACCAAATTTGGTGCTTCTAAGTGTAGCCGTTTGTCCGTAACGCCGCACAGACCCACAGACATCTTCTTTTATAATAAGTAGAGATAAGATATCCATTTTGATAAGATACCTATGATAGATGAGTTAATTTTCTCCCAAACATAGGTTCAACGCCTTTTTTCTGTTTTAATAATTTAATATTAATTTACATTAAATCATTTTTAGTTTTACTTTTAAGTTAAATTACTTTTACAGATTTATAAATAAAAAGTAAATCTCTTTTAATATTATAATGAAATTATCATGCTTTCTTTTGTAGTTTTATATAGGAACGAAACAGAATTTCTCAGGTTATGCATTAAATTTCTTAAATCGAAAAAATATTTTTTAAAACTACCGGTTAAAAAACAAAAATAGCTTTGTTTAATTGTTTAGCTTCTAAAATATACGAGCATTATTTCACAGTACAAAAATTTATATGGCACTGTCACGTTGACACAACGTGCATATTTTTTTAATGAAAAATCATTAACACAAATCCTAATTAATATTGTCTAAATTTAAATTAATAATCTATTCTAAATGTAATTTAAAAGTTTTTAATAATAACTATCTTTTAAAGCTTTCATTTTTCCTCTGCTGTGCAAGAAGCATATTGCTTGAAAAACACCTGCTAAAATTGTTCCAGAAAAATCGAGCTCCCTTTTTCTATAGCAGTAGGTCTAACGGTCAGGGACTGATTTACGGCGGGGCATTCGGGGCACGTGCCCAGGGCCCCCGATTTTTAGGGGCCCCCAAATCTTCCTTTTATGTAATCATAATAACTACTAAAATTATCTCTCAAGAGTAAAATTTCTGATTACTTACTTCATTTCATCACAAATATTCAAAATTTTTAATTTGATGTAACTTGTAATGTTAAAAAATTATCCATTTTTTATACAAAATCGATAGGACGCCTTATCATGCTCCTTCTCTTATTGTTTCTAAGGAGTGTGACGACTGAGTCACTCGTTCCTCTTGTCCACCAAAAGACACAGCCTGTTTGTGCACCAGTTCATGGGCGACCGGCAACTGTGGGCGTGGGGAATCTTTCGACTTACGATCGCAGATTCAGATGTTGCTAGTCTGAGAGGCGCGTGTACGGTGCTGCTACTAAACTCTGCTCTACAAGAATAGTGAAATGAAATGAAGACATTGAAAGAACGTATGTGCATGTGATTTATCTTCAAGCTCCTGTAAGCCCATAAAAACATTTCAAAACTGGAAAATTCATTAAAGTGGTATTTGTCGTGACATTTTACTGATTTGTGTTTACGTATGGATGGCTTAAGAATAATTGGTTTTAACTTAATTAAATTAAGTAATATTCTGCGAAATATTTTTGTGCAGGGGGTTCCCACAGGTACCTGTGCCCTGGGCCCCCAAATGTGTAGATCGGTCCCTGCTAACGGTCATTTTTTTAGCAGTTGCGGAGTTGGTACTTGTGTGGCGAGGTCCTCACTTTTAAGTGGGGAACCTTCGCCACCGGAACGTAGGCACGAAATGCCATGCACGCCATAATAATTTTTAGAAGAATGTTTCCCCAGTTTTCCTTTTTTATTTGAGGGTGTATTATAAAGTTTCAAAATGTTGATCTTCAGATGGTGTAAAAATAAAGGGATATGACTAAAATGGAGATGAGTCCTGCCAATTATTTATAGTCGACTTACTGATTTTTTTTGTTCGCAAAGTTTGTGCTTTGTGTTCCAGTTTTCTGCGCGCTCTCCTCAAAAAGAAAAATAAAACGACGAGCGCTAGGAAGACAGATGTCTTTCTGTAACAACATTGTGGGTCAACAATTAGTTGACCACCTCCTTCTTTTCTTTTGTGAATCTCCTTTGATGTACCGCTATCTGTGATGATTCCCAGCATTCTCGTGAAATCGGATTTAGTTTGCTGGCGTTCAAAAAAAAAAAAAAAAAAAAAATGAATGTCGTGTTGCTTTAACTGAAATTTTCTTTTTACAGTGCTACACTTCGCTGACGTATATCTTTAATACGCAATATGGATGTCGACACTTTTTTTTTATTTTTAATACAGTGACGCAATGCTCTTCACGATTGTTCATACCAAATGTGACAACGATCTACATACCACATACCTACCATCGTCTCCTTACGATCACCGCCTTCCACCGTACATCTCCAATGGATAGGCACCATAAAGGGGGAAAAATGAGGGAGGGGGCAAATCCCTAAAAATAATCATTTCAAACATTAGTTTCCAAATTTTAAGACAGTTTCACTTTTTACTCTTGATTTCGACATTCCGACATAAACATACAAAAAATCAAAGATTAGTCAAAGTACTTTATGCATGAAGTGATAATCATACACAATATTGTAGTAGTAACAAAACCAACTATTTTAAACTATTAAAATATCATGTTACAACATGGCTATCTTCACAAGCAGATATCTTATGCTTTTCATTAATAAATATTTCACTAACACATTTTAAATATACATATTTTAAGTAGACTTAACTTTAAAAATCAATTGAAACTTGCAGAAAATCATAAATGAATTTAAATAACTATATTCAATTAAAAAATATGCAAAAAACGGTTACTTTTAATCATTAGCTATTGGATACTTCAATAAAGGAATGCTCAGTAAAAGATTGTCATTTAGAAAAAGGATGAAGATTGAAAGTTTCTCCCTACCTCTGTAAATAAATTTTGAAGGCAGAATCAGTTTTTAACACTTTCCAACAAGGTTGAAAAGTGTTTATGATTTCGGTTTGTCTGTCTGTCTGTCCGTCCGTACTCTAACTTCCGTAAATATGCATCGATTTCGACGAAATTTATATATGTTATTCTTATCTACTGTATATTAATATATATATATGTTATTCTTATATACTGTACCAAGGACCCTATTGAAAATGGTTTATGTAGCATTTATAGTTTTTCTACAGGAGCACTCAAACATTCCAAATACATTGCGTTATATGGGAAGTTATTCTTTAAAGCGTATCATCCCACTATATAGTTACGCTCATCCCTGATTCTAAGATAAAACTTATTTCTGCCATTATTCCTAAAAAGATTACGAAATTAAGCACTAAAAAACCTAATAACATCTACACCGTTTGTACGATCCTCTTGAAATTTTTCATAAATATGTATAAAGGTACAGAAAACAATCTGCGCTACTTTAAAAATCTGAAAATCCACCCGTTCCCTCATTTTTAGCGATTTTTCGCTATTTTCAGCTCCATTTTATTTCCGAGAGTAAAAAAAAAAGTTAATCATTTGCGTGACAAAATTAGCTATTGTAAGTGATAATTACTTCATACTGACGTCATACCCAACAAGCTTTTTCCAGATTTATAAGTTTATTTATTTTTTTAAAATAAAATTATTTCCTCGCGGATGTTCACAGTGAAATGAAATCGTTTGAATGGGAAAAGTTTCCGCACGTTCCCAGAAGAGCATGTAATTTGATTTTAGTATCTATTATATAAATGTGAAAGTTTGTTTGTCTGTTTGTTCGTCCGGGAACTTCCTCCCACACCGTTCGACCGATCGGCTTGAAATTTTGCACATACACGTGAAACGACATAAAATAGTCCTTAGGCTGCTTTAAAATTCTGGAAATTCACCTTTTCAATAATTTTTTACGATTTTTCGAAATTTTCAGGGTAGAAAGCTACTCAAATTTCCGATTTCAGCACATTCGTGAGCATAGTTAACAAAGTTAGATTTATATATTTATTACTTTCAATAATTCAAGCGAGACTGTGGCATAGCGGAGGGACCCCACTGACCCCGCATCGCGAGGGGTCCCCCGAAGAATCAGGGTATCCAACAGCTCTAAAATAGTTAAATGTGATTTTCTAGGCACGTAAACCTAATTTTTAAATATTATCCTAATATTCTATTTCCTCTAAATTCTCCAGTAAGTGGCCCCTTTTCAATCTGTAGCCGAGGACCCCCAAAGGAGCCAGTCCGGGCCTGGTTCCACAGAATCACCAAAAAGTAGAAAGCCATCATTGGTTTAAAATATCTAATCTGTATCTTTAAATTGAACCTTAAAAACGGAGAAAGGAAGATGGATGATATTAATATCAGTAATAGATAGTAATTTCATTTTTTTTTTCTCTGGTAGTAATAGTAGATTTGTTTGGATAATATGGATTAAATAGAGCAGTATACCACGTTAATAACTATTTCGTGAAATTAAAAGTGTTATATTCATTATTTTTCAACGACCGTCTTACAACTAACTAAATCATAATCCTACGTTACGTAGTATATACTGCGGTAGTTTCAACAAAAGGACTAATTGAACTTTTTGACATTTTGTTTTAGCATACATAGTTACGATTATTTTTTAGTAAAATATTCGTTTCCTACCGTACGAAGCTAGTACGCAGGCACGCAGCTAGTATATAATAAAAACTAGATGTTACATCCCATGCGAAATTTCAACATAATTTGTCTAATTGTTTTTGAGTTATGAGAGTTACGTATTTGTTTTTGGTGACAAATTTAGCAGTATTTCAGCAAAACTCGTAACACTGGCGACATTTGAAAATATTTGATCACGTTTCAAATAATGACAGTTCACATACTTTTAATGTATTGAAGGTGCCCATAGGCCTTACTGTCTTTAGGGTGACCCTGTAATAAATTATCCAGACTATTGCAATCGAAAAAGGAGATACAGAATTAGATGTTGCAATAATCTAAATGCAAAATATTAACATTGTACGGATAAGTTATGCGAGTTACTTTTATACGTACGCACAGATATCACCAAAAACCCAGTCAAAATGGATCCGTGGTCAGGAAAAATTTATGTTATATGCATGAATACGTATGTACATTGTCTTACGTTCATCAATACATACTTTGAAATGTTACGCAGTAGCTTAACAAAGTTAATTTTAAAAATGGACAAAATAATATCTTTGTTTGGCAAAATCTGAATTCCGAATTTTTTTTTGCAATCACATGATTCTTTACTTCGTGAAGGATGTAAAAATGCATATTTTAAACATTTACAATTGAAAGTTTCTCATAATCAATCCATCTCGAAAGATTTTCCTGTCTCGTAATTCTTAACAGACTGTAATTCTCATATTCGCATAATAGTTTTCAGCCGGATATTATTGCGTTGGTAAACGCTTCATAATCACAAAGCGTTTACGCGCTTTTCTGCATGATTTCTCATACTCAATCACTACACTGAGCATAAAACGTATGCAGGCCTTTTAATCCAAACAAACTGGTTACAGGTTCCTGAAAGCAAACGATCCACAGAGGGGTTTCTTTACCACTACCTGGTTAGCCTTTCCTGCAGAATAGGCAGTTACTTGTTGCTTACTGGTTGGGAAACTGGAAGATGTGGGGATTTTTCTTTACCATTAGATACTGCTTAGGGAATATCAGGCCGTTTTTTTGGAGGTCATTTGTTCGATTTTTCAATAATTTTTCCCTTCAGGATTTTTTTTTTTTTTTTACTGCAAGGCTCCCTACCTTTGTAACGCAATGGGAAAAGCTAGCAACGAAAATTTTGTGCGACGCATTGCTTTTGAAACACATTCTAACTTTTTTCTCTCTATAAAACCTCCGTAAAGAAACATCATATTTTACGCATTTTTTATTCAACAATTTCCGATTTCTGAGGAAGTTATTCCGCCATTTGTGGTTTTATTTTCCAACACCCCTTCCTACCCCTAAGTTTCTACCATTGGAGTAGTCTAAAGGCAAAGCACAAAAATCATGCTACACGCATTCATTTCGAAGCACTTTCCCATTCCACTGATTAAATTATTGAAAGGGTAATCATTATATTATATGTGATACGCATTGATTATGAAGCGCATTTCATCCAAATGCAGGTCCACCAGTTCCCGTTCTTCTCTGCTATAATTATGGAACATGGTTTCGTAGCTATTTATGATTCTAGAAGATGAAAAAGAATCGCTTTGCAACCATTGATTTTGAAGCACTCTTCCGTGGGATTGACTAATATTTTTCTTGGATTGCGCTCTACTTTGCACTTGTTAAGATGGGGACATAACGCACTTAAATACACATTTTAAAGGGACATACAAAACACTTCCTACATGTTATTTTCTAGTTTAGTCGTGATTCGTACAAAATTAATAATTATTGTTGAGTTGTATAACTACTTACTTGCTACTGAACTAGTGAACGTATAAATGATATACTTTTTACAGGGTTACACTACAGATTTACGATTGTTAATTTTGCGATCTACCGACAGTAATGATGCAACATAACAAAATAAATATTTATTATTGTGGCGTATACACGCTCACAGATGAAATGATAAATATTTTCGATGCCTCGAAATGATAAATGTTTCAGTAAAATATTTTCGATACGTTCTGGTCTATTGTTAGTAAATAGTCAAATAGACAATAAATAAATAAATATTTAATACTGAGGTTATAATTACGCAATTGCCCTTAAAATTAAAAATGCTAAATGCAAAATTAATAACTTTACAGGGCTGCACAAAAGACTACCGACATGCTAAATTTACGCCCTGTAGGCGGTAGTAGTGGAACATAACAAATTAAATATTTAATATTGAGGTACATAACTACATGCTCGCCACTGACGTAACTTAAAAGTTAATATACTTTTTACAGGGACACGTTAAATATTTTCGATACGTTACGGGCCGCAAAATTAATCAACTTTTTACAGAGACATACAAAATACATTCGATGTGCGATATGTTACGGTATATTGGTGGCAATCGTAAGAACGTATTATGTATATGTACAGGGTGTCGCAAAAAGGTGGTAATGACCTTTAATTCTTTATCTGTTAAAGATAAATGGACAATGTAAACTGAAAAAATGTTCAAAATAAAATCGTAAATAAGACTCCATCAAGGAAAAATTCTTTTCATTAGTTTTTAAAATGTTACACTTTTAAATTTGCATACGACCCTCATATTAAAAAAAAAAATCCCCAATGAGTAAAATGTTCCTTATGCACTGTTGAGGTTGCTCACAAATTTCGAGAATTATATTCTAAAAAGTGTCAGAGGTATGAAGTTAAATATACGCTGACTTAAACCACTTTTCAATGGCTTTCGAAGGGGAAAAAAATCACGTCGAATGATTGAATTTCAGGGTCTGTACAGAAATTACAAAATAAAACTATTTTTTCCCCTCTAGCAATAAACGTTCAAATTCAAAATCATATACAGCCCCTGATCATCCTTTTTTGACAGCCCCGATCATCCCCAAGATATCGATGAGGCATTTTATGATGAAAGGCTGAAATTTTCTGCATCACCTCATGAGTGTATCGGGCACATTTTCCTAATTGGGACTTTTTTTTGTATGGGGGTCATATGCAAATTTAAAATTTGCATTTTTTTTAAATTAACGAGAGGAAGTTTTTTTTAACATAGTCTTTTTCCGACGTTATTTTGAACATTTTTTAATTTTACATAGCACACTTATCTCCAAAAAATTAAAAGAAAAGTCACTAATACCAAAATAGAAAAATTACCAACAGACAAAAGCCACTAACCTTAACCAGAAATCCTTTAAATCAGTATCATTAACTCCTGAAGCAGAGTTGAGAGTCCAAGCTCGGAAGCAACGACGGATACATAAAAATTTCTTTTTCTTCATACAGGGTAGTTAGTTATAATTAAGCAGCTGAAACTGATAAGATGATTGACACCAACTTTTTGCATAATTACTGTACACAAAATGCGCTCAAGGAAGTTTAGTAAAAAGTTTAGTTTTAAAGGCTTCGAGTAGGTGGTGTTTTGCATGGAAGAAAGGTGATTTCAGATCAACAAATAACGCACATCAGCAAATAAATGTTCAAAAACTATTGACTGAATATGAAGTTATTTATTTTAGGTGGACGAAGATTAAATATATTAAGTGTAGACACGCTTTCGTCAAACGTTCTTTTCTAGAGCCCGTTGCAATTGCCTTCACTAGGGGCTTTGACTTCTAGTTTTAGCGATATTCTGTTATTTGAAATGAAACAAAACTGATATATGTTGTTAAGGATTACAAGATAAAGCTTTCCATCGAAAATAGTGTCTGTATAGTTAAATAGTTCTTCTACAAGAGCACTCAAAATATTTCCAATACAATACGGTCAATGGCAGTTTAGAGACAGGCATCTATTTACAGCATATAATACTATAAACTACAATATAATTAGCTAATAATCCGACAACATACGTGTGCCTCCCTCAAATTGTGCCAAAATTCAACAATGTTGGCGACTTTTGCGATAAATCGCCAAATATGGTACGACAAAAATGCTTTGAAAAATGAACCGAGATTGGCGATATTTTCATTATTTGGCGATAAATCGAAAAATATTTAATGTGGTAATATTAAGCTATGACGATTTTATTGAAATTTTGAAAATTCGTTACCCGCGCTGTAATCAACCGATTTAGTGTGTTGTGTTTCGTTAAGGAATGGCTAATGGCTATCTGCCTAGGAGTGGGAGGGGGGGGGTTGCGTAAGTTGAATTTCTCCGACCGACGAAAATCCGTTAATGCGTAAGAACCCAAAACGGGTTAACGCATTTACATGGAACAAAATTGCAAACTTTTATTTTTTAGTGCTTGGAAAATAAATTTTAGACTGCTAACCCTTCAAAGAATAAGATTCTGGTTCTCCGTGTTCGTCCGATGTTCTAACTGTCGTAAATATATGTGCGAATTTTTTTTTCTATGTACAGTACCATGTACCCTATTGAAAATATTGCAAGTAGCATTAAAGTTCTTTTACAGGAGAAAAACAAGCAAATACATCGCACTCTATGGAAAGTCCTTCTTGAAAACTTATTTTAGAGATTCGCTTTTTTGAAAGAAAACAATGTTGGCATACAGAATATTAAGGCTCTCAAAGTAATGCTCTCCATTGAAAATAGTGTCTGTATTATTAATAGTTCTTCTACAGGAACACTCAAAAGAATTCCAATACATTACAATCTGTGGCATTTGAGAGACACTAATACATTTCTAGTACAAGACAATGAGTATAAAATTTTTAGATTCTTCAGTTAAACGATGGAGTTTTTTTTTTTAACTCTTTTACAAGGGTCTCATAAAATTGCATTTATAGTGATAATACAACATTATCTTATCTCCGAAATCTCGCCAGATGTAAGGAAAATACATTGCCAAATTTGGCGCAAAAATATTGATGTGTTGGAAAGTGTTTTATAATCAATGCGTTTGGCATGATTTATCTTTCTTGTTTATTAATTATCAGAGTTCCGGAGCAAATTAAAAATATCGGAGAAACTCCATGGGGAGAGAGTGTAAAATTAGATTATTTCTGGGATTACCATGAGAGAAATCGCATATACTGAATATACTTATTTTTCAAATGATATTCTGCACCGTGCTTATAATTAAACTTCCCCTGTAAACAGCAGTCTGCAGCTGAAAAGGATGAGAAGATCAGTTATAAATGTGCTCAAAAACTACTGAACAAATGTTGAAATTGTTATGTTTATTTTGAATGATCCATTTCCAGTGTTAAATTTGCTGTTTCTACTTAAAAAATATATCCCTGTTTTATGTATCACTTTATCAAGAATGTTCAAATATAATTTTCCATCCTGTCCCATGCATATTACAGATAGAACTTTAGTAGTATATAGCGGATCGGATTCGGATATCCGATGGTATTTCGGATATTGAAAAATCAGTCGGATAGGCCGGATATCCGTTACATCCCTATTTCCATTCTATTTTATTTTATTTGGAGGGCGGGGGGGGACCTTCCATAATATTAATTTGCAAAATCAGTGCCGTAGCTAGGAGTGCCAGGGGCGCAAGCCTCAGAAGGGCGCACTTGGTAGTCTTTTCCTGCATAATAGTAAGTAAGAAGTCTTACAGTCTTAGAGGTACAAAATTCAAATCTTGACAATGGCCCTCATAAGGAAGGATTAAAAGGGGTAGAGGGAGAGATCGCCCCTCCCGAGAAAAAAAAATGTAAAATATCCTATTTTACTTCCATAAAATGGATGTGTGTGTGAATCTTCCAACTAACCCCCCCCCCACACACACACAATTGCAATAGTACGTCACTGGGCCCTCATGACCCCTAGCTACGACTTTGTGAGAAACAAAGAAAATTACACTATCAATATGAAATGTCGCGAATATTTTTAGACATCGTATTTTACAATCGACGACCGGAAAAATTCGCTAACTGATATAAGTAAAAGCAGACTGAGGGTCGATGCCATTCATAAATCACACACTGCTAGTCCTTCATGCAGGTGGAAATCGAGTAAGGGAATATTACAGTTAATAGATATTTAAAATTTTAAACTTTTTGTACATTTCATTCTTCTACGTAATAGTATAGTAAATCTATATTTTGTATTTTAAAAACTATAACACTTGAGCAGTGGTGGATTAATACTACTTTGTCGGGGTGGGGGAGGAGCGGCTGTTAGTTAGAAGATTGACATATGCATCCATTTTATGGTAGTAAAATAGGATCTTTTACATTGATTTCCTTTCTCTCCGGGAGGGGGGCGGTTGCCCCTCCGCCCCACTCCCTTTAATCCGCCCTTGCATTCGAGGAAAAAAATATTGTAGTTTAAAATAATTTTTCAACGATAATTTCTTGTACATGAAAATGTAATTCTTTCGCAATTTCTTTTATTGGCTTAAGGCACAAAGGGCGCCTCAAGCAGATCCCGGGCCGGCACGGGCCTGTTAGAACACCTTAAAAAGACCTTCGACCAAGGCACCCCTCATTCTTGGCAGATAACCCTTGTGCAGCTTTGCCATGACACAGAACAACTCAACGAGACACACAACCCATATGATCCACCATCAGGTTTAATAGGAATTTTTTTGGAAAGATGGTCAACGATATCTGGAGATGGCAGTATACTTCGAAAATGAATTTAAATAAACAAATACCATGCTCGAGACTTACACGCTCTAAAATTGTTTGGGTTAAAATATTAGTTTTGTTTTAATTTATAGAAGCTATTAATTCTGAGCTTTTGCCATTTATACAAACTAAAATACATTATTTTTGTCTCCAAAATTTATGTCTGAGAGTCAGGACAGTTTGTCTCTCTCTTGGCCAGTTCGAATCTTGAAAAAAAAAATTATTACTAGCATTGCATAACACCATTATTATGAACACGTAAACAAAGTCATTTTAAACAATTTAATCACTGAGTCTCTAAAACTCCCAAGTGCGCTTTGAATTTTCATGTTACGCTCCTGGTTAGAAGAATTTCTTAAATTATTTTAGCTACGACAATAATGATAAATTTAATTTTTATTATTAAATACTTTATTTTGCTGCAATTTTATTCGATAAGGCATAATTCTACGTGGAACGGCTACATTTTGTTTTGTTTTTATCATGATTTGAAGCGACGAAAATTATAAAAGTTGTAATTCTTACGACTGAAAGTTTTGGTACAAATAATAATTGAACGGCTATAAAACAGAACCAATTATGAATAATTAATAATTCTTCTTCTGATGTAAGTTGATCGTCGGAAATTAATTTTGCAATTGCTTGACCAACTGTCATAGTTATCTGGTTTTTCAGTTATTAGAGAAATGTAATTTTACAGACATGAAAGTGTTAGTTCAACAATAAAAGATTAAGAGACATTTAGCACTCTCATACGGTTGTTTATATAATTTTTGATAGTTAATCTCGAGCTCATATGTTTATTTTCACATTCTCGTAATAATTAAACGCATATTTTATTTAATCCATAGAATGAAGCGAAAGAAGAAATACTCTGTTTATATAAACAAGCAAGGGGGATTACGAAACACACTCAAAATACTGGTGTTAAATGATAAAATAAATAAAAACTTTGTGAAAAAAAGCACACACATAAAAAGTTACTTATACAAAGTTTTTATTTATTTTAAGCAAAGGGGATTTCGTTCTTTATATCCTTGATTGCTTACTCATGTTCTTAAGATTTTTAGAAACATTCTTGAGATTTGCAAAATTTTTTGATTAAAATATTTAAGTTTTACTAGACTCAACCCAAGAGCCGAGTTCTTCCTATATTTCTATATTCTTTTTGCTTGGTAGATTAGTAGTATATTAATTTACTAGCTGCATGCCCGTTCTTCGCACGGTAGGAAACGAAAATGTTTCTTACATGTGTAATTCCACTTAATTCCAGTGATGTGAAATCTAAAATAAAAGCGAAATTATTTGACTTATAATGTAAAGTTTGCGTCATGAGTACTAACTTGGCATCATTGCAATATCATGACTCAAAAAACTACATCAGTGTCATTCGCGATCAGAAAAATGAAAAGCTTAGCGGTTTGCAGAGAACTCCTGACTTTCAAAATGCGTTATTTCTATATCATACTGTTTTGAGGTTCAAGTTGTAGCATTAAATACCTCAGACACTACATGAAATGAACAACTATTTATTTTAAAATAGCTGCGAATTTCATTTTTAAAAAGTTCAAGTAATCTCCTCTGTCGAAATTACTGCGGGATATATCAACGCAAATTAGAATTACTTATCGTTCAGTTGGTTGTAAAACAACCCTTGAAAAAGGATAAACAGAACACTTTTAATTTCATGAAATATTTATTAACGTTGTATATTGGGATTTATTCATATCATCCTTACAAATCTACCAATAGTACCTATTACGCATATTAATACTATCTATCTTCGCTTCTCCCTCTTTAATGCTCAATTTAACGAAACAGCTTACATTATTTGGCACAAATGGGACCTTTATATTCTATGGCGATTCTTTAGCAATTTACGCATTACCATAAACATTATTCATTTCCCATAATAGTTGCTATTAAGGAAGCTCTCCATACAAATTTAATTTATGCATAGTTTTGTAGGATTGGCGTATTTAGCACCGCAACACATTTAATCTCACCGTGGTGAAAAATATTCAAGCGGTGCCAACTTAAATATCCATGTATCCAATATAAAGATATCTTATAAATCCTCCTTAGTTCTGTCTACTGAAAACATCAAACTGTGTCATCTCGAGGAGCTATTTACAATCGCTATAACTGTGACAGGACGTTAGAGTTGCAGAGTTTACAAATTTCACGCATTTTTACAAATTTATGACGTCACTGTTTAACTACCGTAAAAGATACCCCGGTTGGCATCATGATTTTCTCAGTTTATTTCTAAAGTAAGTTTTAATCAAAATAGCGCCTCCTTGTGTTAAAAAAAGAGCAGAGATAAATGAGTTAAATTTGTGGCGTAATTTTTACGTATTTTAAAGCATTTGACGTCAAAGATCCTCACTTGCGCATTGAAATTCCGATATCCCATTTAAAAAATCGATTGGTTGGAAAAAGAACACTTTTTTCTAATCCTTTTTGTGGCAACGCAATTAAATTAACACGTGCCATGATCAATTAATGTAATCCGTAAGCTCTCCTTTATGGAGGAACGTAATTCAATGTTAAAATAAAACTATACTCGCAACGTGCATGCATACGTTAGGCAACGCCTGCGCCATAATTAAATGCCAAAAATAAAAATAGTAAATAGAAAAATGTTAATATATCGCGCTTTCAAACGAACTTTGTAACTTTTAAAATGAACATTTTCAGCACCGTGAAGACATTTCATTTTTTAAATAAGCACCGGATTAAAATACCACTTCTAATAATAATAATCGTGAATTTATTAGTTCATTTCTACAGTAAATTTTAATCAAAATATCGTCTCCCTGTGTTGAAAATAGAGCTGGAATAAATGAGTTAAAATTATGGCGTAATTTTTACGTATCTTAAAGCATTTGACGTCATAGATCCTCACTTGCGAATTGAAATTCCGATATCCCATTTCAAAGCTCGATTGGTTGAAAAAACCCTTTTTTGTAATCCTTTCTGTGGCAACAACCGAACATGAGTTCTCGTGCCGCGATCGTAATGTAATGAATGGCGTAATATCGTGTTGATGCTATTAAATTCTAAACATTAGGCTGCATTAAAATTCGTAAAAAATCATCTAATTTACATAACTTTTTCGTTTTTATTTTAAAAGAGGGAGAAAAGAATGTTTCACGATTTGTCAAAATATCAAAAAGTTATGACGGATAGAATTCAAGATGGCGACAATTTTAAAATTATTTTACGAAAAATTCGCCGAAGTCGATGCTTACTAAAAAAATTCCTAAAAATCGGTGAATTATGTTACGTATTCAGAACAAACTGTTTTTAAAAGAAAAATTTCTCCTCTATCCAATGATTCAAATGCCGTTTTGCTGCGAGCGTAATTTCCGCCGTTATTACGAATTAGGTGAGAAAAAATGCCAAAAATCGCATAAAACATAAAATAAAAAAAATTCTAGGTCGAATTTTGAAAAAATCGCTTCGAGGTGCACAACTTCATGTTTAGATCTTCCCGAGTGCCAAATTTGGTGTTTCTAGGTGTAGCCGTTTGTCCGTAACGCCGCCGACACACAGACCCACAGACCCGCACACAGACATCTTCTTTTATAATAAGTACTAGGGTAACTACCGTAAAAGATACCCCGGTTGGCATCATGAATTTCTCAGTTTATTTCTAAAGTAAGTTTTAATCAAAATATCGCCTCCTTGTGTTAAAAAAAAGAGCAGGGATAAATGAGTTAAATTTGTGGCGTAATTTTTACGTATTTTAAAGCATTTGACGTCATAGATCCTCACTTGCGCATTGAAATTCCGATATCCCATTTAAAAAATCGATTGGTTGGAAAAAGAACATTTTTTTCTAATCCTTTTTGTGGCAACGCAATTAAATTATCACGTGCCATGATCAATTAATGTAATCCCGTAAGCTCTCCTTTATGGAGGAACGTAATTCAACGTTAAAATAAAACTATACTCGCAACCTGCATGCATACGTTAGGCAACGCCTGCGCCATAATTAAATGCCAAAAATAAAAATAGTAAATAGAAAAATTTTAATATATCGCGCTTTGAAACGAACTTTGTAACTTTTAAAATGAACATTTTCAGCACCGTGAAGACATTTCAATTTTTAAATAAGCACCGGATTAAAATACCACTTCTAATAATAATAATCGTGAATTTATTAGTTTATTTCTACAGTAAATTTTAATCAAAATATCGTCTCCCTGTGTTGAAAATAGAGCTGGAATAAATGAGTTAAAATTATGGCGTAATTTTTACGTATCTTAAAGCATTTGACGTCATAGATCCTCACTTGCGAATTGAAATTCTGATATCCCATTTCAAAGCTCGATTGGTTGAAAAAACCCTTTTTTGTAATCCTTTCTGTGGCAACAACCGAACATAAGTTCTCGTGCCGCGATCGCAATGTAATGAATGGCGTAATATCGTGTTGATGCTATTAAATTCTAAACATTAGGCTGCATTAAAATTCGTAAAAAATCATCTAATTTACATAATTTTTTCGTTTTTATTTTAAAAGAGGGAGAAAAGAATGTTTCACGATTTGTCAAAATATCAAAAAGTTATGACGGATAGAATTCAAGATGGCGACAATTTTAAAATTATTTTACGAAAAATTCGCCGAAGTCGATGCTTAGTAAAAAAATTCCTAAAAATCGGTAAATTATGTTACGTATTCAGAACAAACTGTTTTTAAAAGAAAAATTTCTCCTCTATCCGATGATACAAATGCCGTTTTGCTGCGAGCGTAATTTCCGCCGTTATTACGAATTAGGTGAGAAAAAATGCCAAAAATCGCATAAAACATAAAATAAAAAAAATTCTAGGTCGAATTTTGAAAAAATCGCTTCGAGGTGCACAACTTCATGTTTAGATCTTCCCGAGTGCCAAATTTGGTGTTTCTAGGTGTAGCCGTTTGTCCGTAACGCCGCCGACACACAGACCCACACACAGATCCACACACAGACATCTTCTCGAGGAGCTATTTAGAATCGCTATAACTGTGACAGGACGTTAGAGTTGCAGAGTTTACAAATTTCACGCATTTTTAAAAATTTATGACGTCACGGTTTAACTAACGTAAAAGATACCCCGGTTGGCATCATGAATTTCTCAGTTTATTTTTAAAGTAAGTTTTAATCAAAATATCGCCTCCTTGTGTTAAAAAAAGAGCAGGGATAAATAAGTTAAATTTGTGGCGTAATTTTTACGTATTTTAAAGCATTTGACGTCATAGATCCTCACTTGCGTTTTGAAATTCCGATATCCCATTTAAAAAATCGATTGGTTGGAAAAAGAACATTTTTTTCTAATCCTTTTAGTGGCAACGCAATTAAATTATCACGTGCCATGATCAATTAATGTAATCCCGTAAGCTCTTCTTTATGGAGGAGCGTAATTCAACGTTAAAATTAAACTATACTCGCAACGTGCATGCATACGTTAGGCAACGCCTGCGCCATAATTAAATGCCAAAAATAAAAATAGTAAATAGAAAAATTTTAATTTGTCGCGCTTTGAAACGAACATTTTCAGCACCGTGAAGACATTTCAATTTTTAAATAAGCACCGGATTAAAATACCACTTCTAATAATAATAATCGTGAATTTATTAGTTTATGTCTACAGTAAAATTTAATCAAAATATCGTCTCCCTGTGTTGAAAATAGAGCTGGAATAAATGAGTTAAATTTATGGCGTAATTTTTACGTATCTTAAAGCATTTGACGTCATAGATCCTCACTTGCGAATTGAAATTCCGATATCCCATTTCAAAGCTCGATTGGTTGAAAAACCCTTTTTTGTAATCCTTTCTGTGGCAACAACCGAACATAAGTTCTCGTGCCGCGATCGCAATGTAATGAATGGCGTAATATCGTGTTGATGCTATTAAATTCTAAACATTAGGCTGCATTAAAATTCGTAAAAAATCATCTAATTTACATAATTTTTTCGTTTTTATTTTAAAAGAGGGAGAAAAGAATGTTTCACGATTTGTCAAAATATCAAAAAGTTATGACGGATAGAATTCAAGATGGCGACAATTTTAAAATTATTTTACGAAAAATTCGCCGAAGTCGATGCTTAGTAAAAAAATTCCTAAAAAATCGGTAAATTATGTTACGTATTCAGAACAAACTGTTTTTAAAAGAAAAATTTCTCCTCTATCCGATGATACAAATGCCGTTTTGCTGCGAGCGTAATTTCCGCCGTTATTACGAATTAGGTGAGAAAAAATGCCAAAAATCGCATAAAACATAAAATAAAAAAAATTCTAGGTCGAATTTTGAAAAAATCGCTTCGAGGTGCACAACTTCATGTTTAGATCTTCCCGAGTGCCGAATTTGGTGGTTCTAGGTGTAGCCGTTTGTCCGTAACGCCGCCGACACACAGACCCACACACAGATCCACACACAGACATCTTCTCGAGGAGCTATTTAGAATCGCTATAACTGTGACAGGACGTTAGAGTTGCAGAGTTTACAAATTTCACGCATTTTTAAAAATTTATGACGTCACGGTTTAACTAACGTAAAAGATACCCCGGTTGGCATCATGAATTTCTCAGTTTATTTTTAAAGTAAGTTTTAATCAAAATATCGCCTCCTTGTGTTAAAAAAAGAGCAGGGATAAATAAGTTAAATTTGTGGCGTAATTTTTACGTATTTTAAAGCATTTGACGTCATAGATCCTCACTTGCGTTTTGAAATTCCTATATCCCATTTAAAAAATCGATTGGTTGGAAAAAGAACATTTTTTTCTAATCCTTTTAGTGGCAACGCAATTAAATTATCACGTGCCATGATCAATTAATGTAATCCCGTAAGCTCTTCTTTATGGAGGAGCGTAATTCAACGTTAAAATTAAACTATACTCGCAACGTGCATGCATACGTTAGGCAGCGCCTGCGCCATAATTAAATGCCAAAAATAAAAATAGTAAATAGAAAAATTTTAATTTGTCGCGCTTTGAAACGAACATTTTCAGCACCGTGAAGACATTTCAATTTTTAAATAAGCACCGGATTAAAATACCACTTCTAATAATAATAATCGTGAATTTATTAGTTTATGTCTACAGTAAATTTTAATCAAAATATCGTCTCCCTGTGTTGAAAATAGAGCTGGAATAAATGAGTTAAAATTATGGCGTAATTTTTACGTATCTTAAAGCATTTGACGTCATAGATCCTCACTTGCGAATTGAAATTCCGATATCCCATTTCAAAGCTCGATTGGTTGAAAAAACCCTTTTTTGTAATCCTTTCTGTGGCAACAACCGAACATAAGTTCTCGTGCCGCGATCGCAATGTAATGAATGGCGTAATATCGTGTTGATGCTATTAAATTCTAAACATTAGGCTGCATTAAAATTCGTAAAAAATCATCTAATTTACATAATTTTTTCGTTTTTATTTTAAAAGAGGGAGAAAAGAATGTTTCACGATTTGTCAAAATATCAAAAAGTTATGACGGATAGAATTCAAGATGGCGACAATTTTAAAATTATTTTACGAAAAATTCGCCGAAGTCGATGCTTAGTAAAAAAATTCCTAAAAATCGGTAAATTATGTTACGTATTCAGAACAAACTGTTTTTAAAAGAAAAATTTCTCCTCTATCCGATGATACAAATGCCGTTTTGCTGCGAGCGTAATTTCCGCCGTTATTACGAATTAGGTGAGAAAAAATGCCAAAAATCGCATAAAACATAAAATAAAAAAAATTCTAGGTCGAATTTTGAAAAAATCGCTTCGAGGTGCACAACTTCATGTTTAGATCTTCCCGAGTGCCGAATTTGGTGGTTCTAGGTGTAGCCGTTTGTCCGTAACGCCGCCGACACACAGACCCACACACAGATCCACACACAGACATCTTCTTTTATAATAAGTAGAGATAGAGATAGAGAAGAAGAGATAGAGAAGAAGAGATAGAGATTGCATGGTTTGTTATACTTTTTTGTATAACAGCTGACTAGTAATGAAAAGGAGAGAAAAGTTACGCATCAAATTGTTCACAAGAGCATTGACAATTACTGCTGTTATAAAAATTGCTTGTTGGGTGTTCATTAAATAGCCCCCCAAAAATTGGGTTATTAGAAAAGAAACTTTATTCGACGAATATTCCGGAAAATCGTGCCACCGGTGTCACAAAAAGTACACACACTCAGCTTGCACAAATTCAATAATACAAACAGTCAGAAAATACCCAATACAGGTTGATTCTAACTTAGTGTGACCAATTTTTAAAGCATATAACTATTTATGGTAAATTTTAATCGCTTTACCACCAGCTTTATTTTAAAAATGAAACGTTTAAATTACCAGTTAAACTATTTTTATTAGTGGGAGTAAATTATGGCACCAAAATTAGATCCTCATACCCAAAACGAAATTTTAAAGCTTTTGGAGGATGGTTGCTCAACTTCTGCTTTAAATAAAGCATTTAAAAATTAGAAAAGACATTTTTTAATGTACTACTATACTTCGGGAAACTACGAAAAGAAATAAAATTTGACGTTCAACCAAAAGCCCCAGGAAAAAAATGTGGACGAAAGGAAGTCCTTGGTGAAAAAAAAATAAGCTGAAAACACATAGCGCTGTAGGAAATCCTCTGCCTTAAAGAACTTAGCAAAGAAAATACAGGTATCGCAATCGACAGTTTGTCGTCAGATAAAGAAAATTGGCTATAAAAAAGTGAAGAAATCAGTCTCTCATCAAATGTTTACAAAGACCGTAGAAAAACGAAGAAACGCTCTTGGCCTCCGTATTTAATGTTACGCAAAAGTAGATACACAACATAGATAACTTCGGATGAAGCACTGTTTCGTCTGTCATCCACAACTGGGAAAACGAAGATACAATATATTTCATGCGAACAGCGTCGCAACGACGCAGCTGTTTTGCAAAAGGCAAGTTGGCCATCAAGTGTTATGGTATGAGTGGGAATGGCCTCTTAAATCTTAACAAAACCATTTTTTGTAGAATCAAAGGCTAAAATTGATACTAAAAACTATCTGAGTAAAGTTTTGAAGGACATGATCAAAGAAAGTAAACGTCTTTACCTTCAAGGAAATTTTGTTTTTCACCAAGATTCTGCAGCAAGTTATACTGCAAAATCAACTATAAAATGGCTGAAAGACAAAAAAAAAAAATTCTTCCTCCTGAGAAATGGCTATCATCATCCCCGCACTGTGTGCTCTTTACGATTATATTTCATTGGATACTTAAAACATTTAAAGAGACGCAAAGTAAGAACGCTTCAAGGGCTTCAAAAAGCAATCAAAGAGAAAGTTGGAAAAATACCACCAAAATGGTCGAAAGAGCTCTTTTGGCTCGGCCTAAACGTTTACGTAAAGTGTACTATGCTAAAGGAAATCACATTGAAATTTTCATGTAAATAACTTAATTCAATAAAAATTTATGATGCTCTGAAATCGGTCACATTATTCTTGAATCAACCTGCAATAGTAGCTCAAAAGAAAAGAACTTAACTTCAAACAGCTTATCCACTAACAATATTCATATGATTGATAGATATCCCTTTCTTTTTCTTTCAATACAAAAAATTCAATATTGCTTCTTCACAAACTATATTTTCCATTTACTTTTTTCCTTTTATTAACAACCACGAAGCATGGCTTATGCAATTAAATGCCTTACACAACCGCCTTCTTTCCCACTGTACAATCAGTAGAATATATCAGAGAAGTGACATTACAGTTTTGTAAAACTACTGTTAGATATGGGTAAATGCAGTCAACGCAGGTACAATATCTACAACGGAACATTTGCATTAGTATCCATTGGGATGCTTATGATGTTGAATAATTGGATATACATTAGAGAGAGATGCGTGTAAAAACATTTATCCACTGAGTGAAAATACCTTGAAGCCGTCTTATATAATGGCTAATTAGTAAACTTTTTAAGAGTGCTAGTCGTATGTCTTTGCATAAACTTCTTATTTTGTTTTATTTTATTTTAAGAGTGCCTTTAAAAAAATTACAAGTGCCACATAGCTTTTGTGAACAGTTTAAGAAAAATAGCGATATGGCTTCTTCACAAACTATATTTTCCATTTACTTTAATTTTTTTTTTAAATTATTATTTCCATTTACTACATTTTCCCTTTCATTAACAGCAACTGTGCATGACTTATGCAACTTAAAAAAAAAAAAAATCTTGAGAGCAAAAATTGCCTTGAAAAACGAGTTGAGGTACTTATTCGTGTAGGGAAGTATTGCAAAATATCGTAAGGTTAAGATTTTCCGCTCTGAATCCTTCGCATCTGTTATTGGTTGAACATTTTTAATGGTGTATAAAATAGGTTGTGAAGAGACATTCCAAACTTTTTCCACTGCTCTCTATCGTCATTGGGTTCTTCTATTACATATTTCAATTATTTTTCAAAAGAACTGCTTTGAATGTCTGATTCTTTGGCAAGGTTTTTCGGTTGCACTTCAGAACCTCCGTTCTTTGTGACGCAAAACTGATGGTGACCCAAGGTGGAAGTTTAAAATGCGTTACGTCATAAGGCTTTACGGCTTTATGCATTTTAATATCATAAATAACTTGGAGCAAAGTAGAAAGCTTTCATTGTAGCTACACACACGTTTCATTATAACATAAGGGAAGTGTCCACGTCCGTGTGATAACATGAAGCTCGTCGTATCTCACCATTGATGGGTAGAAATGGTTTAGAGATAGTTCAGCGTCGCACACCTCACGCAAAAGTGTTGATTCAATCTCAAAGTCTGAATTTCAAGAAGATACGCATTTCAAAAGAACGTATAATCCCTTTTTAAGCAGCATCTAACGCTCATTGAGAAGAAAATATGACATTTCCTATCTGGAGAGATTTCTTAAGTTGCGAAAAATACTTTTTTTTTTTTTTGACAGAGATAAAAAGAATTGGAAAACGTGAAAAGTTTAAGAAATTTTTATTTCCTATAATTGCGGTCCGGATGTCGTTCCAGATACTTGCAACAATCTCTATTCTTGGCTATTCTAACGATTTCGATTTCTTTTGAATGTACCATTACGCCTATTAACCATGGTGGATTGTCGAAAATAACGATGTTTACGTGACATTAAGAAGAACCTATGAAAGACGGTATGAAAACTGGTAAGCAGAGTTATATTACTGCCAAGGTAATAATGCTTGAAAATGTTTTGCTGTTTTTTTATTTGAGTATGTTTGAAAAACAATATTCCATGTAAATGTTAACAAAATCAGCTGAAATTCGAATATGACACTGCAGTTTCTTACAAGTGAAGTGTAGGAACCCTAATTTGCAGTATTGTAAGTTGTAACATTGGTTATCAAAATTATTTTAACATTATTCATCTAATTTATTCTAAAATTAATTTCAGTTTTGTTTGACACTGTTAATTATACTCAATGTAACACAGGGGCGTAGCCAGAAATTTTTCATGGGGGGGTTACGACTACTACAACTCATATATATATATACGTGTGTGTGATAATGTAGTGAAGAATATACATTTTGTATGGCAAAAAATTCCTCACGGGGGGTTATGACCCCCCCTAACCCCCCCTTGGCTACGCCCCTGATGTAACAAAATCAATATCAGCAGAAACAATAATGACGTATAATAAAACTTTATTTTTAATGTGAAAAATCACTAAGGAAAAAAAAAAAAGTACAGAAGTTGATCTTCCAGTCAGATTAAGCCCTGTATAAAATTTATTGAAAATAGGAAATAGTAAATTTAATATTTTGTCGTTTTAATACTCAAATTTTTACTCAACTTGAGGAAATGAATCATTAAATGCGTATTTCATTTCATGCAAAAAGTCTGACTTGATGATAGATATATATGAAAGAAATGGGCGGTCAGCTAGTCAGTTGGACACTCGCTTTGCGACCCGAGCTGGGCTCGCACTTAATTTTGTAAGTCGTGGCACGTTGAAATATGACCGGGCGCCGCTCGTTGGAGTTGAAGAGTTGTAGATTTAGAGAAGTCCGCGGGGAGCTGGGCCAGACCCAGTACTCGTGGCTGTGCAACTATCGTACGTAAAATAAATAATCCTGGTTCTAAACATAGTTTTAATTGAAGAGCATTTAACACAGATTTAAGTGGCTACATAGACCAGGAAAAATCAGCTCTCTCAACGGTGTCTGCACTTTCATTACCGAGGGTCACATGGTTTATAAGCTAATCACGTGTCCCAAAAAAGCGCATTTATTGGCTATAAAATTCCCGGGTCTCATAGTCCCTGGAAATTCTTGAGAGCTGTGGCGACTATGAGGTGAGAACAAGTGGGAAAATATCAATTGGTTTTTGGTTTTTTAATTAAATTTAGATCCTTAGACAAATCCTTTGCTTGAAAACGAAAGCTGCTATATATATATATATATATATATATATATTATATAGAATAATATATTATATATATATATAAATAATATATATATATATATAATATATATATATATATATATATAAACCATCGAGCCAAAAAAAAAAAGGGATCCATAGGACTTAAAATTTGCACCCTCCTGAGATTTAGCCCCCCCCCCCCCCAAAAAAAAAAACTATATATGTGTATATAAATATATTCTAATACTAGTTTCTTTTTAAATAAAGGGACATAAAGATGATGGTCTTTAAAGCAGCGTTTCTTAATCTGTGGGGCGCCACCCCCAAAGGGGACGCATAGCGTTTGCATGGGGGCGCGAGAAAAACCAAAGAGCAAGTAGTGATGCATGTCTTTAAAAAAATCATCTTTTTTATTCTCATTTTTACTCAAAAATATATCAATTTTCGCTTAAAATGTTCATTCAAACTGTACTGATAACATTATTTTGTAGAAAATTCGACTAACTGTTCATTGTTAAAGATTAAAAAACTGAATGTATGCTGAAAAATGTGAGGGAGGTGGGGCGCCACCGTAAGTTAGCTTTTGTTGGGGGAGTGGGGAGCGACGTTAAAAGGTTGAGAACCGCTGCTTTAAAGTATCAATAAATTTTTAATCTTTTGGGGGTCATATTCACTATAGGATAATTAAACAATTTCTGAAAGCAATTGGAATCAAATAATTAGTTACTCTCAAAATATCACAAAAAATTACATAAAATATGATTTATTTAGCGTTATTAAAATTACATTTAAAATAAGTAACTTTCAACACTCAGCAGAGCGTCGAATTCCAGCTTGATTCACAAATTTCTCCATTTGTCAGTAAATTAGCTGCCGTTGCCATATTTACAAAGCTGAAAGTTGATTTCTATTTTATCTGCTACAGTATCAGTTTCCAGCTTTAATTTAATAAGATAATTCCCAAATAATTTTGATGTAATCTGTAGTTTGCTTTTCCATGAAGTTCATCGTGTCATCATTGGCCATCGATATTTTATTCTTGCAACTCGTTTTTGAAAAAGGAAAAAACTATTCGATTCTGAATCAGTGTATCCAATAGTGGCTAGATGTTTTACTCAAGAATAAATTCAGACATTAGCGTACGCAAAGAGGAAGGGGAGGAGTATTTATGCGGATTTATCCACCTTTGAACGTACGTAAATTTTAGAAATTACGGAATAATATTTTTACCATTATTTTATGTTTTCTTTCATTTTATGATAGCTTCTCAGTTATAAATTTCTTGCTAAAGTCCAAGAACGAAATAAAGTGTATTTGAATACTCTATTTTGGCACGAGGAAGTACTATTAAAGTTGTGAATGTTTCCTTTGGAATGTGAAACAGTTATTTTCTCTCTATTCTAAAAAAAAGTAAAGGTCGCTGTCGCTGCTGGACTCTGTCAAAGCTTGTTGGCCTATCTCCTCCTAAACCGTGGGGATTTAAGTTTCGACTAAGGTGCCCACAGATTCGAAAAATTCCGAGGAACCTGATAAGCTAACTTAAATTTCGAAAATCGAATTATTTTAGAAGATATTAATAAAAAACTGAAAAAATAAACAGAATGGTTGCCAGATTTGGCATAAAATCATTCATTCCTTTGCAACAAAGCGTTTCCAAGTATGTAGTATCACGTGAAATTGTCAAACATGAAGTAGAAATGCACCCATTTTACGCCAAAATAAAAACTATATGAAATAAGTAACTCAAAATGTGTTACACAAAGTTGACAATTTTCAAATAGTAAGTTCGCTTAGACAACAGGAGTTTAGAATTAGCGATTATTCGTTTTTTCAAAGAAAAAAAAACTAATATATTGAAAATGAAAAATAATTAAAATGCAGATTATTTTAAAGCCGGTTCGGTCCAGCTGGATTATTTGCTACCAGTAGAAATATTTGGCGGCGTTAACTATTCCATTATAGCAGTTATAGTAAGTACACTTTGGATATTTGCTAGCGCGACCAGATGGTATAATTCGTGGGTCTAAGTACGCCAATCTGCAAACGATTATGTAAATGAAAATATGGAAAACGGTTTTCCGGAAAACCTTAAATGAACAGTAATTATAGGTTGTGAGCATGCGTAAATCGCCAAATAATGAAAAGTCGCCATTGGTGGCAAGCTATCCAACCTGTTCCGTAGTTTTTATCAAAGAAAACATATAAACTACTGTTTTCTTAGAGCTAATTATTAACTATACATATACGCAAGTCGTCAAATTATGAAAATTCTCCATAATTGGCTAATACGCAAGGCGTCCCATGGATTTCACATAATTACAAATCGTGTGAGGTTTAAAATTTTATGTTCCAAGCAACATGCAAGAACCAAGCAATGTGTAGCTCGGTAACATTCCATCTTATCCAACCTTTGGGTTTTGTTTGTTGAAATTATGTCTTTTTTACGAAGTCTTTTTAGGGGCCGAATGCCTCATACGAAATGCGAGCGTAGCGAGTCTAGGGGCTTTGGCCCCTAGTTACAGGAAAAAAAAATGTTCTCAAGCACTCGGGACCGGCATGATGGCGTACTTTGCAATGACACAGAGCCTCGCTCTTTCAGAGAGACGAATTCATATTTTTTTTTTCTGTAATTCTCTGATATTTTCCAAATTAAGACTAATGAGGAAGGTCTTATAAGCTCCAAATCTTGAAAAAGTCTCATATAGCAGTTTTCAGTGGATATGAAATAATTAAGAAAATTAATTATGGCGATTTTGCCAATAACTTTGTTTGTAAGTTAGTTGGATTAAATCTGATTTAAATTTTGTTTTTCTGTAATTTACCGATTTCGAAATATTGGACTAGGATATTATATGCATTCTTTATATAATGATGCAATTTATAGAAATGTATTTTGTGGAAGGCCCCTCAAAATATTGCTCAACCCTGTACACACGTAATATCTATTAACATCTTAGCTACAGCAATAGAACCACGAAAGAAATAGAGAGACTTTGATAAAGTATAAATTGTTGTTTTTAGTGCGAGAATGAAAAGTCAGAATTTAGCTCGAAGAATTACTTTAGAGGGTGCAATACACAGAACTCGAGTTTTCAAGTGAGGCAAAGGTTAAGCAGAACGAAGAGAGGGTGAAGTGTAAGTTGGAAATATCTATGGAGGTACTAATTAAAAATATTTTAAATAGAAATTGCTATCATTCTGTTGAAGTTGAAACAGCAAAATGAAGAATACAAGACCACTATGTTTGGAGAATATTAAATTATTCCAAATACTTATATCCCTGTATAAAATATATTTATAAATAATTTTATCAGAAATTAAATAAATTTAAGTGAAATTATATTCCTGTAATTTTCTCTGTGGTTCTCTGCTTATTTCTCGATTATCAATAGGATTATAGTAAAATTCTGATCACACAGCTATAAAATGCGCATTATATTTTTAGAAATTTGAATATTCCATCATCAGAAAAATCGTCTGAAGTAAAATGGCGAAAGCGAAAGAAGGACCTGACCAAGCAAGGTCTTGGGCAATCGCCATGGCCGGCTGCGTCATCAACAGCCTTTTATCTGGAGTCAGCAGGACTACTGGACTTTTTTACGTTGCTCTTATTGAAACATACGGAGTATCCAGAATGGAAGCCAACATGCCCTTTACCTTGCGAAATGTTGTTCGTAACTTGGCAGGTAAGCCTCTCTTTACATACTCAAATAGTAACAACTAAGCTCCCTTATGGTGTCTACAATTCACTACTGACACTATTTGGTTGAAAGTACCATCGAATGGACAATAGAAGCCATGTAGGGTATTCTTATAAGATGCTCTCCTAGATGTACTGAGAATGTTCCCAGCCTTTTCACTTTTCTCTTTACCCATTATTAGCAGGGTGCAAATTAACGGGTGTGTGTGGGGGGGATGCCGGGGATCGTCCCTGGCTGAAGAATGTAATATCCCTGCCTAGAGAAATATTAATTGATTCCTGCCGGGGATACTATTTATCTCTTGCTGGAGAAATGTTAAATTAAATCTCTGCCCCTACAAGTTTAATAGTACCCAACGATTTTAAGTATTGAGAATAGAAATTCTTCTGTTTACAAGACAAAGGAGTAAGTTACAAACATCCCTTTGAAATAGATACACATGCCTGATGCCACTTCTCAGTCTAACTGGGGTCAGGTTCCAAAGGAAGAAGTCGAAATGAAGGAACAAGCACTACTCTGCCGCTAGGCGAATTTGAGGGCAGATGTTAAACCGACATAGTCAGGAGTATATGTGCATAGGAAATTTGGGATCGACTTTTGTTTGAATTTAAGTCACTTCCCCGACATTTTGGTGACTGCATTTGTCATGTAATACCTAATATATTATTGAGTGGAGCATTTACAACTTCTCTCCTTTTTCTTTCTTTCCTTTCTTCTATTTTTTTTTCCAAATGTTCCCTCCTGGAGAATGTTTTCTTTCAAATGTCCCCCCTCCCTCCCTTGAGAGAATGTTCAATTCGCAACCTGATTATTAGGTACTCTCAAAATGCAGTCAGCTAATACGACTTAAGGACAAATTGTAAGCTCCAAGTTTTACAAACATAAATCAACGTAATATTTGGTTTAATTTTTATGCCTTGGTTTTATATATGACTTATTTTGCAGGTCCTCTTGTTGGTGCTATCGGTCAGCGTTACGGAGCTCTCTATGTCACTGTTGTCGGCGCAGTCCTTGCTTCTCTAGGCATTCTATTGTGTTGCTTCGCCCCTAGCGTAATATGGATTTGTGTGCTGTGGGGTGGCATCCATGGTAATGAATTCAAAATAGTTCTTAAGTTTCCATTTGTAAAATTATCTCAAACGAGTATGATAAATTTAAGAAATTTCAAACTTTGAAATTCTGCACTAAATTACCCCGATGACAATCTATTAGGTATTAAACTTCATTCTTGTGATTTCTTTAAGTAAAAGCGATGGTCTTTAGAGAAATTCCATTGAGTCACTTATAGTTAAGAATGTTATATTTGAAATTGAGTCGCAAGAATGAATGCAGTTTTAAATGTTAGGGCTGTATAATAGTTTAAGTTTTAAAAACAATTTCAGTGAATATATATATATATATATATATATATATTTATTATGAACTATGTTTAAGTTGGAAACACGACGAGGGAAACACGGTATTTGACCTCTTCCGTCGAGTAATAATGATTGAATGAATTTTTTCATTAGCAGTTGTTATCGTTGTTGTATTTGGAACATTATTTTCGGACTTGTTTGCTTGCATGCTTCCAAGAATCCACTTATGAATCCTCGTCGAAAGAAGTGGACAACACAATAACGGTATTTACTAGCATAGTTAAAGGAAATTTAAAAGTTTATAGGACAAACACAAACAACTAGGGGATGAGTAGGAATCGAATCCACGACCGTACGCTTAGGCTGTTGGCAAAGAGAGGAGGACAGGAGCATAACCTCTCAGACATCGGATCCCTTTCATTAGAAATTCAAGTTAATTTTTTTCAGAGATCAATAAGCCGGCAACTCGAATTTCCCTGCTTAAAAATGTTTATTTATTTTGGCTGTAATAACATTGTTGTTTTTGTAGATCATTTAACCAACTGTTTGATGATGTTTCAATGCATTGCATAGAAGTCATTTCTTAAACACATTTTTTCACAGCATATTTTAGAATTAATATCGACAATTCCGTTAGATGAGAAACATTGTTTAATATTGTTTTAGTAGATCATTTAGTCCAATGTTTCATACCACAGTTTGAAGATACCGTATTGAAACAATGTTTTCTACCATATTGTATCAACATATTGTATTGAATGCAATCTTAACAATCATAACAATTTAACATTGCTTTAGCATATATTTTGGTTTTAATTTCACTAATTACAGCCATTTGTTGAGACTCATTGTTTAAGATTGTTGTAATAGATCATTTAGTCCAATTTTTACCATTGTTTTGATGCATAGTTGAGCATAAGCTGTTAAAAGTAGTAGTTCAACGTTACACCATAATATGATGTTGAATTAGAAGTGCTGCGATATTCACCATAATATCTATGATTTTCACCATAATATCTATCCATAATATCTATGATCACCATAATATCATAATATCTATCACCATAATATCTATCACCATAATATCTATTCACCATAATATCATCGATTATATGGTATTCAACATAAAGTTCACCATTCAATTCACCATAATTTGGTGCTGAATATAGGTGTTGCATCCTTCCTAAGGAGAAACATTATTCCATTATTTGGTACTGTATCCAAGACCATGATTTGGTAGAAGGTTGAACCACAATGCAGTGAAAAGGTTGAACCATGGTTTGGCGGAAAGGTTATACCATTATTCGGTGGAAAAGTTGAACCATGATTTGGTGAAAAGGTTGTACCATTATTTGGTGGAAACGTTGTACCATGATTTGGTGAAAATGTCATACTATGATTTGGTGAAAAGGTTGAACCATGTTTTGGTAATCGGCTTAATGATTTGGAAATAAGTGGGCAATTAATTCAGTTTTGAAATACATTTTACGCACAAATTTTGGTATTAATTTGAACAATTACTTATTAAGATTTATTGTTAGCACCAGAGTGCTATTAATTTCAACCTTGCTCTTTGTGTAGACACGATTTTGGTACAATTTTCGCGTCGAGTCACTTTTGAAATGTGTTTGCCAGATAATGTGGAGGGGGGGAGGCGTTAATAAAATGTTGAAAGTCGCACAAGGTTTGCAATTTTTGATAAATGATCGCTAACCTGGGTGCCAAAATGCGACAATTTATTATAAATATATTTTGAGTATAGTTAGAAAACGCCTGGCGAATATTGTAAAATAGTTTTAGTAGACGATTTAAATATGGATTTTAATTCCAAAGAAGTGTTTTATAGAATAGTAAAAACAAATACGGTACATATCATAGATTATGATACACTTTCCAAATGGTATTTATAAATGTGAAGTGTAGTTTGACTATGCCTGGCGAAAATGGTTAAACAGTTTTGGTAGGCGATTTTAATATAGCTTTCTATTCCGAAGAAGTGTTTTATGGAACAATGAAGGAAAACACGATACACTCATGGATTAGGATGCTCATTCCGAACAGTATTTAAAATGTCTACGAGATATATTTGGAATATGCCTATAGTTCGAATATGCCTGGTGAAGATTTTAAAACAGTATCAATAGGCGCATGTTAAGATAGATTTGGATTTCAAAGATGTGCTTCATGGTTCAAGAAAGAGTTGATTCCTATTTTAACGCCCCTACTTTCGCCAACCTAAAAATTCTCCGCCCTTTGGCGAGCTTGGAAGTCATGGGTCTCTAGGAGTTATGCCCAAGTTTCAACGCTCCCTAAACAACTACATGAAAATTAAAGTGAACAAATTAGTGATATACGCACTAGTTAAGGAATTTGAAGACACTTAATTATTAAAACCACATTAATTGGCAACCTGAAGTAAATAAAAATGTAACGGAATGTTGTACTGACAGGTAGTTCCGAATCGCGAATTCTAATTCTAAATTACGATTGCCACATAAATACAAAAAATCGTCATGGTTACTGTATGTGTTTAATGATCGCCACCTTGGCGAGAGTAGGGGCGTTAAAGTAGAAATCAACCCAAGAAAGACAAACACGGCACACTATAGATTAGGATGCACATTCAAAACATTAAAACGGTGAAGTATAGTTGTAATATACTTGGCGAAGATTGTAAAATAGTTTTAGTAGGCGATTTTAAGATAGATTTCGATTCCAAAGATGGTTTTTATAAAATAAGGAAGAAAAATACTGCTCACTCATGAATAATGATACACTTTCCAACCTTATGGAATAAGGAAGAAAATAGGTACGACGCACAAATTATAATACGCTTTTAATATATAGCTCTTTGGTGCGCATTTAAAATCTGAAAAGGTTTCAGATTTTCTTTCATTTATTTGCAGCTGCCTGTAAAAATATAACACCTGCTCTCACAAACCAACTTCTGTGGGGTGCAATATGGAAACTGCTTTTAATTAAAGAGGAATTGCATTTTAATTCTTGTTTAATATTGCTTTATTCTATTATTCAGCCTACTGTTTACCTTTGTTCAATTTATCTTTTAGCATAGAGTTGAAAATATTTTTGAAATACATCGTTTAATTATTTTTATTTTTAAAATACATTGTTTATATTTTTATTTTTAAATTGTTTATATTTTTATTTTACATTCTTTGAAATACATTGTTTAGTTATTTTTAATTTTGAAACACATTGACATTGTTTGAAATACATTGTTCACACATATTTGGGTATAATATATACATATATTTGTCTTCATTGAGACACATTGCTTAACATTGTTGAGTAATAGACCATTTAGCGCGATGTTTACCATTGTATGAACGCATTTCATTGAATTTACTTAAATGCACAGCTTTAACATACATTTCTGTAAGAACATTATTTTAACCATTATTTCCGTTCGTTACGACTTACTGTTAAAATTTGTTCTAATAATCTTTCATCCCAATAATTACAACGATTTCAATTCATCTTTTATTTTAGTTGAATATAGTTTTGGAATACATTGTATATTTTGGCATAAATTTTAATTATTTTCCTTTATTAAGACTCACTGCGTAAGATTGTTCTATTAGACCATTTAGCCTAATATTTACTATTATTTTAATGCACTATTGCACATAGTATTGAACTCATTCTTTAAGTACACTGTATTAGCACATATGTTGATTCAGGGGCGTAGCCAAGGGGGGGGGGGGTTAGGGGGGTCATAACCCCCCATGAGGAATTTTTTTCTATACAAAATGTATATTCTTCACTCCTTTATCACACACATGTATGCATATATGTGAGTTGCAGTAGTCGTACACCCCTCCCCCCCCATGAAAAATTTCTGGCTACGCCCCTGTGACATTAATTTCAACACTTTCTTCTATTTGTTGAGACTTTTTGCTTAATATTGTTGAAGTAAATCATTTAAAACTACATTTATCATTAAATATGTATCATTCTTTAAGTGAACTGTTTTGGCATACATTTCCTTATTAATTTTAACAGTTATTTCCGTTTGTTGAAACTCTGTTTAAAACTACAGTAATATTTTAGTCCAATGTTTGCCTTTGATTCAAGACTTATTTTGGCATAGTATTGAGCTCCTTCTTTAAACGCATTATTTTAGCACATATTTGTTAATTTCAAGAATCATTTTCGTTTGTTGAAACTTATTGCTTGAAATTGCAATATGGCTTTCAGGCCAATGTTTACGAATATTTCAATGCATTGTTTAGAATAATAATGAACTCATTCTTTACACATATTGTTTATGTTCCTATTTTGCCATTTCATTGCGCAATTATTTCCATTTGTTGAGACTCATTGTTTTATATTGTTGTAGTAGATCATTTATGGGTCATTCCACATCACGTCAATTCAAACACAAAAATCAAAAAAGTTCACCACGCCATTTCAGATTTTCCTCAAATTACATGTAAATGATTTATAGAACAGCACAACTCTCCAAATCTCAGTTTTGAAGGCTGTACGATATATAATTACCGAGAAATTAATTATGCAAATTTTACGCCATTTTTCTCTGATTTTTTAAAAAAATAACTCCTTACCTGTAGAAGTTACTGAAGTGAAAATTTATTTCTAGGCGTTACTTTTTAAGCTGATTCCAAAAATGTTATCAAAATTTCCATATCTTCTATAGTTCATGCATGAGCATTGCATTGCTAAAACAAATCATGAATTTTTTTTTTCGTGATGTTTGATCAGAAATACAGGTTATAAATTTTTACATGTTGTTAAGATGGTATGCCACTCCATCCCAAAACGATTTCATTTTGGCTTTCTGCTCAGAAGCCGAGCAAAAAAATTATTAAATTATCATGTGACTTTTCGTATATTGGGTCTAGTAATAAGTTTTAAAGAGCGTGTCAAAGAAATGAATATGCAACAATATCTTTTTTCGTCAAAGTAATCTCCATTATTTCCCAGCACCCACCGCCAACGGTCAGGTAGCGCATGGATGCTAGCAGCATAGAAGCATTTATCTTTTGATGCGATGAAGTCATCAACGGAATTCCGTACTTTCTGCTGAGTGGAATTGTACTGAAGACACGGCATTATTCATCGACCGAAGTAGATGATAGTCCGAAGGGGCTATGTCAGGGCTCTTCGCAGCCAAATTTTACTAAGGTGTCCTTGACCGGTTTTCGCAACACGAGGCCTTGCATTGTCACGCAGGAAATTGGCGGACTGCAAACTTTTGCTAGTGATTGGACGTTTAAGATTAATTTCCTGCTTCACTCACAGCAATTACTGTTTATAGCGTTCAGCAATTACACATTCATCGGGCTCCAATAGTTTATAACACAGTACCCCTTCATATCCCTCCCGACAAGGGTCTCAGGTTGCGAGAAGGTCTCAGGTTGCAAAACCGGTCAAGAACACGTTAGTACAGTTTGGCTGGGAAGTTTTCGAGCACCTGGCGTATAGCCCTGACATAGTCTCCTTGGACTATTCTTTATTTTCGTCAATGAACCATACCTTATCTTCTGTACACTTTCCCACAGTAGGCGAAGTATGGAAATCCATTGATGACTTCATCGCATCAAAAGATGAATCCTTCTATGCTGCTGGCATCCGTGCGCTACCGGATCGTTGGTGGTGGGTGCTCGGAAAGAATGAATATTACTTTGACGAATAAAGGTATTATTTTGCATGTGCAGCATATTCATTTTTTGACACGCTCTTTAAAACTTATTACTAGACTCAATATACGAAAAGTCACATGAAAATTTAATAATTTTTATGCTCAGCTTCTGAGCAGAAAGCCAAGATGAATTTTTTTTAGGGGGATGTAGTGGCATACCATCTTAACAAGATATAAACATTTAAAACGTGCCGAAAAAAATTCACGATGCTTTTTAGCAAATGCAATGCTTATGTATAAACTATAGAAGGAACGCAAATTTTGATAAAAATTTTTTTTGGAATCAGATTAAAAAGTTACATCTAGAAACAAATTTTCACTTCAGTAACCTCTACAGATAAGGAGTTATTTAAGAAATTCAGAGAAAAAATGGCGCATGTTGCAGAAAACTTAAAAATTTGCATAATTAATTTCTCGGTAATTAACTACCGTAGAACTTAACAAAATTGATATTCGTGGTTATCTTAGCCTATAAATCATCCATATAAAATGTGAGGAAAATCTGTGGGGAATTGCACTGTTTGATCTGATGTGGAATGACCCTTATCCCAATATTTACTGTTGCTTAAAATGATTGTTCAGGATGATGTTGTTCTCATTCTTGAAATAGTTTGTTTTAGCATATATTTTAACATTAGTTTCAACATTTATTGTATATTTTTAAGACTCGCTGTTTAATAGTTTTGTTATAGGTCATTTAACCGAATGCTTAGCATTTTTGGAATGCATTACGTTTCGTTTCTTCTCTCAACTCATTATTTTAGCACATATTTAGTATTATTTTAAATAATTATTTGCCTTTTCCGAGGTTAATTGTTTAATATAAACTTGATAGCAACCCATTTTTAATTTAAATTTCACCTTAGTATTGAATTGATTTTTTAAGCACATTATTTTAGCATATATTTTGGCATAATGTTAATATTGTCGAGATAGATTAGTTATCAAAATTTTTATTATTGTTTCAATACATTGTGTTTTACATAATATTCAACTAATTTTTTAAAGAGTTTGTTTTATCACATGATGATTGTTTGAATCTATAACACGCAGTTGTCCTTTTGTTGTTCCAAGATATTGTTTGATATTTTAAAAGGCATTGTCAAACTTTGCTTTAGCATAACGATTTAGTCCGTTGTTCGGAAGTGTTATATCATCATTGTTTTAGTCCATTGTTTCACATCTTTTTTTTAAAGCATTATTACAACAATATTCTTTGAGATTTTCTAGGGGGAGCTCAAAGCTTTACAGGAGGTTATGAACATTCTCGAGCGCGTTCTTAGCTACAGGCCTGTAATCCATTAAACGACCGATCAAAACAATTAACCTAATAAGTAACAAATGAAAGGAACTACAAAAGTTGTATTGGCAACTTAATAAGAACTAAACCCGACAAATGACGTGTAATAATCTTTCTTTTTTGGGATATCCTTTATACTTAAAAAATTTGATTATATTGCTTCTTGCCCAACCATAAGGTAAAATTATCTCATTTATTTAGGCCTAGGAGTCTCTCTTGGAAATACATTGTTTTCAGTTATAATCAACCAGTACTTCTTGAAGTATCGAGCCACTGCTTCAGGCATTTCACTTTCAGGAGCTTGCGTGGGATCTTTTGTATTCCCAGTTATACTCGAGTACATGATGTTGCACTTAGGGCTTTCCGGAACATTTCTTATAACTGGCGCTTTCCTTATGCACGCACTGCCAGCAGCTCTTCTGATGAGAGAGCCATCATGGGCAACTAGAAAGACAAAAGACAGAAGTTCTTTAAAAAATAAAGGAAATAGCACAGTGAAAATACATGCACCTATGAACAACCTCGAGAACGGAACAAAGGATTCTGAATGCGTACCTGCTGTCACCGTAACAAAAACCGCACCATTGAAAGTGATTTCTGAGAATGTGAAGGAAGAAGATAGTTTTCAGCCAAGTGTGAGGAGTGCCAGAGTTTTCAGTCGTAATGGAGTAGATAATCTAGCTTTTGTAAGCTCTAAAATGGACATCAGCGAAAAGAGCACTCAGCAAGTCGAAGTAAGTACTCGTATAATTTTTCACAAATAGCTTTGTCAAGTACTACGAATGTTAAATTGTACTAATGTTGCATTGATTATAAATATATATGTATTTTTCATTAACGTGATACAAAGAATACTCAGGCTTTTCTGGGTAATAACTGAAAGCTGTTCACCTACTAAAGAACTGAAATATGATTTTGTTTCTGAAGAGGTTTGAGTTCTCTAACCTTTCTGCCTGCCTGTGTGGGTGGCGGAACTTTCTTGTAATTATAGAAGATTGGATCTTTTATACCACCGGAAATGATCGTATTGATAAGTGTTCTTTTATGTGTATTATTTTACACAGTTTTTGAATTAATTTCATCTTCAGTTTTATGTTGAGTGTTCTTGTTAATACTTTTTTTTTAGTTCAAAAATTGCAAAGAATGTAGATCACTTAAAAAGACATTTTGTTTCCAGGATGTATTTGTAGGATTTCGCTTAAGAGCCATTTCTGTAGGAGAATCAAGCTTCACGATACAACAGACATTCACTGACGAAACCCAAGAGACTTCCATCACCAAAGGCATTGTCAAAATGCTACGCAATCCCATGTTCCACGTCATAAGCGTATCCCTGGCTGGTTTCGCAATGCTGTTCGATCCGTCTATCACCGTGATTGTAGATTACATTACGGACAAAGGACTCCCGGAAGACGATGCCAAGTACTTCATCAGTATGATGTCTTTCGGAGATCTCCTCGGAAGACTGTGCTTCGGGTGGGTGACAGATAGGAAGTATATGACAATGTCCAGGTTCATGCTGATGCTTCAAGTTGGCCAAGGAATCTGCTTCCTGCTACTGCCGTGGTTCGATTCCTTTTACGTGTTGATCACGTTCATTATGGTCTATGGTTTACTTTCTGGTGCCACGCTAGTCATGTATCCTATCCTGGTGGCGAATTACCTTGCGTCTGTGCAGTCTTTATCCATGGGGTTTATATCAGTATTCACTGGCATTTTGTCCTTTAGTGTTCCTCCTCTGATAGGTAAATATTTTGTGTCATATATAATCGTATATTTAAAGTTACAATTAAAATTTTTAGCAACAAAAGACAAGATTAGTATTATATTTTAAAACTGTCTGTAACGGAATCAAAATTAGAGCGAAACATGTCTTGAACGGAAATATTTTATATTCTCGTGAATCATTGGTCTAATAACAACAAAGTTGTATAGCGTTATAACTAAAATAGGTAATTTGTTTCTTTTTAAGTACTTTTCTTGAATTCTAGTTTGATAAATCATCTACAATACATGTTGAAGATATATTTTATATAACAAAACCATTTAATTAAAAATACTGAAATAATTTTTAATGAAGTATGTATATGTATAAAGACAAAAAATATGCGCATAGTAATCGTAAAAAATTTTTAGAAGAAAGCCAGTGAGTAAGTAGTGTTCAATATTAATTTTGATAGCCAAATGTTGCAGCATGAAAGACTTTAATACAGAAATGCAAGTGCGTAAAAGGTAGTATTTTAACATTACTATTTCGGTGGGGCAAATAATAGAATATTATTATTGTTGTTATTTTTGTATACATATATATAAATGTATGTATGTATACAATACAATATACATACAATATACATACTCGCTGCCTAACAGCTTGCATCATCACCACGTGATTATTTAAAAAGAGTCATAGTTTCCCGATTCGCTGATAACAAAGCAGAAATGAATTTGGATTCCGCGTTTGCACCGAAGTTGAGGTTTGGACGGGGGCAAGAAAAGGCGCCGAAAACCTCGCGCATTCAGGAAAAACCAACTTACAGTCAAAGTAACGATTTGGTAACAAAAATTGAAACGCGAGAGTTATACCATTGCACGGAAATTCTTTAAATTTACTTTACCATAATTTTTATTTTGTATATATAGTTCTGGTACGAGATCCGGCTGCAAGATTGCTGCGTTTATCGATTATATAATCAAAATAAAATTTTTATATTCAGTTATGAAAGGGCAATATGTTTTAGCCAGATTGCCTAATTAAATGTGCCCGCTAGTATTGATAATTAAATTAATATTAATTGACTTTTTGGAAAAAATCTTATTCATTTGCTATTAAAGTACTATACTCCACTTCATAGAAATATCCCCTGTAGCACAGCAATATTGACAAATGTCAGAAACAGAGAGTTTGCAATATTGACAAAAGCTGTACCGGCCAATATCTAACGGTTAACCTTTTGTCCAAAATTGGGCATTAGCCAATATCGGTAAAGGCTGGACGGGTTTAAAAACTATTTAGTGATTTTGGTCTAATTATATGTAGTGATTAATTTTATTTGTGTTCCACCTTGGTAATAAATCTCCTAATTAATACTCGTATCTGGAAATAATTTTTCTGGCGACATTTAATTATTCGGCCAGCTTGGGATTCGAACCTCTGATCATAAGCGTGACTGTAGAATGTGCTAACCACTAGACGCCATGGGTCTTGCTCCAGGATGTTAAAAGGTTGAAGTGAATATTTTTTAGTTTCGTGATGGCAACTTAAAAAATAAATAAATACATAAAGGGCTTTTCACTTTTGGTAATGAGTCACAAAGGAATTTTGAGTTTTGGATAAGGTAATAAGGAGGTCCTTTTTACAAAATACCTTTCTTAACGAAATTGCCTAGAATGACTTATTTTGTGGAATGTACGAAAGTTAAAATGACGTTACATTATGGGCTTTTTTTTCTAATTTATGAACTTTAAAGTTCAAAAATTAGAAAAGTACTTTAGATACAATTTTGACAGTTTTATCATTTTAAAAAATAAATAAACTGACGAATATTAAAATCTGACCTTGTAAAACTTTAATATCACAAAATCAGTATTTGGCAATATTGTCCGAAATTGGGATAAAATGACGAACAGACGCGTGCTCCCCTCCCCCCCCCCCTTGTTCAGGTTACCGTTCTTCGGAAAGATCGACCAGAATTGCTCGACGTCGATCTGCGCATCTTTCTTAGAATTATGGAATTAAAATTGTTTTTCAGCTTTTCCCCCAGGAAAAATAAAATATCTATTACAAAGAACAAATACTATAACGGTGTCATACATCGCAAGGAAAAAATCATAAAGGAAACATTGGAAAATTAACGTTTTGGAATGTCGTTGTTTTACGAGATCGCTCAGTACTGCCCGATGTCAATCTTCATGTTTCGTTTTTTACGTGAGATCAACAAAATTTAAACCATTAGTTATATTATTTATAACCTCTACTTACTATAAATAAACAGAATGTCAGCTTAAAAAATAAATACAAAACTTTTTTATGACGCTGAATATCGCAGTCCTAATATTGGGCAATATTCGCCAAAATCGAGACAAAACGACCGATTTGAGCCGATCAATTCCGTAATTGGCCAATACTGCTGTGATACTTGGTATACATAGAGAACGTGAAAAATGATAGTTGCCTGTTACAATTAAATTATTAAATTCATTTAATTTATTAGATTTATTTAAGCTTAAAGAAATGAACATAATTTTCATAATTTTTAATTTAAAAAAAAATAAATAATTAGATGTATTATTTATACGGCAACTATAAACTACATCATTCTTAACTTTAGTTAGAAATGTGACTTACGGTTAGTGAGTTTGGCAAAAATCTTCAAACTTGCTTATCGTTTTGTTGATCTAAAGGGAAGAAAAGCAATTAAAAAAAAAGTATTAAGCCATCATTATTAATTTCCTTTTATAGAAAACAACATTCCTTGTAGATTCCACAGTTAATAAAATATCATGAACATGCTACATATATGTTTTTGCGACGAAACAATAACATTAATAAACACTTTTTAAACGATGTGTTATTGAAGTTCAGCACATTATTCTTTTTATTAGACAGAAAACACTTCATTTTTTAAAACTCAAACATAACTTTAACCTTTGTAATTATATGTTAAGTTAAATAAAACAACTTTGAGTACTACGAGCTTCAAAACATAACAACAGGTTAGAATGAAAGCGTAGCTGAATAGTTGAGAACACTAGCAATCGAAGCATGCGCAAGGACTAAAAAATCTCGTTACAGCTGGCTATCGCTAGCTATCGCCGCTTGTTTAACTAATGATGCATCGCGTTAACTCTCTTTCCTTCTAAGCAGTTTTTAACAGCTAGCAACCCTTACTTGCGGCCCCTTTTACACAGGCAGAGGTTGTTTATCTCGTACAGAAAAAATTAGCTTTAATTTGATGTATAAATGATGAATATAAGCCATGAACGTTTAAATGTAAGAAAATATTGCCTGTTTACACCTGGCTGCAAAAAAGCAGCGGCCAAGCGCGCAGCGGCAACTGTCACTTTCCAAGTTCTCTTCGTATATTTCTGTGGAGTGGGGTAAAGTTTATTTTAATAACAAGTGAATCAATTTTTTTCCAAAAATTCAATTAATATTAATTTAATTAAAATATTAGCGGGCGCATTTTATCAGGCAACTTACCAAAACATATATTGCCCCTTTTATAATTGAATATAAAAAGTTTATTTTGATTATATACTCGATGAACGTAGCAATCTTGCAACCGGATCTTAGACTATGCTAAATTGGCTCATTGTGGGGGATAAATACAATGGGCGCTTGTCAGTGGGATTTTGGCATCCTACCCAAAGAGAAAAAAAAAAAAAAAAACCCCAACATAATGTAACGAACTTTTAAATATAACTGTATTTCTATTCTAAAATGAATGTCCTACGTTTTAAGTAACCAGTTTTTCTTTTGTGGCATGTAAATCGGTTAATCAGAGCACGAGTTATGAACTTTTAAAATTCCTATTGGATAACTCTATAGCCTTTGAAGATTTCTTGTTAAATATATTGCCAAGTTGGGTTCAGTTTTGGAGACTTATTTTTAACGCCTAATTTGACGATATCTAGTCAAAATTTGCCAAGCTTGGCAACATTTGGCGAGATTTTGAGGAATGCTTACCATCGTCGTAGTCGGACCATTAGCCGATTATAGTAGCACGAGAAGATACTTAAAGGTCTTGAAGTCATTATGCTAATAATTAGAAATCTATTAATTATACACTTTTTTAAAACTACCTTTATTATACGATAATTTTTTTCCTTCCATGCAGGTTATTTCAGAGACAATACTGGCTCATACGATGGAATGTTCATGATTACAGGATCTCTGTCAGTAATAGTGGGACTTCTGTGGCTGTTTGAACCATTACTCATACGATTTCAAAAGTCTCAGCGCAGTGCGTCTATTATTATCAGTTCATGAATTTGCAGTGAGTGACTGTGCTTTAAAATGCATCTCCGAAGTTGACTTGCGTAATATGCCGACTGCAAAGACTTGATATTTTGTTAGTGTTAGGACACGACAAATATGCATGTCTATTGAAGATATTCTTGATGACTTCAGGCTAATTATCACATGAGGGCAAAGAACCTGTGCGTACATCTGAAAATTTTAGACAACGGCAGTCCAACATATGGCTCGCCAATGGTTCAAATCCAGCCCACCAGCTACTGCTTGGAATTTTTTTAAGGGGCGAATTAAAAAAGAAGGAAATGTTGAATAATAAATCCCTTAGAAAAAGAGGAGAAAACACAGAAACAGTATGACATCTCTTTATCACAAATGGACAAACAAATAGCTCGAAAAAGTTGGACAACCCCGTTTTAGACACAGACTTTTTGGAAGAGACGTAAGAGCATTCCACGAAACATATTTCCATTTTATAATGTGTTTCATAGTCATTTTCGAAAAATTCATCACAATTTTTCTCTTGTTTAGGGTATAAAGGATCATAATATTTGTTAAAGGTCTCTGAGAAAAAAGTTGTATCCGTTTTGAGTAAGTATTGTTGACAGTAGCTGTCACCAATTGAGTTTGCATAGCATTTGTTAGAACAACATTTTTGTAGTCATATCTTAGTGCCCATAGCTCGTGATTTGAAATGTTTTACAGTGACTAATTTTCTGTGATGCAGAAGACAGTATTGTGAATCTCCACTGTAGTTCTGCATGAAAAGACTTCCACAAAAGCAGAACACTTTTATATCTCTATCTTGAGAATTAGTAATCTGCTTTCACACATGAACATGAAAGTGAAATCTAATCGTGTTTATTATCGTATAGAGGATATGAAACAACCGAAATACGAGAACCATGGATTTGAAATCATTGGATGGAATCGATAAATTTCGGTGAAGATTAATAGAGAACATTATTGTTTCTCAAAGAATGTGAACAATTTCTTCAAAATATAAAATTATTTGTCTTGATTTTAATGTAACAGAAATGAAATTTGTAGTATGTAAGGAATACCTGTAATTTTACCACACATATTGCTGTAAAATAATAGAGCACTGTGTGTAGTAAATCGACTCAAAAAAGACGGAATGTAGACTATGCCAGTTGCCATACGATCATTTTGGAATCAAAAATGATTGTATGGCAACTGGCATAGTCTACATCCCAACGTGTTAGCGTTACGTTTACCCACACCTTGTGCTGTAATAATTTTTTTTCAGAGTAAGCATATTAAGCATAAACAATAGAATGTGCGGCAATAGCTTAAAGTACTACGTACAATAGGTATCAAAAGTTTGGTACTTGTGGATTATAACGGCCACTAAAATCCAACTGCCAAACAAAATAGATATATTCCCAAGATGGTAGTGGTGAAATCTCTCGAAAATGTTTGAATTTTCGAGGATGTTTCCAGTCCTAAAGCATTGATCATAAGTTGCGATCTTGACGTAATCCAAACCTCGACAAGAAAGCTCAGTAGTTGTTGTAATCAACCAGTTGTACCGAGATAATTTATTGTTGTGCTAGACTACTGCCTTCAAATGACTCATGTAATAGAAATGATGTATGTTTTGTGTTAAATTAAATTTTTTATTGTTTTGTATTCGTGTTTATTAGTTCTGTTATTTTCTTTTTCAAAATGGTGATTTGATTATCTTAAATATAAATGTTCAGATACGTTTTTAGAATGGTTTAAGAAGTTTGATTTTTCCAAAGTTTGATACTCAGCTATTTAAATTGAATTCATGCACTGAAGTAGAATGAGATTATAGCTATTTATTTAATGTGGAAGGACCTAGGACCATTGAAAGCTCCGGTATGTACATAGTAGATATAGGAATCTCTAGATTGAACATAACGGGAGAAAACTTGATAACTCCAAGCAATAGCCATACTATTGGCATACGCATGCGCAAAATGGCAGTGTAAATTAAATTGTAATGGTATTTTCAATTATTTTAGAACAATCTGTATTTTAGAAAGTACTCGTATCTAAATATTTTCTCTCGAACTTATTTATTTTTCTAAAGGAATACAATGTACTATTTTACATTGATGGCAGCCATGGTAGTGGCATAAACGGAGCGAGTTTTGGGCATAAAAATCACACGATTAGAAGCATTCAATGCTTTATCTAGGTATTCTCAAATCTATGTTTTTGTAAGGTACCGATAATTATGTTAAAACTATGCAGGAAGAAACAAAGCACTCACAATTTCAGAGACGAACTGCGTTCATGAAAATTATTGATGTTATAACGAAGTTTTACAGATTTTCCCGTTTAATTGTATGGGTATCAACTAAAGTTTAAGAGCTTTTGTTACAAACATGTTAAATGAAAAAAATTTTGATTAATACAAATTGATTATGGTTACAATTTAGAAAAGACAAAGCACCAGCTACTTTTGCCCGTGTTATCTTATGACATTTCTTGCAGAGTACTGCAAAATTTTGAGGAAGTATTAATGGCTGACGGTGGATGCATTTTGATCTAAAATTAATGTAAAATGTTTTAACAGATCCTGTCTCTGTATACAAATTTGAAACAACAACAACAACAAACAAATAAAAAGTGTTTGCGTAAGCTTAATAATGAAATCGGTGCATTACAGCGATACCGAAATGTGAATAAAGTACTACGATAAATTTTGAAATGCATAAAAGTGAAATTGCATCAGATATGCGTTCTTGGGAATTAGTTTTCCGAACATGCCAAATAAAAATTCATAAATATGGATTTTTAATTAGTTTGTAGTTTTATGCTTAAAACTGTAGTTAAACTGCTAATGAAATTTACTCTTTGCTATATCCTTTAAATCAGGAAGTTTATTATTAATATATATATATATATATATATATATATATATATTGTGCCATCCTGGGCAACGGGCAGTCCGCTGTCCGGGAGGGCGGTGATTATCCTTGGGCTGGGCTGGGTATGGCTGTCAAATGACTGATTCGGAGTCACAAATGCGATTACATTATTTGATTGGACAATTTGATACATCTTTCCTTGGCAGTTGCGTCCACGCGAAATTTTTTTTCCCCGAGTGCGTCAGCCCCTTTTATTAACTTTTGAGGCCGTGTCACATGACCCGCGCACATTGCAATTATTGGCTGATACCAAAATCTGGGCAGCGGGTTTTCAAGGTTTCTTGTGCTTTTTAAGTCACCAGACTGACTGGGCGAGGGGACAGTCTAAAAAATTACAAAGGAATTGCAAGGAACAGTGTATTAGTTGCGTTTTTGAAAGCGAATTTCCTTTGTTCCCAACCACGCAGTTTAGCAGTTTGGGATTTTAGCAGTATTTTGATTTATTATGTTATATATACAGGGTGTCCAGCCTTAATGTGACCCAATAGCTAATTCCCAAACCATTCGGTTTAGATGTGCACTTCCAATTTGAAAAATGTTTTAAAAAAGGTAAAGAATGCTTTTACGTGCTTTTCGAACCAAAAAACCCATTTAGAAAAAAATTACAAAAATTAAATTTTTATACGGTCCCCAGGTCCTGTCACTTATATTTAGGAAAAGGTGCAGTACACAAAAACAAAGTAAACACAAAAAGTTTCATTTTATTACGATAAAAACTGACCAAGTTATGGAACTTTGAAAATCATACATTTCATCCATTTTCTCGGCCAATTTCAAGAAGCTAGTAAGGGACCGTCTCCAAGGTGAAATTAATTGGAACTCTGCCAGGAAACATTCTTGCACGTCACTCTTATGTAAATCGTTTTTAAATTTAAAAGTACACACATTACGTTAATATTACAATAACTGAGTACTTAAGAAACAAAATTTATTCTGTGTACGTGTAAAACATAGATAAAATAAAATATTTTGGACGAAGAAAACTTTTCAAAAGCAGTTCCAAAAAAATAGACTTATTTGCCTGCGGCTTCAGACTGATTTGCTGCGGTACTGATCATGGCAAACGTTAAAAATCTGTTGTGTAGTCGCTTGCAATTGCATACATTCGTATTCTAATATTACGAATTCTAGTACAGGAGAACGAGATGTATACAAATGAAGAATACTGCTAAATGGTACAGTTGTATGGGCAGTGTAATCGAAATAAGAGAGAGGCCGCAAGACTTTATGCCATTACATTTCCCAGTCGAAGACATCTATCTTATTGTACAATTGCCCGTGCTGTTCAACGCTTGTATAGAACTGGGAGTTGTCATAGACGTATTCCCTTGTCTCGTGCCACACCTTCAAGCTTGCGGATACCCGCTGAGGATGTTCTAGGATATGCCCTGGCTCATCCTGAAAGTAGTGTCCAGGATATTAGCAAGGCTTGTTCCTACTCAAAATCGACGGTGTGGAACATATTACATACGTACGGTGCATTTCCTTATCGTCCAGTCCTGGCGCAGGAGCTAATGCCTGGAGACCAGTTGTATACATCTCGTTCTCCCATACTAGAATTCGTAATATTAGAATACGGCTGTATGCAATTGCAAGCGACTACACAACAGATTTTTAACGTTCGCCATGATCAGTATCGCAGCAAATCAGTCTGAAGCCGCAGGCAAATAAGTCTATTTTTTTGGAACTGCTTTTGAAAAGTTTTCTTCGTCCAAAATATTTTATTTTATCTATGTTTTACACGTACACAGAATAAATTTTGTTTCTTAAGTACTCAATTATTGTAATATTAACGTAATGTATGTACTTTTAAATTTAAAAACGATTTACATAAGAGTGACGTGCAAGAGCGAAAGTTTGCTGGCAGAGTTCCAATTAATTTCACTTTGGAGACGGTCCCTTACTAGCTTCTTGAAATTGGCCGAGAAATTGAATGAAATGTATGATTTTCAAAGTTCCATAACTTGGTCAGTTTTTATCGTAATAAAATGAAACTTTTTGTGTTTACTTTGTTTTTGTGTACTGCATCTTTTCCTAAATATAAGTGACTAGCTGAAGTACCCGTCCTTGACGGGTTAGTGAATGCAAATTTCCAAAAAGCAAGAACTTTCGTCAGCATTGTAGGAGTACACAGAATGGATGTAGTGTGTTGCCAAAGTAAAGAAAGCGAAGTTATAATTTTTATGTATTGTTAAAATATTACAGGTTAGAGAGTAACTAAGTAATATCATTTCATTCGCTTTAGTCGTAATTATGTGATGCGCGAACGAATATTTACGCATATTGAAATAATTTTCGCAAAATCTCAAAATCTAATCAATATTTTTTGAAAAATTGGAAGCCTAGAATTTAAGTTGAGTGACTACCTATCATGTCAACCAATTTCGTTTCATTCCCTGCAGTCTTTATTTCGTGATGCTGGAACAAAATTTCAGCATTTTAAAACGATTTTCACAAAATCTCAAAATGTAATCAAAATATTTTAAAAATTCAACGCCTATAAATTAAGATTAGCAACTACCTATCATATCACTAAATTTCGTATCATTCGTATTAGTCGTTATTACGTGATGTTTGAAGAAATATAAACGTATTTTGAGAGAATTTTCACAAAATCTCAAAATCTAATAAAAATGTTTAAAAAATTGGACACCTATAGTTTATGTTGAGCAACCATCTATCATGTGACCAAATTTCATATCATTCGCTTTAGTCGTTATTACGTAATGCGTGAACAAAGATTCACTCAGTTTTAAACGATTTTCGCAAAATCTCGAAATCTGATCGATTTTTTTTAATTAGATGTTATAGTTTAAGGTGAGTGACCACCTATCATTTCACCAAATATCATTTTTTCACCTTTGCAGTTATTACGTGTAATGCGCGAACACAAATTTACGCAGTTTGAAATGATTTTCGCAAAATCTCAAAATCCAATCAAGATTTTTTAAAAATTCGACGCCTATGTTTTAAGTTGAATGACCACCTATCATGACACCAATTCATCATCGCTCAGTCGTTTTACGTAGCTGACAAATTACGCGTTGAAGATTTCGCAAATCTCAAATCGATCAAGATTTTTAAATTGACGCTATGTTTAGTGATGACACCATCATGACACCAATTCATATCATCGCTTCGTCGTTTCTACGTGATGCTTGAACACAAATTTACGAGTTGAATTTTTCGCAAAATCTCATAATCCAATCAAGATTTTTTCAAAATTCGATGCCTATGTTTTAAGTTGAGTGACCACCTATCATGGCACCCAATTTCATATCATTCGCTTCAGTCGTTTTTACGTGATGCTTAAACAAAAAAAAGCGTCACGGACAGAATGACAGAAGGACAGAATGACAGAATGACAGACAGACAAACTTTTTTTTGAGGGTCGCATCGGATTCCCGGGTGCTTGAAACGGATAGAAATCGCAAAATTTTTGAATTCCAAGAAGTGTACAGACAAAAGTCTAATTTTATTTATATAGATAGGACCTGAGGACCGTATAAAAATTTAATTTTTGTAATTTTTTTCTAAATGGGTTTTTTGGTTCGAAGAGCACGTAAAAACATTCTTTACCCTTTTTAAAACATTTTTTAAATTGGAAGTGCATATCTAAACCGAACGGTTCGGGAATTAGCTATTGGGTCACATTAAGGCTGGACACCCTGTATATATATATGTGTGTGTGTGTGTGTAAAGCAATGTAAACATGATGCAAAAGAACTGAAAAATAGAAGTTTGAAATGTAAATCTTTCCACATCCAAAAGCTAACTTGTACAAAGTGTCCCAAAATGATACTAAGGCGTTTTAATTCTTTATTCATTAGAGGTAAGTAGGCAGTGTAATGAAAAAAGGTCTAAAATATGGCAGGAAGAAAGACTAACATTAAGAAAAAAATTCCTCTCGTTAATATCCAGATGGTTACATTTTTAAAATGTGTATACGATTCCTGAACAAAAAAAATTCCCAATTAGTAAAATGTGCCCCTTAAATGAGGTGATGCACAACACCCTGTCAAAAAAAAAAAAAAAAAGTATTTGAGTGTAAGTCAAATTTTGTACGTCAGTTTCACATTTAAAATATTTTTCTCCGTGAAAGGGAATCATGTCATACGTAACAATCACTTCTCATATTTCTTTCTAGTAATGCGTTTTCCCAAAAACTAATTAGTTATTAACAAAACTAAAATAGGAAATTCGGCTCTACTACTTTTTTGAGTGCGCGTACAAAATTTCTGCCTTTCATCATAAAGCGTTTGAAGGGGATATCTTTAAACAAAGATGGTGAGGGGATGTACATGAATTTTAGTGTAAATGTTTATTGCTAGAGTAAGGTGACCATACGTCCCCAATTTTCGAGGACAGTCCCCGATTTCTGTGCTTTTTTGCGGTTTGTCCTCGAAAAGTACAGAAGCAATTGAGGACATTGTTTAATTATTACCCTGTTTTTTAATTAGAAGTGTTAATTATTTCATTGATTATAAAAATCTCCCCAATTTTGTTTCAGAATTGGATCTTCAATTCTGCGTTCGAATATATGGTCACCTAGCTAGAATGTAAAATATTATTTTCTTTCGTAATTTCTGTAAGACTCGTCATTCGTACGTGACTGATCAACGGGCGCGAATTTTCCCTTCAAGAGTCATTGAAAAGTGGTTTAAATCAGCATACATTTATCTTCATATCTCTGACACGTTTTAGGATATCATTCTCAAATTTTGTACATCTCCTCATTAGTGTATGGGGGCACATTTTACTAGCTGCGAATTTTTTGTACGGGAGGTCGTATACAAATTTTAAAGTGTCACTTTTTGAAAATTGACCAATTGACCAGAGGAATTTTTTCTTAAACGTAGTCTTTCTCCTATCTTATTTTGAACATTTTCAATTTACATAGTCCACTTATTTCTAACGGATAAAGAGTTAAAGCGTGTTACCAACGTCTACTTAGTTTTTGAGTTCGACATATGGAGTCCCTTCGAAGCCGCCCCGATGCGATGATTAACTTGCTTACCGTGTCGGGCCGCCTCTGGTTAGAAAAATAAGATGGTTTAGTGGAAAAAACCTACAAAAAGGTACAAATTATTTTCGTTCTATATGAATTCTGAAGAGCTTCGAGATATATTGGCCGTTATAAAAAAGCCGAAAGGAAAAAAAAAAGTAAGAAAATCTGAAACACTTTCAGATTTTAAATACGCACTAAAGCGCTACATATTAAAAGCGTAATCCATGCACCTTCCTTATTTTTTTTCCTTATTCCATTAAGTAGGAAAGTGTATCATTATTCATGAGTGTGATTAAATAAATTTAAAATTGATATTTCTAACATCCTTTTTCTGGATGTAATACATTAGAAATAGGAGGAAAAAAGACGCCCAGAAAAATGTATAATTCGAACTGAATCAAAGTTTCAAAAACTTAAATGTTTTGTTTGCTTGTATAACATGTTTATTCGATTTGCGTGCTTGTTCCGAAGACCTCTTATAAATCCACGTCAGAAGGAAAAACTTATTCAGGGGTATTCTTTATCCAAGCGTAGCAGACGATAAAAGGATTTTTTGAAATTAAGAACTGCGTATTCTATAAGTATGTGCCATCTGTCGACGGCTTTGTAAAATAAAAATTCTTGTATTGATTTTTTTTTTTGGAGGAAAGATAGGTTTTTTTTTGTATATTATAGGAGCAGTGTTTTTTTCGGGCGATAAAAAGTAGCCTGTTTGTTAATCCATTACTTAACTGTCTTTATTCCATATTTCATCCAAATCCGTCAAACCGTTTTAGCGTGAAGGAGTAACAAAGATAAATACAAACATTAACATTTATAATATTAGTATGATGATGATTTGTGAGATAAGAACAATTACTTCTAAATTTAAGAGACGCTATAGTTACTGTAATATGACAGCACATCTCATAATTGCTCTACTCTAGGGGTAGAATATGTACAGGGTGACAGTGTAGTTACTGTAATATGACAGCACATCTCATAATTGTTCTACTATAGGGGTAGAATATGTTATACAGGGTGATCAATTTAAAAGAGTACTCGATCGTTTTTCTTATTACTCTTAAATCCGACGTATTTGGCAACTATTCTAATCCTGAGGTATAATTGCTCGAACCTTATTCAAGTGTGGGAGACAATTTCTATCCCTTTAGAAGTGTTACAACTTTATTTGTGAGATGAAACAGACATGGAGATGCACAATGTTACTTAATCCTGCGATAATTTTATTTTTAAAATACATAATTTATTTCAAATTTTTTACATTATTATTCCTTACAACAAATGTCGAAAAAGCTCACCACCATTTTGAATGCAAACATGAACACGTCGAATCAAGTTTTATGACACACTTCACAACATTGCTGGTGCTATTGACGAGATTTCTTCAGTTGTGATTTGTTTTAATTCATCGATGTTTGCAGGACTTCCCTGAAAAACCTAGTTTTGAAAATAACCCCCCAAAATGAAATCTATTGGGGTGAGGAATAATTTATAGTGGAATGATAATGTAAAAACTTGAATCAAATTATATTTTTCGAAAATAAAATTATCACAGGATCAAGTAACATTGTGCATCACCATTTCTGCTTTACCTCTCAAATAAAGTTGCAACAGTGCTGGAAATTGTCTCCCACTCTTAAACAAGTTTTAACGCATTATACTTCAGTGTTCGAATAGTTGCCACTTCCGCCAGATTGAATTATAATAATAAAAACCAACGGGTACTTTTTTAAATTGATGGCCCTCTGTAATATAACAACTCTAGCTTTATTCATTTAAAAGATAATCGAATATATCTATACTTCAACTTGCATTGTGCATCACCATTTCTGCTTTACCTCACAAATAAAGTTGCAACAGTGCTGGAAATTGTCTCCAACTCTTAAACAAATTTTAACGCATTATACTTCAGTAATCGAATAGTTGCCACTTCCGCCGGATTGAAGGATAATAATAAAAACCAATGGGTACTTTTTTAAATTGATCGCCCTCTGTAATATAACAACTCTAGCTTTATTCATTTAAAAGATAATCGAATATATCTATACTTCAACTTGCATTCAGTAGATTCTGTCTTCATAAACATAACAAATACACTATTTCTATTAAAAAGTAAAATAAAATATTTAAAATTCTTCAAAATCTAAAGGCACGCATGAGTATTGACAGTAACAGCTTGACCACAGGAAAAAGAAATTTGTTTTTTAAGGCAATTTTTGCCCAGAGAAAGTTTCTTGTATTTCTTGAAACAGAGGACACTAGTTATTTGGAAACGGTCGGGGAATGAAAACTTCTTGTATGGTAACGTGTGGTGGTAATGGTATGACGTAGTGTAAGACTTGCAAAAGAGATATTGCAAAACTAGAAAATAGATAAGTGTTAACTATATAACCAATTTAATGGGTTTCACTGCAGTTCGACAGCAATATCGGTATGGTAATTGGTTGAAGCGATCGTAGAATCGTTCGAAATAGGTCATGAGCATTCTAATTTTTGGTGTGCTATTGAGACAAAAAATAAAAATGCTCTTTAAAACCTTGAAAAAATTACGAATCAAGCTTCAGTCTGTAAAAATAAATATCGCTGTATGAACCACTTTCAACATAGTACGTTGTGAAATAAACATAAGGTAATACATAACATCAATATATATATTTATTTGTACCTATTATTAAAATTATTTGTACTCAGGAGCAAAAACACTTACCATCACCCATTTATGTGCAAAATAATAAAGGTGAATAGAAGAAAACTGAGAAGAAACAGAATCATAACATTCCATAGAAACAGATAAACAGGGTGGTTATAATCAATCTTCCCCTATAAACAGTATTCTGCATCTTAAACGGATGAACCGATAGCCACTAGATTCGGCATATGGACTGTACTGTACACGAGATACTCTCAAGGAAAAGTTTCAAAAATTTTAGTTTAAAAAATATCCACTAGGTGGTGTTTGCATGGCGGATTCAGATAAAAAATGATCCAAATTAGTCAATAAATGTTCAAAAACTATTGAATAAACAAATATTGAAATTGTTTGTACATTTTGAATCAGCCATTTCCATTGTTAAATTTACTGTTTTTACATGCAAAGCGCAAACTATTAGGCTGTAACGAAAGTTTTCCGCCACTCCAAGTATTGCCTGCACAAGCAGTTCGCGTTGGTGTCTTTGCCAATATTTTGTAAAACGATTTTTGTTATTTGAAAGAAAAGACTTGTTTTAGAGCACTGTGTTGTGAAATCCGTAAAATATCGTTATGATTAAGTATAAGGTGTCTGAAATGGAACTACCACGCTACCAGATTGATCCATCATTTACTCTCAGTTCTGTCGCAAAAAGTCAGCTACAGAATGACACTGAATGATGTGTACAGCTTAAGGTACTACTGCTGTATCATATGACACTGTGAAGATTTGGTACCGAAAGTTCAAAAACGAGGACTAGGATATTAAAGAAGCAGAGCGCTCTGACCAGACTACTGATGCTGATGAGACCCGCCTACGAGAATTTGTGGAAGAAGATAAAATATTCATCCACGAGAGCTAGCTAAAAGAGTTAGACTTTAGTGCCATGTCCATTAGTCGCGCTAAGCATCGCATAAACTTGACATATAAGGTCAATAGCTGGGTACCGCGTGAGCTGACTCAAGCAAATCTGGCGGAAAACTTTCGTTACAACCTGATATATAGTGGATATTTATTAACTAATTTCTTCGAACTTCCTTGAACGCACCTTATGTATATTCTATGCACAAAATTTGATTTCGATCCATTCTCTTTTATAGCTGTAGAACCCTGTGTATGAAGGAATTTTAATTATCGCCTCCTTGTATGAAAGAAGCGAAAATAATAACAGATGAGGGAAAATAATTCATTAAAAGTAACCACAAAAGAAAGCAGAAGCTGCAGTTTTTAGCAGCTGTATGTGGCACTCAGTAATAGCGTATTCCAGCAATAAAATCGGACCAAAGAGGGGAAAGGAAAGGTTAACAACGCGGCATCGTGAAATGAAATAACATTTTTTAAACTTACTCAAAATATCCTGCATTTGACATTTATTAAACTACTTTCAACAAAATTCTGTAGTGTTAAAAGTATTTTAATAATATACTGTCCAAAATGAAATATTTACACATGCAGCAGATAAAATATGACCATCTATGACTTGCACATACAACTTCCTTGTTGGGAAACTTTCTTCCCTGTTGATAAAATCTTGGCAATGCAAAGGTCTCGTCCATGTAAATAATCTTTAGTATATAGTAAATGTTTTTCTTCCACAAAACATTGTGTTGAAGATGACACCAGAGTAATTTACAGTTGAAAAGAGGATGACAGTATTATATATTCGTTCTTAACTCAACTTAGCGAGTTGATATTCGTTTACATAAATTTATCTGATTTCCAGCCTTGAATTGTTTAAGGTTCTTCCTCTATTTTTATCAGCTTTGTTTAGTTCCGTTGGAGCTGGTGATTATCTCAAGATTCTTGCTCTGTTCGATTTGTTTGAGTTTTTCATTTTTTAGCGCCTCTTTCTTGTCTTGGGTTCTGTGATGGATCCGACCCATGAGTGGCTCAAAGAGCCAGATGGCACCGGATACAATCGAAAGTGCTCCCGTCAGGTAAAACATACCGTCATAAGATCCAACATGGTCTCTGAAGTGACCTGTTTGAGGGAAAAGAAAGATATAAAATAAGTCTAGGATGCATCATGACCTTGGAAGAATGAAGAACTGCAGTTGCTCCAAGCCGTTTTGTCTACAGAATAAAACAAAATGTATGGCGTTGAAAAATCAATTAGCCCTATTTCTAACATTAGAAGAAAACCGAATTACTTTAACTGGATCGATGGGACTAATTTTCAGTGTTTCTCATGAACATATTTGCACCCAATTCAAAGATATTCTGTTGGGTTAGTTAGTTAGTTTGTGGGATTACGGCCGATAAGCTACGCTCGTCTAGGCCGAGGGGTGGGGTGCCCTCTGTGGGGCTAAGGGGTCCTTACCCGTATTAACTCCCAGTTTCGGAGGAAACCAAGGAAAACTCCGAAATTTTACTTCGGCGGACGCGACCTGGTTTTGAACCAGGCACCTTCCATTTTCCAGTACAGAGCGCTATGCGCTATGCCTCTGGTCTTTTGGGTTAGACCTGTAAGTGAAAAGGCTCCAACGAACATTCTAGTCAAATATGGTGGACGAATTACTCTTGAAGTTTCATTTTTGTCTTGCTTTTTTAATTCAAGGAGGCTCCTTTTCTTCCTTCAACCAGACCTTCTTCCAAAGTCACGTTGAAATATATTTTTGGAGGCACGGAGGATATTTAATTTTGGGTCTAATTTCAAATGCGTACTGAGTCAAATTTGAAATGTGTCAAAATTGTGCATAGACAAGCATTTTAAGATGCATGACAGCATTCAGTGCCTAGACCAGTTCGAAATAATTCGACAAATTTGTATGGTGATACAATTTTAGAGGCATAAAGGAAATCTAACTCACTTTAAAATATGTAATTTATTTATATATTATTATTTTTTAAAATAGAGATACATTTTAAAAAAATTTTCCCCCCTCACTACTAAACTTGATACACTTTTCTTCTGCACAGAAAAAACACAATATCTTTTAACTACTATACCTCGAAAATTCAAACTCAATTTTGATAATTGAAAAAAGTTGCATTTTTATGTGTAAAATTCATTAGCATACTGGAATCAGAAAATTTTATAAAGATCAGCCATGTGGTTTGGCTTAGTGCTAGTAAAAAAATTCTAGTATATTACTTTGGAAATTGCATTCGATTTCCATTATTTTTAACGTTTCTCAGTAGAACTCAATGTTTTCAAACATAAATATTCTCAATTCTTTTTTTAATTCAAGCAAAAACGAAAAATCTTTCGTAAACGGCATTATATTTACTGGTTAAAACTAAAAAGTGTAGACGGTTTTTTTTTTGGTAAAGTTTGACAAGCTTTACCTTGATTGTTTGAGAGGTAAATCTAACAAGATTGAAAGATATTGCAAAGCAATACATCATAGAAGATTTTAAGTTAGGAATAATTCTTATCAACGGTTACAAGCTATAGAACATTGTACATCGAATATTCAATGACACTTACACGAAAAGTATTGTTTGTTCAGAGTAGTTGGTATCACTATTATTTAATCTTAAATTGGATTTTTTGAAAAATGTAAATTTAAAGTTTAAATATGATTTCAAAGAATCTGTCTACCTACCTATATATAGAATTCTCTAAACGTGGACAAATTACGATGAAATTTGTGGAAACGATCGTGGTGTACGATCGAAGATTCGAAGTAAAAATTAGTTTTCTTCCAGGTTTTTCAGGAAACGATTAGGAGGTTAAAAGCTGCAATTTTACTGAAATTTTCCAGGGATAATAGATTTTTTTTCTCTAAAAAAATTATACTAGGTATATATTTGGCATAGGAAAGACTAGTTTGCTTTAAAATGTCTGAAAAGATTTATGCTTTGGATATGCATACATTCACTTCAAAATACAGTGGACTCCGCTTAATGTGATCAGTTTGGGACACCGTGAAATTGATAACAATAACCGATTGATAACAATAAACGATATGCAAAATTAGATAAATTTCCCCCCCCACTCTAATTTGCACGTACTAAATTTCAAAATAAAATGGAAAAAGTCACCTTATATTTAGGTACTGTATATTATCCTTTAAAACACAAGAATTGTATAGATAATTAAAAAAATTTATCAATGGTTGTTTGTCTACAATTTTTTCTTAGAAGGTTATTAATAAATTGTTCGTATTCATAATGTTTTTTAAAGTCATCGGAGCGGTGTTGAACTTCACGTTTCAAAACTTCTAATGCATGTCTCATTTCAGCACTTGTAGGAGGTGACTCAATATCAACAGATTCTTCATGGGACTCATCAGTTCCATCATTCGTCTGTTTTCCTATGGCAATCTGACAGACTTCAGATTCTGTTAATGTGGAAGCTACTGGGATGCTTTGATCTACTTCCACCCATGCCTCGAACTCTTCAGGGGTCATATCCGAAGGAATTTCAATCTTTTCTTCAGATTTCTGGTCATTTTTTTCGCAAGATCCTGCGTAGGCGAAGCAGTTTCTGATCGTTTGAGCAGAAACTCGATTCCAGGAAGCTGTTAACAGGTGCACCGCATCAAGAACGTTAGTTTTCATGGCCAAATCATTTGCTTTAAGATTTTGTGTGCACTCTATTTCATCCAGTAATCGTGCCCGCATTTCGTGGCGATAATATGCTTTCAAAGCATGAATAATTCCTTGATCACAAGGCTGCAAAAGGGAAGTAGTGTTTGCGGGTAAAAAAACAACATTAATATACTTCAGAGTGACATTTAAAACGTGTGCAGTGCAATTGTCCACAAGGAGAAGATTATCTTGTTTCAGCTTATCGTCCCACTTACGTATCCAGTCATTGAAAATGACTGTTGTCATCCAGGAATTCTTGTTGGCACAGTAGTCGACAGGAAGTTTTTTAACACCTTTAAAACAACGAGGATTCTCACTTTTCCCGATGACTAAAAGTCTCTGTTTTTCTCTAGACATACTGACGCAACATAAAACAGTGATACGTTCTTTTGAGACTTTATGTCCTTTTAAGCTTTCATTCTTAAATAAGTATGTATGTTCTGGTAGTGCTCTAAAATACAAAGCTGTTTCGTCGGCATTGTACACATTTTATGGTGAATATGAGGCAATTAGTTTTGGCCACTCGTCTCGTAGCCAATTTTCCGCTGCTGGTTTATCGGCATCTTTTTGTTCGCCGTGAATTCTCTTGTAAACTATATTTTCGCGTGTCTTCCATCGCTGAAACCAACCATTTGTTGCAACAAAATATTTTTTCCCCATTTGAGCAGCTAAACTTTCTGCTTTTTGTTGCATAAGGGGTCCGTTGACTGGAGCATCACGTTCTCGAACATTTTCAAACCAAAGTCTTAGAGCCTTTTCAACTTGCTCATCTTTACCAGCTCTATTACGCTTGCACTCCGTATTTTCATTTTGTTTATCTCTTCTAGTAAGTTCATCACGATTTTTCAAAATTTTACACAATAAAGGCTGAGAAATGTTCAACTGCGCTGCAGCATTGCGCTGACTCATTTTTGGTAACCTGTCATAACGATTTAAAATTTCGATCTTTTGTTTTAACGTTAAATCATTTCGCTTTCTGTCTTCCATATCGACAAGCTGCATGTAAGGGAGCAAGGCATAAAATGTGAATACGCTCCTTCTGAGTTCCGATAATGTCCAGTTCACATGCGCTGAAGATTGAGGGGAACTCCAGGGGTAAACAATGTATTGAAGGAAACGTTCGCAGGAAAAAAGTTCCCGTTCCGTCTATCTATCATGTGAGGGGTGTGGTTTTATGGGTTACTGTTTGTCGGCTCATTCCGACTGGTCATAAGAAAAGCCATAAATTTTTCGATTACAATGCCCAGCAAGCGAAAACGGGCCAGAAAACGGTTATCTGACAACCACTGACCACCAGCAGGATGTGCGTGGAGAGGGGAATTCCAGGAAAGTGTAATTCCTCTCTCCTTTGTTCATTCCCCATTTCCCTAGGTGGAAGAGGGAGAATTCTGGGAAATTCAAACAACAGCAAAGGGAAAGAAAAGAATGGGTTCCTTCTGAATACATTGTGAATATTCCTTTGCCAGTTAAAATGAGGTTCGAAAACTGATAACATTAACCGATGTAATGATCACATAAAGCGATAATTTAACATACAAATGAATAGAGAAAATCGGGACCAAGTGATTTCGATAACAATAAGCGATTGATAACATTAACCGCGATCACATTAAGCGGAGTCCACTGTATCTGCATTTTCACGAACATTAAGAAAATGTATTAACAATAATCGTGTTTTTCTTTTTGCTTCATGAAAAGGAGTTAATTTTAATATCAACTTGGAAAAAAAAAGAGTTTCTATTTTAAATTTTTCATTGCTGTTACTCACCAATCATCGGTGGAATTGCAAATGAAATGATTCCAGAAAGAAAGCCAACGCAGCCCATGCCAACAGCCTGCAAGTTACTATCCACATATCGTAACACCAGAAGAGGAAAGTGTGTCAGAACGGCGCCTGCTGTCAAGCCATAGAAAACCAGGAGCAACCCAAACGTATAAAGAGACATGGCAAAAGGGAAGAGCGCTATGGATATTCCTTGGAAGACGAAAGCCAGAGTTATGAAGATGGGAATAGGTATAATGCCTCTGTCTGTTATCCATCCAAAGCCTAATCGGCCTGAAAATACAGTATTACATAAGATGATTACCATAAAAGGTGACGTTTCTCCTTGAACATCACTGTATCAATCTACTGAATGTGGAGCAAAAATACTTCTAGATACTTTTTCTTTTTCATTTGGCGTGATACGAAATGGCGAAAATTTATGTTCAGTTTTCATTGAAGAACTCGGGGATGTATTAAAGAAAAAGTTTTTAATTAGACTTTATGAAGTTTCCCCCCCTGAATGTGATTTTTATTATTAGTGATTAAAAGATTAGTAAATAATAAATTCTGAGCATGACAAAACCTAATGAATAAAAATCTATTAAATGGATACACATTTTTTATATAGATTGTCCACGTTAAACTTTACCGGCCTTATTTTAATCCTAGATGAATACTTTCAGTTACATAAAAGGTCAATTTAGATGCAAAGTTCAGATATTAAAAGTTTAAAACGAAAAAATGTTTCGTGAAAAATGCATAATCTAAAGTTGTATTCAGTCTTCAGTTATCTACATTCGCATTTAGGGAAATCTTGCCCATACAAAAACCTCGCAAACACAAAAAATTCGATGTTTGTAAGACCAATAGTCACTGAAATATGAATCATGGCGTTTAGTGACTTACACACCATTTTATACACGTGATCATTTACATATTTCCATGCTATTTTCATACAGTCAGTACAATTTGTTTATTTCCATAATGTTTTATTTTTGTTTGCGTTTCTTCGCGAGGAAGCACTACTTAGTATGTCATCATTTCAAATTACTCTGTTAAAATTGTATGAGCTTGTGCACTGTGTTTTTATTTTGCTGTACAAAATATGCATTTTTTTTCAATTGTAGTGATTAGGCAAATGTTATGCTGTTTTTGACTTACAACACTTTTGCCACGATCCTACTCTAAATGCTCGTTCTTCTTCTGATGAGGTGATATGTTCCCATCTCCATTTGTGTACGGTGGTCACACTATGCGTTAACATTTTGAACTCGAATTTATCCCTAAATATTAGTCGTTCGAATATTGAGCTCTTTGTGTTTGCAATGCTCCCCTAAATATGAATATAGGGACCTAGGGGCTGTATACAAATTTAGAATGTGCAGTTTTTCACTAATTTTTTCTTTCTTTTCTTTTCGTTTGTTCTTTTCACTCTGGACACAACATTCTAAAATTTGACCATTTTTGTAACTGGAAATATGCGTCTAGGACTAACGATTACGAAAATAAAATTCGTTCAAGTTAAACGTGGTCAAGTTCCATATAATTACTCGAAAACTAATGTAGCCCATGGTTACTAACCTCATATCGAAACAACATAAGAGAAAAGAACATTTGAATTATTTATTACTCAAGTATTAATAAATAATTGAAATGTTCTAATGCATTTGTGCTATCGAATGCATTGATGTAACTAGAAAACGATTAAAAGTTACTGAGAGATGAGGGGGGATTCCTCTAAAGAAGTTTCCAAATCGCGCCTGTGGTAACTATACAAATCTAATTTTTCTAAAGCTACTGAAAATTTTCTAGATAAAGCTTACTCCATTGTCAACTGTTCATTTACAATTGTGAATGCACATTTCAAATTTACTAATGGAAGATATTTTAAACAATTTCGGCATTATGTAAACTTATTCAAAAAGTCTGTTGAATAAACTATTCGATTGCTTTCCCAAGGTAGTACAGTGATTTTTTAAAACTTAACAAACTTTTCCTCATTTATTTATTCAAACAGTCTAAAATTCGAATGGAGTGAAGTTGTTCAACATCATAGTTTTGTTCTCTTCCAAAATGCTCATAGGCTAAATTCTATACGAAACACATTCATCCCACCTATTTCGTTTCTTGACAGTATATTTTGCAGATTGTGTAGTGTTTGAAGTTTTACCAATGAACGACCGAAAGCTCCCTTTGGAATAAGGTAACTAAACTTTTGAATATAGGATTAGGGACTCCTAACTCTCAAAAAATAGCATTTAACTAACAATTTCTTAGGAAAAGAAATAAAAAGGAAACATAAGCCAGAAACTACTTTGCTAACACATGCACACTTACTTACCGATCAAATCTCCAAAAGCCATGGCATTTATAAGGTATTTTCCGTACAACTCGGAAATGCCTTTGTCTTTACCGTAGTCCACGATGACGGTTAGAATGGGAATGAAGATGACAATGTACGTCGTAATGCCAATGTTGATGAGCACGTAAGCTGGACTGGTATACAGGAAGGCGATGCCTCGAATACTGTCCATCAAAGATGGTTGAATGGGGGGTGCCGCTGGCGTCTTCTCTGAGATATTGGTTGCGTTCAGCTCATTATTTCTTGCTTCTAAGTCTGCAGTTACGGTTGGAAGTTGGGGAGTAGAGGCCTTGCCGTCGGAAAGTTTATGTCCGTTCTGTAACGAAAAGATGTAAAGTTTACTAGCTTTTGAGAAAAAGAAAAAACATTTTTCAGGATGTTGGGGAAAGACGGCTTTGTCGTTGGAAACTTCATTTCCGTTCAGTAATGAAAAGATGTATAGTTTATTATTTTACGAGAAAAATAAAGATTTTTTTATAACAAAGTTGTGAATCTTGTAGACACAATAAGTCAGCAAAATTAAATTTTCCCGGATTTTTTTTTTTTTTTTTTTTTTTTTTGTTGTAGATATTATTGGAAACAACATATTGTCTATTGAGCCACTGCTGGATTTTTTTTTTAAATCTTCAGATGCCGTTACATTGATATTGTTACGAAAATCTGGTAGTGGGTGTACGATAAATTGTCCAATAAGCTTGAAAAATCAAAAATAACACTTTATTCGACGAAACGAAGCACTATATCTCACAATAAATACAGCATTTTTAATGCATACCATAGCGGATCATTAAAATATCACAGAAATAACTCTATTCAACGGCAATATCAATCGTATCGCTTTGCTTTCAATATCCGCAGTCTATCATATACTCAATCGACAGTGAGAGTGACTCTTTTATTTTGTATCTACTCCATGTAGGTTTCCAAGCGGACGTGACGTCACATAGGATGTGACATCATTTTTCTAACCTTTTCCAGTAATTTCTTTCATAATTGAGATACCGCCGAAATTCCACTAGTTTCGAAAACATTCTTTTTGTAGCCAAAGTTGCCAAATTTGTCGCCAAGTCGCCAAAATGTTTGCCAAATTTGTTGCCGAGGTCAAGGGGTCACACTCATTTCACTTGCAATTATGCCTGTACAACTCTCTTTCAAGTAGAGATGGGGAAAGATTGAACATCCTGTTCTTTTAAACCTGTTCTCAAGAAAGAACGGGAACACCCTGTTCAGTGATCACGGCAAAAACATGTTCTCAGTTCATTAAGGTCCAACACTTCAAAATTTTAGGGCAGGCAAGATCGTTGTAAAAATAAATTTTGGAAAATGCCTTAAAGGTGAAATTTCTCATTAAAAGGCGTGATTAATATTTTTTTGCTAAAAAAAAATTTAATTCTGGGGGACCAGACCCCTCCCCCCCTCCTACCCCCTCTCCTGTTCACACCTTGGCTACGTATTTGATGGTGGGGTCAGAAGTTCACAATTTTAGCTTTATCAAATTCGAAGTAATTGCAGAATTTTAGCTACTTTGAGAAATAATGACAACGATGATGATTATCTGGGGGGGGGGGGATAGAACTTTTAGCCCAACCTACCATAATTTTAGAGTGGACCCGGGCTAAGAATAAGAAACTTTCTGTTCAATACGAAATGCACTCACAGGAAAACAATTCGTCAATTTTTATTATTCCAGCCAAACTACACAATTTCAAAGTAAAAAATTTAATAATAAAGAACACGATAGTCTGAAACACAAATAAATCGAAAAAAAAATATTTTATCAACGTCAAACAATAATAGAAGCATTACACTATCTCCATATAAAACGCGCCTTCCCTTCATACGCTCTCAGCCATCTCCTTTTGGCTGAAAAAGAATCTGTTCCGAGGAGACCTCTCCTATTGGCTGAAAAAGAACCAGTTCTTTGATCACGGCTGGAGCTATCAGTGAGCTGGAACACCTAGTTCAGCGTTCTTTCGCGGAATGGAGAAAGAACGGAGAGCTAGGTGTTTTTTCGAGGAACGGAGAGAGCTGGTGTTCTTTTGGGAACGGAGTAAACGAAGTGTTCTGACGTAAACGGGGTGAAAGGTGTTCTTTTGATCTGTTCTTTTGCTTTAATTCCGTTCTGAGCTGAATACAGGGTCTAAGTTGTAGACTTGGAGTCAGAAGTAAGGCCGTACTTAGAAAGGGGGGTGGGTCCCTATGGGTTTGGACGTCTCTCCCTCGACGTTATTACGTTATATGTATATGGTGTATTTATACAGGGACGCAGCCAGAATTTTTTTTTGGGGGGGGGATGGTGAGGGGTATGAATTGCAGTGATGTATAAATGAACGAAATGCTTTCGCAATAGTTAAAAAAAATTAAAAATCTTGCTACATAAGTTGAAAATTGGGTGTAGGGGATATATCCTGAAATTTTTGTCTGGGTATGGCCCAGGCCTGAAGCCATTTAAGTTGGATTTTCGGAGCCATGTAATTTTATATGCCAAAGTCGTATTCATTTTCTTAAATCGGAGTCGGAGCAATACTGAGCCTGATACTTACAGCTTTTTAAACGAAATGTCTTTAATTTTTAAGCTGGAGCATGTACTTTTAAAGCTGAAACTGTACATTTTCCTTTTCTTTTTTAAGCTCTAAGAGCGTATCGACTATTTTGTGGGCTCCCCCATTAGAAATGGGCAGGCTCACGCCGTGTATTTTTAACCTGAAGGCAACACAATGATTTTTTTTTTTTTAACTTGAGATGGACTTATTTAATATTTTGAATTAGAGCTAAAAATGTTTGTCGTTGGTACCAAATCCATATCTTTTAAGCTGGAGCCCGGTACATATATTTTTATTTGTAGTTGTAGCCAAAGAAGGATTTTTTTTTTTTAACCCGAGCCAGATCCATAACCTCTTGGAGCTAGACCTGGAACAATATATATATTTTTAGAGGCGGAGCGAACGGAGAAAAAGGCTAAATTTTTCAGCAAACGACTTCATCATTATTATTTTGTTAACAACATTTTAAATTAGGGGGGGGCAGACTTCCTGATTCACTCCCTTGGGTAAGGTCTTGCATGAGTGCTTAGAGAGGGCACAAGGGGTCAGGGCCGTATCCAGAAAAAAATTTATCCAGACAAAAATTTCGGAGTTTGACCAAACGAAAGAAAAAAGCTGAATTTTTCACAAAGACTTCAACTTTATTATTTTGTTGACAAAATTTTAAATTTCGGGGGAGGGGGGACCAGACCCCCCTGGGTACGGCCTTGAAGGGGGTGCTCTCTCTCCAGCTTTCGTTATGGTGAACACTTTTATAGTATTTTTAGTTTTTTTATCATTATTATTTTTGTATTAAAATGTTTGAAAGTCCGAAAAAATCTTCTACAACCCCCCCCTCCCATTCCTCCAAGAGTTACGACTATAGGGTCAAAGCTTGCGTTACTTAGGTGCATTGTGATAATGTGGATACTATGTGCCCGAGGTAACGTACTTCCACATACATCCGTACTCATAATCCACATACATATAAAGGCTTCGCATAAGGATCCCTATAATAGTTCAATCCGTTATTATAATTTTAAAGGTTTGACTAAAAGCTGCATTTAACCCTCCGAATGAGCCACTTGGATCAACAAATATTTGTGATACTCCAGCTCCTCATATGAACTTGAAAATTTAGTATTGCTTTCGCTTGGCAGGTCCAACAGAGTTTCTGTTCCAGAGATCAAACAGAAATGAGACTTTTTTCCAGAAAAAAATATTAACTTTCTGGTGAATTTTTCGGAAAAAAGCATTTTATAGTTTAAATAGAAGACTGTTTTGAGCTGCCACATAGCTGTAAGTTATAACAGGCGCGTTGCCAGGAAATTTTTTCGGGGGGGCGGGGATATGCGCCTGGAAAATTTTTAAGGGGGGGATATGAACTTATATGTTCATAAATAGACGGAGTTTCATCACTAATCCAAAAATTTCGGGGGGGGGATATATCCCGATATCCCCCTCTGGCTACGCCCCTGAGTTATAACACTGATGCTGTGTAATGATGTGATTTTTATATATAAAGCAAATAAAGAGAACGCAATACATGTATGACACAATAAGGAATATGTGTGTCTAGCTTATATAACACGTATTAATTCAATTCTAATAAGAAAATTTGTTGTTCCATTAACAATAAATCCTGTTAATGGATCAACATGTCCTGCGTCTTCATGTAACATGTTTCTCATGTTACATGAAGATGCCTAAAATTAAATCACGTGTTCGAATAGCAAGCCATATTGCTAGATGGAAGGGCTAATGCTCCATTTTGGAAGTGAAAATTAAATCTTACCATACAAGAACATCTCCGATCTAATGGTGGTGATTCATTTATCTTATATAATGTGCAGACGACGTTTCTTTTACAATGTTTTGCTCCCTTCATAGAAATATTATGAAAATACGTTGAAAGATTTTCCGGGCTGTCTTTTAAACTTGAGCTGCAGATTTCTACTTCTTCTACTGGGTTGTTGGTCATAGATGTTGACCGTACGAGTTGTCGCCATTCTCTTATTGGCTCAGCTTCTTCAGCTGGTGTTCCAGGCATCTCAGATTCGAGGGTTTCCACAGATGCTTCCATAGATTTCTCTTTCATATACAAAGCTTCTGTAAAGGATGGAACAGTTTTAAAGAATTATTGATATCATAAATAATCGCAAGCAATATTTCATAGTAATAGTCCGAATATTGAATAGTTACGGTGACCGCTGATTCACTATGTTACAGCTCAGGCTTGTACAATTCAATGAATTTATTTCAATAATTTAATTTATCTTTTGCGTCACGCTATTCAAAAGGGCAAGTAAAATTTACGTAAATGTTTACTTTGTGCCATAGTATCCAAACTAAGTGAAATGTATTCAAATACATAGTGTGTTGCAAAGAAAATATTTAGGCAAATTTTGCTTGCCCTTTTATAGCATAACGCAAAAGATAAATTAAACTTTTGAAATAAACTCAATACATAATATTGGCTCAGTAAAAGAGTGATATATTTGATAGTGTATTTGGTAATTAAAAGCATTGTTTGAATATGTAAATCTTCTTTAGAAAATAAAATAAAAGTGATTGTAAATTTAAAAAAAAAATTGATAATGTCACACCAGGACGTCAATCAAAATTTGATATCATTATTTTAAGACGCATATTTAAAATTCATATAGCTATAAGTAAACTGCTGCGCCACAAACTTTTAACCCGTTAAGGATTTTTCTATGGGAATCAGTTATAAATATGTCTAAACTAACAGAGGTTACTTTTTTACATACGAACACTGGGAATGTAGAAATTTTTTTTAAAGTTTTAAATCAATCTATCTATAATAATAAAAATGAATGTTTGTAAATCTGTCTGTCTGTATGGGTGCGGTCTCCAGACAAACCTACTGCACGCAGAACTCTGAAAATTTGAATATATAAGCCCATGAGTCCGATAATGTGCACCTGAGAATCAGAATTTTAAAATTTGAATTACTTTTTTAATTATTAATTAAAAACCGTTTTCAAGATGCCATGCTCGGAGAGTTTCGCCAGCATGATACTGTGAAACAAAATCGCATGCATTGGAAAACATGAAATGGCACTGAAATTTAGTCAGTTTTGCGCCAATCTATATCAATAAAAATGAATGTCTGAAAATCTGCATGCGTGCGATGTCCAGAAAAAACTACTGGACGCAGAACTCTGAAAATTCGAACATATGAGCCCATTCCTTCGGTAATGTACACCTGAGGCTCAGAATTTTGAAATTTTAATTACTTTTTAAATTATTAATTAAATTACTTTTAAATTATTAATTATTTTAGATCGTCATGTTTGGCGAACTTTGGCCTCATGCAAAGATTTATGCTTGAAGTGAGTGGTAACCGCAAAAGTAAAAAACCGTTTTTTACGTTGCCATGCTTGGCGAGTTTCGCCCGAATGCTACTATAAAGCAAATCGTTTGCATTTGAGAAGCATGAAATGGCACGAAAATTTCATCAGGTTTACGCCAAATCTATCTATCTCTATAATAATAAAAATGAATGTTTGTAAATCTGTCTGTGTGCGGTCTCCAGACAAATCTACTGCACACAGAACTCTGAAATTTTGAATATATAAGCCCATGAATGCCGATAATGTGCACCTGAGAATCAGAATTTTAAAATTTTAATTACTTTTTTTAATTATTAATTAAAAACCGTTCTAAAACGGAAATTTTCTTACCCTGTGTTACGAATTTTGGGAGCAACCCGCTGTTCTGGGGTTTAAAATAGTTTAAAATTCGTATTCTATGCGTTAAATAGTTAAATTTTGCTTTTTGTTGCATTGATATGTAATGTTCTGGAAATCTCGGGTTCTATGGGTCGTAGGTCTTCGAAAACCTAATTTTGGGGACTTATTTTTAGCGCCAAATTTGGCGATATTTCTTTATTTGGCGCGTTTTTCCTAATGGGGCCTTTTCATGAAATTTTTTTATGGTATTTAATACGTTTAATGACCTAACATTTCCTAATTTTCAGAAATTTAAATCGAAAATTGCGGATTTTACATGATAATTTGTTTAATTGGAGCAATTTTAATGCAAATTACACGATATTTCTGGGAGAAATATGTGACGGCCACGGCAGTGAGTTGTCTTTAGTGGTGCGTTTGTAAGTAGGCACCAGTAACTCGGTAACTAGCACATTCTGTAAGATAATTGCGACCTAGAGTACTAATCTGTGAGTTGCAGTTTATGTGCTAAAGTTTGTAAATGATGCTAAATTGGCAACGGCGTTTTCAATTTAAACTATGTATTTTTTGTTTACGATAACTTCTGCACAATTTTCTTGAAGTGGTTTGAGTTTTTTTTCCTGTTTACGATAATTTGTTTATATATCAAACAATGCCACCAAGGAAGAAAAGATGTCAAAGATCGATACAGAGAGAAAATAGAGAAAGAAATCGAAGAAGAAGAGAAGACGAAACCTCCCCACAAAGAGAAGAAAGACTGCAAGACATGAGAGAAAGAAATCAAATAAGTAGGCAATTTGAAAGCACCCCCGAAAGGCTATCAAGACAGATGCAGGACAGAGAAAGACAACAAAGAGAAGCTGAAAATACACCCGAAAGGCTGTCAAGACAGATGCAGGACAGAGAAAGACAACAAAGAATAAGAGAAGCTGAAAATACACCCGAAAGGCTGTCAAGACAGATGCAGGACAGAGAAAGACAACAAAGAATAAGCGAAGCTGAAAACACCCCGGAGAGAGAATCGAGACGGTGTCAAATACATGAAATCAATGCACTAAGGAGAGAAGCTGAAGCCATCCCTGAAAGACAATCCAGACTACTGCAGGTCAGAATTGGAAGAAGTGCTGCTCGAATGCGCATATGGATAAATTTTGAAAATGCAGCTTTCAATTACGACTCATCAGTAGATTATGCCACTGATCCTTTGTGCATAGTAGGATTGATGACGATTACGTGCCAACACTGTGAAGCAAAGAAGTGTAAAGGTGAAACCCTAGGTATGTGCTGTAGTGGAGGAAAGGTACAACTTCCAGTGTTAATGGATCCTCCTGAGCCCCTACGCACTTTTCTGCTTGGACAGTCAGCCGAAGATAAACATTTTCTGGCAAACATCAGAAGATACAATTCATGTTTCCAGATGACATCTTTCGGCACAACCAAAGAAATTAGAGAGCCAGGATACATGCCGACATTCAAGGTGCAAGGTCAAGTATATCACCGCATCGGAAGTCTACAGTCATTGCCAAACGAAGAGCCGAGATTTTTGCAAGTATATTTCGTGCGAGATGGTGCACAGCAAGCAGACCAGCGTTGCAGAAATGTGCCACAAACACGACAAAAAATTGTTCTTGAGTTGCAAGACATGCTGCATCATCATAACTCCTACGTCCGCAGCTTCAGATCGGCCATGGAAAAGATGAGGCCTGATTTCAAAGTCGTCATCTTAGCAGACAAAACCCCACAGGGTGAACATCAAAGGCGCTTCAATGTACCAACAACATCAGAAGTGGCTGTCATAATGGTGGGTGAAGAACATGGAGCAAGAGACATAGTTTTAGAAGAAAGGAGTGGCACCATCCACAGAATTCCCGAAACGCACAGGTCCTACGACGCCCTACAGTATCCACTCCTATTTTGGCAGGGGGAGGATGGATATCATTTTGAACTGCGACAGAGAAATCAGATTACAGGAATACCACAGGCTAAGAAGATTTCTGCCATGGACTTCTACGCATACAGGATTATGGTGCGCTCTTCTAGCTTCAACATTTTACTGAGAAGCAAGGACCTGTTTCATCAATTCATCGTGGACATGTATGCCAAAATTGAGGCTGAAAGGCTGAGGTACATCCGACTGAATCAGAGAACGCTGAGAGTGGAACAGTATGCACATTTAAGAGATGCAATGATGAACGATGGAAATGTTGAAAACATTGGCCAGTTGATAATCTTGCCTTCAAGCTTCACTGGGGGTCCCAGGTACATGCATGAGCGAACTCAAGATGCCATGACCTACGTCAGAAACTACGGTAGACCAGACCTCTTCATCACCTTTACGTGCAATCCCAATTGGACCGAAATACAGCATGAACTATTCCATGGGCAAAAACCACAGGATCGTCATGATTTGTCTGCAAGAGTGTTTCATCAAAAGCAAAAGGCACTGATGAGTCTCATCACAAAGGGAAAGATTTTTGGTGATGTTCAATGTCACATGTACACGATAGAATGGCAGAAGCGAGGACTCCCTCATGCTCACATTCTCATATGGCTCAAAGATACTGTTCATGTTCACAGAGTGGATGACTTAATCAGAGCAGAAATACCGAATCAACAAGAAGACCCACAACTTTTCACGAGTGTAACAAAACACATGGTACACGGCCCATGCGGATCCATAAATCCACTCTCTCCATGCATGAAAGATGGAATTTGCACGAAGCGATTCCCACGCAAATTTTTGAAAGATACACTAACTGGACAAGATGGATATCCACTCTATCGCCGTAGAAGCCCACAAGAGGGTGGTTTCACCGCACGCATTCCTTTCCAGCGATCAGAAATTTCTGTAGACAACACCTGGGTTGTTCCTTATTCGCCTCTTTTGTTGAAAATTTTTAATGCGCATATCAACGTTGACTTTTGCAATTCCGTAAAATCGATAAAATATATCTGTAAGTATGTCAATAAAGGATCAGACATGGCTGTGTTCGAAGTCACCAGTGGACGGAATGACATGGATGAAATTCACCAGTATGAAATGGGCAGCTACATCAGCACTAACGAAGCATTATGGAGAATACTCAGCTTTCCAATTCATGAACGTCACCCCACAGTGGTTCATCTAAGTGTTCACCTTGAGAATGGACATAGAGTCTACTTCAGGACCGAAAATGCTGCTCAGCGGGCAGAAACACCTCAAGAAACAACACTTACGTCTTTCTTTAAGCTTTGCACCCACGATGAGTTTGCATGCATGCTACTCCACAACCAACTTCCAAAGTACTACACTTGGAACAATAGTAACAAGACTTGGAACCGTCGGATACAAGGACAGGTTGTACCAGAACAAGCAGGAATAAGGTCCACCGATGCACTCGGACGAGTGTACTCCATCCGGGGCCGTCGTTATTAGCAACCGGGCCTGCTTCTTCGTTGCCACCGGAAGAAATGAGTGAAACATTGAGGCCTACATTTGCGCTGTTCGATTGTATGCGATTTGGGATTATAAACGTTAATTTATTTTATAATTAAAAAACAATTTTGTTATCGTTTTGTCATAATGATTTAATGACAAGGTGTTTTAGATGTAGGTAATAATTTTTTGAAGATTGCGCTTTTTTTTATGGAAATAAATCAACGAATTCAATCATAGAATTCGAACTTTAAGTTCTGAATGTAAAGGTAAGTGTACACTTGTATTTAGAAATTCTACAAATTTATAGGATATAAAGCATGTTTTGTGAATTAATATTCATGTGTTATTTATAAATCATTTTAATCTGAAATCGTTTAACTTGGGTAGTTTATTATTCTAGTAAATAAGCGTGCGTTGTAATACTAGTTAGACATTCTTATCTGTTTAAATCTTTCAGTTGAAAATGTCATTTATCATTTATTATAAATGCAACTAAATGTGTGATATTGGTTTCAGTGCAGAAGTACTGTAAAATATGTTATTAATTTTTGCACATGTTTATGTAGAAACTTAAATTGAAGTTAATATTTTGTATAAGCGTTCATCATACTCAAATTCAAAGTTCCATTTAGATAATGGCTATAATAAAAAGTAATTAATTCAGAGATCGTTTGTTTTTAGTTTACTACAGTGTTTAGCGCAACTTGTGAAAAGGGATCTTGAAATTTTTCAAGTCCTAGAGCTGTTAGTTTATCTTAATTTGTATTCAAAGTCCGTGGAGCAGGTTTTTTTTTCTTTTTTTAAAGCTATAACCCTAATATACAGCAATGCAGGGACGAAAACATTTGTTTTCAATCGCCAGTTAATAATAACTTTAAAAAAAGGTGTTGGAATATTAGTGGTATTTCTAGTATGGTTTTCTAAATTTATAATTTTTCTTTGGAGAAGAAAAAGTATATGGAACTAACACTGAAAATTATAAATCATTTTCATTTCGAATGGTAAAATTTTCGATAAATAAACTCATTTGAACTAACCAAAATAAAAACAGTTAACAAACGTGTTTTATCATACACTGTTACGTTATTCTTAATCCTTTTGATATATTATCTCCCCTTTAAGTTCGTACTACAATTTATGGAACACCCTTTATTTTGTAATTCATTCTAAATGTTTCTCGTTAAATTAATTTACATTATTTTTCATGTAAATACCAAGGACTTGCAGTGCACAGGTTGTACTTATAATTATAGCAAACATTCTTCTGATACCTACGCCTTACAAAAGATTAAAAATTAAATAGTATATCAGTACTTAAATTTTGTATACGTGAATTGTAAATATCAAATATTTTAAATTCTATTTCAGCTCCTCGTCATATATTTTGTTAATATATTAACCGAACAATATTTAATAAATGAAAATTTAATAACTACTAGTTAAATTTATTTTAAAAGTAATAATGGTTGTAACTGCTTTGAAAATGTGAAACTTAAACATTCAGTATAAAGAAATACATAAAAATGTCTGTATCATTTGTGTATTCGTTTACTTTAATGTATACTAAAAGTCAGCTTAATTTGTTTCATGTATATTAAAATTCAAGCTAAAATAATGAATCATGAGAGTGAGCACTACTTTGTTTTTCCTTCAAATTACATGCATCTATTTACTTTAATGTCCGCGTGTATCATAGTAAAGAAACTGTTAATGAGTTCGTACTTGAATTAGTAACACAATCACTACTTAAAACTACATTTAATAACGTTTCAAAGCATCGGAAAGCTTAAAAATTGCTTGATGTATACTGGAAGACGCGAGCATCCGTAGGCCTCTTTGGATGACTCATCGAAATACACGCGCAGGCCCGTTACTAATAGCGGAGGCCCCGCTCCATCCATCCAAACAACACTGAATGCTTTCACCTGCGACTCCTTCTGCATGAAGTAAGAGGTCCGAAGTCATTCATAGATTTGAGAACAGTTGGTCAAAGGGTCTGCGAAACTTACAAAGAGGCTTGCCAACTTAGAGGACTTCTGGAGAACGATGACCATTGGAATAGAGCACTGGAAGAAGCTGTTGCCTCTCGATCTCCAAAGGTATTGCGGAACTTTTTTGCCGTCATGCTGCAAACATGCTCAGTGTCTGGTCCAAAACAGTTATGGATCAACCACAAGGAGAACCTGTCAGAAGACATACTGCACCAAGTCCGTATACAACAACAGAACATGGATCTGGACTACAGTGATGATATCTTCAATAAAGCTCTCATCTATATTGAAGATCAGATGGTATCGATGGGTGGATCGAACCTGAAAAGCTTTGGACTTCCAGAACCGACTCGCAACTGTGATTCTGCCATACCAAGTGAAGAAATGATGGAAAGAATTTACGACACAGATATGCTAACAAGATACGTAGAGGGGAACGAGCCAAAATTAGTCCAAGATCAAAAGGAAGCATTCGACAAGATTACAAAAGCAGTGTTTGAACGGCAGGGTGGCATTTTCTTCTTGGATGCTCCTGGCGGCACAGGAAAGACTTTCCTTATCAATCTTCTTTTGGCCAAAGTTCGTCAAAAAAGCGAGATAGCCCTCGCTGTTGCTTCATCCGGCATTGCTGCTACACTACTCACAGGAGGGAGGACAGCTCATTCGACCTTCAAATTACCACTAAATCTCGCATGCACAGAGACTCCTACATGTAACATTTCTAGAAATTCAGCAAAGGCCAAGGTGCTACAGAATTGCAAGCTCATCGTATGGGACGAATGTACTATGTCCCATAAAGCCGCATTCGAGGCAATTGATGTCACTTTGAAAGATCTCAGACGTAACAATTACAGAATGGGAGGCATCACTACGGTCTTGGCCGGTGACTTTCGACAGACGCTGCCGGTTATTCCCCGTGGAACGAGGGCAGATGAAGTGAAAGCCTGCATTAAGTCATCGTACATTTGGAATGGCATTGAAAGACTTGGACTGTCAACAAACATGCGCGTTCATGTCACTGGTGATCCCTCTGCCCGGTATTTTGCAGAAAATCTACTTAACCTAGGAAATGGGGCTATTATTTCGGATCCTCAAGATGGATGCATAGCTATGCAAACAATTGGAAGAGTTGTGGAAACACAAGATGAACTAAAACAGGCAGTGTTTCCAAATGTGGCACGCCACTTTACTGATCACGCATGGCTGTGCCAAAGAGCAATTTTGGCCCCAAGAAATGAAGCTGTCACTGTCATAAATAAGCAACTTTTACATGAATTGCCCGGTAGCCTAGAAATTTACAAATCCATTGACACAACATGCGACATACATGAAGCTGTTAACTACACAACAGAGTTTTTGAACACATTGGAACCACCCGGAGTACCCTCGCACAAGCTGGAATTGAAGATTGGGGCACCAATCATGCTTCTCAGGAATCTGCATCCTCCATCACTCTGTAATGGAACAAGACTTTCTGTCAAGAAACTCATGCCGAACATTATTGAAGCCACCATCATGACTGGCCATTCAGCAGGCGAAGATGTGTTCATACCAAGGATCCCAATCATCCCTTCAGATCTGCCATTCAGCTTCAAACGCCTTCAGTTTCCCGTCCGTTTAAGTTTCGCCATGAGCATCAACAAAGCACAAGGACAGTCGCTGAAAGTTGTTGGTCTCGATCTTACGAAACCGTGTTTCTCCCATGGTCAACTTTACGTAGGTTGTTCAAGAGTTGGAAAAGCCGACAATCTTTACGTCTTAGCTCCAAATGGAAGGACATTCAATATAGTCTATCCTGAAGCTCTGTAAACAAGCATGTTAAGGTAGGAAATTTTTTCACGCAAATACTGCTAAGTGTTGCAATTTCTTTCATCTATGTCTATAATAATAAAAATGAATGTTTGTAAATCTGTGTGTCTGTATGTGTGCGGTCTCCAGACAAACCTGCGGCATGCAAAGCTCTGAAAATTTGAACATATAAGCTCATGAGTCCGATAAAGTGCACTGGATAATCGGAATTTTAATTACTTTTTTAATTAACAATTTTTCTATTTTTAAAGAAAATTTTTATAAATGGTCGATTTTTGACTTAAACATTGAATAACTCCAGTGTTTTTCAATCAATTTTCATGGTGTTTAAACCGTCTAATGATCTACTATTTCCAAATTTTCAGAAATTTAAATCGAAAATCCTGGATTTTACAAGCTAATTTGATTAATTGATTGAAATATTTAATAACTCCAGCAATTTTAAAGCAAATTATATGTTTATTTTTCTTCATCTATATCTATTCCTTTTACAATACCTGGCCAATTTTTAAAAAAAATTACTTAAAAACTGTGGTTTAAAAAATTATTTTGTGAAAAATTGTTCTGCCATTCGAATACTATGCGAAACTCCCCTTCCGTTTTTTCAAATGGGAGAAATGTGTGACGTCACAGCAGTGAGTTGTTTTTAGTGGTGCGTTTGTAAGTACGTACCTGAAACTCTGGAACCATTATCTGCACATTCTGTTATATAATTGCGGCCTAGAGTACTAATCTGGAGTTGCAGTTTACATGTCAGATTTTGTAAATCGCATAATTTAAGGGGTTCACGGGCAACGCCGTGCGGGTCTGCTAGTTGTAGTATAAAACTTATTTTATTTGTTTTCATCATGGAGACAGGTATGTAATATTCAATATAGGCAGGGTTGACATCTTCGGCGATAAAGCAGCCAGTTGTTTACGAAACATATCGTTTATTTGATTACTGTGATTTTCGGCTTGATGGCCAAAGAAAATTGAGTTAACGATCAGAAACGTGTCTGCACTTTCTCTCCTTTAAATAAAAGTTTTTGATTTTCTCTATTCATGTTCTACTAAAGAAGTTCGATTTTTAGAGGACATCTTATTTAAGTAGAGGCATCGAAAAAATTAGCTCCGTTACGTAACATTCAGATGGAATTGAAATAATTTTGAAGGGGGAATTTTTTTCAGTATAAACCAGGATAAAGCATTCTTTGTTTCTTTAGAGCTCATGTAAGTTTATCATTGTCAGACAATCCATGCTCTGGGGATGGCAAACAAATGAGATATGATATAAACAAAAGAAAAATACGAAGAGTTTAAATTTCACAAAAAGGCGCCCCCCTCCCCCCCCCACACACACACCTAAAAAAAAAAAAAAAACCAAGCAAATATGCAATTGACAATGCGAGGAGAAATTCCTGGAAGAAGAAATTTAACTTACTGAGCCGTGCGTATCTCTCCGGGTCCGTTACCCACATTGGCGATTTGAGAAGAAGGGCGGGCGGTAGAACGTGCATCACGATTCCTGCGAGAATCAGAAATCCTCCTGAAAGTTGAAAAGCCTCCAGGATTTCTTCTATCATGAGGGGAAACACGAAGCTGCCCACACAGGCGCCGGAAAGCGCAATGCCCGAAGCCGTGGCTCTGTACTTTCGAAAATATTGGTTTACTACCACCTGAAATAATGTGTTGGCGAAGGCGAATCCAATACCTAATCAGAAAAGAAAAGAAGAAAAAAAAAAACATACCTGTCAGAGTAAGAATCTTACATGAATTTATTACAATCAATCCAGTGCAAAGATGGCAATTTGCACCTGGTCATTTTCCTTTGTGGTCAGTACCCGAAAAGGAAAGCATACCAGCTCCTGCCCAAAATTACTATAAAGCTTCATTGTTTCTCTTTTCAGACAACTATTTTAACACAACATCCCTGCTAGCAATTTTGCTCGGGTTGCCACCGGCCACGTAGCCGGCCGATGATGGCCCGAGCAAAATTGTTAGTAGGGATGGACCTTTCCCTTCCTACCCACAAGATTAAAGGTGTATTTGAAAGGGAAAAAAACTTTGTGTTTAGTCTTGGTGCACAAATTGAAATAAACTAATAGCTTGCTAAACATGGATTTTGCCGCTGCCCCCCCCCACGCTACGCCACAGAGCGAAACTAATTCTTTTAAAACTGAATAAGGGAATAATTTAGATATTTAAAAATGCTGAAATATATTAAATTTTGAATATAAAAGAAAAACACAAATTAATTAAAACACTTGACGGAAAATTCACGATCAAAATGTTCTGAAAGATCCTAATTTCAATGTGCAATTGTGAACAAATCAGGAAAGAAGTATGATTTTAGTGCTACAAAATTTTGATCGCGAAAATGGTTAAATTGTGAACCATTTTATGCCCCTTCCCCCCACGACCCTATTTGACAGTGTTTGGAAAAATCATGACTTGTGTGGTTTTCGAAATGACCAGTTCGATTGTTTACGGGTACCGTGGACTTGGATATGAAACGATCATCCACGTATTCTAAAAGAGCTAAACGAATTTTGCCTGTTAGAGTACGTTGTGAGTCGTAATCGTAAAATTTATGTTGCGCGCATGTGTGCGTTGACTGCGCCATGATTTGTCGCTATGAGTCGCTAGTGGGCGCTTATATAGCTAATCATTAAAAAGGGGTCGAGTATTTTCCTTTGAGAGTCCGCTATTTCGCTGGTCTGCCGCTAGTCGACCATTGTCCTATATCCTAGTCGGTAACGTTAACTTACCGTGTATTCCACCCCAGAACACTGTTAGCCATAAGATGCTGGGAGCGACGCAACAGAGAGCCGCACCTATCGAGGCGACGACTCCACCGTAGAAGGTGACAGCACGTATTCCATACCTCTGTCCGACAATTCCTACGAGAGGACCTAGAAAACAAGAAAGATGAGTCAGGTGTAGATCATCGATTATCAAACACTTTCCAACACAACCTCATTAGTCCCCACACTAGTTCTTAACGAATGGTTAACCTATTCGTTAATACAGTTACAAAGACCCACGCCGGGAAGCAAGGATGGTCACAGAAGGGGAATCACGCCCTTTGCCTATTTGGAACGGTTAAAGTAAATAAGTATTTGTTTTAAACACCTGACCAAGATTTATGACGTATCTTTTGTTTGCGCTTGTAAAATCTTACGTTTTCTTCATAGACAAAAATAAATGTAGCAATTGTAAAACATTTTCAACCTGTTAAAAATGAGTGAAACTGCATTGACTACATGCATCTCCTGCACCTGACTACACACATCTTTTCTTCCACTATTGGTCATTAAAATTGCAAGAGTAACAATTTGTTTTATTGTGGATTTTGTTTATATAAAACATGTTATTTTTTAAAAATTAGCGATTCCCCCAAAAAATTCTGAATTAGCCACTGCCTGAAAAAAATAATTTTGCAGCTGGTGAATGTTTGAAAAAGTGAAGAGTCTGGCGCATTGTTTTGTGAATTGTCGCATTGTCTCCGAAATGCATGCTTCTTATCAGTTGAATGAACCATAAAAAGAAAACAAATTTTTGTCTGTGTAAGTAGAACGTTCTATCGGGATTTTCAAAATTCGAACATTTCGTTATTGATATGAATATCAAATTGATATTCATTTGACATTGTTTTAATTGTGCTTTTCCGATGGAGACTTTCATCACTCTCTTTATAACGGAATTTTTCGTTGTAACGGGATCTTACATGAATCCACCATAATAAATTAAAACACTATTTATTTTTTAGAATAAAGTAAGCATAAAATAATAATTATAACTCCTAAAATATTTTGATACTTTATTAATATTTTAACACAAAACTGTATTTTGGCCTTTGCATCATTGAACACAACACCACAGTTTTGTATTTTATTCTAACAACTAGCTGAAGTACCCGTCCTTGACGGGTTAGTGAATGCAAATTTCCAAAAAGCAAGAACTTTCGTCAGCATTGTAGGAGTACACAGAATGGATGTAGTATGTTGCCAAAGTAAAGAAAACGAAGTTATAATTTTTATGTATTGTTAAAATATTACTGGTTAGAGAGTAACTAAGTAATATCATTTCATTCGGTTTAGTCGTAATTATGTGATCCGCGAACGAATATCTACGTATATTGAAATAATTTTCGCAAAATCTCAAAATCTAATCAATATTTTTGAAAAATTGGAAGCCTAGAATTTAAGTTGAGTGAATACCTATCATGTCACCAAATTTCGTTTAATTCCCTGCAATCTTTATTTCGTAATGCTGGAACAAAATTTCAGCATATTAAAACGATTTTCACAAAATCTCAAAATGTAATCAAAATATTTTAAAAATTCTCAACGCCTATAAATTAAGATTAGCAACTACCTATCGTATCACTAAATTTCGTATCATTCGTATTAGTCGTTATTACGTGATGTTCGAAGAAATATAAACGTATCTTGAGAGAATTTTCACAAAATCTCAAAATCTAATAAAAATGTTTAAAAAATTGGACACCTGTAGTTTATGTTGAGCAACCATCTATAATGTGACCAAATTTCATATCATTCGCTTTAGTCGTTATTACGTAATGCGTGAACAAAGATTCACTCTGTTTTAAACGATTTTCGCAAAATCTCGAAATCTGATCCATTTTTTTAATTAGATGTTTATAGTTTAAGGTGAGTGACCACCTATCATTTCACCAAATGTCATTTTTTCACCTTTGCAGTTATTAGGTGATGTCCGAACACAAATTTACGCAGTTTGAAAGGATTTTCGCAAAATCCAATCAAGATTTTTTAAAAATTCGACGCCTATGTTTTAAGTTGACTGACCACCTTTCATGACACCCAATTTCATATCATTCGCTTCAGTCGTTTTTACGTGATGCTTGAACAAAAAAGCGTCACGGACAGTATGACAGAACGACAGAAGGACAGAAAGACAGAATGACAGAACGACAGAATGACAGAATGACAGACAGACAAACTTTTTTTTGAGGGTCGCATCGGATTCCCGGGTGCTTGAAACGGATAGAAATCGCAAAATTTTTGAATTCCAAGAAATGTACAGACAAAACTCTAATTTTATTTATATAGATAATCCTAACTAATATTATAAATGCAAAAGTGAGTTTGTTTGTTTGTTTGTGTTTATGACGCTTTCACGCCTAAACCGCTGAATCGATTAGGATGAATTTTGGTTTAGATTTAGATGGGACCCTGGAGAAGGTTATAGGCTACTTAGAATTTTAGATTTTTAATTACTTTTTAAATTATTAATTAAAAACCGTTTTTACGTTGCCATGCTTGGCGAGTTTCGCCTGTATCAAATGATTCATGTTTTGAGCTAACAAGAATGCTATTACTTCAATAAAGAAGCGCGTGCATCTGAAAAACATTAAATACCACTGAAATTATGCCAGTTTGATGCCAAATCTATCTATCTATAATAATAAAAATGAATGTTCTCCAGATAAATCTACAGAAAGCAGAGCTTTGAAAATTTGAACATATAAGCCCATGACTTAGGTAAAGTGCACATGAGGCTCAGAATTTATTTTGAAATTTTAATAACTTTTCTAATTATTAATTAAAAACCGTTTTATCACCCGCACAAAATGATTCATGCTTTTGAAATAAAGCAAAAATTCTATTTGCAGATGCACATGCATTTGAAAAACATGAAATGCCACGGAAATTATGTTGATTTTACGCTAAATTAAAAAGTATTAGGAAGAAAAGTCCAAATGTGATTCTTAAAGTTCATAAATTTCCAAATCCTACCAATAATATAAATGTGTACGTTTGTGTGTTTAGATGCTGTTGACTGAATCACACAAAACTGGTTGAACGGATTTAGAAATTTTTTAAATGAAGATAGCTTATGCCCTGGATTAACATACAGGCAACCTTTCATGCATATAGCATAAATAATTCTTTTACAAAAACACTCAAAATAATTCTAATGCATTGCGCTCTATGGAAATTTTATAGCTTCTAAACCGATTCTAAAACTTTTTTCACTGATTGAAAGTTACACTATTCCTGAGTATTACTGTTTGTTTGTTTGAGGATTAAGACCGATTGACTGCACTAGGGTCCTATGCCTATATGGGGAATTCCTCTGTGGGGAACTTTCTGAGGGATCCTAGCCCGTATTTACGCGAGGTTTTGGAGAAAACCACGGAAAACTGCGAGCGGCTAGGTCGACAGGCTCGACCGGGGTTTGAACCTGGCACCTCCAGCCTTGCAGTTTTGAGAGCAGAACCTCTTAGACAAAAGTGGGATCCTGAGTGCTATGGGTTACTTTTTATGCACATATCACAAATAGTTCTTTTATAGTGATACTACCATGCATTATACTTCATTTAAATAAGTAAAAAAGCAAATAATATTTAAGTGCAGTTTCTTTTGTCGCAAACGTATGTGTTATTCTCACATGCTTCATTTCTCTCGGGACCAAACTCTAAAGCCGACGCGGACGAAGTCGCGGGTAGCAGCTAGTAATTAATAATTGTGTTTTCACCTTAAATTGTTTTACAAACATATTAATAACGTTTTGGTAAACTACAAATGTATCTTCGAATCGTAGGAAAAAAAGGAAGAAAATCTGAAAATTTCTCAGATTTTAAAGTGCAATAGTGCACAAAGTGCTATATATTAAAAGCGTACCATAATTTATGCGTCGTCCGTATTTTTCTTCCTTATTTCCTTAAGTTGGAAAAATGTATCATTATTCATGAGTGTGCCGTACTTTTTCTTCCTTGTTCCATAAAACCCATCTTTGCAATCTAAATCTCTTAAAGTCGCCTACTAAAACTATTTTACAATCGTTGCCAAGTATATTACAACTATACTTCACCGTTTTAAATATTGTTTCGAATGTGCATCATAATCCATGAGTGTGCCGAGTTTCTCTTTCTGAGTTGATTCCTACTTTAACGCCCCGACTCTCGCCAAGGTGGCGATAATTAAACATATGCAGTTAACATGACGATTTTTTGTATTTATGTGGCAACCGTTAATTTAGAATTATAATGACGATTTGGAACAGCATGTAAGTACAGCATTCCGTTACATTTTTATTTATTTCGGGTTGCCAATTAATCTAGTTTTAATAATAAGTGTCTCCAAATTTCTTAACTGGTGCGTTTACGCTCATTTGTTCACTTTAGTTTTCATATAGTTCTTCTGGGAGCGTTAAAACTTTTGCATAACTCATAGAGACCCAGACTGCAAAGCTCGCCAAAGTGCGGAGATTTTTTAGGTTGGCGAGTGTGGGGTCGTCAAAATAGGAATCAACACTTTCTTGTACCATAAAACACATCTTTGGAAAGGTAATCTATCTTAAAATCGACTACTAAAACTGTTTTACAGTCTCCCCCAGGCATATTCCACCTATACTTCACCATTTTAAATACTGTATGGAATGGGCATCATAATCCATGAGTCTACCATGTTTTCCTTCCTTGTTCCATAAAACACTTCTACGGAATAGAAATCTATATTAAAATCGCCTACCAAAACTGTTTAACAATTTTCGCCAGGCATAGTCAAACTATATCACCTTTATAAATACCATTTGGAAAGTGTATCATAATCTGCGAGTGTACCGTATTTGTCTCCTCTGTTCTATAAAACATTTCTTCGGAATTGAAATCGATATTGAAATCACCTACCAAAACTGTTTAACAATTTTCGCCAGGCATTTTCTAACTATACTCGTAATATATTTATAATAAATTGTCGCGTTTTTGGCACCAAATTTAGCGATCCATTATCAAAAATTGCAAACCTTGTGCGACTTTGAACATTTTATTAACGCGCCCCCCTCTACATTATCTGGCAAATACGCGTGCCACAGATCTTCACTGTGACAAGTTTTATCTACAAAATTTGTTGACAAGATCGCGTAGACAAAATTCTGGGATTGAGCGAAACAGCAATCTAGTGCTCACAACGATTTCAGTGCACGCTTCAACAAATACATTTTGATCATTAAAATTTCACAGAAAATTAAAAACTATAAAAATAATTACATGTATGCATGTTTTAATTAATTTTTGCACATTAAAGTAAACGAATTTTAAATTTAATAAAATTACATATTTAAAAAATTAATTAAGAAATTTAGAAAACTTTTATTTAAATTTTGAGATGGATTTAACTCAATTAATAGTTAAGTAATGAGAAATGTAGAAAAGTAATAATGCGGAAAACCTAGGTTGCTTTTCTGTGATCGATATCAAATAAAGTAAACTGTTCTTAGGACTATAGTTCGAAAAATATAATGTAATTTTAGTACATAAATAAATAATATAAATAAATTAATTATGCCAGACACTAAGAAACTCTCTATTAGGATGTCTCTTCACTACTTGCAACGTACACTGCAGTAAACGATAAAAATGTATCAGTTGTAACATTCAGAAAAAATTCTTACAAATCGAAAATTTTGTAAAAATGTATTAGTTTTCGAACACTTTTGCTGTGCAATTCGATTTTTAAGAATTTGTTTTGAACATGTTATGAAAGGCACTGTTTTTTCATTTATTAGAGTGTGCAGTTCGGCTTAAAAATAATTTTGAATTCTTTTCGACTTCTTGACGCAATTAGTTTATTTTAATTTGTGTGAAAAGGCCGTGAGGCAGGTTTTGTTCCTTCGAACCACAGCTCTAAATAAATCAACCGGTTCTTCTAAGCAATTACTAATATTTTAAACTACCAATAAATAATTCACTTCTGTATATTAGACAGAATATTAATACAGTGAAATCACCAAAAATTTGACGCTTGTGGTTTTCTCCAATTCTGTATAGCTTGCGGAGTGCAGGAATGCAGGATTTTATATTAATGACACTTCACTCTCGAGAATTGGTTCAAAAATTAGAAGACCACTCATAAAGGGCTAAGTTGGTCTGCTTACTAGGCGCCTCCATTATGACCAAAATCTTAACGGTCAGGCCCACAAGTAGGTCGCCGATCCGGTCATTAGAAAAAAGAAAAAAGTTCCACTTCCCAGAAAATTGTCTAATCTAGGAAAGTGTGCAACATGTGGACAAAATGTGTAGCTAATATGGCTACACATTGCGTGGACAAAATGTATAGCTAATATGGCAAAATAAAAGAACAACAATAAAAAACAGTAACAGTTACTAAAAAAAGAGAAAAAAACATTATATTCAAAAGGATATAGCTATAAATAAATTTTATAAAATTATTCCCCAGATAACGTAAATAACTCAGTAAAATTTTATAAATATAACAAAAGCCCACAAAATCGGCATAATTCTCTAATTATTTAACCATTTAACGCGCAGTGTTCCCACTCTGGGAACACCAAACTGGCGTTTTGACTGTTGCCAGTCACGAAGAATAGATTAGATTTCTATAAAATCTATAAAAATAGTTGCGGGTGACATAGCTCCACGAGAATCCTCTAATTTTTAGCACGTCATTTCCCGTAAAAAAAAAATGGCACGGAAGGATTATTTTTAACAGCACTGACATCTGCTGAAAAGTGGAAGAATGCGAGAACAGCTGAATAGATTGCCCAATGCTGAAAAAAGGGCAGTCGTTGCCATCGCTTGTCTTAACTACCAGCAAGACGGCGGACGATCGAAAGCCAGCTATCGTCATAAAAAGGGTCTCTAGATCTGTGGCACGCGATGGACGTTTCGATCGTCCGCCATCTTGCTGGTAGTTAAGTCGAGCGATGGCAACGGCTGCCCTTTTTTCAGCATTGGGAAAGGGTTGCGCCTCAAAGGGTTAATAACATGATATAGGTTCAGTAACTATAGTAGTGGGAGGATGATTGACATCCCGCAGCTTACCTGATAGCATTCTAATAGAGTTTCTCACAGTGAAAGGCAGAGTTGCATCTTGTCTGGAAACTCCGTAACTGTCTATAACAGCCACATACAAAAGGCCAATCATTCTTGACAAGCCAGACAGTACAGCATTAATTATACAAGCACAGATGGCAATAACCCATGCCGATCCCTTGTCGGGTTCCTCAAGCTTCACCATTTCGGGCAATGTATCTTCCGAATTGTGTTTTAGTATAAGGAAAATCGTCCAGATATGGAAGAGCTGACGAAGCGATTTTAAACGTTTTGAAAAATCCTGGCTTCTGAAATTATCTGCACTTATGAAGGAAGGGAAAGAAAAAACCAATGACATTGAAAAGTCAGAAAGGATTTCTTTCCAGGTTAGAATTTTGTCACTTAACTGATAAAAATAAAAGATAAAAGCTCTAATTTGAGAATTATGAACGGAAAAAAGTATATGCAACAAATTTACAGAGACAATTCAATAAAATCTAGAAAAAAAAGATTTATAAAACTAGGGCCAAAGCCCCTAGACTCGCTACGCTCGCATTTAGTATGAGGCATTAGGCCCCTAAAAAGACTTATTCGTAAAAAAGACATAATTTCAACAAACAAAACCCAAAGGTTGGATAAGATAGAATGTTACCGAGCTACACCTTGGTTCTTGCATGTTGCTTGGAACATAAAAATTTAAACCTCGCACTATTTGTAATTATGTGAAACCCATGGGACGCCTTGCGTATTAGCCAATCATGGAGAATTTTCATAATTTGGTGATTTGCGTATATGTACAGTTAATAATTAGCTCTAAGAAAATAGTAATTCATTTGTTTTCTTTGATAAAAACTACGGAACAGGTAGGATAGCTTGCCACCAATGGCGACTTTTCATTATTTGGCGATTTACACATGCTCACAACCTAGAATTACTGTTCCTTTAAGGTTACCGGAAAACCGTTATCCATATTTTCATTTACATAATCCTTTGCAGATTGGCGTATTTAGCACCACGAATTATACCATCTCGTCGAGCTGGCAAATATCCAAAGTGTACTATAACTGCTATAGTGGCATAGTTAACGCCGCCAAATATTTCTACTGGTAGCAAATAATCCAGCTGGACCGAACCGGCTTTAAAATAATCTGCATTTTAATTATTTTTCATTTTCAAGATATTAGTTATTCTGTTTTGGAAAAGCGAATAATCGGTAATTCTAAACTCCTGCTGTCTAAGCGAACTTACTATTTGAAAATATTGAACTTTGTGTGACACATTTTGAGTTACTTATTTCATACACTTTTTAATTTGGCGTAAAATGGGTGTCATTCTACTTCATGTTTGGCAATTTCACGTGATTCTACATACTTGGAATTGCTTTGTTGCAAAGGAATGAATGATTTTATGCCAAATCTGGCAACCATTATGTTTTATTTTTTCAGTTTTTTATTATTATCTTCTAAAATAATTCGATTTTCGAAATTTAAGTCACCTTATCAGGTTCCTCGGACTTTTCCGCATTCGGGAACATGTTTCCGAAATTCAAATCCTCACAGTTTAGGAGAAAGGAGCCCAACAAGCCGCGACAGCTGCCATTACTATTTTTTTTAGAATAGAGAGATATTAAACACTTTAAAATATATAAGGCACCAATTTTGGGGAAAAAAATGTCTTCCAATTGATGACTTTTATCACGTGATACAACTGTTTTCGTTGTTGGACAAAATGAACTTATCAGTTATTATATCGAAATCACTCTATATAATAAAAGATGTCCTGACTGACATATCAACGCCCAGCCAATTCTACTGGAGATGCAGACATGAAATTTTAGGAGCTTATACCTTTCGTACCCAAGGAACAAAATGTGTAAGCTCCTAAAATTATAAAAAGTATAATAAATAAATATTAAAAAGTTCATTAGTGATAGAAAGTCGAAAAAAATTAGAATGCCTCTTTACAAGCTGTACTATGCACGATCGCGGATAAATAACCTTAAGAGTTAAGAAATATTCAGGGAAAAATCTGAAACATGCGGAATTTTGCAATATGATTTATTATGACATTTCTGAAGACTGTTTTTTTAAGCTTTTTTTTTAAGTTGCACGAAATTTATAGGTTTACTGTTAATTTAAGTGCATAGTGTATTTGCTCAAGAAGCATTTTTAATTTTTCGAGAGTTAACGCCATTGGTTTGTTTTGATCACCTTTACAGAAGTCCTGTAACGCCTATCGTTTTTTTAAAAGGAACAACCTTAAAAAAGATGAAAATTATATTTTAACGGTAAAGTTACACAATAGATACACCCAGTGGCGGCTTGTGACCTGTTTCAGTGGTGGGGCCCGAAAAAAAAAAAATGTGCCAATTAAAATCGCGAAAATATATATACATATAGAACAACCTATCCCCACGTGCACACAGCGTAAGTATTTAAAATTTCTCAAATGACAAATGATTATCAAAATTACTATACAACTTTTGCTGTTTTTTACTTAATTACTAGCTGACCCGGCAAACGTTGTTATGCCATATAAATTATTCCTAGGATTATTTTAGTAGAAAGAAATGACTAACTTATTGTAAGTGTGTGAGGATGTGGTATATGAGTGGAAGAGGCATGGAGCGTTGTGAACGATGTTGGAATATAAAAACAACACAATATCAAACATTTATATTTTTAATTCATTATAATTTATTCTTCAAATTTATATGTATCGCTAATTACAATAATTTTACTAACAAATAATATCAATCCCTTAACGGAATCGAGTGAACAATATTTTTTTGTATCCCATCTTTAGCTAACACAAACAAACTGGATGATTTGTCTACTCCAGAGCATGCCACGTATAATTGTCCGTGTGAAAAAAAAAGTGTGCTCAAATCTAAGCCACAAACAGACATAGTTTGGCCTTGAGACTTATTGATATTCATTCTATAAAAAAATTTGTCCAAAAAAATAAAATAAAAAAAGGATGAAAATCTGAAACACTTTCAGATTTTAAATACGCACTATAGTGCTATATATTAAAATCGCCAAGGTGGCGATTATTAAACATATGCAGTTACCATGACGATTTTTTGCATTTATGAGGCAATCGTAATTTAGAATTAAAATGGCGATATGGAACAACATGTAAGTACAGCATGCCGTTACATTTTTATTTATTTTGGATTGCCAATTAATGTAGTTTTAATAATTAAGTGTCTTCAAATTCCTTAATTGGTGCGTTTATCGCTAATTTGTTTACTTTAGTTTTCATCTAGTTCTTTTGGGAGCGTTGAAACGGTACTTACGTATTATCCCGGCGGTCACTTCCGCCAACCTACTTTTTCGTCAAATTTGCTGGCAAACTGTTGCCAATCGTATTCCAAACCATCAACAATTTCATGTGCCCGGCATTATCTTGGTGGAAAATTGCTTGTCTTGGCGGCCGCCTGGATAATACATAAGTACCGTTGAAACTTGTATATAACTCCCAGAGACCCATGACTCCAAAGCTCGCCAAAGTACGGGAATTTTTTAGGTTGGTAAGAGTGGGGGCGTTAAAATAGGAATCAACTCTTTCTTCTACCATAAAACACATCTTTGGAATCGAAATCTATCTTAAAATCGCCTACTGAAACTGTTTTACAAACTTCGCCAGGCATATTCGTCCTATAGGCATATTCCAACTATATACCGCAAAGACATTTTAAATGCTGTTTGGAATGGGCATCATAATCCATGAGTGTACCGTGTTTTCCTTTCTTGTTCCACAAAGCACTTCTTCGGAATAGAATTTGATATTAAAATCTCATAATAAAACTGTTATACAATATACGCCAGGCGTTTTCTAACTATAATCAAAATATATTTGTAATAAACTGTCAAGTTTTGCACCACATTTTGCGATGAATTATCAAAAATTGCGACTTTCAACATTTCAACCTTCAGCGACTTTCAACATTTTATTAACGCCCCCTCACGTTATCTGGCAAACATATTTGAAAAGTGACTCGACGCGCTAATGTATACACAAAAAACCTGATAGAAATTAATAACACTCTGGTGCTAAAAATTTTGGTGTGGACTGCCCTTATGACTTAGGGGTATGAGATATAGTTAAAAACCTATTCTCAGACCTAACGAATCTAATATATAAAATTCTCGTGTCACAGTGTTAGTTACCATACTCCTCCAAAACGGCTGGAGTGATTTTAATGAAATTTTATATTACCAAAACCGGCTTTACCATAATTTGCATTTTAATTATTTTTAATTTTAGATTCACCCTGCTTAGATAGCTTTTGCCAGATCGTACCTGATGCCAAAATGGCACTTTTTAAATCAGTTGCAATTAGCTATTCTGCTTTGGAAAAACGAATAATCGGTAATTCTGAACTCCTGTTATCTAAGAGAACTTATTTGAAAAATCGTCAACTTGTGAAAAAATGTAAGTCAAGAAGTCAAGTAAGTCAGAAAGTCAAAAGAGTCAGTCAAGGAGACTGTCAAGGAAGTCAAGAAGTCAAGTAAGTCAGAAAAAATAAATAAGTCAAAGTTTTTTCACATACTTTCCAATTTGGCGTAAAATTGGTGTATTTGTACTTCATATTTGTCACTTTCACGCGATTCTACATACTTGGAATTGCTTTCTTGCAAAGCATGAATGATTTTATGCTGGCGAAAATTGCCAAATCTGGCAACCATTAAGCTTACTTTTTTCAGTTTTTGATTAATATATTCTAAAATGAGTCGAATTTCGAAATTTAAATCAGTTTATCGAATTCCTCGGAATTTTCCAAATCTGTGTACACCTTAGTCGAAACTCAAATCCCCACGGTTTAGGAGGAGATAGCCGAACAAGCTCTTGACAGCGGCTGCGGCGGCAGCGTATGTTACTTTTTTTTAGAATAGAGGGATATTGGGTACTGACATTTGGAACACGTGGTTTAAATTCACCTTACTTGGAGAGATATCCTTTTGCCAAATCGTACCTGACGCCAAAATGGCGCTTTTTAAATCAGTTGCAATTAGTTATTCTGTTTTAGAAAAACGAAAAATCGGTAATTCTAAACTCCTGTTATCTAAGAGAACTTATTTGAAAATCGTCAACTGTGTGTAACACACTTTGACATTTATTTTTTCACATACTTTTTAATTTGGCGTAAAATTGGTGTAATTCTATTTCATGTTTGCGAATTTCACGCGATTCTACATACTTGGAATTACTTTGTTGCAAAGGAATGAATAATTTTATGCCAAATCTGGCAACCATTCAGCTTATATTTTCAGTTTTTTATTAATATCTTCAAAAATAATTGGAATTTAGAAATTTAAGTCAGCTTATCAGGTTCTCCAGAATTTCCCGAATACGTGGACACCTTCTTCGAAACTCATATCCCCATGGTTTCGGAGAAGATAGCCATAACAAGCTCTTGACCGCGGCAGCGTCCGTTACTTTTTTTTCCTTTTAGAATAGAGAGGTAAGTCTAATACATTCTGTTTCAGCAATAAGGGTATGTAGTATATATAGGTCACCGTCACACAACATGTATAGATTTAGCTGTGTATAGGACTTATAGAGTTTCATAGGGCAAAAAATAAAGTGAGTGTTCTTTTACATTATGGCTCATGGACGTAACTCCTGAAAGTGCGCTAGTGTCTATAGGGTGCATTCGATTGAGCTCAAATTGTGTCTGCATATTATAGGTCACAGTCTCATGATCTGCATAGATTTTGGTGTATATAGAGCAGAAAGTTTGTTCACAGGCTTGCAAAAAGTAATTCTTATATATTACGGCCCTTTTAGTGCTTTTAATGTTTTAAATATTCTTAGTTTGTTTTGTTTCTCTGATCTCTGTACGGCGTAAGGATAATGTATGTAATCGCCTGCTGCATTGAAAATAAAAAAAATACATTACGGCCTAAGGACGTAATCATTTAAAGTGAACTAGTATCAAAATGGTGCATTCGATTGAAATCAAATTAGATTCGCATACTATAGGTCACTGTCTTACATACTGGTTGAAGCGATCGTAGAATCGTTCGAAATAGGGCATGGGCATTCTAATTTTTGGTGTGCTATTGAGACAAATAATAAAAATACTCTTTAAAACCCTGAAAAAATTACAAATCAAGCTTCAGTCGCAGTATGAACCACTTTCAACATAGTACTTTGTGAAATAAACATACGGTAATACATAACATCAATATATTTGTATGTAATTATTTGTACTTATTATTAAAATTATTTGTACTCAGGAGCAAAAACACTTACCAACACATTTATGTGCAAAACAATAAAGGTGAATAGAAGAAAACTGAGAAGAAACAGAATTATAACATTCCATATAAATAGATAAACAGGGTGGTTATAATCAATCTTCGCCTATAAACAGTATTCTGCATCTTAAACGGATGAACCGATATCCACTACATTCGGCATATGGACTGTACTGTACACGAGATACTCTCGAGGAAAATTTTCAAAAATTTTAGTTTAAAAAATGTCCACTAGTTGGTGCTTTGCATGGCGGATTCAGATGAAAAATGATCCAAATTACTCAATAAATGTTCAAAAACTATTGAATAAACAAATATTGAAATTGTTTGTACATTTCGAATTAGCCATTTCTATTGTTAAATATGCTGTTTTTACATTAAAAGCGCAAACTACATAGTGGATATTTATTAACCCTTTGAGGCGCAACCCTTTCCCAATGCTGAAAAAAGGGCAGCCGTTGCCATCGCTCAACTTAACGACCAGCAAGATGGCGGACGATCGAAACGTTCATCGCGTGACTCGACAGCATCGCGTGCATCGACAGCTGGCTGGGCGCGCACAGCCAGCTGTCGCCAAAAAAGGGTCTCTAGTTCTGTGGCACGCGATGAACGTTTCGATCGTCCGCCATCTTGCTGGTAGTTAAGTCGAGCGATGGCAACGGCTGCCCTTTTTTCAGCATTGGGCAATCTATCCAGCTGTTCTCGCATTCTTCCATTTTTCAGCAGACGTCAGTGATGTTAAAAATAATCGTGACAATTTTTTTTTTTTGTACGGGATATGAGTTCTTAAAAAGTTAACGATTCTCATGGAGCTATGTCACCCGCAACTATTTTTTATAGAAATCAAATCTATTCTTCGTGACTGGCAACAGTCAAAACGTCAGAGTTTGGTGTTCCCAGAGCGGGAACACTGCGCGTTAAAGGGTTAACTAATTTTTTTCGAACTTCCTTGAGCGCACCTCATGTATATTCTATGTATATTCTAGCTACAAAATTTGATTACGATTCATTCTCTCTTATAGCTGTAGAACCCTGTGTATGAAGGAAGTTTAATTATAGCCACCTTGTATGAAAGAAGCGAAAATAATGGCAGATGAGAGAAAATAATTCATTAAAAGTAACCACAAAAGAAAGCAGAAGCTGCAGTTTTGTAGCGGCTGTATGTGGCATTCAGTAATAGCGTATTGCAGCAGTATAATTGGATCAAAGAGGGGAAAGGAAAGGTTAACAAGGCGGCATCGTGTAATGAAATAACATTTTTTTAAAACTTACTCAAAATATCCTGCATTTGACATTTATTAAACTACTTTCAACAAAATTCTGTAGTGTTAAAAGTATTTTAATAATATATGGTCCAAAATGAAATATTTACACATGCAGCAGATAAAATATGACCATCTATGACTTGCACATAAAACTTCATTGTTGGGAAACTTTCTTCCCTGTTGATAATATCTTGGAAATGCAAAGGTCTAGTCCATGTAAATAATCTTTAGCATATAGTAAATGTTTTTCTTCCACAAAACATTGTGTTGAAGATGACACCACAGTAATTTACAGTTGAAAAGAGGATGACAGTGTCTATATTTTCGCTCTTAACTCAACTTTACGAGTTGATATTCATTTACATAAATTTATCTGATTTCTTCGAATTGTTTAAGGTTCTTCCTCTATTTTTATCAGCTTTGTTTAGTTCCGTTGGAGCTGGTGATTATCTCAAGATTCTTGCTCTGTTCGATTTGTTTGAGTTTTTCATTTTTTAGCGCCTCTTTTTTGTCTTGGGTTCTGTGATGGATCCGACCCATGAGTGGCTCAAAGAGCCAGATGGCACCGGATACAATCGAAAGTGCTCCCGTCAGGTAAAACATACCGTCATAAGATCCAACATGGTCTCTGAAGTGACCTGTTTGAGGGAAAAGAAAGATATAAAATAAGTCTAGAATGCATCATGACCTTGGAAGAATGAAGAACTGCAGTTGCTCCAAGCCGTTTTGTCTTCAGAATTAAAAAAAAAATGAAAATGTATGGCGTTGAAAAATCGATTAGCCCTATTTCTAACATTAGAAGAAAACCGAATTACTTTAACTGGATGGATGGGACTAATTTTCAGTGTTTCTCATGAACATATTTGCACTCGATTCAAAGATATTCTGTTGGGTTAGTTAGTCAGTTTGTGGGATTACGGCCGATTAGCTACGCTCGTCTAGGCCGAGGGGTGGGGTGCCCTCTGTGGGGCTAAGGGTTCCTAACCCGTATTAACGCTCAGTTTCGGAGGAAACCAAGGGAAACTCCGAAAGGTTAGGTCGGTGGACGCTACCTGGTTTTGAACCAGGCACCTTCCGTCTTCCAGTACAGAGCGCTATGCGCTATTCCCCTGGTCTTTTGGGTTACACCTGTAAGGGAAAAGGCTCCAACGAACAATCATGTAGAACGGCAGTTCTACGAGTGACGCAGCCAGCCCCAACCAACCAACCGTAAAACTTCGCGGCACTTATATATACAGCTAACTTTTCTATTTTCAAAAGTTCTCTTCTGGATCTCGGAATCCGCTCTAACGAATTTTTTACAATTAATATATGATTTTAATCGGTGCCAAATTCGATGAGTGACGTCGCCGGTTAAGCTAGGAAAACTCGTTTTTTTTATTTAATCCAGTTCAAAGAGGGAACTATTTAACCCGCGTAAGGAAATACGGAAAATGATCTTGTTTCAAAGGCGGTAAACAAGGCAGGGAGTAGGAATACAGCGCTGTAGATCCGTGACAAGATTTATACAAGTTACCTTATTTCCTAAACCAGTTTGGTAGTAGACAGCTGGTACGATGCGCTTCCGCTTTCTGACCAGAAAACTTAAATTCTGTACCCGATGTCGCACTTTTGCGAGATGAGCTTTGTGTTACTGTCGTTTTTGTTTTATTTCATTAAAAAAAATAATAACAGATTATTATATACTTTACTTATTTTTTCTGTAATTTATTTTGCTATAAATAATAATTAAAAATAGTTAAGACTTTGAATTAAAAAAATAATTAATTTAAGTATTTTTTGGTAAAACTCCTTCCTAACTTTTTCTTTAAGTATTTCGTTTCCCTAGTATTTTGATAGCTATTTCTAATTAAATTAAGTCTTTATTTTTCTAATATTATTAATTCTATTTGGAAAATTCAATATGTAATTAATATTTCAATGAATTTTTTTTTCTCTTCAGAAAGCTCACATAATTAATTAATAATAATTATTTAGTATTCAAAGGAAAATAAATAGTAGTTTTACATACTAACTAGTTTTAATAATAATTCTTTTACTCTTCATGTATATATAAAATTTATTGAAATTATGGAATTATAATTTTAAAACCAATATTTTTTCCAAATCTTAGGTTTTTCTCACTTTTATTTTGTATTCCTTTAAATACCAGATTTAAAATTTTGTTCAATACTTTTCAGATAGAAATTTGATTAATTAATCTAAATTTATACATGCACTATATTTTGTATTAGACATTTGAAGGCCGGAGATGGCATCTAAAACAAGATGTTGTGCCCACCCGAGCCGAGTTGATGAGATACTGAAGATGGTAGATAACTGAAGTATAAATGTCCAGGGTTCTGGTCTACCGGATGGCTGATAATCTAAAAATTCGGAGTTTTGGACGGTTTTTCTCACGATGTAACGTAAATGCACTTCAGAAGCACTAAGAAAGTCAACCGCGCAAGACCCTTATTCTTAAACTGGTAGTTCATCTAAACGTTCACTAAAAAAATGAAATTATCAACTGATAAAAAAACAAACAAACATAGTATGAAGTTAGTTTTCTAAAAAGCGACATAAAACCAATTATAAACAATAATTTTTTGAGTAATTTTCTATTTTATTAATGATTATAGTCATTAATTAATTTAATCAACAATTTTGAGATGTATCATTAACTTAGTTAAAAACTTAGTGTATCATAATATAGTTAAAAATTTAACTTTGAGATAGCTTTAAACTGAAAGCAAACATTGCATTAATAGATTACATTGCATTAAAATAATAGAACGAGTAACTAGATTATCATTAATTAAGAACGAGATTATTAAATTAATAATTTTAACGAAACTTAACTTACGGTTATCGTTAAACTGAATGCAAATTAATGAATCACATTGCATTAAAACAATAGAACCAATAGTTATATATCGTTGTTGTTATTCTAGAATTACGGCCGATTATAGCTACTCGTAGACTGTAAGCCGAGACGTGGGGTGCCCTCCATGGAGGTCTTTCTAAGGGGTCCTAACCCGTATTTACGCTGTTTTGGAGGAAACCACGGAAAACTCCGAGCGATTCGGTCGGCGGACGCAACCTGGTTTCGAACCAGGCACCTTCCGTCTCTCAGTTCAGAGCGCTATGCGCTCGGCCACTGATGGGGCCCAATAGTTATATAATTATAGTAAAAAAGTTAACTTACGTTTAGCATTAAAGTGAATGCAAATTTATGAAATAAAATCAAAGATGGTGGCAGGGATACTAATCTGTACTCGACCCAAATTATGAATAGAAAATTACTCAAAAAATTATTGATTATAATCAGTATTATGTCTCTTATTATAAAATTCTAACAAAAATATGTCAATTTTCTGTTACATGTTACAAAAGAACTTGCTGTGGCTTTTTTAATCAAATACTCTGATACTGCATGAAAACAGGTTTGTATATTTACATAACTTAGTGTCAAGCAAACTTCCGAAATTCGCCCTTGAAACTAATTTATTATCTTCTGACCATACCCTTAAAAAGTAATGATATCCCCATGCAAAAACACGTAACTGGTTAAAAATTTGTGACGCAGCATTTTACTTTATAGATCTATGAATTTTAAATATGGGTCTTAAAAATAATGATATCAAATTTTGAGTGACGCCCTGCTGGGAGTTTTAAAGATTTGTTTTTAAATTCCATTACAGCTACTTTCGTTTTATTTTCTAAAGAAGATTTACGCATTTAAGCAATGCTTTTAATTATGAAATACACTGTCCAATATATCCCACTTTCACCGAGTCTATATAATGTATTCAAATGAATTTATTTCAATAATTTAATTTATCTTTTGCGTCACGCTATCCGAAAGGGCAAGCAAAATTTTCATATACATTGCACTTAGTTTGGTTACTACGACACTAACTAAATATTTACGTAAATTTTACTTGCCCTTTTGGATAGCGTGACGCAAAAGATAAATTAAATTATTGAAATAAATTCATTTGAATACATTATATAGACTCAGTGAAAGTGTGATATATTTGACAGTGTATTTCATAATTAAAAGCATTGCTTCAATGCGTAAATCTTCTTTAGAAAATAAAACGAAAGTAACTGTAATGGAATTTAAAAACAAATCTTTAAAATTCCCAGCAGGGCGTCACTCAAAATTTCATATGATTATTTTTAAGACCCATATTTAAAATTCATAGATCTATAAAGTAAAATGCTGCGTCGCAAATTTTTAACCAGTTAAGGGTTTTTGCATGGGTCTAGTGAATTATGGCGGACCAGTTAATTTTGAAGTTCCAGTTATTATTCCAGTTATTTTTGAAGTGTTACTTTTGTCTTGCTTTATTAATTCAAGGAGACTCCTTTTCTTCTTTCAACGAGCCCTTCTTCGAAAGTCACGTTGCAATATATATATTTGGAGGCACGGAGGATATTTAATTTTGGGTCTAATATCAAATGCGTACACAGTCAAATTTGAAATGTGTCAAAAATGTGCACAGAGAAGCATTTTCAGACGTATGATAGCATTCAGTGCCTAGACCAGTTCAAAATAATTCGATAAATTTAAATGGTGACACAATTTTAGAGGCATAAAGGAAATCAATTTAAAATATGTTATTTATTTATTTATTATTATTTTTTAAAATAGAGATACATTTTTTAAACATTTTTTCCCTGCACTACTAAACTTGATTATGCACAGAAAAACAGAATATCCTTTTCCTACTATACCCTGAAAATTTAAACTCAATTTGAATAATTGAAAATAAAGTTACATTTTTATGTTTAAATTTCACTAGCATACTGGAATTAGAAAGTTTTAAAAAGATCCGCCATGTAGTTTGGCTTAATGCTCGTAAAAAATTTTTGGTATAGTAGTTTGGAAATTGCATCCTATTTCCATTATTTTTAATGTTTGTTTTCAGAACTCAATGTTTTCAAACATGAATATTCTAAATTCTTTTTTTAATTCTAGCGAAAACGAAAAATCTTCATTAAACGCCATTATATAACTACTAGTTAAAACTAAAAAGTGAAGAAGGTTTTTTTCTTCTTTTTGTGGTGCTAACAATACGATGCTAAGCTAGAGGTAAAGTTTGACAAGCTTTACCTTGCTTCTTTGAGAGGTAAATCTAACAAGATTGAAAGATATTGCAAAGCAATACATCATAGAAGGTTTTAAGTTTGGAATAATTCTTATGAACGGTTACAAGCTATAGAACATTGTACATCGAATATTCAATGACACTTACACGAAAAATATTGTTTGTTCAGTGTAGTTGGTATCAATATTATTTAATCTTAAAATGGATTTTTTGAAGACTGTAAATTTAAAGTTTAAATATGATTTGAAAGAATCTGTCTATCTACCTATGTAGAGCTTTCTCTAAACGTGGACAAATTACGATTAAATTCATGGAAACGATGCGATTGGAGGTAAAAATGAGTCTTCGAGGTTTTTCAGGAAACGATTAGGAGGTTAAAAGCTGTGATTTTGCTGAAATTTTCTAGGTATAATTAAAAAATTTATATTAGGTAGATATTTTGCATGGAAAATACTATTTTGATTTAATCTGTCTTAAAAGCTTCAGGTTCTGACTTATACGGATTCACTTCAAAATATCTCAATTTTCAAGGACATAAAGTAAGAAAATATATTGACATTGATCGCGTTTTCCTTTTTGCTTCATGAAAAGAAGTTAATTTTAATACACTGTCTACCAATAAGTATTTGGACACCTATGCAAATGACGATATCTGCGGTCCTGAGGGACGTCACGGCCTCCGCCGGTATATATCGTGTAGGAAACAGCATCAGCATGAGTCGCATGCAAGATGTTGCGCAGTTCGGAGCTCTCTGATTTCGAGAAAGGTATAATAATGGGTATCACAAATGTGGCCGATCCTTAAGGGACATATCTAGCGATCTTAAGAACCCAAAATCGACAGTGGCCTATGTGATTAAGAAGTGGAAGGTGAGCGGTGATTGTCGGAATGTGCTCCGAGTCAGCAGACCAACGAAACTGGGAGATAGAGACCGACGAGTGCTGTCCAAGGAAATTCGGAAGAACCGCACCCAACCGATGGCCCTCATCCGCGAGGAGTTTCAACAGGCATCCGGGAGTATTGTTTCAATGAATACCATCCGTAAGGAAGCACATCTGCTTAGTTTTCATGGTCGTGCTGCTGCCCATAAGCCTTTGATCACAAAGTCCAACCGCGCTACTAGGTTAATGTGGTGCAAAGCACATCGAAAGTGGACCGTAGATCAGTGGAAAGGGGTTCTTTGGAGTGACGAATCAAGGTTCACCCTTTACCGTTCGGATTGCAGGGTCTGGGTCTGGCGTCTGCCTGGAGAACGTCTCCTGCCAGAATGCATTGTGCCAACAGTCAAGTTCGGCGGAGGTGGAAATATGGTCTGGGGGTGTTTCTCCTGGTATGGACTGGGACCCTTGGTCCCCATTCATGGTAAGCTCAACGCCGATGCCTACTGCACTATTTTGGATGACAATGTGCTTCCTACGTTGTGGCAGTTTTACTGGTTGGACTCCCTGTTACTTTCACGACGACAATGCCAGTTGTCATGATTCGAGGTTAACAAAGGCTTGGTATGGTGCCAATGGAGTTCATCGAACGAACTGGCCTGCCCAGACCTGAACCCTATCGAGAACCTCTGGGACGAGTTGGATCGCCGAATTAAGGGGTGCACTACCTGTCCAAAATCGGTGAAGGAACTTCTCTATGTCTGCTCCAAGCCGAGTAGAAGACAATACCACTAGCTGTAATACAAAGACTTGTGGAAAGCATGCCCGGAGGGTTCAAACTGTAATTGCCTCTCGTGGAGGCTCTACCAACTATTGATTTTGAATATAGTTTTTCTTTTCTATCACAGGTGTCCGAATACTTATTGGTAGACAGTGTATTAAGCTGAAAACAAAACGTTATGTCCCATTAAATTTAACGTTGTGGCTACTCACCAATCATCGGCGGGATTGCAAATGTAACAATTCCGGACATGAAACCAGCGCAGCCCATGCCAACAGCCTGCAAGCTACTATCCACATATCGTAACACCAGAAGAGGTAAGTGTGTCAGAACGGCGCCAGCTGTCAAGCCATAGAGAACCAGGAGCAACCCAAACGTATAAAGAGACATGGCAAAGGGGAAGAGCGCTATGGATATTCCTTGGAGGATGAACGCCACAGTTATGAAAATGTGAATAGGTATAAAGCCTCTGTCTGTTATCCATCCAAAGCCTAATCGGCCTGAAAATACAGCATTACATAAGATGATTATCATAAAAGGTGAAGTTTTTCCTTGAACATCACCGTATCAATCTACTGAATGTGGAGCAAAAATATTTCCAGATACTTCCTTATTTTTCTTTTTCATTCGGCGTGATACGAAATGACGAAAATTTATGTTCAGTTTTCATTGACGAACTCGGGGATGTATTAAAGAAAACGTTTTTAATTAGACTTCATGACGTTTTTGCCTCTGAATGTGATTTTTATTATTAGTGATTAAAAGATTAGTAAATAATAAATTCTGATCTCGACAAAGCCTAATGCCTAAAAATCTATTAAATTAATACATATTTTTTACAGATTGTCCACGTTAAATTTTACCGACGTTTATTTTAATCCTAGATTAACACTTTCAGTTACATAAAAGGTCAATTTAGATGCCCAGTGTAGATATTAAAAGTTTGAAGCGAAAAAATGTTTAATGAAAAATGCATAATCTAAATTTGTATTCAGTCTTCAGTTACCTGCATTCGCATTTAGGGAAATATTACCCATACAAAAACCTTGCAAACACAAAAAATTCGATGTTTGTAAGACCAATATTCACTGAAATATGAATGATGGCGTTTAGTGACTTACACCATTTTACACACGTGATCATTTACATATTTCCATGCTATTTTCATCAGTCAGTACAATTTGTTTATTTCCATAATGTTTTATTTTTGTTTGCGTTTATTCGCAAGAAAGCGCTGCTTACTACGTATGTTATCACTTCAAATTACTCTCTTAAAATTGTATGAGTTGTGCACTGCGTTTTTATGTGTTGTACAAAATGTACCCTTTTTCCCCCCATAGCAATGATTAGGCAAATATTACGCTGTTTTTGACTTGAACAACAACTCTTTTGTCATGATCATACCTACTCTAAATGCTCGTTCTTCTTCTAACGTGATGATATGTTCCCATCTCCATTTGTGTACGGTTTCCCCACTATGCGTTAAAATTTTGAACTCGAATTTATCTGTAAATATTAGACGTTCGAATATTGAGCTTTTTATGTTTGCAATGCTCCCCTAAATATGAATGTAGGGACCTAGTTGCTGTATACAAGTTTAGATTGTGCATTTCCCCCTCCTCCAACCCACTACATTTTATTTTCTCTAAATTTTTAATGTTTTCATTCTGGACATAACATTCTAAAATTTAACCATTTTCGAAACTGAAAATATGCGTCTAGGGCAAACGGTTACGAAAATAAAAGTCTGCACGTTTTTCATACTTACATAAGGTACTTACAACGTAAAAACGTATTCCACAGCATATCTTTTTATATAACTAGGTGCCAAAGCCCTCAGACTCGCTATGCTCGCTTTTCGTATGAGGCATTCGGCCCCTAATAAGGCTTATTCGTAAAAAAGACATAATTTCAGCAGACAAAGCCCGAAGATTGGATCAGATAGAATGTTACTGAGCTACACATTGCTTATTTCTTGCATGTTCATTGGTACATAAAAATTTAAACTTCACACTACAGTAGACCCCCCTCCCCCTCAACATTGTTATGGGAATCCGTGTTGTACGGGTCCTGAGCTATACTCCACCTGGAGTGCGGACTCCGCGTATAATTGCTGGAAAACTTATTTGCATTGCTCAGAAACACAATCATTATTATTGTTGCCATTCAGAAGTTATATTAATTAGGAGCTAAAGCGTAATAAAATAAGAACATCTGTTTCAGCTGTATTTTTAATTATGTAAAACCTTGAACACCTTGCGAATTTGCCACCCATGGTGATTTTTCATTATTTGGCGACTTGCGTATATGTATAGTTAATAATTAGCTCCAAGAAAACAGTTCTTTATATGCTTTCTTTCATAAAAACTACGGAACAGCTAGGATAGCTTGTCACCCATGGCGAATTTTCATTATTTTTTACACATGCTCACAACTTATGATTACTGCTCATGTAAGGTTCCCGTAAAACTGTTATCCATATTTTCATATACATAATCCTTTGCAGATTGGCGTATTTAGCACCACGAATTATTTCATCTCGCCGCGCTGGCAAATATCCAAAGTGTACTATAACTGCTATAATGGCATAGTTAACGCCACCAAATATGTCTACTGGTAGCCAATACTCCAGCTGGACCGAACCGGCTTTAAAATAATCTGCATTTTAATTATTTTTCATTTTCAAGGTACTGGATTCCAACATTCTGGAATTCGCAGTTAAGATTGACCCTGATTCGAAAGATACCATTTTGACGGATCATTCCTAATGCCAAGATGGCGCTTTTAAAATCAGTTACAATTGGTTATTCTGTTTTGGAAAAATGAATAGTCGCTAATTCTAAACTCCTGTTGTCTAAGCGAACTTACTCTTTGAAAATTGCCAACTTTGTGTAACGCACTTTGAGTTATTTATTTCATATACTTTTTAATTTAGCGTAAAATGGATGTCATTCTACTTCATATTTGTCAATTTCACGCGATTCTACATACTTGCAATTGCTTTGTTGCAAAGGAATGAATGATTTAATGCCAAATCTGGCAACCATCATGTTTTATTTATTCAGTTTTTTATTAATATCTTCTAAAATAATTTGAATTTCGAAATTTACGTCAGCTTATCAGGTTCCTCGGAATTTTTCAAATCCGTGGACATGTTTCTCGAAATTCAAATTCCCACGGTTTAGGAGAAGATAGAGAAACAAGCTCTGACAGCGGCCTTTACTTTTTTTAGAATAGAGAGAAGCCTAATATTTATAATACACCCAACTCTCAAAGAATAGTATTTAACGAACAATTTCTTAGGAAAAGAAATAATTGAAGAAAGCATGCACGATTTCTAGAAATTTGGAGAAAAAGGGAAAAAAAAAAAAAAAAGAGGAAGGTGGGAACATGCTATCTTCAGTTTTTTTTTTTAAACAATTTGGGGATTTATTATCTGTCTCCAAAAATTGGGGAAGTTTGGTCACTTTACTTTAGATCCACCACTGCATGCAAAAACATTTTAAGCAATGAAAGTGCTTTTCTAACACATGTACAGCACTTACTTACCAATCAAATCTCCAAACGCCATGGCATTTATAAGGTATTTTCCGTACAGCTCGGAAATGCCTTTGTCTTTACCGTAGTCCACGATGACGGTGAGGAGCGGAATGAAGATGACAAGGTATGTCGTAATGCCAATGTTGATGAGCACGTAAGCTGGATTGGAATACAGGAAGACAATCCCTCGAACGCTGTCCATCAAAGAGGACTGATTGGCGGGCGCCGATTGCGTCTTCTCGGAGATATTGGTTACGTTCAGCTTATTATTTCTTGCTTCTAAGTCTGCAGTTATGGTAGGAAGTTGGGGAAAGACGGCTTTATCGTTGGAAACTTCGTTTCCGTTCTGTAACGTAAAGATGTCCAGTTTATTATCTTTCGAGAAAAATAAAGATTTTTTTATAGCCAAGTTGCGAATCTTGTAGACACAAAAAGACAGTGAAATTAAATTTTCTCAAAAAAATTTTTCTTTGTAGATACTATTGGAAACAACACATTGTCTGTTGAGCCCTACTGCTGGATTTCTTTTTAAATCTTGAGATGTCGTTACATTGATATTGCAACGAAAATCTGGTAGTGGGTGTACGATAAATAGTCGAAAAAGATTGAAAAATCGAAAATAACACTTAATGCGACAATACGAAACACTATATCTCACAATAAATACCGCATTTTTAACACATACCATAGTGGATCATTAAAATCTCACAGAAATAGCTCTATTAAAACGGCAGTATCAATTGCATCGCTTTGCTTTCAATATCCACAGTCTATCATATACTCACTCGACAGTGAGAGTGACTTCTTTATTTATAGATTTCCAAGCGGACGTGACGTCCCATAGGATGTGGCATCATTTGTCTAGACTTTTCCATTAACTTCTTTTCCTAATTGAGATATCCCCAAAATTCCACTAGTTTCGAAAACATTCTTTTTGCCGTCAAAGTTTCCAAATTTGTGGCCATGTCACCAAAATGGTTACCAAGTTTGTTGCCGAGGTCAACAGGTCACACTCATTTCACTTGCAATAATACCTGTACTACTCTCTTTCCCGCTAATGCGGCTAAACAACATTACAATTTTGCCACAATATGATACATAAAACATACCGAATGTATCAAATACCATATTGGCCCAAATATAACGCGGTTCGGATATAACGCGACCCCGAAATTTTTCATCAGGATAATTTGAAAAATCCTATATTTAGCCCTCGAATTTAGCTCGAGTCAGGTTTTTTACGGGCAATCATCAGTCAAAAAACACCCCATTATATTCGGGGCAATACGGTATTAGGTGACTACTACTAAAAAGGACTTTTCGATTGCGGAGAAAACAAATTTTTATCACACCCCAATAGTCAAGCTACTATATATCCAAGCTCGAGACTTATACAGCTGATATCGGAAACAGAATAATGATTATGAGACATGAAAGTATCATTTGAAGAATAAATCTGGAGACTAAAACTCCCCAACATGTTCTACAATAAGCCTTCTAGGAAGAAAAATTGTAGGAATAGCAATTCCAGAAACATTCTTCATGAAATTATCGTAGAGCTATTGGGGATTGATACACATACGCAACTAAAATCTTCAGAGCGGTATTCTCCGTCTACATCTAAATCAAACCGCATGGAACATTCCAAGTATTGAAAACCTGTTCTGAACTGACACTAACCTTGCAAGCCTGCTTTAAGTAATATAAATGACGTGTCACAATCCACATACAGATAAAGTCTTCGCATAAGGATCTCTATAATACTTCAATCAGTTAATATAAGTTTAACTAAAAGCTGCATTTAACCCTCTGAATGAGCCACTTGGATCTACAAATGATATTTGTGATACTCCAGATCCTTATAAGAACTTTAGTCTTGCTTTCCCATGGCAGGTCCAACTGAGTTTCTATTCCAGAGATTATATAGAAATTGACTTTTTCCCATTAAAAAATATTAATTTTCTGATGTATTTTTCTGAAAAATGCATTTAGTAGTTTAAATAGAAGACTATTTTGCGCTGCCAGATCTTTATCATCGATAGCTATAAAAATCACATCATGACACAGCAAGTTATAACACTCATGCTGTGTCATGATGTGATTTTTATAATTAAATTAAATGACAATGACACAACACATGTATGACACAATACGGAATCAGTGCGTCTAGCTTATAAGACGTATTAACTCAATTCTAATAAGAAAATTTCTTCTTGTTCCATTAACAAGAAATCCTGTTAATGGATCTACATGTCCTACATCTTCATGTAACAAGTTTCTTGTGTTACATGAAGATGCCCGAAATTAAATCATGTGTTCGAATAGCAAGCTCACATTGCTAGACGGAAGGGTTTATGCTCCTTTTTGGAAGTGGAAATTTAATCTTACCATACAAGAACATCTCCGGTCTACAGTTGGTGATTCAGTTATTTTATACAATGTGCAGACTACGTTTCTTTTACAATGTTTTGTTCCCTTCATAGAAATATTATGGAAATATGTTGAGAGATTTTCTTGACTGCCTTTTAAACTTGAACTGCAGATTTCTACTTCTTCTAATGGGTTGTTGGTCATAGAGGACGACCGTACGAGTTGTCGCCATTCTCTTATTGGCTCAGCTTCTTCAGCTGGTGTTCCAGGCATCTCAGATTCGAGGGTTTCCACAGATGCTTCCATAGATTTGTCTTTCATATACAAAGATTCTGTAAAGAATGACACAGTTTTAAGAATTATTGATATCATAAATAATCGCAAGCAATATTGCATAGTAATAGTCTGAATATTGTATAGTTACGTTGACCGCTAGTTCACTAACTCTGTTACAACTCCGCTCTGTACAGTTCATTGAATTCATTTCAGTAATTTAATTCATCTTTTGGGTCACGCTATCCAAAAGGGTAAGTAAAATTTACGTAAATGTTTACTTTGTGTTATAGTGTTCAAACTAAGTTAAATGTATTCAAATAAATAGTGTGTTACAAAGAACACTTTTATTTAAATTTTGCTTGCCCTTTTGGATAGCAAGGCGCAGAAGATAAATTAAAATTTTGAAATAATTTCATTTGAATACATAATATAGACTCAGTAAAAGAGTGATATATGTGACAGTGTATTTGATAATTAAAAGCATTCCTTGAATGTGTAAATCTTCTTTAGAAAATAAAACAAAAGAAATTGTGAATTTTAAAATAAATTTTATATAATGTCACACCAGGAAGTCTCTGATATCATTATTTTTAAGACCAGTTGTTAAAATTCATATAACTATAAAGTAAACTACCGCGCCACAAACTTTTAACTCGTTAAGTGTTTTTGTATGGGGATCAGTTATAAATATGTCTAAACTAACAGAGGTTACTTTTTTACGAACGGACACTGGGAATGTAGAAAAATTTTAAAGTATTAAATCAATTTGTTGTAGTACAAAAATTATTCTATTTGTTTTCATCATGGATCTAGATATAGTATTACGTTTAGTATAGACGGGGCTGACATCTTCGGCGATTAAGCTGCCGGTTGTTTACGAAACATGTCGTTTACTTCATTACCGCGATTTTCGGCTTGAAGAAAAGTAAGTTAACAATCAGAAACGTGGCTGTACTTACTGAAAAGCAAAAGCTTTTTGTACGTAAAAGTTTTTGCTTTTCTCTATTCATGTTCTGCCGAAGAAGTTCGATTTTTAGCAGACATCTTATTTAAATAGAAGCACCGCAAAAATTGGCTTCTTTACGTAACATTCAGATTGAATTGAAATAATTTCGAAGGAAATTTTTTCTAGTATAAACCAGGATAAGGGATTCTTTGTTTATCATTGTCAGACTATCCACGCTCTGGCGATGGCAAACAAATGAGATATGATACAAACAAAAGGTAAATACGAATACATTAAATTTCATAAAGAGACACTCCCCCCCCCCACTTCCTCAATAAAATAAAATAAAATAAAATAAACAAAGGAAATATGCAATTGACAATGCTAGGAGAAATTCCTGGAAGAGAAAATTTACTTACTGAGTCGCGCGCGCATACACGTGGATTAAAATGACTCTTTGCAGTTTTAAAAATAATTACAAGTAAACAAACAACGAGAACAGCAAACAAACAGTGTGCTTACGATTTTTTACGTTCCATAAATAAAAAAAAAAAACAAGGATTATATTTTTGAAAAGTTTCATTGCACGTACGTTGCATGCAGTCGGTTGTTGCTACTGCAGTTGCAATGCTCGAAGTCATAAATTGTCCATCTTCAAAAATGGTAGACAGTTTTATTGCATATTAATTGGCCTAAAAGACCAACTTTGGTTTCCATTCCGATGCAGGAATAAAAAATAAAATTATAATATGCTAAAAGTAGTTTACTAAGAGCATTCAAAATAAGCCTACTCATTGAAAATCACAAGTTGGGGACGTATAAGATCCAACGAAAAAGAAGGAGAAACTTATACTCCTTCAACTGCCCCACTGCTATTCTTGAAGAAATTCATGGCGTAAAATAATGAGAGACAAGACAATCTTGCGAGAAATCTCTTGTGAGAGAGCCAAGGCTCTGTCTCGTCTCACAAGAGATTTCTCACAAAAATCGTCTATCTCGACTTGCGCCTGGGCTCATGTTTGCGAGAAGAGCTGTCCATCACTAATTAAAATTGCTAGGAGAAATTCCTGGAAGAAGAAATTTAACTTACTGAGTCGTGCGTATCTCTCCGGGTCCGTAACCCACATCGGCGATTTGAGAAGGAGGGCAGGCGGTAGAACGTGCATCACGATTCCTGCGAGAATCAGAAATCCTCCTGAAAGTTGAAAAGCCTCCAGGATTTCTTCTATCATGAGGGGAAACACGAAGCTGCCCACACAGGCGCCGGAGAGCGCTATTCCCGAAGCCGTGGCTCTGTACTTTCGAAAATATTGATTCACTACCACTTGAAATAATGTGTTGGCGAAGGCGAATCCAATACCTAATCGGAAAAGAAAAGAAAAGGAAACATACTTGTTACAGTAATAATCTTACATGAATTTATTACAATGAATCCAGTGCAAAGATGGCAATCTGAGTAGTCAGTACCTGAAAAGGAAAACATAAGAGCTCCTGTCAAAAGCTACTGTAAAGTTTTATTGTCAGGCAACTCCTATTCGAACGCAACATGGACCTTTCTCTTACTACCCACAGGATTAAGACGCCGGCTTTCAGATCAGTGTGTCTATGGAACCCCAGAAGGAGACACAGACCACTCTACATTTAGCTTCCAGATAGGACCGTTATAGCTTGCATATTGTGGCCCCCTGTCCAGGGCTACAAGTACTGAGAAATCAGTATTGTCCGAAATTGTATGTTTCGACATTCAATAACTGTGTGGAGTGACAAACTGCGCGAGGCCCTGACCCGCTTCTTAGATGTGGTAGGAGACTTACTAAGTTAACGGGCAACTTAGAGAAAAGAGTAAGCGCTCTCATTAAATCAGGGACAGCTGGAAGGGGATTAGATACTGGTGGTGCATGCATCAAAAAGACTACGGTGCTTGAGTCGTGTTAAGTTAAAATACTGGTGGTGCATGTATTTCAGGATAGTCGCGGTAACACCGCAACAATCCAAACAAAAGGGTTTTTGCAAGCCGTGCACAAGCATGGACCAAACAACTAACAGGTGAACCACGTTGAATGGAAGGCGAGCCCTTTCGAACGTGGTTGTGACCACCATCCTGTCTTAGGACAGATAAACTTTGAGTGTCTATGTCGCGCGACTTTACTCGTGCTTATTGTTGTCCTGAGGTTTCCATTGGTGTGGCGGTTGTTGTAGTAATGACGGGTGGACAACAGGCCGGGCTTGTCCTGGTCTGTCGGTCTGGGTGCCAATCACTGTGACCTCCTTTATGGGGTTGCAGGTAAAGGTTACCGTTTTCCACCCGCTAGACCAAGCCCCACCCAATCTGATGAGGTTTCTCTTTGAGACTCCTCGAGAGGGTTGCTTGAAGCGGTGACCTATTGGTTCTTCCCGGGAGAATGCCCGTGGAGGCTACCAATCGTGTAATGCTCAATATAGAGCGGGTGCACGTACTGAAATAGTCTCCTTAGGCACGATCTGAAAGTACCCTCTTCCGATCACGTGCAGCCTTGACACAAATTGGGCTTAGCAGCAAGACAGAAATAATTTAAAAAACAGTTTTAGCATAATCAGCAGTGCCATGCTATTATCTGCTTGAAAAAAAAATGAACCAACAGCTCTAAAATCTCTACCGCCGATCACTAAATTCCATACTCCAATACTTTTTAGACTCATTTAGATTGCAAACTGTTTCAGACTTTTCGGGAACTTCTGAACTTAGCTGGAACTTTATAAACTTTTAGCCACTGAACGCATTTTCTTATAATGTCTTTACAAAATTAATGTACTATATATTATATATGTATGTGTGTGTACTAGTTGAAGTACCTGTTTTTTTTGCACGAGAATACGCTTATTTTCTTAACCATGCTTATAGTAGCACTAGCTGCTGCACCCGTCATTGACGGGCTAGTATGTAATGCAAATTTCCAAAAAGACTGAATTTTCCTCAGCATTGTAGGAGTACAAATAATGAAAATAGTATATTGCTATAGATTAGAAAGCAAAATTGTAACTTCCGTGTATTGTTAAAGGATTACATGTCAAAGAGTAACAAAGTAATGAGTAAAATTGACTTCAGAGAATTTTTTTAAATAATTAAAATTTTATTCTGGTTGAATGAGCTTTTCAAGTCAAGCTGTCATTCCTAACCTCAAACTAAATTTTGCTCGTATTTTAACATTCTGCCTAAAACATTCCACACAATTTTCACAAAATCTAAAAAAGCAAATAAACATTTTAAGAAAAGTTTTAAAATTCATTCAAAAATTTCAAAACATTCCGATATTTGATATTTTATCCCCTAATAGCACAGATGGTCACAAAAGAGTCGCTGTGACGTCACAGAGGGTCACAATTGTCACAGGACTGTCACATACTAGTCACATTGTGACTTGTGAGTGATATGACTCTATTGTGTGGTCACTGTGAAGTTTATTTGGGACCAGTCACCAGGTGACGTCGCCGTGAAGTCAGCATGTGACTCTACTGTGAAGTCAATATGTGACTGTTTTGTGCCTACTGATTTTTTTTACTTCAAAATGATGTCACTGTCCGCTTTTGAGACTTTGGAAAAAGACTCATTTTTTCTAATATTTTGTGGCAATTTCTTTCGTGAAACATTTAATAAATAAATCCGAAAATGATAACGAGTAATTCAATAAAATCTCGCAATATGAAGTAATGGAATTTAGTTCAATTTATTAATTTTTAAGTTATTTCATTTAAACAAGACAATATTATTCATAAAAAATAATATTCTTAAAAATATTAGAGTTGAGAGTTCTAATCACAATGGTGAAAACTAAGTATCTGTGAGTAAAATTAACAATTTCTTTCATATTCCAATGGCATATATGTTTCGATAGCGTATGTAGGTTTCAATTTCGGAGGGGGGGGTATCCGGTATTTTAAACCTTATTGTTTCTAGAGTAAATACAAATGTCTCAAAATTGCTGTTTTTAAATAATTGCTTTAAGTTTTCAGATGGGGCCCGGGATCCCCCCCCCCTTTAAATATGTCCCTGGTATGTTTGAAAGTTCCGCTAGAAAAAATTTGAGGTAAAACTATGGGTCTAAGTCAAAAATACTTTATTTATTTTATCTGATGCATGTTTTTTCCAATTAATTTTATTTATTTTTATATGAAATCCTTTTTAGTCAAAATATAGCAAAAATATAAATCTCATTACTCATACCTTAATATATATCAAACCCTACATGTCGCACATTACAAATTTATTTCATAACCGAATAAAAAATTCCAATTAATCATTAGTTTTTCGGATGAATACTTAAATAAAACAGCACATTATCTCCGGAAAATAGTTTATGGGAAAAAAAAAAAGATTTCCAAGATTTTTTACTTATATTTATTAATTATGGTATTTTCTCTCCATTTATAAAATACTCCAGAAAAATTTTAAATTTCCTAAACAAGCCATACCAGAACTAACATTTGCAGCAATCAGTTTACTTTTAAAGCATCCGAGAGCGGAATAATCACAGCGCTGAGGTAAAGTGCTGGCCTAAGAACCCGTGAGTCGAGGGTTCGATTCTGGTTTTGAGGGTTTCCTTGCCTAGGAGTTTGGTGCTGCCATCTAGCGAGTGTTCTCGGTAACTCTTTTTCGCTGTCGCAAAACTGTCCCAAAGCGACTTCTTTGAAAGGTCGCAAATGTGAATACACAGTGAGAGGATATAGAGACTGTCAGGTGACTTTGCTGCGGAGTCGCGGCGACTGTTTGTAACTCTATTGTGACAGTATTGCGTGGTCGCATTTCAGTCACAGGGGAAGGTTGTGCTATTAGGGTCGTTGCTCATCATATAGCTAAACTTCATTGTATTCTCTAAATCCATTTTTATGGGATGCGAGAACAAGCGCTTATATGATTTTCATAAAATCTCCAAAACTATGAAATATTTAAAACAGTTTTGTCATGTAGAGTTTAAATTAACTGGAGAATCTAACATAATTCCAAATTGCATTTTATTTCCATTGCCATTTTTCAGGAATGGAACAAACATGTACTCAGTTTTCACAAAATCTCAAAATCTGAAATATTTTTTTAAAGTACTACGATTTTAAAGTACTACGACCAATAGTACCAATAGTTTGAGTGACCACCTGTGCTTTAGTGGTTTATATGTAATCTACAAATATTTCAAGATTTTGAATAAATTTTACCAAAATCTTAAAATGTATTCTATTTTTTAAATTTCATTTCATGAGCTTTAGACGTTTATACGTGATGCGCAATAAATATTTGCACATTTTGAAACGATTTTCGCAAAATCTTAGAATCTAAATAAACTTTTTTAAAAATTTTAAACCGACATTTAAATTGAGTGACGACCTATGATGTTACCTAATTTCATTTCATTCGCTTTAGTCGTTATTATGTGATGCGCGAACAAAAAAAGCGCCAAATTTGATGAAATTTGGTACACGTGGAAGTTTGAACATGGAGAATATTTTTACACTATCCGTTTTGCTATAAATTTCCGTAAGATGGCGTTGCAGCGCATCAAGTTCTATACCGTTCGACTAATCGCCATAAAAAACTTTATACTTACACATGTGAGCACGGATAATATATTCTAACTTTCCATTTAGCTGTTACTCACTACTAGATGGAACTGCAGCACATTATTACTTTAACTTGCCATTAGATGGCAATGAAGCGCACCAACTTCTTGACCGGACACTCGATCTCTATGAAAATTGATGTATATAGATTCTTGAACATGGAGTTTTCGTGTTATCCATTTTGCGATAACTCAACACTTCATTGTGCTGTAGCACATCATTACTTTAACTCACCACTAGATGGCGCTGCAACGTATAAACTTCTTTCTTTAACTTGCCGCTAGATGGCGCTGCAGCATATAAAGACTGTTCAACTGATCGCTATGAAAACTGGCATAGATAAATATTTGAATACAGAGAATATTTTCGCGTTATCCATTTTGCTTAACTCATCCTTTGAAAGCGCTGTAGCGTATTATTACTTTAATTTGCCACTAGATGGCGCTGCAGCGTATCTTGACCGTTAAACTGTTTGCTATGAAAATTGGTATACATAGATATTTGAACATGAAAATAGTTTGATGCTATCCATTTTGCAAAAACTTCGATAGTTGATGGCGCTGCGCCGAATCATCTTTTTCACCGTCATGAAATTCTTTATGCATAATTATTGAACACTGATTATATTTATACGGTATCAATTTTGCTATATCTATTTATTATGCTAAGTAGTAATTACAACAAACCTTAATAAAAAAAATGTTTAAGTGATCGCCTATCACATTCCCAGATTTCATTTCATATGTTTTAGTCGTTATTACGTGATGCGAGAACAAAGATTTACGCACTTTGAAACAATTTTCGCAAAATCTCAAAATATAATCAAAAAAAAAAAATGGATGCTTATAATTTAATTTGAGTGACCACCTTTCATGTCACCAAATTTCACTTCATTCGCTGCAGTCATTTTTAAGTGATGTGCGAACATAAATGTATGCAGTTTGTAACAGTTTTCGTAAAATTTCAAAATCGAATCAAATTTTTTATAAAATTCGACGCCTATAGTGTAAGTTGAGTGATTACCTATCATGTCACCAAATTTAACTTCATTCGCTTCAGTCATCTTTACGTGATGCGCGTACAAACAATGCGTCACGGACAGAACGACAGATAGACATGTGATGCAGTTCATCACACATTTTCATTAATTTGTGTTTTGCTCATATTTTATGTGGTGTGGTTGTGGTACAGTTAACATAGTAAATTACTTCGGCGATCGTAATAAGTAGGCTGAGTACAGATGCGTTGCAATAACCAGGCACGGAGCAGTTACCAGCGACAAAATAATTACTTTAAAGGCTTTTATTAAAAAAAAGAATTATTAATTAGCTATAGATACGTAATGGTGGCTGGCGACCAGGGAAGAGGCAGAGATTAACGTGCTTCAAAACAGTGTCCAAAATTGAAGTCATGAAGAAAACGCGAGTTGCCCAGGAGGCCAAACTGGCAAGAACCAAGGCAAGAGCATTAAACTGACGCTAAATAAAACGCCAACAACATTTCCGTTTCTGACTGACGCCGTAGTCCAGTAGCAATATCAAATAGAAAGAATTTTGAAAACCTGACGTGCCAAAAGGATGAAACAAAAAAAGTAACACTTATAACCCAAAATGAAAACTTATGTTTTTTAATAGATTTGCCTACATTATATGGTTATAAGCAAACGATTGAAAATGAAATATTCTTAATCAGAAGTAAACGCTAAGTAATTTATAAAACGGACATGGAAACGTTGGTTAGAGGAGTTATTTACACAGACGCATTCCGCTAAATAAAACTGTTGTACCATCAGGCACAGCGAATCTAACTCGCGCCGTCAGGCACAGAGAATCTAAACGCCATAAGAGAATAATTTAAATATTTAAAAATGCTGAAATATATTAAATTTAGAATAGGAAATCAAAACACAAATAAACTAAAACATGTGACGAAAGATTCACGATCAAACTGTTCGGAAAGATTCTAATTTTAAGGTGCAACTGTGAACAAATCAGGAAAGAATTATGATTTTACTGCTACAAAATATTGATCTCGAAAATGGTTAAACTGTGACCCATTTTACGCTCCCACCCCCACGACCCTATTTGTCTGTGTTTGGAAAAATGATGGCTTGTGTGGTTTTCGAAATGATCAGATTGATTGTTCACGCGCACCATGGACTTGGATATGGAACGATCATCGACGCCTTCTAAAAGAGATAAACGAAATTTGCCTGTTAGAGGACGTTGTGAGTCGTAATTATAAAGTTTATGTTGTGCGTATGCTTGCGTTAGTAGTAGATTGCGCCATGATTCGTCGCTATGAGTCCCTAGAGAGTGCTTATATAGCTAATAATTAAAAGGGGGTCGAGTATTTTCCTTTGAGATTCTGACGTTATTTTGACCATCTGCCGCCAGTCGATGATTGTCCTATATCCTAGTCCGTAACGTGAACTTACCATGTATTCCACCCCAGAACACTGCAAGCCATACGATGCTGGGAGCAACGCAACAGAGAGCCGCACCTATCGACGCGACGACTCCACCGTAGAAGGTGACAGCACGTATTCCATACCTTTGTCCGACAATTCCTACGAGAGGACCTAGGATAGAAAAAAAACAAGAAAGATGAGTCAGTAGAGCTCATCGATTATCAAACACTTTCCAACACAATCTCATTTGTCTTTGCGCTAGTGGTTAATGAATGGTTAACACATTCGATTATATCGTTACAAAGAAGCTGCGGAAACAGTTCCCCTCCTCTGAGCATCGCTACTGTCGCAACAGCAAGGATCTCAAAGACCCAGGCCCTGCTTTTCCATTAGGCCCAGTAGACTAGGGCCTAGCCCCCCCTATTGTGGGCCCCCCAAAACAAAATCTCAATTCAATTTTTCTTAATTTTATCTTTTTTAATAGCAGATTTTTATATATCCCTTCAATTTTTTTTTCAAACAACATTTTAAACACGTTGCCAATCTGCTCGATGACGGGATGGCATTTATAACCAGGGGTTGAAAAAAGTTGTAAATTCTTAGGTATTTTATGTGCAGATTTGTTTGTTAAATTCATCATGAAGGATAATAAAAGAAGGCCATTTTGGAAAAAAAAAAGTGCAGACTTTCAACAGCAGGGCACTGCCAGACAGATATTTACTTTTGGAAATTTCATGCTGCCTACATCAGTGTTAGCCCCCCCTCCATACCGAGTTGTTCCGATAATCAAGAATTTTCTAAATCGGGACCTGCCCACGCCGGAAAGCAAAGATGGTCAGAGAAGGATATTGCCTCCATCGAGACTTCGTTCCGATTACATTCGACTGTAATCCATTGCTAAAATAACATTTTACAAATTTCACAGGGATACAATGATAAAATTGCGTTACTCTCAAATTCTTTTATTAGTTGATTTCCTTAAGATCAAGATTACTGCTATTCTACTAAATTAACATTCTCTAGTCATAATCTTTTTAGAAATTGTAAGTCTAGTCGTAATCCATATCATTTGTTGTAATCAATTACAGATGGTTGCGTAATTGCGCGAAGTCTGCTTCCATCGCGTACTTGGAACGATAGAGGCGAGCAGGTTAAAACGAATAATACTATTATTGTAATCACTGCCCTTGGAACCTGAATCTATGACAGTTCTTTTGCTTGTCCTTGTATAATGTTACGTTTTTTTAATATCTAAAAAATAAATTTAACTATTTTAAAACATTAACAAACAGGTAAAAATAAATGAAATTGCGTTAATTGTGTGAATATTTTTGTTACATATTGGAAATATGCATTAACCCGTTATGTTACATGGTTGCAGGTGTGCATTATACCCAATAAAACTACAGTAAGCTCCCATTACAACGAACCTCACGGAACCGTAAAATTTTGTCGTTATAACGGAAATTCCGTTGTAACGAAGTTTTGCTAATTGGAAAAGAAACCAGAAGAAAATTTTAATTAAGTAAATTCGGCTTTTGCTTTGAAAGAAGTCTACAATACTACGCATAATAAATGTGGAATAGTTAATGTGATTAGAAAGTTGATTACGGTTCATTGAAATGAATAGATGCACCGTTATATCATTTTCTAAAACCTGAAAAAAACACTTACCTCTTTTGGGAAACATTAATATAAGTGAATAATTTGCTAGGAAGCAATTTTTTTTATCAGAATATCTACGATTTTCTTCTGAACAAAGTTTGCTGCTGCTGTTGTACATGAGAGCGGTGGCGAATACAAAAGAGGGGCTAATGGACTTATTCTCCTCCCCCGCCCCCCGAAAAAAAAACCCAATTGCTTTATTTTATGACAGTGTGTCTAAAAATTGCATGTTTGCTATCAGTTGTGAGAACCATAAAAGGAAAACAAAATTTTGCCTGCGGAAATAGTTCGTTCAATCAGGATTTCACGAATCGATCATTTCGATATATTGATAGTTATTTATTTAAGATAGTTTTAACTGTTTTACGGTTGGAGACTGTCTATCACTTTTGTTATAGCGGGATTTTTTGTTGGATCGGTATTCGTTTTAACGGAAATTTACTTTAAATGAATTCATCATAATGAATTACAACACTGAATGCCTAGTTCTTTTTTTGGAATAAAGTAAGTACAAAATAATAATAATAATAATCTATATAAATACAACAAACTGTAATATGTCAGTTGGTTGGTTAGTTAGTTAGTTTGTCTGTGTCTCGCGTAGATCCGAAACGGGTGATCGTAGACCTACCAAATTTTGTATGGAAATTCTCCAGAAGGGGTCCCAACATATCTCGAAGCGATTTTTTCGAAATTCGAATTATTTTAGGAGATATCGATAAAAAACATGTCGCAAAAGGCTAATTTTTGCTCCGCCATTTCGCAATTGTAATCCCGCAGTGGAAAAAGAGAGAATATAGCATATCTAGGTTGCCATATTTGCCAAGTTTATTAAATGATTCAGACTCTTGAAGTAAAAATAAAAGAATAACGATTTTTTTTGTTTAGATTATTTGTAAGGTTGTTTTATAATTAAAATATCGTGCGCATGTGAAATCAGAGCAGGAATGAAAGGTCTTATACTCAAAAGAAAAATAGGATTTGGAAATTTTCCGAGACTAAATGTGCAACTTTTTAATTTGGCGTAAAATAAAATTATTGATGTTCGAGTTTGAGGAGATGATCCTAACGCTTGCGCAATTATCGTCTGCTACTTCGATTATGAATACACCTGAATAAGTTTTTGAGAAAATTTCACTCAGTTCGAATTGTGCATTTTCTGCGCAGCTTTTTCTCATCTATTTCTCCGTAATTTCCGGCTTATAATCCGCAGGCGCTTTTTTTCAAGTAGAAAAAAAATATTTCTTTAGATAATCCTCAGCGGTAGGTTATCCGCGGATAGTATGGCGATGCTTTGACCAAAATTGGTAATTATTTTCTATGTATAGTAAAACCACAGTATTAATATTAGAATCGGCTTACTGTAAAACATTTCCTACTAAAAATCTATTGTTATGAATGAGAATTATCAAACATACTTTAACGGTCATTTTTCGATTTAAATCACAAATGATACACAATTTTTAAGCTAGGCATTCTACCTGTAAGCCCTAAGAACTGTATTATGAAATTAATCAAATATAAGAAAGCGAACATTTCTTTCGGAACAAACAAAACAAAATGTATGGTAGCATGCAGAATACTTTTGTAACATCGTAATTATTTAGTCAAGTGACATTATTATAAGAAAAACAAAATTGAACTGAGACCTACCTTTTTTACTGGAATAATACTTATACAAACAATAAACCTTTTCTGGAATAATATATAGACAGCAAATATACTGTCTAAATAGAGTGGAAAAAAAGAAATGAACTTTTATTTTGTTTTTAAAAAGTTTTTTACTGTAAAATCTGAAGACTTCAGGGAAAATTTCAGCAGATAGTACGCAGCGATGCATAAAACGCACTGGATAAATTTTCATCTTTTTTAGTAGATAATCCGCGGATTATAAGCCGGAAATTACGGTATTACATCCAGAAAAAGGCCGTTAGAAATATCAATTTTAATTTTGTTTAATCACACTCATGAATAATGATATACTTTCCAACTTATTGGAATAAGGAAAGAAAATAGGGAAGACCCATGGATTATAATACGCTTTTAATATATAGCGCTTTAGTGCTTTTTTTAAATCTGAAAGTGTTGCAGATTTTTTGATAAAGGCCAATATATCCAGAAACTCTTCAGAATTAATATAGGACGAAAATAATTTGTTCCTTTTTGTAAGTTTTTATCATTTAAGCATCTTATTTTTGTAACCAGGGGCGGCCAGACAGTGTAGGCATCGCATCTGGGCACCGGCTTCGAAGGTGCTTTAAATCGAACTCAAAAACTAAGTAGAGCATAAAAGGGGGGCGTCTTTTTTATATAAGCAGGGGGCGACACTTACCGTAGGGCTGCTCCTGTTTGTAGCCATCTTAATTTTAAATTCCATTCAGAATCTGAGAGATTTCAGTGCCAAGGAAGCCGGTGAGAAACAGGATTCTCTCCGAATAAGATTTATTAAGATGGCGGTTACAGTGAACTTAGAAATTGAACTTTGAAAATTCCGGAAACAGCGGAGGTGTGATGTTGTTGGGAGCAATAGCGTGCAAGAGAAGCGGTTTTTTAGATCGACCGCAGCTAAATAACGGGGGGGGGGGGTAGACGGGATTTTTTCATTGCAGTGATGCATACTTATCTTTAGCATTGATTAACAAATGCAGGGTACTTCTCATATTGAACAAAAACGAAAATTTCGCTCTTGAGCTTGGACAATTCGTTTCTCCTTCTAAGTGCAATATTACGGGATAAAGATTAATGTACATTATTTTCCACAAATGCGATTAATTATGTTTGACTTACTTAATAAATATTTTCTATAATCATAAATGCGATTATGTTTGATTTACTTAATAAATATTTACAGCAGTGCGGACATGAAATACTACTTTTTAGTTAATTAAGTTTCTCTGTTTACCATGGGGACACCGGTTTCAGTGAACTTCAGATATAGTGGGCAATATTCGATGGTCCCCAGAGGTTTGCAATAATCGGAGTTGACTGTATTTTAGCACAAAACTGTATTGTGGCCTTTACATTGAATACTACAGTACTGATAGCGATACTACAGTTCTGTAATTTATTCTAACAACAATATTTAATGATTGAGTTTTCAGCTTAAATTGTCTTGCAGACACTTTAATAACACTTTCTAAAATTAAAAATAACCGTTTCATTACACACTACAAGAAATATATTTTGGTTTGTAAATTTTAAGATAAATTAAAAAACTATGAAAATAATTATATTTAAGCAACTTTTAATTTATTTTTGTGCATTAAAGTAAACAAATTTTAAATATACGTTTGCTGTTATATAAAGAGTTAATAAAATTACATATTAAAAAATTAACTAACAGATTTAGAAAACTTTCATTTAATGTTTGAGATGGATTCACCTCTACAAATAGTTAAGTAATGAGAAATGCAGAAAAGTAGTTTTGAGATAAAAACCATATTAAAGTTGCTTTTCTTTGATCAATATCAAATAAACTAAACTGTTCTCATGACTGTAGTTCGAAAAAAATCATGTAATTTTAGCACATAAATACAAATAAACTAATTATGTCAGACTCCGAAAAACTTTTAGGATGTCTCTTCACAACCTGTACTGTACACTGTAATAAAAAATAAAAACGTATCCGTTGTAACATTAAAAAAAAATTCTACAAACCGAGAATTCTTTTTTGAACATGTTATAAAAGGCACTGTTTTTCATTTATTACAGTGCGTACTGCAGCTTATGAAGAATCATTCTGAATGTTTTTCGACTTCTTGACGAAATTAGTTTATTTTAATTTGTGCCAAAAGACCAGGAAGCAGATTTTGTTCCTTCGAACCCTATCCTTAAATAAATCATCAGGTTTTACTAAAAGACTTAGAAGCAATTACTAATATTTTTAACTATAAATAATACATTTCTGCATATTAGACAGAATATTAATGCAGTGTAACCACCAAAATTTTGACACTTGCGGTTTTCTCAAATTATGTATAACTTGCGGAGTATTAGAATACAAAATGTTATTAATGATACTTCACTCTCCTCTCTCATCTAGAATTAGAAGACCACTCATAAAGGGCAAAGTTGGTCCGCCTACTCGGCTCCCCCATAGGGAATGCAATCCCGTTCCCGCACAAATATTTGAGGGACTAGTCCCGCGGGATTGTAACTGGAAAATAAATTATTTTTATTACAATTTCACGCTTGTTTCCCGATCATCCATTGGCCCAAAATTTTTTGCATAAAATGAACAATAAGAACCAGTGACCTTGGGCGCTCATACTTATTCGTAGGTAGGTGCCTTAGTCCCCCCAACTCCCATATTGTTGTGATTTACGTACTGGTATAACGCAGAAATGCTGCAACACTAAATATTGTATCTTTCTGGTGCAGGGCTGTTGACTAAGTTCTATGTAAACAACCATATGGCCACCTATGCTAGTGATATCTTGAAAAGGTGATGTTCAGTTAACCACTAAAAAAAAAAATGTATGGCTCCCTCAGGTTTCGTACAACGGAAAAAAGTCTTTTGTAAAGTGCTTTTGTATTCCCTATCAAAATTAGATAAAGACTAGGAAGACGAGTGCCTCTTTACGTTGTCTTTTTTACATTCTTCTATTTTAGCAATTAAGAAATAACAGTATATTATTATGAATATCATGACTAGAATTTTAATACTTATGTAAGGTATTGTATTAATTATCAAATAAGATAAAGTATTATTGTTAAACTTCATAGAGCTTACAATCTTACTTTTTCCGACTTTTCTCTATCGAAATCAATTTTTAGTTGAATGAAATATTTATTTCGCGGGATCAACCAATCTGAATCCAGAAATTCCCGTGAAGCGAAAAACAGTGCGGGATTGCATTCTCTACTAACACATAATGACCAACACCCATAGTAAGCCGCTGACCCGGCCATTAGAAAGAAGAATAAAAGTTTCACCCCCCTGAAAATTATCTAACGTAGGAAGGCGTGCAACATATGGTGTGGGCAAAATATATAGCTAATATGACAGCATAAAAGAACAGCATCAAAAAACATTAATAATTACTTAAAAAAAGAAAAAGAAAACATTATATTCAAAAGGATACTGCTATAAATAAATTTTATAAAACTATTCGCTAGATAACGTAAATAATTCAGTATAATTTTATAAATGTAAGAAAAGCGAGCAAAATCGGCTAATTCTCTAATTATTTAATAACATGAAATAAGTTCAGTTACTATAGTGGAGGGGGATAACTGACACCTCGCAAGTTTACCTGCCAGACATCTGATAGAGTTTCTCACAGTAAAAGGCAGAGTTGCGTCTTGTCTGGAAACTCCGTAATGGTCTATAACAGCCACATACAAAAGGCCGATCATTCTTGACAAACCAGAAAGTATAGCATTAATTATACAAGCACAGATGGCAATAACCCATGCCTGGCCTTTGTCGGGTTCCTCAAGCTTTACCATTTCGGGCAACGTACTCCAACAATGTTTCTTCCAAAATGTATTTTAGTATAAGTAAGATGGTCCAGATCTGGAAAAGCTGCCGAAGCTATTTTAAATGTTTTGAAAAACCCTAGCTTCTCTGAAATTATCTGCACTTATGGAGGAAGGAAAAAAAAAACAGAAAAAAAAAAAAAAACACAGTGACATTGGAAAGTCCAAAAGGATTTCTTTCCAAGCTGGAATTTTGTCACTTAACTGATAAAAATACAAGATAAAAGCCCTCATTTGCGAATTATGAACGGAAAAAAAAGTTTAACCCTTTAAGCTCTGACCTACACAATTGTGTAGCTGATCTACATTCCCTCAAAAAGTGTAAGTCGTATTTCAAAAGTCAATTTCATGCATAAAATCTTATTCTTCTTACGAAGGGAATCAAGTATAAAATAATAATTTTTGATAGTTCTTTTGAATTGTGTGTTATCCGATAAATATAAATGAGTTATTCACAAAACTAAAATAAGAAATTTATCTTACAGTAAAATATTTATTTGTAGCAAAAATAGTCCAGGTTTTAAAGGGACATGCAACAAATTTACAGAGACAATTCAATAAAATCTAGAAAAAAAAAGATTTTTAAAATACTAAACACTTTAAAATATATAGGGCACCAATTTTGGGGGAAAAAAATGTCTTCCAATTGATGGCTTTTATCACGTGATACAACTGTTTTCGTCGTTGGACAAAACGAACCTATCAATTATTATATCGAAATCACTCTACATAAAGAATGATGTTCTGACTGACACATCAACGCCCAATCATTTCTATTGGAGACACAGATATGAAATTTTAAGAGCTTATACCTTTCGTACCTAAGGGACAAAATGCATAAGCTTCTAAAGTTAAAAGAGTATAAGAAATGAATTTTAAAATATTCCTTTGAAAGTGATAGAAAGTCGAATAAATTAGAAAGCCTCTTTACAAGCTGTACTGTGAACGATTGCGGATAGTCAGTGGCGCACACAAGGGGGGGTCCAGGGGGTCCGGACCCCCCCCCCCCATCGGCTTTGATATTTTTTTTTGATTGATTATTATCCTATATCTATAGTAAATAAAATAATTCCAAAAAAAGGTAGCAATAGTTTCAGTTCTAATAAATAAATAAAAAAAAATTTTCTCGTTTTCCTCAACTTTTCAAAAACGAACTGAAAGTGAACATAAAACACCATCTTGTTCTCAAAACTGTACAACAATTACTTTGCTTCCTATTGTACTGTGTAGTGTATTCTTAGGGAACTGGATGGGACGAGTTTTGATGAATTCCATCTAATGAAAACGAACGCTTTCATCACTGATTTTTGTCAATCTGGAACATCCCTAAAAGTTCGACCCCCCCCCCTCGCAAACTGTAAAAGTTGGACCCCCCACCCCAGCCAAAAATTCTGTGTGCGCGCCTGCCGATAGTGAACCTTAAGAGTTAAAAAATATTCAGGAAAAATCTTAAACATACCGAACTTTGCAATATATTTTATGGCATTTTTGAAGACTATTTTTATGCTTAATGTTTTTTTTTTTTTCTTTTTAAATTCGCACGATATATATAGGTTTACTGTTAATATAAGTTCATATTGTATTTGCTGAAGAAGCATTTTTAATTTTTCGAGAGTTAACGCCATTGGTTTGCTTTTGATCAACTTTTCAGAAGTCCTGTAACGCTTATCGTTTTTTCAAAAGGAACAGCCTTAAAAAAGATGAAAATTATATTTTAATGACAAAATTACACAATAGATACACCATCACCAGTACTGAATGAATGCAGAGCAGGGCATAATTTGAGAATTTCGGTCTCAAGCTCTTGCATCTAGCAGCCTTAACAATATGAAAAGAATTCCTGCTGTTGTGAAGGTTGCGGAATCTTTGATTCTGATGTGCTGGAAATAACTCGCGAGTACTTGGATGTTTCTATAAAATTATGGGGTTCCCAGGTCGTACCGATGATTCCCAAGATATTAAAAACAGATCACGCGTCGATTAACTTAAACACAACATTTAAATATTAAAGATCGATTTTTGAGTGTGAAAGTTCCACACAGCACAAGGTGACAAGTTCTCGCGTACTGCTTCTTTACCAAGTCGAATACTGGCGTTGCCAATTTGAGAGTTCAAGTTCTTTGGAGAGCAGCAGCTAACGCGCTAGCCAATAGCGTAGCAATTCACTAAGTTTGGGGAGGGGGGTAGGCTCAGCATGTTTAGATCGATTCTGGAACAACAACACACACACACACACACACCCTATTATGCTGGTTTGGGGGTAATTTTCTTCCTTCCTCCAAGAGTGTAGGGAGAATTGAGCTCCTTAAAACCCCCCCCTCCTTTCCTATGCCACTGGCCCTGGCCACATCCTGTCCAAACTGTAGTTCTTGCACGTTAAAAACAGTTATTTTTAAATCAAAAGGACAAATTTTTCATTCTAGTAAAAAATGAAGTAATTTCATTCATGTAGAAGATTATGCGGATGTGTAACAAAATATTGTTTGTTAATGAAAATTTTCTAAAGGTTCCATAACTTGCTCATATTAATTCTCATTATAAATAAAGCTTGTGAAAAGGAGTCTCTTATGGAATGTTTTAACAAACCATTCATTCAGTGGCATGAAATTGAAACATTGGCCATTACAGACCTTAGCTGTATGGGCCAAGGTCTGTAATGGCCAATGATACAATTTAATCTATGAAATATAGAAAAAATAAGTCTAATAAAATATTTTTCTGTTTCAGCAATAAGGGTATGTATATTATAGGTCACCGTCACAGTACATGTATAGATTTTGCTGTGTATAGGACTTATAGTGTTTTGGCAGGGCAACAAATAAGTGTTCTTTTCCATTATGGCTTATGGACGGAACTCCTGAAAGTGCGCTAGTGCCTATAGGGTATATTCGATTGAGCTCAAATTGTGTATGTATATTATAGGTTGCGGTCTCATCAGCATAGATTTTGGTGTGTGCAGCGGCGGCTCCTCCATTTGAGCACATGAGCGCGTGAACCCCCAGAGGAAAAACTAAAGAATAAACACATTAACAAATTAAATTAAAAAAATATATTAAGACACTTCTAGATTTTTGTGAATTTAAAACACGAGTTTTACTCTCCCCCACCCCCCTACTACTATTAAACGCGTTTATTATAGCTGACGCACTGTATCATAGGTTACTACAGCATAGTCTTTCGTAGCTCGCACGTGCGATCGACCGAGTGGGCCTTTCAGCTGGTCTCTGAGGAAAGGGAGGAAAGACGCCGAGAGAGTGCGGGGGAGTTCCGGGGGGAAACGAGGAGCTTTCGTTCGAACAATTTTATTGTGCTTGCAGCAGATTTTTTGGCCGTTATCTCCTCCAGATTCTCTCTTGGCTTATTGCGTTCGGTTAGTTAATCCATTTTTTTTCATTTTATTATTATTTTCTTAATTTTTATGATTTCTTACTAAAGTATTTTTTACGAACTAGTGTAAATAATTAAGATGGGAGTCAAATAAGGGTTTCGGAGCTACAGCAATGATATTTTTCAATATTATCCTTTGAAAAAAAGAAATTGAAATAAAAAATCAAGACAATACTTTTGTTAAACTAATCTTGGCGATGAAATGTAAAACCAAAGATGACTTGTTTTCTTTCAGTTACGTGCATTGTTTTTCTTTAACTGCTGGAAATGCAAATATATTTTAACTTGTAAGGTGCGTCGTATCGGCATATTTAATTTTCGAAATTAATTTTGTGAACCTCCATTTAAATAACACACGAGCCGCCACTGGGTGTGTGTAGAGCACACAGTTTGTTCACAGGCTTGCAAACAGTAATTCTTATATATTACGGCCTAAGGACGTAATGATTTAAAGTGAACTAGTGTCTAAATGGTGCATTCGATTGACATCAAATTAGGTTCGCATACTAGAGGTGCTTGTCTTACATGCTGCATAAATTTTAGCGAGTGTAGCCCTACAGATTTTTACAGAGCAACAAAAAAGTATTCTTATACGTTGCCACCAATACACTTGAATCATTTTAAGTGCACTAGACCCGATTCAGCGGAATGAAATTTATTTATACGCTTGGGAAATATCAAATGTTCGGGAATTCGAGTGGAGTCACTCCAGATTAAAAAAAAATATATAATTGTGAAGAATTTCAAGCCTATCGCACCAGCTGCTTGGGTTTTTATTATGTTTTAGAGCACAAATTTTCCATTGTCTTGAAGTAATGGCCTATAAGTTTGTTATAGAGTGGTACAACACGGAATTGTTACGCATAGGCTTTTATTTAATAAGGTGAATTGTAGGGGCCAGATGTCAGCTCAAGTCTCCACACCTGTCGCTGCGGGCCGATATGCGAGCGGTTTGGTCTCGGGTTCAAATCCCGTTAACCCATGAATGTATGCGTTTGTAAAATTGTACTTTGAAACTGTACTGTGTTTGTAGAATTGTACTTTGACAGAATTGTGATGTAAAATTGTACTTTGAAGTAAAGATGATCTTGCACTTAGGCACAACTGAGAAGGCCTATAAAGATCCACAGATCTCACTAAGCATTTTATCCCAAACAAATAAGTCATAATTTGTGAGATAAGGATAATTAATTATAAGTTTTGTCACTAGAGGCACTATTGCCCGTGGCACTATTGCCACGGGCAATAGTGCCTCGTCGGGCAATAGTGCCAAACTATTTGCTAATGTGTGGCACTATTGCCACACATTTGCCCGACTACAGTGTCGGGCAAAAATGAAGAAATAATGTTGACAGTTAAATCGTGTGAAAAAAAAAAGAAGCAATAATGTTGACAGTTAAATTGTAGGCCAAAAAATTTGGAAACCCCAAAACCGGCAAAAAATTTGGTACGGCAAACGAGGGCCTAGTTTAAAGGAAAAGAAGAAAATAGTTACCAAACAAAACGTACAATAAAGCAAAATGTTAACGTAACGTAAATAAAAAACTTTGTAAAAAACACACATAAGATCCTCTATACGTATAGAGCATCTTATGTGTGTTTTTTACAAAGTTTTTTATTTACGTTATTGTTTAACATCAGTATTTTGAGTGTTTTTTCCGAAGCAAAATGTTACCCTAAAGCAATATTTTCTTTTTCTTTTTTTAACTAGGGTTTCCCTCCCCAAAAAAATTCTGTGTCCGCCGCGACATTCTTGCTCTCCTATATCAAGTCATATTTAGAGCACCTCTTTTTAATCATGTATATGCGATAAAAACCTCCCGCATCCCGAACTAATCGCATGATTATCATCTATAACCGTAGGGGCGTAGCCAAGGGGGGGGATATCGGGATATATCCCTCCCCCCGAAATTTTTGGATTAGTGATGAAATTCCGTCTATTTATACACATATAAGTTCATATCCCCCCCCCCCCCCGAAAAATTTTCCTGGCTACGCGCCTGTATAACCGTATTTCTATGAAAACATGCAAAAGGTTTTTTAGAGCACAATTCAACAGTCAATATTATTACTAAATAAGTATTAAGAAAACAACGCATCCAGCACCAATAGTTGATGAATCAGCATGCCGGTTTCGACATGCTTACCTGCCATCGTCAGTGCTTAGTATTTATTTACATCTGTACCAAGCTACATTCGTGCTTATTACAACATTATTTCTGCCGAATAGAAATGCCCACTTTTTTCTTTCTTTTTTTTTTTTTTTTTTTTTTTGGCCAGCACTGTGTAGGGGTAGGTTTTTGTTTTTAAATTTTTTTTAAATTTTTTTTTACAGTAAACTACTGTAAAAAATATATAGCCTACCCCTACACACAATAACTGTAGACTAGTTTTACATAAACTACTCCAAAGTTATTCATTTAAATGATAGTCGAGTACACTATGGATTTTGTTGTAATAAACATAATTCGATATATTATTTTTATAGTTAAAGAAGAAAATATGTAAAGTTCTTCAAAATCCAAAAGCATACACAAGAACATTTGCAGTAAGAGCTTGATCACAGGTAGAAAAGAAATTTGTTATTCAAGGCAATTTTCGTCCAGAGAAAACTTTCTGAATTTCTTGGAACAGTTCACACTAGTTTAAAAACGGTCTTGAGAAGTAAAACTGTTTAAATGGTATTTTGTGGTGGTAATGAGAAGTATAAAAGAGGAATTGCAGCACTATAAAATAAAAATGATGAGAAAGGTGTTGATTTTCGCTTTTATTTTTATGAAGACTTTATAAATTTCACTGTGTTTCACTGCAGTTTAAAACAGCAATATTTTAAGAAATTGCTTGTAGCGGTCGCAGAAGTTTTGCAAACATTTTAATTTTTTGTGTCCAATTGAGACAAAGCATTCAAGTACCCATTAAAACCTTGAAGCAATTTCCAAATGCAGGTTTAATATATAAAAATATCACTCTATGAACTACTTTCAACCTCATACTGCAATAAATAAACATAATACAGACTGTGCAGTAAAAGACATTCTGATTTCAAAGTTAAAAATATCAAACACAAATATCAATAAAAAGGTGAAGAAAACGGTATGTTTATTATTTAAGCTGTAAAAATTTTATACAGAAGTTTCGTAATAGTAGCTAGAAAAACCGCTAACAGATGCCGCTGTTATCGCATGCTTCCATAGTGGTTTGACCTCCATATTATCCTGATCTGACTCCTTGTGACTACTTTCTGAAGTGATCATCGAAAGAAACTGTCCAGCGGAACCATCCCAACATACTGGGTGAGCTTGGATCGTCCATTTGTGTGACATGGGAATTTTCGTTGAGACATTACCGGCTATGATGACAAATTTCATTATTTTTTTGCACCATCTCTGTATGTTGTAAGGGTGGACATTTTGAAAAGATTTTGCTGTGACTGTTTGCAGAGAATGAATTTATACTTTTACATGATGATCGTCAATCGATTTCAACGTAGCAGTTGCGTAACGAATGTGGGGGTTTGGAGGTTCTGATCACGCTTGTCGAAGATTGTTTAACATAAAATCCATAGATTTTTTTTTTTCAACATACCGATTACGTCTTTTAACATGACGTCCATAACCTCCCCTCCTTCTGTAAAGGAAGTCTGTGTAAATTACTGCATGTTAGTAGCTATTGTTAGCTACTATTTCGAAACTTCTGTTTAAAATTTTTACAGGTTACATAATAAATCTACCGTTTGCAACATTCTTTTGCTGATTTTTATTTTCAAGATTTTAAATTTTGAAATCATAGTATATTTTTTGCTATGCATGGCATCAGAGGATTTGTGCTTAAGTGCTCTCTATGTCAGCAGCAAAACATTTGCCAACGCACAATTATGTTAGAAAGCAAAATAATAAAGTTGAATGAAAGAAAACTGAGAAGAAACAGAATGATGATATTCTGAATAGACTTAAAATTCGCAAAAGTATAAGGCCGAAGCTGCAGTTTTGAAGCGACTTTGTGTGTCATTTAGTAGCGTATAGTGTAAAAGCAAAATTGGATCGAAGTAGGTAGTACAAAGGCAAAGCCAACAACGGTGCATCATGAAATGAACAACTTGCAACAATTTTGTAAACTTTCTCAAAATATACATTTGACATTTATTAAATTACTTACATACAACATTATATATATCTAGGATTGAAAGTGTTTGAGCAAAATATGGTCAAAAATGAAATATTTACACATGCGGCAGTAAAAATATGACCAATCATGAATGATGATAGTAAAGTGACTTGCGCATCCAGCTTCATTGTTGAGAAACTTTCTTCCCCGTTGATAAAATCTTGACCATGAAAAAGTCTCGTCCATGAGCTAATCCTTTGCATATAGTAAATGTTTTTCTTCTACAAAGAATTGCGCTGAAGATGACACCATAATAATTCACAATGAAAACAGGATGACAGTGTTATATTTTCGCTCTTAGCACAACTTTGTGAGTTGATATTCCCTTACATAAATTTATCTGGTTTCCAGCCTTGAACTGTTAAATGCTCTTACTCCGTTTTTATCAGCTTTGTTTATTTCCGTTGGAGCTGGTGATTATCTCAAGATTCTTGCTCTGTTCGATTTGTTTGAGTTTTTCATTTCTCAGAGCCTCTTTTTTGTCTTGGGTTCTGTGATGGATCCGCAACATGAGTGGCTCAAAAAGCCAGATGGAGCCGGAAACAATAGAAAGAGCTCCCGTCAGGTAAAACATACCGTCATAAGATCCAACATCGTCTCTGAAGTGACCTGTTAAAGTGGAAAAAGAAAGGTTACTCATAAAATAAGATGACATTTCATTAAATCTGGGATGTAATACGACCTTGGAGAAATGAAGAACTGGAATTGTTCTAAGTCGTTTTGTCTACAGAGTAAAATAAAATGTGTGGCGTTAAAAAATTGATTAGCCTCATTTTTCAACGCTAGAAAAAAGCCGAATAACTTTAACTGGAACGATGGGACTGATTTTTAATGTTTCCCATGCACAAATTTGCACCCGATTTCAACCTGGACCTTTGAGGAAAAATCTCCTGCCACCCTACTATTCAAATGTTGCGGGTAATTTACATTTGAACTTTCACTTTGTCTTCTTTTTTTAATTCAAGGAAACTCTATTTAATTTCGGGTTTAGTTTCAAATTTGTTGAAAAAATGTATACTGGAGTACATTTTTCCCGGTATGGAAAGTATCTAATATTGATTCAAATTTGAAATGTGTCAAAAATGTGCATAGAGAAGCATGTAACTGCCAAGGAGTAATGTGCCTATGCCGCGTCATTGGGAGAAAAAAAAAGCATTTTCAGAGGCATTAAAGCAGTTAGCACCAAGATCAGTGTGAAACAAGTCGAATCTCTATGAAGATACAATTTTAGAGGCATCAAAAATACTCTAAAACATAACATTTATGGATTTATTATTATTTTTTTAAATCGAGATATATTTTTAAGGACTTATCGGACTTTTTTTTTTCTCTCTCGTAAACATGATACTTTTTCTTCTGTATACAAAGGTACAACATCTTTTTCTTATTATAGCTCGACAATTTGAAGTCAGACTGATTTTACCTATTGAAAACGTTCTTTATTTACTTGTAAAATTCATTAAACGATCAAAATGATTCGATTTGTGATTTAGCTTAATGCCAGTAAAAGATTCTTAATCTATTAATTTGGAAACTGCTGCCTATTTCCAATTATTTGCAGTGTTTATCTCAGAAATTAATGTTATAGAAACTTCAAACAATTTTTCTAAGTCTAGCGGAAAAATAAATTTTTTTGTAAACGCCATTTACGGTGAGAAAAACCAAAGAGAAAAAAGGATTTGGTGCATAATACTTATTAAACTTAACATTACTATGACAAGCTATTGAGAGAGAGAATATGCTATAAAAATTTACATAATAGAGAAAATTTTAACAAAGTAAGAATTCTCAAAAATGGTTACAATATAAAGAGCATTGTGTATCGAATATGCAGTGATATGTAATACAAAAAGTATCGTTTATTTAGAGTCGTTGGCATCACTATTATTTAATCTTAAATCATATTTTTTGAAAAATGTAAACTGAAAGTTTAAATATGATTATCAATTGCGATTAAATTCGTGGAAACGATACGATTAAAAACTCGAAAGAAAAATTTAATTTTTCTTCGAGGTTCATTAAGGAACGATTCGACATCGCTCTAGGAGGTTAAAAATGGTAATTTTACTGAAATTTTTCAGCGATAATTTTTTAAAATATTATGTTGAGTATAGTTTGCATAAGAAAGGCTAGTGTGCTTTCAAATGTTTGAAAAGATTTATGTTTAGGCATGCATACATTCACTTCAGAATATCTGAATTTTCACGAATATTAAGAAAATGTAATAACAATAATCGTGTTTTTCTTTTTGCCTCATGAAAAAGAGTTAAGTTTAATATCAACTTGGAAAAAAGAGGTTCTGTTTTAAATTTTTCATTGCTGTTACTCACCAATCATCGGTGGAATTGCAAATGAAATGATTCCGGAAAGAAAGCCAACGCAGCCCATGGCAACAGCTTGCAAGTTACCTTCCACATATCGTAACACCAGAAGAGGGAAGTGTACCAGAACGGCGCCTGCTGTCATACCATACAGAACCAGGAGCAATGCAAACGTATAAAGAGACATGGCAAAGGGGAAGAGCGCTATGGATATTCCTTGCAGCACTAGAGCCAGGGTTATGAAGATGGGAATAGATATAAGTTCTCTGTCAGTTACCCATCCGAAGCCTAATCGGCCTGAAAATAAAGCATTGTATGAGATGATTACAATAAAATGTCTGTGAGTCCCCCACCTCCCTTTTAATATCACCTGACCAAATTACCGAATGTGGAGCAAAATATTTTATAATACCCCTTATTTTTCTCTTTCGTTTGATGGGATTCAAAATGCCAAAAATTTAATTTTAAGGTTTCATAGAAGAACTCAGGGACTTATCAAAGAAACAGTTTGAATAACAATTTTTGACGATTTTTCTCCGTATGTAGTTTTTACTATCTGTACTTTGAAGTTTAGCAAATGATAACTTATAAACAATTCAAATGACAAAAACCTTATGCCTAAAAATCTGTTAAATTAGTACGAATTTTGTTGCATATCCTAACTCAGAAAACCAACGCAGCCCATGACGACTGTCCACATATCTTAACAAGAGAAGAGGAAAGAGAATTTGAATTATTTATAACTCTATTAATAAATAATTCAGATTTTCTAGTTCCAGTGATAGTTTTTCTCTCACATTTGAATTACTTAAGTATTAATAAATAATCCAAAGTGTTCTAATGCAATTGTTCTATCGAATGTATTGATGCAACTAGAAACAAGATAAAAAAAGTTACTGAGAAAGAAACACGGAATTTAACTGAAGAGGTTTCAATCGCCTGCTGCAACTATGCAAAATATAATTTTTCTAAAGCTACTGAAAACTTTCTAGAAAAATCTCAACTCCACTAATAACTGTATTTTACAATAACATACATATATTTTTAATGATGAATGTATATTTCGAATTTATCAATGGAAAATATATTTTAAACAATTTGAGAATTAAATAAACCTTAAAACCTTTTCCAAAGTGTTCGTTTGTTTAACTCTTTACAAAACAAAGTCATCCCAACTGTTTCGTGTTTTGACATTATACTTTCATAGTGAAAGTTCCTCTCTTCAGATCGGTGTAAATCGAAAACTATTGGTCAGGATGCTTGCAAATTTGCAAGAGTCCTTAATGGGATCATGGGAGAGAGATTTATTTGGAAAAAATTAGTTTAAAAAATCACCATCAAATGGCGTTTCACAATGTTTTAGTGCGAATAAAATAGGCATATAACCATTCTCAAGTGAGGAAAAAAATTAAGAGGTTATGAGGCAGATGTTTTTGTACATCTGCGTGGTGAGAGAATTTGCGTATCACCGACTATAACATTGGAAAATGCCACCTGGAGGTGACTTTTTGAACTAACTTTTTTCCATGTAAATATTTCTCCCATGATCTCACTAACTTTTCCTGCAAGTTTGGTAGCCCTCTTACAAATAGTTTTCGATGTGTACACCTCTCTGAATAGAGGAACTTTAATTATGCACACCATGTATTTCGCTGAATGTGTAGAATATGTGACATTTTCCAATAAACGGCGAAAAGTACCCTTTAGGTCCACTACTTCCTACAAAATCATTTTGAACAAGAAAACACATATACACAACACTTACTTACCAATTAAATCTCCAAACGCCATGGCATTTATAAGGTATTTTCCGTACGACTCGGGAATGCCTTTGTCTTTTCCGTAGTCCACGATGACGGTTAGAATCGGAATGAAGATGACAACGTATATGGTCATGGCAATGTTGATGAGCACATAAGCTGGATTGGAATACAGGAAGGCGATGCCTCGAACGCTGTCCATCAAAGAGGGCTGATTGGGGGGCGCCGCTGGCGTCTTCTCTGACGCATTGGTTGCGTTCCGCTCATTATTTCCAGCTTCTAAGTTTCCAGATATGGTTGGAAGCTGGGGAGTAGAGGCCTTGCCGTCGGAAAGTTTATGTCCGTTCTGTAACGAAAAGATGTAAAGTTGACTAGAACATGAGTCATTTTCTATAACATGAGTCTTGTAGAAACTGCAGGAAATTCTCAAGCATATTAAAACAGCTCCACTCCTTTTGGATAGAAACCAAAAACTATACACCTACACCTGATTACCAGAATTCCCCCTTTCTCTTGTTATTTTTCTTGAGTTCCCGTTCGTATAGTTTCTCCATAGTGTTGTAAATATGTTCGTGCTTACTTGTGTATAAATGTTCTAAATAAATGTATTTTTTTGTCTTAAAAGAAAGTCTTCATTATGCACTAATGAGTCTTCATTATGCACACCAGATAGTTGTGTTATTTTTTTCTTATTCTTCTTTCTTTCGTATTTCAGATTTAAGATCAATACTGCGTTTACATAAACTAATAAGCCGATTTTTCATTTCATTTGCTACCTACTAACTTCAGATACAAAAAGTCAGCAAAATTAATTTTTCTCTCAACAAAGAAGTTTTGTAGATTTTATTGAGAACAACATAATGTCTGTCGAGCTCCATTGCTTGATGTTTTCAGGATCTTGAGATGCCATTACATTGACTGGATACATAAAATACAGGGTGATTAGAAAATGAGTATACATTTGAAAAATTCAAAATTCACAGAATAATGCGGGTAGCGAGGTTGACACAATGCTTGGAATGATATGGGGTTTTATTGCCCCCCCCCCTCAAAAGAATTAGCCGACAGATTGTGTTTCACATGGTAAGAAATCTAATAATTAGTTTAAAAAATTACGACAAAGCAAAGACGATTTTCTTTAAGCATTAGTTACTGCATTATGGATTGAATTAAGTTCATGAAATGTTCTTTCACTCGTGTTCTAACAAAAATGTTTCTAAGCTTTTCAATATAGACGATTTCGACTTTAAAAGAAGGTAGTCCAATGTACAACCCTCAATGCATCTTTTGTTTGACATTCTATCTAGAAAAAGTGCCTCCCAAATAGTAAAATAATGACTGAGACAGAAAATTTTCTAATTTTAGGCAGGTAAAAACTGGTTTTTTACCGATACTGTCCGTCTTATGAAGAAATAATTTTGGCATTAAAATGAATAGGAATAAATCTTGACTTCACAAAAAAGACGTATAAACTTAAAAGTCATTTAGAAAGGTATAATGGTGCTTTATTGTACAGTGGAAACAAACAAGCACTAATTAGTGGAATAACCCTTGCTCATTCGTTCGTTCCTATGCGCTGAGACTTGCTATACAATCGTCTGAATAACACACACATTAAAACCCTTGTGTGACAGTACGTTGCAAATCCCACGAACGTTTGTTTCGTAGCTATAATCCATGGATTATAGCTACGATAACTACACGACGACACTTACGATACGAACAATACTGACGATAGTTACGATAACTATATAGATTATACATAAGATATAGCTACGGACTATAGATATTATCCATGGATTATGGCTACGAATGAAACGTTTCGCGGTATTTGCAACGGAACTGTCATACACTTACAGCAGTAAACCATTTCAACCAAGTCAAGGAAAGATCTAGCACCCTTTGAGGTATTCTACATCAACCCGGTCGATGGTAAACGATAAATACATTTATAGATAGTGAAATATTCACTTAAGTATCTATTTCCTGTCAGCTATATTTCCATGGTTGCTGCTATTACATGTCCAGCCTATGCAATGCAGACCAACTATAACGGCAAAATATAACTAGTATTCTTTAGCATTAATCTAGGATCATACCTGAGATCTTCTTTATGCGCATTGTGAAGATTTTCATTTAATGATACTACAATAAACTGTGACATAACAAGCCACATTGAGCTTTGTATGTAATTAGACAATGGAGATGTTTCAAAATAGAGCAACACTTTGTAGTTTTTTATGATTTCACAGAAATGGCACAGTTTAAAAATAGAACTATTCTGCATTTTTATCAATTACATGAAAGGGGAACAGTAATCTGAAGAAAATTTATGCGCTCATTTGAAATCTAGAGGAAAACCCCCAAAGTTATAAGGATCACTTCATTGTGAAGCATTCAAAAAAAAAAAACAAAAAAAAAAAAAAAATACATGTCCATGACCATAAATTACATGGAAATTTCATAGTACATGAAGTTGCATGAAATCAAATCACGTTTTCGAATAGCAAGCTCATATTGTCTGACGGAAGGGTCAATGGTCCATTTTGGAACTGAAAATTAAATCTTACCTCACAAGAACATCGCCGGTCTACAGTTGGTGATTCAGTTATCTTATATAATGTGCAGACGACGTTTCTTTTACAATGTTTCGTCTCCTTCATAGAAGTGATATTGTGAAAATATGTCGTGAGATTTTCTGTACTGTCTTTTAAACTTGAACTGCATATTTCTACTTCTTCTACCGGATCATTGGTCATAGATGACGACCGCGCGAGTCCTCGCCATTCTCTCGTTGGCTCAACTATTTCGGCTGGTGTTCCAGGCATCTCAGAATCTAGGGTTTCCACAGATGCTTCCATGGATTTCTCTTTCATGTATAAAGCTTCTGTGAAGAGATGAAATAATTAAATAGTAAGAAGAACTATTGATAGAATAAATAATTGTAAGAAGTTTCACATACTCCCCTTTTATATTATATATATATATATATACACCAATACTCTCGTTAAAAAGTTAGTGATACACTTTTGTAACCACATATATAGCATTAATTATTATTAGGACTGGAGAGAAGTCGAAATTTTATTTATGTTCTTTTTTTTCCTTTTTTTAAAGAATAATATAAATGAAAAAAAAAAAAAAAGATATCACATGAAATTTTTTTCATGTGATATCTTGTTGTGATGTTTTTCATTAAAAAATATCCTCAAATTCTGTTAACTTCAAAATAACTCCAAAATTTAAGTTACTAATTTTTTTTTTCTAATTTTAATCGAAATGTGTGCTGTTACACTTCTTGTTAACCCTTCTAACCCCCCTTGTCACAAATTGCCCCAATTTCACTTTGACTTAATATCGAAGGAACCTTCATCAAGCTTTGAAGGGAAAAATGTGATTCCAATTCTTTTAAAATAGTTTTTGTAAATTACAGAGATCCCCCCTCCCTACACACACAAATAAATTTCGTTCGCATGAAGCAATGATAATGAGGCTGTTGCCACAAAACGAAATCGTTCGAATGCGAAAAGTTTCCGCAAGTTTCCAGAAGAGCATGACGTTTGATTTCGATATATTATAAAAATTGAATAGAAAGTTATTCATTTTAGCTGGACAATGATTAACTGTATGGAATGTACATTTTTTGTCAAATGTTTTTTCTAGTGCTCGTTGTAATTGCTTCCACAACGGGCTCTATCCTCTAGTTACAGACAAATAAAGATACGCTCTAACGAAATTTCATGTTATAAAGAAAGAAAGAAAGAATAACCCCCCCCCAAAGGTTGATTGCACGAGACACGTGGGAGACTGAAATGCTTTGCTTTTTTACACTTTTAAAAATAATTACGCATAAAAAACGAATGAAATGGATAGTTTTTGTTGTGTTCCATATAGAAAGAATTAAAGATATTTTTGGCTATCTTCGATCTATTCTGTCATACGCATATCTATTATGTCATACGCATACACGTGTACTAAAATGCCTCTTTGCACTTTTAAGAAGAATTACCAATAAACAAACAACGAGATCAGCAAACAGTGTATTTACGATTCTTTTACATTCCATAAATAAAAAAACCCAAAGCTTATATATATGCAATGTTTGATTATACATACGTTGCAAGCAGTCAGTTGTCGCTACTGCGGCCGCAGTGTTCTAAGTCATTAATTGTCCATCTTCAAAGATGGCAGACAGTTTTATTGCATATTATATGGTGTAAAAGTCCCACTTCGGTGTCCATTCCGATGCACGAATAACAAAATAAAATTTTATTACGCTGAAAGTATTTTTCTAAGAACATACAAAATAAGCCTCCTCATTGAAAATCAAAAGTTGGGAACGTATAAGCTCCTGTGAGAAAGAAGAACGTTATAGTTTCTCATCTGCACCACTGCTATTTTTGAAGAAACTCATAACGTAAAGTAATGAGAGAAGAGACAATTTCGAGAGAAATCTCTTGCGAAAGAGACAAGTCTCTGTCTCGTCTCGCACAAAAATTGTCTATCTCGACTTGCGCCTCGTCTCATGTTAGGGAGAAGAGCCGTCAGTCCCTCATTAAAATTGCTAAGAGAAATTCCTGGAAGAAGAAATTTAACTCACTGAGTCGTGCGTATCTCTCCGGGTCCGTAACCCACATCGGCGATTTGAGAAGGAGGGCCGGCGGTAGAACGTGCATCACGATTCCTGCGAGAATGAGAAATCCTCCTGAAAGTTGAAAAGCCTCCAGGATTTCTTCTATCATGAGGGGAAACACGAAGCTGCCCACACAGGCGCCGGAGAGCGCTATGCCCGAAGCCGTGGCTCTGTACTTTCGAAAATACTGGTTCACTACAACTTGAAACAATGTGTTGGCGAAGGCGAAGCCACAACCTAATCGTAAAAGTAAAAACAAAAATTACTTGTTGAAGTCAGAATCTTACACATCTTGCATGAGCTTATCACAATCAATCCAGTGTCACAATTAATGCAATGACTTGCTGAATATTTTTGTAGAAGGTTTCAGAACAGTACTGATATGCTCAAAATGAAAACGCGTATCCGTTCTGAGGTAAATTTAGCATCACGTTTCACAATTTCACGTGTTGTACTATCAGTAGAAATTACAGAAATAAACAGGTTTCTGAAATTAAACAACTCTATTTTAAGTTGACTTCAGACGAAACTATTGTTGAGAAAATTATGAAATTTTGGGCAGGACATAATGAAGGTATGGGAATTTGTTTGAGAGAATTAAAAAAAAAAAAAAAAAAAAAAAAAAAAAAAAAAAAAAAAAAAGTTCAGATATTCACCACCAGGGGGCGTTCCATGGCCTCCGCGTCCCCAGACCTCAATCCATGCGACTTTTGGCTTTGGGAAGTTTGGAAACGTTTGCTAAGTCGTGATAATCCAAGAACTGCCTGATCTTAAAGACAGCATTTCACAACATGTTCGTAACATTTCCCCGAACACTCTGCGGTCAGCTGTAGAACAACATTCTTTTTTACGATTCCAGATGGTAGCTGACAATGATGGCCGTCATGTTGAACATGTTTTGTTGTATTAATATTTGTAAACTATCATAAACATATGCTAAATGTGTAATTCATTAAAAAAGTCCCCTGGTGGCGAACATTTGAACTAATATTTTTATTCGCTCAAATTAATTCCTATAGAGCAGTTTCAACCACGTGACCGACACTAGACTCAACCAATAAAAGCTCGTCTTTGAAGTGACATCTGTCCACCAGGAACTTGAATGAACCAATAGGAACTTCATATTATTCCACCAGGATAGAATAGTGACGTAATCTGAAACTGCCCTATATCTTCATTACGTCCTACACAAAATTTCAACAATAATTTTGTCTGTAGCCAAGTTTAAAATAGTGTCGTTTAATTTCGGACAACCTGTATATTTATACCAGATTTGATGGGGATCATGGAAAAAAAACAACTTACAACAATCTATAACTGTATGACATTACGTTTTGAAACTAAACCTTTTATACACTTAAAAGCAGTGAAAATAGCTCACAGCACCAACAGTGGTGGATCCGGGGAGGGGGTCTACAGGACTTCAACCCCTCTCATGCCCCCCCCTCAAGAAAAAAAAGAAAGATCGGTAAAGGGTGATATAGTGCTTTTTATTTAAATACATTTTGGATAGGTAAAATGAGCTTTTTATAATAAATAAGCCCCTCTCAAAATCTAGATTAAAATTTTGTTTTACTGTGCATTTTGTTCAGGTCAAATTACGTTTTAGGGACTGCGAAAAATACAAAAAGTATGATAGAATAAACATATTACTGTTATCCTTTAAAATTTAATGAAAACAAAATGGAGAGAATGAAAATGAATCTATATATATTTTGAAACATGTTTTTCTTTCGACAACCGAATTGAGAGAACGGCTGGGTGTAAAAACTCGGTTGAGGTGTCTGAAGAAAGGTCTCGGCCCGTAGATGTGCCATCAAAAGAGAAAATCAGAAAAAGTCGAACGGATTAGGCGTGGGGGAACGGCAAAGGTGCAAATTTTCGCCATAGAAATAACATTGTGGTTTATTAACCCCATTGTTGGCAGACGATATTTTTATGCGTAAGCTCCGCAAGGTTTGATTTATTTGGAAAAATATTTGTTAAAAATTGCATCCGTTTGTAAATGTTGTGTGGCAACAGTGTGTAGTGATAATAAATGTGTTGTTCTAAAAAACGATCTTACGTAAACGATTGATATGCGTAAGCTCCGTAGCGGAACTTCAAATGTGCAATTTTTCGCCATAGAAATAACATTGTGGTTTATTAAATGCATTTTGCTGTCGTAAAAAGCCTTCTTTATTTTAGCGCTTTATCGCTTATTAGCACTAGGGTGCTATTTCGTTCACGCCCAGACTTTGTCTATTCGATTCTGTCGATATGATTTGTAGACAGGTTTTGTAGAGATGAACTGTCACGGTGGAAATCTTTTTAAATATGTTTGCCACATAACGCGGAAGGGGGGGAGGGTGAGAATAAGTCTGACAAGGTTTGCGATTTTTGATAATTGATCGCCAAGTTTGCGGATTAAAAAAAAAGAAAAAAAAACCCTTAAAAACCGAACTATGCCTAGCTATAGTTATAAAATAGGTTTAGTAGGCAAATTTAATATAGATATTAATTCCAAAGATGTGTTTTATGCAACGAGAAAGACAAATATAGCACACTCATAGATTATGATGCTCATTCCGAACAGTATATAAAATGGTGAAGTATAGTTGGAATATGCTTGGCGAAGATTGTAAAACAGTTTTAGCAGCTATAGATTTCGATTCCAAAGAAATGTTTTGTGCAACAAGGAAGAAAAATACGGCACGGCTATGAATAATGATACGCTTTTCAATTTAATGAAACAAGGAAGAAAAATAGGGACGGCACATGGATTATGATACGCTTTTAATATACAGCATTTTAGTGAGTATTTAAAATATGAAAGTGTTTCAGATTTTTTTCAAACTTTTCTCCATACAAATACATTGTGGTTTGTTAACGACATTGACGGTAGTTATAAACTCCTTCTTTAGTTAGCGATTTATCTTTTATTTCTTTAATTTTTCAGTTTTCTGTCTGATACTGGATCTTTACCACCGAGGGTAGCTTGAGAAAAGGCAAATAAAGCAGTGAGCGCGCGATCGCCATTTGGCGGATTACATTTTTTTGTCTCTTGCAGAATTCCGAAATTTTTCACTTTTCGTTTCATACTTTTGGCGTTTACCTTTCTGCGCCCGTATTTTCTCATGGAATGTTGTATGAATGTTTCAATGGTTAGATCAAAGAATGCTGTGGCAGTCAAGATCATTTAAGAGAATTCACCTGGACGTTTCGTGGTCGATGACTTTACCCAAAATATCGTTTTCAACGAAATGCTCAATTAGAATTTGTAACTGTATTTGCTCATTCGTCATTTAATATCTACTCTTCTTTTTTTTTACTTAATAAAGATAGTTAAAAACAAATTTTAAAGATTTCAATCATTTCATCGTCATTGTACAGTTGCTAAGAACTGGCGTGAAACCTTTTGTTTACTTTCTGTCACAAGTCATGTTCCGTCTGCGTCGCTCTTTGATTTTTCCTGTTAGTTTTGTTCAAGACCTTGGTGATATTCTTGATCGTTCCCATTTATTTTTGAATATTACTGTCAATAAAGTGACCGTCGAATTCGACAGGTTCCAGCTAGTAAGAACTCATGGTTTACAAACTTCTGAATTGCATGGTATTGTATAATATGGAAAAGCTACTCGAAGGCTATCTGCCTCAGGAGGAGGGGTGCCTTTGGCGAAGGACTTTTTAAGCTGTTCTAATGCGTATTCACATAACATCTGGAGGAATCCGCTCAAAACTTCAGACTGCTAAATCTATGGCTGCGCGATGGGCTCGAACCTGAACCTTCACACTTCAGCCATCTACCATGTTCAATTTTTATCCACTCGGCCATGGTGGGGAACTATTTCTGAAATTCTGTATGCTTAAATAACCAGTAGAGGACGTCTGAGTTATTTTCTTCAGAAAGGAGCTAAAGAGCATGCCAAACCAATCAAGATAGGAAAACAAAACAAGACAAAAAATAAATAAATAAATAAATAAATAAATAAATAAATAAAACATACTGTTCTCCACGTTAAGCACGCCCAGCTTCGAAGGATGAATTCAAATGCAGAAGGGGGATGTGTAGAAAGATGCACAAGAGTTAATTGTGCTGGACTAAGCTCTAAAGTGAAGAAAGAGCTTAGTGACTTTGTTTTGTATAAATGTATTTTGTATAAGCTTAAATTTAAACTATTTTTTATATATGTCATTGAAATTCAATTCTGAATTACAATTAAGTACATTTAGCACGTGTCCTGCTAACTTTAAAATAATTTTAAAAGTATAATAGATACATATAAAAAGCAAAGGCTTTAAATCGGTCAATAATGCCTTCTTACATAGAAACAGATAAAAAGAAAATCGAAATACACAACATTTTTCTCTATTTTTTAAAGTTATAAGCCTAGTCCATAGTATTTGTGTTTACTTTAGATGCTGATGCAGCATTTTTTTTTTACTGTTTAAATAAACAAGAGAAAACAAGTCAAGACCCAATTATTAAATTATCATCTGCATTCAAGGATTGCCTCAATGTAATTTCAAGGAAATTGAATGTCATATCCTGACGATTCAATTCCCTTGAAATTACATTGGTATGAAAGCTGCGAAGCTAACTCTTAAAAAAAAAAGGCTAACACAAAGCTTAGGAAGTTTTGAATGATCCCGATGAATGGAACTGAAAAAATATGAAAAATAATTACTACAAATGAGAAAGAAAAATAAGAACTTTAACTATAGGGTGCCATAATCAAGGGAAAACAAAAACTCAAAAATCTCAGTCCACTATACAGAATAATTCGATTGCCGGATGCTTAAGAATGAACTTTTAATGCTAGATAGAAACTGAATATAAAGAGAAACAATCAACAAAAATATTTGTTTGTCGAATCGCACATAGTGGCGGTGATGACATGGGATCTATGTATAGCCTAATCAAGAGTAAGGATTTCTATATATTCAATAAAAACGCTGATATTGATATAATAGAAAATACTGGTGTTATAAGAGCTTTAGAAGACCTACTTTTCTTATTTTAATGTAATCCACAATAAAGATATTCAACAGGCAGCATTTTGAATCATAACCACCCACAAAGGATATAATGGGCCAAAACATTTCAAAATAAAAATAATTTTATGAAATCTACAAAATGCTTGCAAAAATTACATCAAAATATCCTCGAAGATGCTAATGTCAAGGTGCAATGTGAACAAATCAGGAAAGAATTACGATTGTTTTGTTAAAAAATTTCTTTTCTACTCTAAGGGTGGGCCCTTGACCATCAATCATTTGCGACTACCAAGGCCCAGTTTTATAATGGGGTACCCAGTAGGCGGCCAACGTTACCCCCTACGACGGACAGGACAACACCCAAGCCCAAGCCGGGAATCAGACCCGTACCCAAGGAGTGACGGAAATGGTCCGTGAGACACTAACCACCTGGACTACAAAATTTTGACTGTGAAAATAGCTAAACAGTGACCATCTCCCTCTTCCCCCCCCTCCAACCCTATTTGACGGTGTTCGGAAAAATCATGCATTGTGTAGTTTTCGAAATGATCAGTTCGATCGTTGACGTGAACTTACCGTGTATTCCACCCCAGAACACGGCCAGCCATACAATGTTGGGAGCGACGCAACAGAGAGCTGCACCTATCGAGGCGACCACTCCACCGTAGAAGGTGACAGCACGTATTCCATACCTTTGTCCGACAATTCCTACGAGAGGACCTAGAAAACAAGACAGATGAGACATGCACAGCTCGTCGATTATCAAACACTTTCCAAACACAATCTCATTTGTAATTACACTAGTGCTTAACTAATGGTTAACCTACTTGTTAATACATTACAAAGACCCACGCAAGGATAGTCACAGAAGGGGGATCGCTTTCATCGTGTCTTTGGAATGGTTGAAGTAAATAAGAAATATTTGTTTTAATCACTTGATCCAATTCTATGACGTTTCTTTTGTTTGTGCTTGTAAAATCTTACGTTTTTCCTCTTGTTACGATAGACAAAAATAAATGTAGCATTTTCAAAACATTATCAACCTGGTAAAAATGTGTAAAATTGCGTTGACTGCATGCATAATTGGACTGAGACTGAAATTGGATCGCATGTACAGGCACAGCTGCCCATGAATTTTCAACACGAAACCATATTTTATCGACTGTAGTGATTAGCGTATGATGACGAGCTAGTCGCTCAGTAACCATTGACCACACGTTTTCTTGTGGGGAGAGATCTGCTATCGAACATTACCGAACATTTTCTGTATCAAATAAGGTTTTTACAATACTAGGAACATCAAGTCGTGCATCATCCTGCTGAAGCATAGCGTTTTGCAGGGCTCGAATAAAGGGCAAAGCCACAGACTGTAACACATCAGAAATGTAGCGGTCATTGTTCAAAGAGCTGGCGATTCAAACAAGAGGTAACCAAAACGCATATCCAATAGCACCTCATACCATCACTCCACATGATGGACCAGTATGACGGTGTCGAGTGCACTCTGGTAGGGCGCGTTCTCCATGATTCCGCCGAAAACGGATGTGACCATCATGATGCTGTTAACCGAACTTAGATTCGTCTGAAAAGATGACATCACGCCATTGCTGCGTCAGGTTCGTCGTTGATCAAACCATAGAAGACGCTGTGATTTTGCGTCAAAGGTAACCGAAGTCATGGTCCTCGAGCTGACAGTGCATATTGCTGCTAACATTATCGAACACAGAGAGCTACAGTTCCATCGCTCTCAAAATCGGACATGTGCTAGTAACCAGTTCTCCTTCTTACAAGCCTTACTACAACTTTTCACACGGCAACACCGTTCATATGAGTTTGTGTATGAGAAACCTAGCGCGCAATTTCTTGGTGTAAACATATTGTAGCTACAGCTACGGGAGTCCGCTTTGCCTAAATGCGTCGAAAAGCTATTCATTTGCATATTGAAGCATCTTTTTTTTTGTCATGTAAATTTCAAGTGTGTAGCATTTCGCCTTCTTGGTGCAGTAACTTTAATGGCCAGTAGTGTACATGTTGAAGATATATATACATTAACAGTTTATGTCCCAAGGCTGCAGGTGTTTACCATCCTAACTACTATTATAAATGCGAAAGTGAGTTTGTTTATTTGTTTGTTTGTTTGTTACTCTTTCACGCCTAAACTGCTGAATCCGTTATGATGAATTTTAGTCTATGGATACATGGGACCCTGGAGACGGTTATAGGCTACTTAGAATTTTAGATTTTTAATTACTTTTTTAATTATTAATTAAAAACCGTTTTTACATTGATATGCTTAGCAAGTAGAAAACGATTCATGTTTTGAACTAACAGAAATCCTATTACTTCAATGAAGAATCGCGTGCATTTAAAAAACATGAAATACCATGAAAATTTTGTCAGTTTCACGCCAAATCTATCTATCTTTAATAATAACTAGGGGCCAAGGCCCCCAGACTCGCTACGCTCGCTTTTCGTATGAGGCATTCGGCCCCTAATCAGGCTTATTCGTAAAAAAAGACGTAATTTCAACAGACAAAACCCGAAGATTGGATCAGATAGAATGTTACTGAGCTACGAATTGCTTGGTTCTTGCATGTTCATTGGTACATAAAAATTTAAACTTCACACTACAGTAGACCCCCTCCCCCTCATAACACGGAAGATATTTTGTTATGGGAATCCGTATTGTACGGGTCCTGAGCTATACTACACCTGGAGTGCGGACTCCGCTTATAATCGCTGGAAAAATTATTTGCACTCTTCAGAATCACAATGATTTTCAATGTTGCCATTCAAAAGTTATATTAATTAGGAGCTAAAGCATAATAAAATCAGAACATCTGTTTCAGCTGTATTTTTAATAATGTAAAACCTATTGGACACCCTTCGAATTTGCCACCCACTGCGATTTTTCATTATTTGGCGACTTGCGTATACATGCAAAGTTAATAAAAGCTACGGAACAGATAGGATAGCTTGCCACCCATGGCGACTTTTCATTATTTGGCGATTTACACATGCTCACAACCTATAATTACTGTTCATGTAAGGTTACCGGAAAACCGTTATCCATATTTTCATTTACATAATCGTTTGCAGATTGGCGTACTTAGCACCACGAATTATACCATCTCGTCGCGCTAGCAAATATCCAAAGTGTACTGTAACTGCTATAATGGCATAGTTAACGCCGCCAAATATTTCTACTGGTAGCAAATAATCCAGCTGGACGAGAACCGGCTTTAAAATAATTTGCATTTTAATTATTTTTCATTTTCAAAATATTAGTTATCCTGTTTTGGAAAAACGAATAATCGCTAATTCTAAACTCCTGTTGTCTAAGCGAACTTAGTATTTGAAAATTGTCAACTTTGTGTAACACATTTTGAGTTACTTATTTCATATAGTTTTTATTTTGGCGTAAAATGGGCGTAATTCTAACTCATGTTTGTAAATTTCACGCGATTCTAGATACTTGGAAACGCTTTAGGGCAAAGGAATGAATGATTTTATGCCAAATCTGGCAACCATTCGGTTTATTTTTTCAGTTTTTTATTAATATCTTTTAAATTATTTAATTTTCGAAATTTAAATCAGCTTAGCAGGTTCCTCGGAATTTTTAGAATCTGTGGGCACCTTAGTCGAAACTCAAATCCCCCACGGTTTAGGAGGAGATACGCTGACAAGCTTTTGACAGCGGCGGCGACAGCGGCCTTTACTTTTTTTTAGAATAGAGAGAAAATGAAAGTTCTCCAGACAAATCTACAGCACGCAGGGATTTGAAAATTTGATCATATAAGACCATGACTTCGGTAATGCGCACCTTGAGGCTCAGAATTTTGAAATTTTAATTACTTTTTTTAACTATTAACTAAGACCGTTTTAGGTAGTCATGCTTGACGAGTTTCGACCGCACAAAATGATTTATGCTTTTGAAATACAGCCGAAATTGTATTTGCAGAATCATGTGCATTTGAAAAACATGAAATGACATGGAAATTGCGTTAAATTTATGCCAAATTAAAAAGCATAAGAAAGAAAAAGGCCGTGAGTATTATAGGCTACCTTTTATGCAAATATCACAAATGGTTCTTTTACAGGGATACTCATAAGAATTACATTACATTCTATGAGTATCTCTCTAACTACTGACACTGATTCCAAAACTTTTTTCACTGATAGAAAGCTACACTATTCCTGAGCATTATAGGCTAAAATTAATGCATGCAGCATAAATAATTCTTTTACAGGAACACTCAAAATAATTCTAATACGTTACCTCTGTGGGTATCTCTGTAAATACAGAACGGATTCTAAAACTTTTACACTAAACAAAGCTGCACTATTCTTGATTAAAATACGGTAAAATCCATGCAAATAGCATAAATATTTCTTTTACAAGAACACTCAACATAGTTCAAATATTGTCGTAACTGTCTCTATTCGCCAAATGCGTAAAAAAAATCTACATTAGTAACTCTTCATAATCTCTTATTTTAAATGAAGTATACTACCGTGTATTTTACTTTATTTAAAATAAGTAAAAAATAATTTTTTTTTAAAATACAGTCACATTTGTCTATCTATAGTGTAAGCACATTTGTTATTCACACAGGCTTCATTTCTCTCTGCATTTAATTCTGAAGTCGAAGCGGACGAAGTCGCGGGTAGCAGCTAGTACCCAATAAAACTAATAAATTCGTCGTGATGCGTTACAAGATTGAATGATTGACCTAGAATAAATTGAGTATAAAATAAAACTCGGCTGTTCGAGCCTCGTCGGCGGGAGACCCCCCCCCCCCTGAACCCTCCTAATTTTTTAGTTTCATTATTACCGTATTAAAAAATATTAATTGACTATGCCATTTTATCTCTCATCTTTCGTATATTTCGCCTGGTAACCCTATGTTGAAATTTTTATGATTGTAACCTATTTATAGAAAAATACTTGTGATGCATATTCTACAGCTTACGAAATATTGTAACAATAGATTAAAGTTGTTGTGAACTAATAGTATTTAAATACATGCAAAATTATGTCGCATTTTTATGTCTCTATTTTGGGACACATTTTTCGGACAATTTTCAATAAAGGGGGTGAGAGATAAAATGACATAGTCATTAATAATTTTAAAAAGAACTCTTAAAAGATTCTGATATTAATGACTTTGTCCCTTTAGCTTTAATCTATTGTTACAATATTTCGTAAGCTGTAGAATATGCATCGCATGTATTTTTTACACATACTTAAATACTATTAGTTCACAACAGCTTTAATCTATTGTTACAATATTTCTTAAGCTGTAGAATATGCATCACATGCATTTTTCTATAAATAAGTTACAACAATAAAAATTACCAGGCGAAATACACAAAAGATGAGAGATAAAATGACCTAGTCAATTAATATCGTTTTAATATGGCAATAATGAAAGTAAAAAATTAGGGGGGTTCAGGGGTGTCTCCCCTTGACGAGGCTCGAACAGCCGAGTTTTTTTATTAATATTTTAACACAAAACCTTTCGCCTTCAGCAGTCGCACCATTGATTACGGCAGCATTGACTGCTCTGTTTGGTAGTCTTCTTTTACAATAATTATTCACGGATTTTCCCAAACACTCATGAACGCTCTTATGCTACAGATACAGCTATGATTCATACTAAAATAACCGTTTTATAGCACGCGACAAGAAATACATTTGGGCCAGTAAATTTTGACATGTATTAAAAAACTATAAGAAAAGTTACATTTCAGATTTAATGAATTTTTTTGCAAATTATAGTAAAATGTTTTAGATTTTTATTTCTTGAGATGTGAAGGTACATTAAAAAATTAATGTTAACGGATTTAGGACACTTTCTTTTACTTTTTGAGATGAATCTGCATTCACCTTTATTGATCAGAAATGCAATTAAGAAATTTTTTTCACGAACAGATTAATTTTTTTAAAGCAAACTTTACTCAATATCGAATAAACTGCTCTTAAATAAACTAACAAGATTTTCTGATGGACCTTTAAGCGATTAATAATATTTTAAAATACCTATAAATAATGCATTTATGCATTAAATAAACAGAGTATTAATACAATGGAACTAACGAAAGATTGATACTTGTGGTCTCCTAAACAAAGGTTTTAATTTGGGGAGGTATATTGTTATTAATCACGTTTCATTCCCCAGACAATTATCTAACTTAGGAAGTTGTCCAATATGTTGAGTGGACAAATACAACAGCTGATACAGTAACACGAAAACAAAAAGTTGTAATAATTGCTTAAAGGAAAACATAATATTCAGACACAGTGCTTTAAATAAATTTTATAAAATTATTCGCTAGCTAACGTTAATAATTTAGCATAATTTAATAAATATTACAAAAACGCAAGTTTAGCATAGTTCGTTAGTTATTTAATAACATGAAATAAGTTCAGTAACTATAGTAGAGGGAGGATGATTGACATCCCGTAGCTTACCTGATAGCATTCTAATAGAGTTTCTCACTGTAAAAGGCAGAGTTGCATCTTGTCTGGAAACTCCGTAACTGTCTATAACAGCCACATACAAAAGGCCAATCATTCTTGACAAGCCAGACAGAATAGTATTAATTATACAAGCACAGATGGCAATAACCCATGCCTGGCCTTTGTCGGGTTCCTCAAGCTTTACCATTTCGGGCAACGTATTCCAAGAGTGTATCTTCCAAAATGTGCTCCCTGCATAAGCCAAAATGGTCCAGATCTGGAAGAGTTGACGAACCGATTTTAAATGTTTTGAAAAAATCCGACTTCCTGAAATTATCTACACTCATGGGGGAAGGAAAAATAAAGAATGACATTGAAAAGTCAGAAAGGATTTCTTTTCAAGTCAAAAGTTTGTCACTGTACTCAGATAAAAGACAAAGATAAAAAGCACTAATTTGAGGATTATGAATGAAAAAAAAATTATGCAACAAATTTACAGAGACAATTCCTTAAAATCTAGAAAAAAAAAAGATTTATAAAATACTAAACACTTTAAAATATATAGGGCACCACTTCTTGGGGGAAAAAAACTGTCATCCAATTGATGGATTTTATCAAAAGATACAATTGTTTCCGTTGTTTACTTGGGCAAAATAAACTTATCAGTTATTTCCCGCCGTGAATATCGTGGAAATAATTTGTTGTTCATATTTAATTGACAAATGGAGATTCCTTTTGTGTCATTCTACTTTCTACTTCATCTCCTATATCTTTGGAAGAAGTATGAATTAGCATTTATACGATTTTAAGCTTTGTCACTGTTAAGCATTGTGCTCTGTAACGGTTCCGGATTTCACAACTATAAACAAGCCCTTTTACAGTAATTACGCTTACAGATCCACATCGTTTGAACCGATCGATTTTAAATTCTGTTCAGATAATCAAAAAACAATATGGAGAAGGTATGTGATTTTGGAACAGTTTGGGTATTTGCCACACATGGTAACTTTTCATTTTTCGACTTACACATGAGTTTTATCGCTAATCATTTACCATTACGGTTACCATCAAAACAAAGCTTCTTATGATTTCTTTTACTCTATTAAGTGTAATTGACGCCGCCAAATATTTCGTTTAGCCAACGGGTGGCAAATACGCAAGCTGAACTGCGATTTTAGAATTCCGAAAATCCATCTTTTCCCCTGATTTTTGGAGATTTTCTTTAGTTATTAGTTACAGAAAGCTTACCTAATATCCGATATAGTATTATTTTTCACGAGTTTAGTATACCGCATAAAAAGTCAACTTAAATTAGTACTCTCTGACGTAAAAAATTACGCCAGGAGCAAAATAATTTTATAGTTTTTGGATTTCAGATAGCTTGGGATAGCTCTTTGAGGTTGACATATTTCACGAGAACAATAAACATCATGTACTTCATTGGTTTCTCACATAGAGATGTGCATAGTGTATCCGTACCTCTATGGTCTTTCATGAATCATGGATCATGGATATAGACTGAGGATACTAGGCTTCAGGAGCTTCCGCTTAATTTGAAAATGCAAGTGTTTTTAACCGATTTCAAAAAGGAGAAGGTTATCAATTTGTCGAAATTTTTTTAGCACTGGGTGCTATTTCGCCCAATCCCAGATTTTTGTCTACGCATTTTCGTCTATCCATTTTTGGCTACGCGATCTTGTCGGCAGGTTTATGTAGATATAGGCTTGCAGCTTCTGACGTCACTGGTAGGCAAAACAGTCTTGTTCTACAGGATGTCTGGTAAGCAAAACTGGAACGTAACCAATAGGCTTGCACATGCTACAGCCCGATGAACTTTTCAAAAGTGTTTGCCAGATAACGTGGCGGTAGGGGGGGCTTTAATAAAATGTTGAAAGTTGCACAAAGTTTGCAATTTTTGATAATGGATCGCTAAGTTTGGGGCCAAAACGCGACAATTTATAATAAAGGGGGAGTATAATTAGAAAATGCCTGGCGATAATTGTAAAATTGTTTTAGTAGGTGATTTTAATATATAGATTTCAATTTCGAAGAAGTGTTTTATGGAACAGAGAAGACGAATACGGTACATTCATAGATTATGATACACTTTTCAAATGGCATTTATAAAGGTAAAGTATAGTTTGGCTATGCTAGGTGAAAATTGTTAAATAGTTTTGGTAGGCGATTTTAATAAAGATTTCAAATCCGATGAAGTGTTTTATGGAACAAGGACGGAAAACACGGCACTCATAGATTATGTTACACTTTCCAAACTAAAATGGTAGAGGATAGTTGGATTATGCTTGGCGAAGGTTGTAAAACAGTTTTAGTATGTGATTTTAAGATAGATTTCGGTTCCAAAGATGCGTTTTATTTAACAAGAAAGGGGGACACTTCACACTCGTGGATTATGATGCTTATTCCAAACAGTATTTAAAATGATGAAGCGTAGTTAATATGCTTGGCGAAGATTGTAAAACAGTTTTAGAAGGCAATTTTATAATAGATTTCGATTCCAAACGTGTGTTTTATGGAACAAGAAAGAGTTGATTCCTATTTTAATGTCCCCACTCTCGCCAACCTAAAAATCGCCGCACTTTGGCGAGCTTTGCAGTCACGGATCTCTAGGAGTCATGTAGAAGTTTAGACTCTCCCAAAAGGACTAGATGAAAACTAAAGTGAACAAATTAGCGATAGACGCACCAGTTAAGGAATTTGAAGACACATAATTATTAAAACTACTTTAATTGACAACTCAAAATAAACAAATAAGTCATGGAATGCTGTAGTTACATACTGTTCAAATTAACCATTTTAAATCTAAATTACAGTTGCCACATAAATACAAAATGCCGCCTGCATATGTTTAATTATAGCAACTTTGGCGAGAGTTGGGGCGTAAAGTTAGGAATCAACCCAAGAAAGACAAACACGGCACACTCATGGATTACGATACACATTCGAAACAATATTTAAAACGGTGAAGTATAGTTGGAATATACTTGGCGAAGATTGTAAAATAGTTTTGTAGACGATTTTAAGAGATTTCGATTGCAAAGATGGGTTTTATGGAACAAGGAAGAAAAAGTACGGCACACTCATGAATAATGATACATTTTTCCAACTTAACGGAATAAGGAAGAAAAATAGGGACGACGACGCATTAATTATGATACGCTTTTAATATATAGCACTTTGTGCGTAGTTAAAATCTGAAAGTGTTTCAGATTATATTACTTTTTTTTCTTTTTTTTTAACCAAAACAAAATACTAGTAAAGGAAGAGGTACTTTGTTCAACGCGTACTATGCAGAATGTAGCACATCCTTCCCGAGTTTGGAAGCCTTATAATATATATATATATATTATTATTATTAATACAGCAACAAAGTTGACTTTATTGGGGAAAGAAATGTCACAAGTTTTATTTCACAAAAGTCCAATATGTGAAACTTTCGTGACAGTGATGGATTAATGCAGTTTTGTCGGAGGTTAGAGAGCGTGTGTGTGTTGGGGGGGGGGTAGTTAGTTTGTCGGTGGGCACGGTTAATTAGAAGATGGACATATACAGTATCGACATGTACAGATGGAAGTAAAATATGATCTTTTACATTAAATTATTTTTCTTTCAATTTGGGCGGTCACTCCTTCCCCTCCCCCCTATTTTCGGTCCTTGTTTCGTGATTCTGATGATTTGACAAACTCCAGAGACTATTGGGGCACCGGCACTTTCTTTACTAGAAACTAAGCCCTAATCCTTCATTAATAGTAAGATTTGTTGTAAAGGCACTACAAAGAATTAATGTTTTACAACTACAAATTATCTTTATGTAAAGATCATGTGAGCACATTTTTCTTAGCTCTAATTTCAATCTATTGCAAAAGATGTGCTACTGAAATAATGAATGCAATATATTTCAATTTTTATATTTAATTTTATTGCCAACAGATAGCAGCACTACAAAAATCGGTACAAATAGGAGCGAGCAACGCAGACGGAGACATAAATTCCTTTTAGAAATTGAATAACTGTTATACAACTCCTGATCGCTGCTCTTACTTCTTGACTGAGGCTGATTTATTTTAACCCTTTTTGGAATAAGTTAATTTTAGCCCTCCTTTCATAAAAAGAAAAGACTATGAGACAAAAACACGTAAAAATAGGTGAAAAATGTTCGAGTTTCTTTTTATGATGAAATTAAATTTATTATTCCATATTAATGAAAACCTGCGGAGAACAGCAAAAACATAACATTATTTTAAATAATTTATTTAAACTGTAGGTTTTATGAATATAAGTAAACATTATAATAAATTAACACATTATTTTAAAATTTAAAGGGCAAAATGTATGTAATAATAAAACTTTATTGAATAAATAACATTATTTGGAAAAAATCTGATAGAATCACCCCTAATTCTGTCGGGTACAAGCAAAAAACTCTACGTTGCTATGCAAAAGATAGAGTATTTTGTTAAAGGATAAACTAATTGCAAATAAAATAGAATCTCTGATCTCTTACTAAATTGTATGTTTTTCGGAAAATTTAATTAATTATTTACAAAACCAATGCTGGAAAATTAGTTCACACTTGAATGCTCTTTTCAATCATAAACAGCTCTTTGGCAAAATGTACAAGCACTGCACTAGTCATAGTTTTATACTGGTTTTTAATGATGCATACTGCATCTTAATACAAGATTTTCAAAGAGAAATTTTAAATTTCAAGTCATAGTTACTAAAATACTGAATGTGTTTTACTACTACTACTATTACTACTACTACTACTACTACTACTACTACTACTACTACTACTAATAATAATAATAATTCAAGAAAGCCCAAAGGTAGCCTCAGTGTCAGTTTTTGTGTTACAATTAATTAAGATTCGTTTAAACAGTGATGGCAGCAGACTTTCTCCTACGGGAGGGCCATCTTCCCCGACAGGGGGGCCAAACGATAAAACCCCCAAATTTTACGTTTCAGTACTTGCACAACCTTTCAAAAAAGTATTCGAGTAAGAGATAAATTTCCTACTTTGGTTTCGTATATTAAAAATTATAATGATGAGATGGTCATTAATTATCTGTTCTTGGTTAACAGGAAAGCCCAGTGATTTTCACCAAAGTCGTAGTTAAAAAGGTCGATACGAAGGCAACTGTCAGCAGATCGGGCAACCCTGCTTACCCTAGAAATGTGGATCTTGTTCGCTGGTTCCTTCGAATCCTGAGAAACATACTCTGAGCTGCAGATAATCAATATTCAGTATATGAATATCGTATAATTCCAAGCAGAATGAGAATGAAAGTGAACGGATCCTCTACGGTCGGGTCAGACACATTGAATGAAATTTTTTATCTGGTTCCAAACTTCCTTCGTTTTTCTAAATCAACAATTTTTTAAAAAAAGTCCCCGACGACACTCCCCGACAGGGGGGGCAGTGATCCCCGAGCCCCCCGCTGGCGCCACCCCTGCGTTTAAACATATTTCAAGAAGTCAGAATTTTTCTTTTCTTTGCGATTTCCGAGTCAGCTGCCACCAGCTATCGTAGCGGTGAAGCGACCTATAGGCTTCATCACTACGAGTGCAGATGTTCGTCATTTCATTATCCGGGTGCTTAGCAGGCCGATCAACACTGCCCCCTGAGAGTGATTTCCTAATTTTGAATCAATTCCAGATAAAAGATCGAGCACCTCGATTGTCAACTTCAGATTTATAAAAGTCAGAAATAAGCACATTTTTTCTTATTCAGAATTGGTGCAGTCCAAAGTTCCCCAAATCATTTCTAATCCGATCATTTTGAAAATATCAGCCACAGTAACATTTTTGTGAATTCTTTCAAATGCAACAGAGGAAATTCTGTTATCGGTTGGAGCGTATTCTATTTGAATGGCACAGTGTAAATTGCTCCTCGTTATTCTTAAGTATTACCAAAAACTGTTAAAACGTATTATTCCGACCGAAAACCTATTTTTACGTTGCGAAAACTGGAAGTTGCTATGGGCATATATAGTTCACACAGTCACTGCTTTGAATTGACTTCTCCTTAGTTTAGAGACATGAAACTGTGGGAAAATTTGACTTTCTCATTTTTTACACAATAAATTAAAAATGTGTTGTACTTATACTTCCAGTCTGTTTTTTTAAGCGTTTTGATTTATTTACTAAGTTTTGTTTCTTTTACTCATAAAGGGGGGTAAAAAAAAAGAACAACTCTGCCTATTTACTTTAGAGACGCATTTATCAGTTTCCTGTAATCAAATAAAGTAAATATAGCTTTAATTGTTAATAGTAATAAAGAAATTTAGTATTTTATTTCAAAAAGGGATATACAGCTTTTTTATCCTACATGTTTGAGTAAGGAGAATTAATTATGAAACCGAAACATGAAAACTATTGACAAATATTCGAATGCTGTTTGTAAGTTCTTTGTTTAACTGTTCTGTTGATGAAAAAAGAAACATAATCAAGTTTTGGTCTTATATTTGCTTTCTATCAGTTTTGTGCATGAGTTTTCTTCTTCTTCTTCTTCTTTTTTTTTTTTTTTTTACAAAAACTGAAGTTAATGATGTAAACTTCCTCGTGAAAACCTGACACTGTCAATTGAAGTAGTGTAGATGAAGTAAAATAATCAGAGAAAAACCATAAAGTACAGGGAGAAATATCATTAATCCAGAAAAATATTTATTTACAGAAAATACATATATTTACATAATTATTTTAAAACATAAAAGGAATGTTTAGTAAAAATTAATTTCAAATTCCTATAAATTTATAGGCTACTATAATAAATGTACTTAGAATTTTGGGATTATCTCTCGTAAGTTAAATTATTTGAGTCAATTTCAAATAAGTGATTTATAATAATTGAATTTAAAAATCCTAGAAATGTAATATTGCAAAAAATATTGCAGATGAAGCTCTCCTGTTATATCAGAAGGTCTGTTCTTCGTATTTAATTAGGAAACAACTTCAAAAACAATAGATACTTTCAATTTAAATAACCTAAAATATCACAGTAAAACAAAAACTAGATGAATTTACAAGTTCCTTTAAATCACATAGTTTGTTTTAATAAATTAACAAATAATTTTAAAATTAGAAAATCCTAAGGACAGAAGACAACGTGAAGTCCCAAATTTACAGCATTAAGACCAAATGATAGCAGCATCATCCCACATGACTTGGAGCATTTGTACCGCGGCTACTTGAAGAGACACTCTCATTTGTCTGTCAGGTTCGTTTCTTTGCTCAAGTCCAATTAATTACCATCATTAAATTTTTGATGAGACTAGTATTCTTCCGCTAGGGTACTAACCAAATTTTGGTTTGCAAGCACTCCTCGGGACTAAAGGTCACGGCTTTCATCCATTGCTTTATTTTTATCCACAGCATCAACAAATTCGATTTCGAATGTAGGCACTCCCAATTGCATGTTTTCCTAAAAGTGTATAATCGCCTTCTTTCATAGTCGTCGCCTAAGAAACTTAAGAAACGTACGTCGAAAGACGACGCCTACTGATGATTTTGATTGCACCATCTAACGTCTTTGTGGCAGTGTCAAGTGAGTTTTCAGTACCAAGTCATTGGCACTTAAAAATATTCTTGTATCTCCGAACACGCACCATGATTTCTAAACTGAAGATGTTTCTATTCTCTTATTCTCCATTCGTTGTCCAAGTCTTGCCAGGAATGGTTCCAACAGCCAGAATCCTCCAGAGACAACCGATAAGCTCCCCATCAAGTAGAACATGCCGTCGTAAGATCCCATATGATCTCTAAAGTGACCTGGAAAGTTAAAAAAAAGAAATAAATAAATAAAATGTGATTAATATTCGAAACTCTGATGAACATTTATAAATTATTTAATTGCAAACTCTTGAGTGTTTCAGTGAAACCTCTTTGAATGATCACCTACAGTAAAGGATTCCACCTCTGAAAACGAAAATAATGAGTTGGAATGGAATTTTTCTGTAAATGTTGTTTCATGCTTCGTTTAGTGAAAGCGTTCTCATTATCTCCACAAAGAGAACATCTCACTTGCTTACGACCAAATATATCATTTAAGCTTATTTTCTCGATTTTGGTATACAATTGGTTAAATTGATACGGTTGCAAAGGCTAAATTATCAAGGTATTTCAGTTAGGAAGCATTCACTAAAAAATTTTGTCTCGTTAAAAGAAAAAAAAAATAAAGTTATTACTTTTCGAAACTATTTAAATTTAAAGAAAGTTACATTAAAGTTCTCTATAATTGTTAAGTACATTTTAATAGTTACGTAAAGCTTTGAAGCTTTCAGTAGTCTTATTTATCCCATACTATGTCATAGTCCTTCGACGCGCAGTGGTTGCGTCTTGAAACCACCTCATTTCAGCACTTTTACTGCTAGTCATCCAAAATATGGTAAAATGATCGGAACGCTGAAAAGTCTCGCCGTTGTCATCGATCCATTTAACTACCAGCAATATGGCGGTCGATCGAATGGCTCTACTAACGCCACAAAGCTATAGAAGTTTTCTCACAAGTTTTCGGTAGCAACGGCTGAACTTTTTCAGGGTTGGTAAGACCATTCAGTTGGTCTTCTATATTGATGTGAAAATTCTCGTGCTTCAGAGAGTTAAAATCTTACGGGTCAATGTTTCCAATTGGGAGCATCAAATTGAAAATTTATTGAAAAACAAATTTTATCAATATTGACTTGAAAAAAATTAGCAGATATAGTTAAAAGATGACTTGGTTTATTGAAATTTAAAAAGTTATATTTCTATCATGAGTAGGAAACTGGGGAAAAAAATCATAAAAATAGCCATTTTCATAAATTTTTACAGAGCTATCTTGATACATCCCCCTCTTCCTTCAAACTTAATTCATATCATTGCTTAAAGTTAAAAATAAATCTTTCATTAATTCCTAATAGTTCACTTTTTGTTTAAACTGCCCATTACTTTATTCCGTTTTTTAAACCAATTTAAAAGTATAGTCAGAAATGACACGTGTTCCCAATTGGGAGCACAGTGAAAATTGTAGACAGCATTTTTTTTTCGCCATTTAAATGACTAATATACTTTAACCAAATGCATTAGAAAACAAAATATGCAAGAAATTAATTTCAATTATGCCTGGATCTCAATTCGGCCTGTAAAAAGGCTAAGGGTATTTTCTTTGGCAACAGAGTACATTCCTAAACCAGAAATGACCACTTAAAAAAGGTTCTCTTGAATAGTATAATTTTAAATCCACATACTGAACAACAGTAACTTAGCATCGTTACTTAGGACTTACCAATAAAGAGTGGAACAGTGAGCGGAACAAGTCCAGAGACAAATCCATAGCATCCCATGGCGACAGACTGTTCTTCCTTCTTGACATGCTTCAACACCAGAACTGGAAGGCGAACCAACATGCTTCCAGCTGTCATGCAGTACAGAGCCAAGAGAGTCAGGTATCCAGCCAAAGAGTAGGTGGACGGCAACAAAAGTATAAAGACTCCTTGAAGAACCAAAGTCAAAGTCATGTATCGGGGGATTGAGATGAAGTTCTTGTCTGTCACCCAGCCAAAGCAAAGACGACCTGTTGAATAAAAATCAAGTTAAGTGGTAACAATGATTGGACGGTAAAATCTTTGAAATATAGCTCTTAAATTACGTAACTGGGTATTCAGAAACTGCCAATAGAACAATTTTGTAAGATTGTGCACAAGACTTTCCATTATTCTTTGCTATTTAGTCTGTTTTGGTAGATCCTTATGTTAACTATGAAACATACAGAAAATTAGAGATTAAGATGGAAATTATTTCATTATTTCAAAAACATTTGCTAACAATTGTTCTGGCCCTAATTGGGTTTCATAGAATCAGGATGTCGATGTATTAATGTATATACATTCATTTAATGTTTTAAACTTTTCAAACTCTGCTTCCATAATTATGAGGACACAAAAATTACCTATACTGACGAATAGGATGGATGTCCCGGTATGTGCACACAGAGGAAAACTAATTTTTCTCAAAAATTAAATAATCAGGATTTTTCTTTTTTAATTACAAATTTAATCTCTATTATGATTTTTAAAAACATTGAAATTCAAAAAGAAATTTTTCAATCAGATCTGAAAGTCTTAAAGCAATGAAAATGGAATTTGGGTATAAGAGTGATAATTTTTTAGAACTCGTATCGTTTAATAGCATCTTGTCAGAGCATTTTCTACTTCTTAACTGTTAACCTCCAGTTAACAGTTTTAAAGTTTTAACCACCCAGGCAAACATTAGTTCGTCATGGGGATTGTGCTGGGTCTGAAACAGTTGGCTCTTTGAATTATGCTCGCACACTACTTACCAAGAATATCTCCAAGAGCCATTGAATGGATGAGGTACTTTCCCGCCGTCTCTGGCAAGCCTTTGTCTTTGCTGTAATCGACGATACTGGTCATTATCGGAATGAATATCAGGACATAGGTAGCCATGCAGACGCAGATGAGGAGGAAAACAGGATTCTGGTATATTCTACCGATCGCTTTCACGCTTTCCATCATACTTGGCTTTTCGGCTGTGGCATTTTTCTGTTTTTCTTGGTTGTTCTTTTCAGCAGTTTCATTGGTGTCCTTTTCCAGCGAGGAATCTTTCTTTAGATCGTACGTGCTTGGCGTTCGCTCGTACAAACTTTCTTTTGATGTGGCGAAGACATTCTGAAAAAATAAAAGTATACATGAATATGTAGCACCGAAATGTAATTACTTTTATAAATTTTCTTGCGCTTCTTAATTTATTCATAATCGTCGATGAATGGCTTAAATTTTAGCATTAATTTAAAAAATATATTTACATTCATATATGATTCAGAACTGTATAAAGTCAACAAAAAATTTGCTACCAGTAATTCACGAAGGGAATATTTGTATTTAATTTAAAACAACAACAACAACAAAAAAAAAACATTATGACTTGGAGATAAGTATAAAATGACACATAATACATTTATCTATTAATAAAAATTCGTAGGTAATATTAAAAAGAGCAAAATAAAACATTTATGTTATATAGAACGATATTTATGTTATATAGAACGAAGGTATAGTTATTTTCATAATTAATTATTCGTATTAGACTAAATTAGAATTTTTATATTCTTATTTTGTATCATATTCTTCAAATACTGTAACCTAACGATTCCAGTCTGCACTGCTAATGTATGTCATATTTAGCTGCATTGTATGTCATGTTTAACTACAACAATAAGCTGAGAATAAAATTTCAAATGACATTTATGAAAATGCAGCATTAAGGTTCAGAGAAATAATTACCTGTACACTTAGTCTTTTCTCTAATGTAGGCTTCTTGTCAGTGTTCTTTTCCTTTTCTAGCGCGAATGCCACATTATTGCATCCTTTGTCTGCTGTCTCCAACTTCTTTTCCAAGTTTTCTACCAGATTTAGCGTTGAGTGAGACTTGAAGGGAAGACTGTTGACGCTCAAAATTTCATTCTTTTCCAACAAGTTGGGGTTGAGAGATATGGTGCTGAGTTTTTTCTGCAGATTGGATTTAACGTAGTCATCTGGGACAACATACATTCTTGGCTTTTCTTTAATACTCTCCTTGAAAGCTAAAATAAAATAAAATAATAGTGTAAATGCATTGAAGGTTAATTTTTCTTTCCAGAAAATATATTTTACTTGACTACACTGTAGTTTCCCTGTCTCAAAACATTCCAATTCTTGAAAATATGAAATTTGAATATTTTGTTATGATTCTAATATAAGTTGTTGGAAGTACAGTCGGATTCGTGAGATTTTAGCGTCAAATTCAGGCCGACATGGTGTTATAGTAAAAGAGAAACCGCATGTTTCTGTTTCCCTGTATTTACTATCGCAGAACAGAAATCAATAAGAATTCGAATAATGCATAATGTAAGAAAACTTGTTTTGTAAAGCAAGTAACATTACTTTCAAAAACATGACAGTATAGAAAATAAAACTCGTTTCTAAACATTGTAATATCCCAATTCATGTAATTTGATTTTTGAAAAAAAATTAGTGTTTCAATTTAAAAGCTGCCTGATCAGAGTAGTATTAATTTCACTCATTATAACTATATGCTGAGGTGGCACACAAATCAATCCAGTTAATCTATAAACCATCTATTCAAGGATATTTACTATTGAATTTATAGTCGTACAGTATCTTAAAACAGGTATGATGTAAGTTAAAATATTCATACACTCATAGCTCGCTTGATTTTATGCATGTTACTACCCTGCTTGACATTTGCTAAGGTACAGGTGATTTATGGAAAATTGCGTCTCAGGCAGCTGATCAATAACAGTAAATTCAAGTTCAGAGGGCATGGTAGACCAGGAATCGTTATCTGCACAAACGACAGTGCATACAAGCTCATGATTCATACGAAAATTCATGCTGTTTGATGTTTGACGAAAATAGTGCTGGATGTTACAAAAGTTTTTTCTCTGAAATTCTGCCTGGTTCTTGCAATAATTAAGAGTAAAATGTCAGCAAGATATCATTTGAGCGACTACGATCGTGGACGAGCAGTTGGACGATTGGAAGCAGGTCAAAGTGTCACCATTGTAGCTGCTGCAATGGGTGTATCAAAAAGTGTCATCTCGCGGTTAAAGAAGGCCGCTGAAGGTGAAATGCTTTGTGAAAGCATGACGGGGTCGTGGTAGGAACACCACACCTTTAGAGGATCGCTATGTAGCTCTCGTGGCAAAAAGGAACAGAAATTACTCCTGGCCAGATAGCTGCAAACCTTGCAACCTCTACAGATAAGCAGGTTTCAGCAAGAACCATATCACGGCGATTAAATCAAGTTGGTTTGCATGCATGGAAGCCTGTTCGTTGCGTCCCACTTCAACCACGCCATCGTCGAGAGAGATTACGCTGGTGTAAGGAACAAGTTGGTTGGGATCACTAAAATTGGTCTAAAGTAATGTTCTCCGACGAATCTCGTTTCAGTGGGACAAAAGATTCTGGCCACCAATTACTGTAGAGAGAGTGTGGAACACGTTATGCTCAAGAGTTTGCTTGTGAACGTGACCGGTTACGGCCCAGACGCGATGGTGTGTTCAGGCATCATGCACAATGGCAGACCACTGCTTCACATCTTGAGCGAGCAAGCATCGCAACGGTATGGCAGAGAGATTATTCTGGATCATGTTCGTCTTTTTAGGGGCGCTGTAGGTTCAGACTTTCTGTTTATGGACGATAATGCGCTGCTACACAGAAGCGTTGAGGTATTCAACGCTTCTGTGAAACGTTTGCAACGTTTCAACACTGCAACGTTTTTCACGTTGCAGTGTGTACACTGCAACGTGAAAATATTCTCCGTATGCAATGGCCTGCTTACTCTCCCGACCTAAATCCTATTGAACATGCCTGGGATGTGCTTGTCAGACGTGTTGTACAAAGAAACATCCCTCCCCGAACAGCGCAAGAGCTCAAAACCGCCTTGAGAGAGGAGTGGGACAATATTCCCGAAGGATTCCTCGATAGTTTAGTAAAGAGCATGGAGAACAGATGCAAAATATGCATTAGTGTCCGTGGTCAGCACACATCTTACTATGGTACTCATGTCTGCATCATTCTGACCTGAAGATCAATTTTTTGGGCTGTTTGGAAATCACCAAAGGAGCATCTTTTTTATTTTAAGTTTTCAATTCTTCGATGTGGCGATATCTGTACCATTTTGCACTATAATAAATGCACATCGTCCCTACTAAATATGTACTTAGTTTCATTTCTTCAATTATTGTCTATTCTTAATTATTCCGAAAAAACGAAACTTTTCCTTAGCAATTGCCAAGCAGTGTCTTAAACAAACAGTGATTTATGGTACATTTATGGTAAAATTAACATAATTTTTTATAGTGTCATTCATTGTTCTTATTCAGTGAGTTAAAGCCTTCTGCGTCTATAAATTCGTCGTCACTAATGTAACAATTACATCCAATTCACGAAAATGTTTCCAGATAACTTCCCCTTTTGTGCCCGTATTTTGTTCTTGAAATGAAATGGAAACTGAAAAGTTAATATGCTTAAAGTAATTAAGATTGATGTTTGTTTCATTCAACACGGAAGCTCAGGTGATAATAATTTTTAGAAAAACCTATTTCCATGTTTTCGTTCGAATGAGCTGGAAACTAAAAAGCTAATAATTTTTGGAGTCATTAAGAGTTTCTTTTAAATTGTATTCTTATTTCAGTACTCTCGGAAAGTTTATATAAGACCAACAAGTATGATTTTTTAAGACTCCCTTTTTAATTAAAAAAGAATAATAGAAATCGGTCTACAGTATAAAAAGTTGTCTCTGAACATGCAAAAAAATTATATTCCGATGTGAATTGATAATCTCCTCCTTTTTATAGTCTGTTAAAAATATATTATTTAAGTACTCATAACATATAGCATATAGCACTTTCAAACGAAACATAGTATCGATAGTCTTTTTTAAACGCTTACTTTTGGGAGGACTTTTGGAGGCATTTCGGACCCAGCTGGGCGATCGGAGCAGGATTGCTGCGGGAATGACGTGCAGAATGACGCCGGATAAGATGAGGAAGGTGCCCTGAAGACCGTAGGCATCCATAAGGGCTTCGATAAGGAACGAGAAGCAGACTGATCCCACACATGCTCCGGACATTGCAATGCCAGACGCAGTAGAACGATACTTTTTGAAATATTGATTTACCACAACTTGGAACAAGGTGTTAGCAAACGCTTCTCCAAGCCCTAGAAGAACATGAGAGTCCGTGTAAATCAAAACTATAAAAATTAGTTTAAGAAACTAGTGATCTACAGTATGAGATTAAAACTTGCGTTATCACTTCCGTAGGATGTTTCGGAAAGAGAAGTTGATAATAATATAAGACTATAATTAAAATTATTAAAACACGTTAATCATCAGTGTGCTGTATTTCCTTATTTAATCGACAATGTTGAACAATTTTGTAATTAACTTTTTTCTCGTTTCTCGCACCGTTTTCCAGATAAGAACACTTACTCCGAATTTAGCCACCAGGTGGCAATGTAAGCGGTTTCCTTGCGTAGCGCACAACTACTTTGCTATACTTGGACCCCACTCTTATGCCTATAGCTCTCGCCGCCGCTCTAAATTGAACAGGGAGATAAAGGACTTCAGCGGGCGCACTGTATTAAAAATAGTCTTTAATTTGTGATGAAACTGGTGACTTTGATCTTCCAAATTGTCAGCGTTACTCATGCGTAACATTTCACGTTATTGATGGAATTCTTAATGATAATATTTTAAGAATCGCAGTGTCTCGCTTGCATTGTTTTTAATTCCAGCTAAATAATTTTATTTCAACTTAATTTGTATTAAAGCTGTTAAACGCTGGACGAATTTCTCATAATTTGTTCTTGATTGAAAAAAACTATGAAATTCAAAAGATGCTGAAGAAATATATCATAAATAACGAAATACTTAATGCTCAGGAGTTTTTTCTCTGTAACTTAAAAATTATAAATGAAAATAATAACTAAAATATGCCAAATTTAAATAAATGCTAAAATAATATACAAAATAGGTTGATTTTTTTTCTCATTTTTTTTTTATTTATTTTTTTTTTTTTTTTTACTCTATGCAGTTTATATATTTATTGAATTCAGCAGATTTTATATGAGCCGTGTGATATACTTTGAGTCACTATATCAGCCTACCTCATTTCTAAAGAGTTATTTTAATACTATTGACTATTATTTTCATTTTATATACTTTTTATTACTTACCATGAATGCCACCCCAACAGAAGGCTAACCATTCTACGGTGGGTGCTATGAAGCACAGAGCAGCTCCTAAAGCCGCTACAACGGCGCCTATTAAAGTAACAGACCGGATGCCATATTTTTGTCCAATGATACCAACAACGGGACCTAAAGAAAAAGAAAACAGTTGTAGACACTATCAGTAAGAAAACCATCCATGTATGATGAAATTAAACGTGAAACATTTTGAGTTTCTAAATAACTGAGATGAACTACATTTTATAGAACCAATTCTGCGCCATACCTGTGATCTTAAATTATTTTAAAACTTAATAATCTTTAAAGTGTTAGATTCTTTATAGATAAAATAATGTTTAGAAATGTGCGATAATAATGTGTATTAAAAAATATATAGTTAAAAAATTTAGTATAGCAATGTTTAAACAAATTAGTTACTTAATTTAATTTATTTATTTCAAATATTAGCTAATTTAAATATCTTTTAAAAATATTGAAGAAACAGTTAAACGAAAAAAATTATAGCCATTTTGAATAATTCTTTTTAATCTATGAATAAACTAACTTCTCTGAAAAGAAACTCTAATATTTTTATTTTCTTTTCAGGCTTAAATTTTGATACTTCGCTCCTTCTTTTGGATTTGAATTAAAAACTGATCAACTTATACGTGTGTGTAAATATATGAACATAAATAATTCAGAAGAACTTAAAAATACAGTCAATTTTAAAACATCTTTTCATCTGGATTCCATTTCACGTGAGATAAAAGATAACAAATGATTTAAAAGCTGATGCTCTTATGTTAGCAAAATTTTAGATTTTACGTATTTCGGTAAGTAAGGAAGTTTGCTGCAAAGTATTTAGAGGATTATTTTACGAGTTTGACCAATTCTACGATCATTTAGTTTTGCTTTGCATAAAATCCATTTCAAACGTTTTCTTATCTATATAAAGTACGAATATGTCTTACGTCAGCGTTTCTCAACCTGTGGGGCGCGCCCCTCAAGGGGGGAAGCGAGAAAAACCAAAGAGCAAGTAGTGATGCATGTTTTTAAAAAATCATCTTATTTATTCTCATTTTTACTAAAAAATATATCCATTTTCGCTTAAAATGTTCATTCAAACTTTACTGATAACATTATTTTGTAGAAAATTCGACTAAATGTTCATTGTTAAAGATTAAAAAACTGAATGTATGATGAAAAATGTGAGGGAGGGGGGCGCGACGTTAAAAGGTTGAGAACCGCTGTCTTACGTTACAGGGAATAAAATTTGCCCTTGAATTCCAATACTACTACTTAAAAGAAGAAAAAAAAGTGATGGTACTACGTATAATCTTTTCATACGACATTCTTAAAAGTAAGTACTGTGCATTTTGACAATTTCAAGTAAAGACTTTAGTAATTTTATTAAAAGAAACTCAAAAAACTTTATCAAAAGAATTTTATTTCTATCAGAAGCAAGTTGTTTTTAAGGCGAATTTTACATAAATTAAACTAAAAACTGCTAGTTACAACGATTTGGCATTTAATTTAATAATAATTTATTAACTCATAGGTATGATTTGGTCAAACATCCTTGTTCTGATAACCACTTTTAAATCTGTCTGAAATTCAACACATTCTTACAGCAACATTCTGTAAGAGAATACAGACAGAACTTTTACAGAATGTTGCTGAATTAAAACTTAGTCAATTTTCAAGAGTTTAAAGAATTTTATACTTGTATGAAACATTAAGCTTGAACTTAAAGCGTAAGTACTACAAGATATTTATTGTTCGTTAGCGTAATCAAATGCGGGGGGGGGGTGCTTGGATGTTTCTTGACAACTATATCACTAACCCACCACCCAGTATTCACCGTCTTAGTACTCATCTGTTGAAAAATTTTCAACATTTTAGAGGGAGCTAAAAATTCCTGTTTAGTTACACCGATTTTCGTGCCTTATCAAAACTTTATGGATAACTACATGTGTGTTCTTTATAAAGGGCACCAGGTATTTATTATATCTTACAAAATTCTCCAGTTCACAGACTTCGAGTGCATTGGAATGTTTGAATGAGTCTTTTACAATTCCAATCATGAATAACAGTAGTTGTTTACAAAATTTTGTTTGGATTATGATTATTTTCATATTTCTTGATTCTTCATGAGTAGTCCAGAGGACATCGACACATTGATATTGTTTTCATTGAAGTAAACCGTGTTATAGCCGTTATTTGAAAACATGAACGAATCCCGGTTACGATTCCGCAATTTAATCATGAAGAACCATAACTCAGAAAGCAATTGTGTTAGAGACTTATACTAGTAAGTATTTCGTATACTAGGCATTCTATATCAAGAAATATACTGTCATTTACTTGATATAGGGCATTAGATGCAATGGCTGAGAATAAATATTTTTAAAAAATCCGATAATATATATTGCAAAGTATAGTACCTGCTAGACATCTCAGAGATTTCCTAAACGTAAAAGGTAAAGTAGCTTGTTGTCTGGACGCTCCGTAAGTTTCGATGACAGCAACGTAGAGAATTCCAACCATTTTTGATATTCCAGACAATATCATGGTGATGACACATGCCGCAAATGCTATAACCCATGCATGACCTTTGTCTGGACCTTCGCTGTAGCTCATGGTGATTCTTTTTATTTTTTACAACTGAAGAAGACGTAATCCAAAACGATACTAATTTGAATTCAAGCTGCTTCTGCTGATGAATAAAAAAGAAATGGAAGATATTTAATGCTTTTGACCAAGCAAGTATGCTGAGAATATTTTGCTACTGAATGGTCTTAATGTGTGAAAATTAAGTGGAGGACACAAGATCGTTGTCCTGTATATATTCAGTTCAAGCTACTTTTTGTTTGCTAGACGATTACGTCAAGGAGTATTCTGGGTATTGCTTGAGAAATCAAGACATTTCAACCACGTACGAAAACATGTCGAAAACACGTGTAATGTGCCATAAATCCCGGCATTCACCCTTCGTAATGAAAAGAGTGATAAAAATTTTCAGAAACGAAATTAACGATAAGGAAGGTCTAGAAAATTTCACACATTGTATAAAGGGTCTACGGTAAACTGAATTTCTCTCTACATTGTCTAGTGATTTACGGTTCTTTAGATGTACGCAGATTTGAATGGCGAAAACAAGAGACCCTTTGAAATAGGCAAAAACACATGGAACGTCATTTGCTCCGTATATGAATGACGTCACATTCCCCTAGTTTAATCTATGCAAAATATGTTTTTTGAAGACCAAAGAGAAAGATTTAAAAACCATTGTACCTTTTCTTTTAAAAATGAAAACAGAATTCGTTTGGTGATCACGTGCATGATATATGTTTGATTTATCAGTTTAAAATATGGAACTTATATTTCAATGCATAATACAACGGCATCAGCTTCTGTTCTGAGTCTGACTTGCTTTAATTATCACTTAGTCTACATTAAATCATAGTACAACAGACTTTTTAAAATATAATTTAAAGTATATTTGGTTACATGTTTAAAATGCCCTTGAAAATTTATCAAAGTTACTAAAGGACTACAGCTCCATTTTCAAGGTTGTCCTGCCTAAATGCAAAGAAACTTATAGTCTGCCCATTCTGAGGATTGTATACCTTTCTCGAACGCCTGATTGAGCACTGGATATTTTTTAATACATTTGACTAAGACTTTGATGAATGAAAGTACGTATTTTAGGCTTTTTCTCTGTGTAATTATTACATCACATTTCAAAGTTTTTTTCAAAGCTAGTTTGTCTAGTTAGCTTATATGTAATACATAAGGAATAAGTCATTTGTATTTGCAATACAAATTGAAAATCAGAAATATGGAATCAAAGCTGCACTGTAAAAAAATCCTGAAACTTTCTTTGGAAATAATGGGCAGCTGAGATGCCCTAGAATTCCAAGGAACGTTAAATGAAAATATCAGGAAATTTACTGAACAGCTCAGGCAACTTCTACTGAATTGTATTGTTCCCTGTATAGTGTTCAATGAAGTTCCTGGCATTTTCATGCAACATTCCTTAGAATTCTAGGGCACCCTAGCTGCCCATTATTTCCAAGGAACGTTCCTGGATTTTTTAAAAACAGTTTAGGTCATTTTAAGTAAATTACGCGTCTTTTAAACGATTCGTGAGAGCAATATTCATAGAAGAATGGGTTAAAGTAAACGGTAAAGTTTTCAGTTGAAACTGTTTACTTTCTCATAATTTTTTGAGTCTACTGTTCCCATTATTTCCAAGGCACGTTCCTGAATTTTTTGCAGTGCAAAATATTTAGAAGTGCTGTCGGAAAATGAAGATATTATTTTAAGAAGGTCTTTTGAAACAGTTTAAAAAAGTTATGAAATGAATGCTGCTTAAAACAGCATTTAATACTTTGAGGTCTAAGCCCGACAGTCTTTCGGGGTGAAATTTTAGCTCTCAGAGCTATAAAAGTACCAAGTAAGTACGTTTGTTGTCTTTTCAAATATTATCCAAGAATCATTTAGTGCGTATAAATACGTACGATAAAATACGTATAAATGGCAACAAAAATCAGAATTTAGTATATAAAAACTAGCTAGAATTAGTCGCTTTTTGATCACTTGGGAGCCAAATTTACTGTGTTTTAAGAAAATTTATACTTTTTATAAATAACATTTTTATAAATAAATAACTTTTTTTTACAAATAAAACCTATTTTCGGGTATTCGCACAGCACTTAGGTAAGCTTTTATTGGACATTTCTGCAAAACTTTATGTTAAAAATGATGTTTTCTCACTTGGAACATTTTTGTTTCCACTTTAATAATTTATCATTAAATATTAATTCTTAGTGCATTTAGACAGTTTCTTCCTCACGTATAAGAAGAGTTTGAAGTTCACAATTTAGAAAAGTTATTAATATTTAGAAAATTATATCTTCCAAGTACTTTTTAAAAAAATAATGAAGAGTATCGAAAAATCCAGACTGGAAAGTGTTAAGAGTCTATGCAACTCAGTAGCATCATATTAGCATTTCATATGGCTTGTTAAGACCGATTCAATAGACTTTAAATATAAGATTTGGAGCGCGATATGAAAATAGAGAATTAGACACTTAGGAAACTGCCTCTCGTTCACATTACATTAGAAGTGAATGGTTTAGAGATGAGCGCGGTGGGCACATTAAGGTCGACTAAACATTTAGAAACCACAGATTATCATAATTATAATATAAATACAAAATATGGTGCTTTAAGGTGTTTATTCAATAAAGCTCTTTGCATAGGGTGTCCAGCAAAGAACTTCCTGATTTTAAAATTAAAATCTCAAAGAAAAGAATGCAGTAAACGGTATGTTTATTATGTAACTTGTAAAACATTTATACAGAAGTTCCGAAATTAGTTACGATAGCTACTAATATAGATTGGTGTACACGGATTTCCTTTAAGGGGTGGGGTATTATGAACGTAATCTTAATATTAAAAGGCGTAATGTTTATGTTGAAAATTTAAAATTTATGGATTTTATGCTAAAAAATCTTCGACAAGGGGATTGTTACTCCCAAATCCTACCTAGCGTACGCCCCACTGCTAACAGATCGAGCTGCACCTCAAGATCGATAGCCGATCATTATGTGTAAGTGTTAATTCATTCTCTGGAAGTAGTCATAGGAAATTTATTCAAAACTAGCTGAAGTACCCGTCGTTGACGGGTTAGTACTGAATGCTAATTTCCAAAAAGCAAGAACTTTCGTCAGTATTGTAGGAGTACACAGAATGGATGTAGCATGTTGCCAACGTAAAGAAAGCGAAGTTATAATTTTTATGTATTGTTAAAATATTACAGGTTAGAGAGTAACTAAGTAATATCATTTCAATCGCTTTAGTCGCAATTATGTGATGCGCGAACGAATATTTACGCATATTGAAATAATTTTTGAAAAATCTCAAAATCTAATCAATATTTTTGAAAACTTGGAAGCCTAGAATTTAAGTTGAGTGACAACCTATCATGCCACCAAATTTCGTTTCATTCCCCGCAGTCTTTAATTCGTGATGCTGGAGCAAAATTTCAGCATTTTAAAACGATTTTCACCAAATCTCAAAATGTAATCAAAATATTTTAATCTATGAATGATTCGCTTTAGTCGTTATTACATATTGCGTGATTAAAGATTCACTCAGTTTTAAACGATTTTCGTAAAATCTCGAAATCTGATCGATTTTTAAAAAATTAGATGCTTATAGTTTAAGATGAGTGACCACCTATCATTTAACCAAATATCATTTTTTCACCTTTGCAGTTATTACTTGATGTGCGAACTCAAATTTACGCAGTTTGAAACGATTTTCGCAAAATCTCAAAATCTAATCAAGATTTTTTTTTTTAATTTGGCGCCTATGTTTTAAGTTGAGTGACCACCTATCATGACACCAAATTTCATATCATTCGCTTTAGTCGTTTTTATGTGATGCTTGAACAAAAAAACCGCCACGGACAGAATGACAGACAGACAAACTTTTTTTTGAGGGTCGCACCGGATTCCCAGATGCTTGAAACGGATAGAAATCGCAAAATTTTTGATTTCCAAGAAATGTACAGACAAAAGTCTAATTTTATTTATATAGATGTCCACTGTTACGGCAGACAAAGTTGGTGCAAACGAATAATGAAAACAATTATCACAGCCGGTAATGTCTGGTAACAGAAATGGATTCATTGCCACACAAATACTAAACTCAGTTTTATGAAGAATGTTTTCTTCCACAAAGGGAATTTTTGAAAAAAAAAAATCCTTTTATATTTTATTTGATACGTCTTACATTTAGGTAGACTATTTTAACTCAATAAAAGATGTAATTATTTTTAATCTTTAAAATTTATGTTTATTGTCTGATATTTCAGTGGCGTTATCTCTGGATGTGTCAGTGTGCAATGAAAAATGGAAGGAAATATTTTCTGTAATTTAATCGTGACTGTCAGAATCGTAGTGATTTTTCTTCTTTCTTTCTTTTTCTTTTTAATCAGACAGATACTATAGTGATGCCATATGGTAGAAAAACACGTCCATCAAGACAAACAAAGCGTTGTAGAGCCTTGACTTAATTTTAACTACATTCGATGGTGCAACGGCTTTGACGCTTTCCACCTCTGCTTACTCGACCCCCCAATGTTTTGTTTCTAATTTCAACAACTTCAGTGAGAAATTTTCTCCCTTCTTCATGGCAGTGGATAATTAGATATTCTTTTTGGATATTTCTAGGGAGGGCTTTAGCCTCTTTTAGGGGACTCCATCCCTCATTTTTTAAACAGCAAATGTAATAATTTTTCAAGTGTGGATTTAGATCACCCTAGCCAGTGGACTTGACTTATAGAATATGCTTTTCTCTTACACAGAACTTGAGACTCTTCTTCTAGCAGACTTTGAGTGAATGTTGTCTGGTTCAGCATTTCGACTTTGAGTTTTGTCTTGTGAAGGTTTTTAGATGACATCCAATGATGTTATCTATTGAAGCACTATAAGAAATTTCTTTTCGTTCAGTTCTTATAATGAGGAAAAAAAAAAAAAACAAGTAATTCATGATCATCGATTCTGCCCTAATCCCACAGGTCAACTAATATGGAAGGGATATTTTATAGTTTATTCGCGATATGATAAATTAGTATTTTTGTTTACAAGTGGTGGAAAATAACTCTCTGAGAGGCAGATATATAAAATCACTGACCTCCTGTTTTCTCTGCAACACACTTATGTAATTTGTCAACTAAATTACATGTATCATATATATTGTTTTTTATAAAGAGTATTCAGTTTGTTTTCTCTTAAATACAGCTTATTTCATTCAGATTTATTTTTCGTGTTAATAAAATTTCCCAAACTCAGTAGCATGGGCAGAATTTTCTAAGGGACGGGAGATATATTTTTTAAAATTTTAAATCTCAAAATCCAGTTTGACCTTTTATGGTCCACCCTTGCAAAAGATAGCCAAACGTTAGTTTCCCTTCTCTGTCCAACTTAGAACCCTGCCAACATAGAACCTTGAATGCCCGTTGAGTGCAAAGCTGGATCCCAATGGGCATTCAGTGAGCCAAGCTCGGAAGCAACTCTGGGTCCCTGAGAAGAGAATCTTCCCTGTTGTGTCTTTTCAAATAACAGGTTAAATGAACAGGTTAATCCTCAGAGAAGATTAAACTCGATAATATTTGCATCAACATACGTAATTGCCTGAACTTGCTGAGGACTGAAGAAGAAAACTTTCCATTCGTACCAACGCTCTGAGTTGAGTTAAAGTCAAAAGACGTCGCTGTGATATATATGTTGTGAAAAAGCAAATTGCCATTTTCTCATACATGCTATTTCAACAAAGAAAATGCATTTATTTTTCTTGAAACGCAGATAAAAGCACATTGGGATCACAGATAAAGTTGTTTACTAACACAGGAAGTGACAAACACACACACACCCACGTCAACGCGTCCCTGATAAGGTCAAATTGAGGGACAGACCCAGAGAAGTGACCACTGAACTATCGTACGAGGAGGCGTGGCACTGATTAATCGGAATGCAGTCTGATAGTGAACTACGGTTAAAATGCTTTCAAATTGATTTAGAAACAAAAGATTGCATTTGGAAGTAAATCATTAGATACACGAATATCGGAGTGCTGATATTTTTAAAATATGAAATAAATATTTTGATTGAATTGGAAGTATTTCCAACATTAGTTGGACGCTGGGTAGTTGGTTTTTGTTGCGGAAAAGCTGCATCAGAGCTATTTGTCTAAGTGGATTCTTTGGGCGGATGACTTTCTAAGGGATTGTAATGTGTATTCGTGTTTTATCGGGAGAAATCCTCCCCAAATTCAGACCTCAATATAAACTTGACCATTGGTCGGCTCGATGCTAGATATATAAATACATAAAAAATTTCCAACACAAAAACAAACTCGAATAAATATTGTAAGAGTAAACATAATTAGTGGCGATTACAGACAGCGGAAAATTTTGGCTTAAAATACAGCACGAATATTGATTTCATTGTGGAAGTATTTATTATGCATCCTCAATATTGACAAAATAATTTGTTGTATTAGAAAAACAGCTAATGTATTACCAACGTCACGCAAATATTTTTAAAATGTGAACACTTCAATGATGGTGCGGCATTGAAAACCAATATCGTTTTACGACTTTATTAACCATTCTTAATTCCATTTATCAGTAAGCATGCAGAATTCGATTGCCTAAAGAATTTGTTAATCTGAGATTAGTTCATTAAAGTTTATGTAAATTAATCTAATATTTTGCTGCTCTATGAACCATTTTAAGAATTAAAAATGCAAAACTATAGAATATGTTTCGTTTTAAAAAGATAAGTTTGATTATGGGCAAAATTCAATGACGTTAAGAAATTGAACATGTAAATTAACAAGAGCTAAAGTAAATGTTCATAAAACCAACCTTAAGATGATTAAGAAAATGATCAAACAGAGAAATAAAAATGCACATAAGAACACACACACACACACACACACACATGCGAGAAGTATCGGAGTTTTGTCTTCATCATCCGCAATCAATAGTTACTCAGACGCTATTGCATAACGATAAGTTATTCTTTTCGTTTCCTCCATCGTTAATCTTGCGTAAACCCAACGATGAGATACAGAAAAGCATTTAAAGGCTATCAACGATGGGCACAGAAAAGCAATCTAATTTTTATGATGCCGTGTCCTTGCGACTAAACTGGTCAAAACATTTAAGACCAATCACTAACTTTTGAACCTAATTTTTTTTAGCCCCTGCAAAAGTGCTTCATGCGCTATTTTCAACAGAGCAATCTCTTTAAGACCTGACCTACACAATTAGTAGGTGATATACATCCTCACAAAAAGTACTCATCATATTTCCTAAGCCGATTTCATACATAAAACCTTATTCTTCATAAGAAGTGAATCAGGTATAAAATAATAATTTCTCATATTTCTGAGTTATTCACAAAACTAAAGTAAGAAATTTATCTTACACTCAAATACTTTTTTGTAGCAAAAACAGTCCAGGTCTTAAAGGGTTAAAAACTTCAATTTGAAAAACATTTAACAGGAAGCTGAGCGGGTAGAAATATTTTTTCATGTTAATAAAGATTCGTAATATATTGCATAGTTACAGTCCGGCCAGATATATCATTTCGCGTTCAGCGATTTTTTATGTTAAGTTTTTTCGAATTAAACGTATTTCACTGTGCGGCTACACATATAATTACACATAAAATGGAGGTTACTACACATAAATTAAGGTTGCTACAAATAAAATTAAGGCTGCACATATAAAAAACGGAATTTTTGAACAAAAACATATTTAAAGCATGGTACACTAATTCCTCCCGCTGTAAAACAGAAAATAGTAGAAAAATATTTGCACAGGAGTTTAATATAAGATGATGCGCAAATGAGTGCAACATGGCCAGAAGAGCTTTATTGCTTCGTCTAATAAGAGATGCTCGTACAGCTGTCACAAGCGTCACAGCGATCTCTCATACTGTTAATGTTGCTATTTATCAACGATTACAGAACTCATTCCCATTCTTTCCAAAAGCGCCGATTTTAAAGCCTGGGGGGACCTTGGAGGGGGTTGTCCTCTTGCAATGGCTCAGAGCATTCCACAAGTGCTCTGTGGGACAGAGGTCTAATGACCTCGCTAGTCACATCATACGGTGCATACTCTGTTCTTCCAGATTATCGTTGACTTGGTAACTTTAATGAATGCACTTGAAACCATGGCTATAATTAGAACGTAATGCATTAGAATTCTTCTGGGTGAGTCGCCAAAAGAACTACTGAATCTCTATTCATCATATTCAAGAAAACATATGACATAGTGTATATTTGTAAAATATATAAATTTTACGGCAATTGTTTTATATTTTGGTCAGTTAGAGTATTAAAAGGGAGGTAGATTCCTCCTACTACAGTTAATTTATTCCCTTCGGTAATATTTCATTAATTGTTGTTGTTTCTAATGCCCCCTGACAACCGCAAGCCAGATCCCCCCCCGAAGGGAGGCGACCCTCAGGGGATACTCTCCCCCCCCACCCCCGAGGGGAGAGAACTCTCATTAACTGCCTGGAGGAAAACACTTGGAGAAAATCACTGGCTTTAATCGCTTTACTTTAACACAGCTTTAATCCCTTTTTTACAATAGAAAGTATAGGAAGAGCAGATAGTTCTTTCAAATGCTGCATACATAATTGGCATCTGTTCATGAATGAAACTGTTACATTTTGCTGTCCTAACATTCTAGCATATCAGTTGCTGCGTAAGCGGCGCAGACAAGTGTGAAAGTGTTCATTTAGCCTAGCACTGGAATGTGTGTGAAAAGGGAGTTATAAATTTTCTGTACCCATTCCCTAACAAAAGTAAAATAAAATAATAATAAAAGTAAATAATTAAATAAATAAACAGGTGGAGCTGATAAACAGTTATTCCCTAAAGTTAATAGTTATCAACAGCTTGAAAACATATTATAATATAAAAGTAAGCAAGCATGATATAACGATGTAAAACATGTACACGTCGAGTTAACTTACATCGTATGTTTCGGAAAAACTAAGTATGATAGCTCAAGAAGAATACCATTTGTATTCGTTTAGTTCAAAATGTGTGTCACGTAATAAACCCAATTCTAATGTCAAGCTGATAAATAAATTGACATGGTAGGACAATAAAAAATTTTTGCACGTTTTTTCAAAAATAAAGAAGGAAAATTTGTATGTCACTTTGTTGAATAACTTTAAGAATAATAAAAATAAAATAAAAAATAAAAGGTAAAAGGGTGGGAAAATGCCTGTTTTTCTGAATGTCACAAGATCAGATTAGCTCAAACATAAAAATGCTATTAGACTCAATCTTAGATAGAGCAGGGTTCAGTGTTAAAAACTTGCTTTGGCTATAAATTTGGCGACAATCTGCCAAAGACTGACCACAGTTGGCGAAATTTTGGGCATGATAGGGTGTCCAGAGGTCCTGCACTTCGCAGGACAGTCCACCCCCTTTTTTTTACGTCTTGTCCTGCAAACTGCATTACGTATCAGAAACATAAGAATGTCCTTATTTTAACCTTTGCCCTGCAAAATGCCTTGCATTCCGTGTCAGTCATCTCTTGTAGAGAAAATGAACACAATTCATGTATGGGTATCGGTATATCGATATTTTAAGATGAATAATTTTGATGTTTTGGCATCGATAATTCTCTAGCTTCAGTACTCTTTTTATAAAGTGTTGCCAAGTCAACTTTTTAGAAAAGTACTTCTAGTTACATTCATCGATATATAGGAACACTAGATTTAGCATAACTGGGGAAAAAGCGATGCCTCCAAATGATAGCCATTGTAGTGGCACACGTAGTACAGTTTGGTAGTTGCTTAAATGATAGTAATTATATCACAAATTACTTCTTGTTATCAGCCAATGCAAAGTTGGCTATCCCCCCCCCTCGCTGCAATGATATCCTGAATTTTTTTTATCTCGGTATCTGGTCACCCTAGGGTATGATCTAAATAATGACTGTCTACAAACTTGTGCGACCGTAATTTATTGAAGCTGTCCGTAGACTTTAATGTATTAAAGTGTTTTCGGTAACCCTGTAAATAAACTACTCAGTCGATTGCGTTCGAAAAGGAAGGTACAACACTAGATGTTACAATACTTCTAAATATGAAATTTCAACATTGAACAGTTAATATTTTTTTAGTTACGGAAATTACTACATACGTACGTACAGACGTCACGTTAAAACTAGTCAAAATGCATGCGGTTATTCGGAATAGATCGTGTATACATACATCCGCACATACATGCATGCATACGTTGAGAAGCCAAGCAAAAAATCATCAACGTAATTTTAGAGCTGGTCAAAACCGATTTTTCCGTCAAAATTTGAATACCGAAATTTTTCGTGATCACTATACTTCCTTTTACTTCGTACAAGGAATTAAAAAGCTACAAAAGTTACATAAAATAAAAGAAATTTGAATTTGAAATTTGAAAAAATCGCTTCGACGTGCACAACTACATGTTTAGATTTTTCTGTTTACCAAAATTGGTAATTCTACATGTAGCCGTTTGTCCGTAACGCCGTCAACAGCCAATCAGACATCTTCTTTCATAATAAGTAGAGAAAATCAAATCTCAGTGTTCACAGTGTGAAAATTGTATGAGTTTTATTAAATTTTGCTAAATAAAATATTTTTCTAAGCAATGATAATTAGAAGTTCCTGAAATATAAATCCCATTTATACGACCTGCAACTTCACTAACTTCCTAAAGTTTGGCCTGCAACCTTCTAAATGTTGCCCATACATTCTAAATGTTGTCATAATGATTAGAATATATACTAATTTAAGTAGTGTAAAATTAATTAATTAAAAACCACCATCCACACAAATTTCTTATCTTCGTGTGGATGGTAGACTTTTTACAACCAGAAATGACCGTTTTCCTTAGTATTTTTTTCTGTGTGTTATTTTATAATTTTTTTAATTAATTTTACCTTTTAACACCTTTTTTCTTAACTTAAATATTTTTGATGTATGAAATTTCTCTTATCTTTATTTTTCAGTATTTATCTCTTATTTCTTTCACAGTCTCTGATTCAGATTGAGGTTCAGAATATGCACTTAATCATTAATCTTAAATTATGATTAACAGTGTGATGTCCACCACATCTAGGTGTACGTATGATACTAGCATTTTGTAATTGTAAAGCATTGTGTGTCCCATAATTATTGGTACAAAATTTAATGGGTGATAGAGCACATAATAAGGAATCAGAGTCACATAGCAAATATAGGGTCAAAAACGCCGTTTTCCCTTACCTGTTAATAATCCCTTTGGGAAAGTGGTGAAGTGTTCATATAATTTCTCAACCACGTTTCATAAACAATAGGCTCGTCTCCAAAAATTTCATCCATGAAATAGAATTTTTAAACTATCCATTTCGGACCCGTGTTTTCTAAGAAAAATGCATTAGTTTTTGATGAACAATGATCGGAAAGTTCACTATTATTTCAGCACTTGTTCCAAAATGATTATTGAAAGCTACGTGAAGATGACGTTTCCGACCCCACATTTCTTATTCCTTACTATGCGCTCTATCGCTTCTTAAATTTTGTGCGAATATTTATAAGTCACCCTGTAGATATATATCTGGTATATGGTATGGTATTTCAAGGAATTCTGCAAACTTTTTACTTTTGTAAAACTGCAACAGTTATAAAAATAACTCTGAAAATTTTATACTTTCGAGTAGAAATCTGATATCATTCTTGTCTTGTCTTGTCGAAATCGGTGAGACAAGGAAGGAGTGCCCAGTCATGGAAGACTAAACTCCAGTAATTTGATGATAAAAAGTTTTCAAATATGTGCTTTTCAGTTGTTTCTAAAGAGTAGATGAACAATGAAAGAAAGATACTTCATTCTTATAAAAATAGCGCTTAATAAAGCTCACCTTTATAAATTTATTTTCAACAGATTAAGTAACTCAATAGATTGTAAATTTACGGTTCAACATGCCTTTGAAAGCATTGATCAGTAATTATAAAACTAGTCTATCGAGTCTAAAATTCTTTTACCCAAACCTTATTCCATAATCCGATACAGGGTTTCTACAGACCTGGAAAGTCAGGGAATATTAGGGAAAGTCAGGGAAATGAGTTTTGGTCAGTGAAAGTCAGGAATTTCGGGGGAAAAGTCAGGGAAATGCAAGAAAAATTGAATTTTGCGGTAAAATCAAGAAAATATTTGCTATTTGAACCTAAGTATAGAAATTGTTTTATTTTCATTTTCTCATTCAACCTTATAAATAATTTTAAAATATGTTCTTTATGAGCATATCTTGTGCAGTTGAAATATGCTTAGTTTTATCCTAAATTATTATCAAACATGGTTTTTGTTAGAACCCAGTGATGTCAAATAAGATTCTTTATATTAATTTTATTATTATTATTTGTAAAAAAAGGGACAAAATATATAAAAAATTATTAATTAGAGGTTGTTATGTTAAAAATAGAAACGCAAAATTCGGGAAAGCACGCTAGATAAAGTCAGGGAAAAGTAGGGGAAGCAAAAGCTGTGAAATCTGTAGAAACCCTGCGATAGTTAGTGACTACTCACATAGGGGGCGTAAAATAGTTTATGGAAATGTATTCAGAACTACTTGCTAGTTCGTAAAATCGCAAGTGTTCGTAAAAAAAAAAGAGGTTCGCAAAAAACGATCGTCGACTGTAATCCCATCCCTCCACCCCTCTTGTACAATCAGTCCGTCCAGCAAACAATTAGTCAGTCCTCTTCTAATCACAACAACGGTAGTATCGTAACCTAAATAAAAAGATGATAAAGTACCCAAGAAAGAAGGCACACACGCATGGCGCCCAAAGACCGTACGGATGCGGGCATAAACGCGCCCGCACGTGAGGTACCCATTTTTTGTTTGTTTAATCCATTCCTTGGAATTTATAGACAAGAGGATATAAATACAAGCAAGCGAGAGATGAGGCGCTTTAGATTAATGATGTGCTCTTTCAAAGTGCTGATCTCCTCTCTGGTGTGTTTGTTGGTCCTCGCAGTGGTGTGCGGAGGAAAAGCTGATAGAGGAAATATCCAGGAGGAAGAGAGCAGTGTCTGGAGATTTTATTTGGAAGAAAACGGAAGCAGAATGCTTATAACGACGGAAGATAACGGGAAGCTGGACGACTGCTATTTATCTGGAGACGAGTAAGAGTTTATTTGTTGATTGCATTGTATTATCTAGCTGTCCGAGCATGGGCGCCGGCAGCATAGCGCAAGGGGGGGAATGCCCCCTGCTGCATGCAGTGTTTTCCCTTGCTGCTTTGATCTTTCCAACATGGTAACCATACGTTGAAGTAGTCTTTGCCCCCCTCCTGGGAAATATTCTGCCGGCGCCCATGTGTCCGCGTAATGGCGAGGTACGATTCCGATGCCAGAAATGCCAGAGCAGATGCTTGATGTGATGTTTGAGATGAGATAGGACCAGTACACAAGCAGGGTCCCCCCCCCCCCTAATACTCGCAAAATTCTATTGGCAAAATTAGATATCTAGTTGACAAAATTGGTGAAAAAATTTTAACGAAAACGATAATTTACTTTCTGTTTCGGCTACACTTGGCAAAATTACACCAATCCAGTGGGCAAAAGAAAAAAGTTAGTAATATAATTGGTAAAAAAAAAGTAAGTTGGTAAAAACCGATATTTGACTTGGCAATTTATTGATATCGCCTACCCTCCCCCCCTTTAAAGAAGTCTTAGCAATGGCTCTGCGTACAAGGAAAAATAATGAACTTCCACAAAAATTTGCTTTTTGAATAGTTAATACACTGAGATCGCCCAAGCGAGAGCTTTCCTACCGAAAAACACAGATTGCGCCGAGGTAGGACTAATACTTTGAAATCATCGCAATTTTGCATATTTCATGTCCAAACCAATTTAAAGCAATAACATGAACGATTTAGGTCTACGACTTACCACTGAAGACTGTTGTGTACATACAGTACACGTGCATGCTAAATCCGTGGTTCCCAAAGTCCTGTTAGCGTTCTGAGTATTCGTTCTCACTGAGGTGTACTCTACCCAGTCCCATTTATTTTCATACCAGTTGTTGATTTCATGTTCCACCCTTTTCTTCCGACTTTTCCTGTCTAAACAGTATGTCGGTAGTTCTTCTACTCGAGACTCTGCTGTGCATTAGGTTGTAGAAATATTATTCGATTAAGGGAAAAAATAATATCTATCTATGTAGAGAATGTATACTACTACAAAATCGTTGTTGTCGTCGTGTCCAGGGATAGAAGATTGCATTATCCCCGGAAATAGATGCCATTGCCCACGAAGGGGTTGGACTTCCGCTTGTTGGTCCCTAATTTTGAACCAATTCCAGATGAGGGACCAACCACTACCTGAAATCGGCACCGCCAAACGTAGCTTTAAACATGGAGGACATTGGAGCCACGACGGATTTTACGTTCACCAGCTCCCATTAACGTACATTGCCCCACAGCAGTCGAGCCGAGAGGGAGATGACCCTCCCTGCACTGGCCAAGCCGGATGCTGCTTCACTTGCCGTGTTCTTATGCGAACGGAGTTTAACAGCCAGACCACTGCGGGACTACAAAATTATTACTACTCACACATTTTCGAAAATCGTTCAGTAATATAGTTATATTAATTCTCCACTATTATGAATCGATAAATGAAAAGTATGAAGAAAACACTATTTTGATAAAACTTGTTTTACATAAAATCCGCCTTTTAATTTTTTCAAAACTGAAGCACGTCATTTACAGTAATTTGAGATTATAATTTTGCAAAGATGGGCGGACAAAATCTTGTGCAAGGCAGGACAAGCTAGACAAAACTGAGCAAGGATAAAACTAAAAACTTTTTACCCTACCACAGCCAGGTGAGAATTCCCGATTCGGAACTGGAATTGAAGAGAGTTATTTGTCGATTATACTTCTGACTGGGTATTTGTTAGGAGTTAAAATACAATTTTGGAAATCCAAATGAAGTCTTTGTTCAAACGAACATTTCTCTGAACTGGGTTGGAGAATTAGCTACTATAATATATATCTATAGTTAATTGCTAACCTTATGAGAGTAAAAATTTATTTGTAAAATATTAAAGAAGTTAAATTATTTGACCCAAGTTATAACATTTTAACCCTATTCAATTAATTTTTCTCGAATTAATGCAAGAAACGGTAAATAGTTTAATTTTTCTTTTCTTTTTTAAATTTAACTTAACTCCATACAAATCAGTTACTTCAAAGAACAGGAAATATACATGTAATTATTATTTTTATTTTTAAATTTATTTACAAACTATGTAATATTTTGAAAAATTGCAATGAGATTAAATTTCTTATACTACTTTGATATCTCTGAGCTTTAAATGTTCTTTAAAATTAATTTTGTATCTAATCCCAATTTTTCAACAAAAATCTATCTATCTATATATAAACAACCTAATTCTGGGTTTATATATACATCTATATAAAAACCAGCAATATTATAGCAATGTTTTTAAGTCAAACAGAAACATATTGTCATCAAATTCTATTCATTTTACTAACTGGAAGACCAGTTAAGGAATTAGCTATTGCCTATCAATAAGAGTGGACGTTTTGTACAATATTATTTTCGCAGCGCAGTTAGTAGAAATCCACCGATGTATTACGTATTCCCCTGAAAGAAAAGTATCAAATTTCTGGAACATTGTGAATGCTCCTTTTTTCCTCAGATATACAAAGAATGCGCATTTGCATTTTTTTTTTCATATGTTATGTACAATAACGCAGAAAAAATAAAATATAAAGGACATGATGTTGCGTGAGGTAGTCTATAGGAATGAAAATAGGTATTGCAATAAATATATTCAATGTCACCCATTTTAGAACTTTTTTTAAGCGGCTTCCGATGCTCTCATTGTTGGCAAAGTGTTTACTGGAAGTTTGAAAGAGTAAGTAAAAGCTCAACTATTTTTTTTTAAAAATCGTCGGGTAATCTTTAACTACGTTTTTATGACGAAGGTCGGGTTGTCTTTTATTTTGCATAGTGACATCCCGCTAAAATAATTTCCATAAAAAAGTATTTCGCTTATACAACGACACCGAACTTCCGAAATTTAGTGTAACAGCTATTTTTATGGCGTCTGCATGCAAAAGGGTAAACGAAAACAATAACCCTCAGAAAATCGTCAAGAATGACGCCAAACGCTATAAGGACGAAAACGGAGCTTTATTTTCTGGAAAATCGTTACAACAATCTTTACACCCAAATCATGAACATAATTGCATTATCATAACAATCTGCAGAACACTCGGTAAAAACCGCAAATCGTATACAGTAGAACATGTAGGCGTCGCACAGTGGAGTATTCGTATCAAAATCCTGGCCAAAAAGCGAAAATTTTAAATTTGTTTAAAAACAGTAATATATATGTTTTTGGATAGCCTAGTAACTGATGCATCATGAGATGCATGTGTCTCGACCATAATTCATATCCAAAAGATGCAGCACTCGGTTAAAAAGCAAGTTTCTTCATTTACGGCAAGAGATTTTAGCGTTTTCTATTACTTCGTCGTGCATATTTTACGGGCTCTTTAAATTAATTTACTGATTTGAAACTTAGTATAATTGTAGTAAAATATATGTATTTTAATTATATTTATCTATTAGCTTTAAAAAAATAATATGACTTTATTTAAAAAAATTGCAAACTTTTTTTTTCTAATTTTTTTCAAAAATCCACATTTTAAAAAGCTTTTTGAAGGGGTATCGCGGCTTGTCGCGCCTAAATTCAACTATAATCTTAATTATTACAGTATTGAGTGTCTATTCCAAGAAAAAAATGTTCCCCCAACATCCACCATTTTTATAAAAAAAATTATTTCTATAGCGCCATTTTTATTTTTTCGATAATTTTTTGACGGGTGATCGCAAAAGGGATACAAACAAACGCGCTTGTATTTCTCATAAACTATAAATTATGTGCAAGTGTTTGGATAAAGGTATATAAAGTTTCATTTCAGTTAAGATTTAACATCAGTATTTTAAATTCAGTATGTAATTTATTTTTCTGATGTAAATTGGCTATAAGAAGAAAATTTCTACATATTCCAAAATTGCCCTTACTTAGTCCTATAAATAGTCCCATCTATTTACAGCTTGGTTTTCCAGTTATGTTGTAAATTGTGTCCAAAGCAAAAACTCCCAAATTTTGGTTCTCAAAGGATGACAACTGTGACTTCGAGTCATGAAAGAGTGAGTGTTTGAACAGAAATACGTGCTACCTCTTTAAGTCATTTTGAAGTGCTGGCTTGAAAGAAATTTACTTTCTCCTCGAGCTTGGAATGAGATTTGTCGGCCGAATAGGGCAAATGGGGTGTACTTGCCTCTCCTAAATTTTTGCATGCCGCTCCTGCTTTTTTGTTCTTTCGAGCATGGTAACCTTATGTTGACATAAACTTTGCCTCCCCCCCCTCCCTGGAAAATTTTCTGCCGGAGACCATGGTAAAACACATTCCACAATCTATAAATAAAGGAGAAAACAAGCAACTTCTACCTTGCTTTCACAGCATGTTATAAGATATACTTTAAGCAACAAAGATAATCAGACCCATTAAAAACTAAACAATGGTGAAACTGCGGCGTAGCTAGGGGAGGGGAGCAAGGAGTAGCTCCCAGGGGCAACGCAATGGCCGCCAAATTATATATAAAAGCTAACCCAATTGCATTTTGACAAATAGAAGGGGGCGCAAAATCTTCAGTTGTTCCCGGGCGCAGAAAGCCCTTGCTACGCCTCTGCGGCGAAATAGCCCAAGTGGGGATAAGCCCTGAGCTTCCCATCCACGCCTTCGAAACCATGGGCTTTGAGATCCGGAAGAATATGCCTGGGCCAGGTAGTCAGTCTGACTAAGCGCCACCTTTTATCGACTCACTCAAGCGATGAAACCTTCGATCTGTGGCACGGCAGCATAATGTTCTAACCATTACGCCACTGAGCTTCAATCAGACTCATTGCCTCGCGTAATATCTGACATAATTCAGCGTAATGCCATACTCATACCCATGAAGAGGTGAAATCGAACTCCAACTAATTCTGAACTGACTATCGCTAAACCATGATTTCAATACTGAGTTTAAAATTTTGATATTTAGTATAGCAGCATAAATTACGCGGGGATTAGAGCGTTCGGTGTATTTTAGCAAAGAATGCTTAAAATTTCTGGACAATTAGTTGCTTAACACTTAATGTCAAATATTGGTTGCTTCAGTCAAGGCTCGGTTTCAGCCGACAGAAAAAAAAAGATTAAAAGCCACCTAGGCCCTGCTTGATCCAAATTTTAAGTATGTAAAGGACCTACTAAAATTACATTTGCATAATTCTACATAATACACTGAACGCTGGGAGTTGGTGAAGTGTTCAGATCCAGGGTTCTGGCCTCTTGCACTGCTGTCGATCTAACGGTCTGGAGATTTTGCTGTTTTCTGCTGATGTATGAATATACGTTTGAACCCTAAAAAAGTACGCCACCCAAGTCATCCTCCCTTTAGGCAGATAGCTCTCGCGTAGCTTTGTCTTAACCACAAATCAATGATTTTATGCAACTTTTTGTACCATGAAATTTTTACGTAACTGGACACGGTGATTTTTTGGAAGGTTTCACAATAAAGTAACCACTTTGACACGTATGACCTTGGGGGTTTTCCCACTAAATTTCAAATGAGCTCATAAAGCCTTTTAAGATCATTATTTCCCTTTTATGTAACTGATAAAAATTTACAAGAGTGTTATTTTAAACTGTGTTGTCTCTGTGAAATGATAGAAAAACCATGAAGTGTCAATATTTTGCTCTATTTTGAAACATACCCAATGATTATTGTCCAATTGCATGGAAAACTCAATGTGGCTTGCTATGTCGCAGTTGTTACTTATTGTATCAGCGTTATTTGAAAAAACTCTAAAATACATGCAAACATGATCCCAGGTTAATGCTAAGGAATACTAGTTGCATTTTGATTAGTTGGAAATGTAATAGTTTTGCACCTGGTTTGTGCAGATCTTTATGAGCTAATCCTTATATTGGTTTTCAGATTATTATTTCACACTTAAATTGGTTTTAATTCTCAATTTTCTTTTTACTGGAAGTATTTGTTTATCGCCTTTTTTACTTAGCTAAATACTTAATCAATGAATCCATGAATGACATCTGAAACCGAAATTAAATGACCATGACCAGCTGTATCTTCTAATTAAGAAATCTGACAGCATGTTTATACTCACTTCATTCAAATTTTTTACTGTTTTTTCAATATATTTTAACATACATAATAGTGTTAATCTAACCAGCTAGATATATTTAGCCAACCAAGATAGCCTGTTAGTGGATGGAGATGTATTTAATACGTGCACCATGTTTTAACACACAGAGTTCGTTAGCCAGAAATGTCATCTCGGGTGAAGGGCAATTATTACGGAAATGCGGGCACTTCTGAAGCAGCAAAAAGCTGGTGCGGGGGGGATGTAACGGCATTTTTAATCTTGTTATTATTCAGAGAAAGTTTGATAATACTGAAAAGATTAAATTCTGCTAAAACACGTGATGATGTCATAAGAAAAAAAGATAAGAAAAGTTGAGAATAGATAATATTTAGTATTAGGTTTTTTAGTATTTTTAAAATTAAGAGGTCGCACTGTAAAATATTGAATATTCTTTCAATATCGTGACAAATTCTAATTGAAATATATATATAAAAGAACATTTTTTGATTTAAAAAGCTGTTTTTTTTTGTTTTTGCTTTAAACAAAGCTGTTTAAATTTATCAGACTGAATATTGTGTCGTTTGCCTTAGTATCATGAGTATTTCACATTAACTGTATAACTTTTAATTCCATTTTATCTTTGGTTTCTGCTATTGCTTCTTTACATTTTTAATAATGCTATCCAATAGCAAATTACATTACGACCTTGATACGACCTATTTAAAGCATTGTTATTTCTAACTACGAAATGAATGAAAAAAAAAAAAAAAAACAGTCTTGTCTTTCCCTCCTCCCCTTTTCCTCTAAATATTTTAACCTGCCTTTTACAACGTAATATTTCATACTTTTTTATATCTATATTCATTTTTAGCTATGTCATTGAATTAGCCCTGAAAGTTGTTAGTGAGTCAGAAGTTTTAAAGGTGAAAAAGAAGAAAATGAACTCTTTGGTTGAACTTTGTACGTATGCAAAATGGAGCGGAAAACTTGGATCCAGTGGACCAAAGCTCTATAACAAAATGGGGAACGTAAGCGCTATGGTAATTTATCCAGGTAAGATTATCTGATGAATAGTTAATGTAAAATTGCCACTTTTCACCACAGAATGTATTATCAAAAGAGATATGTTTGTACATAGAGAACTTACAGTAAGAAGCTTACTTTGTTTTAAGTATTTGCTTTATATATATATATATATATATATATATATATGGAGTAAAACTTATTGGAAAATCACGGAATATCAGAGTAAAGCATTTTAAAATTGATATTTATTTTTTAATTAAAATTATTTCGTCTAAAAAGTTTCAGGAGTAGCAGTTGTAATTTTTAAGTGTGGTGCATCTCAACAACGATTTTTTAAATTGTTTCTTATGTCCATCACATGTCTGGAAAAATGTTTTTAAAAGAAAAAGTAAGCTATTTTAAATTTTCAGCATAGTGCTGCAATATCTAGGATATGCCTTAATGTTTACACTAAAGGTTAATTGTTTGTACCACCATTTAAAAAAATAAAATTAAGTAGGCGCTGACGTGTTTCGGTCACTTTTTCAACTTTTGGGTGTGAATATTCTGAATTTTACTCATGGTGAAAGTTGCATAAATTAATACAGTATTCCTAAAACTAAAAAAAAAAAAAAAAATAACAACAACGTTCAACGTTGTATCATTTAATGGAACCAGAAAAGCAAGCTCAGCAACGACTGGTTCATTGATAAACTACTGTAGTGAAATTTCCTTCATGATTGAACTTTTTACCATTGTGTGGCAGTAACTTAAGTCAATTGTAACAAAATCTAGGATGCCGATGTCACCAATAAGTTGGTGACATCGGTGGCGAAGTTGAAAAAGTATTTCCATGATTTTCTGGGCAGAAAACTTTCGATCTAGTGGCTGACGTAGACAGTGAACGGGTTCTATCTCCAACCTTGATATTATTTTTATGATTAAAACGACAGATTGTTATAACAATCTGTCTCCTAAATTATTGGAAAGTGGTCTCCATAGGCACTACAATTTTTAACATGTCGTTTAGAAGCTCAATATTTTACTGTTCAATTATTTCGATTTTATGGTCCAACTTTTTTGGAATAAAGTTTCGCCATTTTATAAAGCCAACTTTTCTAGTACCATGTTTTCTTGAAATGTTGCACCAAATTTAACAGTGTACTATTACATCAATTTATCTAATAAGGTACACCCTCCAAAAAAAGTATTCGAGCAAGAGAGAAATTTCCTATTTTAGATTTGCGAATAATAATTGAGTTTTTGAAAAACGCACAACCTGACAGAAATATGGAAATTCATATTTATACATAGCCTAATTCATATTCTATGATAAATAATTTTTAATATACGAAACGAACGTAGGAAATTTCTCTCTTGCTCGAATACTTTTTTTGGAGGGTGTACTTATCAGCAAAATGATAATTTCGGCCAATGCAAAAGGTCCGACCCAGGGGTGTAGCCAGGGTGGGGGGTGGGGGGGGGATCAGGATACATCCCCCCGAAATTTTTGGATTAGTGATGAAATTCCGTCTACTTATACACATATATGTTCATATCCCCCCCCCCCCCCCGAAAAATTTTCCTGCCTACGCGCCTGGTCCGACCCTCCTCTGTTGCAAAAAAGTTCAAGCAATTACAACAATGATAATTACCGTCATGTGTGGTATTACCAGGGGTCCGAATCGGTAATTTTTCTAGGGTCATATTTTGTGAAATTTCCTCATTGTTGTGAATATCAACACTTATTTCTGTGAATTTTCATACCAATTTTTAATAAAAGTCACTTTTTTGTTAAATTAATTGGTGAAACAGATTAAAATGCAGGGTAAAATGTCAATGAAGATCCGTTTTAATCGATTGTATTTTTGTGAAGGGGCCTCAAAATGGAACCAATTTTCGTCTGCATCAACCCCTGGGGTACTAATAAGGTATCTGATAAGGCACTTATCAGAAAAGTGATTGTTTCGGCCGATGCAAAAGGTCCGGCACTCCACTGTTGCAAAAAAGTTCAAGCAATTACAACAATGACACTTACCGTCATGTGTGTATTACCAGAGGTCCGAATAGGTATTTTCTCCAGGGTCCAATTTTGTGAAATTTCCTCAGTTTTGTGAAATTCACTACTTAATTTTGTGAATATCAACACTTATTTTTGTGAATTTTCATACCAATTTTTAATAAAAGTCACTTTTTTGTTAAAATAATTGGTAAAACAGATTAAAATGTAGGGTAAAATGCCAATGAAAGACCATTTTAATCGATTGTATTTTTTGTAAAGAGGCCGTTTTCATCGATTGTAATTTTGTGAAAGGGCCGCAAAATGGACCCAATTTTCGCCTGCATCGACCCCCGATTACACAAAAGTTTTTATTAATTTTATGTGATGTGTGTTGTTTAGAAAATGCTTTGTTGATATTTATCTGCAATAATTCCTCTTTTAATTTTGGTGAATAAATTTCTTACAGGCACGAAATGGTGTGGTGCTGGCAACGTCTCTGACGGCTACGATGATCTCGGTCCGGAGCGAGAGACTGACATGTGCTGCCGAGAGCATGATCACTGTGATGATTCGATCGAAAAATTCGGATCGAAACACGGCCTTCAAAATAACGGACCTTTTACAAAGTAAATAAACTCCGAAAAACTCCCGTTCAGTGTTGAACCATTTTATGGAGCTAGAATAGTAAATGCACCAACTATTGGCTCATTTAAACCCTTTAACGCGCGGTGTCCTCGCCGTGAGGACACCAAACTCTGACGTTTTGACTGTTGCCAGTCAAGAAGAATAGATTTGATTTCTATAAAAATAGTTGCGGGTGACATAGCTCCACGAGAATCCTTTACTTTTTAGCACGTTCATTTCCCATAAAAAAATGGTCACGATTATTTTTAACAGCACTGACATCTGCTGAAAATTGGAAGAACGCGAGAACAGCTGGAAAGATTGCCCAATGCTGAAAAAAGGGCAGCCGTTGCCATCGCTCGAATTAACTACCAGCAAGACGGCGGACGATCGAAACGTTCATCGAGTGCCACAGAGCTAGAGATCCTTTTTTGACGACAGCTGGCTGTGCCGCACAGCCAGCTGCAACGGCTGCCCTTTTTTCAGCATTGGGAAAGGGTTACGCCTCAAAGGGTTAATTTTTCAAAACAACCGTAAATGGTGATGTGGCGACTTTTCGCCATCATAGAGCTGTATGTGTTACAGTCAAGAGTATAGAAGTGGCAAGGCTGAAAAAGTATTTCTATATACGCTTCCGGATAGAAACTTTTCTGTATAGGAGTTAACCCTTTCCGGACGGCCACCGAGTTTTGCGGAAGTTAAAACGGGAACGAACTGGGCAAATTACCCTAGACAACGCGAGATTTAAACTATTAAGCCTGCATTAAAGTCTTCAAAATCACATTGCAGTCCACATTAATCTTTTTTCTGCATACATAAAAGACACATTGCATGTTATATTCTGCTTATGAGTAAATTCAACATTAGAAGGCAGGGGCGTAGCCAGAAATTTTTCATGGGGGGAGTTACGACTACTACAACTCATATATATGTATACGTGTGTCTGATAATGTAGTGAAGAATATACATTTTGTATGGCAAAAATTTCTCATGGGGGTGTTATGACCCCCCTAACCCTCCCCCCTAGGCTACGCCCCTGTTAGAAGGAAAAGAGATTGCATAAAAATTAGTGGGAAAATATATTCCCTTTGTTAAACTACTGTAGAGTTTTAAATTTGCCTAGTTTAATTTAACTTTTATTTAAAAAGTATAATGGTAATTTAAATTCCCTAGAAGATTTACGAAGTTTTATGTACAATTAAGAAGTGGAATATTTTTAAATTATCTTAAAAACATTTTTACGTGTGACACTGGTTTCTGAAGTACGGCTCCACTTTGAAAACCGGTGTCATTATTGTATCATCATTCGATTCATTACCTCATGCTGAGATAAAATCTAAGAATCTATACTATCCTCTGAACTTTCATTAGTATATCGGATTGCTCCAATAGAGATAAAAATGTTTCCCTGCATTAGTCCTTTTCTTTTAGCGATATTTTTAACTCGCTTACTCGATCTTTCTGACACCAGGCTATGAAAATACTATTGTAGAACAAATTCCCCCCATCCCTCTGAAAGCTTAAAGGTAAAACCAGAAGCTGCCAGCTGCAAGAGAATTAAATTGTTAATCCGTACGCAAAGTTCTGGAGTATAATACAATTGTATCTGAAATAAAGGTAGAAAGCTCAAGCTACACTTGAATTCCTTTTCTGATTGGTATTCTGCATAGGACTGTATTCAAATAAGCATAACACATTTTGAGTCCTTTAACCCTTTGAGGCGCAACCCTTTCCCAATGCTGAAAAAAGGGCAGCCGTTGCCATCGCTCGACTTAACTACCAGCAAGATGACGGACGATCGATCTTGCAGGTAGTTAAGGCGAGCGTGGCAACGGCTGCCCTTTTTTCAGCATTGGGCAACCTATCCAGCTGTTCTTCGCATTCTTCCATTTTTCAGCAGATGTCAGTGCTGTTAAAAATAATCGTGACCATTTTTTTACGGGGAAAGGACGTACTAAAAAGTAAAGGATTCTCATGGAGCTATGTCACCCGCAACTATTTTTATAGAAATCAAATCTATTCTTCGTGACTGGCAGCAGTTAAAACGTCAGAGTTTGGTGTTCCCAGAGCGGGATCACTGCGCCTTAAAGGGTTAAAAACTAAAGAAATGTACTTTATCAGTTTTGCATGACTAGAAATTTCTCAAATGTGATTCTCTTTTCCAGATCTCACTGCACTTGTGATCACAAGTTTTATGGCTGCTTGAGAAATGCGAACACAGAGAGTTCAAACAGAGTGGGAAATATTTTCTTCAACTACATTCGAATGGAATGCTTCAAGAAGGAATTCCCCATTATACGTTGCAGGAAATATAAAGGGTAAAATTAGTTTAAATTGCTACCGACTATAATGTTCCACTAATTCGATACGAACTGAATGTGAATAAAGATACGCCGAGTTCGACAATGACGTAGTGGAATTCTAATTGCCACAGTTTAACCATGATTTATTAGAACATAACCATATTTTATGAGAACATAAAAAGGTACAAATATTCATAAAATGGTAAGACATCTTCAATAGAGTTTATCTTTTTCACTTTGAAATTGAAACAGGAATTTAAAATAATTATTTTTACGCAATTTGTTCTCGCATAAAAAAGTTATTTTTTTTTCCATGGCCCACTTATTTCAAATAGATAAAAAATTAAAGCATGTTACAGTGTTTATTTAGAACCTAAGTCTAACAACCCATGACCCACCCTATAATATTTTTAAATTTGAAAAATTCGTAATTCAGGATAGGAAATAAATCGAATGTGATAAAGTGTATCACAATTTAGTTGCTTTTTAAAAAATCTATTACCTATTTTACTGCAATAGAAAAAGCACCTCTTAATAAAGTTTAATATTTTTGCATTTAAAACTAATGAAACTATATATATTTTTTTTTTTTCAGGCGTGTAGGTTGATGGGTGTATTGCATAAAGTATTGCAAAAAAAGTTGAATGTTTAACATTATAAGTCATAGAAAACAGCTATGAATACAAAAACGGCTGTTTTTTTACTACGACATGACATACTCACTCTAGTCATAATCTTTTGGAATTGTTAGTAATCGTAATCATAATCCATATCATTTCTTGTAATCGATTACAGATGATGGTGTAATCGCACGAAGTCTGGTACGGGCTAGGTGCAGATCTAAAGGCCTCTGCACATGTTAGTGCGTTGTCATACGCTAGAATGGCAATTCAGTATATTCTTCAGTACCCTCTTTCCAGATTGCGGAGGCAAGTCTCTCCATTGTGTGTGGAGCGTGGTTTTGTGGTTAGCTTTTGCCGGCGGATCCCGAATGGCCATTAAAAGCCCATAAGTATTTCTTATCACAATACCCTGTAAGTGCACATTGGCCATTAAAAAACTCCCCTCATCCCCTGGAGTGGCGTCCAGTGTACGAAAATGAACGCCAGCCTTAAAGGCGCCCATACATTTTTAGATCCGGTCTCGAGCCCCGCGTAGGGATGTCGTCATAAATCTCTGACCTGCAGTCAAAAAAGGCGGATTTCTCCATTTGGCGGTTTTATGTTTAGTACTATGATTTTCTGTTTGAATGTACGTCAACCGAAATACGACCTTTTCTAATCACAAATCGGGGATTTATTGCGTAAACCCTTTTTCCTCCGGGCATTAAAATCTAATAAGACGGGATCTGAGGATATATGGAAGCCATAACGCAAGGACGTACCCAGGGGTGGTGGTCCAGGGGGTCCGGACCCCCTCCGAAATTTCAGTTTTTGTAAACAAAATAATAATGAAGTTTTGTTGTCTAAAATTCTGCCTTTTTCACCGTTTGGACCCCCTCCGAAATTTTTGGACCCACCTCGAAATTTTTTTCTGGGTACGTCCCTGCCATAACGGTCTAGGATTTTGGGTGGTTTTCTCCAGCTTCAACGTAAATACACGTTGGAATTTCTTAAAAGTCCTCCATCTATGACACCTCCTCCTAGGCAGATGCCCCTCGTGTTAAGCTTGCCGTAACACAAACAACAAAGTCAATACATAATGTAACTCAACTACATATGCTTCAAAACTATTTTGCGCGATGAAGCGCAAAGCACTAAGAAGAATTCTTTTAATCACCTAGTTTTTGATTTTCAGGTCCATCCGTCCACGCTGCGTGGCGTATCAACTGGATGAAACGCAGCCACCAAAGTGGCAATGGTTCGACGCCAAGGAATACAAGGCGATAGGTGAAGAAAGAAAAAGAACTAAAGGAAAGACAAGCAACAAGAAAGTGATTGAACACTCCTTGCAGTCTAACTCCTTAGAAAACAATAGAACGACAGCCGACTTTGCAGACAGGAGTTTTAATCAAGTAACTTTTACTTCAAAGTACATGATGTACGGTGCAATAGAACCCCATAAACTGCAAGAAGAGTTGAAACCAAAAATTGATTCAGCTGCTCTGCGTAAAAGGTTTTCCCAGTATGGATGGCCGTTTTCGAACTATCCTAGGAAGTTATGAGACTGGAAAACGCGTTATTTATTTTTGTGTTTATGTGTTTCGCAAGAACTCTTGTTTACATTGTCGAGTACTGCTTGTCTTTACATATAGAAATGAGATGAGGTATACCTGTGAGTGACACTGTTTAAGTGACACTGTGATACTGTTTAAGGCTGTTCTTTCTTTATACTGCAACTTATGTGGACAGTTTTAAAAATAAGCAGATTATGACAGCTAAGAGACGCTGTAAAATCCAATGTGTCATCACAAGCTATATATGATGCTTTCTTAACCCTTTAACGCGCAGTGTTCCCGCTCTGGGAACACCAAACTTTGACGTTTTGATAGTTGCCAGCCGCGAAGAATAGATTTGACTTCTATGAAAATAGTTAAGGGAGACATAGCTCCACGAGAATCCTTTACTTTTTAGCACGTCATAGCCCCGTAAAAAAATTCTCACGATTATTTTTAACAGCACTGACATGTGCTGAAAAATGGAAGAATGCGAGAACAGCTGGACAGATTGCCAATGTTGAAAAAAGAGCAGCTGTGCACGCACAGCCAGCTGCCGTCATAAAAGAGTCTCTAGATCTGTGGCACGCGATGAACGTTTCGATCGTCCGCCATCTTGCTGGTAGTTAAGTCGAGCGATGGCAACGGCTGCCCTTTTTTCAGCATTGGGAAAGGGTTGCGCCTCAAAGGGTTAAAGACAGTAAGCTCGTGAAAGATGTGAAAGTTTCAGAAACCGATTCTTTCACATACACTATTTTACTAAATTAAAATTTTTGCTATGCGATTAAAGAATGTTTTAATTTGTTTTAATTTGAATAAGATTTTTCATGTCAAAATTATATAAATCATACAAGTTTATCGATTGTAAGAGTGCAGATTACGACCTGTGAAAGGAAAAAAAAAATTAAAATAAAATCTGTTTATTTTTAGAATTGTTCAAGTGCCGTGTGACAATCATTTATTTTTCAAAGAACAGCCTTAAAATGTTTTGTTTGTTTGTTTGTTTGTGTGTGTGTGTGTAATAAAAGACTACAGAATGAATATCAAGAGAGTTGCAAATCTACAAGAAATTAAGTAGCATACTTTTGTTACAGAATTTTTCAGCAGCAAATTTTAAGAACTAGTCTATCTGAGAGGATATGATAAACTATATATCAGCCAGCTAGTTTCTAACAACTAGCAGTCCTCATTTTAACGAAAAGTGTAATCCCCTAATAATGGTCAATACGTATAATTAACTAACCACTCATTGTAATGAATGTTGCTAAACTATAGAAAATAAAATTCTTCCGAAAATGGAAAAATCTCTCGTCTTAAAAACAAAGGCTGTCAATGAAAAATGCAATATCTTGGAGCACATTTTACTTTAGTTTTACGAAATATCACATTATTCTCTACAAACTAAAAGCAGTTTTAAGAATATTTTCTGTAGTTATAAAGCAAATCTTAGAATACAGTGATCAAGAATTTAAAAATATATATTTATGTTTTTACCAAAATATAAACAGTATTCATAAAATATAAACAGTATTCATAAACAGTATGCATATTGCTATCATTGGAATAGGCTGAACCGGCATTCCAGTACAATGACATTTTTGCATGCCAGTCTATGAATGAAAGGAAATAAAAGAAGGACTTACATTTATAAGAAGAGATGGATTCATTTACAGTGTATAGTGCAATATTTCTTGTTTAAATAACAAACTTTGAACCTGATAAATTTGAAAGATGCAATGATTGTCAATCTTCTATAGATGTGTCAAATTTCTCCTAATGTAAATTCGAAACAACTATATTACAACATCCAAAATGTCCAACTTAGTGGAAATAACTAATTAAAGCTATATTTTACTCATTTGATATTTTAAGCAAAGTTATCTGTAATTTTGTTTTCAGATGAAGACGCTTCCTTTGAAGAAGTCATCTATCAGTACCAATTATATTTTGTATAATCCATTTCACAGATGAATACTGTATGATCAATCAAACATTTAGCTAATACAAGTTCGTGTGAGATGAAACAAATTTCTGAAATGTAGCTGGATTGGTCGTCAAAACCGAAAACTTTTCTATGCATTTGTTTCAGTTTTCAATGCTTATTGTTGATTTACAAATTTTAAAACTTTATTTATAAGTGTCCATTTATTTATAAGTTTCCTTCAATTCTGCGTGAAGGCGACATATTTATATAATCATTTAAAATGCTGAAACAGGATTAAAAAAATAGCTTAACAGCTATTGTATCAATAAAATATTGCACATAAAATACACAACGTCATACTTTTTTAGATCAGGTTTGTTTCGTTGAGCATTTGTTTCAAATTGGAGAAAAAAATGAGAGAGAGGAAAATCATTGTTTCCCTCGTTCTTTATTACTGTATAATACAAATAAAAACCTTGATACATTCATATAAAGGTAGTAATTAAGTTATTTTATTTATTTATTTTTGGCACTTTAGAATGTCTTTCTTTCTTCCTTTTTTTTTTTTTTTTTTTTTTTTTCTTTTTCTTTTTTTTCGGTCCAGTAATGCAACCACAAAAAGGCAATTCACGCTGCATAATGGCATGCAAACAAAATTTAGTGATAAACAGGCGAACTTTCACTTAGACTCCTTTATATTTAGTACACAAAACTTTAACATGTGCAATAATTTAAAACTATACCTGCAATTTTGAGCATTCTGAAACCAAGAAAAATAATTTTGAGAACTGTTAGGTTCTTGTGTCTTTTGTAACCTATTATGTTAAATTCACCAGACAGAGCACTAAAGCAATCTGAAGGAGGTACTTATTTATAATTGATCGCATTGTGCTTGTTTCCCCAGTATTTTTGAAAATAGGGATAATTTAAATTGAATTATAAAGTTTCAAAATCTTTCTAGTTAAAAAAGTAACATTTATTATAAAAATTAAAGGAATTTTTATATTTTATAGGAAACATTTTTAAACAAAATACTTTTGATATGAGATAAATTTACATTGCGATTTAATATTAATCTCTCATGCCTACTAAGTGAATAAGTAACAGGGTAACAGGTAACTACTGTAATCTGCGCTAAAATAGATTCACTCTTTTATCACAGCATGCCGTATCTTTGTGTCCCTCATGATAACCATTCTTTTTTCACAAAGATTTACATAAGTACTTGTTAATTTAATAATTGTTTGAAGAAATTGTTTATATCTTATACCAGGGGTTCCCAAACGTTTTTCCCCCGTGGCACCCTTGTCAGGCTAAAAACACTTCGCGGCACCCTTGTCAGGCTAAAAACATTTCGGGGCACCCTTGTCAGGCTAAAAATCATTTCGGGGCACCCTTGTCAGGCTAAAAATCATTTCGGGGCACCCTTCTCAGGCTGAAAACGTTTCGGGGCAGGTTACATTTAAAACAATATGAATATGAAGGTTAGAATGAAGCAGTTTGGATACATGTTTCATTGTTTCTTTTATGTTTATTGGGCTTATACTATTACACTATCTTGGAAACGGGATATAGAATTTTGCCCCCCCCCTCCCCATATTTCGGGGAGTTCCTGTAAAATAGAGGCGACTGGACACCGAACTCTCTCGAAATTGACTAAAATATTTTTGTTTCGCCTACTTGATCATCGGATTGGCAAACTTTTTTGTGAAATATCGGTTCAAAGGAATTTTTTTGATTATGCTCCCCCAAAACTTAGACTTTTCTTGGTTATCTCCACGGCACCCCTGGTAAACGCTCGCTGCACCCCAGGGTGCCGCGGCACACAGTGTGGGAACCTCTGTCTTATACGAATATCTCTTTAAACAAAATACTTTTTATTTATGATAAATGTACAATGCGATTTAAAATTAATCTCTAACGCCTACTAAATGAATAAGTAACAGGTGACTACTGTAATCTACGTTAAGTATAGCTTCACCCTTTTATCATAGCATGCCGTATCTCTGTATCCCACATGATAATCATTCTTTCGTAACAAACACTTGCATAAGTATCTGTTAATTTAATAACAGAGCACGAAAATTATAAATTAATACACAAGATAGACAATTGTAGATAAAATGATTAAATTGAATAATGCAAATATTAGTTTTGGAAGGATATTGAAATTAAAATGCCTAACGCATGTACAAGCAAAAAAATTCTGTATTTTCAGCATTTCGCATAAATCCTATATTGCACTTTTCGAAGGTTTGAAAATTTTAAAAAAGTACTTCCCCCCCCCCTCTCTCCCCCCATAAAAGTTACGTATGTAATGTAGGAAAAATACGTTAAGCGCTATTTTGAAATATGTTGAAACAATTTTTTGCCTTGATGTAAATGTGACGCTGCAATCAACCTTGGTAACTTTCATGCAATTATAGGCCGCGGTAGCCCAGTGCTTTAGGTGTAAGGCTGGTAACCGGAAGGTAAACAAACAAATAAACTACAGTACGGTTGTGGTAGCCTGATGATAGATACTCGGCACTCGGGCACGACGAACTGTATGCTCTCGGTAACGTCCTCTTTTGACAAACAAACACGGTTAAACCTAGTAAAATTCAGTTGGCAAGTTAACTAATTTAAGCTGAAGATTTCATGTAAGGCAAGAGACTTAGGCGTACCTTACTCTTGGCAATTGCCCCTCCTCCCAGGAAAAAAATCAAGAAAATTCAGATTATCACCTATTTGAAAATATTTTTTACAGAACATATTTTAACCCCCCCCACACACACACACAAACATTACATGCCAATTTAAGCTAATGGCAAGAGACATTTTGATAAACAGTCTTTTTTAATAGTTAGTAGCATTGTTAAACAATATATAATTGAAAATAAAACTTTTTTGTGAGTGCTTACAAATACTTATAGAACTGAAAACGTGAATCCAACGACGCCTGCGATGTAATCGGGTGATTTTCAATTTCCCCAAACTTTAATAACACATCTTCAACTGCTGCAAAGGCAAAATAATAGTACTTATAATCGTACATTAAAAGAATGTTTTGTCTGAATTATTAAAAGTAAGAGGAAAAAATATGAAAGAAAAAATAGCACGAATGTCCACCTCAAGGCCAGTTCCTATGCGGTTTAAAAATAGAGAATGTGGAAGGTTTCTTCTGAAGTTTTGTACGAATTTTTCTTGGTAGAAAATGCAAGTTCACGCAAGTGGTTGTCCTCAGAAATGCCGACATCATTTTCTGAACAAAATTTTAATCGTTTGTTAGTAATCGGAATTGTTTTACAGTTTCCTATAGAGGAGAAAAAAGTTGATGATTCTGATACTTTTTTACTTCGATACTAATTTTTCTCTTTTTTTTTTAAATGTTTGAAAGATTTTGACGTTTTGTAATTTTCATTTTCTAAATTTAATACAGCTATTCGGTTCCTAATCTGGAAAATCTGTAATGTAAAAACGAAAAAAAAAAAGTTAAAAGCAAGCTAGATGAACAAAACTAACAAAATACTTAATATAATTCGCTGACAATTTACACAATTAAATTGCCACCTCCTATAGTAATAGCTATTTTTTAAACACTGTATGGCGTAAAACAAAGTCCCCGGGCTTTCGCTTTGTGCTGATGTAATTTTTGATTGTACCAATACAATACTCATTAACCCTCTGAGGCGCAACCCTTTCCCAATGCTGAAAAAAGGGCAGCCGTTGCCATCGCTCGACTTAATTACCAGCAAGACGGCCGGCGGATGATCGAAACGTTCATCGCGTGCCACACATCTAGAGACCCTTCTTTGACGACAGCTGGCTGTGCGGCACAGAATATTGTTACAAATTTTGAATCGAAACTGCCAGCCAGTTTTTTCTGTGGGCGGTAATTATTGTCAGACGCTTTAAAGATCGGAAGAAAAAAAATCTGATGTAGACACAGCATGATTTCCTTGTACGTCTGTTAAATCATAAATATTTTCGGTGCACTTCTCGAGAGGTTTTTGCTTGAAAGAGATAAAATACTGCAATAATAGTAAGGTTTAGCAATTGCTAGCCAAATAGTTGAGATATCGGCAAGCTGGGTTCAATTTGAAAGATTCGTTTCTGCCGCCTAATTGGGCGATATTTCGCAAAAAGCTGACAAGATTGAGACAGTCAGTGAGATTTTGTTCATAGCCGAAAAGCAATTCATCAGAGACTTTTAATCAATTGAAGGTATCCATAGACCTTAATGTATTGAAAGTCTTTTGGTTGACCCTGTAAATAAATTACTCAGTCGATTGCAATAATAAAAAAAGAAATGCACAATTGTATGTTACACTAGTTCTAAATACAAAGTCTCAACATTCTACAGTAAACAGTTTTAGAATTAAACGAAATATGTAATTATTTTGACGTCAAATTTGGCGATATTTCGGCAAAACACGCCAACGTCGATGAGAAATGTAGAGATTTTGGACATGGACCAAACAATGACCAACTACAGATGTAGTATATTGAAAATGTCCATAGACATTAATGTATTGAAATTCTTTTGGGTGGTCCTGTAAATAAACTCCCCTGTAGATTGGAACCAAAAATCGAGTTGCACAACTAGATGTTACAACAGTCTTATGTATAAAATTTCAAGAATTTACGATTAATTCTTTTTGTGATATGCGCTTTACATTCATACATATGTACACCAAAAGTCGCCAGACTTCCCTTCCGTAAGCAATACTAAATTTATATCCGAGGTATTACAAAAAACACATTTTAATAACTCTGCCATAGTATTTTTCAAAACACTGCAAATACTTTTAATTTACTCCTTGAAATCGAAATCACAGCTGCTTTGAATAGACCCAACAAAATACTAAATACCATACGCACACACACACAGTGAGACTAGAATAGACCAAGTATAGGAGGGACAGATACACTACCCGAAATAATTGTGTTTTTTCCTTCCGATCTTTAAAGCGTCTGGCAGTAATTACCGCCCACAGAAAGTATCTGACAGAGTGGATTCAGGAATTTTAAAGACTATTCTGTACAACATGCGTAAAAATCAGCTGTGAGACTTTAAGTAAAGTGAGAACTATTTTTACGTACCTGTCGCAAGTGGTACCTGAGAATTGGCCGTCAGCCCAAGCTAGCAAGTATGCATACGTTTACTGTACGAACTAACAGTACTCCATGGGTGCCCATAAGGGTAAGGTAGGGCACTTGCCCCCCCCCATCCTAGAGTTTTAGGTTAATGTCTCATGATGTAAACAAATGGCAAAATCAGAACTAAATTTGTTAAAAGTTTTATATTTGCCTCCCTCCCTATAAAAATTCCTATGGGCGCCCATGCACTACTCTATGGTATACATTTTGTGCATGAGAAAAATGTAAGGTCTGGGGAGCCCTGGGATCTTGATCTATTAATAACATTTCCATTTTATTTTACACTACAATCATCATCGAAGTACAAAATAATTGAGACTAAGTGTCATTTATCTTTTATTTTCTACAATTGTTAACTTTCAATTTTAATCATAACAAGTACTGTAAGTAGTAGTTGAAATTTTTGACATATACTTTACATAATGTTACATAATATATTGTAAAAACAATGAAAGTATTTTTATTACACTAATTCCTTGTTTTTTTAAGGTGTTAAATTTATAAAGAGTTTTAAACCACTGTTCTAATCTTACTTCTCCATCAGATAATTTTACTTTTTTCTCCCTTACATAAACACACACCAAAAAATAAAGTAGTAAGAAAACCAAATATGGTACTATTATACAATCTATTTTTATTTCTTTTTTTTTTATTTATTACTTCTTTTTTTACTCAAGGTCTATCCAAAGTCTCTTTCGGAAAAGATAGGTTCAACATATGTTTCAGTATTGCAATTTTAACATTCATGTCGTCAGACTACGTCATGTCGTGATGTCACACGGAGAATCTACGGAATGAATGTTACGATAAGATTTATTTCCTCAGTGATAACCTGATAAAAAAATATATGATGTTTTCCGCTCTCGTCTTTTCTCAGCTGTTCTCCAGCTAATTTTAAGATTATTTAGGGCTTTTAAGATTTTACTGAACAACGGTGAGAGCTGGAAGCATTTATATATGCAATATATTACTGAAAGTAAAATTCTTTAAGCCTCTTACTGTTACCTCACTTCTAGAAAGTGAGGTAAACATGTTTATTTAAATAGAAGAGACATGCCGGATGCAAATATACTTACACAGTAGTGGGGTAATAAAACTGTTCTTATTTAGAACAATAGGTAACGTTTATTAAAATTTGCATGCTGAAGCTCTCTATTATTTCATATTTATGTATTCAGATAAACAAGTTACTCGTTTCCACTGAAAGAATGAATAGCTTTTATTTATTTTTATTTTTTTTGTGTGTGTGTGTGTGTGTGTGTGTGTGTGTGCTTGAAATAATGTAAACAAGCAACTGTATGCAGTTTTCAAAGTAAAGCCAATTCACAGTGTTCCATGAGACTAAAATAAAATACATGAGCTATAAAATAACTAACTAAACATTGGTCTCAATCTGGGGTACGCGAACTCGGGGGTGTTTTCAATGTGTCAGGTTTGCGTAAGGAAAATGTTAAATGGCGGACAGTTACGACGAATTTAAATGAACAAAAGAACCGGAGCAAGTACAAATTTTTTTACGCCAAAATCGATTTTCAATAAGAATTCTTCACCGTTATGGCTAGCGTACTTATCTCATTCTCGTGGCGGGTTAGTTCGCGCACTTGGCATCATTAGGCTGGTGTGCTAGGTTTCGAAATAAGCGAGAAATTGTTTATCTATTTTATATCTTACTAGCCGCCTCCGGCGACCAGTTGGTTCGCCATCTTAATAAATCTTGTTCGGAGAGAATCCTGTTTCTCACTGGCTTCCTTGGCAATGAAATCGCTTAGATTCTGAATGGAATTTAAAATTAAGATCGTTACAAACAGGAGTGGCCCTAGGGTAAGTGTAGAGACCCCTGTTAACATAAAAAAGACGCCTCCTTTTATGCTCTACTTAGTTTTTAAGTTCGAAATGACGCCCCTTCTAAGCGATGCTTACCGTGTCGGGCCGCCCCAAGTTACAAAAATAAGATGTGGTTTAATGATAAAAACCTACAAAAATGGACAAATTATTCTCGTCCTATATTAATTCAGAAGAGCTTCTGGATATATTGGCCTTTATAAAAAATGGAAAGGAAAAAAATCTAAGAAAATCTGAAACACTTTCAGATTTTAAATACGCACTGAAGTGCTGTGTATTAAAAGTGTATTATAATCCATGGGTCTTCCGTATTTTCCTTCCTTATTCCATTAAGTTGGAAAGTATATCATTATTGATGAGTGTGATTAAACACAATTAAAATTGATATTTCTAACAATTTTCTTTCTGGATACATTAGAATTCTGTAATACATTAGAAATAGATGGGAAAAAGCGTAGAAAAATATACAATTCGAACTGAAATAAAGTTTAAAAACTCATTCAGGTGTATTCATAATTCAAGTAGCAAAAGCAGACGATAAATAGCGCTTGGCGCTAGAATCACATCTTCACAAAATCGCACATCAACCCTTTTATTTTCCGCCAAATTAAAAAGTTGCACATTTATTTTCGGAAAATTTCCAAATTCTATTTTTCTTTTGAGTATAAATCATTTCATTCCTGCTCTGATTTCACATGCACGCGATATTTTAATTAACCCATTAAGCGCCAAAGCACCCGTTACGGGAACATCTATTATATATTTCTTTTCTTAAAATATTTTTAACAATTTACGAAATACACATTTTATATAAACAGACACATTTTATATAAAATATTTTTAAGAAAAAAAATATGTAATAGATGTTTCCGTAACGGCAGCTTTGGCGCTTAATGGGTTAAGAAATAACCTTACAAATAATCCAAACAAAAAAAAAATAGTTATTCTTTTATTTTTACTTCAAGAGTCTGAATAATTTAATAAACTTGCCAAACATGGCAACCTAGGTATGCTCAAACCTCGCTCTTTCCACGGTGGGGTTACAATTGCGAAATGGCGAGAACAAAAATGATCCTTTTGCGACACGTTTTTTATCGGTATCTCCTAAAATAATTCGAATTTTGAAAAAATCGCTTCGAGGTGTGTCGGGACCCGTCCTGGAGAATTTCCGTACAAAATTTTATAAGTCTACGATCACCCGTCTGCGAGCTACGCGAGACACAGACGAACTAACTGACTAACTAACATATTGCACTTTGCTTTATATATAGATGTATATGGTCTGAGCATCCAACTATCGCTTGTTAGAATCATCCAAGCTCTTGAGCTCTTGTGTAGAATCCAAAATAGCATTCTGCTTTCTCATTCTACATTTTCAGAAAAAAAGAAACAAAAACCCTTCAGAAGCAAGTTGAATTCTGCTGAATATATGTGACTGTAATTGGCTTCCTTTGAGTCTAATTTAAAACAACTATATGCAGCAAAGCAAGGACAGGATTCTCATAATGTGTAAGTAAAAAGGGACGAAAGTGTTACAGTTTATATTTACAAAAATCACATTTTTTTACACAAATAACAAAACTAATGGAAAAGAAATTGAATTCTGAAAATCTTTTTAGATCATAAAATATAGTACTCTTGCTATTTTAATTTGTGTGTCTTTTTACTTCCTTGTACGAAATATATAAGGATGTTGTATAATGATCGCGAAAATTTTCGGTATGCAGATTTTGATTATCTCTGAATAATGCAGCTGACGGCAGCGGCAGATTAATGCAAATTTTAGGGGGGGGGGTTAGTATGTCGGTGGGGGCGGTTAGTTAGAAGATTGACATACACATCCATTTTATGGAATTAAAATAGAATCTTTTACATAAATTTCTTTTTTCTCGGAAGGGGGGGTCGCTACCTCCTTAATCCGTCCTTTGCTGACGGTGAGAATTCTGAACATCTCATATAAAGATAAAATATTGTTATAATTAGTCTTTTTTTCTTTCTCGGATCGTTTTGTTACGTCACAGTGTAGGAAATCACGAAAAAACAAATGCGTGTGTTAAATATTCTATTCTTCGCATTTATGTCCATAAGGTATCTCTTCTACTAAATCGATACAACTTCTTACTTCTTTTCCTACCTCCTTCCATTTTCGATATAGGATTGCTAATTCCGCCGCTTTCCACTAAGTGGTGTCGTAAGCGTTTTAATTCAATAGCGCATTGCTACTTTACTATACCTAAACATCGCTTTTATAATACAGCAGCAGCCGTTCCGAAGTTGCTGGAAAGGAACTTTAGTGGGCATATTACAATTTTTTGTCTATGTTGCCACTAATTTATTTAAACCCTCGTATATGAATACAGCTGCAGTGCACATTTGGATTCTCGTTTGAATGCCACGTTGCACACGTTGGAGCATAACGCATGAAACGTTGGCACAAACGTCCGTAATGCTTCATTTAAGGTTCTGCAATGTTTGTGGAGGAGTCACTTGCTGTTTCAGGTATCCTGAAAGGAAAAATTCCAGTGGAGTCAGATCAGGCGAACGTGGAGGTCACTCTTCGAAACCGCCATACCCAGTTATTTGGTTCCCGAACTCCTTCACATGATACTGCTTCACTGGAAATGTCTTGTGGGCAGGCGCGCCGTTATGTTGAAACATAGATTCCTAAGATTAAACAACTAAGATTAAATAACTTGCTGTTCAACCTTAGTTGGCCTGCCAGATCGAGCTCGACTAGTCACACAGCCGGTCTTCCTTATAGGGCTATCACACTGAGAAAAATCCGACCAATTTTCCTTGCAAATCAAGTTTCCGGCCGATTTTCTCCGCCGTTACCTTGACGACCGCGAACTCCAACTTTTTCCTTTCCGAAGGAAAAAAATCCGAGTCGGACGAAATTTCGTCCAATCAGAGTACGTCTTCCTGCTACGTCATAAGCAATTTCGAGCAATGGCGACTATGTTCGAAGCTTGGCAGCTTGGCTCGATGCCAGAATCACATGTAAATAAAATTATGGCCGCGTTCAAGTGGACTTTGGAATTAGAGATTGCTGTCCATCCGATGCTGCCGAAATTGCTGCGGATTCGATGTAAATATACTAACGCACGATAAGTAAAATAAGAACCTGCACGCCAAATCAGCGATGCGATGACTATTTGGCGTCGGAGGGAGTTTGTTTACTTTTGCAACCCTTAAAGATAACCACGCCTTCAAGTCCGTCGGAAAAGTTGGTCAAGCGCGAAGTTGCTCGGATTTTCCCATTAGTGTGATAAGGCCATTGAATGTTAGGATGATTTGATGAGAAGGATGCGGGCCTGCAGGAAAACGCTACCGATAGAACCTTGCTGTTGATCGTGCATTGCTACCAAGACCGTACCCAGGGAGGGGGACCAAGGGATCCGGTCCCCCCCCCCCGAAATTCAAAATTTTGTTAACAAAACAATAATAATGAAACCTTTTTGTGAAAAATATGCCTTTTTCACCTTCTGGTCCCCTCCCCCCGAATGTTTTTCTGGGTACTGCCCTGACATTCACCGTACAGTAAAATCATCTCACAATACTCAGTTTTGGAAAATCGCTTCATGCCATCAACATTCTACAAACTCAAAAAAGGATGTCTCTTTTATAGCTCTTTCGAGTGAACAAGCGTGACGTTTTTTGATTTGCATTCTACAAAAATTTCGAACACCAAGCACAAGTTCCGTTGAGTTGATACGATACTATTTTACACGCTCTAAGTATTGTCTAATGTGTTTATCAAGACAATCAGTATAAAGGTGCAAGCCTCGGGATTTGAACCGCGGTAGTTTTGATTGGGGATCACAAGCGATACCACTGTGGCACATTGCGATGATAAGCTTCCCCGGAAAGATAATCTTTTTTCCTTCCTTTCCAATTTCGCGACCTCATAGTAAAAATCACAAAAATACAAATACACTTTTTAACCGTTCTATTCCTTGCATTAATGCCCACAAGGTGTCTTTTCGTACTAAATCGATGATACTCTACAACTTTGTAAATCCCCCCCCCTTTTCTTTCCTCTATCTCGTTCCGTTTTCGAGATAGGAATGATAAGTCCACAGTTTTCCACCAGATGGCGCCGTGGGCGGTTTCATTCAGTCGCATATGGCTATTTTACTATCCTAGACACTGCTTTTATGAATATAACAGCAGCCATTCCGAGGTTAAGAGGCTGCGAGGGACTTTAGCGGGCATACTGCATAATGATGCTACAAGTAAAATTACACTCCATTCCATCAATATAACCACCAACAACGTTTACTGCCTTTTGTCGAACGTCGGAAAGCCGTAGGATACCGATGACAAGGTGCTGTTTGTTGAAGACAGGGATGGCGAGACCGCCATGTCATTTGCATTGATAACTGTTTCTATGAAAAAACTATTTTGTGCGATTTATTTCCTATCTATGGTACAAAGTTGAAAAAAAAAAATATTATGATTTCGGTTTGACTGTCTTTTTGTGTGTTCGACTGTCCTCTCTAACTGCCCCAAAATATTTCAGACGAAAATAAAATATTTGAGATTTTTATTATGTTTGGGCGATCTTTATATTTTTAGAAAAAGTTTCAGATGGAAATGTTTTAGAGTCATTTTTTTTCCGGATATGAAGCTCTTTTAGTTTTGCATAACTGTTGGCTCCCTTTGTCACGAATCCATCCATGACGGAAGAGACTCCCTTTCCGTGGCCACCGTTGCTTCCGAACGCAAAACAGAACAAACAGTTGGAAACAGAAAGGGATTCGTTGCCTCTGTGTATTTGCGGCAAACACAGAGAGCATGTTAACTGTTAGTTAAGAAGTGATGTATCCTCAAATAAAACAATGTGGGGGGAAAGTGTTTTATATTCGATACGTTTGGCCTGATTTTTCTTTTTCTTTCTTTCTTTTTGATGAACGTGAAAAGTTGCGGCGGCACTGAAAGTGATAATACCTGTACTGGTTCTCAAGCATGTCCCATGCGAGCCAGCACGTGTATGATTTGCAGGAGCACGCATGCTTGTTTTTATATAAGGGTCACGCCGGACGTGGCTCTGCAACAATATATACCTGAAAGGGTTTCTCCGACCGTGACAGCATGTGCGTGCGGATGTAAAGCGTAAACACATTAAGACCGAATCAATATGTACAATTCAATGATCTCGTTGATAGCTCCCGCTCTTTTAAAAAAGGGTCCACTAATTTCGCAGTGGTTGCAGTGGATAGTGGATAACCAAACGCAACTGCAGATCGTTCGTGGATTTTTTTATCTGAGGAAATCTGACACCACGAAACAGTGTGAGTAACTATTATTTTATACACCTACTTATTTATTTAAAGGTTTTTGAAATTGAAGATTTTACTTTGGAAAAGAGTGAATTCACAACTTGACTCTAATTACTGAGTACCTAACACCGTATAAATAAAAAGGTAGATTTAAGTAGGAATGTTTAAGGTATTATTATTTTAACAAAAAGGGCTAGAACAATAGTACCATTCTCATTTTGTATAGGGAAAATTAATTAAATCATAGCTTAATAATTTTTAAGTGGTACCTAATTATTTGCCTCTTAATGCTTTCAGTTAATATTCGCAAACAAAACTAAACTTTATTGTAGAGTGTAAAATACAGCACATAAAAAGAATGGCAGACAAAATACAAACGAAAGATTTTAACTTAAGGTGTTGAAACTTTCCTGCCTAGGATGGAATGGCGTAGTGTTTTAACATAAAAAGGTTTATTACAAACTATTTTGATTCCAATGTACGTTTAAGTCATAAGCATTTTGAAAATTCTCTTAGAATAGATTTGCTTTGTCAATATTTCTAACAGGAAAGGGAAAGGGAAAACATTTATCTAATAGGACTTGTTTCAAGCAAGTTTAAATGAATTAAATTTAATTAAATTTTAAAAATATGTAAGGGGAGTAAAATTTCGTTAAACGTGTTATCTTTTTTTCTTTTAATTTTTACTTTATAACAATCGTAGAGTTAGAATTTTCTTGATAATTAAAATCAGAATTTTTTTTATTCAGTAAATAATTAAGTATTACTCTGAAATTTTTTTTAAAGAATCACATACTACTTGTTTTTAAGACAAAACGTGTAGACTGAGATAAAAAAAGGAAAATGAGTACATTCAAGGAAATTATTTGTAATCAATTATTTCTTGTAACCCACAAACTTATTCTTGGTTTCTTAGCAGTACTTTAAATTTTTCAGGTTACAAAGTAAAATGGTCATAATTTTTTTTTTTTCATGAAATTGCAAATTTGATAACTAGTACAATTTGTATGAGATAAAAGTTCGAAAAAGTTAAGTGTATACAATAAATAGCTTCAGCATTTTGATAATTTATATTAACATATCCATTTATAACAGGATGTGAAATCAAACATTAATTAAAGTTTGTTTTAATTATAATATAACCTTTTTTTGAACTGAAAAGTGGAATATTATAATTCTCAGAAAACAAATCCCACAAATTCCAAGCTGGAAAAAATCTTTTGAATAACTTGTAATTCTAACAAAAATCTGTTTTTTTTTTTGTGTGTAATTTATTGAAAATGATTGCATGGAGACGCAAACACTGACTTATTTGACGGATAAGAAAACCACAGAAACCGCGGGTAACTTATAAAAGTTTCCAACACCCCACCCAAGTGAAAAACTACGGAAACTGTAAGCTTTGGAAGGGGGGAGGGGGAAAGACCTTGAAAAGAACGGCGGTTTTTGGTCGACCTCCAAAAACAAATGTATTTTTTATCACAGGAAATTGCAGAATTCGGCTTAATTACGGCTTGGTAAATACACGAATCAGTGCAACTTTTGATCTTTTCAGTTTTGTTCATTTTTGATGAATACATTATACAGGCGCAGTTGTAAACTTTCGCATAGCGCAGTTGTAAACTTTCAGAAGAGATCAGGTAATGGGCGCCGGTAGCATAGGGCAAGGGGGGCCATGGCCCCCACTGGATTTTTGCATGCAGTGTTTTCCCTTGGTTTTTTGCTTTTTCCAACATGGTAACCGTGCGTTAAAGTAGTCTTTGCCCCTCCTTGAGTAGTCTTTGCCCCCCCCCCTGGAAAAAATTCTGCCGGCGCCCATGGATCAGGCACAATAAAAAAAAACACGATTTTAAATTACATATAGGGAGGAAGATTTTTCTGATTCATAAAATTTCTATTACTTTCCATCTCCCTAGCTTGGCTAATCCTTAACATTCCGAAGTCAAATGAAAAATTTCGACGAACCGCCCCTAACATACTCAAAGAGTTTTGAATGTGCAGAAAAACTTCAAACTTTCTCTAAAGACAAGATTGAAACTGACGACGTTTTTGGGGCAATGTGCCTTCCCCGAAAATAATGACACGCGAAAGTGACCATAAGACAGTTCAAAAACAAATAAGCCAACTTTTTTTTGCATTGTACAGAAAAAAATATGCAAAGTAATATAGATAGTATGCATGAATATTTCTGATTTTTTTCACGAACCCGTTTTTAACGAACACCTCTCGGTTAAAACGAGCAATTATCGCGGTTCCTTTGTGATGTTGAACTATGCCAAAATTTGTTGTAAACATTACTTCCTTTACTTTGCGCAGGAAAGTAAACACTGTTAATCAAATTATGGCTTTCATTTAGTATAAAAGAAGGTAATTAAAAGTTAATTATAACTAATTAAAAATTTAAAAAACACTTTTATTAAAATTCGTAATTCGGAAATTGCACAGCGGTTTCCCTTTTACAGAGCTTCAAATTAGCACGATTAAAAAAAAATAGAAAAAAAAAGAAAGAAAGGCCAGTGAGACATTTTTTCGATCATTATCTTACCAATGTTGTAACGGTTGTGCTATTCATTTTTGAAAAGTTGTAGACGTGATGCAAGCAATTACTATTTAGCATGCGCAGAGTGTGGTATATGGGATTTATGCAAGGTGATCAATTTAAAGAAGTATCCGTTTTTTTTAATTATTATTATCTTTAAATCTGAAGGATGTGGCAACTATTGTAACAGTGAAGTATAATTGCTTGAACCTTGTTCCAGTGTAAAAGACTATTTCTAACACTGCTGGACTGTTACAGCGTTATTTGAGACATAAAATAAAAATGGAAGCGAACGATGTTACATAATCCTGTGATAATTTCATTTTTGAAAAACATAATTTGATTCAAATTTTTTACATTATCATTATCTACAGCAAATGTTGAAAAGGTTCGCCACCTTTCTGAATGCAAACGTGAATACGTCGAACCAATTTTTTTGGCACACTTCGCAACATTGTTACAGTTATTGACGAGACTTCTACAATTATTTATTTTAATTCATCAGTGTTTGCAGGAATTCTCTGGAAAGCCTTATCTGAGTGCGAACATTTTCAATATTTACTGTAGGCAATGATGCTGTAACATAAAAAAATTGAGTTAAATTATGTTTTTCAAAAATAAAATTATCACAGGATTAAGTAACATTGTGTCTCCATTTCCGTTTTATCTCATAAATAAAATTGTAACAGTCCAACAGTGTTGGAAATTGTCTCCCACACTTAAACAAGGTTCAAACTTAAGGTTCACACTTAAACAAGGTTTACGTATTTCATATTTAGAACAGTTGCCGCATCTGTCAGATTTAAGGGTAATAAGAAAAACAAATGGGTACTCTTTTAAACTGATCACCCTGCACAATAAACCCTACCCACCATTATCTACAGTGGACGCCGCTTAATTGAATCACTGGTTAATTGGATCAGCCGCTTTATCGAATGAAATCACGGAGAACGAAACGGAATCAACTGAGATCCTCAATTTATATCATCCAGAGGTAGTCCCAGAAAATCGTTACTGATGGACATCTCCGAACTGTCATTATACTTATACTTTTTTACAAAGCATTGCGCTGAAAGTACCTGTCGGGTAAAAAAAGAATTCGGTGTATTTTATTTTTAATACTGAAACTTTCCCGAAGAACAAAATCATTGTCTATGATAACCATTTCAGAAATAGTTGTAACACATCGATACAGTTTTTAAATCGATGATTCACTGGTTGAAAAACTAATTAAATGAAAACTAATTAAATGAAATATCTCTCACCATAGGCACATACACATTGGTATTTGTTGGTTGTATATGATGACTATTACGTAAGAAACTTTCAGAAAAAATAACTTTAAAAGTAAATTAAACTATAAAAATAAGTATTATCTTCACTTTCAATTGAAATTTGCATTAATCCAATTGCAGTTATTACAAATGGTCAGTTGCGTATATTTACCATATAAGGGAAAACTTTAGCTACAATTTAATGCAGAATTAAAGAATTGAAATACATCTTATGATAGCTTACCAATGTAAAATTCCGAAAAGAAAGGAGAACAAACAAAGAAATAAAATGATTTTACGGTGCATTACGAGTTTAATAACCGAATTTACCAGAAAATATATAAACTAAGCTATTCTCTGAAAAACGAACCGATGTGAAACTCATATCTTTTTAAAACTAACTGATAAAAGTAAGAAAATACCTATATATGTAATAACGGAATTAGATAAAACTTGTCAATAAAAACCGTTTTGTTGTACAATTAGTTGTATCAATTAAAATTAGACTTACGGTAACAGAAACAAGTTGGCAGTTCAAGTTGCAAATTTTCATCTTTTATTTTAGATAACGCAGTGCAATAATTTGATAAATTACCGAGATTTATCTACTTGATGTCAATTAAAACTTCAAATACTTGCAATGCAAAGTGCAAGTTGGTTTTACGATGAACACTCTGTATACTATATGCAGGGTGTGCCACAATTCACCCACCCCTCCTCCGGATTTGGAAGGCTTATAAAAGTATATATATATATTCCCAACACAGCAATAAAGTTGACTTTATTGGAGAAAGAAATGTTACAAGTTTTATTTCACTAGTCCAATATGTGAAACTTTCGTGACAGCGACGGATTAATGCAATTTTGTCGGGGGTGGGCAGTTAGTTTGTGGAGGGGGGGGCGGGCGGATAGTTAGAAGATTGATATATACATCCATTTTATGGAAGTAAAATAGGATCTTTTACATTAATTTCTTTTTTCTCAATTGGGGCTGTAGCCTCTCCCCCCCCTCTCCCTATAATCCTTCCTTGTTTCGTGATGCGGCAGATATCAAATTAAAGTCAAATTCTTCTCACACTCGCACACTCGTTTTAGCATGGTAACAAATGCAGTTGTGATCCTTTGGCGTAAGTTTCGTCTTTGGCACGAATACACGATCTTTTATGTAGTCCCATAAAAAAGTCGAATGGAATTAGGTCCGGAGAGAAAGGTGGCCACGGAAGAAGGTGATTGTCGTCGGCAGAACCTCGTCTAATCCAACGCCGAGGAAGCCCTTTATTTATGAAACAAAACTTGCAACGTTTCTTTCTTGTAGAAGACTTTGCTGGAGAAAGGAACATTGCGAGTTTTGTCTTTCTTGGAGGACAAACTAACTGCCCTCGCCCTACCCTCACCTCCGACAAAATTACATTAATCCGTCGCTGTCACGAAAGGTTCAGATATTGGACTTTTGTGAAATAAAACTTGTAACATTTCTTTCTCCAATAAAGTCAACTTTGTTGCTGTATTGGTAATATATATATTTCTTATAAGCCTTCCAAACCAGTCAAGGAATTGTGACACACCCTGTATATTTTCGAATTTTAAGAAAACTAATTTCATGCAAGGTATGCATTAATAATAAATAAGCAATATATTGCAGTGTAATCATTAGTGCTGAAAATCATCTCGGTGGTCATTGCCAGAATGTGAAGAATGTCAATAATTGAAAAGTTCCCCCCCCTTTCTATGACCAAAAAATTACGTCTTACTCTAATAATGAAAAACTCTAAACAAGCAGCAATCGAAAGAACATGGTCAAACGTGTTTATTGATTCAAGATCCATTTGCCCTTGTCAACCCATTTCCAGACAAAAATTCTAATATTTAACTAATTTAGACGTGATAAACGAAAAAAAAAAGAAAGAAAAAGAAAATCATTCTAGAAATATCAGTACTCAGATTACTATTAAATGTAAAACACATACCTTAGGTAGACTACATAAAAATGTAAGAAGACCAGAAAAAAAAAATTGATGTACAACACCACATCCATTCTTTGCACGGCCATTAAGTTGACGCGCAGTTTGCTGCATGTGATTTTCATGATTTAATAGTTGCTATAAAACGACGTTTTTTCTTTATGTTCTGAAGTTTGTTATAGGTCTGTTATAAGTTTGCTGAAGATGAATTCTTCTGTACATTGAAATCACAACGTTCCAAAAACTTATATTTTAGTAATTTGGAGTATAGATTACTTAAATCAGGCATGGACTTTTAATAATTCATTCACACAGTTTAGAAGACTGCATCAAAGTTCAAAGCTTTCTAACCCTTCTCAATCCAAAAGAAAAAATATAAATTGATAGATCTCTTTGACCTAAGAGGTATTATTACATACATGCAAATTACTGATAATAACGGTAATGACAGCGCACATGCAGGTTAGTCGACGCATGAAGGAACTTTGCTGTTATTAGACTGATAAATCGTTCAGGCGTCATTTGATGATAAAACAACGGGAATGTAGTTTATATATACATGTACATGTCTCTGTGCCTTCATAGAATAGAACGATATAAGTTCTCCGTGCATACTAATGAAGCAAATAGGCTAACAATCCATTTTGATCATGCATGTTTTAAGTTTCACGCTAAATTTCTTTTCAGAATGAACATAAATGCAACTCTATTGTTATTTTCCGGATAAGGTAATAAATCTGTCGAAACAAACACACGCGACTATTAACGTTTTATATTTTTATGGCGCATAAGAAAACACAATAAATTTTCCCCTTGAAAATTATAGTCACTTATTTATATTATTCATCTACCGCGTACAGCATGTATTTTCTAAATATCAGTTTAATATGAAAACACAATAAATATTCCCCTTGAAATATTTAGACACTTATTTATATTATTCCTCTACCGCGTACAGCATATTTTCTAAATATCAACTTCATATGTAAACACAATAAATGTTCCCCTTGAAAACTGTAGTCACTTATTTATATTATTCCTCTATGCGTGCACCATATATTTTCTAAATATCAGCTTAACATGAAAACATAATAAATGTTTCCCTTGAAAACTGTAGTCACTTATTTATATTATTCATCTACGCGTACACCATATATTTTCTAAATATTAGCTTAATATGAAAACACAATAAATATTCCCCTTGAAATATTTAATCACTTATTTATATTATTCCTCTACCGGGTACACCATATATTTTCTAAATATCAGCTTAATATGAAAACACAATAAATGTTCCCCTTGAAAACTGTAGTCACTTATTTATATTATCAATCTACCGCGTACAGCATATTTTCTAAATATCAGCTTCATAAAAATTAAATGCAGTCAAACTCAAATAAAATCGAATCGAATTCTGACTCAACAGGAATGGAAATATTTTTGTTTACTGAAACTACACAATCCACTCAACTTTCCCAATGGCGGCTCTTTATAAAAAAAAGAAGAAAAAAACACATCTTAGAGCATTTTATTAAATAATCCATGTCATTGAATAATAATATACGTAACACGTAAAAGTTGTCATAAATGTTAAACGGGTTAGTGAAAAATAAAAGGTGGGAAAAAGAAAAAAAAAAAAAAAACTGGTAATCTAATCCGTTCAAAAGCAAAACAAACAATATTTGTAACAACAAGGTTTTTCTTTCCTGGCTCGGCATGCATTGAAATGAACCGAGAGGAGAAAACAGCCTTGAAGAACTGAGAAAAACGTGCCAAACGATGATGTGCCCAGCGCAAATCATCTTCACTAATCGGATAGTCCACTTTTCCGCTCGGTCGATCAAGCAAATTGCGTAAAATCTGGCTTATTAACTATCATGTGTTTTATCGTAAAATGTTATCCTATTTTATCCCGAGATCTTCTAAGTAAAAAAAGAAGTAAATCGAATAGGTGGAGTGGATTTTTGTATGTATGTCTTTGCATATATGTATGCCTTTTCAGTCGATCAACAAGTTGTCCTTGAGTCCGGGCAGTTAATGAGGGTTTGTTTCAGAATTATTACTGAGTTACCTATTGGCCATTCTGGACATTTCGGGATGCCGGTGTACGGCGATGATAAAGTAATGAGGCGTAAGAACGCGTGCTGTCCAGTTTCCGCGAAAGACTGTGCTCTAAGCGGATGCTTGACTGACCGTTTTGACACCCCGTCCGTCTCATGTGAAGCAGAGAAGGTTTTTTCTTTTATTTTTTGCTTTGCTGAAGAGGTAATGAACGGAAAACTATTTATTACTCGGAGTTAAATACTATCATTTATGCCTGTTTTCTGATGCTTGTCAGCTGTCGTTTATGTATTTTTAGCTAGTGCTTAACTACTGCTATTTATGTCAGTTGATATTTTTAACAGTTTCGAAGCAAAGTCGAATTATGTTTGCGAACTTAGCTGTTATTAAGTAACTTCAAAAGTAAGAAATTCAAAATTTCCCTTCGATGTGTTATTTTTAATTAACGCTAAAATGCCATTAAAATCAAAACGTAAAAACTGAACAAAACTTTTTTCGAATAATTTTTATATTGTTATATTTTATATTAATTTTTCGTTAATAAGTGTGACGATTTTGATAATTTACTTTTTTTTATTTTAATCTCCACAAGAGTATGAAAGTTAAAAAAATTACTTGAACTGAAGAACTTAAATTATGTATATGCCCAAAAAAGCCCCCCCCCCCTAAAAAACTAAGTTAGGTTGGATTTTTCGGAGTTTTAATTTACGAAAGTAAACTTAACTTTAGGGTAAGAACTTTCTCCTGTAGTCCATTTATTCATTTTTCATTTTAACAAGAAAAATTGACTTTAGAAGAAAACACTTAGTATATATATATTGTACTTTTAATATTATGATTAGTAAAAATATTAATAATTAATTAATAATTAGATGTTATAATGCAAATTTTACGTTTCTTGGTATTGAAAATCTCTTATAAATATCAATAAAAGAAATTTTGTTCATACAGAAATTTGAAACTTTCCAGTATTTATAATTATCATGATTTATTTTATTTATTCTTCACACAGTGCATTATCGTTATTGTGGTTATTAAATTTATGTTTGTCCATTTCTTTGCTTTAAATTGATAAAGATCAACATTTGATTAACGAAAGAACAAATCAAAAACGTTTTTGGCGTAGACTTATAATTTTAAATTAAAAAATTAAAAGCGGGAGAGAAATCTCATTTATTTACTTTTTATATCTGTTGTTGACGAGCGGATCAAATATGTGCATCCTCTCAAAAATTATTCGATTAAATGTCAAAATTCCTGCATTCGTTTTGTATATTAAAAATTATTTATCATAAAAGATTTATTAGTGTAAGTATAATTATTATGTTTCATATTTATGTTGAGTTAAATGTCTTTCAAAAAATAATTAATTATTCTCGAAGCTAAAATAGGAAATTTGACTTTTACTCCTATACTTTGAGAGGGTGTAACTTAACATTCATTTTAGATCCATAGAGGATTTACATAGGAGTGTTCAATGCGTTAAAATAAATATTGGCGCGGTAATCGAGCTTCTGGGGAGAAAAAAAAAAAATCTTCATTTTTTTCCCTGTACTAAATTTTCCTCAATTCTAGAAAACGATAAAAAATTTGAATCGATTAATTTTTCTTAAATAAGCAAGTAACTGCATTTGTCTAGTTATTAGTTTAAAAAATTGTTTTAATGAACTAAAATATTATCCTTGCATTGCTATTCTACAATTCAAACAATTAAAAAAAGATAAACGAAACAATTATTAAAAAAAGTTAAACGAAAAAAAAAAAGAAGGAGAAAAAAGAAAAGAAAACCCCCGGTAGTCGATTTTGTTGAAACTACCGCGAGATGCATTAACGTATCTTTAGTTACCTACTTTTTCTAAAATAAGAATAATTCATATTGAGAGATGGATGAGTGGTAACCCTAGGCACAAGAGGTTGTTGGTAAGAAAAATATGTTACTTAGTTTTGCAAATCGGTTGTAATGCGTCTAAATGTCAAGTCAATAAATGAGTTTCCTAGAGTAATCAAATTCTTGGGCAGAAACATATCTAAATTAAGTGATGATACAGGAATTCGAATGCTTTTACTTTTATTTTGCGTCGATTACTAAAATCTGCTGTGATGATGATCCCCTATGATTAGCATTAAATCAAACTCTTCATATTCAAAATAAAATATAGAACAAATATTTATCAACACGGTATATTATACTTTAATCCATGCAACCGTAACAAATATTTTAATAAACCATTTCTACTTTTAAAAATAATATTCTGATGTTGGCATTATATAAAAATAAGATTAAAATAACCATGCCCGTGCCTAAAAATAATAATAATTGATAAATCCGAATACTTAACTTAAATATCTAAATCCTCCACGAACCCGTGAAAGCAATTTTTAATTTATTACTTCACGTTTTTTATCGTCGTAAAAAAAATCCAATACAGCTCGCTCAGTTACTCTAACGAGTAATATTCTAAACTTACGCCCTGCATTATTGCGAGGATTGAAATTTTTTTTTCTTTATATAGGACCGTTATTATGTAACGTAATTCTACAGTAAAACGCTTCACCTCAGTAAAAAGACATTTTTTTCGACCCACGCTAACAGCAACAGAATAAATATTAGCAGATTATGGTGCTTAATATTTTTTTAACTAAGAAATTTTGTTATTTATAAAAAAGTTAAAAAGAAATTTCTAAAAATATCTTACAGAAAAATTATTCTTTTATTTTACGTAGACGCAACACTACTTGACGCATCACCCTCAAAAGTTTGTGCAAATTTTTAGTATTAATAAAACAATTTGGAAATTTATTTACATGGTTTGAAAGTTCTTGTCTACAATTTGTTTTTATTACACATTCAGCAACTTTATTTTACATGACAATGAATCAGATGTTTAAGTTGCAAAAGCTCATTCTCTCTCTGTGCGTGTGAATTGGGGTATAGCCACCACCTCCTAGATATAGAAGGCCTGAGAACAGAAACTTTTACGTCATCACTAGGTCCTTTAAAATGACGTCATCACACATTAATTCTCACAAAGTGAAATTATTCAAAATCTCTGGTAAGTTTACTCCCGCATAAAACATTTTAATGATTTAAGATAGAAAATTTAATTTTACGACAAATAGGAAATTTTAACTAACACTAATTATATAATATGATATAGAAATAGATCATAATAAATAATTTTTTGTCAGAAAGGTATTTTAATTTTTATCTTAACTTAAGATATTTTCTAAAATTTGTATATTCACCAGAAATTTAAAATAGTTTTACTTTATGAAACAAAAACTGTGATGACGTCATCTTAGAAGACCTATTGATGACGTAAAAGCGTCTTTAAAAAAAATTCACAATTTTAAAAAAATATTCGACATTTATTGTTTCAGTCGTTGTCAATCATGTTACCAAATTTCATTCCACTCTAACTAAATTTCATTCCACTCTAACTAAATTTCATTCTACTCTAAGCTTTTTTTGAGGGATGCGAGAACAAACATTTACACAATTTCCACAAAATCCGTATGAGATATTTTTTTAAAATGGCATTTACAGGTTAAATTAACTTCACATCTAACATAATTTCAAATTTCATTCCATTCCATTGCTCTTTATTAAAGATGTAGTAAACATTTAGACAACTTTCCCAAAATCCATAACGCACTTTGAACTACTTTGACGCTTATAGTTTAAGTGACCACTTATGATGATAACTTTATTTCATTTACTTAAGAGGTTTATACGCGATGGATAAGCAAATATTTACACACTCTGCATAAAATTTTGCAATGTCTCATTATCTAATCAGAAATTTCAAAAATTTTCACGAATATAATTTGAGTGATTACGTATTATGTCACTATATTTCCGTGTATTCGCTCAAATCTTTATTGCGTAATGCGTGAACAAATATATATGCATTTTGAATAAATCTTCGCAAAATCTCAAACTATAATAAATTTTCTTTATACGCCAGCTGTTTAAGTTGGGTGTTCGCCTATAATGTCAACAAATTTCATTTAATTATTTTTAAATCGTGATGCGCGAACGAAAACTTAAGCATTTTGAAAACAATTTTCGCATAATCTCGAAATGTGATCAATTTTTTTTTTTAATTCGACGCCTACATTTAAGTGACCACCTAACTATAAGTTGTGTGACCATCGATTAAGTTGAGTGACCACCTGTCATATCAACAATTTCTTTCCACTTCCTTCAGCCATTTTTACACGTGATGCACGACCAAAAAAAAAAGTGTCACCGACAGAGCGACTAAATAACCGAACGACAAACATACGCGTTTTTTTTTCTTCTTCTTCTCTGGACGGTCGTACTGGGTTACCTGGTGCTTGAAAAGGATAGAAATCACAGTTTTTTTTTTTTTTTTTTTGCATTCGAAGTAATGTACATACTAAAGTCTAATTTTATTAAGATAGATATGAACACAAATTTCTCGACTTAATTTAATATCTAACCTAGAAAAGTGTATTTCATATAATACTCTCAAGAGGATTTTAGAACAATGAAGTTAAACAATGCAATATTAGAAGTCAGCATAGACAAAAAGATAAAACATTCATTTTCTGAACACATAGAATACTTATAATGTTTAATAGTATAACTTACGGATGTGGATAGTTTCGTATTTCCTTCAAACGGAGGGGAAAGGGGGGGCGCGGTGTTTTAAAATATTGGCTAGCATTCAATTCTAGTAAACTACTCTTTTAGAGACTGAACTTTAACTATTTAGCCTCATAAAAAGGATAGAAATATGTTTCTAGATAATGCAACAAATAGGAGCAATATTTGTACTCTGCAGAGCAACATCTTGAATGTCATCATTCGGAACTCAAAACTATTTTAGGCGTGCGATTTAAGTGAAAATTGATAAAGCAGTATCCTCTCCTGAATCGAAAATATGACATTGATTGACATTTCAATAAACTTTGATTTAATAAACTTGTAAGCGAACTCTGTTTCAAAAGGTGTGTATCAGATATAACCGTTATCGATTTGTCTTGTAAAACAAAATTTTCATGAAACACTTTAAGCATTTAAATATTACGCCAGGTATTACGTAAATACTGTGAAAAATAATTTTTAATTGCTTGTGGTTCGTATGATATTCTACTAAGAATTTCAACTTATATATTGAAATTGGCTTTTAAATATAAAATTTTTATAGTTGAAATCGAATGCCTTCGGGTATTAGATCTTTGGTTAAAACACTTCAGGATGTTGAAAAATAAATCATGTACTGAATATCATATTCGAAATGTTTAGACACCTGAACGATTAAGAATTGCTAACGATTTTGTATAGAACTTAACTTGGAGAATAAAGAATACGTTAGCTAAATGTTTCCAAATGTTTACCTAATATTGGAGATTTATTTAAAATATTTGCAAAGAAAAACCAATGAAAAACAAAAGGAAAGTAAGAAAAGTTGACGCGCAGTGTACCAATATAGTGCTGCTGACATTCCTGAAATAAGTACAAACATTGAAAAAAATTTAATGAAATTTACTAAATTAACAATATTATTTACTAAATATTATGGGTTTACTGAAAATATTTCCTGCCATACGAATGCTAAAATGAGCCTAATTTCAAATTTGATATTTTTTCACTTTGTATCTTATAAATCTAATTTAATGTTATTAAATTAGCGTCCGGAAAGTTTACTTGTAAGGTAAATTGCTATTAGTTTAACGTTTTGAAACTGCGATGTTATGTTAAATATCGAGCGATCTGGGTCATCCCGCGAATCTAAGGAAGAATTAATGACATTTGACAATTAACATACACACATACTTTCACATCTGTATGCAGTAAGCTGTACACTACTTCTAAAAAAATTATGTGATTCTTATTTATTTATTTTTATTTATTTATTTATTCAAAACTGTGATGAGGACACTCAAGAGCTGAGAGCAAGTCAGCAAGTCATTCTAGTATTCAAGAATGACTTGCAGAGGCAATCTATAAGTCAAATTTATCACACACAGCATACTTTTTTGAGAACATTTGTATATATAATATATAATTCATAAAAATAAGTGAATTTTTATTCTTTCATAACCCGACGGCAATTTTTTCGTCATTCAGTTATCTTTTGTATTTTATCAACTACTAAAATAGCAGCAGATAGCTCATTATCCGAATTAGCTGCAGCTATATACAGCAGGAAGTCTATTTGTTTTTTGCCAACGTACTTTTAGGGAATTACTAAATAGCTTGCTTAAAAAAGAAAAATAAAAGGAAAATCCAATGCCATCGTTTTTTTGCATGCATTTGCGAAAAGGACGTTGGTGCACACAGTAGGTATATCTGTATAAACTAGATAAAAAGAAAGCGAAACAAAAACAAATACAGTGTACATTGTACATTGTACATTGTATAATTTGTTCGAAGGACTTACAATAGATAATTACATTTTGAGTAAGTTGATAGGTGCTCTTTTTTAAAAGAAAGCTCTGTAAACCTATTTTACGGGAGGGCGGTATGACAAGGAAATTAGTTGGGGTGATTAAAATATTTACTTTTTAAAGTCATTTCGTATAGGGATAGCGTAGAAGTGAAGTGCAAATAAATCCAGTAAAATGTCACTCTGAGAAAACTATTACAAGAGTAATAATTGTAGATGAACAAAACTTTTAGGAAAGCGAAAAAATGCAACCGACTTCTAATTACTCCGGCTTTCAAAATTTTGTATTACACTTTTTCCGCATGTTCAATTTCAGTAAATTGCTCATCTATCCGAATTTTATGCTTAAAATATTCCTTCACCCGTTTCTTTATGTCAATATTAAGTAAGTTAATTAGAAATTAGAAAGTAATAGAAATGAGAAGAGAAACTTAAAGCGCTTGATTTAAAATATATTAAATTTAAGAAAGTGAAAACAAATAATAATTAATATTAAATATGTGATCTGCATCACAGGGAGCGGGGATAAATAATTTCTTCTATTTTTAAAGCGACACTCACTTATTTAATTTTCACTCAACTTTGAAAGTTCTAATATAGGTTATCCAACTGCATTTGACCGTTAAATTTGTTCTGCGATCAAAATTGAATGAGTCACACTTTGGAGTTTGTCTCAATAATTTTTTAATAAGCTGTGTATTAAAGCAGATTCTTTTTAAGGAGCAAGCACTTTGCCGACAAGGCATTCGCCCCTTAAACTGCCCCAAGATATTGGTCATTCTATTATGGGGGTACCCATGGTCGGCCAATATTAGCCCTTATGAAGGGACGAACCCAAGCCCAAGCCGGGAATCGAACTCTGACCCAAGATCGTGATAGAATGACTTTTTTAGCCACTACACGACCTGGGCGGTTAAAGCAGATTGTGACAATACGATAAATTATAGAATGTAATGTATGGCCTACGAACACTTTATTTTATATTTATGAGTTGGTATTTTTTAAAAATCAACTGTCAGAAAAAAACGACGGTATATTTTTATAAAACTTACAACACTAATTCTAGTATAAACAAACTTAGCGTGCGTAAATACGGGTAAGGACCCCTTAGAAAGACCCCCACGGTGGACACCCTTTTCTCGGCTTAGATTCTTAGTGCATATAATTGGCCGTAGTCTCACAGACAAACAATGTGAATAAAGTTTATGAATGCTTCCGCTCAGGATAGTTTAAAACATCATTTATTAATGCATAATCACACAAAAATTACATAGAATATATTTGCTATCAAGCTTTTTAATTTTTTAAATAGTTTTTTAAGATTAAAAATATTTTTTAATAAGTGAATGCCGTTTGAAATTTTTGATTTTAATAATAGCTCATTTTCAGGATTTGTTAATTCATTGAACATTCCTTGAAAACTGATGAAAATTGATGCATACATTTTCGTCGTGTGACTTTTAATTACGAGAAGTTAAGTTATAGTAATGGGTACTTCACACACACGCACATATAGACAATGAACTTTAAAAACATGAAATCACTTTAAACTGTCCCATTCTATGAATATGAACGTGCGTTTATTCTGTCCATAAATTACATCAATGCTGAATCAATTTAGATTTATAGACTAAGAATTTAAGAAAATGAACAAAAATATTTATGAAAACAGAAAATCAAGATTTTGCCAAATCAAATTTATTACGCAACAAGCATTCTGAAATTTTCGCTTTGAAACATAACATTTTCTTCTTTAATATAATAATTAATATGACTAATTATAAATGTATTAATATTCATTAATAATGTAACCTCATTTGCTACTTTCCATGGAAGACAGCATATTTTTTGTTTAAAACTATATAATTGAATAGAGGAACATTATTTTTATTAACATTTCTTTTTTAGAAATCATGTAATTTCTGACCAGGTATTAAATTATAAACAGTCATAAACTCGACGAAAAAAAAAAGTTTATTCAAAGTTTTTACCATAAAACCAATTATAATTGGAATGCAAGAGAGCTAAAAAATTTTTTAGTAAAGCCATCAGGTGTATGCTGAGTAAAAGAACTTTAGAAAGCAAACCAAAAATGTGCTCTAGAGCTATTTTGTTTATTATGTTTCGCGAATGTTTTGCAGCTTTTCTTCTCATATCTCGAAAACTAGTCGAAATTTTGTAATCAATGTATCCGCTTTTACATGAGGTGGAATCAAATATTTGCCCAATTTTCTCAGAACATCAAAAAACTTCTACTACATTTGATAGAACTCGGTGAATTATATTTTGAATCCTATGTTTAAGGTTGGATACCCATCACAGAAGAAAATCACCTTGGAAATATCCAGAGTTGGCATAAACGCAGAAGAAAACTAATTAGGGCATTAGTTTTTTTCAGTATATTTTGAACATTTAAGTAGCAATGAAAGAATAACGTAATGATTACTTTACAATTTCTATTTTGTTAAGGACTTGGTCCTGTTCTTCCTGAAAGAAAAATCGATGAACAGGACAGATGCCAAGCACTTTCCTTAACATAATTCAGACTCCCCATGCAATTATCTTTTGTTTTCCAGTCTTTCTGTTAAAAACACGTTGACATTATCTTATTTTCAAAAAATATTTCCTGCCTAAAATCACTTTTTACGATGTGCGGCTAATCATGAGAAAGATTGTCACATCAATTTTATATTTTGAATTCTTTTGAGTTTCTTCAGTGGTTTTTGAAACTATATAGAATTATTTAACTGTATTTATATTATTTAACTACATGTAAAAAAATTTCTGAGCTAAGCACCACTTTTAGTTCCAGTTTAATTTTTGCAATGCCCATATATTTATTGCGCTGCATAGGGGTTTCCTTATTTTTATACATTACACTAGTGCCTAAAAAATATTAAAGATTTTACTGCGCCTGAGTCCTTACTTCCAGTTACTTTTTTTCTCTCAAACACCGCACGTTAGACTGACGTAATTTTTGTATCAGAAATTAAGATTAGTTTTCTATCATCCCGTGTTGTTAGGTGGTAGTAGTATATGGCGACTTCCCCTCGAATTTTCTTACATATGATAAATAAAATTATCTGCAAATTTTTTCAACTAATTAAACTTTTTGCCTAGTAAGTTTTTTTATTCGGTCATTTCAAAAAACCAATTTTGCTACGACTTTATTGAAAACAGTAAAACCTGTACTACAAACAAATACCTGAATTTTCAAGAACTTGTTTATTTTGTTATGGTTAAGGCGAAGCTTCACTAATACTATCTGCCTAATGGAGGGAATACTTTAGTGCAGTGGCATAGCTATGTTATATGGGATTTAAGAATATACATTTTGTATGGCAAAAAATTTCAATTTTCAATGTATGGCAAATATGGGGGGGGTTGTGACCCCCGACCCCCCCCCCCCTTGGCTACACCACTGCTTTAGGGGGAGAACTTTTTAAGGGGTTCTAACACGTATTCACATTATATCTGAAGAAAATCGCCCCAAACTGTAGCCCTTAGTTTTGTTAAAGTGATTAAGCTTCGAAATATGTAATACTAGCAGCCTCCGGCGATCAGTTGGTTCGCCATCTTAATAAATCAATAAATCTTGTGTTTCTCACCGGCTTCCTGGGCACTGAAATATCTCAGATTCTGAATGGAATTTAAAATTAAGATAGTTTGAAACAGGCTGGCCCTAGGGTAAGTAGCGCCCCCTGCTAACCGTAAAAAAGACGCCCCCTTTTATGCTCTACTTAGTTTTTGAGTTCGACCTGACGCCCCTTTGAAGCTGCCGCTCCTATGCGATGATTACCTTATGCGATTATTTTCGTCCTATATTAATTCTGAAGAGCTTCTAGATATATTAGCCGTTATCAAAAAAACCGAAAGGAAAAAAAAAAAAGTAAGAAAATCCGAAACACTCAGATTTTAAGTAGATTCTCAGATTTTAAATACGCACTCAAGTGCTACATATCAAAAGCGTATCATAATCCATGCGTCTTCCTTACTTTTTTTCCTTATTCCATTAATTTGGAAAGTGTATCATTATTCATGAGTGTGATTAAACAAATTTAAAGTTGACATTTCTAACATCCTTTTTCTGGATGCAATACATTAGAAATAGAAGGAAAAAAGACGCGCAGAAAAATGCATAATTAGAAGTGACTGAAAGTTTCAAAAACTTAATTTTTTGTTTGTTTGTATAACATGTTTTTTTTTATTTGTGTGCCTGGCCCGAATTCGCTTATAAATCCACGTCAGAAGGAAAAACTTATTCAGGTGTATTCTTTATCCAAGAGTAGCAGACGATAAAAGGATTTTTTAAATTAAAAACTGCGTATTCTATACGTATGTGCCATCTGTCGACGGCTTTGTAAAATAAAAACTCTTGCATTCTTTTTTTTTTTTTTTTTTTTTTTTTTTTTTTAATGAGAGATAGTATTTTTTTTATATATTATAGGAACAGTGTTTTTTTAGCGCGATAAAAAGTAGCCTGTTTTTTAATCTAGGACATTAACTGTCCGTATTCCATATTTCATCCAAATCCGTTCAACCGTTTCAGCGTGAAAGAGTAACAGACATACATACAAACATTGACATTTATAATATTAGTATGATTTTTTTATTACAAAAATATGTATAAATTTCTATAAAAACTGTATTTGACTGTATTGCTTGGAAAAGCATGTCTTATATGGTTTTTTTTTTTTTTTTTTTTTTAAATGACTGATTTATTTCGCTGCTGTATAACATCAACACATCATGTAATTAGCGCAATGAAAATATATGGGGTAAAAAAAGAAAAAATAATCCACTTCATATAAAATCAGTGCGACATACTTGCTAAGCATTATTAGCCATTTTTTTACTAATGGTACCAAATGCACGAATAAATGCACAACTTACGTGTATCTGAAAACGGGATTCTTGAACAACGCGGAAATTCCTTCGACAAACCTCCCGAAAAAATTCTTTATCCATTTGAATCCCGCATATATACGTACACACGAAATTTCGAAACATCAGACACAACTCATATGATTCACCGGTATCAACTTATTACAAAGCCCAGCGACTTTCTGGATCAATTTAACTTCAGGCAATTTCCCCGCAATCTCCAACGAAAAGGGGAAAAAAGCGATAACATCATACCCCCTTGTGATTTTCAAAACTTACTCCATTCTTTCTCGAGAGACGGTATTCTTTGATTTTCAGCAACATCTCAATAGCTCTCTGTTTACCCACCCAAGTAAATAAACATTTAGCAAGAGTCTTTGTTAAATGAGAAGGAATGAGGCCGGGTTATTGCAGGGATGAAAGGCTGGCTCGATTGCGATAGCGTTATGTGGAGGTTTGAACTGATAGTGGCTCTTCATTTCAATGATCTATCTCCAAATGCGAAACCGGAACGTTGGTTTATAATAAACCGAAGAATGTTTTCATTCATAGTTTATAAAGAAATACTTAACTTTATAAATATGAGTACGAGAATATATGATTATAAACTGATTTAATAGACGGAAAGGGGTGTAAAGGTGAAAATTTGAAAAGCACCAGTCTTTGAAACTTCAACAAATGGTTTTTTTTTTCTTTCTAATGTTCGGGTCAGCAGTCTACTGGAGATTTGACCACAACGAGGGCAGCTGGCAGCATATGTTGGTCATTTCGTTATGGGGAGCGTCTATTAGGCAGACCAACATTACCCCACCTCTGAGCGGTTTAGTGTTCTCCTAATTTTGAACCCATTCCAGACGAAAGACCTAGCACCTGAAATCAGCACCCCCAGATCTATCGTTTGAACATGGTGGACATTGGAGCCATGACAAATTTTATGTGCACCAGCTCCCATTAGCTTACACGGTACCACAGCAGTCCAGCTGAGACAGGACTTGACCCTCCCAAGCACTGGCCAAGCCGGTGCTGCTTCACTTTCCTTGGTCTTACAAACAAATCATTTTTAAAACATGCATTATGGGTTCACTTTTTTATTAAAAAACTTCCACTTTGTATGTTGTTTACCCATAATGTCCAATAAAACAGATATCCTCGATAATGTTACTCTTATCAAAATTTACCTGTGTCCGATACAACCGAATACCATAGAACAAAACATGGATTGTGCAAATAGTGTGTAAGACATGGTACGTGTAAGAACGTTTAATGAGATTTACGGACAATGACTTAGAGGACAATAAATATTTCTGCAACAATAAACAAAAGAAACAACTAATACTCATTTTCAGGCAAAATTTATCTACCTAAAGTTATTTTCGTTTATCAGAACAATAGTAAAACCCCTACAATTTGTAATGTTATGCATCAACAACACACTGCAAATATGGTGGTACATGAACTTTTCCCCTTTACCCAACACACAGATATTTTTACAAGAACTGCTATCTGAAACAAATGTTAAAAACAACGATTGTTCAATACTACCCGACCTGCTCCTATAGACATAATCATTTTTAATGCTGTAATAATAGGTGCGGCGTTTAAATCGGTAAGGAGCTTTCCGTTTGTGTTTTGCAAGTCAAACGAAAAATAAAGCTACCTTCTTTCAATTTCCCACAATGCGTTTCCATTAACTTATCTCCTGAAACTCATGACATCTCCGACTTGACTAGCCACGACTAACTCCTTTCACACGACTAGATCTTTTAATATTGGGCAGCTGGTCAATCTTAGAGAGATATCTTAGCATTTAAAGACTGCGCGTGATATTAGATTTAATTTCAAGTCTCCTCATTGGTCGATCTGTAAAGAATTTTCCTTGGAGTAAATGAAATTTTCGGTCTCATTGTCGGATGCCATAACATATACTGTTGTGTTATGTTATGGCAAAGCTACGCAAGGGCTATCTGCCGTGGATGAGCTGCCTTGGTCGAAGGACTTTTAAAGGGGTTATAAGGCATATTCACTCTACATTTGGAGAAAACCGACCAAACTCCAGACCTTTAGATCAACAGCCGTGCAATAGGCCAGAACGCTGGACTTTCACACTTCAGCCGTCTTCCATTTTGAGTGTTTTATCCATTCGGTCAGGGTGAGATCAGTTCACAGTGAAAGCTACATTTAGTCTTTACTTATAGCTTATTTTTTTAACTGTTACTTTTTGAGATACCGTGTACACATTATTTTTTTATTTTGAAATTTTCTACACAAAGCACCAACTTTTCCTCTCTCTATGTAGTCGATTGATGAACCTTTTTTTACCGAAAATTGAAGTTTTTATTATGAAAATCGAATTAATTGAATCAAAGAGATTAGGGTCTGTTCCAATGCATAAGGTATTTGAAAATTGAATGTGATAATGCTGAGAATGATAAAATGCAATGTATGGTGGCACATACTTACGGATATTTTTTAGTTACTTGATAGATTTTCTACATTAATGACGTAGTATGATGTTTTTAAAAAAATCTCTTTGTAATGCTATCCTTTCTATTTCAGGTAGAACTGACAAACTCTTGTTATCAAGGTAACTATGATATTTCTAGTCAAGATTTTACCATTTGTTTTTGCTTGGGTATGCGTGCAAAGCAATAACCAAAGAGATAAGCTGTTTTTCCTTCAAAAGTCTGCTGGAGAAAGTAATGAAACTCTCTTAGTAGTGACCTGGACAGAAAAAGAAGACGAAAATGCAACTGAATGCGAATTTTTTACTGACAGGTAAGTTTTAGAAGTATCAAAATACTGTATATTGAAAGTGGATAGTAATAGAGTAAATTAAATTCTTATATTTACAAGAAATCTCATCAGTACATGCCATTTCACACAAATAACCTCAAAACTACAATTATCTAAGAATCGTCAGAAATGTTTTCTTACTAACATATTTTACAGAACGTATTGACGTATATTGTAATCTATTTGCTAGTAGAATACTTTTGATTAATTCTTTGTTAAGCCGGAGGATAAAAAAAATAATTATTAGAATTCTACCGCTGTTGTAACTGTATTGAAACGCTCCAATAGATTTCCTTGTACGCAAACGAGATTGGACTCCGTGCAGATTTGATGTAGACATCCTTTCGATAACATTGATATTTATGAGAGGATCTTGCAGATTGTTATCTACATTGGTGTCGAACATTAAGGTTACACACATAAAAAATAACCCTTTTTCCCAGCAAAAAATGGCAAAAGACACGGTAATTTTGTGTACTAATAACCCTTACTATTAGATAGAAAATGGCAACAAAAAGATTTGCATAGGGTTTTATATAGGATGATATGCAAACGAGAGTAGCCTTGGTCAAAATAGGAAATGCTATAACTTTGTATTGCTTCATCTAATAAGATGTGTGGCCACCTCGCTTTCCTATAAAAGCGTCCCATCGAGCTCTCATACTGCTAATGAAGCTATTGATCTACGATTGTGGCAGTCAATCTGCTTCTCACAAAAGTGACGATTTCAATGCCTGAAGGGTTCTTGAGGTAGAGGAGGTTTGTCGACAAGAGAATCCTCTTCCTAGAGCTTTCCATAAGTGCTCTATATGGGATTGAGATCTGCAGACCTTGCTAACCACACCGTAACTTACACCACGCATAATACCCTCTTCTTCCAGATGGTCGTCAACTTCGTAGCTTTAATTTTGGAAGCCAGGACATACTTTGTTTTGGTGACCATAACATGGCTTGGTGCTATTTTAGAACCACTACATTTCCTAAATTTGCAATAATGACTCCAAAACCAATAACTATATATTTCTCTGTCTTAATTTGGACTGCTAAATGTTATTTTTTTCTTAAAGACAAATAGAAAAAATCGCTAAATTCCAAAATAGTGATATTTGAACATCAAATGTTTGGTATGAGAAAATGCTTATTAGCAATTTTTAAGGAACTTATTTACTTATAATTAATTACACGGCAATGCTGATGTTCATATATCAGCTACTTATAGTCCCTCAATATATTTTAGCCACAAATTGAAAACTTAATTCTCTGCACGCGTTTAAACATTCAGTCTTCATAATTTATTCCAAGCAAAAATTTAATCGAGTTGAGGGATAGGACAATGCTGGATCAGAATTACGAAGAAAATCTGGTATAAAATTTTTCTTAAGGTTCTTCCAAATCTTCAAGGATTTTTTTTCCAAAACCGCCCTGCAGATATTTTCTGAATTCCCATCTGACTAATTTTTCCGTCATAAAGTGAGAGATTTATTTTCTGCTTCTGAGGGATATAATTTTATTTAATTTTTAAGAAAGAATTTCGCCTTTTAATTTTTTTATTATTGTCGAAATAATAGCAGATCTATAAAATTGCCAAAAAATGAATTGTGAGCGTTAGGAGAGCACAAAAATCTGAAAGAATAGCTTTAGATAAATCTGTTATAAGACCAATTTAAATATCAAATGCAAGGAAGAGGTACTTGACTACTTTTTTTCCCTGTCAAATTATAAAAATTATTTTTCCTTATTTTCTTACTTGGTTTTCAAATTGCATTATAGATTGTCAATGAATAACTAACTGCATTCAAAAAATGGCAAAAATGTTGCTCGCTTCATGGGGAAAAAATGTATATCTAAAAAAAATACACGATTTTATACAATGCTAAATCTTAGGAATCGAATCTAACTATACTAGCAGCCTTCCGCGACCAGTTTTGGCCGTCGATGGCTGCTTCGCGACTGGCTTGTGCATGTGCAACCTACGGCCCACGGTCCTCTTCACAACCGAAATTTTCAACCTGCGGGTCGTCCGCCGGCTATTAATTATAGATTTACGACAAAAACAAAATAAACGACACCAAATTAACTTAAATAAAAGCTATGAAATCCAGCAACGTTGAAATCAAAATAAATCCGGTTAAACGAATTCAAAATTAAACAAACGCTTATGGATTTATGAGAAAAATAAAACAAATGTTCCAAAACAATCGAAATAAAAGTTACGATTGAACAACGTTGAAATTAAAATGCATCCATTTAAACGAATTCAAAATTAAGCAAACGGTATCACCAAAACAATCTAAAACACTCAAACACTTTTAAAATAGGATTTCACAAACGTCACACCGTTAAAGTTTGAAAACACTCGGCTGAGATCAATGGAAAAAAAAAAAAAAAAAAAAAAAAAAAAAAAAACATGACTTCCACAAACAACAAATGCATTTTTCTCATCTCAAACAGTGTTGCCAATTTCTAAAAAAGAATTCCTACAAATAGGTGTTTAAGTATTGTGCAAACAAAATTTTACACATTCTCAATAAATTTGCCCAAAAATCTATCAAATTTTTCAGTTAAATTAAGGTGACCATATTTTTTAACGTAAAATTGAGGACATGTCCCCAAATTTGAAACACAATTGAGAACATTTTCTAATTAATGAAATAATTAATAGTAATCTAATTTAAAAATTGTCCCCAGTTGCTTTTTTACATTGCTTTGTTTGTCACGCAAAAGGGGTATTTTCGCCAGCATATGACGTCATCTAATCGATCTACGCCAGGGATTATGTTCCGTGATTTTTTTTCAAAGATTCAAGGAATGATTCCACACGCGCCGCTCGTGACGGAGTTAACAATATAATTCATAGATGTTGTCTCCTCTCGTCGATCTCGTTCATCGATCTTTGCTTCTCTTGTGTTTACTTTTTCAAGGCGTGATATCTCGCTAGATATTTAGAGTTGAAATGACCTGCAACTTTGAAAAAGGTTCATGTTTTAGAGATCTTTTGAACTGTACAAAAAGTTTTTACTTTTAATTAGAGATAAAAATATTGTTTTTATCACAATTTCATCATGGCCGCCAGATGGACCGGGAGCGATGAGTTGAACCCGGCACCGTTATATTCAGGACTTTTATTACTTAGATGAGTTCAGTAGTGAAAATAATACGCATTATGTCTTATTTTAAATAATATTAAGAAATTTTCCTTATCATGCTGTGTGGTTGGATGTCTGACGATACCGATCTTCCTTGTGGTTTTAACCTAAGGAAGTTCAATATTCACTTGATTACGAAAATGTGTCGTAATCTGAGTAAGAATGTTTATCATTCCCACATCAACATACAATGTTTCTACTCGAACATATAAAATGTCCATCAAAATATAATGTGTGTCCACCGAAATATAATGTGGCCTTTTTGTGGTGTGTTTTTTGTGGTGTGGTTTTTTTTTTTAATTTCAGGATCACCTGTCAAGTGGCTTTTTTTTTTTTTTTTTCGAAATTAAAATAACATTTTTTTTTTCACTTTATGTTTTACGTTATTTTCGGCAGTGTTTTTTTTTATTGAAAGGTACTTTATATTTGGCGGGAAGTCGATAAGATGTAATGTTATACAGTGGGAAATTCGCACTCCATTTAACTGAATTACACACAAGTAAAGTGTAAACTTCGATTATTTAGCACTAAAATATTAATTTTAGAGATTCGTTTAACGGGCTTTGACGTAAAAATTACTTCACGGGTGACATGATGACGTTTCATATTATCCGAATGAGTAGATAAGTGAGCCGATATTTATTTATTTATTGATTGATTGATTTACTTTCAATAATGCAAGTTGGATATGGCAAATGAGATTAACGTCAATTTGCTTCAAGAATTCAAAAATGGATTAGAAACCTAATTATAGGATAATAGGCTTTGATGTTAAAAGGTTTCTGTGTTTGTATATGAGGAGAGTTTTAGACTGGTTTTGTACTGAAAGCTTTTTTTTAAATTTGGCTATTCGAAAAATCCATAAAGAGCAAAGCAATTTGCTCATGTGAGAACGTTTTTAGAGAACTGTATTTTTATGATGCTTGGGTTCATTTACATAAACTGCATTAACAAGCTTTTCAAGAGTGTGATACATTAATATTTTAAGATGCTTACTTAATACATAAATTTGAAAGTTTGTTTCTGTGGTACGTAAATTCACATCGCTCGACGGATTGGTTTGAAATTTTTCTCAAGTATAAAAAACGACATAGAGAAGACCGTAAAAATTGCGATAACACAGCACTACAAAGAAAAATGAAGTTTTTTTTTAGTTTAGGTTAGGCACTGTGATGCAAAATTTTCCTATGCGTGAAACAAATTTGTGATTTTTTTAAATGGATACTATGGTCCAATCGGATAAACTTCGGTTATGTGTGTTAGAGAAATACAGGGTTGTCCAAATTAAACTTCCCCAACTCAGAGGCCTGTGCAGGATGCTGTATGGGTCATAATGTGATGAAATTTTGAAAACAGACACTTCAGATCACGGGCTCGTGATTTATTTAAAAAAAATAGTAGAAGAAGTTGACGATAGGTGGTGCTGTCCAAATTAAACTTCCCCAACTCAGACGCCTGTGCAGGATGCTGTATTGTATGGGTCATAATGTGATGAAATTTTGAAAACAGACACTTCAGATCACGGGCTCGTGATTTATTTTAAAAAAATAGTACAAGAAGTTGACGATAGGTGGTGCTGTCCAAATTAAACTTCCCCAACTCAGACGCCTGTGTAGGATGCTGTATGGGTCATAATGTGATGAAATTTTGAAAACAGACACTTCAGATCACGGGCTCGTGATTTATTTAAAAAAAATAGTACAAGAAGTTGACGATAGGTGGTGCTGCAGATCAACAAGACGTTCTACAGATGTTCTATATGTGTGCCGTGGCCAAATAGGGCATATCAACAGCACGAGAAACAGTTGGCACACTGACAACACCATGTGGCGATTGGCTAGTGGCGTCCGCGACGCCAAATCAACGTCTTGTATGCGTGCAGAATCCACAACATGTCGTCCTCTACCTGCTGAAATTCCCAGCTGTCCGGTTCTTTCGAGCTTCTTCATCATGTCTCGTAAAGTGCGTGGGTGTCATTGGTTCTCGGCATAAGTTCTTCAGCCGATGGAATGCTCTGATCGCAGAACAGGAGTTCTCGTCATTCTGATAGAAAAGTTTCACTAACAGAGCTTTTTCTTTCCAAGTCGTCATTGTGCATCAGCGAGCTGGAAACAACTGCCTTTGCAGCGCCTGTCTTCCACTTTTGTAGGGCTCGTCTTTTGGATAAGTGGCGCAGAAGCTTTATTTCTGCAAATCACGTTGGTGCAATATGCAAATTACTAGTGTTACAGCGCCACCTATCGGCAACTTCTTGTACTAATAATTTTTTATTTTTTTTTAATAAATCACGAGCGCGTGATCTGAAGTGTCTGTTTTCAAAATTTCATCACATTATGACCCATACAACATTTTTCACAGGCCTCTGAGTTGGGGAAGTTTAATTTGGACAACCCTGTATGTATGTTTTCTCAGGCCTCTCAATTGGTCCTCTTTTTTTAAAATTCCTACCTCTATAAATAATAGAGTAAAATGTTCTGCTTCTTCAACAGTTGTTAAAATGTTCTTTTAGATGTTAAGGTTTCGTCTAACAAGCCATTAAAATACTAGGCTATATAAATAAAACTTTGATGAAGGTAGGAATTTATAAAAAAGAGGACCAATTGAGCGGCAGTTTTCTCCAGTACGGGGCCCCACCAGTGTTATAGTGCCTAGCGCACTGAACTGAGAGACGGAAGGTGCTTGATTCGAAACCAGGTCGCGTCTGCCGACATAAACGTTTGGGGTTTTCCGTGGTTTCCTCCGAAACTTAGCGAACATACGGGTTAGGACCCCTTAGAAAGACCCCCCACGGAGGACACCCCATCACTCTGCCTAAAGACCACGAGTAGCTAATCGGCCGTAATCCCACAAACAAATAACAATCAAAATTCTCCAGTGCGAAGAACGGCTACTCAGCAAGTTAACAACTAAAATAATTAAGAGTTTTATATAAAATTGGCACTTTGTATTAAATTCTATACTTTGAAGGTTCATTGTAGCTTTAATCGTTAAAATTATCCTGACTGCAATATGCTATCAAAATCTATGTAGAATTGCGATTACTAGCTCACCATTTTCGTACACTTTTTTCTTTCTTTCTTTCTAATGGTCGAGTCCGCTACCGAATATCGGCTTACCCATTATTAGGGTCGGAGATGTTGGCCATTTAATTAAGGGGTGTCTAGTAGGCAAGAAAATGTTGTTCCTTATGAATATTCTACTAATTTGGAACCAATTCCTGGTTAGAGACTTAGCACTTGAATCGGCACCCCCAGAGGTATCGTTTGAACATAGAGGATATCGAATCCACGACAGATTTTACGTGAAACCAGCTACCTTCAGCGTACGTGGTAGCACAGCAGTCCTATCGAGAGAGTCACCCTCCCAAGTAGGTGCCGCGTCACTTATTTCGGTGTTCTTATTGGAGCCGACTAGGCCAATGCGATACACTTTTCGTACAATGTTAACGTATTGATTTATCCATTATGCAATAATTACATTAAAAGTCCATTCAATTAAATTGTTTAAATTATATCTAAAATAATTGAACTCCTTGTTTGCTTTTCTCCTAGAGATCTAATCACCGAAGTTTTAAAGTCCTCTGATGAATCTCCCATTCGCACTCTGTCGGAAGACGAGATGCAAAACCTCCTAGTCGACTGCAAAGAAATCAACTTGCGAAGAAGGAAACGGAAGCCGACAATCCTGTTCTGAGGGCAATTTCGCCGCGTGGTGTTTCGGAGGACAGGAACGAGTTGTTCCGAAGAAGATCGAACACTCGGCAAACGGAAGCTCCGGGGCGAGTAGCAGACAACAGAGAGCTCGAGGACGACCCGACTTGGAACGAAACAGACTCATCGGTGCCTACAACTACGATGGTTATGACGGTATGCCTGTCATATTTCCAGGTAAAACACTAATTTTAGTCTTGGTTGCTTCTGTAACAAACAGATACGGGAAAATCAATGACCAAAGACATCTAAGGCCTTAAAACACGAACAAAATTTTGAGCAATTTGGTTGCCGCAACTAGTTGCGGAAACCCTGGAAGTCGAAGCTACAGGGCGACTTATAGCTAAACGGATGCGTGCAAAAATATTCTTTTCGTTTAAACATCTATGTCTACTAATTTTCATGGCGATCAGTTGAACGGTTCTGAAGTTATTGGTTTGAAGTGACATCTAGTGGCAAGTTGTAGCAAAATGGATAACGCCAAAATATTCTCCGTGTTCGAATATCTATCTATACCAGTTTTCATATAGATCAGTTGAACAGTCTTTATATGCTGCAGCTCCATCAATAGACAAATTGACTATCAATAGAAAAAGTAAGAAGTTGATACGTTGCAGCGCTATCTATTGAGAAGTTAAAGTAATGATGTGCTACAGCACAATGAAGTAGCTATTTATAGCAAAATGGATAACACGAAAATATTCTCCGTGTTCAAGCATCTAGCTATATCAGTTTTCATAGAGATCAAGGCATCGCTGCATTGGCATCTAATGGCGAGTTAAACTATTAATGCATTGCAGTGTCATCTAGAGTGTCATTTAGTAGTGAATAACACCTAAATGAATAGTTAGAATGTATTCTCCGTGCTCAAATGTGTAAGCATAAAAATTTTTATGGCGAATGGTTGAACTGTATAGAAATTGGCGGCAAGTTATAGCAAAACGGATAGCGTAAAAATATTCTCCATGTTCATATATCCATGTGTACCAATTGTCATCAAAATCGGTTAGCCGGTATTTTCACAGCAAGCTCTTAAACAAAATAGAATTCGGCGTTCTGCAGCACCATCTAGCGGCAAGTTATAGCAAAATGGATAGTGTAAAAATATTCTACTTCTTCAAATATCCGTGTGTACCAATTTTCGACAAAATCGGTTGAATGTTATTTTCATAGCAAGCGGTCGAACGGAATAAAAATCGACGTTCTGCAGCGCCATGTTACAGCATAGTGGATAAAGTAAAAATATTCTACCTCTTCAAATATCCGTGTGTACCAATTTCCATCAAAATCAGTCGAATGGTACTTCCATAGCCAGCGGTCGAGCGGAACTAAATTCAATGTACTGCAGCGCCGTCTAGCGGCAAGTCATGGTAAAATGGATAGTGTAAAAATATTCTCCGTGTTCAAATACGTACCAATTTTCATAAATATCGTTTGAACGATATTTTCATAGCACGCGGTGGAACGGAAGGGAAATCGATGTTCTGCAGAGCCATCTAGCGTCAAGTTACAGCAAAACGGATAAAGTAAAAATATTCTACGTCTTCAAATATCCGTCTGTACCAATTTTCATCTAAATTAGTTAAACGGTTCTTGCAGAGCAAGAGGTCGAACGGAATACAATTCGACGTTCTGCAGCGCCACCTAGCGAAAAGCTAGAGGAAAATGGATAGCATAAAAACCTTCTCCGTCTTCAAATATCCATAAATAGCAATTTTCATCAAAATTGGTTGAATGATATTTTCATAGCAAGCGGTCGAACGGAATAGAATTCGAGCGCCACCTAGCGGCAAATTATACGAAAATGGATTGCGTAAAAATATTCCCCGTGTTCAGATATCCGTAGGTACCAATTTTCGTCAGGGTAGGTCAAACGGTATTTTCATAGCAAGCGGTTGAATAGAATTCGACGTTCTACAGCGCCACCTAGCGGCGAGCTAGAGGTAAATGGATAGCATAAAAACCTTCTCCGTGACAAAAGACTTAGGTGTACCAAATTTCATGGTGATTGGTCCAACGGTTTTGAAGTTTTGCAACGTCATACAAACTACCCACAAACATTCATTTTTATATATATAGATAACACATCGAAATTGCTAGTACCAGAACACTCTAGAATATTCAAATAATTTGTTCCTTTTCACTTGTCAAAATAACTTGAATTTGTTCCAGGTAAAATGTTTCGCAGACGATAATTGCTTGAGATTCAGTTTTCCTGCTGATATGGCAACAGACGATAAACATTAAATTTTAATATTTTATTGGAGTTGAAATTCAGAAGTTCTCATGAGTTAGAAAAGGACAGATATATGTTTTTTTCACATTTTCGCCACCCACAACCACCCACTTCCACCCACCGCGACCAAACTCCCTTACTTTCACCTTGAGACCAAGGGGTATTTACCACCCCAACGGGAAGTTAATTCGAGTTGGTGGTGATAGAGAAAACCCTGTCTTTACAAACGAACATTAGCATTTTATATATATATTAAGATTGGCACTTTGTATACTTTGAAGGTTCATTGTAGCTTTAATCGTTTAAATTATCCTGACTGCAATATGCTATCAAAATCTATGTAGAATTGTCATTACTAGCTCACCATTTTCGTACACTTTTTTCTCTCTTTCTTTCTAATGGTCGAGTCCGCTATCGAATATCGGCTTACCCATTATTAGGGTCGGAGATGTTGGCCATTTAATTAAGGGGTGTCTAGTAGGCAAGAAAATGTTGTTCCTTATGAATATTCTACTAATTTGGAACCAATTCCTGGTTAGAGACTTAGCACTTGAATCGGCACCCCCAGAGGTATCGTTTGAACATAGAGGATATCGAATCCACGACAGATTTTACGTGAAACCAGCTACCTTCAGCGTACGTGGTAGCACAGCAGTCCTATCGAGAGAGTCACCCTCCCAAGTAGGTGCCGCGTCACTTATTTCGGTGTTCTTATTGGAGCCGACTAGGCCAATGCGATACACTTTTCGTACAATGTTAACGTATTGATTTATCCATTATGCAATAATTACATTAAAAGTCCATTCAATTAAATTGTTTAAATTATATCTAAAAATAATTGAACTCCTTGTTTGCTTTTCTCCTAGAGATCTAATCACCGAAGTTTTAAAGTCCTCTGATGAATCTCCCATTCGCACTCTGTCGGAAGACGAGATGCAAAACCTCCTAGTCGACTGCAAAGAAATCAACTTGCGAAGAAGGAAACGGGAAGCCGACAATCCTGTTCTGAGGGCAATTTCGCCGCGTGGTGTTTCGGAGGACAGGAACGAGTTGTTCCGAAGAAGATCGAACACTCGGCAAACGGAAGCTCCGGGGCGAGTAGCAGACAACAGAGAGCTCGAGGACGACCCGACTTGGAACGAAACAGACTCATCGGTGCCTACAACTACGATGGGTTATGACGGTATGCCTGTCATATTTCCAGGTAAAACACTAATTTTAGTCTTGGTTGCTTCTGTAACAAACAGATACGGGAAAATCAATGACCAAAGACATCTAAGGCCTTAAAACACGAACAAAATTTTGAGCAATTTGGTTGCCGCAACTAGTTGCGGAAACTCCTCCTGGCAAGTCGATGAGCATACAGGGTTGCCATAATAAACAAACTCTGTTGTGTTCACAAACGCCAACGATTCGCCGAATTGCCGAATTGGCGATTGCTAGAGCATGTAATTACAGGTAGCATATCGCCTCAGCAACATTTTTAAATTATTTGGGGTCATGCGGGTTCCATAAATGTGTAATTTAACTAATGTTCTACATGCCCCAAAAGAGACATTTTTTCTTCGCTCATCACTACGATCGGCATCGCTGAGTCTTCCGCCATTTTGTAACGTAGAAATCGGAAGCACAACGATTGGTTGGGATTCTAGCAGCCAGCAATATTTTCGTCTCAGTACGAAAAAGTTGGAGTTGACCGTTCCTAAGGTAACCGAGGGAAATTTCCAGGAAAGAGGCTTTCGCAATTGATTGCGCCACCTAAATTGTTCGAAATTTTGTTCCTGTAATAAGGCCTTAATTTATACAATTGAAGATCTTGTATGGATTTTTTTATTGCTAGATTTTTAAATACGTTTTAAATCATCATTTAATTGTGAATTACGCACCTCGTTTCGGTTTTGTGTTATGGCAAGCTTACACGAGGGATATCTGCCAACGGGGGTAGATGCATTGATCGGAGGATTTTTCAAGGGGTTCTAACGCGTATTCACGTTACATCTGGAGAAAACCGCTGAAAACTCCAATCCATTAGATCGATGGGCACGCGATAGGCCCGAGCCTGGGACCTTCACACTTCAGCCATCTATCATGTTCAGTGTCTTTATACACTTTGCCATGGTGGGGCCAGTTACTCACCTACCAGGATGTTATGGCTAACGCACTTTATGATGACAGACAAACATACACATACAAACATTTTTGTTCTGCAGAGTAAGTCAATAAAATGCCATAAATCTAAATCACATCATTTTTTTTTTTTGGCGTGAATACATTTTTTAATGTTCTTCCATAGTGGGTGGCAATACAAAAAACTGATAACAAAATCGGGGGACACAGTTTGATGTTGCAGTTACATATGTATCATCTACTTTCAAAATTTAATTAAACCACTCGATAGCGAAAGGATAAAAAAATTTGTTACGTTGAGTGAGGACTGTGACGTATCGCTTGCGACGGATGGAGAAGGACAGCCATTCGCTGCCCGTTTTTCTGCGTCACGTTTGAGGCCGTTTCGCTGCGTCACGTAATGTCCGTTTTGTATAGATTTTGATTCGGAGAAGCTAGAACGCTCGTTTATACTTCAATCGTCAGCTCTCGTCAAGATCTACCGATTGCGCATGCAAAACATTAATGATAAATAGTTATAGTGAATATACAATGAAATTAAATAATGCAATGTCGCCCATACTCGTTGAAAAGCCACTACACAAATCGTGATGGTCGGAAGACTTTAATGTCAATGTCTCACGGGACCGCTCGTTGCCCGACTTCAACCTCAGAGAGTTTAATGTGCCTTGCATTGAAAAAAATAAATAAATTTCCTTGATTACAGCACAGTGTGTGGGTAAACATAACGCCAACACGTTGTTCACGTGACACGACTGTGTCAATTCCTTGTATAAGGTTCTTCGTGATTGGCTTATCAACATCACTACGTCATTTCGTGAGTGGATTTACAACACACAGTCCTGTATTCCAAAGCTGCAGCACCTGTGCTGTATTATTTTACCGCAGTATGTGTGTTAAAGTGACAGGCATTTCTTACAGCGTACATCGAAACTTCTCCAACAACGGTAATACCTGTATTGATTTAACATTTACCAGAAAACTCGATGTATCGTGTATGCCGTTTGTTTCGTACTTTCCGTATCACAGACCTATCATTAAAAGTTATAACACAGTAATTATTTGTTTACTTGATTTCTTTACTGAACCCGATGAAACTCAAAGAAAGTATTACTCGTTACGAACATGTATTCAAGCAAAACACACGGCCGTGACCAAGACAGACTCATACCCGTTTTTTTATTATTTTTTTATTTTTTTTTAAGGTACTCATTTTACAAAGCGCATTCCATAAAAACTGAGAGTAAAATAATAAAAAATCAAGAAATATATTTACAGCAAAAAATAAATCATTCTTTTTAAAAATATCTTCTGTCAGATGATATGCAACGGTCCCATCGTTCAACCCACTTTTCAAAACAAGTAGAGAAGCCCTTTTCTGGAAGCTGCTGCAAAGAACCCTCCACTGCTGATATAACTTAAGAATCTGTGTTAAATTTTCTGCCATAGAGCTTCTCCTTCAACGTCGGAAACAGCCAGAAATCGCATGGTGCGAGATCTGGACTGTAAGGGGGATGGGCATGATTTTAATAATGCATTTACTAAGATATTGCTGAACAGAAGTAGCGACATGTGGGCGAGCATTATCGTGATGTAATGTCCAATGTCCAATTCCCTACCAGTTCATCTCCATTTCTGTAGGGCAAATAAAACAGTTCTTTAAACAAGTACAGAACTAGGAAAATAAAATCGTCTGCTACGTTTAGAATTTTGTATAAACGTACAGTTAACAGTTTGAAAAAATCACCTGCACTTCTATTTTTTAGTTTCGCGGTGTTGCCACTGCGTAAAAAAATAACTCTCAGTTTTTATGAAATGCCCTTTGTAGCTTGCTCTTGAAAATCAGAAAGAGGCGCCTGATCCTTTCAAATGTAGTGCTTTCTTGCTATGCAAACAGTCAGTTTCGGATTTCATTCCTGAGGAGAATCCAGAGTTGCTAACGACTGCTGCGATATCTGTAAAAAGTAGCCAATGCGTAGATGCATTCCATTCCCTGACCTGGGCCATATTTGTATCATAGGGGATACTTTCAATATTTCGTAATTAAATTTGACACATTAAATCCTAGAGGATTGAGTGGTGAAAAAGTATGGTGTCGGCAACTCTGGGCTGACACTATACTACTCTTATCTGGTAGTATACGTTGAAGATGAGGTAAAAAGGTTGAATTTTGTCTCTAGACAAATATGCACTTTCCGCAGTCGTTATTGCCTATTCTAAACAAACAGCGGTTTTTCCTTGATGATTTTTATAAAGTACTTTAAATAATCACCAAGTTTACAGAAAACTTTTGTCATACGAATACAAACAGAATACTTGAGACGCATCTCAAAATATGAGCTTTCAATATTGAAACATAAAAGCATTGCTTCACTCTTTTAACAGCAAACTTTCTCACCAATTTCTTAGTACCGAATTTTTCATGGTTCATTTGACTAATAATTTAAAAAAAGATTTAAAGAAAATTGCCTGGAAATTTTTAAGTTAATATAAGTTCATTTTATCTTAATTTAACCGCCCTTTTTTTTAATAGGATCGAAAAAGTTATTTTTCCCTTTTCCATCTGCCCCCATTACTTAAATCTTCTTTTCCTGTTTTACAGGCACAAAATGGTGTGGAGCTGGAGATTTAGCGGAGAATTACGACGACCTAGGGCGTTACGACGACACCGACCGATGCTGCAGAGCTCACGATTTGTGCAACGATACCCTAGCGCCAGGAGAAACGAGGAATAACTTGACTAATAAGTCGAGTTTCACAAAGTAATAGTGATAGTATTAATGAAAGAATAACTACAAATCCATGCGTTGCTTCGGTAAAATTTTCCTAAAAGCAATCCCTCACGTAGGGCACTCCAGATAAAAAAATACAAAAACAGTCAGTCGTAGGACTGCACGTCAGAAGTGAAAACTTCTTGGCAAGCTTTCTAAAATTTATATTTATGCAGTTAAGCAGGTTTTTAAACATTATAGTATTTTTATTAACAACAAAAAAAATATGAACGCTCATTCACATTTCATACATTTGAAATTGTTTCTACAAATTTTTAAATAATTTTTTTAAGGCTGTAAGGGTATCTCACATTTATTTATGATATTCTCACAATTTCACATATTCTTGTACGTATGTACACATTTTAATGCAATGGTCACTGGATAAACATTGGAAATTTCTGATTTTTTAATTTAATTACATTTCAAATTTCGAGCTCGATTTGTGTGCACATTTAAAATTTTTAATGAGAGAGGGAATGCGTGCACAGGCCACAACGTGTCACAGCTGGTATATGCGTACTGTATACCTAAGCCAGCGGTTCTCAATCTTTTAACGTCGTGACCTCCACCCCCCGCCCCCACAACAAAGGCTAACTTACAGTGGAGACCCCGCTCACATTTTTCAGCATACATTCAGTTTTTTAATCTTTAACAATGAACATTTAGTCGAATTTTCTAAGAATGTTATCAGTAACGAATTGAATCAGCTACGAATGTTTTTCTTCAAATGTTATCAGTAAAGTTAGAATGAACGTATTAAGCGAAAATGGATATATTTTTGAGTAAAATGAGAATAAATAAGATGATTTTTTTATAAACATGCATCACGACGTGATCGTTGGTTTCTCTCGCAACTGCCCCAGCAAACATCTGCGTCCCCCTTGGGGGTTGCGCCCCACAGGTTGAGAAACGCTGACCGAAGCGATACACATTTTTCTCCACGTGTTGGATTTTGTTCGATTTAATCCATAATTATGTACGTGAATTTATTAATTATCAATAATTATGTACTTACGTTGTAATGAGCAGTATTCCTATTTATTTGTAATGAATGATGATGAATTTATAATTCGAATTCAAATGCACTGTGGTATAACACTTATAATTCAAAAAATGTACAGTGTATAGTTATTAACATTCTTCACATTATCAAAGTAACTTTATTGCACACTAACTATATAAGTATCCTAATTAAGTGCAGTTTTTTAAATAAATAATCGAAAATTATAGCACCTATCCAGCTAGAAAAAGTCTACACTTTTTTTTGCAAAAACATAGATTGTACACAATTTGTACATAAAAGTGGATATTTGTCAATATTTTGAAAGTCTACACTTGTGCAAATTATATGCAGCTTTTATGCATACTAAAACAAAAATTTACTCAATTTGAAACGATTTTCAGAAAAATCTCAAAATTTCTCAAAATATTTTAAAAATCCGACGCCTGTAGCTTAAGCTGGGTGATCACCTATCATGTCACCAAATTTCATTTCTTTCGCTTTAGTCGCTTTTACGTGATGTGCGAACAAAAGTTTACACAGTTTGAAATAAATTTCTGAAAATCTCAAAATCTAATGAATTTTTTTAAAAATTCGAAGCCTATAGTTGAGTGACTAGCTATCATATGATCAAATTTTATTTATTCGCTTCAGTCAGTTTTACGTGATGTGCGAATAAAAGACGCGTCACATACAAAACCACAGACAGACAAACTTTTTTTTTACGGTCGCACTGGGGGGTCCCAAATGCTTTAAACGGATAAAAATCGCAAAATTTTTTAATACCAAGAAATGTACAGGCAAAGTCTAATTTTATTTATTTAGACATATAAAAGTTGCCATTCCGAAATTGAAACAACAATCACTTCAAACTTTAGTCCCTTCATCCCGAGTCGAACCCATCTGGTGGTTAGATCGCTCACCTACCACGCCTTGGGTCCATGGTTCGATACCAGTTGTCGAAGCTAGAAGGACACAGTTTAAAACTAACGTGAAATTTTTACGTATGATAACCAGTACTAAAATTCAAAGAAAGGAGGAAGAAGTCCCAGCTGCCAAAAGTCAGCGTAGCTATGACGTCACCATCCACTTTTTCCCCAGTATGTATCTGAGCGTGACAGTTAGGCGAATTCACTGATTTTTCTCCATCCCAAAAATGCCCAACGCGCCTAAAGAAGTTTTCACTTCCAAAAAAGAAGCAAATTCAACATTTGACGATCCCTCTCCGCTATTTTTGTGTTTGCCATACTTTGAACATAAATAAGAGACTTGGTGAAAATGTACTGAATAACCTTTCTTGTTGATCTAACCCTTTCTAAAGTGCATAAAAGTAAGGCTGAAGGTAGAGGTTTTCGTTGAATTCAACCGAATGGGAAAACTTTGGAATGGGATTTTCTCGGAATAAGCAATTGTTAAGTTCGTCGTTTTACCTGAAGCTCCTATCTTCGTTGAATTCCGCTCTTTTATTTATTACCGTCCAAAGTCAAAGATTGGCTCAACAGCCCCTCTGCGGGTCTAAGGTCTGCGCTACCCAACAAGAGACTTCGCGACCATGGGCTCTGGATGCATATGTCTCAGCCAGGTGGTCAGCCTGACGTGAAGCCCCCCAGTGTTTGACCCCAAGCAAGCCAAGTCCTCATTTTATCTACCCACTCAATGGATGAAAAGCTGAGTCAACCTTGCCCAGCCTGGGATTTGAACCCCGGACCTGTGGGACGGCAGCGCGGTGTGCTAACCATTACAACACTGATCATTGCTCGTAACTGCGCACTGATCATTGCACAACATTGATCATTGCTCGTAAAAGTTGACTCGCGCTAAATTCGAGGTTGAAATATAGGACTTTTCTAATTTTATACACAAAAAATTTCGGGGTCGCGTTATATTCGAGCCAATACGGTAAATCGTTTAAAAGTAATTGTATGATTTTTTTAAGAAAGGAAATGTACTCTCTCTTTTCTTGATTTATTTAAAAATATAGTTTTTCTTCAAGTAAAAAAAAATGGTTTAGTTAAATTTATGCTTTATTTATTATGCTGTAATTATTAATTAAATTTTAAATGGAGCTAATATTTTCTACAAAAATAAAATGTTTTTGCTGTTCATTCATACATATGGATTAAAATCGATTAAAATTTATTTAAATGCTTGGTAATGATCTTAATCGTCAGTGTTCGGAAAGTCGAGTGGAGTCACTCCAGATTTTTTTTCATAAAAACAAGGCTGAGCGCACGGGAGGGAAGACTTATACATCCTAGGCGGCAAACTTTCTAACGCCGACATCGATTCTCAATCACTCATAGTTGTTTCAGTCGCGAGTCTACCTTATATCACGAGTACTAATTGTGTTAAACATTTCTTTTTTCTATATTAGGTTGAGTTGTGAGTGCGACGAAGAGTTCTACAACTGTCTCGACAAAGTGAACAGTGTCCCGTCCAACACAATAGGCAACATGTACTTCAATCTTCTGAGGCGAGATTGCTATGCGGTGGATTATCCTACCACGAACAAGTGCAAAACCTACAGATCGTAAGTAGTATGTTTTCCAAACATCCATAAAGCAGGGGTTGTAGCAGCAAAGATAAATCGCGTTCAACGCATTGATTTCAAAACACTTACGAATGCAATTTTATGTACGCATATTTCTCAACATTTGTTACAAATCATTTCCCTTGTTTGCAAGGAATATTTTTTATTGATATATTGATAAACATTGTTAAAATTTGTCAACAGCAAGTGCAATAAAGTATAGCATTTGTATAATAGTAATAACTCTTTTCTAAATACATCAACTCCATTAAAAAATAACACTTAAGAAGTAAGCTTTGTTTAACACTTTTTTTTTAATTAAACTGCAATCTTGGGTATTATTTAAAGATACATATTTATTTTACCATGAACCGAAGAGCGACTATGGCTGTCTAATTGTCTTATGAACAACAACAAAAAGAAAGTGACTTGAATTTCTTCAAATTGAAATTGTAGATATGTAAAACAATTAAGTTTGATGAAACTTTCAACCGTTTGGTGGGTTTAAAATAACATTGTATAATCAACAAAATAATTTTGTTAAGTGACCCATGAACACACAAATTAACAAAGAAATTTTGTTGATTCGAACAAATTTGGTTGATTTTAACCAAATAAGCCATTAAAGCAAACAATTTTGTTAAATTAACAAAACATGTGTTTATCTTAACCAAATGGTTAGATTATATTGACAAAATTGTTTTGTTCATTTAACAGATATTTCGTTGACGCTATTTCAACCGGAAAAAATTTTGTTGGTTTAACAAAATTTTTGTTGATTCAACAAAACACTTTCTTTTTTCCAGTGCATTAATTTTAAAACGCTTAAAGCAGAGGAACTTCTCTAAACCATTCTAACAACCAGCGCCGGTTTTGCCATATGGCCAAGTGCATCGCACACGAACGGCTGAACAGGGTGACCAAAGTCTACTCACTGCTTTTATTTTATTGAGTGTGTATCAATTTTGCACCGCATAACTGAAAAGTTGCTTTGTATTTCATAGGTCTTTTTTTTTTTCATTTTTAAGATCTATTTTCTTTATCAGGACACCCGTTAATTCTTATACTAAGAACGCAATTTTGTTTTCCTGTACACTGATACGCATTACTTGACATGTCTTGTCAAATAACCCATTTTTCTCCACGTATATTTCCCTTTATTATGAACAAAGAAAAGTTTAATCTTTGCACCATATTTATGACTGTTGACTTTATTACTTACTAAATAGTGTGGCCGGATTTCTAGATTACCCCCTGCAAACAACTCTGTCCTTAAGACTAAGAATGGTATTATTTTGTGTATCTCCAATAAAAGTGCTTATTAGTGCTAGATGCGTCTTTTCAATGGTATAAGGCCATAGCAACAGCAGATGTAGACTTATGAGCAATCGAAGCACATTTTTGTGCAGTTAGCTCCTAGAATTGGACAGAGAAATCGAATAAAGATAAACACTGCATTACATCTATAAACTGTTAATTACTCGAAATTATAACTATTTAGGAAAAATTAATCATGCCATTGATTGAGTAATTTGCATGGGCGACTGATATATAGTTTATCTCGCGAAAACTTGGAAATTATCTAGAGAATTGAATTCAATTTCTACGGGGTTTTGGGTATACATGCGCTATACTAAACGACTAAATTTGAGATTAAATGGGAACGAAAACCCCAAAAACATTTGAGATCCCCGTAAAGTCATTTATTTAATAAATGCTTTATTTCAATAATAATGATGTAAGCTGCGATTTTATGATTTGAGAGTTTCAGAAAGTTCAGTTAGTTCGGTAGACTATTTATTCGCGACCAATTCACTCTAAATCTTGACTATATTCCCCAAATTTTCAACGGGGACTAAAACAACTCTTTATGGTGTGAAAAGCATACAATATCATCGTGATTGCTGGGGAAAGGTGGCCGTAAAAAGGTGTACTTTAAAAGAAACACAGTGTTTTTAAGTGAGTTATTTTACAAAATATGCCAAACACTCGGGAAATTTCTACATGCACAAATTAGAGATAATGTGCACTGCCTTGAAAAGTAACCTCCACAAAAGTTGCAAAAGGCAGCAAGAAGTCCTAATGCCTCTGGTGAAAGAATATATAAATTTTCCAAGCACATTAAAAATCTATTCTGTCGCATAAATGTAATTCCAAATACAATCTGATAATACTGGACAGAGAGAGAGCATCGCAACTCGAAAGCTATTTGTGGGTTATTTTTATTATTTATTTACCCTAACTCTAATGGTTGTTCTTCCTTGCTCTTGAACAGGTTACGTTACTGATCTATTGACCTTGTGTCCAGTACTATGACCAAACGACACTAATGTACTTAATCCTTCCTAATTAGATTTAGTATGGGGGTTTGGGGGAGGGGGGTGGGGTGGTGTGGGTGGCGTTTCAAACCAAAAAAGCATTATTATGCTTCAAAATTTTAGCACTGAATTCATCCTTTTTACTTTTCGCGCTCACGTTTTTTTAGTAAAAAGTTTGAGGACCCCTGCTGGTAGAAACAATTTAGAGATCTTCGCTCGCTGCGTCGCTCATCTTTGAAGGGAGTTTGAGACAGGTCTAAAAAATGAGTACTACCTCTTGGTAGACATGTCAGTGTGAGTTATGGATTTCACCAACTGTATCAAGTTTTATGTACATACTGAGTGAATTAATAAAAGTGTACGTCATCCAGTTGATAATCCTGGGTTTAGATGTTTTTAATCCCATGTTGGTACTTTCACCTGACGTGCACAATCCACTGTTTGCTCGGTCGTGCAAGCCCTCTACTAGCACGAAGTTCCACTCTAGAATACTGGAATAAGGCCGAGGAAATGATCAGAGCGCCTGTTTACATTTTCATCTAGCCTTCACTCTGATGAATAAATCCGGTCCTGGACAGCTCTTTTAATCTTGAAGTTGGTCGGAATCAAATTGTTCATCGTTCTTCCTCTTTTGATGAACTCACGTGAAAGGTAATGTAACCATCATTTTGGATGATACTAAAGAGTAAACACCATAGTGATAAGCTGTGAAGGAGCTTTAACCCCTTGAGGCGCTACCCTTTCCCCAATCTGGAAAAAAGGCAGCCGTTGAGCCATCGGCTAGACTTAACTACCAGCAATATGGCGGAAAGCGAAAACGCCCATCCGTACTCACAGATCTTAGAGACCCCCTATTTTGACGACAGCCGCGGTCGCAAAAAAGGGTCATATTTTGAACTAAACGTCCATCGTTTGGTTATTCCCAGAGTGGAACTGCGCGTTAAAAAAGGTTAAGATATGTGTCTTCATAATGAAATTCTCAAGTTGTTTGTCTATATTACAGATTCCTGATGATTTACCTGTTCCGAGTAACGAAAGAATACGTTCGGGAACATACGTACCAGTGGTAAAAGCATACAAACATAACAAAATATTACCGATGCCCGGACCACTGACTGTGAATCTACATTTTAAATTTCACTGTATAAATGCACCTGTTCTTTTCCTTAATATATGTTCAGTGAACTATCAAAGATGCAACACAACTGAAGCAATACATCATAAAAACACACTGTGATTTTATATTCTTCTTGTAATAGTTTTTTAGAAATTAGTATGTGCATTTTGTAATAAATAAATAATACATTTGTGATGTACAGATGTAAAATAAGTACAAAGTGAAAAAGCTCAAACTGACAATGTGCATTTTATTAAATTATTATTTTTAGATTAATATTATTATTATATACATGCTTTTTGATTAATCCGTATTTTTGTAACTGAACGAAACAAGATTATCATCTATCATTTATTATTTCGACTTAATATCAAAGATTATTGCACATACAGTAAAAAAAAAAAGAAATAAGTAAAAAATAAATTTCTTATCATCAAAGCTAACAATAATGATGTGATAAGTATATTTTTATGTTTTATGACGAATACAAATGTGCTTTCATTTAACCACAGCTGAAGATAGTCATTGTCAAGCGTCTAGCACGTTTCTTAAGCTGGAACAATTAAATGATTCAAAGTAAACACCACATGCAAAGTGCCATGAAAAAAATGCATAAATCTAGCACTAGGTGTTGTTCTACTATGTCCGTGAAAAGTTGTTATTGCAATCTCGTAAAAACAGCACCGAGAAAAGAGGCAAAGAATTTAATACATAGTTTAGAATATTTTTTTTGTGTGGTGTGTGGTGCGTTAATCTAGAACGAATGTTTTAAAAGTGTAAGGTACACATTTTTAGATACTTCCAGATTCTTTAGAACGCTGAATACGTGTATACACAGAGAGAATTAGCAGGTGTTTGAAGCACAATACCAAGTTGATACAAGATAAGAAAACTGCTAGCAATGTCGACGGAAAATATATCGTATAAATAAGAAAGGTAATAACTTTGATGTTTTTCCATCTGGATTCGGTACAGAAAAATATAAATATTTGGAAAATTGCTTACTAACACGAGGTGAGTTTTCTCATTTTATTTATTTCTATTATTCTAAAACTGGTTTTCATATCAGATAACCGGTAAGACAACGATCGGATTAAAAATACATGATCGCACTGATTTCATTGAATCAGAAATTAAACTTCCAGACTGTCCTTTCAAAAAGTGAAAGAAATACTGACAGTTATTAAAATAAACAAATAACAGTAAGAAAATTGAAAATCTCTTTCGTTCACAAATCTGTACCACATTCTTAGAAGCTGTAAACCTATGAGATCCGCTTGATCTACTGACCGTAGTTTAAAAGGTACAGTAGATCTCTATAATTTCGAGGTGATGGGACCGCTTGCCTCCAAATTATCGAAATCATAAAATTTCAATTTAAAAAAAATTATATCGTAATAACACAATGTTTGTAATTTCAAGTGCATATACTAAATGAAAATGAGAGTGACTTACCTCGAGTTATAAGCGAAAATCATAAATTCAATAAACAAATTAAGTGATAATAAAACCATTTTCTTCTTTGATTCCATGCATGTATTAGTGAAAAATGTAGTAATATATTTTTACATGAACTGATGATTAGTAAAGGTTAATTATATCGAAAAATATAGGGCCAATTGTTTTTTTTGTAAAAACACTGACACTGTTTCCGAGCGGGTATAAAATAAGGTGCCTTGTTCGTCAAAGCAGCAATGACAACACCTTCACAAGACATTCTGTGAGGGCATTTACGGGAGCATAAACACCCGATTTTCTTTGCCATGGGGATTCTCATGTGGTTCCGGGTGCTCCATTTATTTTTAATTTTGTGGCGCCAAGAATAATTCTTTCGCGTGTTTTGTATATGTTGGTCATTATTTGGGAGGCGAGCGCGCGAGAGTGTTTTGTTTTCACCTTGAACTCGGATGTCTTAGTGCACGCGCTCGAGGATCGCGAGCTGAACACACCGTACCGTAAACAAATCTGAAATTGTTTAAATGTTTTTCATTTAACTAGGCCAAGGCCCCCAGACTCTGCACGCTCGCTTTAGTCGTATGAGTGCAATTCAGTGCCCCTAATCAGCTTATTCTAAAAGACATAATTTCAACAGACAAAACCCGAAGGAATGGATCAGATAGAATGTTACTGAGCTAAGCTACACCATTGCTTGTTCTTGCATCTTCATTGGAACAAGTAAAAAATTTAAACTTTCACACGTACAGTAGTAAAACCCCCCTCCCCCTCATAACACGGAAGATATTTTGTTATTAGGAATCCGTGTTGTACGGGTCCTTAGCTAGACTTCCACCTGAGTGCGGACTTGCAGCTTATAATCCGCTGAAAAATTATGTTGCAACCCCCTCAGACGAACACAATGATATGTTATCGTTCTGCCATTCAAAAGTTTTATATTAAGAATAGCTTGCGTGCTAAAGCGTATATAAAATCATACAGTATGTTTCAGCTGTATTGTTAATAATTTAAAACGAATGGACACCTTGCGAATTTGCCACCACAGGCAATTTTCCTTATGTTGGCGACTTGTGTACATGAAAAGTTAATAAAAGCGTACTGAACAGATAGGGATTAGCTGCCACTAATGGGCGACTTTTTCATTATTTGGGCGATTTACACTTGCCTCACAACTTTAATTACTCTTCATTAAGTTACCGGAAAATCCGTTATAATCCAGATTTTTCATTTACATAATGCGTTCAGATTGGAGTACTTATGCACCACAATAACCATCTCGTCGCCTACAATATCCAAATGTGTCTACTGTAACTGCTATAATGGCATGGTTAACGAGCCGCAAATATTTCTACTCGGTAGCAAATATCCAGCTGGACTGAACCGCTTGAAAATAATGCATTTTAATTATTTTCATTTTCAAGATATTAGTTATGCTGTTTTGGAAAAATGGAGTAATCGCTAATTCTAAACTCCTGTTGATCTAAGCGAACTTACTATTGAATATGTCAACTTTGTGAAACACATGTTTGATTACTTATTTTCATATAGTTTTTAATTTTGCGTAAAATGGGAGTGCATTTCTAATCTCAATGGTTTGACAATTTCACTGATACTACATACTCTGAAATTTTTTTTTCGAAAATTACAAGTATTCGATTCGATTTTTCGAAATTTAAGTCAGCTCATCAGGTTCCTCGAAATTTTTTCGAATCTGTGGGCGACCTTAGTCGAAACTTAAATCCCCACGGTTAGGATGAGATCGGCCAACGAAAGCTTTGAGGCGCACGCCAGCGACTATTAACTTTTTTTTAGAATAGAAGATATCCAAATTAAATTTCATTCTTTCTTGAAACACTGGCGATATTTTTCTCAATCGAAAGATTTCGTTTTTGTGTACACAGGTATATCTCATGTCCATGCAAACGATTTATTGTGAAAAAAAAAATGATAATAAACGGTGTAACGACAAGCTTTTTAACGAATTTTGAATCCCTATTGGATGACCTCAATATTCCATTGAAAAGGAGTATTTAGTCACGCAAATGATTTTACATTGTTTTGACTCTCGGAAATAAAATGGTGGCTGATAATACAGTAAAAGATCGCTAAAAAGGAGGGAACGTGTCTTTCTGTTTTTAAAGAACGCAGATTGGCTTTCTATATTTTATATATCATGAAAAGTTTCAAGCGGATCGTGCAAACGCTGAAGAAGTTATAGATTTTTGATGTTAACTTTTTGTAAATTTCACAGCGAATTCTAGATACCTTGGATAACGCTTTGTTGCCAAGAAATTAAGATTTAAAATGCCCAATCGTGGCAATCATTCTTGTTTATTTTTTCAGTTTTTTTATTAGATAACGTCTAAAATAATTCGATTTTCGAAATTTTAAGGTCAGACATTAGTCAGGTTCACTCGGAAGATTTACCCCGAATCTGTGGGCACCTTAGTCGAAACACAAATCCCCACGGTTGTCGTGGATAGAGATAGTCCACGAAGCTATTGACAGCGCCAAGCTGCCGCGACAGTCGCCTTACTTTTTTTTTTAGAATAGATAAGATCATTGTTACCAATTTCTTTGAAATTTCACTACGATATGTGGTCCATTTAAACAGCTTAGATCATGAACTGCTATTTCTATGTAAAGTGAGATTGTTTTAAATGGACAGCTTTCCACTCACTTTTACAATCATACGAGCCAACGAAAATATGTATAGAGCAAACGTTATCAGACTGTCGTTTTTTGCATTGATGATTAACTATTCCCAAAAAGTGTGCCATTCATCGTATTGCTACTTTTTTAGTTTTTTGTGTTACATACTCTTTTGAGGACTGTACCTCTATATAATGTGCTTTATGAACAAACAGTCCCGTCAGACCATTTAGCGAATGTTAATTAAGTTTTTTTTTTTCTAGATTTAATCATATTGATCATGTCAAATTTTCTAACTAAAACTAAAAAGAAACATTTCAAGTGGATATTTTTGGCAATTCTTAATTTCTTTAGATATATGTAAAAAAATGATCAGAAAAAAATATTCTTAAAAATGCTACATTTGCTAAATAGGAGTTACCGAGCTAGAAAAATTAATCTGATTCAGACTTTGTAAAGTTTCTGATGTAGAGTAGTTTTTTTAGGACGACATTTTTTTCAACAGGTTCGCGTTGATTCACGTAGTTTTTCCTTTTTTTTCGAGTAATGACTGCGCAACAAGATGTGAAAAAACAGCGAATATTTCATTCTATAATCGCCATGCAATGGCTTTGTTTCCTTGCGTTTCTTTTCAATGGACAGTTTGAATGCCACCAAAATTAAATACTTCAGTCTTTTAATGCTAAATATTGTTGAAAAGTTATAATTGAAAAAATAACCGTAATCCTTACTATTCATAGAAATATATAGGTCATATAAAATTATATTATGATCACATTTAACTTAATTGTTTAAGACAATCTCTCTTTTCTGAATTTATGAATTTAATTTGATGAAAAAGCCCTCTGTATTTCTGCGATGAGTGATATCTTGTTCATTAGTACAGACATTGCATTTTCACTTTATTTATATTGTTCAATGAAGAGATTTTTGATAATTATATTCCTCATTCCTCTGATTAGTTTAAAATAAGAATGCAAATAATGCATGGACAGAGCAAGAATCCTATATCCAAATTGAGTTAAACAAATATTATTTTTCGTTTTGAAGTTCTCTAACTTTGCTCTAGAGCTGAAAAATTGTTTGCAGTTAATTAAAACTAACAGAAATTTCACGAAGATGATTTATCTTACACAGAGACACGCGTATTCAGTTTTAATTATTACACTTGATGGACAAACCAAGGCTGTACGGTGGCGGGGAGGGATTTTTCTTTTTCAACAAATCATTTCATTTATTATTGCACTGAAGAAAGTAAGATGTCGGTTTTCTTAACTCAGAAACAGAATCCCCGAAATTACTAAACATGTTTCGAGTTATTCATTTACATATTCGGTGATACATTTTTATTGGCTTTCAGTTGTGTGGTTATAGTATATAAAGCTATTCAAATCACTCAAATCCCGTACATTTAGATGATATGAAATAAGTAACTAGCTCTAGGTTATTTTGACTAATGCTACTTTGTTATCAACTAAAGGTGAGTAACTTTCTTATTCGTAAGTCCTTTTCAAGGCCGACTTGTAACTACGTTATGATTTGCCTACAACCGAACCCAACAGATTTCTTTAACCTTGCCCGACCTAACTTGTTCATTGAAAATAATATTTTACAATTGATCTATAACCAAACAATTTTTTCAGAATAAAACGCACGATGTTTATAATACGCCAATCAATTTATAAAACTCTAAATTTTCTCTATGCCATTTACATATATTTTTGTAGCAACAGAAAATTGTTTTACACAAAGGAAAAAATGAATGAACCAAACTCATTCTATAAATTCCCAATGAAATGGAGTGCAACCTTAAACGTTTAGAGGAGCTTGAATCTAAATGTGCCCTCTGGATTCTGCACTTTATATTTTCAAATCGGTCGAGGGATACAACTTACAACACTCCTGTCCCTTGTTCCACACCTCTATTTGTGGGATTTTGTTGCGATACATAGGGTTAATCCAGAATGTAAATATGAAAGCTTATTTGTGTGTTTGTTTGTTGTACAAATTCACATCTTGAAACAGACCGGTTGGAAAATTTGTATAGATATGTAAAAGGATATGAACAAGAGCTTTAGCGACTTTAAAATTTTAAAAATCCACCCGTTCATCAATTTTCGGAAATTTTTCGAAATTTTAAATTCCAGAATGCTCCGCCGATAAAGTAAAAGAATGGACAATATGAGATTTTTTTTCCTGTCAATTATTTGGTGTCACGAGTTTAGAATTGCAATAGATGCCAAATAGACTAATAAGCAGTACACTCGGGAAAAGTACATTCTGAGCTAATAATTTCACATTTCTTGCGAATCCATTTGTCCTAGAATAGCTTTCCGATATTACCCAAATTCTTAATGTTCATCAGCACGAACAATTGATATAAGGATTGCTAGATATGACTACTAAACTGCTCAATTTCTACCTCTTGTTTATTTATTCGAAAAAAAAAGAAAGAAAAAAAAAACATTTCAGACACTGTGCGACCAATCGATTTAAAATGTTACACATATTAAAAAAAAACTAACTTCTTTAAAAAATCTGTATGCCACCAACTTAACATTTATTGTTCAACTTCAAAATATTACAACAACAGACTATTCTCTATTGTATCCCGCAATATTATCGGTGAAAACAACGCACGATGCTCCTTGCTCAGTGAAACAGTCATTACGTAATGATATAAAATAGTTTGAATATCATCCAACTCAACACGGGACCCATTTGCTGTTTGAGGTGTCAAATATTATACATTCATTTCTCAATTTCATGTCATTTAGAGACATGTTGGCACTGTTTCCTATGTTACTGTCTTTTCCCTGTTGTTTCTTTGGTATTCCCATAATGGGCTTCTTCGAAAAAAAAATTCCGGTATATCTGTAAGGATCCTGAATTTTCTCCGCTTCCTACTTTATGTTATATGAGCTATGTTATAAATTAATAATGATATCTCAATTTAAAAATGAATTTTTATTTATCTTTGTAAAACTAAACATTTAAATTTTGATATCCTAATTATCTTGTGCTTTCGTTGAAAGCAATCTTTTAAAATGATATGAAATTAACAGAAATAAAAGAATGATTCACATTAAATTACTTGTACACAAAAAGTAACATTTAAAATAAATATTACATGCAATAATATTATAGTTATATTTAATGAAGTCCCATTAGACCCCTTATGAAATGTTGCATTGGACCCCATACTACATTTGCTTCTCTTGCTGCAAATTAATTATTCACCACTAACACAAAATAATGGTTTAAAATGAAAATCATTCTTTGAATCTTCATGATAACAGAAATTATTGTTTGAAAGAGTTAATAGGGGATCAAACCAAACATTTATTTGATATGAAAAATATAACTTATTTTGATGCCTTGAAAGTTTTTGCTTATTGTTCTGATGAGCTGCTGATGAAAAAAAAAAAAAATGGTTCAATGCATGTTCCAACGTAAGGCTGGTATTCTCAGCACACTTTTATTTTACACTGTAACTTATTTTTCACATTAGCTCACATTAACTTACTCTTCCCTGTATTCTGTACAAAAATACAATGCCAGTTCTTAACTGGAATTTTTGAAAATCGAACAGTCAGTTTCTTGATTTTTGTGCCGAAAAATAAAAATGTCAAATTTTGGGTAAAGAAAAAATATGTCGGAAAATATAGAGACAAATACTATAAGTCTGAAAAATCGTTCTTTGAAGAAGAAGGTGGAACCTGTGTAGAGAAAAATCGTATCTACAAGGTGTCCATAATTAAACTTGAAATGTGCGAGCAGTCTGTAGCAAAAACTATGCCGCGGAATTGCGTGAAAATGGGGTAATGGCACACTGAAGTGATGGGAATTTTACTGAGGAAAAAAAAAACCCCAATGAGTTTCAAAAACCATCCCTAGGTGGCGTATCATAGCTTTATTGAGAACATATAAATAATCTACAAAAGTTTACAAAACATGCTCGATATGATGTCCACCATTGTCTGCTACCATCTGGAAGTGTAGAATCGCATTCTCGACTGTTGAAAGCAGCATGAACTGGGGAATGAATGCTACGCACATGACGTTCTATGCCTTCTTTAACCCTTTGAGGCGCAACCCTTTCCCAATGCTGAAAAAAGGGCAGCCGTTGCCATCGCTCGACTTAACTACCAGCAAGATGGCGGACGATCGAAACGCTCATCGCGTGCCACAGATCTAGAGACCCTTTTTTGATCTGTGGCACGCGATAAACGTTTCGAACGTCTGCCCTCTTGCTGGTAGTTAAGTCGAGCGATGGCAACGGCTGCCCTTTTTTCAGCATTGGGCAATCTGTCCAGCTGTTCTCGCGTTCTTTCATTTTTCAGCAGATGTCAGTGCTGTTAAAAATAACCGTGACCATTTTTTTTACGGGAAAGGACGTGCTCAAAAGTAAAGGATTCTCGTGGAGCTATGTCACCCGCAACTATTTTTATAGAAATGAAATCTATTCTTCGTGACTGGCAACAGTCAAAACGTCAGAGTTGGGTGTCCTCACGGCGAGGACACCGCGCATGAAAGGGTTAAGGTCGAAGTGAGATGTAATGGGATTACGGTAGACCAAGGCCTTGAGGTTTCCCCACAGCCAAAAGTCGCAAGGATTAAGTCTAGGAGGCCAAGCTGTAGGAAATTGCCAGCTGATCATTCTGTCGTCACCGAAATGGCGGCGGAGCACTTGTTTCACACAACGGGCGATGTGTGGAGGAGCACAGTCGAACATGCGATTTTACGCTTCCAGATGGTAGCAGACAATGGTGAACATGATATCGAGCATGTTTTATAAACTTTTGTAGATTACATCTGCCTGCAACAATTTCTTGTTTTAAAAGTAATAGTTGTTTTTTTTATGTATTTTTGTATGCTTATTTCAAAAATAATATCAGTTTTTGCGTATAACGTACAGTTTTTTTGAAAAGTAAATTTTTTAAATAAGTAAAAATACACTGATTTTTTGCGATTTGGATAGGATAAATTAATAAAGTATGTATGTTTATTTGTTTAAATAAATTCTGAAAACCTCGGTTAAAAGAGAAAAAATTATTAACGACACATACGTCGTTTAGTTGGTACAGGAATCGAGAAAAGCAATTTTTATCATTTTACAAATCTGATAACTTCTTGGTTTATTGTGCTGACATACCTGGTTTGTTACATGAATTAGAAGATATTCCTTATAATCCGAATGATTAACGACTATTTATAGATTCCTCAAAGAGAAGTCTAAAAGCAGCTTTATTGCATAACGAATCTAAACTTGCATCAGCTCCAGTTGCACATTCCGTTTTCATGAAAGTATGGAGATGCTTCTCACTAAAATAAAATACACTGAACACAAGTGGGCAATATGTGGTGACTTAAAGGTTATATAGGTCTGCTTCTCGGGCAACAAAGTGGATTGACTAAATTTCCGTGCTTTATTTGTGAATGGGATAGCAGGGACAGAGAAAGTCATTGGATAAAAAAGGTATGGCCGAAGAGATAAGAATGGATTCCTGGTAAAAAGAATATTTTTATTGAATATTTAATAGATCCACAAAATATTTTATTACCCCCACTTCACATAAAATTGGGACTCATAAAGCAGTTTGTGAAAACTTTGGATAAAGGTGGAAAATGTTTTGAGTATCTTACATCGAAGTTCTCAAAATTGTCTAGCGCTAAAATTAAAGAAGGTGTATTTGATGGAACACAAATAAAGAAATTAGTTAAAGATTCCAATTTTGAACAATGTATGACAAATAGAGAGAAGCAGGCTTGGGTTGCATTTAAAGATGTCGTAGAAGGTTTTTTCGGAAATGAGAGAAAAGAAAATTACAAAGAACTTGTAACTGAGTTATTACGTACTTATCATCTTTTGGGGTGCAATATGAGCATTAAAATTCACTTCCTTAACTCACATTTGGAATACTTCCCAGACAATTTAGGAAAAATGAGTGACGAGCAAGGTGAAAGATTCCACCAGGATATAAAGGAGATGGAACGCAGATATCAAGGACGGAGGGATGTTAACATGATAGCCGATTACAGTTGGTGTTTAAAAAGAGACAGTGATGTGGACCATAAACGAAAAACCCGAAAAAGAAGCTTCTTGACTTCAAGAAAAACACAAAAGTTATCATAATATTGTAAATGAGCAGCATTATTGTGTTTAGTTAATAGCAACTACAGTTGCAAGCTACATGGCAACTGTTACAAACTACAGTTGTAACTACAGTTGCTATGTATGCATTATACTGCATTTTGCTAATTTTTTCATCGTCGTTTGTAAAAAATCCTTACGTGTTACATAAAATTTAGTTTACATTTTGGAATGACATCATCATTGCTGATATAAATCAATTAAAATTTTACGAACGAGAAAAATATTTTTTTTTTGCAGGCTGGTGTTATTTATATGTATTCAATAAAGCTATAATACGCCACCTAGGAGGAGTGGTTTTTGAAACTCATTTTTTTTTCTCGATAAAATTCCCATCGTTTCATTTGCCCATTACCCCATTTTCAAGCTATTCCGCTACATAAATTTTGCTACAGACTGCTCGGAAATTTCAAGTTTCATTATGGACACCCTTACCCTGTATTTAAAAAGTCTGAAACCTTATTCAGATTTTTCGAAACTGCCCTCTGAAAAGTGCGGACATTTGGCTAGTTTTCTAAAATAATTGAAGGATTTTCTATTTTCTGTAAAAAAGGAGGTAGCTCCATCCTACGACAGTTCGCAGTAAAAAAAAAACTTTCTTTTGGTACCAAAAGTGTGTAGCTCCGATCGTTATTTGTTTTGTTACTCCCCTAATAATCACAACGTGACGTCACCATGAAGTCACATTGTGACTTGTGCACGACATTGTGACTTCAATGCGACGTTACATCGTCGTCACATTCACAGCACTGTGACTTAAATGCTCCACTGATTTAAAACTGGAAAAACTTTTTTTTTTGAGAAATTCGCAAAATTACTTAAAATTTACAAAATCAAAAAAGTAGCAAGAAAGTAGCAATATCGCAAAGTCCTAAAATTTAGTCGCAGGGTGCTTTCAAATGTAGCAAAAATTGCGAAAAGTCGCAAGATCTGGCAAGACGTCACAAACGATCCATCACGTTGACGTCACAAATAGTCACAAGCTATTGTCACTGACAAGTTAGACTTCCAGTTGACGTCACTTATGGTCACCAGTGTAAGTGCGACCAATGCGACTCACAGGGACGTCACGGCGATCTCATTGTGACGTTCCGTGCTATTAGGGTCAAGACATGAAGCTGCCCGTCTCGTTAGTTTGTGTTCTATCTCCAAACGTGTGTTCTTCACAGTTTTCTGCAAACCTGAATAATTGGAGCTACCTCCTTTTCGCGACAAACATTTCAATTCTCATTGAAACGTAGTTTGCTGTTCTCTTACAGGTAGATCTGACTTCGTGAGCAAACCTGTGAGACTCACTATGAGAATTCTAGTGAAGATTTTCGTGGTCGCTGTCGCATTTGCGTGCGTGCAGAGCTACGAAGACCTGAGCACACTCGTCTTTCGACAGAAAGGGTCGTCTGGAGCCGACGACGAGGCACTTCTGGTGGTGCTATGGGAAGAAAATGACGATGGAATCGCCACTGAATGCGGTTACTACACTGACAAGTACGATTTTTGCAAGAGCTTTCAAAGTTGAAAAATTAAGAAAGAGCTTTGTGAATAGCATACTACAGTCGACTCGCGATTTAACCCTTTGAGGGGCAACCCTTTCCCAATGCTGAAAAAATGGCACCCGTTGTCATCGCTCGACTTAACTACCAGCAAGATGGCGGACGATCGAAACGTTCATCGCCTGCCACAGATCTAGAGACCCTTTTTCTGACGAAAGCTGGCTGTGCGCGAACACAGCCAGCTGTCGTCGAAAAAGGGTCTCTAGATCTGTGGCACGCGATGAACCGCACAGCCAGCTGTCGTCAAAAAAAGGGTCTCTAGATCTGTGGCACGCGATGAACATTTCGATCGTCCGCCATCTTGCTGGTAGTTAAGTCGAGCGATGGCAACGGCTGCCCTTTTTTCAGCATTGGGCAATCTATCCAGCTGTTCTCGCATACTTTCATTTTTCAGCAGACGTCAGTGCCGTTAAAAATAATCGTGACAATTTTTTACGAGAATTGACGTGGTAAAAAGTAAAGGATTCTCGTGGAGCTATGTCACCCGCAACTATTTTTATAGAAATCCAATCTATTCTTCGTGACTGGCAACAGTCAGAACGTCAGAGTATGGTGTTCCCAGAGCGGGAACACTGGTCGTTAAAGGGTTAAAGACCTTCACAGGACCTCTGCACTGCAGTAGGACGTTTAATCAAAACCTTATATAAGATATTGCGTAAAACGGTCAGGACTTCATCAGAAAGTCGTTAAATCAAGTTGAATGTATATATATAAGAGATAAAAAATAGAGTGAACATTTTGGGTGATGCAAAGGATCCGCAGTTTCTTCGGCTATAAAAAAGCTGATGAAAGACGACAGACATATTTATTATTTTACTATATAGGTATTTTGGAAGACAAGACAATGCTTTGCAGTTGTTTTACGGGACGATATAGATCTACTTTTCGTCTTGAGTCCATTCCTAGCTAAAAGCGAGTTCTTTCACTTTTCTGAGCGTAGAAGTAGGAATTTTTTACAGCTGAGGAAGACTGGACCTTTGTACCATCCTAAATGTTCAAACTATTTTATTTCTTATAGATGTTTGTTATTTAGAAAGTCCCTTATTAATTTTAAACTTTAAATACCATATTCTTTTAGTGTAACGATGTATTTATGCTTTCGGCTAACCCAATGTTCTAACGCCTGTAAATCGGCATCGATTGCTACAAATTCGTGCATGTGTTTCTATGGAATATGCCACTGAAAAGTGTCTGAAAAGCATTAATAAGTTTCTTTTGCAGCGATATTCAAAAGCGTTTCAACACATTGAAGTCTGTAAGATGTTATTTCGGTTAAGGGGAAGTTGTACGAGGGCTATCTGACTAAGGGGGGGGAGATGCATTGGGTGAGGAACTTTTAAAGTAGTTCTTACACGTATTCACGTTACATCTAAAAAATCGCCTTAAACTTGCCATCCTGAAAACAAAAGGCGTGTAATAATTTTCGTATTTGATTTATTTGCATTGTTTCCATTTCATTTAGAAATGCCGCCTGCAAGAAGTAAAGAAATTGCACGAATAAAAGAACACGAATTTTTCTTTAATTAATTACCGAAGATAAATGATTTTAAGCCTTAATTACCATGTTAAATTTTGCATTAACAAAATTATAATGGTGTATAAATCGCTAATAAAACAAATGTATAAGGATTGCCCAAATGTAAAAAAGAACCAGTTGAATAAAATAAACTGCATTTATTGTAAACCAAACGAAATCGCCATAGGGGTTGTTGACATGTCCCATCCCTTAAAAAGTACTCTAACCAAGGCACCCCCTCTTAGACAGATAGCCCATGTGTAGCTTTGGCTTTACACAACACAGCCCATAGTTTCGGAAAAAGGCATATACATTTGTTCTCGAAAAATATCTTTGATTCTTGAAAAAGTCTTGCAGAGCTTCCTTCATTTCAACGGCCAAACGCATTGGCGTAAATTGGCATGTTGCATTGAGGAAGCAAAATGCTTCCTATTGTAGAAAATACCATTTTCAAATAGCCGATATCTCAATTTTCTTGACTTTTATGGGGGGAAGGGGAATTGCCCTTAATAAGTTACGCTTGTCCCCGAATGGACGTGTTTTCCTTGTAATGCCTTCTTAAGGGGACCAAATATATAGAAGTCACAAGGCGAGAAATCCGAAGTGTGCAGGGGATGTTCAAACGATTCCCAATGGAATTTGTTTATACGATCGCATGGGTATTGCGCAGACGTGTGAGAGGGCATTGTCATGGAGGACGAATAACTTTTTGTGTGAAAAGACCTGACCGTTTGCTTTTGATTGCTTTCCGTAGTTTCGTAAGAGTACGGCAATATTGTTGTGAATTGATTGTGATCTCTTGAGGTAGAAAATCAATCAAGAATAGTCCACGGAATGAATTGTTCCGATCTGGATGCAATGATGTATAGCACGAGCTTACTTTTGATTAATTTCTTCAAGTGCAAACAGGTTTCACAATCAAATGCTTACGCGGTGCATATCTCCTAGCGCCCTTTATAATCCTTTTCGGTGGCCCTGCTATAGCTGCACTCATTTTAGTCGCAATCAAACGTGTCCACTTTTCATTTGTTCAACTCTATCAGTGCATATGCTACTCTAGTAGAGCATACATAAAACCCTAACTTTGTCGAGACACTTATAATTTTCTTGCGTTATAATTTCTTTATAGGGATAAAATCAACGAAATTCTAAGCTCGTCAAATGTCGCGAAAGTCAAAACAGTTTCTAAAGAGTACATGCAGAAGCTGGTCAGCGATTGCGACTCAGTGAGTTATCCTGATGCAGATGAAGGTAGAGAAGAAACAACGACCGCAAGTTCACCTTCGGTTGCAATGGCAGCTGGTGCAGAAACTACAACCGCAGGCTATGATGGAATACCAGTTATTTTCCCAGGTACTTTCTGAATTTCAAAATCAACAGAGCTTTTGTGCACACTGTGACTAAGGCTCACTTTTGTCTTAAAGTGGAACTTAATTTTTAAAAAACGGACAAAAATTTTCAACGCAATTTTTACCGGACTGAAATTTTTAAACCGAAATATTTAATAGCCATTAAATAGGATTTATGCATTCAAAAGCCCCCTTCTTTTATCTTTTATACATACATATATATTGCTGAAGTACCCGTCCTCGACGGGTTAGTGAATGCAAATTTCCAAAAAGCAAGAACTTTCGTCAGCATTGTAGGAGTACACAGAATGGATGTAGTATGTTGCCAAAGTAAAGAAAGCGAAGTTATGATTTTTATGTATTGTTAAAATATTACAGGTTAGAGAGTAACTAAGAAATATCATTTCATTCGCTTTAGTCGTAATTATGTGATGCGCGAACGAATATTTACGCATATTGAAATAATTTTCGCAAAATCTCAAAATTTAATCAACATTTTTGAAAAATTGGAAGCCTAGAATTTAAGTTGAGTGACAACCTATCATGTCACCCAAATTCGTTTCATTCCCTGCAGTCTTTATTTCGTGATGCTGGAACAAATTTTCAGCATTTTGAAACGATTTTCGCAAAATCTCAAAATGTAATCAAAATATTTTTAAAATTTTCTCTCTCAACACGTATAAATTAAGATTAGCAACTACCTATCATATCACTAAATTTCGTATCATTCGTATTAGTCGTTATTAAGTGATGTTTGAAGAAATATAAACGTATTTTGAGAGAATTTTCACAAAATCTCAAAATCTAATGAAAATGTTTAAAAAATTGGACTCCTATAGTTTTCGTTGAGCAACCATCTATCGTGTGACCAAATTTCATATCATTCACTTTAGTTGTTATTACGTAATGCGGGAACAAAGATTCACTCAGTTTTAAACGATTTTCACAAAATCTCGAAATCTGATCGATTTTTTTTAATTAGATGCTTATAGTTTAAGGTGAGTGACCACCTATCATGTCACCAAATATCATTTTTTCACCTTTGCAGTTATTACGTGATGTGCGAACACAAATTTACGCAGTTTGAAATGATTTTCGCAAAATCTCAAAATCCAATCAAGATTTTTTAAAAATTCGACGCCTATGTTTTAAGTTGAGTGACCACCTATCATGACACCCAATTTCATATCATTCGCTTCAGTCGTTTTTAATATTTAAATTTGTATTCTTTAATTTTCAGCTTGACCTGTCCCCCCCCTCCCCCTATGAGGGGGGCGGGGAGTTAGTTTTGGACTTTCCGCCTTTTATCTCACTTGTTCCAATTAACTCGATCCTGCACGTGAAATTTGACAAAGACTAAAACAAAACAAATGGAAAGAAGGAACAGGACGAAAAAGAACATAAATAAAAACGGGAAAAAGTAGAAATAGACAACAGAAAAGAAAACCCTAAAACACTAAAAGAAAAAAACGTGGGGGGGGAGTCGATCCACCAATTTGAAACTTACCCATGTAAACAACATTAAAATTTGTATACTTGGTGTCGCATATAAATATTCAGGTTCAGTCTATCAACTCTAAATTTTACAGACACATTAATATATCTAAATGTTTATCAGCTACATTCTATGATATTTATGAGTAATTAATTATAAAATAATGTATAAATGCATCAGTCTCTTCAAGCAAAAGTTTTAATATTATTAATAAAAGTTTTCAAAGCACAAATTTTGTTATGTCAAATTGCAGTACACTTTGGAAAGCAAATAATCGTTCAGTTAGTTTTAAAATAAATCTTCAGAATAATTTTTTCAGACATAGAGCGAAATCTGCATTCGTAGTAAATGCTTATTCAATTCCTTGAGTTTATATTTACACTATTTTTAAAACACCAATATCGTCTTTGAAACAATTTCGAAGACAAAAAAAAATCGGCTCATTTTCTAAATACTTTCAATTATGAAAAGCATTTTAATGAAATTTTTTGATTGTTTGATTGATTAAAAATAGAGCCTAATTTATTTTTTTAAATATAATTTAAAAAATAAATTTTTTAATTTTTTCTCATTATTAACTCATAAAATTGTAAACTTATACATGATTAAGTCTTTTAAATTATGTATACTGTCGCCCCAGACTGAATCATTAGGTAGCTAGCTCACCACTCTACAATCATGCACACGGGCTTGGTTGTTAAAGTTAAAAGGGCCAACACTCCCATTCTTAGTAGTGGCCAATACCTGGGGAACAAATGCTCGCTCCTGGGGCGAAAAAATGTTATGTGTATTTTAAACAACAATTATTTCGTGTGTTCAACTAAAAGAACTTTAAATGTTACATACACCATTTTGAAATACGTATTATAGTGTAATACTCAGCAATAACCTTATACAGGGTTTCTCAAAAAGGTAGTAATACGCTTTAATTTATTATCTATTAGAGATAACTGAGCAATGCAAATTAAAAAAAATCAAAATGAGGTTGTAAATATAGATTACGTTAAGAAAAAAAATCCTATCTTTAATTTTCAAAACGTAACACTTTTAAAAATTGCATAAAGCTCCCGCACAAAAAAAAAGAAAAAAAGAAAATTCCAGTTAGTAAAATGGCTCCCATACACTCATGAAGTGATGTACAAAATTTCAGTCTTTCATAAAAAGTCTCAGTAATATCTTTAAGAAAAGATGATCAGGGACTATACACGAATTTGAATATCAAAGTTTAATGCTAGAGTGCAAGAAATTATTTTCTTTCGTAATTTCTGCACGACAATTGAAACGCGATTAATTCTTCATGATTTTTTCCCTTCGAATGGAAATGTGGCTTAATTCAGCAAATATTTATCTTCATATCCCCGAGACTTTTTATGATGAAATGCTGAAATTTTCACATCACTTCATAAGTGTATGGGACACATTTTATAAGCTGGGGATTTTTTTGTACGGGGGGGTACACAAATTTAAAAAGTGTAACTTATTAAAAATTTACGATATAATTTTTTCTCTAATGCAGTCTATTTCCCTACCTTATTTTGAACATTTTTTTCAATTCATTTTGCCCACTTATCTTTAGTAGATAAAGAATTAAAGCATGCCGCCACCTTTTGGGACATCCTGTATAATTTTCCTTGCATTCGATGCATATTCACGACCATCAGAGCACGGACCGGAGAGCAGGACATACCAAAATCATAAAACAGTGGTGCGCAAACCAGGGGTCGCAAGAAAATTTTTGGGGGTCGCCAAATTCAAAAAAATTCAAATTTATGAAAAATCTACAATTATTCATTTCAAAGAACGGAAATAATACAAGAGAAGAAACTGACAATTATTATTTTGTGACAGCGATATTCGCGATCGCTATCATGGGGCTTCAAATCCCCGTTATCATGCATAGTGATCTGCAAATTGATCTTGTATAGCGATCATGCATAGTGATCCTCAAAATTAGTTTCCATTAAAACAAACTATCGATCTCGATTGGATCCAGAGGATGACTTAACGGCTTGCGATTTTTAATACAGATCCGAACTTAGAAGCAATCATGAGCTCTTTGCAAGCACATATTTCACATTGACGTTTTAAAATGTAAAGTTTTTTAAAAGTATTTTTCATAAAAAAATATTTTTATCCACATGCATAAATAAAGCATCGTTTCATAAAATTATGTGTTGATTCATTGACTGATTTTTATGATGTTACAACTTTAATATATAACAATTAAAAATCTTAATATTATCTTTTAATCTATTATAACATTTTTATGATGGTTTATAAGTTTGGTGCGCTATTTTAAAAAGGCGTTATTTCTCACGATGACGTCACGACACTCTTTTAAAATCATCCTGTAAGAGCAAATCTATGAAAAAATTTCAGTGTAACTTCGTTGTCAATTAAACAAAATGTCTACTGTCTATCCAGAGGTCGCGACAAAATTTTACACAAAATAGGGGGTCGCAAATGAAAGTAGTTTGCGCACCACTGTATAAACACTCTTCTTCTTAGATGGAATGTGTTGAAAAAAGGGTAAATGTTACATTTCCGTGTTAAAAAGAGGGTATATGTTACATTTCCGTGCTGAGGTTAATAGTCAAAGTGACCAAAGAATGAATTTTCAATTTCCTCTCACGGCCGCCCCTGCTTTATAAGGCTCTTCGATATCTTACAGGTACGAAATGGTGCGGAGCTGGTGACAGAGCAAAGGAATACAATGATTTAGGATTGCACCAGGACACCGATATCTGCTGCAGAGCTCATGACTTATGCAACGATACTTTAGCTCCAGGAGAATCGAGAAGTAACTTGACGAACGATTCGAAATTCACGAAGTAATACATTTTTGTTTTTCACTAGCAAAATAAAATTTAGTTTAAAGCTCATTCCTCAATAATTGTCATTTTTAAAAAAATAACATGTTGTTTTACAGTTTTATTATTTTAAAATGCGAACGTAAAATAAGTGGATTCCTTAAAAAGGAATTAGCAATTTTCGAATTTTTATTGTAGTAAGTAAGTTGTATGGCCGTCCCGGTTGTGTAGTAGCTAGAAAACCGTTCGCTATCACACCACGACCCCATCATGGCCGAGTGGATAAGACACTGAACAAGTTAAATGGCTCATCTGTTCAGACCCAACGTTAGGCTGTCGTGGTAACGGTGTGCATTTTTGGGCAGTTTTCTCAAAATATAACGGGAATACCTGTTAGAACTCTCCGTCCAAGACACCCCCCCCCCATAATCACAGACCCCTCGTGTAACCTTGCCATAATAAATAAACAATGGCCCCACGATGGCCGAGTGGATAAGCCACTGAATATGGTAGTTGGCTGAAGTGCGATGATCCCGGGTTTTGGCCCGGCCGCGCAACTATCGATTCAACACTTTGGAGTTCTAGCCTATTTCCTCCAGATGTGATTGCACCAGGGGGGGGATATCGGGATATATCCCCCCCCCCCGAAATTTTTGGATTAGTGATAAAAATCCGTCTATTTATACACAAATAAGTTCATATCCCCCCCCGAAAATTTTCCAGGCGCATATCCCCCCCGAAGAATTTTCCTGGCTACGCGCCTGGATTGCACGTTAGAACCCCTTAAAAAGTCTTCAGACCAAGGCGCCTCTCCGTAGGCAGATGCCCCTCTTGTAGGCTGGCATAACAAACAAATAAACAAAACAAATGAGCAAACTATCACACGAAGGGTCCGGCTTCGATTCTCGGCATGCCCTTGAGTGTCCGTTCCTTCATAGGGGGCACAGTTGGTCCATTAATTAGATACCTCCGTTATAAAGCGACTTGAGTAGTCGGTCACGATCTAATGTAGCCCAGCGCCGCGACATTAGAAAAAAAAGTTAAGTCATACAAACAAATTAATTTCGTTTCAGAAGCGTATGTTCTCCAATTTTTATTTATTTTTTTTCCCTATAGATTAAGCTGCCAATGCGATGAAGATTTCTACAAATGCCTTGATCGAGTGAACAGCCTTACATCGAATACCATTGGAAATATGTATTTCAACGTTCTGAAAAGGGAATGTTACAAAGCGGACTATCCTAATACAAAGAAATGCTTAAAGTATAAAACGTAAGTAAAAAAAGCAAAATAAAACATTTTTAAGTAGTTGATGAAAATTGCATTTATATCAGCAACTGTAGTTTTTGATATTTGTCTTTTAGACACGTTTGTTACCCAATTTTCGTATTCAAGTTAAACCACAAAGAAACAAACGTACTTGTTTAGATGAAAATTAAGTATTTTTTATATAAAAATAGGATTAAAGTTTAAAATAAGGAAATATTAGTCTCTTAAAAATTATGGATTGTCATTAGGCATTTTAAAAATAAAACTGGGTTATATCGGTCTTAGCTCGATTTTGGCTCATGTTTCATTGGTAAAACCTAACGCTTGCTAAAATTACAAGCAAGTAAATGTACAACGTGTTAAATAAATAAATTAAATAATAAAATCTTATTGTATTGTCAGATATTTAGGATTTATTCAAATTTTATCCTAAATTTGATTTTATTTAATTTTTCTGTGTATTCCATTTCGATAAAAATTATTCATCTTATAACGAATGAGATTTCTGCGACGCTTAACATATCTATCTTAAACATTGTGAGCGGCAGTTGCACCTTAATATTACGATTACTGAATTCCACTTTTAATAGCGATACACCTATATTAAATACACGTCTACGCAGATCCAAGCACGGACGCAACGATGGTTATAGGAAAAGAACCTTCGCTTATGCGCCTTTTCGATGATGGCAGGAAACATGCTAGGCCAACGTTGAACAAGGACGGTAGGCAAAACTTCAACACAGCCCTTTGAACGTGTCTAAACTCTTTATGAGGTGAAAACATCTTTACATTTTTGCCCTTTCCCCCAAGACGTTTAGAGGGTTCAAATCTGCGGGCCTTCTGAATCTCTCTCAGTTCACCCCAACATTCCAATTTTTTTTTTCAATTTTTATATTATGAACGTCACCGAAAAGGAAATTTACCGTTAAATGGAAGTTTAATTTTGATGCAACGTGCCTCAATATACAATGTAATGTTAAAATATTCTTTGTATCGTAAAATTCTCTGTTTTGTGTGTTTTACTTCGTTGTGGCCCTACCATGGCCTAGTGGATAAGGCACTCAAAATGATAGACAGCTGAAGGTCCAGCGTTCTGGCCTGGACGATCGCGCGGCTGTCGATCTAACGGTCTGGAGTTTTGCTCGGTTTTCTGCAGATGAAGCTTGAATACGCGTTAGAGACCCTTAAAATGTCCTTCGACCAAGGCACACCCCAATCCTTGGCAGGTAGTCCTTGCTTAACTTTGCCACAATACAACACAACAACTTCGTTGTGTGCAATTTAAGAGGACAAAAACTGACTTTCATATCTGCAAATGATCCGCGTAGTCCTTGAAAACATATTTCACTGAGAGAAATCTACATGTGTTAAATGTGACTTAGGAATTAGCTATTTGTTGAAATTTGTTGTTATTCGTAACAACAAATTCGTTGTTATTCGTAAAAAACATGACTTATGCTAATGTACGATGTCCTCCAATTGTGGAACTTTTCGAATTTAAAGTCTTCGTGAAACCCCAAACCGTGTGAAAGGGTTTGACGGCAGATTAAATTCAGCATTCGGCGACAGCTGAACAGACAGTATTTTGGAGATCCTACTTCTGACACAACTTAAAGAGATTTTGAAGAGCTGAATTATTCATCGATTTTAGATATTTGAAAAACTCTTTTTGTTTAAACTAAATTTGCGAATATTTATAAATGTTGAATTTCAAGTGAATTTTCATGTATATATATTTTTTGTCTAATAACACTATAGTGCACGATAGTGCATACATGAATCAAGTGAAACTTTTCACTATTTGCAACTCGTAATTTTTCATTGGTATGATTTGTTCTGTATGTATATGTACAGTACACACGAAAATATATGTAAATACTTGTACAGTAACATTTTAAGAGTCCTTTAGTTGGTTCTTCATGGAACAAGTCACAGCATCTGCAAGCACGAAGTTCATCGTGTACATACAATGTTTGATACTGAATGTCAGATGCCAATTGCAGTTGCGATGCTTCAAAAAAAGAAGTCTTCCAAAACATGAGTGTTTGAAAAGATTGTTTAGTTATTCACTAAACGCCAAGAAATTTAACTTACTCTCGGATATCCATATGTTAATTGACATGGATATCGCAGTAAATTCAATATAAAGTTCTTACAATGTAATGTGTGGATAATTAATTCAGCAATTTCAATTTTGCACTTAAAGTATACCATTACCATGTTTTACACCAAGGTCGTACCCAGGGCTGTGTTTCAGGCGCAGTGCAGTATTTACTACTTACAGGCTCACATCACGATTTTCCAGGCTCCCAAATTTGTAGACAAAGATTATCTCCAGCTCATTAGTAAAGGTTAGTTGCAATAGGCAAGCAAGTTTAAATATTTAGAATTGTATTTCTTGATATATCAATCTAATCTACACACCAGGATTGGAACAACACAGTCTTCATTTACTGCTTATGATGTATATAAGTGTACGTAAACGAAAACAAAGAACAACTTCCCTAGATAAGTGGCAGCACTTTTTCTAAATAATGTATAAGGAAAATTAATTAGAAATTGCGTATTTCAAAACTAAGATTTGCATGTAAGTTTTCTTTTTAAGCATTGAATTTATTTACTATTTTTAAGAAAAGAAAACTTGTTTTAAAAGAACACAAATTATTTTAGTGTTACATCAAAGAGCTTGTATACAGACGTGTTACAAATATCTTAACTGTTTCTAATGCTCAATCATAATTAAGAAAATATATTGAAAGAAGTTTCAATAAAATTTTCATTAAATCTATTAAATTATTTCTCATGTGCATGTGATATTTAAAGAGAATTATACGCCACTCCTGTATGCTATCACAGGAATATATGTATGAAAGTACGGAAAAAAATTTACAGGTTGTGGGATATATTGACATACCTACCCCCCCCCCCCGAAATTTTAATTTTTTTTTTACGCGCAAAATAATAATTATTATTTTTAAGAAAAACTTCTGTCTTTTCCCCTGCTTGAACCCTCCATGAAATTTCTTTCTTTGTATGGCCTTGTATAACAGTACGGTATGATGATACTTATTACAGTTGAAAAACATTTTTTTTTCTTTCATTTGTTTCAGAATCTTCAAAATAAAATGCAAGGAATACGAGAAGGACAAAAAAGCACCAAAAGTATACCAGTGGGTTAAAGCGAAAAAGTACAAAAAGCTGCCGTTTCCTGGACCTTTAACTATTACCCTGCCATTTTAAAACTCCATTCAGTTTTATTCAAGGAATACGGATGTTTTGTAAATGAAATGAATAATTACACAAGCAGTATCATTGTAAATATTTTTGAAAATTGTTATAAAATCAATAAATACATCAGCATTTTACTGATTCTCTGTGCATTTATTTGTATAACAAACTGCCAATATATTACTTAAAGGCAAACATTGCATAAACTCACAATCAATTGTATGAAAAATTTAGACAAAATCTTCCATGAAAATTCTTTTTTTTTTTTTTCTATGTCACCAGCTGTGACCAAAATTGCTGAATTCTGAATATTAATTATATATTAGTTCTTTAGAAACAAAATTGCATATTTTTAAACAAAGAACTTTACTTTGAAGCGTTAATGAACTACTTTTTAGAATTGTGTTAAGAACCCGGTTTTATCCGATCTGGTCGAATAAAACCGCGTATATACAATGTAAGAAAACAAAAAATCGTTGTTGATTTTCAAGTGAAACATTTAGTGGTGTAGTCTTAAGAGAAAAAAAAAAGGGGGGGTCACTTTTGTAGAATTTTAACTTAAATGCGTTAATTAATTTAATGTAATTATTCCTTAACCCTTTAACGCGCAGTGTTTCCACTCTGGACACACCAAACTCTGACGTTTTGACTGTTGCCAGTCACATAGATTTGATTTCTATAAAAATAGTTGCGGGTGACATAGCTCCACGAGAATCCTTTACGTTTTTGCACGTCATTTCCCGTAAAAAAATGGTCACGATTATTTTTAACAGCTCTGACATCTGCTGAAAAATGGAAGAATGCAACACAGCTGGATAGATTGGCCAATGCTGAAAACAGGGCAGCCGTTGCCATCGCTCGACTTAACTACCAGCAAGACAGCTGGCACAGCCAGTCGTCAAAAAAAGGGTCTCTAGAACTGTGGCACGCGATGAACGTTTTGTTCGTCCGCCATCTTGCTGGTAGTTAGTTAAGTCGAGCGATGGCAACGTCTGCCCTGTTTTCAGCATTGGGAAAGGGTTGCGCATCAAAGGGTTAAAAAAAAATTAAGTCATTAATTTTTATTATTTATTAATTGAATTCGCTAATTATTTTTTGGTGTAAATAATCTGCTTTTAATAGCAAAAATAAAGTCATTTTGTTCAATAGCGGCTTGAGAAAAACTTTTTCTATCAAAGATTCTCAACAATCAAGACCAAATTCAAGGATGTTCTTTTAAATTTGTACAGAGCCCCTCGCTCACTCAGTTTTAATCGTTTTTCGATCCTTCAAAAACAATCCCTAGGACAGAGACTGTGATTATAAAAGTAATACATTTGTTGTCTCTCAAAAGATATATGTACATTATTCAGCATTTACAAAGAGGTTGTAACTGACTCTTAATGCTAATTTTGGTTTCTTATCCGACCAACATAAACATATGAATACAATAAAAAAAATTTGATAGTCTCCCGGAAAATAAAAAGTGGGGAGGCGTATAAGCTGAAACGAAAAAGTAGGCGCAAGGGAGGCCCGTTACGGTAAGCAAGGTAAGCATTGCATCGGGGCGCCGTCTTCGAATGGGCGCTATTTCAAGCTCAAGAGCTTCAAAAAAGTATAAAAGGGGGCGCCTTTTTTATGTTTGCAGGTGAGTGCCACGTACCCTAGGGCTGCCCATGAGTAAGGGTACGGCGTCCCTCCCTCGACTGTACCTCCGAAAGCATTTATTTTTATAACAATAACTTGTTGTAGAGTAACTAGATGGACCCCCGAGGACTGAGGAGCATCCGAGGTTTTAAAAATTACGGAAACTAAACAATTTCTGAAACTTACAGTAAATTAAATATGTCCAATAAACGTAGAGGAAAATAATTTAATGGATCAGATTTGTGTAAGATTAGAAATCAAAAATAAAAGTTTGCTCATGTTCCTTTTCATTGCTACAGAATCGCGCCCATGTCACTTATGAGATTTGCTTATCCTTGACAGCAGTTGAGACATTGTTTTGAACATTTCAAAGATTTTGATTTGGAGACTAAGAAAAGATTCGAGTTCAGTCGCTTTCCAGATCGTAATGGCAGAATCTGTTTTGACAATGAACTTTTTTTTATAGTTTCACTTTTTTTTCTAAAAAGAGCTGTACACTTTGTATCTTCGTGTGCAGATCCGCAGCATACCAATGTAAGCTGTATAAATTAATCACAGTGAATTAAAATATATTTGAATGACTGTTTTTTTTTTTCCTAGAATAACATAAGCATACTTTTTTAATCTGAAAAGTTTTTGATATTTAATTAATATTGTAACACGAAAGTATATTTTGCCCTGAAGCAGTCGCAATATTGGTTTTTGAAGCACTTGTAGTGTTTTTGTAGGTCAACCTTACAAGAATGTTAATGATCTTTTTAAATAAGTTCTCAGCTTAAACTGTTCACAAAAACTTCCGTGACACTTTGGTATACTACAGATATATTTCCAAGTAATGCAAAAATAAAAATAGCCCTTTCATTGAGCTCGCCCACATACACATTTTAGTCAGTAAACTTTTACATGAATTACAAAACTGAAAAATAAAAATTCTCTGTTTATAATCTGTTTCTGCACTTTGAAGTAAAATGTTTTTGAAATTTCAGTGTTTGAGATATAAAAGGTTAAGGAGTTGCCACTTTAAGTTATTCTCCACATGTAAGTGACATTCAAAATGAAATTGAATTCTTAAATTCAATGCGTATATGTTAATATTGTTTAGGAAAACATTCTGTATACTGTCAGACATTGAAATGGAACTACAAAAAACACAGAATATAACCAGAGTAGAGCACAGTTGTATTCTATTCAACACAACACCTGATATTCCGACTGTCGATCCTGAACCGGTTACACAATTAAGTATTTTTTTTAAATTGAAATTGCATGATCAAAGGGATTCGTAATATAAAGCTAGAACTTCTACAACTGTGCTGACATTATGAACTCGCCAGCAGAACCAATAAGATAAGAGCATTTTGCGAAATTTTTGGGGTTAAAAAAGAGAGAGAGAGAATATAATTTAACATTTGAGAAACAGAATGCAAATGCGTGTGACAGATTTTGAAATTCCATCTTGCGTATAAAATAATGAGTTGAAGGAATAACTGTTCTTCCGTTGGAGAGTCGGAGAAGCAAAGAAATGCAGCGAACGGAAATTGACTATTGGAAACTTTCTTATTAGTTGCAATTTGTTTAAGCAGAATTACTTTTCTTTGGTGAGTTTTTTACTCAATATATTAGGTGTACTGAAAAATAATGCTGTTTTGTACATTAAATTTTTAAAAAAGTGTTTTTAATTATAAACAAGTTGTGCCTAAACAGTGGATTTATATTGCTCGGATGCTATATTTTACAGCTAGATTTTTATAGATGTCTCTCTTTTTCCTTTAAGATAGAGAGTTATGTGTGGAGGTACGCTTAGCTCCTAATCTCCATAGATTAAGAATTTTGGAAAATGCTCTCTTATCGATTTCAATCGATTTTCTGTAGTTTCAGCTTGGCGAAATATTGTCATATGCAAAAACGACATTACTTTGCGGCTCCCGCACTGAAATCCCCAAATCTTAATGTCATCGGGTTTCTTTTTCGATTTCTTGCCGTATATTGAAAATTTTGCCAAAGTGGCTTCCGTTTTGTGTTTACTACAAAACAACAACATTGGCAACATTGTTACATGATTTTATTTCTGGCGCCACATTTGGTGATAAATCGCCAAGGACAGCCAAGCATGAGCCCCGCTATGTTTGACAGAGTCACACGAACCACGACCGGCCGTCATCGGACCGTTAGCTAATTATATGCAGTAGGAAATTATGTGTGTGGGGGGGGGGGGGATCTTATAAAAAGCCAGCATTTTTGTCCTTGAGGTTTTCGTGAATCACTTTTTAAAAATAAAATGCGATGAAGCACACCCAATATTTGAAGCAAGTAAGTTAAAAGCACTCATGTTTAAAAGTTTTATTTTCAGTGCTTTGTATCTCATGCACTAGCAACAGATCTAAAGTTTCTTCCAAAGTGGAAAAAAAATATTGCCGGAAGAAATAGGTTTCTTCCAAGAGGAAAACTGGAAGAAACTCACTTTTTCATTATTTACCATAAAAGCTGCAACTTCGTAAGATACAATAAGCATTTTAAAAAATTGTTATAGATAACCTTAAGAAAATTTAAATAAAGGTAAATAATTACCAATTGTGTCCGTTTTTTTTTTTTCTTTTTTTTTTTAAGTCAATATCACTCACCTGACTAAAGCTTTTTAATTACTGGGTAACTAAATTTTTTCCCCAAAAAGCATAAAATCAATTAAAAGTTACAATTTTCAATTTAACCAGAATATTTTTTACTTAAATTTCTTTTATTAGAAGTAAATAGTATTGATGGAACATTTGCCTAGCTGTAGGATGAAATAGTTTCAAATAAAAGATGGCACTTTTTATTTACGTCCATTTTTTTTTTCAGGGAATTAATTTTTAAAAATTACTGCTCTAAACAATTTTACCAAAATCCTCATTTCCCTTACTACAGGGATAAATAGTATTACAGAACTGATGTTTTGTAAATACCTGCTAAATCTGAAGTTTTTTACTTTCTTTATATAATTAGCAAAAATTTTGATTTTGAATATACTTTGTTTTCTGTTGGTTTCTTCCAGTTTTACCCCATTTCTTGAAGTTTCTACCGGTTTTTTCAGTTTCTTCCACCTACCTGTGGAAGAAATGATTTCTTCCGGAAAAAGCCTAACCCTGGTATTAGGCCCCCAACCCTTTTTTTTAGACATGATGAATTAAAAATATTATTTATGTTCGAACTTTTATTTTGGGTGCCCTGTGCAGAGATTTATTTTCTGTTCTTCTATAGGTAGAGAACTGTCAACAAAGAAAGCCTGCGCAAGTAATCATGACAGTTTTAACGAGAATTTCTGTGTTGGTCGCTTTCGCATTTGCAATGCACAGCTGCGAAAGAGTACCCATACACGTGTATCGCCAGAAACCGTCATCACCGGGAAACGATGGTCTGCTAATAGTGTACTTGGTGAGAAATACAGACGACATCTATCTTGAATGTGAATATTTTACTGACAGGTTAAGTCCTATTCTTTGTCTCTTCCTTGAGAACTTAAGTTGTATAAGATACCTTGGTTTATTGTTTATAAGAATGTAGGGAACAGTTTGTGAATCAACATTTTGAAATTAACCTAAGTGAACTCTTTTTCAATATGGTCGCCATTAGAATTGAAGAACTGTCATATGTCAACTTACAAAATTAGAAATTTCTCCTTTAAAAGAAACAGAAAATGAAAAAAAATGAAGCCAACTTAGAACAGCATCCCATTCAAGATAATGTTGCTTCGCCATGTTGCAACAGATTGGCGGCAAATTTTTTTGTTCGAGGAATGTCAAACCTTATAAGTCGATATGGCAATTTCTCAAAATGAATGGCGACGTTGAAAATGCAAGTATTAATTGATTAGTTTGTTCATCAAAGTATTAGAAAAGCATTTTTTAATGCTTTTCTAATACTTTGATGAACAAACTAATCAATTAATACTTTGATGAGCAAATGCTTTTCTAATACTTTGATGAATAAGAAATCTTCATCTACGATAGATCTATTGTAGATGATTGAAGATGCTTTACAAACTGCTTAAAATTAAGTCTTTTTGAAAGCAATTAATGTATTTCTTCACAAGTTGTACTGAGTATTTGCACCCGTGAAACCTGTAAGATCTATGAAACATCTAGAATTTTTCTACAAGTTGCAAACTATAAGTTGTTGATTCGGGTATATGTTCAGGTTCGGGTATGCTGGGTATCCCAAAAGGTCGTTGCCAAATAAAGCATGCTGTCATACCATGACAAACAAGATTCACATGGGAAATTGTGTTCCGAAATGCAAACGGCTACCACTAGAGGGCTATGTTCGCAGGTTCATGGAAGCGTGATCATTTCAGCCAAGGACTTTATCAGAGATGGATGAATTGGCTTACAAATTCAGAATTGGCGTTTGGTGCCGTCGATAGGAAGTCATATTAATAAATAATTCGTTTAGTAAAAGTCACACCTCTTTTGATAACATTCCTCCCTCTCCTCTATGACTGCGAACTTTGTACTCAATGTACTACATACGTGCGCCACTCGTCCATTCCCATTACCATACAAGTAATGCATGTCGGCCAACTCTAAGTTAGTAAACCTATTCATCCATCTCTGGCAACATTCTAGACTGAAATGATCTTGCTGCCATAAGCCTGAAGATATAGCCCTCTAGTGGTCGCCGCTTGCACTTTCCGATACAAATTCCTGTGTAAATCTTGTTTGTCATGGTATGACAGACCAACTTGCTATATTTGACAACGTCCATTCGAGACATCCTATAGAGTGCAGTTAGTGAAGAAACAGGCTGAATTTTTCTTTGGAGAGTTTGATATAATTTGTTTAAGATTGTTCAATATCTATGCGAAGAACATTGCATTTTTCTTCTATCTTAAACATATGATGTCTTTTTTTTCATGTTTATTTTTGTTGGGAATTTGATTGATTCACACTGGCATTATTTTTATTTAGGGATCAAATTAGCAAACATCTAAAACCAGCCGAAAATTTACAAGTTCAAACAGTTTCCGAAAAACTCATGAAAACCCTCCTGATTGACTGCAAAATTTCGGAATATCCTGGAGCGACAAAAGGCAGAGAAGATGTGAGAATGACAACAGCGCTGTCGGCTAACACTGCGTCCAATGACTATTTAGAAACGGCGAGAGCCTGGTTCAACAAAAGACTTCTAATTTTCCCAGGTACGCATTTTCTAAATTTCATGTTCAGGAAAGATTTTATGAATAATGAGATCATTTATACTGCGTGCAAAATTTTACATAAAACCTTTTTCCTTTCCCCAACTAAAACGAATGTTAACGCCCAGTGAGTGCCTGCCAACTTGTTTGATGTCCTGATTGAGCTGACCGCTCAAGTGCTAGTAGGGTCGTATGGGAGAATTACGGGTCACTGCGTTTTCCGGCCAATAATGGTCACTAACTTTAAAGCATTATTTATTTATTTATTTATTTATTTATTTTACATAACAGCTAATTTATGCCAAGCCATCCTTATACATTATATTTTCTTATATCAAGTTCAACCATGCAAGTATGAAGCAATTAAGAGAAATAAAAAAGACCATCTTCAAAAAAGATTGTCACTGAAAACCATGATTTTTTTAAGGATTCATGTCAGTGAAACATTTTTGGAAAAACAATTTCGTTGGTGCTGTATTTTTTTTTTCTTGCAGACGGTCTAAGCTTTTCATACGTACTTATACTTTTTCTTCATTGTTTTTAAAATTATTCTTTTTAAGAATGCTCATTTATCCCCCAGTAAACTGGGGGAATTCTGGGTCGCTGGGGTAATTCTTAGTCAGTGATATTTTTTTGATATTTTAAGAGTCTTTTTTATTTATTTTTGTATAAATAATATTAGTATTTAGTATAACTGTATACTTTGCTGTAATATTATATTATATTAGTGATAAAGAGAACTGTCTAATGACAATGATAAGATTGAAGAAGCTGCAATAAAAACTTTACAAAAAAAATTCCTCCCTCTATTCTAAGGTGTTACAAGGAATTCATATTGTATGTCATGAGCAGAAATATTTTGCTGTGTATTATGATTAAGGTGACCAAAAGTCCCCAATTTTCGGGAACAGTCCAAAATTTCAGAAACTTTTTCAGTTTGTCTTCAAAATGTAAAACAACAGTCGGGGACAAAACTTTAATTAAAACAGTTATTTCTTCCCAATTTAAAAGGAAAACAATGATATATATATTTTATGAATGTTAATAATGCTCTAGTTGAATAAATTGAAGCTATTTTGAAAAGATCACTGAATTTATAAAATGTCCCCAATTTTTGTTTCAGAATTGGAGACACAACGCTGATTTGTACCCAATTAATTCCTCAAAATAATCTTATTATTTAAATTTTAACCCCTTAAATACAAAACATAAATAAAATATCCGTTTGTGTGCTAAATAATGATAGTTTAGGATATTATTTACTTTTGATATGCAATACTATTTAAAAAAGTGGTGATCCATATTTACGCGAGAGCTGACCCATAATTGCCCAAATTTGGCATATAATTGCCCAACTCAATAATTAAAATAAAATTAATAATAATTCAACTCCAGGTAAAGTGATTGTTTGAATAATTTATAAATTACTAGCTGAAGTACCCGTTCTTCGCACGGGAATGAATGGACTTTTTGATATTACGATTTGTGGTGATTACTATTCATTGTAATAAACAGATATAGCAAAGTGGATATCGCGTTATATTGTGTCCAATAATCATGCATACCGAATTGTAAGGCAATCGTTTGTACGGTGCAGAAGGCCATGCGGCGTAGCGCAATCTAGTGGCGAGTTTTAGCAAAACGGATATGGCGAAAATATTTTTCGCATTCAGATATCGATGTATACGAATTTTCATGACTATCGGCTGGACAGTCCTGAAGTTCATGTGTTGACGCGACATCTAGTGGCAAGTTATAGGAAAATGGATAGCGCCAAACTCTTCCCCGTGTTCAAATATCTATGTATACCTATTTTCATAGCGATCATTTGCACAGTCAAGAAGTGATACACTGCAGGGCCATCCAGTGGTTCAATAAAGTAATGATTTGCTACAGCGCCGTCAAGTGGCGAGTTATAGCAAAATGGATAACGCCAAAATATTCTCATTGTTCAAATAGCTATGTATACTGATTTTCATAGCGACCGTGTTCAACTATCTATGTATACCAATTTGCATAACGATCCTTTGCACAGTCAAGAAGTGATACACTGCAGGGTCATCTAGTAGTTAATTAAAGTAATGATTTGCTACAGCGCCGTCAAGTGGCGAGTTATAGCAAAATGGATAACGCCAAAATATTCTCATTGTTCAAATAGCTATGTATACTGATTTTCATAGCGACCGTGTTCAACTATCTATGTATACCAATTTTCATAACGATCATTTGCACAGTCAAGAAATGATACACTGCAGGGCCATCTAGTAGTTAATTAAAGTAATGATTTGCTACAGCGCCGTCAAGTGCCGAGTTATAGCAAAATGGATAACGCCAAAATATTCTCATTGTTCAAATAGCTATGTATACTGATTTTCATAGCGACCGTTTGAATGGTCAAGAATTTGGCCTGCTGCAGCGTCATCTAGTGGCGAGTTAAAATAATAATGCATTGCAGTGTCATCTAGTGGTGAGTAACATCAAAAAGAACGCAGTTAGAATATATTCTTCGTGCTCAAATGTGTAAGTATAAAAAATTTTATGCCGAACGGTCGAACGGTATAGAAGTTGATGCTTTTCAGTGCCATTTAGCGGCAAGTTACAGCAAAATGGATAATGAAAAATATTCTCCGTGTTCTAATATTCGCGTGTACCAAATTTCATCGAAATCGGTTGGACGATATTCGCATAGCAAACGGCTAAACGGAATAGAATTCGCCGTTCTGTTGCGCCACCTGGTGGCAAGTTAGAGGAAAACGGATAGCATAAAAATCTTCTCCATGATAAAAGACTTAGGTGAACCAAATTTCATGGTGCAACGGTGCTCAGCGGTGCTGGAGTTTTTCAACCTCATACACTCATACCAACATTTATTTTTATCTATAACCAGTGTCATTATCTATCCCAGTCTCAAATAAAATCCAGTTTCAAATCTAAGCCTCGCCAAAGTGCCAACATACGCCATTTTGCAAGCGTTTTTTCAGGAAATCATTCGAAGCATTGACTTAGCAGCAATAATATATGGGAAATGGTTCGACCGCGAAAAAGTAAAGCAAGCCTTTATTTGAAAAGTTGAATCCCTTAATACAGCCGAATTTTTTTTAAATTATCAACTATAACGTGTTTTATTCATCATTACTCCGATGTACTAAATGAGAAGATTTCAATTTTCTGAAATTTGGCGGAATTCCCCCAACTTAAATCAATGTACTCATTTGGCGAGAATTCTGGAGATAGATCAATTGAAATCCCTTAATAATTGCATTATTTCTTCACGGATCATTAAAATTTAACGCTGTATTCTAATAAAACCTTTGCACTTGTTTTCAAAAATCTATTTCCTTAAGTTCTTAATAAATTGCGCCAATCCGAAATCTGTGCAAACCGCTAGAACTCACTTTCACAAAATCGGCATTTGAGCCATTTTATTTTTTCGAGAAACTAAAATAATTTACCTATTAGCCTCGGAAATCTTCAATTCTTATTGTTTTGCGTGTAAAGCATTACATTCCTGCTCTGATTTCCCATGCACACGATATTATAATTTAAAAAAAAATAACCTTACGTATGTAAACTAACAAAAAAAATCATTATTATTCTTTTATTTTTACTTTGAGAATTTAAAACATTTTATTCGGCAAAATCGCCACGCATGGCAACCACGATCCTTATTTCACGCTTTTTTCACTACAGGGGTTACAATTACGGAAAGCTTTTTGCGTGAATAGCATAAAAAATCTCTTAAATTCCGGGAACGGGTGGACTTTCAAAGTTTTAAAGTGGACTACGCTTTATTCTATATTATTTTACATATCTGTGCTAAATTTCAGGCCGATAGGTTCATTTTTGTGGATTTGTATACGAACGACATTTTATTCGGCAAAATCGCCACACATGGCAACCATGATCCTTATTTCACACTTTTCTCACTACAGGGGTTACAATTACGGAAAGATTTTTGCGTGAAGAGCATAAAAAATCTCTTAAATTCCGGGAACGGGTGGACTTTCAAAGTTTTAAAGTGGACTATGAGTTATTCTATATTATTTTACATATCTGTACTAAATTTCAGGCCGATAGGTCCATTTTTGTGGATTTGTATACGAATCAAATCCACAAACAAACAAACAAACAGAATTTCATTTTTATTTATAAGATTTAAGCTTTCTTCGTGTCAAATTTAATCATTTTATCTTTCATACTTTAGAAAATTTTAAAACGTGTTTGTTCTTTGATCCAGAATTCCCCCACCCCCACCCCCCATTATTTTGACCCATAAAAATTACCCTACTTGTTCCCTATCTTGGAATTACGATAATATGCCCCCCCCATCTATTTAAAACTACATAAAATGTCAGAAAGAGCATTTAAAATTGAACATTTCATCAACTTGCGCTCTTTTTTTGTCACCTGAATTGTTTATGAAATATGAGCGCTTGCAGTGAACCTAAACATCTTTTGATTGGTTCACTTCACTTTTTGTTAAGTGTAAGCAGTTGCGGTTCCAAAAGTTATTTTATGGTTTCTTTTTTTTTTTTTTACGGAGACTGCGGTACTAAAAGATTATTATTTAAGTATTATTTAGAATAACGGGACTTGCCGAATATTTTTGAACACAGATTCAACCCGCTAGCATTAGCGGTTCATAGCTAAGCAAAATCGATAACAGAAATCCTCTTTGAGCAAGACATTAACAGAGGTTTGTTTATGCAACGCAGTTTCTGTGATGCTTGCTGTGTTAGGCTTGTTGTGCTTGGCGCAATGCTTGCTGTGCTTAGGTTTCTCCTAAATAGGGCACCACTAAAAACTTTTAAAAACGCTTGCGTATTTTCTTTGAACAGCTACACGAAAATCAAGAGGATTGTTTTTGCCAGCTAGCGCAGTTGCTGTTCTGTGATGTGATAACGCAAATGTAATCTCACTGGCATTTTTAAAGTAAGTTTTTGACGCTTAAATACTACGTTTATTTATTGCGGCCTCGAAAAATCCAATCTTGATAAACTCAAAGAACTATTCCAAGCTAACGGAAATCATAAAAAGCATCAAATTATTTTGCTGCAGCGTAACTTTTACCCCACAGATGAGGGCCATTTTTAACTTCCCTGGCGCCTTAGGAACTTCAAATTGTTACGCCCTCCCATTATTTCCAGAGCACCCCCCTCCTTCAGTTCCATAGAGATATGTTTTTGCTCTTTGGAGAGTCTTTCCATATATCCACTATGGGGAAGTTTTCCCCAGGTTCACATCCCATATTTTTATGAAGGCGAAACCCAGGCCGTGAAGAAAGAACAAGACTTTATAGTGGCAATCACATTTTATTTTACTATCAACACATAACGTTAAAATGATAAAGTCCTACGGTGACTGAGCAAACCCCTTGAAAAAACGCAGGTTCACTTGACAACTGCTAAGGCGTGAATGATGACGAGAAACGCAAGCCAAGAGGTTAGTACAGAACCAAAACACGCCACAAGGGCATGCCAAACAAAATGCAAAATTAACTTGACGCCACTAGACGTTAAGAACATTTCCATATAGTTATTTTTGAATCCTAGTCTCGCCAACAGGATAAAACAAACAATCTAGCAGCTAAATTGTAACCCAAAATGAAAGCCAATGTTATTTATAGATTTGATACCATATATGGTCATAAACAAATCATGAGAACAGAAATGCTAGGCTTTACCAATGCAAAAGTGAAATAAAAAGGAAAAATAAATGAAAACGGAAGATTGCTTTTAAATACGGTAGGTGCAGAAATAAAACTTTACAGGCGAAGGGAAAAGAATTCCAAATCGAAAGTGCACAGAATAAATTTTGAACACAGATTAAATTTAGAAAAAATTAACAATTAAGTAATTGATAATTAAAAATAAGATATATGATTATCTGCATCACATCCATCACCTACTGAGCCGCCCGCCGTGTCCCGGACTGCCAGCCAGCCGTAAAGGAAGGATACTGGCATTGTTTGGCCACGCTTGTTCATTTCTTGCCTAACGACGGTAAGGCGGTGGTACTTTAGCTGTAATTTTAATTTTTCCCCCTTTTTATTTTCACCCCTCCAAATCTTTTGCGTCCTAGGCACATGCTTAACGTGAATAAGCGGAAAAAGCTGCCCTGTCACAGATTGTTAATTAAAGTTGACATGTATTGCGATTTACTAAACTCTTACAAAATAATTATCGGACATTGAATAAACTTTCTGCAGCTGAAAATTACCAAAAATCACTAAACATTGGGGGAACTGTAGCGATTCTTCACATCGTTTTACACATATATGCAAAATTTCAAACCGATCGGTTCAACGATGTGGATTTGCAAGAGTAATTGCCTTAAAAAGAATGGCCGCGCATACCTATGGACGGAGAGGATGGTCCATAGCTCCACCCTTAGCTCCCATAGCAAAGTTAAATTTTGATGCAACAGATAACTTGCGGGGCGAAGGCCTGCACTGCCTGACAACTGGCTTTGGGTTTCGAAAGTATGTGCCTCGGCCTGGTGGTCAGTCTGACGCGAAGCCCCAAGTAATTAACTCCCAAGCAAGTTTAGTCCTCATGCTATCGACCCACTCAAGGGTTTGACAGGCTGAGTCAACCTTGCCCAGCCCGAGATTCGAACACGGACCTATGACACGGCTGCTAACTGGGCTACAACTCCCATATGACCGTTATGATTTACGTACTGGTATAACGTAGAAATGATTCAACACTAAAATATAGTACCTTTCTGGGGCAGGACCCTTGACTTCCCCCCCCCCTCAACACCGCATCCCTAAGAGGTCTGAAGGAATGATGGTCTACGGGCAGTCACTGTTTTAAATTGTTGAGACATCAGTCTATTTCGAGGAAAATAAAATTGAACATAAAATGATATGTATAAAAGATAAGATTAATTATTTATGAGAGAACGATTTCTGTCGGAAAAGAGAACGTAGCATTGGTAGCTCTATTACAAAAGCTCAATTCCTTGAGTACTTAGTCAATTCCTTGAGTTTATATTTACACTATTTTTAAAGCACCAATAACGTCTTTATTGAAAGAAAACAAAAAACTGGCTCAGTTTGCTAAACAATTTCAATTATGAAAAAGCATTTGAATTAATTTTTCTGATTGTTTGATTGATTAAACATAAATTCCAATTTATTTTTTAAAATATAATTTGTTCTCATTATCTATATAAATAAAATTAGACTTTTGTCTGTACATTTCTTGGAATTCAAAAATTTTGCGATTTCTATCCGTTTCAAGCACCCGGGAATCCGATGCGACCCTCAAAAAAAAGTTTGTCTGTCTGTCATTCTGTCATTCTGTCCGTGACGCTTTTTTTGTTTAAGCATTACGTAAAAACGACTGAAGCGAATGATATGAAATTGAGTGACATAATAGGTGGTCACTCAACATAAAACGTAGGCGTCGAATTTTTAAAAAATCTTGATTAGATTTTCAGATTTTGCGAAAATCGTTTCAAACTGCGTAAATTTGTGTTCAAGCATCACGTAATAACTGCAAAGGTGAAAAAATGATATTTGGTGAAATGATAGGTGGTCACTCACCTTAAACTATAAGCATCTAATTTAAAAAAATCGATCAGATTTCGAGATTTTGTGAAAATCGTTTAAAAGTGAGTGAATCTTTGTTCCCGCATTACGTAATAACGACTAAAGCGAATGATATGAAATTTGGTCACACAATAGATGGTTTCTCAACATAAACTATAGGAGTCCAATTTTTTAAACATTTTAATTAGATTTTGAGATTTTGTGAAAATTCTCTCAAAATACGTTTATATTTCTTCAAGCATCACGTAATAACAACTAATACGAATGATACGAAATTTAGTAATATGATAGTAGTTGCTAATCTTAATTTATAGGCGTTGAATTTTAAAAATATTTTGATTACATTTTGAGATTTTGCGAAAATCGTTTTAAAATGCTGAAAATTGTTCCAGCATCACAAAATAAAGACTGCAGGGAATGAAACGAATTTCGGTGACATGATAGGTTGTCACTCAACTTAAATTCTAGGCTTCCAATTTTTCAAAATGTTGATTAAATTTTGAGATTTTGCGAAATTTCGAATGAATATTTCAGTATGTGTAAATATTCATTCGCGCATCCCATAATTACGACTAAAGCGAATCAAATGGTATTACTTAGTGACTCTCTAACCTGTAATATTTTAACAATACATAAAAATTATAACTTCGATTTCTTTAATTTGGCAACATACTGCATTCATTCTGTGTACTCCTACAATACTGACGAAAGTTCTTGCTTTTTGGAAATTTGCATTCACTAACCCGTCGAGGACGGGTACTTCAGCTAGTAAACTCATAAAATTGTAAACTTATACATGTTTGATTAACGCTTTCAAATTATATATACTGCCGCCCTAGACTGAATGATTAGTTAGCACACCATTCAATGCCTGCCCCTGGGGGGAAAATGTTACATGCACTTTAAACAACAATTATTTTATGGGTTCTGCTAAAGGAACTTTAAATGTTACATACACCATTTTGAAATACGTATCATGGTGTATTACTACTCATCAATAACCTTATACAGGGTGTCCCAAAAAGGTGGCAACGCGCTTTAATTCTTTATCTATTAGAGATAAATGGGCAATATAAATTGATAAAATGTTCGAAATAAATTAAGAAAAAGACTACGATAAGAAAAAAATTCCTCTAGCTAACTTTCAAAAAGTTACACTTTTTAAATTTGTATAGGGAAAAATTCCTAGTCAGTAAAATATACCTCATACACTAATGAGCAGATCTACAAAATTTGAGAATTATATCCTAAAAAGTGTCGGAGATATGAAGATAAATGTATGCTGCCTTAAACCACTTTTCAATGGCTCTCGAAAGGAATGAATCACGTCGGATAATCGCATTTCAGGGGTCGTAGAGAAATTACGAAAGAAAATATTTTTTGTACTCTGGCAGTAAACGTTTACATTCAAATTCAGTTATGGCACTCGGTCATCTTTGTTTAAAGATATGTCTGAAATGTTTTTGATAAAAAGCTGGCATTTTTTACATTGCCCTTTTAGTGCATGGGACCTATTTTACTAATTGATTTTTTTTTTTTTTTGGACGGGGATCCGTATACGAATTTTTAAAATGTAATATACTGAAAATTAACAAAAGGAATTTTTTCTTAACTTAATCCATTTTCCTACCTTGTTTTGAACATTTTTTTAATTTACGTTCGCCACTTATCTGCAATAGATAAAGAAATAAATCGTGTTATCATCTTTTTGCGACAAATCAATGTTTTTAATGGTTTTTTGGCACAAATTATCTCTTATATTTTTATTCCTCTTCTTCAGGTACAAAATGGTGCGGAGATGGTGAAAAAGCAAAAAACTACGATGACCTAGGATATTTCAAGGACACCGATACCTGCTGCAGAGCTCACGACACCTGCAATGATACTATAAAACCAGGAGAAACGAAGCATGACTTGACCAATAAATCAAAATTCACAAAGTAATATCAGTTTACCTTTCATATCGCTTATAAAATTTTAGTTACTACAGAATGTCCATTACCACGTAAAAACCACATATGATTGATAGCTCGTAAGAGTTGCCATGGTGCAAGAACGTGGTCCGACCATAGAGCACATATAAGGGTTGTGTTGTGTTGTGGGATTAAGGCCAATTATCCACACAAGGATCTAGACCTGTGGGTGGGGTGCTCTCCGTGGGGGTCTTTGTAAGGGGTCCTAACCCATATTTACGCTCAGTTTCAGAGAAAACCACGGAAAACTCCGAACGATCAGGTCGGCCGACGTGGCCTGGCTTCGAACCAGGCAGTGGAGATATAGGGGATAAAGAGCACTTTGGCAACCCAAACTTCAGGCACTTGTTAAGCCAGCTAACTTGTGGACTTGCACATGCAAGTCTTCTTAGTTTTCTAAGGAGCATTTGTGGAGAGCGCTCTCATTTCTGGTTTCATCGTTAAATTTTTCAAAAAGAATGGTACACAGCTGCTCTGCATACGGATGTAATTTATGATTTGTGAAAGTTTCTGGAATAACATTTCACAAGAAAGTGGGGTTTTTTTCCATATTTTTAAAACATACTTTTTATAGACGAAGATTATTTCATGTATGCGGTACTGACGTATTATCCCGGCGGTCACATTCCCGCAAAACTATTTTTTCTTCAAATGTGCTGGCAAACTGTGCCAATCGTATTCCAACCATCAATAATTTCATTTGTCCGTCAATTATCTTAGCGAAAAATCGCTCATCTTGGCTGACCGCCGGGATAATACGTAAATATAATGCATGCACATTCACTATGCCTTGGCGATATTTTTGAAGTGAAAACTTCTTTAGGCTCGTTGGGCACTTTTGGGATGGGGAAAAGGCACTGAATTCGCATGACCGTCACGCTCAGATACATATGGAGAAAAAGTGAATTGGGGGAAAAGTGGAGTCATTGAATTTTAGTGCTGCCATCTCTTATCATACGTAAGAACTTCAAGTTACTTTTAAACTGCGTCCTTCTAGCTTCCGCGACTGGTATCGAATTGTGGATACAAGGAGTGGAAGACGAGCGTTCTAACTACCAGACGAGTTCGACGCGGAATTAAATTACTAAAGTTTGAAGTAATTGTTGTTTCAATTTCGGAATGGGAACTTTTATTTAACTAAATAAATAAAATTAGACTTTGCCTGTACACTACTTGGTATTAAAAATTTTGCATTTCTATCCGTTTTAAGCATTTGGGACCCCAGTACGATCGTTAAAAAAAAGTTTGTCTGTCTGTTATTTTATCAGTAACGCTTTTTTTATTCGCACTTCACATAAAACGGACTGAAACGAACGAAATAAAATTGGGTGACATGAGAGGTGGTCAGCTTAAACTATAGGCGTGGAATTTTTTAAAAAATCATTAGATTTTGAGATCTTCCGAAAATCATTTCAAACTGCGTAAATTTTTGTGTAAAAAAAATAAAAACATCACGTAATAACAACTAAAGCGAAAGAAATGAAATTTGGTGACATGATGGGGGATCACTCAATTCAAGCTATAGGCTTCGGATTTAAGAAATTTTTTGATTAGGTTTTGAGATTTTTCCGAAAATCGTTTCAAACTGTAAATTCTTGTTTTAGTATGCGTAAAAACTGCATATAATTTGCACAATAAGTGTACCTATACTTTCAAAATATTCAAAACTATCTACTTTTTGTGTGCAAATTGTATGCAATCTGGTATATGTTTTTGCAAAAAAATGCAGACTTTTCTAGCTGGATAAATGCAATAATTTTCGATTATTTATTTAAAAAGCTGTACTTAATTTGGATAGCTATATAGCTATCTCTATAAATAAAATTAGACTTTCGTCTGTACATTTCTTGGAATTCAAAAATTTTGCGATTTCTATCCGTTTCAAGCACCCGGGAATCCGATGCGACCCTCAAAAAAAAGTTTGTCTGTCTGTCATTCTATCATTCTGTCATTCTGTCCGTGACGCTTTTTTTGTTTAAGCAGCACGTAAAAACGACTGAAGCGAATGATATGAAATTGGGTGTCATGGTAGGTGGTCACTAAACTTAAAACACAGGCTTCGAATTTTTAAAAAATCTTGATTAGATTTTCAGATTTTGCGAAAATTGTTTCAAAATGCGTAAATTTGTGTTCAAGCATCACGTTAAAACGACTGAAGCGAATGATATGAAATTGAGTGACATGATAGGTGGTCACTCAACTTAAAACATAGGCGTCGAATTAAAAAAAAATCTTGATTAGATTTTGAAATTTTGCGAAAATCATTTCAAACTGCGTAAATTTGTGTTCGCACATCACGTAATAACTGCAAAGGTGAAAAAATGATATTTGGTGAAATGATAGGTGGTCACTCACCTTAAACTATAAGCATCTAATTTTAAAAAATCGATCAGATTTCGAGATTTTGTGAAAATCGTTTAAAAGTGAGTGAATCTTTGTTCCCGCATTACGTAATAACGACTAAAGCGAATGATATGAAATTTGGTCACACAATAGATGGTTGCTCAACATAAACTATAGGAGTCCAATTTTTTAAACATTTTAATTAGATTTTGAGATTTTGTGAAAATTCTCTCAAAATACGTTTATATTTCTTCAAGCATCACGTAATAACAACTAATACGAATGATACGAAATTTAGTGATATGATAGGTAGTTGCTAATCTTAATTTATAGGCGTTGAATTTTAAAAATATTTTGATTACATTTTGAGATTTTTCGAAAATCGTTTTAAAATGCTGAAAATTTGTTCCAGCATCACGAAATAAAGACTGCAGGGAATGAAACGAATTTGGGTGACATGATAGGTTGTCACTCAACTTAAATTCTAGGCTTCCAATTTTTCAAAAATGTTGATTAAATTTTGAGATTTTTGGAAAATTATTTCAATATGCGTAAATATTCGTTCGCGCATCCCATAATTACGACTAAAGCGAATGAAATGATATTACTTTTACTCTCTAACCTGTAATATTTTAACAATACATAAAAATTATAACTTCGCTTTCTTTACATTGGCAACATACTACATCCATTCTGTGTACTCCTACAATGCTGACGAAAGTTCTTGCTTTTTGGAAATATGCATTCACTAACCCGTCGAGGACGGGTACTTCATCTAGTTGTGCAATAAAGTTAATTTGATAATGTGGAGAGTGTTAATAATTATATACTGTACATTATTTGAATTATAAGTGTTATACTACAGTGCATTTGAATTTGAATTATAAATCCATCATTCATTACAACTAAATAGGATTACTGTACATTACAGCGTAAGTGCATAATTATTGATAATTAATATATCTACGTACATAATTATTAATTAAATCGAACAAAATCCAACACGTGGAGAAAAATGTGTATCGCTGAGGTATATAGTACGTATATACCAGCTGCGTCACGTTGCTGCCTGTGCGTGCTCCCTCTCTCTTTTTAAATGCGGCAAGGGAACGCTGCGGCTGGATTATACAAATTTTTTAAGTTACCTAGAAGTACTCGATGGCGTTACGAAGAATTGCCCGAGATAGAAAGGGCTAGCATCATTTTAGGACTGAAAGAGAGCGGTTAGTCGAGAAGGTGGATAGATCAGAATATTGGTCTGGTCGAAACGATATGGCCGTTTACTGTTGTTGAAACCAGCGTCTTAGCGAAGGCATTGTCAGCACAATTAGAATAGTCATCACGTCCGCACCAACAGTTACGTTATCATCGATTCAACACCATTTTCCAATTCTAAGGGATCCCGTGATGTTTTCGGATGTCATTCGAGGAAAACTTGGTGAGGCTGGGCTCAGATCTCGACGTCCATTAACCCTTACCATTCACACTACACACTAACGCTTACCATTTACACTTGTTGTCTTGCATGGTGCCGTTCTCTCTCAATATGAACAATGCGATCTTCAGCGACGAACCCCGTTTTCCTCTCAGAGCTGATGACCATTGCATACTTGTCTGGAGACGGAGTGCTGACCGGCCCAATATACCATTTATTATCGGGGGGCACACAGCCAGAACATAAAGCATAACAGTTAGGGAACGATCATCTGGTACAGACGTTCACCATTAATTGAGCTCTTAGGTACTCTGAATACTTTCTAGTTTGTTGATGACATTTTGCACACGATCGCACATCATTATTCATACGCTAGCCAGTCGTCCAACTTGTTTTCCAGCAGGACAACGCTCGACCGTCTTAAGCACGACTTTCCCAAATATGTTTTTAGACGAGTTAATGTCGTTGACTGGCCATGGCCTACCAGGCCTCCAGACTTTTCCCCTATCGAACATGTTTTGGACATGTTGGTCAGGCAAATTCATCAGAGTACAGTTCTACGTCCCAACTTGCTGAATAGTTGCTCCATTTTTTAATCCATCTACGCGGAAGGACATCAACAATTCAATGGCCTTCATGCGCAACCGAATAAACCTGTATTGTAAAGCGGCCAGGAGTGGCATTTTCGAGTCTGTGGAGCCTTTAACTGGTTTTAACATTCTTTGTATCACTACTTGTAAGTAAAACATTTGCCCCCCCCCCTCCTAAGTTTTGAACATTTGTTTATTTACTCAATCGCTATACTATTTTCGAGTTCCATAATCATGGCTCCAAGTCATGCTCTTGCATACATTTTTTTTGCAACACAGTGTATATACTCAATTACTTTCTTTCTTCTGCAGATTAAGCTGTGAATGTGACGATGAATTTTATGACTGCCTCAAGACAGTTAATTCCTATGTGTCTAGCACTGTTGGCAATGTGTATTTTGATCTCGTAAAAAATGAGTGCTACAAAGAGGACTATCCTAGAGTATGTAAAAGACACAGAATGTGAGTAAATATTTTTTTAATAAAGAAAGGGCACAAAAACTTCATTATAAAATACCGTATTAGCCCTAATATAACGCGATGTTTTTTTGACAGATCATTTCCCCTAAAAAAAACTGACTCCTGTAATTTCGAGGTCTAAATATACAATTTTTCGAATGATCTTAAAGAAAAATTTTGGTGTCCGGGATAAAACGTTAGGTGTAGTGAGATATTAACTTTTATTTCATAAAAAGAGGGCCATTCTGAGAAATGTCTTAACACACGTTAGACTGCTGTCCTAAAAATAAAAGTTATCAAATCAATAAGTGCAATCAAAACAATTGGCTTATTTTTTGTACTGTTATATTTTTAAATATACAGTGGTACTTGATAAAGTGGCCACTTTTTGTAAAGTTCACTTTACTACAACCACACTTTTTTGTAATGTGACCACCTTTATAAGAGGTCACCAGTTTTGTTATTGCCGTCACATTAGAAAATTCGACAAAATTCGACAAAAGTAATTCTCGAAGACGCAAGAAACTGAATTTTAACAATATTCATAAAATTCTGTGCTTAACTTCTGTGTTTAGACATTCTGTGTTGGCGTGATAAGCTTTATTAGTAAAAAAGTTCTACAAAAATGAAGAATCCGCAAGTTAGCTTTTCGTTCGTATTGCACAATTCGAGGTATGAAAAAAAAGAAAATGGCTGATGTCTGTGGCAGAACTGAAGGCTATGATAAAAAAAAAAAATCGGCTCATTGGAAGACTGTAAAAGAAGCGGGAGGCCAGGAAGGTCTGCTGTGTCGTACAGGTTTTGAATCAACGTCTTCAACGCATGGTGAATGCAGTACCAATGCAATTACACAACGAACTGGAATTTCTTATGCAAGTGTGGGGCAATCTTCTGTACAGATATCAGTATAAAATGCAATGCGAAATACACATTTTATATAAACATTTACACTATAGGGTGTGTTATATAGTGTAAATGTTTATATAAAATGTGTATTTCGTAAATTGCGTCAAAATATTTTAAGAAAAAATTTATATAATAGATGTTCCTGTAACGGGAGCTTTGGCGCTTAATGGGTTAACAAAAAGCCAAGATTTTGCTAACTAGGTTCTTGTGCAAATGGAAGATTATCTAGATTGGCTTGTAAAAGTTTTGAAGACAGACGAGGCATACTTTTCACTAAGTGGAAGTGTTAATACACCAGTGACGTGCATTCCGCCCAAGCAACCCAAGCAGTGCTTGGGCAACTGAAAATAAGGCTATTATTGTTTTTAAATTTTGCTTTCTATCACAAATTGAAAGAAAATACCATCTACCTTATTTATTCATAATTTCTTAACACAAAGATAAATGTCAAGTGGATAAACAAGTATATTTTCTTTCTGAATCTTCATTTCTCTGCCGTGAGATCAACCTATTTGCAATGTCTGCTGAAGGGGTGTTGCTATAGAAACATGACTTCATCAGAGAATTAGCCAATCAGAGACGACACTCCGAAACCCATATTCTGCCTTCTTGCTTTGGTTCCTTGGGCGGAATGCACGTCACTGTAATACACACAACTGCTGTACATGAGCAAACGAAAATCCATGCAGTATCGTTGAAAAACCGCTTCATGACGAGAAAGTGATAGAATGCTGCATTTTTACCGCTTCAACCATCATTGGTCGTTTTACTTCAAGGAACTGTATGATGACACATTTCAAACAGTTTCTCTCACGGGTGAACGGTATCAAGCACTATTAAAAATAAAGTTATCCCTTACTTGCAAGAGAGGCAAGCACTCCATTCAATAAATTTATGCAGAATGGAGCGCATCCTCACATAGCTACTCCTATCACGACATTTCTGAGGTCGACATTTGGAAACAACCATGTCATTAGCCGATGTTTTGCGCACGAATGCCCCCTAAGGTCTCCAGATCTCACAACTTGTTACTTAAGGTTGTAGGGCTATTTAAAGTCACGTTTGTATAGAGATCAGGTTGCGTCTTTGGCACAGTTAAAAGATGATATTGATATACGCCACCATGTGTCAGGTAAATGCTTTTTAACGCTGTGCAACGTGTCTCCCATTGTCTGGTGGCTGTAATTCTCTGAGATGGGGAACACATTGAATAGCTGTAATTTTGGAAAAACATTCATTGATCAAACTAAATAGCGTCAAAACTTTTCGCCAAAAATGTAACTAATATGAAATAAATGTTTTTCGTTATAAACAAAAATCCCCCGTGTTTTTGAGCATTTCTGTGCAAACCGCGCCGTTTTATTGCAAACGGTTTAATAATTATGTTTAAAAAAGTCTACTGACGTCTGGATGATCCAGTGTGTCATCGTTGTATATTCTCAGGTAAAATCGATAAGAAGAAACGTATGCGTTAGTTATTGAAAGTTAAGTGCAGGCATTAGCTACTTTTGTCATAATCACTTTAAAGATATTCAAGAATTTGTGTTTCAGCAGACATTCTTTCCTGATCCCCTCTTTGGGGAACATTGTGACCGTTGATGTGGAGTGGGCCAGAAAATTGTTCCGGCTGCCTTCATTGGTTCGGAAACTGGCCTCTTAGCCAGTTTTTCAGTTCAGGGAAGACATGAAAATCCCTCCTTGCTAAGCTAATGTCCAATGACCAATAAAAAGCTTCGAAGCAATGGTGGATGTTAGTAAGCCAGAAAGTTGTTTTGAAACTCTTCATTGGTCTTGAGACTTCGGACACTTAGTCAATTTTTGAGTTTAGTCAAGAGATGAAAATCACAGAGTATTTATGATTAAAAGAGACCGATGAAAAGCTTCACAGTGTTCACGCCTGTTTGAAACACTCACGGTATTGTTCTTGAAAGAGGGTATTATAAAGCAGGTCTGCTGATAAGTCAATGCCTGATTTGTAATTATGGAAAAGAAAAAAAAATAACCATAGTTTCACCTAATATTTGATTGCAATTTTATATATATTTACTTCTATTTTTTTGTTAATCTTCCACCGTAGTTTGGGAGAAAAAGTTTGAAATTCCTTGCCGATTGATAAATAATCCTGGCAGTTACAACACAGGCAAAGCAAAATCGTTAACACGTTTGAACACTGCTGTAGTGTTGGAAAGTTTTCTGCAACATTGTTTTAACTAGATGGTGTCGGTTAACTTTCCAATGCAATCTCTGTGCTCACGGTTTTTTTCCCCCTAAAAGTTTCAAAAAGAGACGCTGTTTTACTAGTTAAGTGTACATAGCACAACTTTTCAAGAAAACATTGTGATTTTTTTTATTTGTCACAGTAGTTTTCAAGACTAGTCTTGGACAAAGTTTTACTTTTCAGAACCCAAAACGTTGAAAAAAATTTAAGGGACATGAAAAACCCGCATGTAAAACGGTTCGTAATTGTGACACTGAACATTGAATAAAATGTGCACTTACTACGGTAATTTTATAGTACGATTCTTTTTTTCAGGTGTATTATAAACTGTGAAGAATGCACGCAAAATACAGGAGAACCAAAAAGGTATCAGTGGTTTCCAGCAAAAGATTACAGATAGTCCTATGGCAAGGCCCTTTAAATGCAATTCCATTTTAAAACTACATAATTTTAATTTTTAAAATATGTAATAAATTTGTAAAGGAAAAGTCACAGCATACTGCATTATATGTACTATAATTATTCAATGTAATCCATAAAATTTCAAGTTAAATATTTAGCGTATGTATTAAATAGTAAAGTTCACAGAGAATGAATAAAATACTGAGCTCACTGTTGCCTGTTTTCTGTTAGTTTCTTTAAAACTTCGTGTATTATTATGATAAGGGAAGCACAAAACCTTGCGAACACTGGTGATTTTTTCTTATAAGGAACAGTTAACAGTAAAAACTTTGAAAAAGTTTATCAAATATATTTATTTTTTAATTATTTTAATATTCAATAATATTTGGATATTATTGAATATTAAAATAATTAAAAAATAAATGAAATATTTATTTTAAAGTATTGAAAAAAACTGTATAATATTATCTAATCATTAGATTTAATATCTTAAACTTAGTTATCTAAGAATGTTATTAAATGAATAGAAAATGTTATTAAATGAAACATAGAAAGTAAAAAAAAAAGATTTGCTTCACTGGAAACCCGAACCTGTCAACTTCTTGTTACTAAACAGATGTCTTGATTGTTAAAACTTTTCAGTTAAAGCATTTCTTAAGCTGTAAATGCTGATTTTCTTTTTTCTTTAATTTTTACTGGCGCATTACAAAACAACTGTAACATAATATACACTTAGAATATTTCTTGATAATATCTGTACATTGGGTATTATAATTTTCCTCGGTGACTGCATGGCTTATTTCAGCCGGGCAAACCTTAATTTTGGCACTCCTTCTTTTGAAATACTATAATTGTTTTCGCCAACCTTGTCAGTGCGCCCGGGGCACATGCCCTGTTTGACCCCCCCCCCCCTCTAGTTCTGGTAATTAAACTATTTAACGAGCAGGTGAAAGTTTATCCCCAGACCTTCCACTGAAGACAATCATGACCTTAATTGCGGGCAAAGCAAATGCACCAATTTTGAAATGCCCAGCCTGGATTAATTAGCAAAATTAAAGAGACAAAAATTTCCATTTTTGGCAGGTTTTACTCAAATATATTCCACAGGCAAGGGGCTAAAACCATAGTTACAAAAGTGCTATTGACAGTCAGTAACAGTATCCAAGGGGTGCAATTTTCAATAGTAGAGCCTCTTCTGATGAGGCTCCAAACTGAGGTGATAATCTCTAAGATGGATGTAAACCAAGTCCGTTTTTACTGTTTGAAACACACTAGGCATTAATCATTAAAGTGCCTCTCTCTTGTGTGCTTATACAGGGGCATTTGACCCCCCCCCATCCCCAGACGTGGGCTCAATGACCATAAAATTTACCATAAGTTGCCATAAAGTATACCATCATTTTTATGACAACTAGATATGACATTGTTATGACAAACAGAACTCTTATTTAATTTTTAATTATGATTGTTATGCTATAACATATTTCGGTAATGTTTTTGGTAATGCTGTGAAGTAGCCACAACAACCCATAAATTTCCAAACATATTCAATATTATTCCATATGTAATTCAATTCAGCTTGCAAAAGTGAAAGGTAAGTGTATTAAAAGTGGCAGTGTTACAGTAATGCATTAAACAAATTAAGACTGATTTCATCGGTGAAGGAACTGAGCTGAAAAAAAAATGTAAAGTAGATATGTATTGTCCACACTCTGACCTATACTTCGCTTTTGTGCACTTTTACCAACATAGTATGTGTTCGGGGTCACTGTGAAGTTTCAGTTCTGTTGTTGAAGTCCCAAAGTCGAAGTGCTCCTTTTGATCAGAACTTATAAGCATATTTATATCTAAAAAGCAACAAACATTTGCCAACAGATTAAAAAAGTAAGAGATGGAGAAAATCCCAGAAAATCTGCCTCTCAAAATTTTGCATTCTAGGCAATAGCCAAGCGTGCCTAATGGTAAATCCAAGACTGGAATAAGCAATACCAAATTACAGATTTGTGTCATAAGCTGCTGTCTCCTGGTAGAACAAAGCAATTAAAATTCAGCATAAACTGAATTCGAGATAATTAAAACTGTGGACTTTTGTTGATGAAGGTCAAAAATTTTTCTGCTGAAACGTATATCCTGGTCGATAAGTATCCTTTATGTGTGTTATTTTACAAAAGTTTATTTTTTTTCATATACCATTTAATTTTTAAGTGTTTTTTATTATATAAACTAAAGTAATGTGAATGTACGATATACACACAACACCATTATTATTGATACTGTAAGGTGACCAAACATTTAAAGTTTAAAAAAAAAAAAACAGAATACTCAACAATTTTTCATAATTTAATAATCTAGAAAGGTCTTCATTTTTCATAGTTTGAAAATTTTCATGTTATCGATCATAGTTTTTGTGCTAACAATATCAAAACATGAGGTCATAACAAGAATACTCATTTCAGAAAATATGAAACTGGTTTACAAAACTTTAAAATCTAAGCAGAACCAAAGCTGTGACGTTTAAGAACATATTAAAAATTATACTTTCAGACCATGAGTAATAAATGAACTCTTAAAAGAAAAAGAAAGCATTGTCCAGTCATATTATGTTACAGTACAGCTTAACATAATCTTGTTTGACATGAAAATACTTTGTTAGAAAATGCATAAACATAAATTAGGAAACATCTACATTTCAGGAGAAACAAAAGGTCTGTCCTTTATCAAACACAAATTATAGGTAGGAAGTACGTATGTTTTGGATGGTGTACAAAATTATATCCTACATCAGCTTGTTGATGAAGGATGGACCTTTCGTACTACCCCAAACAAACATACTTCTCATGGGCGTCGCAACATATGGGGATGCAGGGATATGACTTCCCCTAACATTTTGCCTTATTAATCTTAATTGTTAATAAAGATAGAGAAAAGAGAGCAAATTTTGGTATTTGTTGCTCTCCAATATCAGCAGCACCTTGTGGTACTTTCTATATTATATGTATTTCAAGCAAAGTATTTGTATTTGCTCTTGTAACGCCAGCTTTTTTCAGTGTTTCTTAACAATCTTGTTTGTCAGTATACTTGAAACAAGTTAGTTTTAGAGAAGGGGTAAATTATTTATATAGAAAATTGTTTTATCTATTTAAAACATAATTAATCATAGAAAATAATTTTGTTACTGAAATCAAATTATTATTAAAACTTTATTCACTCAAATTACATATGAAAAAGTACAAAATCGCATAATATACAACTATTATGTAGAAAAGGGCATCAGGAAGATCCTCTAAAGTAGGACATAATACTAGATAAAAATTGGGGGAAATATCAGTATTTACATATAAATTCTGAGCCAGGGGCGTAGCCAAGGGGGGGTTAGGGGGGTCATAACTCCCCCATGAGAAATTTTTTGCCATACAAAATGTATATTCTTCACTACATTATCAAGCACACGTATACATATATAAGAGTTGTAGTACTCGTAACCCCCCCAATGAAAAATTTCTGGCTACGCCCCTGTTCTGACAGGGCCGGCCCAAACGGGGTGCGAATGTAGGCGATCGCCTAAGGCCCCGCGCTTATAGAGGCCCCGCTCCTGGGCCATTTTATTGCAATCTCATAAGACATGATAAAGAAGAGGCCCCGCTCTTGCGCTTCGCCTAGGGCCCCGCACGCTCCTCGGGCCGTCTCTGGTTCTGAGCAAATTAAATATCATTCATAAGATATAAAATTTAACTTTCAGAAAATTAAAAATTAGTTACACTGCTGTTTAAATATATTTTGAATTTTATTAAATTCTCTCCCTAGCAATCTAATACACAGATTTTTAATCTTTTCAGTACATTATGGTGGAGGTAAAACTTTGCACTCAAACCAGAAAAGAATTTAGCAATAACAAACTTTTCGCACGCTTTATTTAATGTACTCTCGAATTCTCGAGAAATATTGACGCTATCGCTCAGCTGACTTCAGTTTTGGATACTTACTTTGGCACCAAATAGGGCGATTTTTGCGCAAAAAAATTGCGAAGCTTGGCGACATTTGGCACGATTTAATAAATAGAGGGTGTAGTGTTTTGCTTCCCTGCGTTAGTATTATACAATAGCCTAATATTACTCAATTGCATTTCTGTTACGTAATCAAGGTTTGCGATTAATTGGGATTTTTCTGGAAGATGAATTGCTGGAAAATTTGGAGAGGAAAGTAAATCGCCCCCTAACAATTTAGTTCAGTAACTAAGTGAATGCTCACTGAGTTCATTGCATTAGTAAGGGCTCCGTATTGTGTGCTTTTGTTAGCGATCTTTCACTTGTTTTGTGAAGCTTATTTTTAAAAGCTGTTTGTGAATTCTTCATTGTTATATGCTGGGGAACAGATGAAAGTTTTCCTCGAGAATTTTGACTGAGTTTTTAGACTTTGGGAAGATTTTACCGACTGCGAAATACATCATCTGAGATCGCATCTGTGTTAAGCCGACTGTTATAAATCATGTTAATGACTTTTAATCCCTGTGTGTAGCGGACAGTTCGTCGAAGTTCTAGAATCTATAAAATGTGTATATCGTCCTGTCAACTGGACTGTTTACTAGAACCAATATACACTGGACTTTTAAGCTACGAACCCGGAAACTAAGCAGAGATTTCTGCAACAATACATAGCTTTAATAATCGTTTTTCAGTGACTTCTGACGTCTAACCTTCTTTGTTTCTATTAGCTCTCCAAGGTAACAAGAGCTGCGAATCCCCCGTGGCCAACATTTACCTGATATTTAAGAAAAGTTGTAAAAAAGATCTACTGCCTTCTCTCTACTTCTTTCGTTGTCTGTTTAACTGCATGGGGATACAACTTCTGTTGTTGAAAAAAAGGGGTCTTTGAGAACCGTTTTCTGTAATTTACACCATCCAAAACTACTTTTCAAATTGGAATGGTTTAGCGATGAGCATGGATAAATGCACTTAATTTAATTTTTAAATGTCGAGATACAGAGATTTTTGAGATAAACAGGGTCGACTGTATTACATACAACTAATTTCGCCGACCGAGTTGTATGGTGGATAAAGCACCGTACTCCGATTTCGGGTTCAACTCCCGACGGTCGGTGTTCGATCCCTGACTGGGCGTGGCGGTCATTGTGTCTGTCCCTTCTTAGGGGATAACGCTGGCCGCCCACTGGGTGCCCCCATAATAAAATGGCTACACCTTCGGGCAGTTGTATGGGACAATGCCTAATCGGCAAGTTCCCGCCCGTAGAAAAAAAAAAACAACATACAACTAATTAGTTAAGTTCCTAAAGGAATCTACTTCATTAAGGTGAAAAGTACGAATTGTTATGTATAAAATAATTGAGCAATTCCTCTTTTCCACAAGTAAGTGACTCTAACTGAAATTGAATTCGTAAACGCAGTTCCCATATGTTAATAATATTATTTAGAACAACATTCTGTTTACTGTCAAACATGCAAACAAAACTACAAAAAGCACAGCACACACACTGAATAGAACACAATTACATTATATTCAACACCAAGATATAATACAATAGCTGATATTCATATTCCGTCTGTCGATCTTGAGTCGGTTACGCAATTAAGTATTTCTATTTTTAAATTGAAATTGCATGATCGAAAGGGATTGGTAATACAAAGCTAGAACTTCTACAACTGTGCTGACATTGTGAACTCGTCAGCAGTACCAATTACATAAGAATATTTTGCGGATTTTTTTTTTTTTTTTTTTTTTTTGGGGGGGGGGGGGGGAGAGAGAATATAATTTAACATTTGTAAAACAGAATGCAAATGCGTATGTCAGATTTCGAAATTCCATCTTGTGTATAAAATAATTAGGATTTGAAGGAATAACTGTTCTTCCGTTGGAGAGTCGGTAAAGCAGACAAATGCAGTGAACGGAAATTGGCTCTTGAAAATTTTCTTATCAGTTGCAATCTGTTTAAGCAGAATTACTTTCCTTTGGTGAGTTTTTTACTAGATCTATTAGGTGCACTATAAATTAATGTTGTTTTGCATATTAAATTAAATAAACAGGTTTTTAATTATACTTATTTTAGGCACAAGTTGTACCTAAACAGTGGACTTATATTGCTTGGGTGTTACATTTACAGCTAGTAATTTATAGATGTCTCTCTTTTTTACTTTCCGAACATGTACCATGTAAGGAAAGTATTGTAATCATGAAAAAATTCGACTTCGAGATTTTGGTGTTTTTACACGTTTTGAGGGCTTCTGAATCCATTTATGCTATTTTTACGAGATGTATGTATGTATGTGTGTATGTGTGTGTGCGTGTATGTGTGTTTCTGTGTATGTGAGTGAACACGATAGCTCCTGAACGGAGCATTCGATTGAGCTCAAATTGGATATATATGTCATAAACCACCGTCGCAAGACCGGTATTGATTTTGGTGTGTATAGGACTTATAGTTTTTCTACAGGGCTACGACAAAGATTTCTTTTACATTATGGCCTATGGGGGGAATTTCTTGAAAGTGCGCTAGCGTTTAAACGGTAGATTCGATTGAGCTCAAATTGGGTATACATGTTATAAACCACCGTTGCAAGACCGGTATTGATTTTGGTGTGTATAGGACTTATAGTTTTTCTACAGGGCTACGAAAAAGATTTCTTTTACATTATGGCCTATGGGGGAATTTCTTGAAAGTGCGCTAGCGTTTAAACGGTAGATTCGATTGAGCTCAAATTCGGTATACATGTTATAAACCACCATCCTAAGACCGGTATTGATTTTGGTGTGTATAGGACTTATAGTTCTCCTAAAGGGCTACGACAAAACTTTCTTTTATGTTATGGCATAATGGCATATGGGGAGAAATTCTTGAAAGTGCGCAAGCGTTTAAACGGTGCATTCGATTGAGTTTCAATTTGGTATGTGTGTTTGAATTATTCATCGATTAAAATTTATTTAAGTGCTTGGTAATGATCTTAATCGTAAGTGTTCGGAAAGTCGAGTGCAGTCACTCCAGATTTTTTACTTTCCGAACATGTACCATGTAAGGAAAGTATTGCAATCATGAAAAAAATCGAATTCGAGATTTTGGTGTATTTACACGTTTTGAGGTCTTCTGAATTCATTTATGCTATTTTTACGAGATGTATGTATGTATGTGTGTATGTGTGTGTGTGTGTATGTGTGTTTGTGTGTATGTGAGTGAACACGATAGCATCTGAACAGGGCATGCGATTGAGCTCAAATTGGGTATATATGTTATAAACCACCGTCGCAAGACCGGTATTGATTTTTCTGTGTATAGGACTTACAGTTTTTCTACAGGGCTACGACAAAGATTTCTTTTACATTATGGCCTATGGAGGAAAATTCTGGAAAGTGCGCTAGCGTTTAAACGGTACATTCGATTGAGCTCAAATTGGGTATACATGTTATAAACCACCGTCGCAAGATCTGTATTGATTTTGTTGTGTATAGGACTTACAGTTTTTCTACAGGGATAAAATAAAGATTTCTTTTACATTATGACCTATGGGGAGAAATTCTTGAAAGTGCGCTAGCGTTTAAACGGTACATTCGATTGAGCTCAAATTGGGTATACATGTTATAAACCACCTTCGCAAGACCGGTATTGATTTTGATGTGTATAGGACTTACAGTTTTTCTACAGGGCTACGACAAAGATTTCTTTTACATTATGGCCTATGGAGGAAAATTTTGGAAAGTGCGCTAGCGTTTAAACGGTCCATTCGATTGAGCTCAAATTGGGTATACATGTTATAAACCACCATTGTAAGATCGGTATTGATTTTGATGTTTATAGTACTTATAGTTTTTCTACAGGGCTACGACAAAGATTTCTTTTACATTATGGCCTATGGGGAGAAATTCTTGAAAGTGCGCTAGCGTTTAATCGGTACATTCGATCGAGCTTCAATTTGGTATATATGTTTGAATTAGTCATCGATTAAAATTTATTTAAATGCTTGGTAATGATCTTAATCGTAAGTGTTCGGAAAGTCGAGTGGAGTCACTCCAGATTTTTTCTTTTTCCTGTAGAGAGTTGTGTGTGGAAGTGCGTTTAGTCTCTAATCTTCACGGATTAAGAATTTTGGATAATATTCCATGATCGATCTGAATCGATCTTCTTTACTTTCGGCTATGGCGAAATATTGACATAGCAAAAAACATTACTTTCCGTTTCTCATTGAAATGGCCAAACCTTAATGTCATCTCAGTGGGTTTTTTTCGATTTCTCGCTGTATATTGAAAATATTGACTAAGTGGCTTCCGTTTTGGAGCTTTACTTCTGGCGCCACATTTGGTGGTGTATCGCTTAGAATAGCCAATATTGGAGATTTTTTCGCCTTGCAATGTTGGATGGAGGCACATGAACCACGACCGGCTGTCGTCGGACCATTAGCTAACCATATACAATAGGAAAATATGAGGGGCGGGGGGAAATCGTAAGAAGCCATCATTTTTATCATTAAGGTTTTCGTGAATCATTTTTATTTTTCATAAAACGTGAAGTAAATCCAATATTTGAAGTAAGTAAGTTAAAAACATTCATGATTAACATTAGAAATTTTATTTTCAGTGCTTTGTAACTCATGCATAAGCAAAAGATGGCAATTTTCTTAGAAAGTGGTTAAAAACCATGAAAAAAAAAATACCGTCGGAAGAAATAGGTTTCTTCCAAGAGGAAAAATGGAAGAAACTCATTTTTTCACTATTCATCAGCTGCAACTTCGTAAGATACAATAAATATTTTTAAAAATTGTTATAAATAAATAAGTTAATTGATTACCAATTGCATGTGATTTTTTTTTTTTTTAGTCAATATCACTCACCTGACTAAAGCTTTTCAATTACTGGGTAACTAATTTTTTTTTCCGAAACTCATAAAATCAATTCAAAGTTATCAATTTCAGTTTAACCAGACTATTTTTTAATTAAATTTCTTTTATTAGTAGTGAACTGTAAGGTACAGTTGCCAAATAACGTCCCCTTTTTGAAAAAAATTTTTTTTTAATAATATACGAAGTGAAGTAATAAATAAAACATCAGAGTTAAGTTGAAACATTTCTTTATTATTTCAAACAGTCAAAAACTTCTTTGTTACTTTTCTACAAAAATAGCTTTAACAAAAAACTTGAAATTCTGAGAATATTTTTAGACGCCTAATTACGTCCCGGGGACGATATTGAGATCACAATAATCAGTACGTAAACTTAAATTTTATCCTTAAAAGTAATTATTAATAATCATAATTATTATATCTAACCAGACTTTTATTAATCATTGGTATAGTTTAAATAATTTTAATTCTCAAAACAGATTGCACAAATAAAATTTACTCCTGGATTTTCAACACAATCCTCATGCATCCATTGGAAACATTTTGTGCATCTTATCCATTTCTCTCCCTTTGTATCTTGAGAAAACATTTTCTGACATACTGGGCATTTAGCGTCATCGTTGTCACTATTTTCTTCGTCAGTAGGAACGAAAATTTGGCCTTCGTCAGACGTGTCCTCGCCAGAGGATTGATTCTTACGTCGCTTTTTCGATTTCTTTTTGTTGCTCCCTGTCGTATTTTTCTTTAAATTTCTAACTCTTTTTTCCCCTGTTTTTCTTTCATCTTTTTCCTTTTTTTTTTCTTTCTTTTCCGCATCTATTATTTCTTGGCTATGTGGTGAAGCCTAACTACCGTGGCTTTGCCTCGCCTAGGTGACGTTGAAGGTGGCTCAACAACTGGAACAGGTTGTATGTCAGCTGGAACTATAAACAGGGGTGCCGTTGGTGTTCTTGGTTCAGATGAAGTGACTTAAATACCGTCCAGGGGGCGATATTAGGCTCATGTGAGGGGACGATATTATGAATTTGTCAAGTTTGTGGATATCATCCATTAAGCCAAAAGCACATGTAATAACATAAATAAAATTTAAATCAATTTAAATCTAAGAAATAACAAGAAATTTTGCCAAACATTTCATTACAATAACTGAAATACATCCATATTTAAACAGTACTCATAGTATTTTAATTAAAAACTCACCTTGGACAGTTTTTTTCTTTTTTTTAAATATCTTGCGCAAGGAGCTACGTTTCACCGTCAAACTTTTACAATGGCCGACTGATATAACTAACTTTAGATTTGACATTTTAAAATTACATGGCGTTATTTAGAAATATATATATATATATCGATGGAGACGAAATTAAGCTCGGGAGCGGAATTTGGCGACTGTACCTTACTAGTGGGTCTTTTTCCTAGCTCTAAGATGAAACTTTTTAAAATAAAAGACGGCACTTTTTATTTACTTCCATTTTATTCAGGGAATTAATTTATAATAATTATTGCAATAAACAATTTCTCCAAAATCCTCATTTTCCTTACTGCAGTGAGGAATAGTATAACATAAAAAAAAAAAATGTAAATACCTTCTAAATCTAAAGGTTTTTTAAAGTTATTTTTCCAAAGTAATATTTTTGATTTTGAAGTTTTTTTTTCCTTTTTGATTTCAAATAATTATACTTTAATTTCTTTATATACTCAACATATTTTAATTTAGAATCTGTTTTGTTTTCTGTAGGTTTCTTCCAGTTTTTTTCCATTTCTTCCAGTTTCTTCCACCGTCTTGGAAGAAGTAATTTCTTCCGGAAAAAGCCTAACCCTGGCATTAGCCCCCCCCCCCTTTGCTTAGATATGCCCAATTAAAAATATTATTTAAGTTGAAACTTTTACTTTGGGCGCCCTGTGCAGCGATTTATTTTCTGTTCTTTCATAGGTAGAACTATCAACAGAGAAAGCCTACGCAAGTAATCATGACAGTTTTAATGAGAATTTTTGTGTTGGTCGCTTTCGCATTTGCAGTGCACAGCTACGAAAGAGTACCCATACACGTGTATCGCCATAAACCGTCATTGCCAGAAAACGAAGGTCTGCTAATAGTGTACTTGTTGGGAAATACAGACAGCATGTATCTTGAATGTGAATATTTTACTGACAGGTAAGTTCTATTCTTGGTCTCTTCCTTGAGGACTTAAGTTTTATAAGATACTTTGGTTTATTTTTTGCAAGAATGTAGGGAACAGTTTGTGATGTAAAATTGTGAAATTTACCAAAGTGAAGTCTTTTTCAACATGATCACCATTAGAATTGAAGAACTGTCATGTCGACTTACAAAATTGGAAATTCCTCCTTTAAAAGAAACAGAAAGTGAAAAAATGAAGCCGACTTAAACAGCATCCCATTGAAGATAATGTTGCTTCGCAATGTTGCAACAGATTGGCGGCAAAGGATTTTCTACGAGGAATGTCAAACCTTACAAGTCGATATGGCAATGTCTCCAAATGAATAGCAATGTTGAAAATGCAATTTTTAATGTTTTTCACAAAATAAAAATTCTTCATCTACAATAGATCTATTATAGAACTTGTAATAAACAGCTCAAATTTTAAGCAGTTTTTAAATTAAGGCTATTTGAAAACACTTAAAGTATTTCTTCACAAGCTTACTGTATATTTGTACCAGTGAAACCTGTAAGAGCTATGAAATATCTAGAATTTTTCTACAAGTTTCAAAATATATGTTGTTCATTCGGGTATATGTTCGGGTTCGGGTATACTAGGTCCCCAAAAGGTCGTTGCTAAACATAGCTTTTTGGTCTATCACACCATGACAAACAAGATTTACATGGGAACTTGTGTCCCGAAATGCAAACGGCCACCGCTAGAGGGCTACCCTCGCAGTTTCATGGAAGCGTGATCATTTGTGCCTAGGACATTGTCGGAAATGGATTAATCAGCTTATAAACTCAAAATTGGACTATGTATTACGTGTATAATTCAGCCGATGAGAAGTCATATTAATAAATAAGTCGTTTAGTAAAAATCACACCTCTTTTGAGAACCTTTTTTCCTCTCCTGTAGGACTACGAACATTGTGCTCAATGTACATTGGCGCCACCGCTCGTCCCTTCCCATTCGCGAAACCATACAAGTAATGTATATCGGTCGATTCCGAGTTAGTAAACCTATTCATCCATCTCTGGCAATCTTCTAAACGGAAATGATCACGCTCCCATAAGCCTGAGGATATAGCTTTCTAGTAGTCACCGTTTGCATTTCCCGACACAAGTTCCCGTGTAAGTATTGTTTGTCATGGTATGACAGGCATGCATTCTAAATTTGAAAACGAACTTTTGAGACACATTTTATAGTGCAGCTAGTGAAGAAACAGGCTGAATTTTTCTTTGGAGACTCTGACATAATTTAAGACTTTTCAATATCTTTAATAAAAAATATTATGCGAAGAGCATAATATTTTTTAAGGCCACCATAAATATAGGAAGTTTTTGCATATTTATTTTGAGAGTTTGGCTGATTCACACTGTCGTGATTTTTATCTAGGGATCAAATAATCAAACATGAAAAACCAGTCAAAACTTCACAAGTTCAAATAGTTTCCAAAGAAGTCATGAAAAACCTTTTGACCGATTGCAAAATTTCGGATTCTCCTGGAGCGACAAAAGGCAGAGAAAACCCGAGAGTGACAACATACCAATCGGCTAACACTGCGTCCAAAGACTATTTAGAAACGAGGAGAAGCTGGTTGGACATTTTCCCAGGTAAACATTTTCTAAATTTAAGTTCCGGCAATGCTTTTAATGTTGATGTGATCATGTATATTATGCGCGCAATTTTTACGTACAACCCCTCTCCTTTCTCCCATACAGAATAAACAAATGTAAAAGCCCAGTGAGTGAATGCCTGCTTGTTTGATGTCCTGAGACTGGGCTGAACCGCTCACATGCCAGTGCATATCTGCGATATCGGTATTTTGTGAAAATTGCTTTTCTACCTTCTATCCCAGGTAGCACAGATACGTTGGGCCAATGTATGAATGCATACGTTGGGACAACGCAAAAACGGCATGCTATAACATACGGTTATCCAACCGTTGGTAATTGGTTATTTTTTAAGTTGGGCCTTTATGTTTTAACCTTTTTTCCAACATAATTTCTAACCTTTAATTGGATGCATTGGGCTAGCGTTTCAATCAGAGCCGGCCCAAGGGGTGTGCGGGGCCTCAGGCAAAGCGCAAGCGCGGGGCCTCTTTTCTATCATGGCTTATGTAAGTTACTACTAGCAGGGCTGGTACATATTATCTCTATTTCTCTGCTTTTTCGGGATATATCACAACAATCTACCAAGCTCGGTCTAATGTGATAGCAAAAAAAATGGCGCAGGAGAGGGGCCTTAGACGATCGCCTACATTCGCACCCCCGTTGGGACGGCCCTCTTTGAATGCATACATTTGGGCAGCGTAAAAACGGTATGTTGTCGTATTGTTATTACCCGTTTTTGGATATTTTTAACGTTTGTTCATAGCATGCTTATAACATTTAGTTAACATAATTGTTAACTGTTAAATTTATGTTAGATGCACATGGTGTGCCAATATAGAAAAGGACTGGTGGATAACGGATGAGCAATGCTTGTATGTTTTTCAAATTTGACTTCTTTTTTTCAAATTTATTGAGAATAAATATTTGACGAATTGGTGTGCAGTTTGATTACAATATTTCTCTACAAAAATTTTTAGATATCAAATTTGAAAATAACACAATCATAATTAAACCGTTACCTAACATTCCATTTCTACATTGGTCTAACATATGCATCAATATAAATGATTCATTCATAAAAAAAAAGCTTAAAATGACCTGTAGCTTTTATGAAGCATTTTACTCATACACAAAATCAATGTATGCATTTTTGTGGAAGTAGAATAAAATGAAAATATAATCAATTTAAAATTTTAATTTTTAAATATTTCCTGGGTTTTTTTCAGCTATTTAATAAAACATGCAGAAATTATGATAATACATTGGAATCGTATACTTCTGTTTTAAATTAAAATACATAAATAAATGAGCCAGCAAATTAAATAATTTTTATGTGCATGTATTAAGATATATCAATTTTTGGCTGTAGAATTCTTAAGCCAAACCTGTTAAGCAAAAAAAATTCCAATAAAAATCATTAAACTTTTCAAAGATCATAGTCAGATTAAAAAAAAAAAAAATAACAGTCTGCACACATCATTTAAAACTATCTTCAAACTCATAATAGTCCCTGATAATAGAATACGTAGTGTGTATCAATACATGTATGCATTATTCACACACGTATATGGAATGCAGCTGTGTTAGAACGACTAAATATTTTATTTCTTTTAAGTACCTATCCACCTTTAAAAAAGAAAAAACTTCACAAAACTTGGAAACACCACAAAACTATCTGCAAGACCTTTAAATGTGTCAGCTTAGCACATGGATGCATCTGTATTATCTGGCTATGAAGGGTATATCATTAGAGTAGGGAGTAAATTTCACTTTATCTTAATAGAGTCGGCACAGTAGAATGTATTAGTAATTAATAATCATACTACAAAAATCTGTACACATTTAACAACAGCTGAGCATTAAAAATACTTATGTGATGACATGGTAATAACTCTGGATCAGAGCGATTAAAATTATACAGTAAATGAAAAATAAAAATATCTGATGTGGATAACACATGACTTCCTTGCACGTATATTAAATCACAAATATTTTCGGCGCACTTCATCTAAACTTATTTTGTGTGAAAGAGATAAAATACTGCAGCAGGGGCGTAGCCAAGGGTGGGGTGGGGGGGTTAGGGGGCTCATAACCCCCCATGAGGAATTTTTTGCCATACAAAATGTATATTCTTTACTCCCTTATCACACACATGTATGCATATATAGGAGTTGCAGTAGTCGTAACCCCCCCCCATGAAAAATTTCTGACTACGCCCCTGTACTGCAGTAATACTAAGGCTTAGCGATTTCTAGCCAAATATCGCCAAGCTGGGTTCAATTTGAAATATTTCCTTCTGACATCTAATTTGGCGAAATATCGCCAAAAGCCGACAAGCTTGAGATAGCTCGCGAGATTTTAGGCAGTGCTAAAGTAGTCATTAACCACAGACTTTTAATGAATTGAATATATCCATACACCTTAATGAATTTAAAGTTATTAGGTTGATCCTGTAAATAAATTAACCAGTCGACTGCTATCAAAAAAGATATGCACAGTTAGATTTTACAATAGTTCTAAATGCAAAATTTCAATATTCTACGGTTAAAATTTTTAGAGTTATGCGAAATACGAAAGTATGTTTGGAGGCAAATTTGGTGAAATTTCGGAAGAACTCGCTAAGTTCGGTGACAAATGGCGAGATTTTGGGCATGGACCAAACAATGACTGACTACAGACGTAATATATTGAAGATGTCTGTAAAAATTAATGCATTGAATATCTTTAGGTAGCCCTATAAATAAACTCTCCAGTAGATTGGAACCAAAATCGATACACGAGTTAAATGCTTACGTACCATATGTACGTTTTAATGCTGTAATGTTGTAGTGTGTTTGTATGTACGTATGTTGAATAGCGTTGTGAAGCGAGTCTACATACACGCTTAAAGAAAAAGAAAGAAAGAAGTTCTCTCCGAAGGAAATAAAACTGGAACAAGTTTGTCTCGGTTTTCAGAGTTCTTCAGAACGAATTTAGATCTTTCGTACTTTTATTTTTTTTAATGCGTGCACAAAACATTCTTTTGAACGATGATACGTTTGATTACTTTTTTTTCCCTCAATTAAATGAGAGTAAAATGCATTTCGTATTTTTACGGATACCTTAAAGAAAATAAAGTCGAACACAAAAAAGAAAAAGATATCACGATTTATTCATTAGACAAGCACAGAAATATACAAACAAGCAGACATAATTATAGAACAAATTACTAAATTTCAATAACAGAATAAAGTAACAGATATTGGAAGTTTCAAATTTTTCAGTAGGAACTTGAATTAAAAACTTTAAAATTTCAGATGAAAATTTTCACCATAAACACAAGCACCGTTTCACTTGATCATTTCAGGCATTCACTTCATAATTTCAAGACATAACTTCACTATCCCTAGAGTGATAATGCATCAAAAGTACATCAAGCATTAATAACTGCCTATTGAAATTGCAGAGCTGTTTGAGTATCCCTCCGCTTGGATTTCTTTTAGTTCATTCATTTGCGCGTGCGCGCGCGCGATTACGATCTTCTACACATATCGTCCTTGAAGCTACAAAAGAGCTCCTCCTTGAAAAATACTGCTCGATATATTAGACACTGAATTCCAGGCTCGAGTACATGGTGAAAAGAAAAAAAAAATGTAAAACCAACAAAGACACAATTAATTGATATTTCAAATAAACTTTCAAAGAAATAAAAATTTTAAACCTGTGTTTCCTAACTGAAGAGGGTTTGCTGCAATAAAAAAAAAAAAAAAAAAAAAAAAGGCTCAATTCTATGGGAGACAAAATTTTCAATATTTTTGTTTGTTTTTGTTCATCATTAACGTTTATGCAAAGTTACATCTTTATTGCTGCTTTCAAATGCTGTTGTTTCACTATACTGAATTAGAACGACTCATTCAAACGTAATGCGTACAATTTTCTAATATATTGTTGTTATTATAAAAAAAAAAATATTAGTTAACCATGATAGAATTTTTTAGGTAAATATTTACATTTATATTAAATATTCTTCTCAAAGTTCGTAAGCAGGGTCCATAAATTCTAGAATTCAAGAATATTCTCATTTCTAATTTTGCAATAAAAGATTTAGGGATTAAAATTTCGAAAGTTAAAAAAAAGCATTCTTTCATGATTTTCTTTCTTCATTGTAGTCGGCATTCAACAAAATGACATTTCTAACAATTACTTCTCTCTTTCTTCTGACCCATAATATATTCTTACCCTTGGCATAACAAAAAGCCCCAGCTAAGTGCGTGTCGTGAGCATGCATGTCCGCCACCAATACTGACTTCCGGCGAGACGCTTCCTGGAAGTGGCCAGTCACAACTCACACATCAGCAAATTTTGCCATTTTTAAGTTACTTAAGTTGAACTTAAGTTGAACAGTGTGGGGTGCCTAGTACGCGTTTTAAAGGTACAGACAACCAGGGAACGGTACCTCAGCGTGAGGCGAAACGTAGCCGAGACCGTCACTGACTTCCTGCGAGACGCTTCCTGGAAGTGGCTCACACTTTGATTTCGAGGCAAAAAGTCCCACTGTGCCCCCTTTTTTTATTGAAGAAGTTTGAAGTGATTTGGAAATCTCTGAGGTTTTAAAATTTTAAACTGGGTTTCTTTTGTGCTGTTTTGTACAACATTTAGATTTTATATTAAATAAAATATAAATGAAAGAAAATGATACCGTCAGTTCTGGTATACTTGAAGGACAACTGTAGTCGTCACTTGAATTCTTATTCTATTTCACGTACTTTAGGATTTTTGGCACTTTTCAGGGTATAACTACTCAGGTGTTTTCCGTTACTTTCTACAGCTGTCAAAAAGTTCACCCCTAAAAGTAAACATTACATTTTATTCTGTTATCCGTAAGATTAAATCTTTTTTAATTAAGTGTGTTGTTTAAATTTTGCGTGTTAGTTATTACAAAATTTATTTTTAATGTCCTGCATTGTCTTGTAAAACAAAAGAGATAAATTTATTTTTATAGTTTTACATACAAATCCTTCAGCAGATGGGTCGATTAAATTCAGTGCCCATTGGAAAATGCGGACAAAATGTGAAGCAGCAAGCAAATGTGAAGCAGCGCCTGCTTGGCCAATGCTTTGCAGGGTGGAACTCCTGTCTCGACCGAGACTGCTGTATACCGTATAGGCTAAAATGAGTGGATGCACCTAAAATCTGCCGTGGGTCCAGTGTTCTGCGTGTTCAAACGATATCTCTTGGGGTACCAAAGGAGGTGGTAGGTCTTTCATCTGGAATTTGTTCAGCATTAGGATACCACTAATAGAGGGCTAAGCGTTGGTCTGCCTATTACTCTATTTTAAGAGCGTTTGTCATGGCTTTTGTTACAACAGAATTGCATTTCGCTCGCATACCATTTCCCTCTAAACTTTGATTTAACATATGCTCATTTCCCTCGCAATCATAACTCATGAACAGGGGTCTTTCTTGGAGGAGACAATAATATGGAGGAGGCATGACGGGGGGGGGCACTTCAGCCACAACTGTAACCTTTTTTTCCTCTGTCCGTTCGTTTTTCTATGGGGAGAAAATGAAGTAAACCTATGCGTAATCTTAGGGGCGTGGCTCGGAGTTAAAGAGCCGTTTGGTGCTCATACGATTTATTGAGTCACGCCCCAACAAGACTACGCGTACAGTTACTTCATTTTCACCCCATAGAAGAACTAGCAGATGCTTACTCCATATGTACTATTCTTTCCTCCAAGGTCTCTTTATTAATTTATCTTATCCATAGAAGGAGTTTTCCCATCATACCAGAATCCAACAACTTGCCGAATCCTAACTAATATTACAAATGCGAAAGTGAGTTTGTTTGTTTGTTTATGACGCTTTCACGCCTAAACCGTTGGATCCATTAGGATGAATTTTGGTTTAGGTATAGATGGGACACTGGAGAAGGTTATAGGCTACTTAGAATTTTAGATTCTGAATTACTTTTTTAATTATTAATTAAAAACCGTTCTTACGTTGCCATACTTGGCGAGTTTCGCCCGTATCAAATGATTCATGTTTTGAGCTAACAAGAATGCTATTACTTCAATGAAGAAGCGCGTGCATTGAAAAATATTAAATACCACGGAAATTATGTCAGTTTTATGCCAAATCTATCTATATATATAATAATAAAAATGAATGTTCTCCAGACAAATCTACAGAAAGCAGAGCTTTGAAAATTTGAGCATATGTCCATGACTTTGGTAAAGTGCACCTGAGGCTCAGAATTTTGAAATTTTAATTCCTTTTCTAATTATTAATTAAAAACCATTTTATCGCCCGCGCAAAATGATTTATGCTTTTGAAATAAAGCAGAAATTCTATTTGCAGATTCACATGCATTTGAAAAACATGAAATGGTATGGAAATTATGTTGATTTTACGCCAAATTAAAAAGCATTAGGAAGAAAAGTCCAAATGTGATTCTTAAAGTTCATAAATTTCCAAATCCTACCAATAATATAAATGTGTATTAGATGTTTTTGACTGAATCACACAAAACTAGTTGAACGGATTTGGAAAAATTTGTGATGAAGATAGCTTATGCCCTGGATTAACATAGAGGCAACCTTTCATGCATATAGCATAAATAATTCTTTTACAAAAACACTCAAAATAATTCTAATGCATTGCGCTCTATGGAAATTTTATAGCTACTAAACCGATTCTAAAACTTTTTTCACTGATTGAAAGTTACACTATTCCTGAGTATTATTGTTTATTTATTTGTGGATTAAGACCGATTGACTGCACTAGGGTCCTATGCCTATATGGGGAATTCCTCTGTGGGGAACTTTCTAAGGGATCCTAAGCCCGTATTTACGCGAGGTTTTGGAGAAAACCACGGAAAACAGCGAGCGGCTAGGTCGACAGGCGCGACCGGGGTTTGAACCTGGCACCTCCAGCCTTCTAGTTTTGAGAGCAGACCTCTTAGACACTGGTGGGATCCTGAGTGTTATAGGCTACCTTTTATGCATATATCACAAATAGTTCTTTTACAGGGATACTCATAAGAATTACATTACGCTCTATGTGTATCTCTGTAAGTACTGAACAGATTCCAAAATTTTTTCACTGATACTAAGCTACACTATTCTTGAGTATTATAGGCTAAAATTCGTGCATGTAGCGCAGATAGTTCCTTTACAGGAACACTCAAAATAATTCTAATACATTACGCTCTCTGGGTATCTCTGTAACTATAGAATCGATTCCAAAACTTTTTCGCTAATAAAAAGCTGCACTATTCCTGATTAACATAGACTAAAATTCATGCCTATAGCATATATAATATTTCTTTTACAAGAACACTCAAAACAGTTCCCAAATACTTTCGTAACTGTCTCTATTCGACAAATGCCTGAAAAAAATCAAAATTTAGTAACTCTGCATACTCTCTTATTTTAAATGAATTATACTAACATGCATTATACTTCATTTAAAATAAGTAAAAAGCAAATAATATTTAAATGCAGTTTATTTTGTCGGAAACATATGTGTTATTCACACATGCTTCATTTCGATCGGTACCTAACTCTAAAGCCGACGCGGACGAAGTCGCGGGTAGAAGCTAGTTCTTTTAATAAATCTGTAAGATAAGATCAAACATGCTCATAAATTGGCAGTTTTATGCAATAAGCTATTTCCGACATATTTTTTCGCAAATAGCAAATGAAACCAACGTCATTATTCATACATTTCCTGAGCATAGGATCTAGTGTTCAAAAAACTGCATTTAGAATCCTCCCCGAGGAAAGTAGCGAAATTAGGCCTCGAGCGAAATAATACTGCAAACTCTCAGAATCTGATCAGCTATTTTTTTTAAAATCCTGAAATTATTAACTGGTGAGTAATTATGTATGCTATATTAATAAATATGATGCTGTGTGTCTTTTAATAAATCAGTGGATTCTTAAGTATCAGGTGATAAAGTCTTTTTCAGGTGCCAAGACGAAAATGCAGGCAAAGTAAAACTGTCTGTGCGCAGATAAAAATCCGTTTTACAGGTTCAGATTTTATCGGAAAAGTTTGGATGTTTCAACCAATGGCGACGTTGGCAATTTACACACTCGCGTAATGGATAATCATACTTGTTATTACTGCATACACGATCTGAGACAGAAATGCTAAGGGCCGTTACTGAAGAACTTGCGAAAGATAAACGCGAAAATTAGAATCTAGATAGAAAAGATCATGCCAAATAATGAACTGGACTCACCACTCTACAAGTATTATGGGCAGCTCGGAAAAAGATAATAAAATGAGTAAATTCTGGGTTTAGCTTCGATGTCATCCTATTTTTCGATTAGAATAAATGGCGACATTAATTTGTCGCCAGGCCAACACAGTGCCAGAAAGGGATATTCCCATTGCTGTCATTTGATCGAATTATTCATAGATGTTCCATAATTGAGCCCAATTGACAAAATATTCCTGATAGATCGATGAAGAAAAGGATCTATTTATTTATATCAGTGTCTCCCCAGCTATGTCACAGCACTTGATTCCCTGCCAAGCGGTGTTCCCTCCTAATTACGATACATCCACAGTGACAAAATCTCGCCATCGGGTGGCACACACCGAAGTTGAGGGGTATACGCTGATTAGGAACGGGATTTTAACTCAAAAACCAGTAATTGAGTGCCATAGTAGCAATGATAAAACTTATTCAAATGACAAGAAAATCGATTAAAAAAACTAAAACTCAACAAGAATAAAACTTTGCAGTAACACAAATAAAACTAACAGTACAACAAATAATTATACATGGAAAAAGCCAGCGTTTAAAATTTCTGAGTCTGTAAATGCCTATCACTTTGCGAATATTCGTAAAATAAATCTTATGTTTAGATTGGCTATTTAATCAAAAGTATAAAAGTTTGCTATTTCCAAAGTATGACCTTATAGTTTCCAAGAGGTTAATCACAAGAACACTTCTTCAAAAATTCAAAAGCCGCTTTTAAAATTGCCTTATAACTAGAAAGGATACTGCTATTCATCAGGTTCTTCCACCTCATAAAAATTTAGACTGAAAAGATTATCCGGGAAGTAACGCATACCAGATAAAAAAAATAAATAAGTTCAGTTATTTATCAACCTGAGTTTCATGCGACTCTATTTATTAAATTATTTCACACTAAATGCGTTGCTTGGACCGTAAATTCTCTCAAAAGATTGTGTGCTTTACAAAATTAAAAATTAAATTAAACTGTATTTATATATGCATATAAGTACTTTATTCTATTTTAATATACAGTCTACAATATAATAAAGTAAGCTATTAAACCACTCTTACCTCCTCGAATTGGCTTCAAAACTTGGCGATGAGGTTGGCGATGATTTTCATCACACTTCTTTAGGCTTAGTGGAGCGCATTTTTGTCCAACCTTCATCCTTCAAATTTTTTGTGTAAATTACGGGACCCGTAGAAAATCCACCCCCAGACCATTGTTGTAGTATTGTTGTCAACTATTGTTACCTATTGTTACCTACTGTTACCGTTTGTTTACATAACAAAGTTTCCTAACAATGATGGCTCATTGTTACGTCGTCTAATGTAAACCATACTAATATAGGAATTTTATAGAAAATTATAAAAAATATAGAAAAATTTCAGAAAATTGCCCAAATAATAAAGCTTTTTACACATTTCACACACTACATACCCTGACAGCACAATATACACCGTACGTTTATGTAAATCTGAAAAAAAAAAAAAAAAAAAAAAATCCATGTACTATTATTCCCTACTCGAACCAGCTAAAATCAGCCAAAATATGCATAATTCTATCCTAAATTCTACAATTCAAATAAAGATGAAGAGTATTACAGAAATAAAGATGCTTTTCACCTTATTACACATATTTTTTTCACTCAAAAACTTGTTCTTCGTCCTAAAATTCTTAGTACTATCGTACACCTCATCCAAAGATTTATCATTTTCTGTCTGCAAATTACCGATTTTAAGAGCTTTCATGATGAAAACTCATAATTTGTTGTTGTTTTACATCGTTTTGATTATACCCTTAATTATTTTACAAAACGTCCGACGCAACCACCTGAAATACCGTACAAAACCATTACGATCTAAAGTACTAAGACTTAGCACAAATGTAATTTAGGTAAATTCTTTTTCATTATTTTATTACCATACAATAGTATTTACTTGAAATAACCATATATTAACAATTTTTAAATGTTTTTACCATTAAAAAGATTTAAAAGATCGTTTTTTTTTTTTCATACTTCGAAAAATATGCGGAAACTTCATCTAAAACTATCGACATGTTATGATGTATATGAGTTTTCTCTTAAATTTAATTACAAAACAAATATCTTACTTTGAAAAATAGCTCAAATTTATAAATACTTGTCCTTTTTATCATAAATGGAATAATAATTTTCCGTTTTATTTCAAAAATTGCATGACAAATAAACTCACTTCTTCTGGCATTTTACCATGTTTTTAACGAACTTCCCCTGAATCTCACAATTAACCAAACATATTATAGTAAAATAAACATATTTTACAGACATTTGTTGGTTCTATCGTGAATAAATTGGTATCTTAAACGATTTTCATTTAGATAAGTGTAAAATATTACGATGCGTGTTTCCGATAAGTTAGTATTAATAAATCTTCTAATAATTACTTTTCTCATAAGGATATTAATCAACGTGTAATATTATATCAAAACTAATCTTAACGAAATTTTGGTTTATTTTCCAAATTTGGCTTACCACTTTAATGTTTCCGAGTGTAAAATTATAAACAACTTTCGATCCAAGCCGCTTCACGTTAGTATCCATGTAAATTTTAGTAAAGTTGTACGTAAATCTAATCAGAAAAAAAGGAATATCATATTAAAATTAATATTCGTAAACAAAATTTTAGTGCTTTTAACATACTTAAGCTAGTAATTAAAATCTGATGTGGACAACACATGACTTCCTTGCACGTCTATTAAGTCAAAAATATTTACGGCGCACTTCATCTAAACTTATTTTATTTGAAAGAGATAAAATACTGCAGTAATACTAAGGTTTAGCGATTTCCAGCCAAATTTCTAGCCCTGCTCAGAGCTTAGAATTCAAACAGATAAAATTTGTTCATATCAATCACAGAAAACCATGTTAACAATAATCATAAAAACAAAGTCACTGAAGATCAATTTTATTAAATATGGATACTTTAAGTAGCAACTTTTTTTAAGACTTGAAAATTGAATTTAGCTTATCATTTTTGGATTTTTCTTAAACCTTCATTTAATCTGTTCATTTTTAAGCATCTTTTATTTAGACTCTCCTAGGCGTAGCTTGAAAACGAGCAAAAATACTTTTCTTCATATTGTAGCTGTTTCAATGACAAAATTAAGTATATTAAAATTATAAACGAAATCTATATGTAAAAACAATTTATTCCTTTTTGTGTCCAAAAGAAGTTAACTTTTTGTCAGTGACTTTAAAACTGGCGGCTCCCGTGAACTTTAATTATGTTGGTCCTGAAGTTAAATGATTTATTTTTAAAACATTACATCAAAACATTTTATCAAAAGTACGAATTATCAAACATTTAATGGTTTTATTATCTATCAGATTAATGAGAGAACGTAGGATTTGTATATCATTCTGTTTTGAGAAGTGTAATAATTATTTAAATTATTAATTTAAAAAGTTGAAGTTGTATTAGTATAATAAGTAATACTAATTATTATTTAGTTTATTTCAAATTTTGGGGTAAAAAACATATTTCTTGTGTATAGTATATGGTTTATAATAAGGAAAACACAGGAATAATCGGTGTGTACCGGTTCTTCGAATGGAAAAGATCAAATACATGGATCATCCGGATTAATTGTGACTTAGCCCTGTCCGGAGAATCAAAATATTCGGATTTTCAAAAGGAACTTAAAATGGTCATAGGAGTTCATATTAAAAAGAAATCTTGCTAAAACATTTAATAATTCACTTAGTGGTTAAATAATAGGAGCAGATAAATAAAACCATTAATTAATGTGAACTTATTATGCATTTTAAGGGGAAAATTTACATATACGTATTTAATGAACAATATCTAAATGCATATGCACTTACATAATACTGTACAGTTTATAAAGTATAACAATTTAATGCAGTTTAAGTAATCTAAAAAATATTTTCATATATGAAAGAATTGTAATTAAAGAAAATCTAAATAAAACTTGTAAGCTTTGAAGTTGAGTAAATTCCATGTGTTTACTTTTGTAAGCACAAAATCGAGGCATGAACCAAAAACAAACCCACATATAGTATGAGCAAGCAGGAAACTGTTTTGGGTCTAATATGGAAACCTTTTATCTGGCTCATAGCAACAATTAGGGGCGACAAAATAGAGGTTGAAAAAATTGATTTAAATATTTACACCAGTCGGCACTGGAAATGGATTCTCTTATTAATATATCCCTTTAACTCCCCCCCCTCGTGTTTGTGTTCTGTCAAGCCTAAATGAGGGGCATCTACCTATAGAGGGGGGGGGCGAAGGACTTTTCAAGGGAGTCTGATTGAATAGAAAAGAAATACTAGAACTACTGTAAATTCACTCTTCAATGTATCCACTGCTATTTAATGCTTTCTAATGGTATCAAATTTCATCATGCTTTTATTCATTTTAACGAGAACTACACTCTCGTTACAAAAACTGCCCAGAATACAGATGTAGGTTTAAATGACATTAAATTATGTACAGTATCGGTATCGGCTATTTCTGAAAATGAATTTATAGGTAAAGTATCGGTATCGGTCATCGGCGAAAATGTGGTATCGGTCGATCGCTAATATTTTCATAGATCACTGTCACGCAACCAGCATAGATTTTGGTATATGTCGGGCTTATACCTTTGTACAGGGCTACAAAAAACAATTCTTATACAAGGTGATTATAATTAAACTTCTGTAAACAGCTTTCTGTAATTGAAACGGGTGAACCGATTGCTACAAAATTTGGCATATGGACTGAACACGGAACGCATTCAAGGAAGATTTTAAAAAATTTTGCTCTAAAAATGTCCACCAAGTGGCGTTTTGCATGGTGAATTCGGCTGGGAAAAAAAAAGACTCAAATTAGTTAATAAATGCCTAAAAGCTATTGAATAAATGTTTAAATCCTTTGTATTTTGAATTAGCCATTTCTAGCGTTAAATTTTATCTTTCTTCATGCAAAGCGGTACCTAGGGGACATTTTTGGAACTTCTTTTTTCCTGGAATTCCTTGTCCGCATCTCATGTATAGTCTATATACCAAATTTGGTTACAATCCATTCACCTGTTTTAAATATAGAACTCTGTTTATAGGTGAAGTTTAATTATGACCATCCTGTACATTATGGCTTAGAGAAGCAAATTATTTGAAGTGCACTATAGCCTGAACACTGCATTCGATTGAATTGAATCATGTTTATTTAAACGTTTAGTAAAGATCAAGTGGTCAGAAATTCAGGTGGAGTCCTCTAAATTTATATTATTAGTGATTAGAAACTTATTAATATTTTTAACGAGATAGGATATGCTCCCGCTAGTAAATAAGTAATTAAATAAAAATAATCTTTTACATAACACTTTCCAAGAAAGTGTTTATGGCCTTGGTTCATCTGCATGCGATCTAAGTGCCATAAATGAGAATCCATGGCAACAAAATTTATTTATACAGGGTGCATCTAAATTGGTTCAACAAAATATTATGGGAGATAGGGCACATAATAAGGAATCGGAATCACATAGCAATGTGGGGTAGAAAACGCTGTCTTCGTGTAGCTCTTAATAATCACTTTGGAACGGTTGCTGAAACAACAGTGAACTTTCCGATCATTGTTTGTCGAAAACCAACGTATTTTTCTCAGAAAACATGTGACTAAAATTCGTAGTTTAAAAACTCTGCTTTATTTCTTGGATGAGATTTTTGGAAACAAGCCCATTGTATGCGAAATTTGCTTAAGAAATTTGACAAACATTTTAACACTTTTCATAAAGTGATTATTAACAGCTACGTGAAGACAACGTTTTTCACCCCACATTGCTATGTTATTCTGATTCCTTATTATGTGCCTTATCTCCCATAATATTTTATTGAAAGAATTTAGATACACCCTGTATATGCAGGTATGCCATGTATCCTATATTGAAAATTATGTGTGCATGTATTTTTACAACAGCACTGGAGAGAACTCTAAACTTATTACAAGGCCGTAGCCAGGAAAATTTTTCGGGGGGGGTTTCGAGTTTTATGTTTTAATATGGTACTTTTTTCAGCACACTGAAATTAAAATTAAACAAAGTATGATCTCCAGCTTTGTGTTTTTTCATTTTTATTTAAAACGCGAAAATAATGCATCCAAATTGAAAGTGCTATGTAAGCAATATCCTATCGGCGTAGCGAAACTCTGTGTCAGTACAGCCTTTAAAGAATGACAAGCACTGTGTGACAGAGCAGGGCCGGCTGGACCATAAGGAAAACTAGGCGACTGCCTAGGGCGCTGACTCGAGAGGGGCGACACTAGCCAGGCAGCGGATGTTTTTTTTTTTACTCCTGCTGTCCGCAGTGCCACTCTCTTTTTATTCTAAGGAGTAGCGGACTGGTTACGTGAATAATGCAACGTAGGATCTCCCTCCCGGTCCACATGGGTCGAGACTGGAGCCTACATGTCCCAAACTCCAAAAATCACAAACTTATCACTCTGACTTTTTTATTTATAGAGGTCATAAACACGATACTGTGAAACTGTTTCGTGTTTCGATCTCCGATGGAATCGAGAGATGACTCACTTTTTTTGTGGAAAGAAAATTTTTTTTATTTACGATATTTCTTTTTTGTCTCTCTCTACGTGTAAGGGGGGGGGGTGAAAGAAGAAGAGAGAGAACCAATGTGGAGAAGCATTGAGACGAATGTGAGCTTTTGCTCCGATCATACTGCATTCTAATTATGGGAAATGTAAATACTGTGTAAAATTGTGTAAATAAAGCAGCCGTAGATAGTGTACTTAGGGCACATTTTTGCTACCACCTTCACAAATTCCTACTACTATGATACATTAAACGCTGTTTATTTAAAGAATTATTTGATGAGAATGAGAAATTCTGCTTGCAAGTGCCACGGAAATTGCATTTCCTTTTGGCCATACTCAGAAGACAGGTATGCATATAACGTACAGAGAAAAGAGTAGCATATTTAAGTGAAATTTATCACTTTGCGATCCTCAGAGAAACACAAGTAAAAGATTACATGCGGTTTGAATGAACTGAAGTGCAATAATCGTAATTGGCGATACAAGGGATAATTTTTTTTTCTACGAACAGTAAGTTATGTGACTGAAAATTTCGGGGGGGGTTTGAACCCCCAAAACCCCCCCTTGGCTACGGCCTTGACTTATTAGGATTTACGGGAAATCATTGTTATAGGGGAATTTTAGAGAAGTTAATCTATTTCAAGCGAGGTAAAATTAAATAAAAAAAGTGATGTGCATGAAAGATAAGATTAATTATTTATGACAGAATGATTTATGATGGAAAAGGAAGCGTAACATTAGTAGTTCTTTTACAAAAGCTGCATCGATTGAAATTAATTGAAAGTAGTGATGCAACGGATATCAATTTGGCCGGATACCGAATATCCGGTCAAACTTTCAGCCGAATATCCGGATATCTGGTAGCAGTATGTTTTCTTCTTTTGTGTTTTATTTTCACTAGTTTTCTTAGATCATTGAGCTATTAAATTTTTCTATAAATTTTCTCATTAGTTTCAAATTATTTAATTCAAAAATCAGAAATCCTTTTGGGATTATTTCCATGAATTGAGTACCAGTTATACTGCAATTAAAGTCATACAAATAACAATGTCATGGATGTTCTCCATCAAGAGTTAGATAAATATCTTAAAAGATCAGTTCTTGAAAGAAAGATATCTCCATTCAACTGTTGGAAAATCAATGTAACAAATTTCTTTACTTTATCAAAATTAGGGGAGGGACATTTTATCACCAGACAGCAGTACTACAACCAGTACACTATTCTCATAAGCAGGGTCAAGTTATGGTGGGGAAAAAAAAGGTAACCAAATTCTTACAAAGACTGAAAAACAGTGTTTTTGTACAATAATTTCTTCCAGTAATAATTTACTCCAATCCTTAAAAAAAGATAGAAGTACTTTTCCCATTTCCTATACATGATAAAAATTTATTCAAAAAAGTATTGAAAACAAAATATTTTCACAAAACTTTGTTTTTTCGCATTTTTTATTATTGCAGTTTTTGAATTTTTTCATTTATTATGTTTATTTAAGTGATTTCTCTGTTTACAACTTTAGGCCGTATGTACTGCCGGATATTTGTGATATCCAGCTACTGCCAATTATCCGGCATATTGACCGGATAGGCCGGATGCAGTATGTTCGCTGGATATCCGTTGCATCCCTAATTGAAAGCGTTATAAAGTCAATGTGTTTGTCACAATTTATCTTTTATGTTTTTCTTTCTCTTTTTTTACAGGTACAAAATGGTGCGGAGATGGAAATAACGCGAAGAGCTACGACGACCTAGGTTATTTCAACGAAACCGATAGCTGCTGCAGAGCTCACGACACCTGCAATGGTACTATAGAACCAGGAGAAACGAGGCATAACTTAACCAACAATTCAATATTCACATCGTAATATAATCTTTCATATCATTTATGAAATTTTTCATTAAAATCACTTATTTTCGCGAAAATGAAGATATCGGTGATTTCACGAACTAAAATTCCTCGAATTTTATACGAATAGAACCGAAAGTTGAAAAATGTCGACAGTACATAAATATTGCGAGATTTCGCGGGATTGACATTTCATTCAAATAAGAATTAATTTTAATAGAGGAAAGTGGGAAAAAGTAAGATTGTAGCACTATCAAGTTTAATACTTTATCTTAATTCATAATTAAAGCTATACCTTACATAAATATGAAAATTATGGCCATGATATAGTAATCCCGCAAAACTGGGATTGCATTCACTAAGAAAGGCATAGTCAGCAGTGGCGGCCCGTGGTCAAAACTGTTAGTGCAGCCGGAAGCATATGAGTCCCCCCCCCCCTTCCTCCGGACAGGAATGGAAAATCTTTGTTACTGAATTCGAAAGCTGACGGATTAAGCCCTCACCGAGGAAAAAAAAAAAAAGAAATTACATAAAAAATGTAAGAGATCCTATTTTACTTCCATAAAATGGACTTAAATTTTAACCAGCCGCTCTTAAAATTGCGTTAATCCGTGTCTGATTCGAAGTTTCCTTAGAATTTTCTTTTGTAACGATAACTTGAGAAGAAAAGAAAAAAAAAAAGAAAACTTATTTATTTTTTATAAGTCAAATCAATCCTCCTTTCTTTTAAACTTGCGAATCGGTCAGTAATGCCCTCATAAAAAGGCGTTGTTTTAATTCAGATATCAATAATTTTAAAAGCTCTTTAAAATTTCCCATGTTTAAAGACTTTTCTCGCTCGCCATGTCCTCTAAATGCCAGTTCTTGCTTACTTAAAAACAATACTGCTTTGATGGGTAATTGTCCATTCATAAGCGTCTATTCAGGCTAAGAGTTTTCCGAACATATCTTCTCCTTACCCCCTCCCTCACTTCTCGACCCAATCAGTTCGTCGAATTCACTAGTGCAGCAAAAGTCGTAAAACCTCTTTTCGGCTGAGTCTTAGCTAAAACACCCTATGCCATCCTAAGCCGGAGAAAGAGCTTACGTAGTCGTTACCATGGCAACGCTGATGCCAATTTTCTTATCAGCGCTCTGGGCTGTACCAAAGATTTTCCCAATTGAATTGCGGGAAGATTAAAGTGCTTTTTTTTTTTTTCTGAATGAGCGATCCGGCCACAATACGTTTTTTTTTTTTTTTTTTTTTTGAGATTTTTTTAATTTACCGTAGGAATTCCATAATTCTAATCTGAATTTAGGAAAATTAGTAGAATAAATTATTTTAAAGTATGTGCTGATAGTTTCAAGTGCAGCCCGGCTGTACTTGCTGTATCCCACGAGCCGCCACTGATAGTCAGCTGCCGTAGTGCTTAGGGACGTCACCGGGCCACAAATACAAGAAATGATCTCAAAATTGGAAAAGCTACCATGTCCGCTCCAATGGTACGCTATCGTCTATTCAATGCAATTTGCCAATTCTTAGCTATCTCGGGAGGGATATCCAAGAACAGCATTTGCAGAAGACTCGCTAAATAAGGTTGGGCTCAGATCTCGACGTTTATAAAGATGCTTACCATTGACACTCCACCATAAACAGTGTCGTCTTATATGATGCCGTTCCAGTCAGTATCCTATTGGAGAAATGGGATTTGCAGCTACTAGGGCTGGGCCAAAAATCGATAAATACCGACATATCGGTTTTATTTCAACATCAGATATCCGATATTCCCATTTTCATTTCAGTGAAATCTCGATAGCGGGAAAAACAGCTGCTTCACAACGGGAATCGCTGCTGCGTGTTTGTTATCGTAGAGAATAGTTTTTTCCTCCCCCGGAACTCCACAGAAAGATTGTGGTTGGTTGTGTGTGATTATGGCAACGCTACACTAGGGCGATCTGCCAAGGGGGTGCCTTGGTAGGAGGACTTTCTAAGGGGTTCTAACGCGTATTCACCTTACATCTGGAGAAAACCTACCAAAACTCCAGACCGTTAGATCGACAGCCGCGCGATGGGACCCGAACCCGAGACCTTCACACTTCGGCCATCTACCATTGTCAGTGGCATAACCACTGTGCCGTGGTGAGGCTTCGCTCCACAGAAAGAAAGCAGGGAACGTTAATTTCGAAGGGGATGTAGCGTATAGTGTGTCGTTCTGCTCGCGGAAGATATCTGGCGCAATAGTATCTATTATTTAATGTAATGATGATTTTGAGTGAAGGATATTATGATGCGCAAACGGCTATTTCAACAGACAATAGAGCTGCTGACATTTAGTTGGATGCATAATATCTGATAGAGCAAATGTTTTATTGGAAATAATAATTTAATCTAAGTGCGGAACCGTGTACATTAACGGGACCTGGTGCACGTAAAATCTGTCGTGGCTCCTAAGTCCTCCATGAACGATACCCCTGGAGGTCTCTCATAGCTTAAAGGAAGATCATGGTCATCCAAGCTGTCAGCCTTCGGCATCAAATCTATATGTATGGTTTATTAGCCTAATTACCATAATTAATTAGTATATCTCGGAAACTATCCATCGGAGCGCGTTTTTATTGATTCTCGACCCCCCCCTAGACTCAACACCCCCATCGACACATAAAATTTCAAATGCTTTGACACCAAACTTAACCTTTTACAGGCCCAGGGGGTCATACGAAGCTCCCCTGTATTTTCAATTTGGGCATTTTAAATGCTAGGCGCCTCCGGCGGCATCTCCAAAGCCTGGAAACCGTCCCAGAGCCAATTTCTACATGTTTGCAGTCTTTTTAAGCCTCAATCATGGTTAATTAGTCTAATTACCATAATTAATTAACGTATTTCTCGGAAACTATCCATCGGAGCGCGTTTTTATTGATTCTCGACCCCTCCCCCTTAGTAACCCCCATAGTTACATAAAATGTCGAATGACTTATGTACACCTAAACCAACTTAACCTTTTAATCTTACAGGCCCTGGGGGTCATACGAAGCTCCCCTGTATTTTCATTTCAGGCAGTTTAAACACTAGTTTTACTTGAACCGTCCTCCGACCGCATCTCCAAAGCCTGCAAACCGTCCCAGAGCAAATTTCCACATGTTGGCAGAGGGCTGGGCCAAAAATCAATTTTTACCGAACTATCTGATTTATTCCAGCATAATAAATTCGATCTTCCCATTTTCAGTGAAATCTGGAAAATGGTAAAGTTCCAAAAATAGCGACCGCCGATAAAAAAAAAATACCGAAACCGAATTCTATCAGTTTTCCAGCAGTGATCAACGCTACTAAAAACTAGCACGTCAATCAAGCATTCCCGAGTCAGATTATAATACCGAATAAAGAGCTTTGTGGGATTTGTATGGAGCCTGCAAATCCATAGCTGTCGGTCGGCATATTTCATTCAATTGGAAACAGCTGACTTTTTTGTTGTTGTTTACGGCGAGTTCAGATTTTGATGACAGTATTTGTATTTATACAGCTTTTTTAAAAACTGAAACTTTTCAAACTATGTTTATATTAATCTGCCATTAAATGATATGAACTGAGATATATAAAGGATCCAGGGGTAAAACCACTTTACAGCCTTTTTTTCGAAAATGAGATAGTGGTGCCATCTTCTAGCTTTAATGAGCACTATCACCACTTGAATTATTTTTGGGGTAGAAACACTTAAGAAACAAGTTGTGGTATAATGGGGAAAACCACTTTACTGCGGGCCCTCGAAGTCATTTTTCTCAGAAGCAAAATTTTATTGTAAAGTCGTTCTACCCCTGGACCCTTCATATATTAATTTTAATTAAAAAAAGTACCAGCAATTACTCATTGAAATCTATTTTAATTAATTTTTGAATATAGCAAGTGGTTTTACGGTTTGTTTATTTGATTGCTTACATTTCAAAAATACTAAAGTTAAGTGTGAAAAATATCGATATATCACGATATCGCGATATAAGATGGTATCGATATCGATATTTCAAATTCCAATATCGTCCAGCCCTAGCAGCTACAAATCCTACTTTTTCGCTCAATGATGATTACCACTGCACACGTGTCTGTGAACGGAGAGAGGTGATATTCAATATATCATTTGTAACCGAGTAGCACACAACCAGAACACAAGGTGTGACAGTCTGGGGAGCTATCAGCTGGAACAGCCGATCTCCATGAGTCTTGCTACAAGGTACTTTGACTGAGCGCTGTACGTTGATGATATTTTGCATCCGACCTCACTACCTATGCTTGGGCAGGGTTGCTTTTCCTCTTAAAATAGCGCGTTAAGAACGTGCCTAGGGCGTAAAAGAGTTGGGGGCGCAAAAAATTGTAGGGGGACGCTTCTGGGACACGGAGGATCTATAGGTGGTGGATAATGGAAAAACTCTCTAAAATGCAAAAACAAAGAGAAAGTAGTAAGAGAGTTAAGAGAAAATCCCTCCCAAGCCAAAACTGGCAAGGTATTAAGAACTGAATGCGGGGAATTACTCATGAAATGGCGATTGGGTGGGGGGGAGGCTAACAATTTGAAATTCCTGGGGCTGCGGGAAGGTCAAAAACGGCCCAGCTAGCAGGCTATGTTTTCTAGCAAGACACACCACATATAGCACGACTTTCCCAACAATGTCCGAAGACTTTTTAGTGTCCTCAATTGGTTTGGCAGGTTTCCAGATTTGTCGACTATCACAAACATGTTTGGGGCAGAATGAGCAGACAAATTCAGCCACGTACTACTCGTAACACTGATGTCCCAACTCGCTGACCATTCGCTCCATTTGTGGGACAATCTACCGCAGAGGGACACCGGCAACTTAAAAGATTCCATTCCCAACCAAGTACAGGCCTGTTTAGCGGTCACGTGTAGCCTTAACACTTACTGATTTTCACATCCTTTGTATCACTAGTTGACATGTATCTGTTAATAATCACTTTGGAAGAAGTGTTGAAGTGTACGAATAATTTCTCAACCAAGTTTCATAAACAAGGGCTTTCCTCCGATAATTTTATCATTGTAATGAAAGAAAAAAATTCTGAATTTACAATTTTTATCAAGTACAATCGGTCAAAGATGGATTAGTTTTTGAAAATCCATGGTCGGAAAGTTTACTACTACTTGGAAGACTTCTTCTAAAGTGATTATTGACAGGTGCATGAAGACGACGTTTCCGACCCCGCATTGCTATGCGATTCTGAGCCGTCTTCGTGTATCCTACCCCTCCTAAATGTTTGCAAAACTAATTTTGAATCCCCTTGTATATGTACACTGAAGAGCCATTACATTATGACCACCCACACATTTTTCAAAAAATTCATCTAGACATGGAGAGCACGTAATTAAGTCGGAATTGTATTTACCCAGACAGCACATCAAACTTGCATCAAACTTGCAGCAAGCTTGATTTATCAAGTCAATAAACTTGAAAATTTCAAGCGTGTAAGCTTAATGCAAGCTTGAATCAAGTATTCAAGTTTACACTTGCCCAGCTTGCATTAAGCTTGACATAGCAAGCTTAATTTCAAGCTTAAAAATTTTTCCTTAAAAGAAATTTCTTAAATACACGGGGCGCCCGTCGGCGAACTCGCCCCACATATTTTATTTTCCCACACATTTTCCCCTCTATGCTGAAATTTCAAGTTAATTAAATCTGTTTTCATCAAGTGTCCGCGATCAAACTCGGGACCTAAGGGTTGGGAAGCCAGCGTCCTAACCATTCCACCAATCTGCCTCGCGGTGGCATGACTAAAGTTTGAAGTGACTGTTATGGTTGTCACGCCGTTTTCTGGTGAGATCAATCAGTGCCAGATGCCGATCTGTTTCTTTTATTTTTCCATGGGATGAATAAAAATTAAAATAATGCTATGTGTGATTTATAGACTCTACTAATAGGGAAATAAGCATAATATAAACTTAAAAGCAGCACACGTTTTAAAACTTTCAATATCGCGACACTCATGTTGGGCAATACTGGCCAAAATCGAGACAAACAGATGATTTTGAAATCAATTTCGTAGTATAATTGTATTTTATTTTGAAGAATTTCCATATTTGGAAAGATAGAATCTTTTTTTTTTAATTCTATGGTCAAGTACATTTATGACTGATGATAAATTATTTGTTATGTGGATGTGGCTTTCCAAATCAAGCAGTAATCAAGTTGTATGCAAGCTTGACAGTTCAAATGACTTCTCCAAGCTTGCTGCAAGCTTAAAATGAATTGAACTGTCAAGCTTGTATTAATACGGTCAAATTCAAAGAAATGTCAAGCTTGATTTAAGCTTATGTGCTGTCTGGGTAACTGTTGCTGGAAAATGTAAGGAGTCATTCTTGTACTTACGTTTGTGAGTGATGGGAAAGGCTGTTGATCTGAGCCAATTGGATAGAGGGCAGATTGTAATGGCCCGAAGACTCGGAACGAGTATCTCGAAGACTGCACGACTGGTCGATTGTTCACGATCTGCAGTTGTTAGTATTTATAAAAAGTGGATTAATGACGGTGAAACCAGCAATAGACGCCAAGATGTTGGGCGTCCACGCATCATCCAAGAAAGAGGACGTCGGAAACTGTCCGGCTAGTACAGCAAAATCGGCGGCAGACATTGGCTCAGATGACAGCCCAATACAATGCATGTCCAAGTACAAGCGTTTCGGAACACACAATTCAGCGGATACTGTTGGATGTGGGACTGCGGAGAAGACGTCCCACTCGTGTGCTTCTGCTTACCAAGCGTCATTGTCAACTACTGGGCACGGGAAACTCGAGACTGGACCACAGATATGTAGAAAAGAGTTACCTGGTAGGATGAATCCCGGTTTCTCCTTCATCACGTCGATGGTCGTGTCAGGTGTACGCCGCCTTCCAGGAGTACAGCTGCTTCCCCTCTCCCCGGCAGCTCAGAGCTCAAACACCACCATGCTCCAATATCTCGACTTTGAGTGGCCGCTGCTTAAAAATTTGGTACAACCTGTCTCAAGAACTTGCGCCAACCATGCCCAGGAGAGTTGCAGCTGTTTTGAGGGCCGAAGGAGGCGCAACGCGTTATTGAGTAGGTGGTCATAATGTAATGGCTCTTTGGTGTATACACACACACACACACACACACACACAAATATATATATATATATATAGTATATATATATAAGATTTTTTATGCTATTCACGCAAAAAGCTTTCCGTAATTGTAACCCCTGTAGTGAAAAAGTGTGAAAAAAGGATCGTGGTTGCCATGTGTGGCGATTTTGCCGAATAAAATGTTTTAAATTCTCAAAGTAAAAATAAAAGAATAATAATGATTTTTTTTTGTTAGTTTATATTCGTAAGGTTATTTTTTTTTTTAATTATAATATCGTGTGCATGGGAAATCAGAGCAGGAATGTAATGCTTTACACGCAAAACAATAAGAATTGAAGATTTCCGAGGCTAATAGGTAAATTATTTTAGTTTGGCGAAAAAATAAAATGGCTCAAATGCCGATTTTGTGAAAGTGAGTTCTAGCGGTTTGCACAGATTTCGGCTTGGCGCAATTTATTGAGAGCTTAAGGAAATAGATTTTTGAAAACAAGTGCAAAGGTTTTATTAGAATACAGCGTTAAATTTTAATGATCCGTGAAGAAATAATGCAGTTATTAAGGGATTTCAATTGATCTATCTACAGAATTCTCGCCAAATGAGTACATTGATTTAAGTTGGGGGAATTCCGCCAAATTTCAGAAAATTGAAATCTTCTCATTTAGTACATTGGAGTAATGATGAATAAAACACGTTATAGTTGATAATTTTAAAAAATTCGGCTGTATTAAGGGATTCAACTTTTCAAATAAAGGCTTGCTTTACTTTTTCGCGGTCGAACCATTTCCCATATATTATTGCTGCTAAGTCAATGCTTCGAATGATTCCCTGAAAAAACTCTTGCAAAATGGCGTATGTTGGCACTTTGGCGAGGCTTAGATTTGAAACTGGATTTTATTTGAGACTGGGATATATAATGACACTGGTTATAGATAAAAATGAATGTTGGTATGAGTGTATGAGGTTGAAAAACTCCAGCACCGTTGAGCACCGTTGCACCATGAAATTTGGTTCACCTAAGTCTTTTATCATGGAGAAGCTTTTTATGCTATCCGTTTTCCTCTAACTTGCCACAAGGTGGCGCAGCAGAACGTCGAATTCTATTCCGTTTAGCCGTTTGCTATGCGAATATCGTCCAACCGATTTCGATGAAATTTGGTACACGCGAATATTAGAACACGGAGAATATTTTTCACTATCCATTTTTCTGTAACTTGCCGCTAAATGGCGCTGAAAAGCATCAACTTCTATACCGTTCGACTGACCGGCATAAAATTTTTTATACTTACACATTTGAGCACGAAGAATATACTCTAACTGCGTTCCTTTTGATGTTACTCACCACTAGATGACACTGCAATGCATTATTATTTTAACTCGCCACTAGATGACGCTGCAGCAGGCCAAATTCTTGACCATTCAAACGGTCGCTATGAAAATCAGTATACATAGCTATTTGAACAATGAGAATATTTTGGCGTTATCCATTTTGCTATAACTCGCCACTTGACGGCGCTGTAGCAAATCATTACTTTAATTAACTACTAGATGGCCCTGCAGTGTATCACTTCTTGACTGTGGAAATGATCGTTATGAAAATTGGTATACATAGATAGTTGAACACGGTCGCTATGAAAATCAGTATACATAGCTATTTGAACAATGAGAATATTTTGGCGTTATCCATTTTCCTATAACTCGCCACTTGACGGCGCTGTAGCAAATCATTACTTTATTGAACCACTGGATGGCTCTGCAGTGTATCACTTCTTGACTGTGCAAATGATCGCTATGAAAATAGGTATACATAGATATTTGAACACGGGGAAGAGTTTGGCGCTATCCATTTTCTTATAACTTGCCATTAGATGTCGCGTCAACACATGAACTTCAGGACTGTCCAGCCGATAGTCATGAAAATTCGTATACATCGATATCTGAATGCGAAAAATATTTTCGCCGTATCCGTTCTGCTAAAACTCGCCACTAGATTGCGCTACGCCGCATGGCCTTCTGCACCGTACAAACGATTGCCTTGCAATTCGGTATGCATGAATATTGGACACAATATAACGCGATATCCACTTTGCTATATCTGTTTATTACAATGAATAGTAATCACCACAAATCGTAATATCAAAAAGTCCATTCATTCCCGTGCGAAGAACGGGTACTTCAGCTAGTAGTATATATATATATATCTTTCTTCTACAGATTAAGTTGTGAATGTGACGATGAATTTTATGACTGCCTCAAGAAAGTTGATAAACCAGTGTCTTCCACTGTTGGCAATATATATTTTGATTACTTAAGAAGAGAGTGTTATAAAGAGGACTATCCTACAGTATGCAAAAGTCGAAACTGGTGAGTAAACTTTTTTTTTCAAATAAAAAAGGCTAAAAAAAACCTTGATTATAAAGTACCGTATTGGCCCTAATATAACGCGATGTTTTCTGACAGATCATTTCCCCTAAAAAAACTGACTTGCGCTAAATTCGAGGCCTAAATAAACGATTTTTCTAATGATCTTAATGAAAAATTTCAGTGTCGCATTACATTCCAGGCCGCGTGATAGTTGGACTAATACGGCATCTTTTTATTTCATGAAAAGAGGGCCATTCTGAGAAATGCGAGTCTCAACCCACGTTAGACCGCTCGCTATCCTAGAAATAAAAGTTATCCAATCAAAAGTAACCAAAACGATTGGCTTATTTTTTGTAGATTTTTATTATTAAACAGACTGTGGAACCTGGTAAAATGACCACTTTCGTAAAATTTTCTTTACTACCAGGCCCGCCAAGAGGCGGAGAAGACAATTGGCCCGGGCCTTAGGCAGACCTGGGCCTGGAGGACGAATGTTACGAATTTTTAGCGAACAAATCCCACGGAAAAATAAAATATTTGTGTCTCCCAAAAATTTTTTTGGCTCCCGCAGCTGCATTTGTAGGAACTTTAAAAAAAAAAACCATAACTTCTGAATTAAGTTTGGAAAATATTAGTTAATTATACGGGTCTTTGATGATTGTGTGATTATGGCAACGCTACTACGGGCGATCTGCTAAGGATGGGGGACATCAATTTTGTTTTATTTGAAATAGATGGAATCTCTAAAGTACATTTTAAATTATAATCACCCAAAGAGCGTATTTTTTCGGAATTCGTTTGAATTCTGTAAAACCATGCTACAGAATACTTTTTTCAAAGGGTTAGGCAAAGCATGTAAAAAAAAAAAAACCTCTTATGTACCGGTTGATCGAAAAACCTTTTTAAAACCTTATAAATGTTGAACCCCACTCATTGCCATAAAAACTGGCGCACCAAGAAGAAATTGTGAGATCGGAACGAAATTTGGCATGAAGATAGGCATGCTAATGATTAAAAATGAAGCATGATTGAGCATTCCTTAATGCCACCAGAGATCGTTGTACTTCGTTCTCTATCAAGGTTGTTGGGTTCAAGGCTCTCTATGGACTATAAAACAGATGGGCAGAGTTTGTTTCCGTGTAATTAATCTGTTGCGGAGGGACGCTTTTTAAATGGAGATGCCGTTACACCGCCATCGAAGACGAAATGAGCAGTTGTCAGAGTCCGAGAGAGGAAGAATCGTCGGGATGATATGGAAGCCAGGTGGCCATGCTCAGCCCCTCGAGTATCCCGCCTACGACGTTCTGATTCTACTGTGAGGAGGGTTGGGTTGGGACCAGTAGACAAAGAGAGGTCACTCACGAGAAGCCTCACGGCCTAGGACGCCCTCGACAGACCAGTAGTCGAGAAGACCGTCCGCGTCACATCATACGACATGCACGCATTGCGCCAACTTTCTCGTTGTCCGCCATCCGAACACAGGCAGCACCTTCACTACTAGTCTCTTTGTCTGTCCGTACCATCGCAGGGCGCCTGACTGAATGACATTTGCAAACGTAGTGCACATTGCATGGCTGCCAGTGAAACTCAAACACCATTTGTAGTGATGTCGCGCTCGGCGGAATAGGACTGCAATCGAATGGAACCATATGGACTGGCCAGGGTGTCCGAATGTCTGCAGACGGGTGGGCCCCCACCTTCGGCGGGCCCTACCTGCTGAGGGCGGGCCCCCAAACAGGAAAAAGAAAGATATTTAAAAAAGTGCTATGCTGATAGCACTTGTATGAAGTTTGACACATACAAAATTTTTTGCAGCTGCAATTGCGCCCCAGAAGGCTTCAAAACACTTCATTTTTAATGTACAGTTCTCAAATGTTTTGAGAGAGGATTCCTGAATGAACAAGGGATTAATTAATATGAATGACGCATATTAATTAATAGATCAATATTTTATTAATGCATTAATTATTAATCATAATTAGTTAATAATAACACCATACTTCCCCCCACATCCCGAATGTTGTTGTTATTGTTGTTGTTGTCGTGTCCATGTATAGACCATGGAAAGAGGGGTGCCAGTGTCCCCAAGGGGGGTTGGACTTCTATTTGTTGGTCCCTAATTTTGAACCGATTTCAGATGAGGGACCAACCATTACCTGAAATCGGCACCCCCAGAGGTATCGTTTAACAACTTGGAGGACATTGGAGCCACGACGGATTTTACGTGCACCAGCTCCCATTAGCGTACACGGTTCCACAGCGGACGAGCCGAGAGGAAGATGACCCTCCCAAGCACTGGCCAAGCCGAATGCTGCTTCACCTGCCGTGTTCTTATGGAAACGGAGTTTAGCGCCCAGACCACTGCGGGACACCCCGAAAGTTAACACATCTTATTATTTATCGGTTACACAATAACCACCCCCTCTTCTCTTGAGACGGGCGGGCCCCTACCCTCCCAGTCTGGGCCTGCCCATGAAGTTGTGAGTACAGCCAAATGAATACTAAAAAAATATTCTTTCTACTCAAATGTGTATGTACACCAATTTTTAAGGAGATCGGTCGAACGGCTTTGAAATTGGTGCGCTGCATCAGCATCTAGAGGCAAGTCGTAGCAAAATAGGTAGCGTAAAGATCTGTGTGTACCAGTTTTCATAAATCAGCTTAACGGTATTTTCATAGCAAACGGTTGAACGGTAAAACAGGCGAGTTATAGCTAAATGGATGCTAAGAAAATCTTTTCGTTCAAACATCTATATTTGCGAATTTCCATGGCGATTAATTGAACGGTCCTGAAGATATTGGTTTGAAGTGACATCTAGTGGCAAGTTATAGCACAATGGATAACGCCAAAATATTCTCCGTGGTCGAATATCTATCTATACCAGTTTTCATAGCGATCAGTTGAACAGTCTTTATATGCTGCAGCCCCATCAATAGACGAATTAAAGTAAGAAGTTGATACGTTGCAGTTCTATCTATTGACGAGTTAAAGTAATGATGTGCTACAGCACAAAAGTAGCTATTTATAGCAAAATGGATAGCACTAAAATATTCTCCGTGTTCAAGTATCTGTCTATATCCATAGAGATCAATTGTCCGGTCATGAAGTTGGTGCGCTGCATTGCCATCTAATGGCGAGTTAAAGTAATAATGCGCTGCAGTTCCATCTAGTAGTGAGTAAAAGCTAAATGAATAGTTAGAATATATTCTCCATGCTCAAATGTGTAAGCATAAAATTTTTTATGGCGATAGGTTGAATGGTGTAGAAGTTGATGCGCTGCAGCACCATTTCGCGGCAAGTTATAGCAAAACGGATAGCGTAAAAATATTCTCCATGTTCATATATCTATGTGTACGAATTATCATCAAAATCCGTTGACCGGTATTTTCACACCAAGCGCTTAAATGAAATAGAATTTGGCGTTCTGCAGCACCATCTAGCGGCAAGTTACAGCATAATGGATAGTGTAAAAATATTCTACTTCTCCAAATGTCCGTGTGTACCAATTTTCGTCAAAATCGGTTAAATAGTATTTTCATAGCAAGCGGTCGAACAGAATAGAAATCGACGTTCTGAAGCGCCATCTAGCTTCAAGTTACAGCAAAATTGATAAAGAAAAATATTCTACGTCTTCAAATATCCGTGTGTACCAATTTTCATTAAAATTAGTTGAACGGTACTTGCATAGGAAGCGGTCGAACGGAATAGAATTCGATGTACTGCAGTGCCATCTAGCAGCAAGTCATGGTAAAACAGATAGTCATCTATACTATTAAAATCTGTGCGCGTCTGTCTGTGTGTCTGTGTGTCTGTGTGTAGCATCATCTCCTCCTAAACGGCAGGGAGTTGAGTTTCGAACGAGGTATCCACGAATTCGGAAAATTTCGAGAAAGAACCTCCGCTAATTTAAATTTCGAAATTCGAATTATTTTAAGAGATATTGATAAAAAAACCCATCAAAAACGCTAATTTTTGCTCTCCGCAATTCCGTGATTGTAACCCCTGTAGTCAAAAAAGTGAGAAATAGGCATCAAGGTTGCCATGTTTGGCTATTTTATTAAATTATTTAGACTCCTGCAGTAAAAATAAAAGAATAATGATTTTTTTTTCTGTTTAGATTATTTACAAAGTTATTTTTTAATTAAAATATTGCGTTCATGTTAAATCAGAGCTGGAATTGAATGTTTTTTTATGTCTAAAAGAATAAGGAATTGAGAGATTTCCGAGATAATGTGTATATTTTTTAGTTTGGCCGGAAAAAAAATGGCTCATTTGGCGATTTTGAGAAAGTAGTAGGTTCTACCGATTTGTACAGTTTTGGGCTTGGCGCAAATTACTGAGAGTGTAACGAAATAGTATTTTTAATAACATGTATAAGTTTTACGTCGCTATACTTCGATGTTTCATATAGAAATAATGCAGTTATTAAGGCGATTTTAAACGATCTATAGAATTTTCACCAAATCAAGTAAACTGATTTAAGTTGGAGGAATTCCGCCAAATTTCAGAAAATTGAAATTCTCGCATTTTGTACATGGTAGTTAACGGTGATTAAAACCCGTTATAGTTAACAATAATTTAAATGACTGCTATTTATCAATAATATGCCTGCATTAAATTTTGGCGATGGAACCATATAAATGATAGATAACTATTTCCCATTTTGATTGCTGTTAAATCAATGCTTCGAATGATTCCCTGAAAACAAAAAAACTCGCAAAATGGTGTATGTTGGCATTTGGCGATCGAAGTACTGTGTAATAAATAATTGATTCTTATTTGTTAAAGCAGCACTACGGAAGTTTCTTTTAATAAAAGCTGTTAGAAAGGCGTAATTAATACTGTCTAATATATTTTTTATTTTACGAATTGAAATTTATGTTGATTCCTACGTTAGTACATTTCTTAGCAAAGTTGGGGAAAAATATTGAAATGTAGTGCAACTCTGTACATATTATTAATTCCATTCCACAATTGAGATGAGCCGATGTCACTAGCGTATGCATAGATATATATATATTTTTTTAATTCCGCCAAACAGGGTATTGCGAATTGCCTTTAATGTCAAGTTTAATTTGTGATTTGAGCTATTTGGCATCGACTGGTGGCGTTATTGACACCAATATGGCAGTTCTAGCAAAGTAAACAAAAATAACTCATTTCATGTTCCATTTTTATTGTTTCCGTAGCAACGGAATCCATTGTTGCCACTTAAGTTATTAAATTTAACAATTAAGTGAAACCACTCATTTCTACAGCTTTTAAGACTCGTAAAAGTGAAAACGCATCAAATGTGAAACAAATAGAACTGTAAGAGGCATGCACTTTAAAAATAATCGAAGTTTTCATGTAATTCTATATACCTTTAATTTTATTTCCTTCGCCTGTGGGTGCCATTTTTATGTCAATTTTTGCTACCTTGCTGGCAGATTATCCGGAGTAGTACACAAGCACTAATGTACATGTTCCTCCGGACATAAACAAGAGCGTATGTCCGGCGCGTATTTGTGTAACCCCCAGGCCGTACCCGGGGAACCAGGGGTCCCCCCCCCCGAAATCTAAAATTTTGTTAACAAAACAATAATAATGAAGCGTTTTTGTGAAAAATTGGGACTTTTTCATCTTTTATGAATTTATAAATTTAATTTCTGTATAACCCCCCCCCCCCGAAATTTTTTTCTGGGTTGGGCCCATGGTAACCCCACTGTGTTAATCAGATTTCTGGGGTCAGATTTTTTTAGAACATTTTTTTTTCAATGGAGATTCTCATCCTGAAGTATATTGATCACTGATACATGAAAAGAAAAATGATCAATTATGCGCTAGCAATGACGTAGCCAGAAATTTTTCATGGGGGTGTTACGACTACTGCAGCTCACATATATGTATGTATACGCGTGTGTGATAAGGGAGTGAAGAATATACATTTTGTATGTCAAAAAACTCCACATGGGGGGTTGTGACCCCCTATCCCCTCCTTGGCTACGCCACTACACGCAAGCATAAGTTGTCACGTCATGAAAAACGGTCGTAGATGGTAAACACCGAAGTTGTTTCGAGGGTTATACAGAATTAAAAATTTTGTAAAGTTTTCTTTTGATACAGTTCGGATATTTGCCACCAAGGTGAGATGAAATATTAGTAAATACGGCAACCTAGAATTTTCTTTTGAATTTGACACTATGCAACTACAGTAGATTCCCTATAAGACGGTAGATACGTTCCGTGTTATAGGAATCCGTGTTGTACTGGTCCAGCGCTATACTCCACCTGGAGTGCGGATTGCGCGGAATAATCGCGGCAAAACTTATTTGCACTCCGTAGTAATACAATGATGTTTGGTATTGCCATTCAAAAGTTATGTTAATTACAGGAGCTAAAGCGTCATAATATCAGAACATATGTCTCATTTTACCGTGCTGTACGAGTCTATTTTAACGTGTTACACGAAAACGATCACAAATTTTTCTCCGTGTTCTACGAATTCGTGTTGTAGACCCGTGTTATGAAGGGGTCTACTGTAAATTATTAAAAATAAAACATGAAATTAGTTGTTTATTTAGGGCGAGTTGACAGTGAGACCAACGTCAGTTTTATGTAAGTGTGATACTGCATTAAGAGTTTAGTAAGGCTGATAAACTTTATCGCAGAAGTTACGTCACAAATGTTTTCATTTGAAATGTAACGATTTTCACGAAAACTGTGTGCAATTTTGGCTTATAACGTACGTGGTGCATCTATTATTTCATGTAGATTTTGTTAATTTAGGTGAAATTCAATAAAGTCATCTGCAAAATAACTGCGCTAATGCATTGTCCACGCTTTAGGAAATGCAAGATAAAATAAAATAGTTGTCAACATCATGTAATTTATTCATCTGGTAAATGTTAAATGCTATAATTAAGCTTAAAAAACAAAATTATATCATGTAGAAATCAGGCATTTTTCGAAAGAGAGAAGTTTCATCTGCATACCGTAAAGATCTTTTTTGATCGCCAGTGACACTGACGAAGTTTTTGTGTCATCAGGTTGCAATCATCTCAGATTTGCACTCATGACGTCAACTTTTATTCACGATTCAAGTATTTTTTTCACGTTTTGAGATTCCGCATTACTGGGTTTAATTCGAATTATATGTGTAAGGAAAATATTCGTTTCCCACCGTGCGGAGAACGGGTATCCAGCTAGTATATAATAAAATCCGAGAGTAAACATTGTATGTAGCTAGGTTTGTAGGTAGGTTTGTGACCTCCGATCTTCTTGCACGCGTCTCTCGATCGCATTGCGCCGAGACGGTTGGTCGCAGACCCACCGAATTTTGCATACGGCTTCACTAGGACAGATACTAACACGCCTCGGAGCGATTTTTTCGAAATTCGAATTAGAAAATGTTTTATTTTATGTTTTGTCCGATTTTTAGCGATTTTTCTTGCATAATACGTAATAACGACGGTCATTGCACTCGCAATAAAACGATATTTGCATCATCGGATAGAGGAGAAAATTTTCTTTCGAAAACAGTTTGTTTTGACTATGTAACATATTTTGCCGATTTTTGGGAATTTTTTAAAAGAATTTCACTTTTGACGACGTTTGCGTAAAAGTGATTTTAAAACTGTTGCATCTTTCATTCTATCTGTCATAACTTTTTTATATTTCGGCGAAAGACGGAGCATATATTTCGCCCACTTTTAAAAGAAGAACGGAGGAAAAATATAAATTAGGAGATTTTTTACGAATTTTTATGTAAAGAAGGATTTTGAATTTAATAAAAGCTGTTTCAAGATTTCGGTATGATATCTTCCGCTATGGTTGTCTGGGAAACAGTAACAATGAATAAAATTGCCATTTGAAAAACATAAATAAAATGACTTTAAAATAACTGAGTTTCCACATGTTAGATCAAAATGACTTAGATTTCACGAGATTAAAACATCTTTCGAAACTCAATCAAAATTTCGGGCTCACAAACAAAACATACGCCACGCACGAAATTATTCCCTATTTTATAATACGTTGCCAGAAAAAGAATTGAATGCTGTTTTTTCAACGATGAATTATCCAGCATTATTTTCGATATAATTTTTAAACGGGACACGTTTTCGAATCCCAGGAAATATTTTACATGCTAAATACGCCAATCTGACAAGAGTTATGCATAAGAATGTATGGAGAGCTGTTTTAATGGCAGCCAGAAAGTGAAATGATTATCGTTTATACTAATGCGTAAATGGCAAAGAATCACCAAAGAATAAAAAACTACATTAGTGGCAATTATCTAAACCGTTTCTTTAAATTAAACATTAAAGATGGAAAAACGAAAATATATTGGTATCAGTAAAGGATACTCTTAGTAATAGTTATTAGATATGCTAGGGCAATATTGATCAAAGCACAATATACCGCGTTAATAAATATTTCGTGAAACTATTCGTTTCTTTTCGTTTTTCAACAGCCATCTTACATCACAGCTAACTAAACATTAAATAATTCTACGTCGCGTTAATATATCCCGCGGTAATTTCAACAGAAAATTCTGTACCTGAACTTTTTTTTCTTGGAGATTCTGTTTGTCACAAGTAGTTATGATAACATTTTAGGAAAATGTTCTCTTCTTGCCTTGCGAAGAGCGGGTACACATAACTATTTAATTATAAAACAAAAAACGGTTCTTCACATCATGTAGTATCTAAGGTATTAATGGTATAACTTAAATCTAAAAAAGAGTATGATGTAGAAATGAGACATTTTGAAAGTTAGAAATTTTTAGGAACCGTCACGCTTTTCTTTGTCTGATCGCCAATGACACCGACATAGTTTTTTGTTTCATAATATTAACAATGTTCTCAGATCAGTATTTAGTTATTCGTAAAGTTAGTATAATGAGTAACTTTACGCCAAGAGTCAAATCATTTTGTTTATTTTTAGATTCCACATTACTGGAATCAATTCGAATTATACATGCAAGAAAAAGCTTTGTTCCCTACCGTGCGGAGAACGGGTACGCAGCTAGTGTAAAAATATTTTCCGTGTGCAAATATCCATACGTATACCAATTTTTGCCAAAATCGGTTGAACGTTATTTTCATAGCAAGAGGGTTGAACGGAATATAATTCGACGTTCTGCAGCATCATCTAGCGGCAAATTATGGCAAAAGGGATAACGTAAAAATATTCTATGTCTTCAAATATCCGTGTATACCAATTTTCATCAAAACCGGTCGAACAGCACTTCCATAGCGAGCGGTCCAACGGAATAGAATTCGATGTACTGCAGCGCCGTCTAGGAGCAAGCCAGGGCAAAATGGATAGTGTAAAAATATTCTCCGTATTCAAATATTCATACGTACCAATCAGGGCCGTAGCCCTGGGGGCGCTATGGAAGGCTCAGCCCCCCCTGGAAAAACCTAAGCCTCCCTCCTAGAGCAATTAACAGGCATTAGGAATACTTTTTTAAAAAAATAAGTTTTTACAGTATCTATCCCTATGTATAAAAATCAGGCCCGAACTGGCCAGGTTGGCTGGTCGGCGATCGCAATGAGGGCCCCCGGCCCCAAGGGGGCCCCGCTGAGGCATTCAAAAGTGGATATACAACTTCATAATAAGAATAATTTGATTTATTTATTTATAACCGTGTGAGGCCAGCTTAGCTGCTGAGCAGCTTTAAAGCTACAGGTAGCCTCTACGGGGGACACTCCAGAAAGCGTGGAGGTTCGCTGGAAGGGAGAGAAAAAAAAAAAAAACACAAAAAAAACACAAATGCAGAATAGTTCGTGGCGTGAGCACGTAGGCCATGGCTCATACAGAGGGTAGAGTTCATGGTTGCGTGGGAGATTAAGTCAAATTGGATATGTCCATTAGTTGGCTGAAAATTGCACAGAGCTTTCTTCTTGCAGATCTGCTTCTCAGCACGCTTTTGGTCCATTCCGCCATACATTCTTCCGCTGGTTGAGTGAGGTGATATTCTTTAGTTAGTTCGCAGGAGAACAGGTAATGGTCGCTGATGCCTGTTACACCACAGGGACAGTTGCCCGTTGGGTGTCGGTGGAACTTGTGTAGGTACGACAGAAATGGACCATGGCCAGTGAGGAAAGCTGTTGCTGACGATTCCAGCTTAAAGCCATAGGAGCCAGGTTTAGGGAGAAGCCTGAACGTGTGACGTCCCTTGTCCGTTGTTTCCCATAAGCTTCTCCAATCCTCCAGCTTTGCCTTGTGAAGGATCTGATTTATGTAGGAGAAGGGTGCTTCTAGGGTATAGGAACCCTCTGTTAACGTAGTTGCTTGCTTCGCTAGCTGATCTGCCCTCTCGTTCCCTTTGATGTTGATGTGGGCCTTGACATGGCTCAGTCGAGTGTTTGTCAATTCCCTAAGAAGGAGCTTGATTTTAAGGACAAGTGGGTTCCTTCTTCTGTGGGAGGAGATCGCTTGAAGACTGCTGAGACTGTCACTGTACAGGACTACGTACTTGCCTTGCCAGTTGTCCTTGATCCAGCTCAGCGCCTCTCGAATTGCAAGCAGCTCTGCCTGGTACACGCTGTGAATAATTTGATTATTTATTTTCCAGCAATCTTATGCAGTGACGCAGCGGAGGATCCCCAGAAACCCCGCAACGCAAGGAGCCCCAGAAAAGTCAGGGCCCCCCAAATCTCTAAAATAGTTAAATGTGATTTTTAGGCGCGTAAGCGTAATTTTCAAATATTACATATTCTAATACTCTATTCCCTCTAAATTCCTCAGTAAGAGGCAGGGCCTGATTTCCGACAGGGCATTCGGGGTAAGCACCCGGGCCCCCAAATTGTTCTTTAAAAATCTGTAAATTGTGAAAAAGTTTTCAAAAGAAGGGGCACTCAATGAAGCTTTTGCCCAGGGCTCCCAAATCGACAAATCGGCTCCTGAAGAGGCCCCTTTTAAATCTCTAGCCGAGGGCCCCAAGAGAGCCAGTCCGGGCCTCATAAAAATGAACATTTTCTGCTGTCAAAAATGGAGTTTCACTAGTCTGCACGTTGCAAACTCTTGAAACATCGTAACTTTCAAGAATTTTGCAATACTTGTCGAAATTTGCCCTTTTTTTTACGTCATCCTTGCACACAGTAAAAACAACTTCTTAAAAAGAGTGTGAGTGGGTTATATAGTGTCCAGTTTGAATACGTCTGTGAACTTTTGCCAATTAATTTCCACAAAAATCTGACCGTTAAAATCATAACTCTGAATATGAAATTGTGAGGTATCAACCTACATAATATACGCTAACGTATGCGGTACCAAAATCAACAATATTTCTACCCTGCGAACGGCAATCACAATAAGATGTAACAGGACCGTACCCAGAAAAAAATTTCGGGGGGGGGGGATGACCAAGAGGTGAAAACGACAAAATTTTTCCAAAAAGGCTTCATTATTATTGTTTTGTAAAAAAAATTAAAATTTCGGGAGGGACTGGACCCTCACCCTCTTGGTACGTCCTTGAGATGTAAGAATTAGTAGCATATAGTGTTAACTGACACTGCACTGAGTATAACGAACAGTTAGGCAAGTTTAGTATAGATCTACAATTAGCGTTCCCGCGATCCAGGAAACTGCAATCAGCAAAGGAGGAAGTGAGAAAATTTTTGGACTTCTCAAAGGACACAAATTCTGTTGACAAGGCCACTTTCAAACGTGCCTCCATGAGAATTTTCTCTTTGGCGCCTCCTCTCCATCTTAGCCCTCTCCTCCCCCAGAACTTTCACTGTCATAGTATCATGTTTTGGTGGGTAAACACTAGCGCGACTAGGATGAACGAGGAAACTAATGACCTTACAATAATAACACGCAGTTCCTTCTGGCAATAGTCAGTCATTGTTTTCTAAATGCCCAAAATCTCGCCATTTGTCGTCGACCCTGGGAAGTTTTGCCGAAATATCGTCAAATTTGGCGCGAAAAATAATTTCGAATTTCGCATAACTCCAAAAATTTTTAACCGTATAATGCTGAAATATTGTATTTAGAACAGAACTGTTGTAACATCCAACTGTGCATCTCTTTTTACTTCCTTGTACGTAGTATAAGGAAGTAATGTGATCCCGAAAAATTTTGGGGGCCAAATTTCGACAAAAAAACCGATTTTGACTACCTCAAATTTTAATTTTAAAATTTTTTTCGATGCATCTCATCGTAGGCTAGCATGCACGATCATATTAACGCGTCTGCAACTCATTTTGACCAGCGGCGAGTCTACTGTGGCCAGTTTTTCCATGCCGTCTGTACGTACGTATGTATGTAACTCGCATATCTCAAAAACTATTGGTCGTAAAATGTTGAGATTTGATATTTAGGATTGTTCTATGATCTAGTTGTGCACCTCCCCTTTTGGTGGCAATCGAATGGATAGTTTATGTACAGGACCGCCCAAAAGATTCGAAATACATTACGCTCAATGGGCCGAAATTCATTAAACTCGCATATCTCAAAAATTGTTAGGCTTACAATGTTGAAACTTTATATTTAGGATTGTTGTAACATCTAGTTGTGCACCTCCCCTTTCGGTTCCATTCGACTGAATAGTTTATCTACAGGACCGCCCAAAAGATTCGAAATACATTACGCTCTAAGGGCCGAAATTCATCAAAGCGTTTTTTAGAGGTATTGGGCTATTTCAAACGACTCAGAAGTGATATATGCTGTAAAGAGTTAGAAAATGAATTTCTCCATTAAAAAAAGTGTCTTTATCATTTATAGTTCTGCTACAGGAACACTCAAAAGATTTCCAATACATTACGGTCAATGGCAATTTTAGGGGCATTCATCCATTTCAAGCACAATACCGTCCTACCACATAAGTTAGGTAATGGTCCTACCACGGTCACGTGCCTCCCTCAAGAACTATGCCAAAAGTCGCCAAGCTTGGCGACTTTTGGTGTACGTGTGTGCATATTTAACTCTCAAATCTCAAAAACTATTATGAAATTTCATATATAAGAATGTTGTAACATCTAGTTGTGCATCTCGATTTTTGGTTCCAATCTACTGGAGAGTTTATTTACAGGACCACCAGAAAGAATTTCAGTACTTTAATGTCTATGGACATCTTCAATATAATACTACTGTAGATCAGTCATTGTTTGGTACATGCCCAAAATCTCGCCGTCTGTCCTCGACCTTGGCGAGTTTTGGCGAAATATCGCCAAATTTGGCGATAGTCAGTCATTTGGTCCATGCCCAAAGTATCGCCATTTGTCATCGTTCTTGGCGAGTTTTGGCGAAATATCGCCAAATTTGGCGATAATCTGTCATTGTTTGGTTCATGCTTAAAATCTCGCCAAATGTCGTCGACATTGACGAGTTTCGCCGAAATATCGCCAAATTTGGCGCTAAAAATTATTTCGTATTTTGTATAACTCTAAAACTAACCCGTAGATTTTTTAACTTTTGTATTTAGAACTATTGTAATATCTAACTGTTTTCAATATCTTTTTTGACAGCAATCGACTGAGAATTTATTTACAGGGTGAGCCAAATGACTTTGAATACATTGAGGTGTATGGATGCATTCAATTCATTGAAAGTCTGTGGTCAATGACTACTTTGGCTATCCCCAAAATCTCGCAGACTATCTCAAGTTTGTCGGCTTTTGGTGAAATATCGCCAAATAAAGTGTCAGAAGGAAATCTTTCAAATTGAACTCAGCTTGGCGATATCGAAATATTTGGCTGGAAATCGCTAAACCTTACTATTATTGATATTTTATCTCTTTCAAACAAATAAATTTAGAGGAAGTGCGTCGAAAATATTTTTGATCTAATGGACGTGCAAGGAAGTCATGTGTTGGACACATCAGATTTTTTTTAATTGCAATCGACTGCGTAATTTATTTACAGGGTCAGCTAAGTGACTTACGTTAAGGTGTATGGATGTATTCAATAAGTCTGTGGTCAGTGACTACTTTGTCTATCCCCAAAATCTCGCAAACTATCTCAAGCTTGTCGGCTTTTGGCGAAATATCGCCAAATTAAGCGTCAGAAGTAAATCTTTCAAATTGAGCCCAGCCTGACGATATCGGAAGTATTTGACTAGAAATCGAATTTCGCATATTGAACTCTCATTTCTCAAGAACTATTAGACGTAGAAAGTTGAAACTTTATATTTAGGATTGTTGTAATATCTAGTTGTACAATACACCTCCCCTTTCGGTCCCATTCGACTGGATAGTTTATCTACAGGGCCGCCCAAAAGATTTAAAATACATTACGCTCTATCGTCAAATATTAATTAAAGCGCATTTTAATGGTATTAGGCTACTTCAAACGACTCAGAAGTGATATATGCTGTTAAGGGTTACAAAATGAATTTCTCCATCGAAAAGTCTTTATCATTTATAGTTCTGCTACAAGAACACTCAAAAGATTTCCAATTCATTACGGTCAATGGAAATTTTAAGGACATTTTTGATCAATTTCAAGCACAATACCGTCCAACCATATAGTTAGGTAATGGTCCGACCGCAGTCACGTGCCTCCCTCAAGAAATACACCAAAACTCGCCAAGCTTGGCGACTTTTGGAGTACATGTGTATGTACTTAACTCTCAAATCTCAAAAACTATTAGTCGCAGAATGTTGAAATTTCATACATAAGACTGCTGTAACATCTAGGTTTGCATCTCGATTTTTGGTTCCAATCTACTGGAGAGTTTATTTACAGGACCACTCAAAAGAATTTCAGTACATTAATGTCTATGGACATCTTCAATATATCACATCTGTAGACAGTCATTGTTCGGTCCATGCCTAAAATCTCGCCGTCTGTCGTCAACCTTGGCGAGTTTTGCCCAATTATAGCCAAATTGGCGATAGTCAGTCATTTGTCCCATGCCCAAAATATCGCCATTTGTCATCGTGCTTGGTGAGTTTTGGCGAAATATCGCCAAATTTGGCGATAGTCAGTCATTGTCTGGTCCATGCCAAAAATCTCGTCATTTGTCGGCGAGTTTTTCCGAAATATCGCCAGATTTGGGGACAAAAAATATTACGTAGTTTGCATAACTCGAAAACTTTTACCCGTAGAATTTTGAAATTTTGTATTTAGAACTATTGTAACATCTAACTGTGCATCTCTTTTTTGATTGCAATCCACTGAGTAATTTATTTTAATTAATGCTCATGTAAGGTTCCCTGAAAACCATTATCCATATTTTCATACTAGCTGAAGTACCCGTCCTTGACGGGTTAGTGAATGCAAATTTCCAAAAAGCAAGAACTTTCGTCAGCATTGTAGGAGTACACAGAATGGATGTAGTATGTTGCCAAAGTAAAGAAAGCGAAGTTATAATTTTTATGTATTGTTAAAATATTACAGGTTAGAGAGTAACTAAGTAATATCATTTCATTCGCTTTAGTCGTAATTATGTGATGCGGGTACGAATATTTACGCATATTGAAATAATTTTCGCAAAATCTCAAAATCTAATCAATATTTTTTGAAAAATTGGAAGCCTAGAATTTAAGTTGTGTGACTACCTATCATGTCAACCAATTTCGTTTCATTCCCTGCAGTCTTTATTTCGTGATGCTGGAACAAAATTTCACCATTTTAAAACGATTTTCACAAAATCTCAAAATGTAATCAAAATATTTTAAAAATTCAACGCCTATAAATTAAGATTAGCAACTAATATCATATCACTAAATTTCGTAACATTCGTATTAGTCGTTATTACGTGATGTTTGAAGAAAAATAAACGTATTTTGAGAGAATTTTCACAAAATCTCAAAATCTAATAAAAATGGTTTAAAAATTGGACACCTATAGCTTATGTTGAGCAACCATCTATCATGTGACCAATTTTCGCTTTAGTCGTTATTACGTAATGCGTGAACAAAGATTCACTCAGTTTTAAACGATTTTCGCAAAATCTCAAAATCTGATCGATTATTTTTAATTTGATGATATAGTTTAAGGTGAGTGACCACCTTTAATTTCACCAAATATCATTTTTTCACCTTAGCAGTTATTACGTGTGATGCGCGAACACAAATTTACGCAGTTTGAAAATTTTTCGCAAAATATCAAAATCCAATCAAATTTTTTTAAAAATTCGACATCTATGTTTTAAGTTGAATGACCACCTATCATGACCCCCAATTTCATATCAATTGCTTCAGTCGTTTTTACTTGATGCTTGAACACAAATTTACGCAGTTTGAAAGGATTTTCGCAAAATCTCAAAATTCAATCAAGATTTTTTCAAAATTCGACGCCTATGTTTTAAGTTGTGTGACCATCTATCATGACACCCATTTTCATATCATTCACTTCAGTCGTTTTTACGTGATGCTCGAACACAAATTTACGCAGTTGGAAACGATTTTCGCAAAATCTGAAAATCTAATCAAGATTTTTTAAAAATTCGACGCCTATGTTTTAAGTTGAGTGACCACCTATCATGATACCCAAATTCGTTTCAATCGCTTCAGTCGTTTTTACGTGATGCTCGAACACAAATTTACGCAGTTTGAAACGATTTTCGCAAAATCTGAAAATCTAATCAAGATTTTTTAAAAATTCGACGCCTATGTTTTGAGTTGAGTGACCACCTATCATGACACTCAATTTCATATCATTCGCTTCAGTCGTTTTTACGTGATGCTTAAACAAAAAAAGCGTCACGGACAGAATGACAGAAGGACAGAACGACAGAATGACAGAATGACAGACAGACAAATTTTTTTTTGAGGGTCGCATCAGATTCCCGAGTGCTTGAAACGGATAGAAATCGCAAAATTTTTGAATTCCAAGAAATGTACAGACAAAAGTCTAATTTTATTTATATAGATACATAATCCTTTGCAGATTGGAGTATTTAGCGCCACGAATTATATCATCTCGCCGCGCTGGCAAATATCCAAAATGTACTATAACTGCTATAATGGCATAGTTAACGCCACCAAATATTTCTACTGGTAGCAAATAGTCCAGCTGGACAGAACCGGCTTTAAAATAAACTGCATTTTAATTATTTTTCATTTTCAAGATACTGGTTTCTAACATTTTGGAACTCGCTCTTTAGATTCACCCAGCTTGGAACTATACCATTTTGCTAGATCGTACCTAATGCCAAGATGGAGCTTTTAAAATCAGTTACAATTAGTTATTCTGTTTTGGAAAAACGAATTATCTGTCATTCTAAACTCCTGTTGTCTAAGCGAACGTACATTTTTAAAATTGTCAACTTTGTGTAACACACTTTGAGTTATTTATTTCATATACTTTTTAATTTGGCGTAAAATGGGGGTCATTCTATTTCATGTTTGTCAATTTTATGCCAAACCTGGCAACCATTATGTTTATTTTTTCATTTTTTTATTAATATCTTCTAAAATAATTCGATTATCGAAATTTAAGTCAGCTTATCAGGTTCCTCGGAATTTTCCGAATCCGTAGACACCTTTGTCGGAACTCAAATCCCCACGGTTTAGGAGGAGATAGTCGAACAAGCTCTTGACAGCGGCAGCGGCCGTTACTTTTTTTTTAGAATAGAGAGACTAGGGGGCAAGGCCCCTGGACTCGCTGTGCTCGCTTTCCGTATGATGCATTCGGCCCCCAATAAGGCGTATTCGTGAAAAAAGCATAATTTCAAAAGAAAAAACTTAAGATTGGATCAGATAGAATGTTACCGAGCTCGAGCTACACATCGCTTGGTTATGCATGTTCTCTGGAACATAAAAATTTAAACTTCTCACTATTTTTAATTATGTAAAAGCTTTGGAAAACTTTGCGTATTTGCTCCCATGAAAATTTTTCATAATTTGGCGACTTACGTACATGTATAGTTAGTAATTAGTTCGAAGAAAACAGTACTTTATATGTTTTCCTTGATAAAAACTACGGAACAGCTAGAATAGCTTGCCACCCATGGCGACTTTTCATTATTTGGCGATTTACACAAACTCATAACCAATAATTACTGCTCATGTAAGTTTACCGTGTAAATCGTTATCCATGTATTCATATACATAATTCTCTGCAGATTGGCGTATTTAGCAGCACGAAATATATCATCTCGCCGTGCTGTCAAATATCCAAGCTGTACTGTAACTGCTATAATGGCATGGTCAACTCCTCCAAACATTTTTATAGCAAATAAGCTGAACCTAACCGGCTTTACTATAATCTGCATTTTAATTATTTTTCATTTTCAAGATACTGGGTGCTAACATTTTGAAAAACGTGTTTTAGAGTTACCCTGCTTGGAGAGATAGTCTTTTGCCAGATCGTACCTGTACCTGATGCTAAAAGGGCGCTTTTTAAATCAGCTAAAATTAGTTATTCTGTTTTGGAAAAACGAATAATCGGTAATTCTAAACTCCTATTATCTAAGGGAACTTTGTGTAACACACTTTGATTTATTTATGTCACAAACTTTTAAATTTGGCATACAATTGGTGTCATTCTACTTCATGTTTGTCAGTTTCACGTGATCCTACACACTTGGAATTGCTTTGTTGCAAAGGCATGAATGATTTTATGCTGGCGAAAATTGCCTAGCCTGGCAACCAGTATGCTTATTTTTTCAGTATTTTATTAATATCTTCTAAAATAATTCGAAATTTAAGTCAATTTATTGGCTTCCCCGGAATTTTCCGAATTCGTGGACACCTTCGACGAAACTCAAATCCTTACGGTTTCGAAGGAGATATCAGAACAAGCTTGCGGTAACGGCCGTTACTTATTTTAGAATAGAGGGAAATAATATTAGGTTGTAACGAAAGTTTTCCGCCACTGTAAGTAATGTCTGCACAAACAGTGCTCGTTGGTGTCTTTGCCAATATTTTGTTAAACGATTTTTGTTATTTGAAAGTTAAAGACTTGTTTTAGAGCACTGTGTTGTGAAATCTGTAAAACAATATCGTTATGATTAAATATAAGGGGTCTGAAATGGAACTATCACGATACCAGATTGAACCATCATTTACTCTCAGTTCTATTGCAAAAAGTCAGCTACGGAATGACACCTAATCATGTGTAAAGCGTAAGGTACTCCTGTTGTATCATACGACACTGTGAAGATTTAGTACCGAAAGCTCAAAAACGAGGACTAGGACATTTAAGAAGCAGAGTGCTCTGGCCGGCCTACTGATGCTGATGAGTCCAGCCTACGAGAATATGCGGAAGGAGATAAAATATTCATCCAATCGAGAGCTAGCTAAAAGAGTTAGACTTTATAGTGCCATGTCCATTCGTCGCGATAGGCATCGCATAAACTTGACATATAAGGTCAATCGCTCGGTACCGCATGAGCTGACTCAAGCGAATCTGGCGGAAAACTTTCGTTACAACCTGATAGGTAGTCTTTAATACTCAGGAATAGTGAAGCTTTCTGTTAGTGAAAACACCTTTAGAATCGGTTCAGTAGTCATAGAAATGTCCTTAGCGCGTATGTATTAGAATTATTTTGATTGTCCATGTAAAAGAACTATTTATGCTATATGCATTAAAGAATCTTTAATACCCAGGAATAACTTAATTTTCTATGAGTGAGAAAATTTTCAAAATCGGCTTAATAGTTACAGAGGTACACATAGAGCGTAACGTAATTTTTATGAGTGTCCCTGTAAAAGAATTAAAGTATGCTATATACAAGAAAGGTAGCCTACAATACTCAACGTTCGTGAAAAGTTTTAGAATCGGTTCATTAGTTCCAGAGATCGCAATGTAAATCGAATGAGTATCCCTGTAAAAGACCTATTTGTGATATATGGATGACAGGTAGCCCATATAATACTCAGGAATAGTGTAGCTTTCTATCAGTGAAAAAAATTTTTTAGAATCAGTACAGACGTCAAAGAAATACCCATGCAGATTAATGCATTAGAATTAATTTGAGTGTCCCAGTAAAAGAAATATTTAAACTTTTATTTTATTTTTAAGAAATTCATGAAAGGTAGCCAATTGTTGCAGAAAACTGTTTAATTTCTGGGTCCGCCTTTCTAAGGTGTAGTAAGAGTAGAAAGTTCTAGTAAAGAGTCCACTTGTTAGGATGAAACACGAATTTACACAGCGCTTAAAAATGCGCTTTTAAAAGCATGCAAATTACTACTTCTATAAGTGCTAACACAGAGTCTTATGCTCTCAACAGAACGGACGTCTATTTCTCATAGCAATCGAAAACAGACTGACTCAACCGGGGCAGCACGCTGTCGTATTTATAGGGGATGCATAGAAAATTCTCGAAGGATCCTCTTAAAGAGCGAATTTTGATTACGTCATAGGAATACAGTTGAATCATTAGACTATTACGCAATATTAATGCAGGAAAATGAAATTTATAGGCCCCAGTGGAAAAATCGCGCCAAATATCCGAAATATCGCCAAGCCTGGCAACTTTTTGGCGAAATATCGCCACGTTTGGCGCAAAAATAAGTGACCCCAAGAGTGACGTCAGCTAAGCTCTAACATCAATATTTCTCGAGATTTTAGAAAACCCTATGCAAACCAAGGGGATCCCAAAACTCCATATCTCCCGGTCTAGGTAACCGATATTGATGCAACAAAATACTAAATTTAATTATTTGGCTCGTAGAATACAAATTTTTAGCTAGTTTACACCTAGAACAGCCGATTGGCCCAAAAATTCGTAAAACTATAATACTTAGGAATAGAAGATTTCAATTATAGAAAAAGTTTTTGATTAGGTTCAATAGTTACAGAGATATTGGCTTCGTCGGGATTCAATTCTTGGGTTCGTCGTTCTAAAGTCCAGTGTATGTAGAAACCTCACAAAATTTCTAGTAAAATGTCCATTTGTCAGGATGGAACACAAATTTTATTGCTTCCAGAACTTCGTCTAACAATCAGCTGTGCAAAATTCACAGACACTAATGGCCAGTACCTTGCTTATAATAGTCCTCTCAGTACAGAAGCTTTCACAGATGCTGTATTTCTTACAAAAAAAAATCTGATGTGTCCAACACATGACTTCCTTGCACGTCCATTAGATCAAAAATATTTTCGACGCACTTCCTCTAAATTTATTTGTTTGAAAGAGATAAAATATCAATAATAGTAAGGTTTAGCGATTTCCAGCCAAATATTTCGATATCGCCAAGCTGAGTTCAATTTAAAAGATTTCCTTCTGACACTTTATTTGGCGATATTTCACCAAAAGCCGACAAACTTGAGATAGTCTGCGAGATTTTGGGGATAGCCAAAGTAGTCATTGACCACAGACTTTCAATGAATTGAATGCATCCATACACCTCAATGTATTCAAAGTCATTTGGCTCACCCTGTAAATAAATTCTCAGTCGATTGCTGTCAAAAAAGATATTGAAAACAGTTAGATATTACAATAGTTCTAAATACAAAAGTTAAAAAATCTACGGGTTAGTTTTAGAGTTATACAAAATACGAAATAATTTTTAGTGCCAAATTTGGCGATATTTTGGCGAAACTCGTCAATATCGACGACATTTGGCGAGATTTTAAGCATGAACCAAACAATGACAGATTATCGCCAAATTTGGCGATATTTCGCCAAAACTCGCCAAGAACGATGACAAATGGCGATACTTTCGGCATGGACCAAATGACTGACTATCGCCAAATTTGGCGATATTTCGCCAAAACTCGCGAAGGTCGAGGACAGACGGCGAGATTTTGGGCATGTACCAAACAATGACTATCTACAGTAGTATTATATTGAAGATGTCCATAGACATTAAAGTACTGAAATTCTTTCTGGTGGTCCTGTAAATAAACTCTCCAGTAGATTGGAACCAAAAATCGAGATGCACAACTAGATGTTACAACATTCTTATATATGAAATTTCATAATAGTTTTTGAGATTTGAGAGTTAAATATGCACACACGTACACCAAAAGTCGCCAAGCTTGGCGACTTTTGGCATAGTTCTTGAGGGAGGCACGTGATCGTGGTAGGACCATTACCTAACTTATGTGGTAGGACGGTATTGTGCTTGAAATGGATGAATGCCCCTAAAATTGCCATTGACCGTAATGTAATGGAAATCTTTTGAGTGTTCCTGTAGCAGAACTATAAATGATAAAGACACTTTCTTTAATGGAGAAATTCATTTTCTAACTCTTTACAGCATATATCACTTCTGAGTCGTTTGAAATAGCCCAATACCTCTAAAAAACGCTTTCATGAATTTCGGCCCTTAGAGCGTAATGTATTTCGAATCTTTTGGGCGGTCCTGTAGATAAACTATTCAGTCGAATGGAACCGAAAGGGGAGGTGCACAACTAGATGTTACAACAATCCTAAATATAAAGTTTCAACATTGTAAGCCTAACAGTTTTTGAGATATGCGAGTTTAATGAATTTCGGCCCATTGAGCGTAATGTATTTCGAATGTTTTGGGCAGTCCTGTAGATAAACTATCCAGTCGAATGGAACCAAAGGGGAGGTGCACTACTAGATGTTACAACTATCCAAAATATGAAGTTTCGACATTCTACGCCTAATAGCTTTTGAGTTAGGCGAGTTTAATGAATTTCGGCCCATAGAGCGTAATGTATTTCGAATCTTTTGGGCGGTCCTGTACATAAACTATCCATTCGATTGCCACCAAAAGGGGAGGTGCACAACTAGATCATAGAACAATCCTAAATATCAAATCTCAACATTCTACGACCAATAGTTTTTGAGATATGCGAGTTACATACATACGTACGTACGTACAGACGGCATGGAAAAAACTGGCCACAGTAGACTCGCCGCTGGTCAAAATGAGTTGCAGACGCTTTAATATGATCGTGCATGCTAGCCTACGATGAGATGCATCGAAAAAATTTTCTAAATTAAATTTAGAGGTAGTCAAAATCGGTTTTTTTGTCGAAATTTGGCCCCCAAAATTTTTCGGGATCACATTACTTCCTTATACTACGTACAAGGAAGTAATAAAACACTTCCACTGGCAAAAATTCAATGGAAACTTACAAAGGAAATCATAAACAGTCCCTCAGGACTCAGCAATGAAGAATTTACACTCTGTACTCAAAAACAAGCAAAATACTGCTTCCTAATAGCACAATTTACAGAGTAATGCCTCGAACTCAATTAGCGTTCGAATATAACTATCTCTTGTGGCCTGCCCTGTCTCTATTTATAGGTGCGCAGAAGCTAAGCGAAAATTCTGGTAGGAGCTATTTCTCGAAGAACCCGCATAAAGCTCGAATTTTGATTATGTCATGAAAATGGAAATTAGTAATACTAAGCTACAGCGCAATATTAATGCAGGAAAACAAGTATTATATGGCCCCATTGAAGCGCACCAAATGACCGAAATGTCGCCAAGCTTGGCGACTTTTTGGCGAAATATCGCCAAACTTGGCGTCAAAAATAAGTTCCCATAAGTCAAATCACCAAAGCTCTAGCATCAATATTTCTCGAGATTTCTAGAAAACCCTATGTTAACCAGTGGGCAAACCCAAAACTCCGTACGTCGCGTTCTAGTTAACCGATTTTGATACAACAAAATGCAAAATTTAATTATTTGACTCGTAGGGTACGAATTTTAGAATAATTTTAATATCTGGAAGGCAGAACAAACCGAAAATTCATAAACCGTTTAGTATGAGAAGTGCCTTCAGAGCGTAATGTAATTCTTATGAGTGTCGCTGCAAAAGACTATGTGATATTATAAGGATATATTAAGTGTATTATAAGGATAAAGGTACCTTATAATACACAGGAATAGTGTAGATTTCTGAACAGGAAAAATGTTTGAAAATCGGTTCAATATTTACCGAGATGCCATAGAGCGTAATCCAATTCTTATGAGTCTCCCTGTAAAAGAATTATTTGTGAAATATGCATAAAAGGTAGCCTATAAAATACAGGTATGGTGTACCTTTATATTGAGGGAGAAAGTTTTAGAACTTGTATTGTACTTACAGGGATGTACATAGAACGCAATGTATTAGAATTATTTTGAGCGTACCTGTCAAAGAACTACTTATGCTATATGCATAAAAGGTAGACTGCATATTAATGCAGGGAGTAAGCTATTTTCAGTCCAAATTTTAAGGAAATCCGTTCTACGGTTTTTGCGTGATTGAGTCAAAAACACTCAAACACACAAAAATGCGAACTTTTACATTTATCATATTAGTAGAATAACTTTCAATAAAGAGACATAATTTTTTTAAATCAATGCTATAAAATACGGTATAATAATGCTTTTCAAAAAATGGCTATAATATACTTTGGAACAATAGACTATACCTTTATTAAAAATCGCTTTTAACAAAGAGGCGTAACCTTTAGAATCAATTAAAATATGTACGGTATAACAATGCTCTTTAAGAATGTGTGTCAATAATATACGTTAAAACAGCGCACTAAACCTTAATTAAAAATGACTTTCAACAAAGGGGCGTTAATTGTTGGAAATAAGGCAAAAACACAGGATATAACAATGCTCTTTAAAAATGTGTGTCAATAATATACTTTGAAACAGTGGACTAAACCTTTATTTAAAATATCTTTGAACAAAGGGACGTAATTGTTGGAAATAAGGCAAAAATACAGGATATAACAATGCTCTTTAAAAATGTGTGTCAATAATATACTTTGAAACAGTGAACTAAACCTTTATTTAAAATGACTTTCAAAAAAGGGAAGTAATTGTTGGTAATAATGCAAAAATACTCAGTATAACAATGCCCTTTAAAAATGTGTGTCAATCATATACTTTGAAACAGTGGACTAAACCTTTATTTAACATATTTTTGAACAAAGGGACGTAATTGTTGGAAATAATGCAAAAATTCAGTATATAACAATGCTCTTTAAATATGTGTGTCAATAATATACGTTAAAACAGTGGACTAAACATTTATTAAAAATGACTCTCAACAAAGGGACGTTAATTGTTGGAAATAATGCAGAATAACACGGTATAGCAATGCTCTTTAAGAAAGTTTGTCAATAATATGCTTTGATATAGTGAACTAAACCTTTATTTAAAATGACTTTCAACAAAGGGAAGTAATCGTTGGAAATAAAGCAAAAATACTCGATATAACAATGCTCTTTAAAAATTTGTGTCAATAATATTCTTTGAAACAGTGGAATGAACATTTATTTAAAATGACTTTCAACAAAGGTGCGTAATTGTTGGAAAAGGCAAAAAGTACATGATATAGCAATGCTGTTTAAAAATGTGTGTCAATAATATAATTTGAAACAGTGGACTAAACTTTTATTTATAACTAGCTGAAGTACCCGTTCTTCGCACGGGAATGAATGGACTTTTTGATATTACGATTTGTGGTGATTACTATTCATTGTAATAAACAGATATAGCAAAGTGGATATCGCGTTATATTGTGTCCAATAATCATGCATACCGAATTGCAAGGCAATCGTTTGTACGGTGCAGAAGGCCATGCGGCGTAGCGCAATCTAGTGGCGAGTTTTAGCAAAACGGATACGGCGAAAATATTTTTCGCATTCAGATATCGATGTATACGAATTTTCATGACTATCGGCTGGACAGTCCTGAAGTTCATGTGTAGACGCGACATCTAGTGGCAAGTTATAAGAAAATGGATAGCGCCAAACTCTTCCCCGTGTTCAAATATCTATGTATACCTATTTTCATAGCGATCATTTGCACAGTCAAGAAGCGATACACTACAGGGCCATCCAGTGGTTCAATAAAGTAATGATTTGCTACAGCGCCGTCAAGTGGCGAGTTATAGCAAAATGGATAACGCCAAAATATTCTCATTGTTCAAATAGCTATGTATACTGATTTTCATAGCGACCGTGTTCAACTATCTATGTATAACCAATTTTCATAACGATCATTTCCACAGTCAACAAGTGATACACTGCAGGGCCATCTAGTAGTTAATTAAAGTAATGATTTGCTACAGCGCCGTCAAGTGGCGAGTTATAGCAAAATGGATAACGCCAATATATTCTCATTGTTCAAATAGCTATGTATACTGATTTTCATAGCGACCGTTTGAATGGTCAAGAATTTGGCCTGCTGCAGCGTCATCTAGTGGCGAGTTAAAATAATAATGCATTGCAGTGTCATCTAGTGGTGAGTAACATCAAAAGGAACGCAGTTAGAATATATTCTTCGTGCTCAAATGTGTAAGTATAAAAAATTTTTATGCCGATCGGTCGAACGGTATAGAAGTTGATGCTTTTCAGCGCCATTTAGCGGCAAGTTACAGCAAAATGGATAGTGAAAAATATTCTCCGTGTTCTAATATTCGTGTGTACCAAATTTCATCGAAATCGGTTGGACGATATTCGCATAGCAAACGGCTAAACGGAATAGAATTCGACGTTCTGCTGCGCCACCTTGTGGCAAGTTAGAGGAAAACGGATAGCATAAAAAGCTTCTCCATGATAAAAGACTTAGGTGAACCAAATTTCATGGTGCAACGGTGCTCAACGGTGCTGGAGTTTTTCAACCTCATACACTCATACCAACATTCATTTTTATCTATAACCAGTGTCATTATATATCCCAGTCTCAAATAAAATCCAGTTTCAAATCTAAGCCTCCGCCAAAGTGCCAACACACGCCATTTTGCAAGCGTTTTTAAAGGAAATCATTCGAAGCATTGACTTAGCAGCAATAATATATGGGAAATGGTTCGACCGCGAAAAAGTAAAGCAAGTCTTTATTTGAAAAGTTGAATCCCTTAATACAGCCGAATTTTTTAAAATTATCAACTATAACGTGTTTTATTCATCATTACTCCGATGTACTAAATGAGAAGATTTCAATTTTCTGAAATTTGGCGGAATTCCCCCAACTTAAATCAATGTACTCATTTGGCGAGAATTCTGGAGATAGATCAATTGAAATCCCTTAATAACTGCATTACTTCTTCACGGATCATTAAAATTTAACGCTGTATTCTAATAAAACCTTTGCACTTGTTTTCAAAAATCTATTTCCTTAAGCTCTCAATAAATTGCGCGAAGCCGAAATCTGTGCAAACCGCTAGAACTCACTTTCACAAAATCGGCATTTGAGCCATTTTATTTTTTCGCCAAACTAAAATAATTTACCTATTAGCCTCGGAAATCTTCAATTCTTATTGTTTTGCGTGTAAAGCATTACATTCCTGCTCTGATTTCCCATGCACACGATATTATAATTTAAAAAAAAATAACCTTACGAATATAAACTAACAAAAAAAAATCATTATTATTCTTTTTATTTTTACTTTGAGAATTTAAAACATTTTATTCGGCAAAATCGCCACACATGGCAACCACGATCCTTATTTCACACTTTTTTCACTACAGGGGTTACAATTACGGAAAGCTTTTTGCTGTGAATAGCATAAAAAATCTCTTAAATTCCGGGAACGGGTGGACTTTCAAAGTTTTAAAGTGGACTACGATTTATTCTATATTATTTTACATATCTGTGCTAAATTTCAGGCCGATAGGTCCATTTTTGTGGATTTGTATACGAACGGCATTTTATTCGGCAAAATCGCCACACATGGCAACTACGATCCTTATTTCACACTTTTTTCACTACAGGGGTTACAATTACGGAAAGATTTTTGCGTGAAGAGCATAAAAAATCTCTTAAATTCCGGGAACGGGTGGACTTTCAAAGTTTTAAAGTGGACTATGAGTTATTCTATATTATTTTACATATCTGTACTAAATTTCAGGCCGATAGGTCCATTTTTGTGGATTTGTATACGAATCAAATCCACAAACAAACAAACAAACAAACAAACAAACAAACAGAATTTCATTTTTATTTATAAGATGACTTTCAACGAAAGAACGCAATTGTTGGAAATAAGGCAAAAATACAGGATATAACAATGGTCTTTAAGAATGTGTTTCAATAATATACTTTAAAACAGTGTACTGAACCTTTATTTAAAATGACTTTCAACAAAGGGGCGTTCGTTGTTAGAAATAATGCAGAAATACACGGTATAACAATGCTGTTTATAATGTGTGTCAATAATGGGCATAGAATCAAATGGTTATATTAAAAATGCCTTTGAACAAAGGGACATTATCGTTAGACTTAAGGCAAAAATATAACTATGCTTTTTAAAGAATCCGTCAATAATATATTTCTGAACAATGGACTAAATTTTTAAAGAATAAAATTAAACAAATGGAAGTAATTGTTTCAAATATATGTAAAAGTATAGATTAAAGTGCTTATACACTAGATTAACTTATAGAAAACCTTTCATGTATTAGCATAAATAGTTCTACAAAGACACTCAAAACAATTCTAATTCATTACGGTCTCTGTAACCACCGAACTGAATCTGAAATTTTTTTTCACTGATAGAGAGCTATGTTACTCCTGAGTAATATGAGTACCTTTCATACATATTGTTACGAATTTTCGGGGCAACCCGCTGTTCTGGGGCTTAAAATAGTTCAAAATTAGTATTTTACGCGTCCAATAGTTAAATTTTGCTTTTTGTTGCATCAAAATCGGTCAACTAGAACCGGAGATAGGGAGGTTTCGGTTTCCCCATTGTTTTTCTATGGGTTTCTAGAAATCTCGAGAAATATGGGTCCTAGGGCTTCGATCTCTTCACTTTTGGGGACTTATTTTTGGCGCCAAATTTGGCGACATTTCGCCAAAAGTCGCCAAGCTTGGCGACATTTTGGTTATTTGGCGCGATTTTCCCAATGGGGCCTGAAAGTTGGTTTTTCCGCATTAAAAACGCATAATAACCTAACATTTCTCTTCTATGACGTAATCAACATTCCCGCTTTATGTGGAATCCTCGAGAAATAGACTTTTCTCGAAGATTCTTGTAGCTTCTGCGTCGGGTATAAATATAAGCGTGTTTCTGAAGCCCAGTTCAGTGTTGATCAAGCTTTGAGAGAGTGAGTACGCTCTGAGATAGAAGCGGTGTTTCACGCTGTTTATGAAGCTTTGAATTTAAGTGCTGTGTGTAAATTCTTGATTGCTGAATCTTGAGAGACTGTTAGTGTTATCTCTCGTATATTTTCACTGAATTTCTGCCAGTGAAAATGTTTTATTTTGTGTGAGAAATACAGCATTTGTGAGAGCTTCTGATCTAAGCGGACTGTTAAAAGCACATTACTATTTAATTGTGCTTGTGAATTTTGTACAGCTGATTGTTCAACGAAGTTCTAGAAGCAAAAATCTGATGTGTCCAACACATGACTTCCTTGCACGTCCATTAGATCAAAAATATTTTCGACGCACTTCCTCTAAATTTATTTGTTTGAAAGAGATAAAATATCAATAATAGTAAGGTTTAGCAATTTCTAGCCAAATATTTCGATATCGCCAAGCTGAGTTCAATTTGAAAGATTTCCTTCTGACACTTTATTTGGCGATATTTCACCAAAAGCCGACAAACTTGAGATAGTCAGCGAGATTTTGGGGATAGCCAAAGTAGTAATTGACCACAGACCTTCAATGAATTGAATGCATCTATACACCTCAATGTATTCAAAGTCATTTGGCTCACCATGTAAATAAATTCTCAGTCGATTGCTGTCAAAAAAGATATTGAAAACAGTTAGATATTACAATAGTTCTAAATACAAAGTTAAAAAAATCTACGGGTTAAAGTTTTAGAGTTATACAAAATAGGAAATAATTTTTGGCGCCAAATTTGGCGATATTTCGGCGAAACTCGTCAATGTCGACGACATTTGGCGAGATTTTAAGCATAAACCAAACAATGACAGATTATCGCCAAATTTGGCGATATTTCGCCAAAACTCGCCAAGAACGATGACAAATGGCGATACTTTGGGCATGGACGAAATGACTGACTATCGCCAAATTTGGCGATATTTCGCCAAAACTCGCCAAGGTCGAGGACAGACGGCGAGATTTTGGGCATGTACCAAACAATGACTGTCTACAGTTGTGTTATAATGAAGATGTCCATAGACATTAAGGTACTGAAATTCTTTTCGGTGGTCCTGTAAATAAACTCTCCAGTAGATTGGAACCAAAAATCGAGATGCACAACTAGATGTTACAACATTCTTATATATGAAATTTCATAATAGTTTTGAGATTTGAGAGTTAAATATGCACACACGTACACCAAAAGTCGCCAAGCTTGGCGACTTTTGGCATAGTTCTTGAGGGAGGCACGTGACCGTGGTCGGACCATTACCTAACTTATGTGGTAGGACGGTATTGTGCTTGAAATGGATGAATGCCCCTAAAATTGCTATTGACCGTAATCTATTGGAAATCTTTTGAGTGTTCCTGTAGCAGAACTATAAATGATAAAGGCACTTTTTTTAATAGAGAAATTCATTTTCTAACTCTTTACAGCATATATCACTTCTGAGTCGTTTGAAATAGCCCAATACCTCTAAAAAACGCTTTGATGAATTTCGGCCCATAGAGCGTAATGTATTTCGAATCTTTTGGGCGGTCCTGTAGATAAACTATTCAGTCGAATGGAACCGAAAGGGGAGGTGCACAACTAGATGTTACAACAATCTTAAATATAAAGTTTCAACATTCAACGCCTAACAGTTTTTGAGATATGCCAGTTTAATGAATTTCGGCCCATTGAGTGTAATGTATTTCGAATGTTTTGGGCAGTCCTGTAGATAAACTATCCAGTCGAATGGAACCAAAAGGGGAGGTGCACAACTAGATGTTACAACTATCCAAAATATGAAGTTTCGACATTCTACGCCTAATAGCTTTTGAGTTAGGCGAGTTTAATGAATTTCGGCCCATAGAGCGTAATGTATTTCGAATCTTTTGGGCGGTCCTGTACATAAACTATCCATTCGATTGCCACCAAAAGGGGAGGTGCACAACTAGATCATAGAACAATCCTAAATATCAAATCTCAACATTCTACGACCAATAGTTTTTGAGATATGCGAGTTACATACATACGTACGTACGTACGTACGTACGTACAGACGGCATGGAAAAACTGGCCACAGTAGACTCGCCACTGGTCAAAATGAGTTGCAGACGCGTTAATATGATCGTGCATGCTAGCCTACGATGAGATGCATCGAAAAAATTTTTTAAATTCAATTTAGAGCTAGTCAAAATCGGTTTTTATGTCGAAATTTGGCCCCCAAAATTTTTCGGGATCACATTACTTCCTTATACTACGTACAAGGAAGTAATAAAGTTGTGTTTCATCCTGACTAGTGGACTTTTTACTAGAACTTTCTACACCAACTAGACTTTAGAACGACGTACCCCGGAAACAAGCAGAGTTTTTCGGCAACATATATAACAATTTTACAGGGGTTCTCATAAGAAATACATAAAATTGGCATAATTGTAACCATTGTCTAGATTCTAAAAAAATTTCTCAGGTAGAAAGCTGCACTATTCCTGAGTATCATAAGCTAAAGTTCATGCATATAGCATAAATATTTCTTTTACAGGAATTGTCAAAATAATTTAAATGCAATACCCTCTATGGGTATCTCTCTAACTACTGAACCGATTCACAAACTTTTCTCACCAATAAAAAGCTATACTATTCCTGAAAATTATACACTGCCTTTGATGCAGGTATACGTAGATATATATATATACATAATTTTTTTTCAGAGACACTCATAAGAATTATATCACGCTCTGTAGCCATCTGTGTAACTACAGAACTGACTCTTAAACTTTTTTTACTAATAGAAAGATACAATATTCTTGATTATTATAGGCTGCATTCAATGTATGCAGTGTAAATAATTCTTTTACAGGGACACTCAAAATAATTATTATACATTTACACTCTATGGTTATCGCTCTAACTACGGAACCAATTCCAAAAATTTTCTCACCTATAGAAAGGCCACTGAGTATTTTAGACTGCCTTTTTATGAATATATCACAAACAATTCTTTTAGAAGGACAGGCAAGTATTGCATTATGCTCTATGGGTATCTCTGTAACTAGAGAACCGAATCGAAAACTTTTTTCGATAATATAAAGCTTCTATTTTGGAGTATTAAAGGCTAAATTTCATGGATATAGTTTAGATAATTCTTTTACAGGGACACACAAAATAATTGTAATACATTAAGCTGTATGGATATTTCTTTAACTTCTGAACCGATTCTAAAACTTTTTTCACTGATAGAAAGCTGCGCTACTCCGGAGTATTATGGCTACCTTTCATGGATATATCACAAATAGGTCTTTTACAGTGATACTCATTCGATTTACATTACGATCTCTGGAACTAATGAACCGATTGTAAAATTTTTTACTTCCTTGTACAGAGTATAAGGAAGTAATGTGATCCCGAATAATTTCGGGGGCTAAATTTCGACCAAAAAACCGATTTTGACTACCGCTAAATTTAATTTTAAGAATTTTTTCGATGCATCTCATCGTAAGCTAGCATGCAGGATCATATAAATGCGTCTGCAACCCATTTTGACCAACGGTGAGTCTACTTTGACGAGTTTTTCTATGCCATCTGTACGCACGTATGCATGTAACTCGCATATCCCAAAAACTATTGATCGTAGAATGATGAAATTTTGTATTTAGGATTGTTGTAATATCTAGTTGTACAGTACACCTCCCCTTTCGGCACCATTCGACTGGGTAGTTTAACTACAGGGCCGCCCAAAAGATTTTAAATACATTACGCTCTATGGGCAGATATTAATTAAAGCACATTTTATAGGTATTAGGCTACTTCAAACGACTCAGAAGTGATATATGCTGTTAAGGGTTACAAAATGAATTTCTCCCTCGAAAAAAGTGTCTTTATCATTTATAGTTCTGCTACAGGAACACTCAAAAGATTTCCAATACATTACGGTCAATGGCAATTTTAAGGACTTTTTGATCCATTTCAAGCACGATACCGTCCAATCATATAGTTAGCTAATGGTCCGACAGCGGTTACATGCCTCCCTCAAGAAATACACCAAAACTCGCCAAGCTTGGCGACTTTTGGTGTGTATGTGTATGTATTTAACTCTCAAATCTCAAAAATTATTAGTCGTAGAATGTTGAAATTTCATATATAAGATTGTTGTAACATTTAGTTTTGCATCTCGTTTTTGGTTCCAATCTATTGGAGATTTTATTTACAGGACCACCCAAAAGAATTTCAGTACATTAATGTCTATGGACATCTTCAATATATTACATCTGTAGACAGTCGTTGTTCGGTCCATGCCTAAAATCTCGCTGTCTGTCGTCGACCTTGGCGAGTTTTGCCCAAATATCGCCAAATTGGCGATAGTCAGTCATTTCGTCCATGCCCAAAATATCGCCATTTGTCATCGTCCTTGGCGAGTTTTGGCGAAATATCGCCAAATTTGGCGATAGTCAGTCATTGTCTGGCCCATGCGTAAAATCTCGTCATTTGTCAGCGAGTTTTTCCGAAATATCGCCAAATTTGGGGACAAAAATTATTACGTTTTTTTGCATAACTCGAAAACTTTTACCTGTAGAATTTTGAAATTTTGTATTTAGAACTATTGTAACATCTAACTGTGCATCTCTTTTTTGATTGTAATCCACTGGGTAATTTATTTACAGGGTCTGCCAAATGACTTAAAATACATTAAGGCGCATGGATACATTCAATTCATTGAAAGTCTGTGGTCAATAACTACCTTGGCTATCCCCAAAATCTCGGTGTTGTTGTGGGATTAAGGCCGATTAGCTACGCATGGGCTCTAGGCCTATGGGTGGGGTGCCCGCCGTGGGGGTCTTTCTAAGGGGTCCTAACCCGTATTTACGCTAAGTTTCGGAGAAAACCACGGAAAACTCCGAACGGTTAGGTCGACGGACGCGCGATGGGACCCGAACCCGGGACCTTCACACTTCGCCCGTCTACCATTTCTAGTGGCATAACCACTACGCCATGGTGAGGCTTCCCAAAATCTCGGAAACTATCTGAAGCTTGTCGGCTTTTGGTGAAATATCGGCAAATTAAATGTCAGAAGGAAATCTTTCAAATTGAAACCAGCTTGGCGACATCGGAAATATTTGGGTAGAATAATTTAATACTGACACTGAATAGTTAGTACATAAAAACTTATTTCGGTTAATAATGGACAATGATTTTGTTTAACATTGGTCTGTGATAAGAGAAATACGAGACCCAAAGTCATAATGTCAACATTAATATTTCTGAAGAACGTACAATCTGCAGTGGTTACTGCCCAGTGTTGGTGTTCTGTGCACGTAGTTGAGGCCAAATTCATTCTTCACGAAGTCAATGCATTTGTTGTGTAGTGGATGGTTGCTCGCGGAGTCCGAGTCGTTGTTTATTGAGAGTTCCTTGGTAGCTTTAATAGACTCCTGAAACCGCCTCGCTCGCTCGGTGCCGGACATTGGAGTACCTGTGCGTGGCCCATACCCCCTCTTTCCAACGATAGCTGTGATTTATATTTCCAGTTGGCCATAGGACGGCCTCAGGTCGATATATTGAATTTTTATACACTTTCTGGTAATTTTTACTTATATTGTCTAAATTACACTTATTTTTATTGAATCGATCGGTCTAAATAAACACTAAAAACACTCAAAAGAATCTCCGTGCTGTCACGTCCGAGTCATGAGTTACACTGAATAGAAAGGAACAAGAGCACCAGTTTCAGTCATTCTACGCAGTAACCCTGCTCCTCCTGGCCCCGACGCAAACTCAAGGTCATAACAGCGAGCTGACTATAAAACCGAAATAATGACACTGGATGCATGTTTCTAAGACTAATAGCTTTGTAATTATGAAGGTAAGACGATATTGGCTTTTTCGTTACGGTTCATTTTTCTGGCTTGGCACCCGTGAGTGATTTTAAAGACGTTTTAAATAATAATAATAAAAAGAAACTTGAAATTCCTATGTGATTGATTCACATTCATGACAATTTACAGCGCAGACAGATAGACAAATCAAAATCATTAACACGTTTCAACATTACTGTAGTATTGGAAAGTTTTCTGCAACATTGCTCTAATTGTGTTCAGTTAACTTTCCAATGCAGTTTTTGTGCTCATGATTTTTTTGCCAAAAAAGTTGCAAAAGACACATTGGTTTACTGTTTATGAGTGGTGCATAGTACAGCTTTTCAAGAAAACACTGCGAACTTTTTTTTTTTAAATTTGTGACAAATAGTTCTCTTCAAGACTAGTCTCAGATACAGTTTTAATTTCAGTCCCCAAAACATTGAAAATAATTTAAGGGACATGATGAAAATCACGCATGTAAAACTATTTGTTATTGTGATATTGTACATTGAATAATATGTGCACTTCCTACAGCAGTTTTATTGTACGAAATTTTTTTTTTTTTCAGGTGTATTATTATAAATTGTGAGGAATGCACGCAAAATACAACAGAACCAAAAAGGTATCAATGGTTTCCAGCAAAAGATTACAAATAGTCCTATGATGAGGACCTTCAAATGCAATTCCATTTTAAACTGCATTATTTAATTTTTAAAATATGCAATACAATTGTAAAGAAAAAAGTCACAGCACACTACATTATATGTACTGTAATCCATAAAATTTCAAGTTAAAGATTTTGCGTATGTATTATATACTAGTATAATTCACATAGAATAAATATACTACTGAGCTCAATGTTGCCTGTTTTCTGTTCAATTTCTCTTAAAGCTTCATATATTATTACTATAAGGGAAGCACAAAACCCTGGGATCACTAGTGATTTTTTTTTCATTCTAATAAAGATTAGAAGATTGAAGTCTTGAATATCTTTCCTTTTTTTTCCATATGTTTTAAGGAAATGAGGAACAGTTAAACCTTAGTTTGAACAAAAATATTTGTATATTACTAAAAATTAAAGTAAATAGAAAATAAATGGAAGACAATTTTTAAACTATTAAAATATTTGTATGATATTACATAATTATTAGAATTAATATCTTAAACTTAGTTATCTAAAAATGTTACTAAATCAGTAGACAAATGACAGATAGATAGGAAAAAAAAAAAAAAAAAGAAAAAAAAAAAAAGAAAACTCGGCTGTTTGAGCCTCGTCAGGGGGAGATCCCCCTGAACCCCCCTAATTTCTGAGTTTCATTATTGCCATACTATTAAAACGATATTAATTGACTATGTCATCTTTTGCATATTTCGCCTGATAACCCTATGTTGAAATTTTTATGAGTGTAACCTATTTATAGAAAAATACATGTGATGCATATTCTACAGCTTATGGAATATTGTAACAATAGATTAAAGCTGTTGTGAACTAATAGTATTTAAATATATGTAAAAAATACATGTGAAGCATATTCTACAGCTTACGAAATATTGTAACAATAGATTAAAGCTGTTGTGAACTAATAGTATTTAAATACATGTAAAATTATGTCGCTTTTTTGGGACACATTTTTCAATAAAGGGTGTTGAGAGATAAAATGGCATAGTCATTAAAACAAACAAAAAAAAAGGTTTGCTTCACTCGAGACTCGAACCTGTCAACTTCGTGTTACTAAACTTGACTGCCTTAGATTGCTCAAAAACTTTTCAATCAAAGTATTACTTACGCTGTAAATGTAGATTTTCTTTTTTTACTTTTTTTTTTTTTTTTTTTTTTTTTGCAAATTTCTAATGGCACATTACAAAACAACTGTAACACTTAATAAATGCTTAAAACATTTCTTGATAATGCCTTTACATTGCGTTTTACATTTTTCTTCAGTGATTTCATATCTTATGTCAAGCCGGGGCAAACTTAAATTTTGACAAGCCTTCTTTTGAACTACTATAATTGGTTTTGGCAACCCCGTCAATAGGGGCCCGAGGCACAAGCCCCTCTCATTTTGATCCTGAAACTAGTTAACAAGTAGGTAAAAGTTCATGTCCTGACCTTCCCTGAAGACACAATCATGAACATGTACTTGCACGTTAACCCCTAGCCTGTGACAAATTTTCACATTTGGCACATTTTTCTCAAATATATTCTACAGCCAAAGGGTTAACACCATACTTAAAAAAGTGCTATTAACAGTCAGTAACAATTTCCAAAGGATGCAATATTCAATAGTAGAGCCTCTTCTGATGAGGCTCCAAACTGAGGTTGCTGGTGTCTTTATGGCTCCAGCAAAACACATAGTTTCAAATTTTATTCTTTTAATTTTGAAAGCATATGTTCTGTGATGGTTTATTTGTTTTTTCTTTAATTTCTACTTAGTTATTTTTTTTTTCAAATTATATAAAATTATTGATTCTTGTTCCGTTGCAGGATTTTGCTGTTATACGAAAAATTTAAGGTATTCACTTAACTTTTAACTTTCATCAAATGGATTTTTTTAAATCCTTGTTTTCATCACTGTCATCAGAATCCCATTTATCTGGATTTAAAACATGTTCAACAATTTCATCAATTAGAAAGACACATTCTACCCTTCGACCTAGAGCCCATGTGTAGCTAATTGGCCATAATCCCACAACAAAAACACCATGATACACGTTTTCAATCTTTGTATCGCTACTTTCTTCCTGGGATGGAAATCAACTTAAATGGCATCATTGTGTAATTGAATGCAGGGAGAGAACAATTGTCTTTTAAAAGGGCATTTTTGATTTCTGTTAAAAAAAAAAAAAAATTAAAGACTCTCATATAAGTCAACCCCCCACTATAAAGCCTTTCTTTTTTTTGTCAAAAATTTCTCGTCTTATGTGCGAATAAATGCAGTATATAAAAAATAATAATAATAATAATATTTCAAATGGACAGAGCTTTAAAATAGTAACATAAACACTAACTAAATTCAACTCACAAAGCTGAAAGGTAAATGTATTAAAAGTGGCAGTGTTATAGTAACACAGTAAACAAATTAAGACTGATTTCACAGGTTTCAGAGTTGAAAAAAATGTGAAGAAGAAGGAGGATTATTAGTATCCACTGTCCATACTCTGACCCATACTTCGCTTTTGTGCACTTTTACCAACATAGTATGTGTTCGGGAAGCACTGCAAAATTTCAGTTCTGTTGTTGGAGGCACCAAGTCGAAGTGTTCCTTTTGATCAGAACTTATAAGCATATTTATATCTAAAAAGCAACAAACGTTTGCTAACAGATCAAAAAAGTAAAGAGATAGACAAAATCCCAGAAAAGCTGTCTCCCAAAATGTTGCGCTCTTGGCAAAGAGCCAAGCATATCTAATAGTAAATCCAAGACTGAAACAAACAACTCCAAATTATTGATTTGTGAAATAAGCTGCTGTCTCCTAGTAGAACAAAACAATATCACAGCATAAACTGAAGTAGAGATAATTAAAACTTTGTGGACTTCTGCTGATGGAAGTCAAATTTTTTTGGCTGAAACACACATCCTGATTGATAAGTACCTTTCATGTGTGTTATTTTATAAAAGTTTAATTGTTTGTGTTTCATACAGAATTTTTTTAAGTGTTTTTTGTTATAAACTGAAGTAATGTGAATGGATGATATACTTACAACAGCATTAATTATGATATAGTAAGGTGATCAAACTTTTACAGTGTAAAAAAAAAAAACAGAATACTCAACAATTTCTTGTAATTTATTAATCTAGAAAGGTCTAGATTAATAGTTTAAAATGCTTATTTTATCTTCCACTAGTTTTTGTGATAACAATATCAAAACATGAAATCACAAGAAGATTATGCATTTGAGAAAATAAAACTGGTTCCTACTAGAAAACCAAACAGGAAAAACCAAAGCTGTGATGTTCAAGAACATATAAAAATTATATTTTGAAAGTAATTTTTACATGTTCTAATCTTATGAGTAATAAATGAACATTTGAAAGAAAAAAAAATCATTGTCTAGTCATTTTATGGTATAGAACAATCTTTTAACACCATATTGTTTAAATAAACAAAACAACGGAAAAAACACTCATAAGATGTTACAGTAGATACGTACGTTTCGACTAAACGTACCTATCTACTTACCTATAACATCTTATGTATGTTATGTCATCTTATGTGTTATCTGTGTGTTTTTTAAAGTTTTTTTATTTACTTTACCATCTTGTTTAACATGAAGATAAGAACATACATAAATTGAACTTAGGAAATACCTAAATTTCAGGAGGTACTAAAGATCAGCCCTTCATCAAACTCAAGTTACATGTAGGAAACACGTATGTTTTGGGTGGTATACAAAATGATCCTTCCTCAACTGATGAAGGATCATTATTTTTTTTCCAGAGACAAAATAAAAATAGCCACCGGAATTACTGATTTTACACATTTTCCTTTTTTAAACTAACGTTTGCTGCAGATATTAAAACTTAAAAGTACTTGTTTAGAAAATCAACACAGGAAATGTGGAGCAAAACTATTTTGCAGGGTAACTTTGCAAATGCAGAGTTAAATAAAAAGTTGAAAACAATCATAGATTTTATAATCTGTAATGTATCTCAAAGTACCATAAAGAGAAAAATAAACTATTGAAAAGGAGTGGCGTTAAAATCAACTTAAAAAAAAAAAAAAAGTACTTGTCAAGGGTATAAAATGTTTTCTTTCACAAATTAGTTTAAAACATCATCAGTTAAGGTCCAGGTTTTTTTTTACCATTTTATACAAAATTCTTTGTGATAACTTAAGAAATTATAAATTCCTCAATGATTCCAAGTCAGTAGCCGCTCTGTAATTACCCACTTTGTTACTGAAATCTTCTTAAACTCAGGAATTTTACTTATTTTACCAGCACAGTTAATGTAAACTTTATAGTACAAAAGCTACCACTTTTTAAGGGTTTATGAATATCCAAGTCAATTATTTTAACTTAAAAATACATTTCTTTGTTGAATAATGTTTATACAGCACTTTTCCCATATATTGATATTCCATTACCCTCCACTTTTTAATTGCATTTATCATGTTTCTTTAATATCATAAAAGCCATTATATGATGTTGATAGAAGTAAGCTTTATTTTTTATTAAATTATGTGAAATAGAAACTACAGTGTTATTTCTACATTTTAGGATAATTTCATACATTTCTTCACACTAAACTACTTAGTAAAATAAAAAATTTAACTGCCCATCAACTTTGTTAGAAAATATCTCACAGCAGTTTCTTAGACAAGAAATGAAGATCCCTCTTCGGTAATTATCTCGAAAATAATTTTGAAACTTTAATCAAATATGATTAAAACTTTATTGTCTTAAATTACATATCAAAAAGTACAAAATCACATAACATACAACGATTATGTAGGAAAGAGAGTACCGGTGTGATCATGTAAAGTAATGCATAATACTAGATAAAAACTGAAAGAGAAAAGAAAAAAATGTAAGATGTAAGTTTTAAAAAACTTTGGAAACACATTATAATAAACAAGTATTTCATGTCATCATAAAAATAATAATAATCTTAAATTTATTTTTCATTTTCAGAAAAATGCAATGTCATCATGTAAAATACAAAAATTATTTTTGAAATATCTTTAGATTTTTCAAAGTACTTCCTTATCCCCAACAGCAAGACCACCTATTCCTTATTTATTGCCAATTTTCCTTAGCTTGTCTTCAGACATGCAACTACCTCTTTCTAAACAAAAGGTTCTACAATGGAGTGTAAAACTTCTATAAATTTAAACGTAAAACTTAACTTTTTTGCTTTGATGCTACAGTAATGAGGTATGAAACTGCTGGGGCCAATGGCGTAGCCAATGGGAGGAAGGGGGATATGGGGGGTCACAACACCCCCCCATAAGGAATTTTTCAACATACAAAATGTATATTCTTCACTCCCTTATCACACACACATGTACATATATGTGAGTTGCAATAGTTGTAAGCCCCCCACATGAAATATGTCTGGCTATGCCACTGGCTGGGACGATTATGGTATCAAGAGCCAGCTTTTGTCCAGAAATTTCCCCAGCAACTTTAAAACACACATTTTATAATTCAAAAAGCAATATTTGAAAGACATTTGTAACAGCCAGGAAAATGAGTGACATTTAATAACTGAAATTGGGGAACTATACTTTCCAAAAAAAAAGGGGGGGGGGGAGAAAAAGAAAACAGTTCAAACTAAAAGCAAACATTCATAATAAGAATTAAAATTATGTGTTTTTGCAATAGACATTAAGAAAAAAAGTACTGCAGAAAAATATTTAGTAAAATGCAGTCAGCAGGACTTTTTTGTGTGTGTGACACAAATGCCATGTTTAAATTATGAAAAATTAATTATATTCATTCAAAAATACTTTTGGCAGCCTAAAATATTGCATTATTATATTTAATTCACTTTTAAAAGACAATATGTTACATTTTGTATACTCCTTTTTCCTTAATGGTTCGAAATGGATTTTCTGCCACTGGTGAGAACTCAAAAATATATATATATATATATATATATGACTTTAATATTTAGCAAACAAATAAAAAAATTTGCATACCTGGTAATTCAAAGTAGATGTTAAAAACAATTATCTCTTAAACAGTAAGTAATCAAAACATAATTTCAATTAGAAAAGTCATTAAAGAATGAGTAGCTTTCAGATATAGCAGATTTTTTTTACTAGGGGCTGTATGCATATTAAAATACAAAATTTAATATCTGAAAGCTGCTCATTATTTGAAGAATTTTTCTAATTGAAAGTATCTTTTGATCACTTATGGTTTAAAAGATAACCGCTTTAACATCTATAGTTTGAATCATCCGGTATATTATTTTATTTTTTTAATGTATAAACCAAGGATGTGTTTCTCCTGTTTTGTGAAAATGACCAAAATATCAATATGAAAAATAGTCAAAGGTCTATTCTCACAAATTAAGAAAGAAAATATTTTTATTAAATATTTTTTTTAACTTTCCTTTTACCCCCTCCCTTTTATATGCTCTCTCTGCTTGTTTTTTTTTTTTAATATATATATATATACTATAGATCATTTGGCCGGTCTTATTTCAATTTTTGTAATGAATGTGTGTGTGGTATTTGGCTGGAGTTCCGTAAAATCTGCCACAACTGTGGAAAATGCTAGGTTATTTCACTGTGAGTGAAAATTGTGGTTTGGTAATGTCAATTTAACAAAATTTATTGACTTTTTTTATCTTTATGACAGGCCCTGATACACCCGCCGGGAAGCTGGGAAATTTCAGGTAGGCCAGTCACTTTCATGCCGTCACGTTCACATGCATGTCGTAAAATATTGTGTATGTTTGTTCAGAATAAAATGTAAGTGGTCTGCGGTTTACAAAGATTTCCCAGACCGGCGTGATCAGTTGTATCCAGAGCTGCTTTATGATAAAGTTAATGTAGTGTGCAAGGGATTAATCCTGATGAGACAAAAAGAATATGGTATTCCAGGCTATTTGACAGTATAGAGAGCATAATGTGAAAAACATGCAATATACTTAAGACAAAATGTTCGCTATCAAATTATTCAGCATATAGTAATTCTGCACTTAAAGCACAAAAATCTTTTTTAAAAAAATAACATGTAACTGAATGATCTCCTAGCTTGAAGCCTTCGGGGAAGTGCCAAAGAGGTTAGACTTTGTGAACATAATTCTACATAAATCAAAATTCTAAGGAATATACATAATTCAGAATGTCATGAATATTGCACAAAAAAATAAATAAAAGCATTAAGATCTGTCAGACATTAAGAGAATAAACTAAGAAAACTTTACCTCTAGTGCAATTAAAATTATGATTATCCACTCTAAGCGTACATGATGGTTATCTCTAGAATTTTCAAGTAACAGATGAATTTCATCTGAACAATAACTCAATCTTTCATTCATTCTCTGTAAAAGGAAAAAGATCAAGACATTTATTTATTACTTTTAAAATGATTTTGATGAGATTTAATTTTTTTTTTTTTATAATTATATCATGTTCCTTAATAAAATTTTGATCAATGTAACATTTTAAAAAATCTGGAGTGACTCCACTCCACTTTCCAAACACTTGTAATTAAGATCATTACCAAGCATTTAAATAAATTTTGATCGATGAATAATCCAAACATATATACCAAACTGAAGCTCAATTGAATGCACCGATTAAACGCTAGCGCACTTTTTTTGCACAAGAATTTCTCCCCATATGCCATAATGTAAAAGAAATCTTTGTTGCAGCCCTGTAGAAAAACTATAAGTCCTATACACATCAAAATCAATACCAGTCTTACGATGGTGGTTTATAACATATGTACCCAATTTGAGCTCAATCGAATGTACCATTTAAACGCTAGCGCACTTTCAAGAACTCCCCCCCCCCCCCCCCCTCAGAGGCAATAATGTAACAGAAATCTTTGCCATAGCCCAGTAGAAAAACTATAGGTCCTGTACACACCAAAATCAATACCGGTCTTGCGACGGTGGTTTATAACATATATATCCAATTTGAGATCAATCGAATGCCCCATTTATGAGCTATCGTGTTCATTCACATACACACAAACACACACACACACACATCTCGTAAAAACAGCATAAATGAATAGCGAAGACCTCAAAATGTGTAAATACACCGAAATCTCGAAGTCAATTTTTTCATGATTATAATACTTTCCTTACATGGAACATGTTCAGAAAGTAAAAATCATTTTAATATCTAAATAATAAAAGCCCTGTTCGTAATACTCTCCGGAATCGACTCATCGCTCTTGGTTCTGGTGGCCATATTGAAATTTTGATAAAAACGACATTTTTATCTCTAATTAAAAGGGAAAACATTTTGTACAGTTTAAAAGATCTCTAAAAAATTAACCTTTTTCAAAGTTGCAGGTAATTTCAACTCTAAATATCTAGCGAGATATCATGCCTTGAAAAAGCAAAGATCTATGACAGAAAAACGATATCGACGAGAGGTGGCGACATCTATGAATTATATTGTTAACTCCGGCATGCGTGGAATTCTTTGAAAAAAATTGACAGAACATAATCTCTGGTGTAGATCAATCGAGATCGATTAAATCACGTCGTATATTGGCAAAAATACTTCTTTTGCGTGACAAGCAATGCAATGTCTGTGGTTTTTTTTGCGATTTGTCCTTAAAATGTAAAAAAGAAATTGGGGACAATTTTTAATTATGACATTGCTTTTTAATTAAATTACTGTTAATTATTTCATTAATTAGAAAATGTCCCTAAATGTGTTTCAAAATCGGGGACATGTCTTCAATTTTACATCAAAAAATATGGTCACCTTAATTTAACTGAAAAATTTGATGGATTTTGGGCAAATTAATTGAGAATGTGTAAAATTTTGTTTGCACAACACTTAAACACGTATTTGTAGGAATTCTTTTTTAGAAATTGGCAACACTCTTTGAGATGACTTTTTGAGATGAGAAAAAAATATTTTGTTGTTGTTTGTGGAAGTCATGTTTTTTTTTTTTTTTCCATTGCTCACAGCTGAGTGTTTTTAAACATTAACGGCATGACATTTATGACATTTGTGAAATCCTATTTTAAAAGTGTTTGAGTGTTTTAGATTGTTTTGGTGACAGCGATTGTTTAATTTTGAATTAGTTTAAACATATGCATTTTGATTTCAGCATTGTTGGATCATAACTTTTATTTTGATTGTTTTTGACATTTGTTTTATTTCTGTCACTATCCATAAGCGTTTGTTTAATTTTCAAGTGTTCAATTGAGTTGTTTAGATTGTTTTTGGTGACATATGTTTTTGTCATAAGCGTTTGTTTAATTTTGAATTCATTTAACCAGATGGATTTTGATTTCAACGTTGGATTTCATAGCTTTTATTTAGGTTAATTTGGTGTCTTTTTTTTTTTTTTGCTTCCATAAATCTATAATTACTAGCCAGCGGACAATCCACAGGTTGCAAATTTCGGTTGCATAGAGGACTGTGTGCCGTAGGTTGCACAAACCAGTCGCAAAGTAGCCAGTGTGCTCTAGATTGCACATTTTGGCCACGAAGCGGCCTTTGTCGGTCAAAACTGGTCACCGAAGACGGCTAGTTTTAAATGTTATTTAATGTAGAAATGGATTTATATATTTGTATTACTCAATTTTGTAGGGAAAATATAGATTTTTAAAGCACTTGCATGTAATTTTTTTATATTTGTTTATTTAATACATATATATATTTTGAATAAAACCTGAAATTTATAGGTACAATTTGAATGTAAAAACATTACAAAGGTTACAAAGAATGTTTTCCCTTAATAAGCTAACTTCATATACATATTTCTTACATAAATTAGTTTAAATTATTTTTGCTGATAATGAAAACATAAAAGTAAATAACATTTCAGAGTTGGGACCTGAACCCCAAAACATTTGCATGGGAGTGCAGTGCCTACTTTTTGGCCACTATTCACTCATGATAATGTAAAAAGAAAATGCATAAGTTTCATTATGATTTCTGTATCGTTACATTTTGTCTAATTATGATTCTTGTGATCATTTTTCCCATGGAAAACTGAATGTAACATTTCAGTATTTTAACACAGTTATATTCTGAATTGGAGGATAAAGCAACGAGATATGTTTTGAGGAGCACTTATTATTTTTACATGATGCACTTAGTGCCCTGAGGAGCAGTTTAAGAAATCCTGCTTTAGGGAGTAGATTACCAACATGTGGAATATCTATGAAAACAGAGGTCATGACCAGGGCTGGGGAGTAGCGCGCTACTTGTAGCGAAACTACAGTAGCCGCTACTTTTTTTTGTAGTTTGTAGTGTAGCGCGCTACTTTTTTAAAAAAGTAGTGTAGTGTGTAGCGCGCTACAAAAAAACAGTAGTTTGTAGCGAATTTTGGAAGCTACTTTTGCCGTGTCATCATTTCCGGCGATTGATCCCGTGGTGCAATTTCTCTCTCTTCTGACTCCAAGCATAACTGAAACTGATGCTTGAAAGACACCCAATTTCTCCCCCGCCCCCCCCCCTCATGCAGGGGACACACGCACACGAGGGGGGGAGGGGGTTTGCTTTGCCTGAAGCGGAAGCCTGACATTGTGCATCTTTTTTCTTTTTATCGTTCTCAGTATTATTTGTAGAATCACCAATCTGCCATAAAGAGGACAAAAAAGGAAGGAAAGAGATGTCCAAAGTTGAACAGAGGTTATTTTGATGGGGCCTCGAGAGTCTCATTATCACACGGGCGTGTGGGCCCGTGAGCCCCTGAAAAATAAAGGCCTCGCAAATCTCTCCATTTATTGTATATTAAATTTATATATGCTGCAATAATAATTTTTATTAAGCTAAATTTCCTTTATCTATATCATAATTGTGTAACAATAAAAAGGCTTCGAGACTTATTTTCTGTTCTTCTTTCTAACACAATGATAATGGTTTCTAAGACTAGATCAATAAAATAGAAATTAAAGGCGTTATTGAAAATTTATGGCCATATGTACTTATCACAAAATATGCATTAGTTAGCATTTTTTTAAATATTATGATGAAGAAAAGAAAATTTTCTGGCAGGTGGAACTCAGCGCACACATACGCTAATAATACAAATGGATTAAAAAAATATTAAAATCAATTTTAAATGCATAGTCTTGTTCTAAATGAGTATAAATACATGGGTAATTTTTAATTTAATTTTAGAATTATTTTGAAATGTTTCATTTTTATGCTGGGAAAATAGAAAACAATCACAAATAAGTTAAAATGTCTGTAATAGTATAGGGGCCCAAAACAACCTTTTTTTTTTGCCCCGGGGCCCCTTCTATGTCTGATCAGGGTCTGTATATTTTTGACTGCTATTGCGTGTTTGCAACATAAATCAACATAAAAATGAGTATTTTTTGCTTTCGAAAAGGAATTTTACATATCTGTAAATTGTATGCTTTTGTAACATCATTAATTTTCTTTGATCTTTTTTTTTTTATTGCACCCATAAATACAGTGTAGTGTCCACTTGCCAGGATGATTGCCAATCATTCAGTGTCCAGTATTCCGTGAACTTCCTTTTAGGCGATATCCTTTCAAATCTGACATGATATATAGTCAGTCCTCGCAATTAGCGACCCCCCCCCCCCATCCTCTCACTCACCATCTACGGAAAACTACGAAGCGTGAGAAAAACTTACGGTTTTCTCACAGGAATTTTCTTGAAAGCATCGAGACCGCTTCTGGAAGAGTCACCGACATTTTTAATTTTCTCTTTGCCTCCTCCTTATGATCGATGCATTGAACAACAATTTTATTTATGCTTAGTTTTACTAAGTTTATTTATATTAAGGTCATTTTTCGACGTTACAGTGCACTTTTTTGAGTTTGGGCACTCTTTATTATCCTTGTGTCGTGTTCAACTTCCACAAGAGTAATGACAGTTCTGCAGTATTGTAGCTTTTCAAACATTAATTAATCACGTGATTATGTTCTACAACTAGGAATGTTTTTTGTCTCAAAGAAGTGTAAAAACTGATTAGTACATTTTTCGTGGAACCTGAAACTGAAAAAAAAGAAAGTAAATATGTAGAAATTGTACACATTTTTTTTTTTTTTTTTTTTTTGACGAGTTGATAACCTTATCTTTTTTGAGTTTGTTGAAAAGGGACAAAAGGTATAAGCATATGCATCCAAGATATTATTTCAGGGGCTAAAAATATTGCTGACCTCGGTTACAGTGTTCTTCGTTTGTAGTGACAGTTTTCAGATCCGGTCCTAAGGTAGAGCGAACGGTGCGACCGCACCGGGCGCCAACTCTACCAAGGCTGTTCAGAATAATATAGCACTGTGGATGTCGGAAATGGTTTCATTTACCTGTTAATAATTGTTTAATAATAAATCTTTTAGTCAATGTATAGTAGTAATCAATCATGTTAATAGTGAATTTTAGTGAACTTTCTGTGAAAAAATAAATTATTAACAGGTACTCGAGGACGACTTATCAAACCCTACATTGTTACGTGATTCATAACCGTCTTATTTACCTTTACCACTCTTTAACTTTTTGCCAATGAGTTTCAGAGCACCATGCATATTTGACAGTCCGTATATTATTGAAGTTGAAAGCCTCATTTTAACCCCTGAAAGCTTTTATAGCTAAATGTGTGGCGTAGCTAGGTGCAAGAGCTGATCTAGGGTACGTGGAGCCTCCCTGCAAACGTAAAGAAGCCCCGTGTTATGCTCCAGATTAAGTTTTCTTTAGTTTTTTAGTTCGAATATGGCGCTCCGATGCCTTACTTACCGTGTCGGGCCGTCCCTGGCTACGGGGGAGCAAGGAAGGTCAACTGTACCCGGGCGCAGCATCGGCCAAGGGGCGCCAAATGGTATATGAAAGCTACCTAGTTGCATTTTTAAAAAATAGGAGGGGGCGCAAAATCTTCAGTTGTCAGGTGGAAACGAGATTTAGTCATTTGCTGTGGGACAGAGAAACTGTTCTCTCAGCTTGTTTCCATCCCAGATTCAAACTATTCTGGATTGAGGAGGAGAGGAAGACCGAAGCCAAAAAAATGGATGGAGGAATACCTCCAGAATATGTTTCCGACAACTTCAGATATCAGTATCGAGGATCATGACTGGATGATGAGGCCCATGGATGATGACTTTTCTGGTTTTTTTAATTTCTCTTTCGCATGCACTCGAAATAGTTACGAGGAAGAACTTACAAGGTTCTTGTCAGAGCCAATCAAACCCGTATCTTCGCTTTCGGCGTACACGTATATGAAAGAAGCCTTCAAAAAAACTAACACTGGCGTGCCGTCCAGTGCATCTGTACAAAGATTGTTTTCGATTGCATCGGACGTATTTTCTCCTCGACGATCATGTTTGGCGGATAACAATTTTGAGATCCAGCTCTTGTTAAAATTTAATAAACATGTTTTTGAATAAATTTATGTGGTTTTTATTTTATACTAGAGGCATGGCAGTCTTCCATGAATATGTTGAAATTCTGCTTTCTTTCGTTAAAATTTTAAAGTGTCTATTATATTTAAATTATTAGGTTTTTTGTGTAATAATTTTCAGAATTTAATACGAAAATATGAGAATTTCTATTAATAATTAATAGTTTGTAAAATCCTTAGACTTATCTCTCTCTTAGCCTTAAAATAACAATATAATTCTATAAAATTCTTTTATACCTAACACAAAGAAAAAGTTGTGTTGATGATAATAACTTTTAAAATTTCTTTAACATATATAGAGGATTTTTTTAATGCAATGTTTTAAATAGATATATCATGAATTTAATGAGTAATTGTTTTCATTATTTTATAATATGCATATCATATGTGATGTTTTCAATTAAAACAATTATACAATATTACATGGTTCACACGGGTCATTCGTCATAAATCACTAATTTGGTAAGTCATGAAAAAAGGCCTTTATACTCATTAATTTTGATTTGTGCTCAAGAAACTAGAATGTTTGTACAACATGAAAGGGGTCTCAAAACGGGCCTTTTTTTCCCGTTCAGACATCCATTTTATTATATTTTTAAAAACTTTTTTAGTTCTCATGATTTTTCTCATGCTTTCAGAGCTCACTTTCCCAATTTATTTTTATCATAGAGGTATTAAAACTTAATTAGTTTCAGCAATACTTCAATAATTAGCAGTAGTTGCCAGTAGCGTATATATAGGCTAGGCTTCCATTTCGGGGGGAGGGGGACGATTCGGTATTTTAAACTGTATTGTTCTAAAGTTAAAAGAAATGTTTCAAAATAGCTCCTTTTTAATAATTGCTTTACATTTTCGGAGGGGGCCCGCCTCCCCCTGTTCAAATACTCGCCTGGTAGTTGTTTATTAGAGCAATAGTTTTTTCTAATTAAAGGCGAAAAGGTGCCCGGGGTCTTCCGTGCGTCCACCAAATCTGCGGCGCTCAACGCTACAAGGAAACCACCTTTCGTTCTTTGGACGCGAGAGACACCCGCTGAGGTCATTAATCACGCTGGACGCGAGTAGAAAACCAAGGCTTTAGATATCGATAGTTTTCTCTAATTAGGATATAAATATCCTTAAATATGAATGTAATGCAAATTGAATCTGTTAGCAAAATTTGTCTCCTAAAAGTAGCGAAAGTAGCGACTACATTCAAAAGTAGTGTAGCTAACTACATTGTCAAAAGTAGTTGTAGTTGTAGTTAACTACATTTTTCGAAAAGTAGCGTAGTTGTAGCGCGCTACAAAAAAAAAAGTAGTTTTTCCCACCACTGGTCATGACTGTAGCCTCTCTTTGTAATCCTAACTTTAGGGAATAACTAAACCTAACTTTAAGGAATAACCCCTAACTTTAGGGACTTAGCATACCCCCCAAAAAATTTTGCAGGGGTTCCAAACAGTGGAAAAGGCAGAATTTAAAAGACTTCAGCATTATCATCTTGACAATAATCAAAATAATCTTGTAATCTTGTTGACAATAATTTGGAATGGATCTATTATTTGGAATGGATACCAACATCTATTAAATAATATCCATATTAATTTCCAGTTTTCTAACACTGTCACTATGGGAAAAAATAATGAATAAAATTATATTTTAACGTTACTTGAAATGTTTATTGAAAATTATTAATTCATTTTGAGCATCACTCTGCTGAGATTGAAATTCATTTGGAAAATTGAGCTACATCAACACTAATAGATTTAAACATTTGGACATTAATTTATTTATTTTAAATACCATGCATCAACTGTAAGAAAATTTAAGCAATACATAAACAAAAACAAATTTGAGGTTACAAACAGAAAAAATACTCAACCGTCATTCTTTTGGGAATATCTAAGTATCTGCAAGTTCTGTGATAGAAAACTTCAAGATCTTTGTTATCCCAGTAAAAGTCAGGCGTGTCCAGCAAGTCAAGTGAAAGATTTATAACTTTTCTGAAAATTAAGTAATACAAAATGATAGCTAAGTTTAAACAATAAATCAAGATTAACACAAGACTATTAGAAACAATTAGAAAAGTATATAAAATACACCATCAATAACTTATTATTTTCAAAACCAATCTGAACTTTATTTAAATTATTACTCTAGATTATTCTAATTCGAATAAATGAAAATATGAAACTACCCAAAATCTGAAGTTTCATCACAGAAGATGGTTGGCTGTTTAGACCGATGTTTATGATGCAATGTGTAAGAGTTGCCTAAATGAAAAGTGGGCACGTGTGATTGTGCCAGATTGAATGCAGTTGCACCAAACAGGGATATAAAGGGCGGTAGGAGGTATGCATCGCATACGCCATTCAACAGTTAATGGCGTATTGCCATTAACTGTTGGCAATACGCCAACAGTTGTATACTGTTGGCGTACAACCAACAGCTGTACTTAATAGTTTCTAGTAAAAGTGATCAAAAGTAAAGTTGTGCTATACATGCATGCAACTAGATTGGAACAATTCATTCTGTGGACCACTCTTGATTGATTTCCTGACCCAAGGGAGCAAAATCAATTCAACATAATACTGCAGTACTCTGACAAAACTACAGAAAGTAATCAAAAGCAAACGGTCAAGCCTTCTCACACAAAAAGTGTTCCCTCTCAATGATAATACCTGACCACATGTCTTGCACAAAATCCAGACAGCCTTAAATAAATTCCACTGGGAAGTGATGGAACACCTCCTGTACAGTCCAGATTTACCTTTGTGTGACTTCTACATTTTTGAACCACTTAATAAAGCATTATAGGGGAAACACTTCCATCCATACAATGAAATGAAGGAAGCTATGCAGGATTTCTTCAAGAATCAACCATGATCTTTCTATGGCAAAGGCATATGTTGCCGTAAAGGTTGTTGTCGAAAAGATGGGGTGCCTTATTAAATGCCAAGGCGATTTCTTCTGATTTCTAATAAAAGGTTTTTTTTTATACAACTTGTCCACTTTACATTTGGGCAACCCTTATATTTTCTATTCCCTTACATCAGATTTCGAGGAGCCATCTACATGGTTTTATAATACTTAATTTTGAAATGACCAACACAAACCATTAATGATCTAAAATCATACTGAATAAAAATGAGATTGCATACCTTGCCATCTATCATTACCAAAAGTGAATTTTCAACAAATTATTACTTTAATTGACTATAAATAAGCTAGCAGTATTTCAGAGGACTCCTTATTTTGGCCATTTCACTTTCAACAAAGCAAAATTCACCAGTGTTTCACTGCATGAAGAAAAATTGAAAATTCAAATTATTTGTTTACTTCTGAAATATTTTGTAAATTTGAGTATTTGCAGATTACAGGGTTGTGAATTAAAGAGGAAGTTATGTATACTCAAATACAACCAATATTTCAAACGTAAATACACAGATTTGATTTAATTATATTTAAAAAATTTTAGGAGGCTTTTTTAGTGAATAGTTCATTTAAAAAGGTTCAGATAACTGGGGATAAATGGAATAGGAAAATTTGCACTTAAGAGAAGGTTCAGGTGTGTCAAGAATAGCTTTATTGTCTTTCTAATAACAGTAGCAAAAACAAATAAGAATTATGATTCTCCAATCAACACTTAAATTGCAAGATCATTATTGTATAAAAAAATATAAAATATGACTGACATAAAATTAATATTTCACAAATGTGTAATTCATTATATTTTTCAGATTAACAATGAGTATAATGTCACAGTAGAAAATTTTACTTTCAGTGTTAAAAAAAACTGTATTCCTTGCACAATTTTTAGATATCATACATATAATAATTTATAGGTTTTCACCTGAAAGAGAATAGTTTTCCTGTTTTAGCATAAATTTCTTTTCTAGACATTTTGATATCTTCTCCAGCTTCCAATTTCTATATTGGAAAGGGGAAAAACAAATTAGATAATAGTCAACAAAAAGAATTATACAGTAATGCTATATTATATATATAGTATTACTATATATATATAATATAGTACGCAATATTGTATGTATATGCATATACATACAATTTGCACATACATACAATTTGCATATACATACAATATGCCCAATTGTATGTATATGCATATACATACAATTTGTTAAATATATATATATTACTTTAGATTTTCTATTTCTAAATTTGTATCCTGTTATCAAGAGTTCATTACCAATGATTACTTCAAATCTTTACGACTTTAGTGCAAACTTCCAATTTTAAAATACTTATTCTGGCTAATTAAAACAGCAATAAAAATCTAACAAAATAAAGCACTTTTTTGTTTGTATGAGTTATCCTATGTAAGTATTTCATGCATGAAATATTGACTTTCTACAAGTAGTCATTCTATGAAATACTGGACAAAAGTTCGAACATTTAAATATAAGCTATTTCATGCTCAAAATGGATAGTGTTGGGCATGTGATAAAAACCTGAAAATGCTACATACTAAGAATTTATTATGAGCTTTCAAACAATCAACTTGTGCAGTATTGGAAAGAAGCGGTATCGCATCGCAGTTTGCCATTCAAAACGTATGCAAGACAATACAATCATGCAAAACTGCATCAAAAATTTTGCGATGCAAAAACATAACTTGAAACAGTTTTTGTAATAGAAAAAATGACATCACATAACAGATATTCTTAGATTATTACCAGTGTCAAATGCCGAAGTGGAAAGGGTATTTTCTACTGTGAAACAAATAAAAACTGATACTAAAACCTGGTTAAGTACAGAGGCATTGAATAACCTGACAATTTCTTTAGAAGGATCAGAGCTTTCAGATTTTAATTCAAAAAGAGGTGCTACTAAATTTTTTGACGATTCAATTTTTTACGGATTCTATTTCAAAAAGCTAATCCTTCCAATGTTATAAAAAAAATTACACATTGAGTAGTTGTAACTACATTTGCAACAGTTATATTTTGTAAAATTGAAAAAGTTTGAAGTCATTGCTCATTAAATATTAATTTTTCTTTAAACTTGTTTTTCATGCCAAAAATGTAATTTAGCAAATGAGGTAAAACTGTTCCTCAATTTTGCAAAACAGCTGCTCAATATCAGAATTTGAAAAGCAGTACTGTTACTCAAAATGAAATATTTATAGCCAATACTGAACTTGTGTTAGACCTGTTGGAAAAACAAGATTTAAAAATTACTGTTGACCCAAGTATTATTAATGATCAGAAGCAACAAAGTTACTTTTTTAAATAGAAATTGAGTTCAAAATATTGCTTACATCGGTTACCCATTCTATGTCATCAATGAACTTTTGTAATGTTTCTTCTAATATACCAAGTTTTACTAGGGTAAAAAAGAAAATATTTATATAATACAAATTAAAATAACTGGTTTAAAATTAGAACAATAATTTTAAAATGCCACAAAAAGTTTATCATTGAAAGGTTCAAAATCATTTGAAATTTGAAAAAAAAAAAAAAATACCTGAAAGAGCTAAGCTATTTGAAAATGTATATGCATGAAGATCTGTATTTGTGTTTGAATTCAGGATAATATAACCATCATTAAAAGTAGTTTCATCTCTGAAAAAGACATACATTATTATTCAGTAGCTCTTAAATAAATGTACAAATGCTCAAAATTAGATTTAAACTTAAAGGAATTTAGAAGCCACAAAAGGTGTAAAATCTCATATTCAACCATGACTGAAATTATTTTATTCATAGTGCCTAATTACATATGTTTAACACCACTTTTTTTTTCATTGATAGTAATTATTAGTACCGTTTAGCATTTTTAAAAAATATTTTTTCTAACATTAAATATCCAATTAAAGTTTGAAAAACCAGTTTCAACCCATTAGCTGTCACAGTTAATATTTAGGGATCTTGGAATTTTACATACACCACTCCACACCAAAAATATATTTTGGTACACTGCACAGTTCAGTTTTATTTTTTACATATATCAGACAATATTCTATAGCAGTATATAACTGTACTATTACACAACCTTTAGTGCTTGTGCATAGAAATAACTTATCCAGCCAAAAATTTCAAAAGTAAAAAAATAGGAGTTAATGGGTTAAAAGTACTATTTATTCTACTGTATGAGTGACTAGGCAGTTTTAAAAGAAAAGAAAAAAAAGAGAGAGAGAGAGAGAAAACATCAGTATTTGAGACTGCTATGAGTAAAGTAGTTTTCACAATCACCCCTCTGATATTACCCATGATAACATTCAAATGTTATACTTACTCTGAAAACATATAATCTAAATCATCTTTCTCAGCATGAATCAAATCAGCATCATATGGCTTCCTTTCGAATGGTTTAAGAAAACTGAGCATTTCCTGTTGCTATATAGAAAATTAAACTTCATCACTATCACAATGTATTAAATTAGGCTAAAAATATACTTTCCTAAATTATAATAATTTTAAAAAAAAAATTCAATTTTTTAAACAGTACTTAAAGCAATAATTATTTGAATATTAGGAATACTGAGAATTTTGAGAGTAGAAACAAAACCTTTTTCAAAATTCATTAAAGACAGAAAAGAGATTTTATAAAAAAGTAAAAATACTCTTGTTAAGGAAACTATTGTATCAAGTAAAGCTTTTAATGTGAATGAAAGCATATTATGATTACTTAAATAGTATTTTTGAAAAGCATATAAATTAATAATCAACATAGTGAGACAAATTATAATTTCACTATAATAAACACAATCTTTGCCATGGATATAAAACTTGGATAATAAAACTGTATTAACTATCTCAGCTTTAAAATTTTCCCATATGTCATTTCATCCCCCCTAACTTTATTTTTATATTCAATGATTTATCTTTTTTACCTAATTTAGATAGCTGGATTTCTGTATCATGGTTTAAATCTGTACTTATGACTTTAGCACTGATATTTTAGTCAAATGTTATAATATTTTCATTTAATGAAACAGACAAAAGTTATTTTCTTCATAATTTCATCATAAAACTATTCCATACTCAGTAACGATTATACAAAATTAATGCAAAAAAATACCTACAGGGTGTTCTTTTTTAAACTAACAGTACTCAGAGACCTAGCTTTAAAGTCAACAAATTTTGCACGGGGATTATTGACAAAATGGGGAAAAGGAATCCTCGAAAAACAAATTTAGTTCCAAAAGTTGCTGGTAGGGGGAAATGTGATGCTTTACATTTTAAGACAGATAAAATTTTGCATAAAAGATGAGTTGAGTTATAAAAAGAAGCCGGGCATTGAAAATCATTTCAAGTGTCGACTACATAATCGGAATTTTGTATTTTGCAATTTTCCCACATGTTTTATGCAAAATTTTTGCTGTCTTAAAGTGTAAAGTGCCACATTTCCCTCTATCAGCAACTTTTGGAACTAAATTTTCTTTCACGGATTCCTTTTTCAGATGTCGTGAATAATCCCCATACAAAGTAATTTAAAAACTTTGTAAAAAACACGCATAAGAAGTAAAAGGAAAGAGGATACGCATTTCGTTCAAAAATTTTGAACGAAAAAATTTTCGTTCAAAATTTTTCGTTCAAAATTTTTTAACGAAACGCGTATCCTCTTTCCTTTTACTTCTTATGTGTGTTTTTTACAAAGTTTTTTAATTACTTTATCGTTTAACACCAGTATTTTGAGTGTTTTTTCAATCCCCATACAAAATTTTATGGCTTTGCGGCTGATATTTCAAGATACAGTGATCTCTGAGTATAGTCAGTTTAAAAAAAACACCCAGCACATATATCTTTTGCCTAAAGGTCTCTACTTTCAGAAAATTTCAATAATTTTTCACAACCGGTAGATCTTTTGAAAAACTTTTAGCAAATGTTAAATGGACAAGAAATCAGATTGTAAGGGACATGGCCACCTAATGACGACTGGTTCACATTTTGACAGTATGTGACAACACACCTAATTTTTATTTTAAAAAACAACCCCAATTTACAAATATAAATCTCTTAATTGTGTATTAGTGCATCTTTTTTTTAAATCATAAAGTTAATTATGTGGAAGAGTGATGTAGTCAGATATTCATTTCAGGGGGTGGAGAGGCAGTTTTGTGCTTATGCCAATGGCTATGAATTAGATGAAAATACAGATCCTTTATCCATAGTTAACAAAATATCTTTATCATGAGCACTTTTGGTCACAACCATGACCATCTTCAGATGTTACACTGATTGTAGCTCTCCTTGTCTCTTCCTTGCTTCACTTTAGTAATGCCCACCAACTTACGCTGATGTATACATGAATTGTGTTGTTCACCACTGTGCCGTTTGCTTTCAACAGCTTCTTGTTTCAGACTATATCTTTTATTTTTATAAATGGCTATTTCCTTGATATTATAGAAGTTTATGGTGAGGAGGGTGGTTTGTGCTAATCTTGACATCATGCCCATTTTTGATAACTCCACTACAATAGCTCCTTGTATATTTGGTAAAGATCATAAAACTCTTCCAACTCTTAGATTGATCATTAGTAAATGTGAAGCTTCTACTTAACAGCTTGAACTTTATACGAAATCAATTTTAATAGAACTTATGCTTAAATTCGATAGATCTCTACCCTCAAATAATGATTTTTTAAATTATTACACAATTACAAAATAAAAGAAAACAAAACCATGGTGAAATTTAGTTGTGAAGCAGTTTATGCTTAATTTCTTGGGCTGCACTCAGGTGGACAAGAGGTTCAGGGAAATATGCCGTATTCCATTTATGCATTGTGTTCAGCAATAACTCAAATGACTCCTCCAAGTCGACTTAACTTGATTTTATTGAATAAAGGCAAAATACTACAAAGTCCTTGGATAACAAAGGGGTGGGGATGAGCTGCAAATTTGCTGCCGATTAGTTGTTCAACTCGAGCTAAAGAAGTCCTTTTTGGAGTGAAGCATCTTGACCTAGCCTACAAATGTGGTGATACAGCACAAACACAGTACACCAACAATCACTAAGATAGCTGCATACTTCCGGAGCGGTTAAGAATAAATCATTGTGCATTAATTTAATAAATCAAAACAATTAGGCACAGAAATTTAAAAAGGTAACCAAAACGTGTCAATGAAGAAAATCACCAAGAACATCTGTGTGAGAGACTGCTGAGATCAGCAAAAATTGACAGCTTCGCCTAAAGAGTTACCAGCTGCAAAAAGAAAGACTTAACGTAATGGGGGGGGAAAAAAAAAAAAAAAAAAGCAATTTTGCAGTCTGAAACCACAAGAGCCAAACTGCTTAGAGCAAATGTGGAGAGCTGCATATAACATGCACCATATAAAATACAGGACAGGGTTTATATATAAGTGCCGAACAAAAAATATGTGATGACGGCATCACAGTATTTAATTTATATTCCTCCATTAATTTACACAAAATGAATAAAGAAAGTAATCACTTTATCATTCAAACATATAAAAATGAAGCAATAGTTAACATCCTCTTCAATTTAAGGGAAATTTTAATAAACAAAAACAAGGAGTTAAAAATGGGATCTCCCAATTTAAGAATTATGAGAAAAATAGAAGAATACATTAAATAAAACAAAACTGTAAAAGTTTGGCAGAGATATGTGGATAATATTTTTGCTGCAATTGAAAATAACAATTTGGAAAACCTGCATTTAGAAATAAATGCAATAGATAAAAACATCCAATTTACCATTGAAAAAGAAACAACTATATCCTGAATTACCTTGATGTAAAAATTATAAGAAGTGAAAAAAATAAATACCACTGTTTACAGAAAACCTATCAACAATAATCAACTTGACAATTTCAAATCAAAAACCTATTACAAGTATAAAATTGCCCCCATCCGTTCTTATATTAATAAAACTATTAAAATCTGTTCCAATCAAACCCTTTAAAAGAAGAAATTAATTTCATCAAAAGTCAATGTGAAATAGCAAATTACCCAAGAGAATCATAAATAAAACCTACAAAGAAAAAAAACTTAATACAATAACTAGTGCACAAAAGAAAAAAACAACACTCCAGTAATGCAATACCATACTGTAGAGAAATAGCCAATAAAATTGCAAATATAGCAGCCAAAATAGGAATCCACATCCCCATCAAGTCAAATAAAAATACTTTTAATAGAATCAGAACTGATAAAGATAAAATAAACCAAGAAGAAACAGGAAGCATTTATAAAATTAATTTAAAATACAGTAGAACCTCGATTATCTGAAGTAATTGGGATCCAACCTACTTTAGATAATCGAAATTTTCGGATAATCAAGAATTCATCAATAATTATCTAGTTTAATATATAGTATTGTCATTGAACTATTATTATGACTGTTAACTGTTAAATAAATTAAAATTATAAATGAAAATAAATTTATTTCTGAAACAAAAAACCTACAGTGGTTTAAATGAAAGCTTCATCTGGTGTACATTGGCCATCTTTTGCCGTGCAGCTCTATCCCGAAGTTTTCTTAAAAGCATGAGTTCAGAGGAATCGCACTGTTCCTGTTGTTCCAATCAAAGAAAGCCTTTTGAGAAACTCTTAAAAGCATCGTTGTTACTGAACTTATTTACTCCAGAATCATTCTCATCTTCATCATCATCATCTTCTTCTTTTGGAAATTTTCAGACTTGTGCTATTAACTCCTCATCATTGAGCAACTGGAAGCCTGCATCTTCCATCTCACAATTCAACCAATCTGTGATTTATCTATCCCCGCAATTTTCAAAACCTTTCATGTGCTAAAAAGGCTAGAAAACTCAGTAACACTATCTTTCACAAAGTCTGTAGCATTTTCATCTGCGCCTGTTTAGAGGAGGGATGTTTGAAAGTAGGGAAGAGAAAACTCATACTGAGAATTGAGCTCGCGAGAAGGAATTCTATAAAAGGGAATTTAAAATATTTATCTGCCCTCGCAGTTTGGAAAGAACGGCTTGCATACAAACAGAGTGTGAGGGGGGAAAAAAACTTTAAAAATGCATCTTTGTTAAGAGAAAATTTTGGATGATACTAGAAAGTGAAAAAAAAAAAAAAAGTGAAGAAGAAACTTACTTCGATTAACGGAGAGTTTCTGTTAATCGAGTTTCTACTGTATGAAGAATCTCATAGTTCCACAAGTTATATATATATATTACCAAAAAAAAATAAAAGAAAGAACTTATTAGTGATTTAAAATTTAGAAAACCCAGTACTGGTTTTTCAAGACTAGCACTATCCCCCCCCCTTCACCATAGTCTTCAATAATATCAAGAAAATAACCATTTTTAAAAATAAAAAACATAGTCTGAAATGAGAAGTTCAGATAATCAAAGACGACACAGCGTTGAACGACACAATGCATGCAAGCATTGACGCAAGTTGGTGGATATTACTAAAACAAAGTAAGGAAGTGTTGAGAAGAGCTACAATCAGATACAATATCTGAAGACTGTCATGTGCAGGACCGAAAGTGCTCATGATATGGATGAAGGTATTCTGCTATGTGTCAACTATGCCATTAGAGTTTCACTGAATAATTAATGTAATTGCATACGTAATTTTTTAAACATATAAGACTAAATTAAAAATGAAATACAATAAATTTAAAGTATACCTGTGATTCTGAAATATTCCAAAATACAATACATCCCTCACTAAAACAATAAAAGTATTAATCATTTCATCAAATACTTCATGCAATACAAGTAAATCTAAACATATAGAAAAAGAAAGAAATACATTCAATAAATACACATACAAAAAGTGAAATAATAGCATATAATAATGTTGACCAAAACATTTTACAAATATTATTGATATTAAAGATTTTTGAAATGAAAAACTAATTTTAAAGTTTCAATCTTTCACACAAATAAAGCATTACATACACTGTGATATTCAAACTGTCAAAAAGGACTGGTTAAAATTTAAGCTCAAATATAAATTTTTAAAGTTACCTTTTGGAGACATTCGAGTTTTAATTTTTGGAATAAAAAAATTAGGAAGGATTTTTTAATGAAAAATTCCAAGTTTAATTCAGAAAATGGAAAAAAAAAGTTAAATTTTTAAAGTTTATGTCCTGTTAATATTTATGTAAGTAAAATATTGAAAAGTTGAAACTTTACAAACAAATGATACATAAAAATTACTGCAGCATAATTTTCTTTTATATTACTTTTCTCAATAAATATTTTAAAATATTTTTTTAAGGATTAAAAAATAAGAACATTAAAACAGAGTTATATAGAGACAAATTTATACATTAAAACCATGAAAATAGAAAAATAAATAAAGCATTAAATTCCATACATTTATTTGTACAATTTTTCAGTGAGTTCACAGTTTTGAGTTTTAGAACTAGCAAAGATGATAAAATTAATAATTAAAGCATTTAAAATAATGGCAATGTTAAAAATAAGACTCAAATGTTATCAATTGTTCCCTTGCATTTAAGCATTATCATGGAGCAAAATTTCATTATTACAAAAAAAATTACTGGCATGTTGCATGGCAAAAGGACTGAAAAAGGTCCAATGAGATAGATACTAAAATAAAGTCTGATAGAAAGTCTAGAACTTTGAAGCTTTAAAACTATCAATACAAGTTATATGGCACAGAAAAAAATACAATGTTATTTAAAAGAAATGTGTTATTCAGAATTGGCTAAATCCTTCATGAAAGGCCACATTATAACACATTTAGGTGCACATTTTATTTATAACTAGATCATCTTAAAGCACTAGATATTCCTTACAATAGAATTTTTTTTCAAAAATGTTACAGACAATATAATATTATTGGTTAAATTTTGATAGTGAATATATAATTACAGTTTTAATCAAAATACTATACTTTTAAGAGCAGGATTTAATCATTTGGGTGGCACGCATAAGTAAATAAGTAAATAAAATAGTGCATATTTCAGCTAATTCAATGCAATATAAAAAAACATTCAGCACTAAAACGGTTAAAGTTAATATAAAATTGAAATGTGATTAATAACTTTTTTAATAAATTAAAAATAAACAAACATATCTAATAAAATCTCCTTTTAAGAAAAATTTAGAATGCAGAACAAAAGATATAGTAAACAATTGTTAACTTATGTTTGTAAATAAAAGAGTACACATTATTCATACAAACAAACCCACCTAAAAATGTAAATATGTGATGGTTTTTCAGCAGACTCATCTCTAACACATAGATGTAAATTATCTTCAGCTTCATTTGGCAGAGGCAATCTCTGATATACACCTTGAGTCTCCAGTTGTCGAATTAAAGCAGGCATATTATATCGTTCAGCTGTGCTATAAGCAACTGCAGACCATGTTTGCTATACAAAAGCATACTTTTAATAAAAGTACATATGCAATAAGTAATATTATATTCATCGGATATACAGGAGAACAAGCATGTATTTGAAATCTTCAATATAAAAATAATGCATGAATATTAAAAGTTTTGTTGCAGAATAAAGCATAGTTAGAAATCCTATACAATACATTACTGGAAATTAAAATTAAGAAAGAAAAATAAGAACAAAAAAAAGAACAAAATACTTTTTTAAAAGCTAAGTTATTGGGGAAAGAGGGAAGTTAAGTTCATCCTTTTTTTTAATACTGCAAGTTCTTACTTCTTATTTTACCAAGTAAACATTCCTATAACTGGTGAAATAATTTTTTTTAATTCAAGATGATCAATAAACATGCTAACAGCTAGGCAACTATGAATGAATGATTTGATACACAGGCAATTCCATTGTGACTTACATAGTAGTATTTACAGCTTAAAATAAAAGTTTTTAATGACTGATTACTTAAAAATAACTGTAAGGTAACTTTTTCAGTTTTACAGATATGTTCTACGATAAGATTATAAGGATATCAGTTGCATACCCAGAAAAAATATTTGGGGGATTTTAGGCAATGCTGTAATGAAAAATTTTGTGTTTTGGAAATAGTGAGCTTCAAAAGGCTTTTTTTAAGGTACATTGAGGCCCCTTATCCAGGGCTATAATTACTACTTGACACCCAGGGCTCTGCACCAGGGCCCCGAGTTTAGGAGATGGCATACATGTGAGAAGAATAGAATGTAATTCGATTAACAGTGGTTAAGCTTGGAAAAAGTAGTGAAGATGAGACCCCATTATCATTTGTTGCCAAAGGGTACCCTAATCTATTGTTAAGAATCTGTCTATCGGATATTTCTACTACAAAAAAAAAAAAAAAAAAAACAATTTCTATTTTATTTTATTTGTGCAATAGTAAAGGGAAGCTATGCATAAAATATCTCTATAATTTCTAAATAAAAATTAACCCTCTGAGCATCCTGGAAATGGGCAAATAATGTAAAGTTGTTTTTACGGCAAAATTTTCATGTAGCTTTAAAATAATACAAAAAATAAAATTTTGATAGGAAGATTTGTAATTATTAAAAAACAAGTTCCTAAATTGCATGCAAGCTTCAATATCGGAACATATTTTATGATACCTGACTGTTATAAATAATTTAAATTATAGATGCATTGCAGTGAAAACTGGAACGAAGTTGACGGGATTTTACGTCTCAGCCGCTTGGAGGGTTAAGATATAAAGCTTTTGATATTTTGTGGGCCCAGTTCTTATTGCCAAGAATCAGGCCCTTTCTAAAAAATTTAGGGGATAGGAGAATTTTGACCCCTAAAACCTCCCCCTCGCTATGCCACTGAAGGATATAATACTTTAATGCTGAATTTTAGCAAAATACTGGTCATTTTTGCAGTGACTAATAAAACATTTTATAACTATAATTTTAGCCACAGCTCTTAAGTAACCCAAAATGAGCAATATTTAATTGAACATGAAGACCAATATTTAAGTAAGTGCTGTATTGTTTATTTATAAGCCTACAATTCAAGTTGTACAGCTAAAAAAATGAAACATTCTTTTTAAATAATCAGCGAAAAAAACATTTTTTATTGTCATTTAATAAGCCAAAAGTTAAATTTAACCTTTTAAAAAATATGACACTTTATTTTCATTTCATATTTATTTCAAGAACAAACACAGCCATTACAATATATACATATGTGTATCTGGCTTATTGCGTTCAGGCTTTCTACATGTATTAATTTATTTAAATGACTAGCTACAGAAGTTGGAAGTTGATACATATTGAGATAGACAGACTAAATTCTTCCTATAACACAACTAAATCCATTAAAACATTTTTAGATAATACTAAATATTAGAGAAAAAGAAAATAAGGTAATTGGCCATTAATATAGCACCAGAGCTAATGTATTACGATTAGCAACCTTCTGTCTGGTTTTTGTTTCCTTTAATCAAAACATCTAATAATATTACCTTTTTAAAAGCATAATTTCACAGTACTGATGACAAAGTAGTAGAGGTGAGATAAGCTGTCATTCACTATTGTGGGTGGACTTCGACTCATGAGAATATCCTCATTTTATTGCCCATACTTCTTGCAAACTCTCCTGTTTCTGCTATTTACTTTCTCTGCCCCGCACCCCATTATTCATCTTTTATTGTCTCTGGTTTCTTATTCTTTCTTCCTTCTGGATAATAACTGCCTTAAATTTATTTACTATTTTAGTTCCAGGCTTTCCACTGTTATAGATTGAACATTTTTGCAATTGAAGAAGGCCAGACTTTTGTAACGTCTGAAATAGTTATTTTGTTGTTAAGTACCTTTATTATACAAAGTTTTTATTAATTTTGTGTCCAGAAAATTTCTTCCCCATCCCCCAATCATAATCAGTTTGGTAGGGGGGGGGGGGTTGAAAGAGACTGCACAGTGCATATGAGCTTTTTCCACATAGCAAGCTAAATGGCAAACAAGGAATGAATGGTTTAAAAAGGGAAGGAGGGAAATCAAAGTTCTTTTATTCTAAGGGTTTCTTTTCTGCATAAGAAATCTAAATGTGAAAATTTTAAAAACTTTTTCATTCAAAAAAGTGCTCATTTCAAGATGAAGAGATAACTTTTTTTTTTAAAAAAACATTAATTTGTCGCAATTTGACAATAATAATGATAATAATACTCACTGCATTCAAATTCTCTTTCCATTCTTGCACCACTTTTTTCCTTTGAAACCTTCTTTTTTGTTTAGAACTCGATAAACTCTCCATATTATTTTTCAAAAAGCATGTAGTATGAAGTTTTCTAACAGTCTGTTGTGCAGGTGCAAACTGACTCTGCGTAAAACTGGAACTCGGATACCTTTTTTCTACTTTATTGATTTTAAATGAAAAATCTATGGATGAAAAAAAAAAGTCAAATTTGCATCGATATCAATGAAATTGCAAAATGATTAGATAATGAATTAGAAAATTGTGAGGAGTCTCACATTCTAAAAATATGTCGAATTAGATAACGTTTTACAGATGTAAGGAGAGGGGAGGGCATCTACAGTTTCTTTCCTTGAAAAAAAAAAAATCCAAATTTCCTAAGGAAGGCTCTGCCCCCTTCAATGATGTCAATGCAGATAAGTATTAATTCTAGAGCAGTACTGTTAAATATTATCATAGGAAAATCCTTAATGTAAGCTCATTAAAAACAGAAAATACTAAAATGCTAAAGTCAACTGTGGTAGTTCCAAGAATGTGCTTCCTATTTCAAAAGTGCTCTATGGCTAAATAAATTTGGGAATTGACATTCTAGAAGTTTTAAAAGGAGGATATTATACACTACTTAAATAAAAAACAAAGTACACAAGATCTCAACATCACTTTAGGCAAATAACGAACTGGGAGTTCGTTATTTAATTGGAAAACCTTTATTTATTTAACCAAGAGTTATTTCCTCTTTCTTAACATGCAGCTAATTAAGAAGGGAAATACTAAATACACTTCTAGAACAGAAAATGCTTTTTTTTTTTTTTTTAACTGAAATCTGTTAATGAGAGAATAGTCTAGATCAGGGTTTCCCAACTTTTTTAGCTGGCGGGCCCCTTTTTCAGACAAAAATCCACGGCGGACCCTTGACAGTCGGCGCGCACGCGACCCCCCCCCCCCCAGAGTTTTCAGAAAGTCGAGCACCGGCACTAAACTACCTGTGGGTCAACACTTGGGAACCTCAGCCGCTGTTCAAAGGTGGCCCCGGACCCCCTAGAAAGAGCCGGCGGACCCCTAAGGGGTCCGCAGACCACACGTTGGGAAGCCCTGGTCTAGATGTTTCGTGTAAAATTCTGTGTCAGTGAGATCAGAGGAATTAAACAGCATATAATGGCAAACAATTCAAAATCACTATCAGTGGTAAGCAGAAGCATGGAGCGAGGGATGGAGCTAATACTCTTCCAAAATGCAAATAAATCATACAGCAGCATCAAAATAATTCTTTGCAGAGCCAATTTAGCCAAATGTTCCACTTGACACAAACTGCAGTGAGTACTATTGTAAAATGATTCACTATAACTGGAAATAGCCATTCAGGAAAGGTTCCTGGTCGGAAACTAATGATGGCTAATCAAGAAGTACGCCTATTTCATCAATATATTCATAAAAATAGGCACTTGGCAGTCACAGATCTTGTCCCATCGGAAAGACGAATTTTTGAAAAGACCATTTTCTAAGAAACTCTGCACCCCCGAGAAGAAAGAAATTAATGTAAAAGATCCTATTTACTTCCATAAAATGGATGTATATGTCAATTTTCTAACTAACCGCCCCCACCGACAAACTAACTGCCTCCCCCCCCCCCTCTCCCCGACAAACTTGCATTAATCCACCACTGGCTAATTATAGCTATATATGTTTTGTTTCAAACTAACACAAATGTCGTTACAATGTTGTACTGAGCATATTAAATGTTAATAAAATGTTTATTTTGCATATATGCTACTCTGTGTTTCACACTTTCCACATTTCAAGGCATTTCTTATGTGAATGAGCTTTATTGGCATTTGCTATGCATTTCTTCATTCTCTTCAGCACAGATCAATAGTTTTCAAAAACCACATTACGATTATTCAATTCTCAAAACATAGACTGAGTGGAAGAGAAAAATTAGATTATACTGCAAGAACAGATGAGAAAAGATATTGATGGCTCAGAAAAAAGAATGAGAAGAGAGAGGCTACCCAACTTATTAATGAACTGGCAACCAGAGGGAGACAATGAAGCGGGCGGCCTAAAACAAGGTGGAAAGAAAACCTGAAGAAAGGATTGGAAAGATATGGTCTGAGTGAAACAGAAGCAGAGAACAGGGAAAGGAGGGAGTAAAAAAAAAGATGAAGGAGACTTTTGGATAAGGAAAACCTCAGTATTGAAATTCCTGAAGAAAAATAGAAGATTCAGCATTCTAGGGATGGGTGATCAAAAGTCCCTACTCTCCCTAAAAATACATAAAAAGCCCACTCAGTTATGCCAATGTAGAGAAAATCTTAAAATAAATCATGTATGTAAAATTTATATTTTATAAAACAAATGGTACTACAATTTTCCTGTCATTATTATAAGATGGGAATGCAGATTAAAATTTAAAATTTCTGAAGAAAGAAAAAAAAAAGTTGACATAGCTTTTTACAACAAAATAGTTCTAATAATGCAGTATACCAATTACAATAGTATTGTTTGTTTGTTTTTGTATTATGGCAAGCCAACACAACTTGCATCTGCCTAGGGGTGGGGTGCCTTGAGCAGAGGACTTTTCAAGGGGTTCTAATGCGTATACATTGTTACATCTAGCCTCACCATGGCACAGTGGTTATGCCACTGAAAATGGTAGATGGCCGAAGTGTGCAGGTCCCGGGTTCGGGTCCCATCGCGTGGCTGTCGATCTGACTGTCTGGAATTTTGGTAGGTTTTCTCCAGATGTAACTTCAATACGCGTTAGAACCCCTTAGAAAGTCCTGTTACCAAGGCATCCCCCCTTGGCAGATCGCCCTAGTGTAGTGTTGCCGTAATCACACATAATCACCATTGTTACATCTGGAGAAAACTATCCAAAACATCAGTCTGTTAAGTCGCAATATGTGTGACAGGCTCAAACCGGTGACCTTTACAGTTCAGCCATTTGCTATGTTCAGTGTCTCATCCACTCGGTCATGGTGGGGCATTACATTAGTATCAATGTCAGTTGATAATTAATAAGTTAAAAAAATAAATAAAATAATATATTGTTATACCTTCTTTAGCTTCAATAAACATTTTGATTTATAACACAGTTAAATAACAAACTCTACAACAATAATAAACTAAAACAATAAAGGCAAAGAAATAGTAAATGCAGTACTGAGAAATGAGTCATACATACCTCTTTTCTTCAAAGTCTTCAAAGAAAAATTTATAGAATTTTTAAACATTGGAGAAGTCATGCGATGAAGGAAATTCATTTTCAAAAAATCTGTAATGGAAAAATTAACAGTTAAAGGAGCATTCAAAAATATGTTATTTATAGATATACAGGAAAAGTATTTGCCTCAAATATTTAAATATAATAGAGGAAGGACCATTTTTTTCTTAAAAACTTTTCAATATATCCCTTTATTCCCTACAACCTTAACAGTGGCGGCTCGTGGGATACAGCAAGTACAGCCGAGCAGCACTTGAAATTATCAGCACATACTTTAAAATAATTTATTCTACTAATTGTCCTAAATTCAGATTAGAATTGCGGAATTCCTAAGGTAAATTTTTAAAAATATCCGAAAAAAACCAAATAAAAAAAACGTATTGTGGCCGGATCGCTCATTCAGAAAAAAAGCACTTTAATCTTCCCGCAATCCAATTGGGAAAATCTTTGGTTCAGCCCAGAGTGCTGAAAAGAAAATTGGCAGCACCGTTGCCATGACAACGACTACGTAAGCAGCCTCTCCGGCATAGGGAGTATGCAGCTGATACAGCCGATGAAAGATTTTTTAACAGCGGCTGAACTTGAGAACTCAACTAACTGATTGGCTCGGACGAGAAGGAGGGAGGGGGTAAGGAGAATATATGTTTGGAAAACTCTCGACTTTATATTGCTGAATTTATCAAGAAGGTAAGCCTGAATAGACACTTATGAATGGACAATTACCCATCAAAGTAGTATTGCTTTTAAGTAAGCAAGAACTGGCATTTAGAGGACATGGCGAGCGAGAAAATTCTTTAAACATGGGAAATTTTAAAGAGCTTTTAAAATTATTGATATCTGAATTAAAACAACGCCTTTTTATGGGGACATCACTGACGGATTCGCATGTTTAAAAGAAAGGAGGATTGATTTGACTTATAAAAAATAAGTAAGTTTTCTTTTTTTCTTCTCAAGTTATCGTTACAAAAGAAAATTCTAAGGAAACTTCGAATCCAGGCGCGTAGCCAGGAAAATTTTTCGGGTGGGGATATGCACCTGGAAAATTTTTCGGGGGGATATGAACTTATATGTGTATAAATAGACGGAATTTCATCAGTAATCCAAAAATTTCGGGGGGGATATATCCCGATATCCCGCCCTGCCTGGCTACGCCCCTGTTCGAATCAGACACGGATTAATGCAATTTTGAGGATAAGAGCGGCTGGTTGAAATTTATGTCCATTTTATGGAAGTAAAATAGGAACTCTTACATTTTTTATGTAATTTCTTTTTTTTTTTCCTCAGTGAGGGCTTAATCCGCCAGCTTTCGAATTCAGTAACAAGAGATAACCTGTCTTTCTTGTAACCTTCTAATGCTGTCCGGAGGAAAGGGGGGGGGAGGGGGCTCATATGCTTCCGGCTGCACTAACAGTTTTGTCCACGGTTCGCCACTGAACCTTAAGGTTGTTACTGAAGTACCGCTATAATTGTCACATGGAACTTGAACACTTTTATTAAAGAGAATTATGTTAGTTATTTGAGAAAAAAAAATATTCAGTATGTTACTTCACAAACTGTATCGTGATTCGATTCAGGAATTTTCTCTAGAGTCACATTTTTGTAAAAATTGCTTTTGTGTGTGTGTGAATTTCAATACTTAATTTTGTGAATTTCAACACTTACTTTTGTGAATTTCCATACCAACTTTTAATAAAAGTCACATTTTTTGTTAAAATAATTGATAAACATATTAAAATGTAGGGAAAATGCCAAGGAAGGGCCATTTTAATCGATTGTAATTTTGTGAAGGGGCTGCAAAATAAACCCAATTTTCATCTGCATCGACCCCAGATCACAAATAATAAACTATATGCTTCATATACACTTGCTGAAAAAGAATGAAAATATTAATAAAATTAGATAAAAAGAGTTACTATAGGACATTAGCCTGAATCATTACAACCAGGCAGCATACAATGATGCAAAGAAGAACGATGAATCAGACTAGTATCTTGCAACTGAAAGCTGGTACTCTAGAGTTAGCAATCTGGCATAATTTCTGATATGCATAAGGATAGATTATCAGATTCAATAAAAACGGAATATTAAAACTGTACTAAAATTATGTTTCACTCTTAAAGAAGGGAACAATTTAAAATCTCTTTACATGAATTTTTAATCTTTAGTGTGATTAATACTAAGTTAATTTTTAGTAAAATTTTCTATCTTATACTTTATTTAAAAAAGGTGAAACTCTCTTCCTTTACCCAGAATATTTTTTTAAGCTACTCACCAAGAAATTTTGCTGTCGTCAAATGTACAGAACGATTCAAAAATGCTAAATTTTTATTACTTAGATAACTAATAATACTGACAGAACACCTTTTTTTCCCCCGAGCCTACAGTAAAATTGACTAACTAACAGCTAACATACCGGTCAATTTTGTTTTCTTTTGAGGGTTGTTTGGAGAGAGGCTTTCAATTTGAGCAGAACTTGCAGCACTTCCATGAGCATGTAAACCACGGAGTTACAGATAAGGAGAACAAACGTCATGCTATCAATATAGCCCAGCTTCAGTTAAGGTTGGGGATGAATTGATGAGGAGATTATTTGGTGCTGCCATCTAGCGGCAATAGTTGCAAACAATAGTCAAGTTAACTTTCCATAAATTAAGAGTCGATCTATCGATTTTATTAATTATTTATATTTCGAAATTGAAGAAATATAATAACGGTTTTAAAAATAAATAATCAGAGTTATGTATGCATATTTAAATAGATTTTGTGGTAATCCTCAAGGTTTTTGTAGCTATTAAAAATGCATTTTTAAAGTTAATAAATATTTTTTTTTCTTTTAGTGCTTCATTACACCTCACCACCAACTTCTTTTTGACACTAGGAGAAGTTGATAGTTTTAGTTAATCATTTTTATAATTTAACTATACCTCTTGTATTATTTAAAGAAGAGGTTATAAAAAAATGAGAAGTTTTGTTTTCTTATATTTCATGATAATAGCACAAGTAACAAAAATATAATGCTGTTAATTTTTTTGCGACTTGAGTACTTTGAGAATATTTTTCGTATATTACCTAGTGCCACAAAAAAGTTGGTGCTGAAGAATTTCATCGGCTCCAGATCATTTTCAGCGCCGAATGTCGCAGGTTTTAGAAGGTCTTCGAGGTATCAATAAAATTCCTTGGACATGTTATTGATGAATCAGGAATACATCCAGACAAAGACAAGATAGATGCCATAAGAAAATTTAAACGTCCTACAAATAAGACTAAGCTGAAACAACTCCTTGGGATGGCTAATTACTTAGCACGATTCATACCGAAATATTCAGAAACGTTAGCACCTTTGATTTCCCTCTTATCAACAAAGAACGAATTTGTTTGGGATATACCTCAAGAAAATGCACTGATGAAACTTAAAGAGATTTTGTCATCAGAGCCAGTACTTGCAATTTTTGACCCTAACAAGCAATCTATCGTAACGGATGATGCTTCTTCATATGGTCTAGGAGCAATATTGCGCCAAAAACAGGAAGACTCTACAGTTAAAGTAATCGCTTATGCATCGCGCACATTAACGCCAACTGAAAAGCGTTACGCCCAAATAGAGAAAGAAGCTCTTGCGCTGACATGGGCATGTGAAAAGTTAGGTACCAGTTTTCTTCTAGAAACAGATCACAAACCTTTTGTCCCTATCTTAATGAGAAAATCTCTGGATGATTTAACTCCCCGTCTTCAAAGATTCAAAATGAGATTGATGAGATACTCTTTTGACGTTTTTCACACTCCAGGGAAGAATTTATGTGCTGCGGACGCATTATCAAGAGCACCTCACCAAGAAAAGATTCCCGACCTTGAATTAGAAGAGGAAGTTGAAGCTTTCGTTAATTTGGTAACAGACTCTGTCCCTGTAGCTCCACAAAGACTTTCTCAGCTAAAATTAGAACAAGAGCAAGATTCAACATGCAAAATGTTAACGTTCTATGCTTTACAAGGATGGCCTGAGAAAAATAAAGTAGAACCATCATGTCTACCATACTGGCCTTTGCGATACGAAATATCCTTACAGAATGGATTACTTATGAGAGGAGCTCGAATAATTGTTCCAGACAAACTACGACAAGAAATTTTAGAGAAAATACATGAAGGTCATATGGGAATAAATAAATGTAGAGCTTTAGCTAACTCCGCGGTCTATTGGCCTGGTATCAGCAAACAGATAGAGAAACTAGTCCGAGAATGTACATCGTGTATACAGGAAGTTAGAATGAGGTGACCAGATTTTTGCAGTCAGAATCGGGGACATGTCCCCGATTCTGACAACAAAACTGGGGACATTTATAATTAATGCAATAATTAACAGTAATTTAATTGAAAAACAATGCAATAATTAAAAATTGTCCCCAGTTCCATTTTTACATTCTGGGGACAATTTGAAAAACACCCTGAAAATGGGGACGTTTGGTCACGTTAAGCTAGAAACCCTTCTGAGCCATTGAAACCAACAAGTTTTCCTCAAAGACCTTGGGAAATAGTAGCTATGGATTTGTCCAAGTTTCATTCTGATTGGTATTTGTTAGTGACGGATTACTATTCACGGTATCCAGAAATCGCAAAATTGGACAGACTTACATCCAGCGAAGTGATTTTACATTGCAAGTCAATCTTCGCCAGGCATGGAATACCTGATGTAGTTAGGTCTGATAATGGACGACAGTTTGAAGTAACTAGAACCGCTGAATTTCATCAATTTGCAAAAACATATGGTTTCAAACATGTTATTTCGAGTCCAAAATATCCTCAAAGCAATGGTTTTGTGGAAGCTGCTGTTAAAATTATCAAGCTCAGATTGAAGAAATCGAAAGACCCATATTTAGCACTTCTCTTACAGAAATTCACCTTTAAAAAATGGATGCAGCCCAGCTGAGTTACTGATGGGACGGAGATTACAAACAACATTGCCTGTTCCTTTATCAGCACTTGAACCAAGACTTGTTCAAAAAGAGAAGTTACAAGAAATCGAGGAAAATCGAATAAAAACCCAAGAAAAATATTATAATCGCAGACATAACTCTCATGAACTCAGACCGATAAATACAGGGGGGAAAGTGTGGATAACAGATAGGAAGGCTGTTGGCACTGTGGAAAAGAATGCTGATACACCAAGATCGTATTTCGTTAAAGAAGGTCACCATCTTCTGCGACGAAACAGAAAACATCTAATTCCTAGTGCAAAACTGCAGCCACGTGCAGTAGAAGATTATGATGACGCAGATGCTCTCACTCCAGAAGTTTCACAGAAAAAAACTGAAACTGAAACACCAAAAACTTCGGGCTCGACAAAGAAAAATAATCAGCCTGTTGTCACTCGGTATGGAAGAGTTGTAAAACCTCCAGATGGTTGGCTTTGAGTGTGAGAAAAAGTTTGATATGTTAAATACCCTATCAATCTAAATTTATACCAATCTCTTTTTTTTTTTTTTCAATTGAAAAAAATTTGTCAGGAAACAAAACGTGTTCTCAGAGCGGCAATTTGGCTGGAATTAGTAAAACACCTTTTCAATAGCAAAGAGGAGGCAGCATTTTACATTCTTGACCGATTCGTCGAAACTTTTAGAGTAAGCATGGACGTAGGGTAAAATACTTAAAATGCGCAATCGATTTTTATTTCAGCTAATCAGCTGTCTTAAACAGCAGTGCTGGAAAGTAGACAAACTTTTTCTCATTATGAAGCGCGTCGATCAAAATTCTTTCGTGAATTTATGTTTAACAAATCGTTATTATCTCCAGCAAATGTGGACCTCTGGAGCGATGGAGTAAAGAGGACAACACAGTGTCGAAAATAAATGAATGAAAATCCTCGTCGAATAAAAAGGACAACACAATGAAACTGTTCTTCACACAAAGAGAGGAAATTTTAAGCAACCAGGGTATAGGTGGTAATCACAACCGTATGCTTGGGCGATTGCCGTGGAATAGGACAGACGCTTGACCTCTAAATCGCCGTTCATAAAAATATTTTCAAAAGAGTTTTTTTTTTTTTTTTATACTGATGAACGATCTTGATTTTCTTTCTGAAAGACGGAAAATGTTCATTTATTATGAATATTTGTTGTCTAAGAACTTCAGAATTCCAATAGTCAAGATTTTTGCCTAGCTGCAGATAAACGTCAGAATCATGACTAGTGCTGAAAGATGGTGCAAATTAAAATTCCTATCTTGTTGCAGCCCAGCGTCAGAAACATGACTGGTGTTGAAGAAGGTGTAAGTCAAAATTCATATCTTGTTGTGGATCAGCGTCAGAACCATAACTGGTGTCGAAGAAGATACAAGCCAAAATTCCTAGCTTGTTGCGGACCAGCGTCAGAAACATAGCTATTGCTGAAAGATGGTGTTGCTTATGCGCAAAACCATTTTCAAAAGTCAGATTTCCTATCTTGTTGTAGGCTAACGTCAGACATGTGTACACCCTCCAAAAAAAGTATTCGAGTAAGAGATAAATTTTCTGCGTTGGTTTCATATTCATATACTAAAAATTATTTATCATAGAATATGAATTAGGCTATGTATAGATATGATTTTTCATATTTCTGTCAAGTTGTGCGTTTTTCAAAAACTCAATTACTATTCGCAAATTTATCTCGAATACTTTTTTTGGAGGGTGTACAAGTAAAATGACTGGTACTGAGGATTGTTAAAAATAAAAATAAAACATTTGCAACTGAATCTGGGGATTCATTTAAAAAATTGTATTCTATATATAAACAGTTCATCTCAATACTCTATTTTTTTATAAATCAAGTGTAATGTTTACGTCCCACCAACGTACTTATGCTAATTTGATAAATTAACAAAAACTTTCTAAACTAGTCTGGCAATTCAGTTTTAATTAGTTTATCAAATGCATGGGCGCCCATAGGAATTTTTCTAGGGGGGGGGGGGGCAAACTCAAAAAAAATTTCTAGAGGGGGGCAAATTTCAAACTTTTAACAAATTTAGTTCCGGTTTTGCCATTTGTTTATATCATGAGGCATTAACCTAAAACTGTAAGGGGGAGGCAAGTGCCCTACCTTGTCCCCCCTTATGGGCGCCCATGATCAAATGATAACCTATTTCATCTCGCCTCCCGCTCTCTTACACTGCCGCTTTTAGAGTTCGTGAAAGTTTATTGTCCAATCAAGGGCAGCTCCAGTAAGATGGCCATACTGGCTTTGCCCCCCTTCGAAATTTTATTTTACAACAATAGATTCACATACTTCACAATTTCACACTTTCAATTTGCATTTTCAACAATTTATAGATAGTAAAAATAAAATTTCAATGGCCCCTCCGAGAATTCTGTCTGTAACCGACCTTGTGTCTAATCACATAGCCCCATGACTGCTGCCACTCTCAGTGGTATATTTCCTAAAACATGATTTATACAAGTTTAAGGAACATGCACATATACAAATTACAAAAGACAAACAATGATTGCATAAATACATACTTTTACAATTTTTTGTATTATAGACCGTCACACCAACTTTGTTTAAACATATCTCTGAACCTTTTTATGATGAAAAGCTGAAACTTTGATCATCGCCTAATTTATGCATGGGATACATTTTTCTGATCGCGAATTTTTTTTTACGGGGGCCGTGTAAAAATTTAAATTTTGTATTTATTTAGATTTAGTCTGGGGAACATTCTAATCGATACCATATAATTCTGTATCCTTTTCTACGTAATTTTGTAATTTATTGCACATGCCTATGATTAATATTTAAGGAAAAAAGATTAGGTCAGTATTTTTGGGACACCCTATATATACATACATTTTATCGCAATCGATGCTTACTTACGGCAGTTAGGCCGCGGACAGACAGACTAAACTGAAAATTTAAATACTGTTTTTACTTTGTTGGAATGAAAAATGAAAAAAACTTTCTCAAACATGCACTGACGCTTTTATAAATGGTGTTCATAGCGTTTACAGTTTAATGGGGACTGGCAGCATAAGCGTAGTGCCCGAAAATTTAGGAGGGTGGGACAACACATCCCATTGACGAGTGAAAAGGTGAAGTTTTTCATAAATTTTGAAGCGTGTATTTTAATCGAAAGATTTTGAAATAAAGTAGTTAGGGTATATAACCCTTGTCTCCCCCAGCGTTTCGCCTATGACAGACAGGAGATCCCGCTGTCACATTTCGAAGGGAATAAAATACTTTAGAAATTCTGTTTTTAAATATTAGCAACAGATGGCAGCACCAAAATTTACACATTTTCTAAATCTCAATGGTATTTTCCGTCACCCCCTTCCCTCAATATTATATCAAGTGGATGACTGTCTCTATAAGAATATCTTAAAAAGGATTTGCTAGTTACCGATGAATTTGATTAAGTTTTTATGTAATTAGTTGAAAAAAACTATTTTTTCTTGTAGTGAAAGTGATAGTCGACGTATAATTTTCATATTGAGAGTCCTTGATGTGTATAGCATAGCATATAGGCGCCGACTCCATGGGGCTTGAGGGAACTTCAGATTCCACAAAAATTCCGCTCCAATCTTTGTAGTGTCAAATACATTTTTTCACCCGATATTAGATAAAACTCAAGAGTGTAGTGCCAGGGGCGTAGCCAAGGGGGGAGGGGTTAGGGGGGTCATAACCCCCCCCCATGAGGAATTTTTTGCGCCAACGGTATCGTGCCCCGGGCGCCAGTTCTGCTGGCTACGCCACTGGCCTGTGGATACGGAGCTTTTTCACAAAGGACGCAGTTTTTGTGTGCAGTAACAGTCTCAAATGAATTGGTCATTAGTATCAAGAAATCTTCTACCAGAAGTACTAAGAATACTACCCAGAAGTACCAAGAATAGCCACAAAAGGATGACTTGGGACTGAGGGGGCGACTTTCTGGCAGAGGCTTATTCCCGTTCCTAGAGGGATCTAGAAAACCGCAAACTTGAGGTGGTTGACAGCTTTCAGTTGACAAGAAACAGCAACAGCTTTTTAGCTAGGGTCACGATTGCTCCTGGCAAGATTTGAATTTTTAAGTGCCCTCACAGGCCGGACTATCTCCTTTGGGGACCCTCGGCTAGACTGGAAAGCCCCCCCCCCAGCCCCACTTACTGGAAAATTTAGAGGGAACTTGAATATTAGAATATGTAATATTTAAAAATTAGGGATACGTTCCTAAGATCCACATTTAACTATTTTACAGCTATTGGGGCCTCTAACTCTTCGGGGCTCCCCTCGCGCTACGGGGTCTATGGGGTCCTGCCCCATCCCACTGTGTATAGACGTAATATTACTAGGGAATAAATAATCAAATTACTCTAGTTATAAAGTAATATATCCATTTTGGGGACTGAATTTTCCTCATGCTTTCTCCTTTTCTCGAACAACTTCCTGTAATAAGCTATTCTTCGACAAATTATTCGTAACTATTTAAGAGAACTCTTTTTTGTTATGAAAGCAGTATTATTCATAATAAAAACGTATCCAACAAATAACCGAATACTCTGGGCTTGTATAGAAGGCTTTTTAAAACATAAATTTTAAATCACAATGTATTTTTGATAAATTTAAGCTCAAAGCTCAAATTTAATTTTTCAAATTTATTTCGAATCTCCTTTCTAATCTTTCTGTCCAAACAGAGTTTGACAAAAATGGCTGAGCCTTTAGACAAGTTTATGAGATTTTAGGGCTAAGCGAGCTGGTTGGGTAAAAGAATATTTTGAAAATTATCTCTGGATACTCTTGATTCGCTACTTTATAGATTTGAAATAGTGAAAGTTTCTAATGCGAAATAAAAGATAATTGAGCCTTTTTTGTAAATATATCGAACCAAAATTATACTAAAAATATACTAAAGAGTGAAAGTTATTTTAAAAAATCATACTCGTTAAACATAGAACCCCTTCTTTGTTGAAGTCAGTTAAAATAATTGGTGTGCCCCACCAGTGACAGAGTGCTGAGCGCTTTCAACTAGGACTCGGGTGCGGGTGGTGCCTGGTTCAAATCCAGGTCGCATCCACCGACGTAGCCGTTCGCAGTTTCCCGTGGTTTTCTCTGAAACTTCGCGTAAATACGGGTTAGGATCCCTAGGAAAGACCCCCCTTTGGAGAGCACTCCTCTCTAACTAGATTCCTCGAGTAGATAATCATACATTTAAAGTTATAGGATTTGAAATTAAGATAGGATACTTGAAACTTTTTTTTACAGATTTTCTAAAATATTAAAGGAATTTTTTAAATATAAATTACAAAATTCTTGAGTCTTTGGAAATAACTGGGAAGTATTTTTTAGACCCCCCTCAGAACCGACTTATTCGAGCACCCCCCCATATTTTTTACAAGTCGGCGTCATTGTAACATAGAAATATTTAGAAATTATTTTTTTTAGGCTTTAAACTACTACTTTTATTAACAATCTACAGGTTCTAAAGGACAACTTTTTATTTTAAGTATTTATTTCAACAAATACCAATAAAATATCTTTAAGAAATTTAGCTTTAAATTTTCGTAAAGTAAGACGTGTTTTGAATAAAACTTTTTTTTTCTTATTTGGAACTACGCCTCTCTATAATTTCTTTTAATTAATTTAAATCTTCATCAATGCCCACCTGCTCTTAGAATTTGCGAGGTTACTTCGTTTTTAACGCAAATTTTACGGTACACCTTCTTAATCGATAGCATCTAATTTTATCTTAAACTTTTACAGACCGAATTGAGATCCAGGCATATTTCATTTATTTATTTTTACATATATTTTCTTCCAATGCGTAAGTTAAAGGTTATTAGTCATTTAAATGGGATCAAGCATCATCATTTTCATACCTATTGCCCAAATTTCAAGGTTTTATACAAAGCAATTTCTAAATGAACTGGTCCAGATGATTGTAACATAGCGAGTTTAGGTTAGTTAGGCTATGCCGACTAGAACTTCACCTTAACATTATCCCTCAGATGGAGTTCTTCATATACATTGGACTCTCGCTATAAGACGTTTTGACTTACGCGAGTATGATTGTAAGCGAGTTTTTCACGATTACGAATATTAAAGCTAAGACAAGCTCCTCGTCCGCAGCGAGAGATTTTTCGCCAATAGTAAGATCCAAATTTTATTTATTCATTACTTGGTGGTTAATGGTAATATGTAGTTAGAGAATGTGGTTTAAAACTGTTTGAGGGCTGTTTACAGATGTCTAAAATAATTGTGTATGTGTTTCAAATGTCGTATACATACCTTTTCACACAACGCGAAATTTTTGCATACGCGAGGGTCCTTGGAACACACCCCTCGCGTAAGTCAAGAGTCTATGTAAGTGTATACAGCAAAGTCTCGATAATTCGAGGTGGGCGGGACCGGAATTGCCTCGGACTATCGAAAACTCGAATGATCGAAATATAAAATTTAATAACAAATTGAAATAAATCAATTTTTGTAATTTGACTGCATATTTAAATTAAAAATGCACTTATATGACTGATGATTAGAAAAGGATGATTATATCCGAAAATAACAGTCAATTGTTTTTTGTATTAACGCGTTTACCCGTTTCAGTGCAGCAATATCGCGCCTTCGTCAAAGCAGCATGCCAACACTGCACGGAAATGTCTGTTATGACATCGATATAGGAAGAATACACCCGTTTTCTTTGGGAGGAGGATTTCTGATGGGGCGTCCGGGTGCGCCAGGTATTTGAATTTTGTGGTGAAATATAATTCTTTCAAGTGTGTGTTGGTCATTATTTGGGAGTTAAACTGATTTTTTTTCACTAACTAATCGAGGCGCGAACTATTGAGATTCCCAAATGGTCAGGTAAAATGGTTCGCAGACGATAATTGCTTGAGATTCAGTTTTCCTGCTGATTTGGCAACAGACGATAAACATTAAATTTTAATATTTTATTGGAGTTGAAATTCAGAAGTTTGTACCGTATTGTATTCTTTGCCACGTGTGCATACGAGATTTAGATTCCAAAACACGACAATAAAACAAAGGTTTCATACAATTGAAGGGAAACGTATCGCAATATAGATGCCCGTGGAAGGAAATTTTCACATTCAATATCCGATGAAAAAATAAAAAATAAATGATACAGCTATGTCTTTCACATGTCATATTGTATCCGGTAGCATATTATCACACCATTTTCTGTTTTATGTTAAAAAATACTCATCAAAAAATTTTGAAACGTTCAATATCTGATTTAATCAAGAATCATCAGATTCATATCAACGTAGCATGTACAGATAAATTTTAAACATCAATTCTAATTTACTTGCTAAAATACGAGGGATCTTTATAGCTAAAATACGAGGGACATTCAGCTATACAAAAATGACAAAAAAAGGTTCCAAATGATAATATTTAAACATCGTGATGTTGTTTTAAAACCTTCTGGATGCCCCTAAGAATTGTTTTCTGGCAACGTGCTCGTAAATATGTAAATTTTAAATATTTTTCCTTTTAAAAAGGTTATACATAAAGACTTCCATGGCGATTGTTTGAGCGGTGAAGATGATTCGGCGCAGCGCCATCAACTGTCGAAGTTTTTGCAAAATGGATAGTAATATTGAATAGTAATACTGATAGTAATATTGAAACAAAAATATTTTCATGTTCAAATATCTATGTGTACCGATTTTCATAGAAACAGTTTAACGGTCAAGATATGCTACATCGCCATCTAGTGGCAAATTAAAAGTAATAATACGCTAAAGCGACATCAAAGGGCGAGTTAAGAAAAATGGATAACGTGAAAATATTTTCCGTGTTCAAATGTGTATGTATACCAATTTTCAGAGCGGTTAGTTGAACGATCAAGAAGTTGATTGCTGAAGTGCTTTCTAGTAGCGAGTTAAAATAATAAAGTGCTGCACACAAGGGCAGATTTGCTGAGTTGGGGGCCCTGGGCAAAAACTTCATTAGGGGACCCTCTTTCGAATTTTTTTTTCAAAATTTACAAATATTGAAACTTAAAGAATAATTTGGGGGGCCCCCTTTTGTTGGGGGCCCGGGCGGTAGCCCCGAATGCCCTCCCGGAAATCAGCTCCTGGCAGCAATGCCATCAAGTTGTGAGTACAGACAAATGAATACTAAAAAAATATTCTCTCTGTTCAAATGTGTACAGACGATATTGTATACCAATTTTTAAGGTGATCGGTCGAACGGCTTTGAAGTTGGTGAGGTGCATCGGTATCTAGAGGTAATTCATAGCAAAATAGATCGCGTAAGAGTATTCTCGGTGCTCAAATATCTGTATGTACCAATTTTCATAAATCAGTTGAACGGTATTTTCATAGCAAACAGTTGAACGGTACAGAAGGCGAGTTATTGCTAAACGGATGCCGAGAAAGTATTCTTTTCGTTCAAACATGTATGTTTACGAATTTCCATGGTGATCAGTTGAACGGTCCTTGAAGTTATTGGTTTGAAGTGACATCTAGTGGCAAGTTATAGCAAAATGGATAACGCCAAAATATTCTCCGTGTTCAAATATGTATCTATACCAGTTTTGATAGGGATCAATTGAACAGTCTTCATATGCTGCTGCGCCATCTATTGGCGAGTTAAGGTAATTATGTGCTACAGCTCAATGAAGTAGCTATTTATAGCAAAATGGATAGCACGAAAATATTCTCCATGTTCAAGTATCTATGTATATCAATTTTCATAGCGGTCAATTGTCCGGCCAAGAAGTTGGTGCGCTGCATTGCCATCTAATGGCAAGTTAAAGTAATAATGCGCTGCAGTGCCATCTAGTAGTGAGTAACAGCTAAATGAATAGTTAGAATGTATTCTGCTCGCTCAAATGTGTAAGTATAAAAAAAAATTATGGTGATTGCTCGAACGGTATAGAAGTTGATGTGCTGCAGAGCCATCTTGGTCCACGGTCCTTGAAGTTATTGGTTTGAAGTGACATCTAGTGGCAAGTTATAGCAAAATGGATAACGCCAAAATATTCTCCGTGTTCAAATATGTATCTATACCAGTTTTGATAGGGATCAATTGAACAGTCTTTATATGCTGCTGCGCCATCTATTGGCGAGTTAAGGTAATTATGTGCTACAGCTCAATGAAGTAGCTATTTATAGCAAAATGGATAGCACGAAAATATTCTCCATGTTCAAGTATCTATGTATATCAATTTTCATAGCGGTCAATTGTCCGGCCAAGAAGTTGGTGCGCTGCATTGCCATCTAATGGCAAGTTAAAGTAATAATGCGCTGCAGTGCCATCTAGTAGTGAGTAACAGCTAAATGAATAGTTAGAATGTATTCTGCTCGCTCAAATGTGTAAGTATAAAAAAAAATTATGGTGATTGCTCGAACGGTATAGAAGTTGATGTGCTGCAGAGCCATCTTGTGGTAAGTTATAGTCAAACAGATAACGTAAAAGTATTCTCCATGTTCATATATCCATGTGCACCAATTGTGATCAAAATCGGTTGACCGGCATTTTCACAGCAAGCGCTTAAACGAAATAGAATTCGACTTTCTGCAGCATCATCTAGCGGCAAGTTACAGCAAAATGGAGTGTAAAAATACTCTACGTCTTCAAATACCCGTGTGTACCAATTTTCAGCAAAATCGGTTGAATGGTATTTTCATAGCAAGCGGTCGAACGGAATGGAAATCGACGTTCTGCAGTGCCATCTAGCGGCAAGACTTAAGTGTACCAAATTTGATGGTGACCGGTCAAACGGTTTTGGAATTTTTCAACGTCATACACACCCACAAACATTCCTTTTTATATGTATAGATAACACATCGAAATTGCTAGTACCAGAATATTCAAATAATTTGTTCTTTTTCACTTATCAAAATAACTTGTTTCAGGTAAAATGGTTCGCAGACGATAATTGCTCGAGATTCAGTTTTCCTGCTGATTTGGCAACAGACGATAAACATTAAATTTTAATATTTTATTGGAGTTGAAATTCAGAAGTTCTCATGAGTTAGAAAAGGACAGATGTATATTTTTTCACATTTTCGCCACCCACAACCACCCACCGCGACCAAACTCCCTTACTTTCACCGTGAGACCAAGGGGTATTTACCACCCCAACGGAAGTTATTTCGAGTAGGTGGTGATAGAGAAAACCCTGTCTTTACAAACGAACATTAGCATTTTATATATATATATATTAAGATAAGATTAAGATTAGAGAAATTCTAATGTTTCATTGCAAAGGCCGTTATGGATAATGGCTTTAATATTTTTAAGAAATCTTAATTTTTTTTTCCAGAACTGTATTTCACACTTTTTTTGCAAATAACGAAACTTAAAAAAAATCTTAAAGACCTCAATTGCAAAATTGGTTAAAACATATTCAGTGAAACTTCTCGGGAGTGATCTCCCTCTGTTCTGCAAAAAATTGGTAGTTAAGAAAGGAGGTCACTCAAAGAAATATAAACAGAGTACTTCTCTATTTTAATTTTCACATCTGGCAAACGGATCTTTCAACATTAAGGTATCCGCCTACCCCGAATTTCGTCCGAAAAATAAAAATAAAATTATTTGTAAATCTTGTACCCTGAGCATTTCTGTTTATAAAACCATTTTCTTTTTTATCTTATGACGTTTGGAACGGAAGTTATAGCCATTTAAAAACACATCATCAGCTAAGAACTTAAAACGCATTTTTCTCAGAATTTTGTTTTTCGCATTTTCTTTTTACCATTAACATCATAATTTTTATATTAATAAAGATTTCGTAATGGAATTTTCAGGATATGTTTAAAATATTATTGGCTGCGAAATGACCCAAAATATTTGTTCTCGCCCAAGTATTTGCTTCTATTTTAAGTTTTTTCTGTTGGCACTAGGCCATAAATTTGGAAAAATATGCATATTCAGTCTTGTAATAGGCTATGTCTTATTTTCCTGTTAAAATTCCTCTTAGTTTTTTCGTCATTTCAAACATCATTGTCATGGATGCCTCATTGTAAAAAAGAATTAAGATTCATTTCGTACAAAGGTGTGTGCAGTTTTAGTCGTTTTGATAAATTTTAGTGAAAATTTATCTAAAAACATCCCCAATTTCTCCAAATGAATGATAATTATAAATAATTTAATAACAGAAAACAGTCTTAACAAGACCCATGTTTATAACGGCAGCAATAGAATCTTTTCCCTTTTTGTAGATAGTTGAGAATGACGATATGTGATTGGTGGTGTCTGCGACATACACAGACGAGCCAAAATATAATGACCACCCTCACATTTTCAATGAACTCGTCTGGATGACATGGAGATTGGAGAGCACGTATTAAGGGTGTATGTCGAAGAAAAAAAAACTGTTTTTAGTCTTGGTACACAAATTGAAATAAACTAATAGCACCATGATCTCCAAAAAATTCAAGATGGTTCTTCATAAGCTGCTTTACACGCTGCAATAAGCGAAAAAGTTGTGGCTTTTGTGAAATTTTCATAAAAAATTCTTAAACATGGATCTGAGCTGCAAGAGTTTCCGATTTTTAAGAATTTTTTCTAAAAGTTTTGAAACTGAGAGATTTATCGTTTATTTCAATATGTAGTACAGCTTGTAAAGAGACAGTTTCAAAATTTTGAAGTGGCTTGCACAATTTGTTTATTTGTACTTATGTACAAAAATCACATGATTTTTTTCGAACAACACCGTTAAGTGGGAATTGTATTTAACTGTTGCTGGAAAAGGTAAAGAATCATTCTTCCACTTGCGTTTGTGAGTGATGGGAAAGGCTGTTGTTGATCTAAGCGAATTGGATAGGGGACAGATCTTAATGGCCTGAAGACTCCGAATGAGTATCTCCGAAATTTCACGACTGGTCGGTTGTTCAGGATCTGCTGTTGTTAGTATTTATAGAAAAAAAAAGGGATTAGTGACGGTGAAACCAGCAATAGATGCCAAGATGTTGGACGTCCACGCATCATCCAAGAAAGAGGACGTCGGGGACTGTCCCGGCTAGTACAGCAAAATCGGCGGCAGACAGTGGCTCAGCTGACAGCTCAATGCAATGCAGGTCCAAGTACAAGTGTTTCGGAATACCAATTCGGTGGGCACTGTTGGATATGGGACTGCGGATCAGACGTCCCACTCGTGCGCCTCTGCTTACCAAGCTTCATTGTCAACCACGCCTACAGTTGGCACGGGAAGATCGAGACTGTACCATAGATATGTGGAGAGTTGTCTGGTCGGATGAATACCGGTTTCTCCTTCATCACGTCGATATTCGTGTCGGAGTACGTACAGGAGCACAGCTGCTTCCCCTCTCACCGGTAGCTCAAAGCTGAAACGCCACCATGTTCCAATATCTCTGTGTGAGCGCTGCTTAAATATTTGGTACAGCCCGTCTCCAGTTATCTACCAAGAACGTGTGGCATCCATGTCTAGACGAGTTGCAGCTTTTTTGGAGGCCAAAGGAGGCGCAACGCGTTATTGAGTAGATGGTAATAATAATGTTTTGGCCCTTCAGTGTAATTAGAAGAGAGCAATATTACAAATTTGAAAGAATAAACAAATAAAAAAACTCCATAAAGCTTTATTTATTCCAATGACACAAAAAAATCAGATCAATTTACAAAATTATTTACAATACTTTGAATAACAGTGACGTTTTAAACAACGTTAAGATGACATCACTAGAAAAGCAGGTGTCATATAGTGAATGTGTACATTTAATAACACAAAACATGATAAAAATATTAAAACGATTACACTAAAAGTATTTTTTATAAAACTTAGTTTAGCACACACGAAAGTTGTGAAAAATCCACTGTTTTTTTATGTGCTAAAGCCATAGGCGTTTAGGGCATGAAAAACGTGTGGCCGTTTGTAAATAAATTTAGTAGTGCAACATAAGCCGATAACCATTTTTATCACTTCATAAAAGTAATTTAAGACTGTCTATTTTGCAACTTTTATTTATATTGGGCTCGGAAATCAAACTACATTAATAAAAAAAATAACAATTAATTGTGTTTATTTTTCGTCCCTGCTGTTAATTTCACTATAGCTCTGCTATTCTACGAAAATTCCAATTTTCTTTGAAGGGAGTCGAAATAGCTCACAGTTCAAGAAACTTAAATGTTTTTTTTACTATTCTCAAAATGCTCTAGACCACTCCATGGTGTGTCTCCAAGACATTCGTAATTGTTAAAGAGTTAGTATTTGTAGCTAAGCATGAAAATGATTTCGTATATATGCCTAAATATATCTTGTGAAGCAGTCCGTTTTTAAAAGCATAACGGTTTGATTCGACACTGATTATAGATAGTCGAAGTCAATTAATTAGAATAGTAGCCCGCGGATGAAGAATGGAATACTGGCACTATGTAACAGAAATTTTCCAGTTTTTCGTTCTTATATTACAATTTTGAATTCTTATCACAAGAATTATGACAGTTGTGTATTACTGCATACATGTTTTTTCTTCTCCCCCATTTTGCTTTCCCAGAAACTTTTGAAAAATGTATAAATACACTCAACTGCGTATAATATTTTCACTAAGAGCGATCGATACATTAAGTACAAAAATTATACACAGGATGAATAAAACAGCTTTGGTGTTATTACAGGATGACGGTAAGAACGAAATAATTAAAATAAACTTCACGTGCGATGAATAAAACTAAGTGAAATTAAATTACAGTTTTTAAAAAAATGGATAAGTACAATCATGAATCCAGCAAAGACTGTTCTCACTGAAGATTCAGAAGCAGTGTTTGATGAAATTTCACAATGCAAGAACATGCACGTGACTTAACAGTCCGTTCACGCTACTCCAATTAACGCATACAGCGATATCAAAATGGCAAAAATGAAAACGCTGTAGATACCCAAAAGAAGAATACGAAATACATTTTCCTGTGAAAGAGAAAAATAACTTATTAGTAAAGCAATACCCAAACAGAAAAATCTGAAACACTTTCATATTTTAAATACGCACTAAAGTGCTCTACAGAATAAAAGCATATTTTAATCCATGTGTCATCACTATTTTTCTTCCTTATTCATTTAGGTTGGAAAGTATCATTATTCACGAGTGTGCCGTGCCCTATTTGTCTTCCTTGTTCCATAAAACACTTCTTTGGAATCTAAATTTATATTAAATTCGCCTACTAAAACTGTTTTACAATCTTCACCAATCATATTCTAATATACTTCACCTTTATTAAATACTGTTTGGAAAATATTAAAATCTCCAACTAAACCAGTTTTACAATCTTCGTCAGGCATATTCTAACTATACTTCTCCTTTGTAATAAGCTGTACAGTCTGCCAGTTTCTCACGAAATATGGAAGATATCTCCAAGCTAGGTTCATTTTCGGGGATTTACTTTTTGGCGCCAAACTCTGCGATAAATCATCAAAAATTGCAAACCTTGGGGAGTAATAAAAATAGTGATAATACTCGGGAAATTAGATTTATCACTCATTTGCACAGAGCAGAAACAACAGAACCTCTCACACAGGCCACTCAACTCTGCCAGTAGTTTCAGTCAGGCTATTTTTTCTTTCATTAACCCTTTAACGCGCAGTGTTCCCGCTCTGGGAACACCAAAGTCTGACGTTTTGACTGTTGCCAGTCACGAAGAATAGATTTGATTTCTATAAAAATAGTTGCGGGTGACATAGCTCCACAAGAATCCTTTACTTTTTAGCACGTCATTTCCCGTAAAAAAATTCTCACGATTATTTTTAACCGCACTGACATCTGCTGAAAAATGGAAGAATGGTAGAAAAGCTGGATAGATTGCCCAATGCTGAAAAGGGCAGCCGTTGCCATCGCTCGACTTAACTACCAGCAAGATGGCGGATGATCGAAACGTTCATCGCGTGCCACAGATCTAGAGACCCTTTTTTGACGACAGCTGGCTGTGCCGGCACAGCCATTCTCACGATTATTTTTAACAGCACTGACATCTGCTGAAAAATTGAAGAATGCGAGGACAGCTGGATAGATTGCCCAATGCTGAAAAAAGGGCAGCCGTTGCCATCACTTAACGACCAGCAAGATGGGTCTCTAGATCTGTGGCACGCTACCAGCAAAAGGGTCTAGATCTGTGGCACGCGATGAACGTTTCGATCGTCCGCCATCTTGCTGGTAGTTAAGTCGAGCGATGGCAACGGCTGCCCTTTTCTCAGCATTGGCCAATCTATCCAGCTGTTCTCGCGTTATTCCATTTTTCAGCAGATGTCAGTGCTGTTAAAAATAATCGTGACCATTCTTTTACGGGAAATGACGTGGTAAAAAGTAAAGAATTCTCGTGGAGCTATGTCACCCGCAACTATTTTTATAGAAATCCAATCTATTCTTCGTGACTGGCGACAGTCAAAACGTTAGAGTCGGGTGTTCCCAGAGCGGGATCATTGTGCCTTAAAGGGTTAAAAGGTTTGGGGACTTGAACGAAGCTGTATTGCATCGGTTCAAGAATGCAATGGCCAAAAACATGTCCCGTTAAGTGGAATTTTCTCTAAAGAGTAGGCCTGTAATGGGGGGAAATGTGCTTGGGGGGCTGGAGAAGTCTATTCAGAAAACAGCAGTCACAAAATGTATTTGCGGAAACACACAACATAAGCGACTATTGTTGAGAACTGGTTGACATAGGCAAAACTGTCAAGAAATCTAGATTAAACTAATAGTATCAATTGATAGAAAGTACTATACCTGTTAAAGATTAAACTAAAATTTGTTTCAAGAGGTAAAAGAATGTATAGAAGCAGAAATTATTAAAATTGAAGGAATTTTTTTTTTTTTTTTTTCTTCTTTTCAAAGCTATAACGACAAAACGCACAGATCCAGTACTGCTATTTTCTTATTACAGAGTGAATAAAATATAAAGTTCAAAGATGAATAATCAGTAACTTTTTATGTAGTGCTTTAATTTTTTTTTTTTTCATAAATTGAGAAAATTATAAAATATAATTAAAATTTATGCTGAATATTGTTAAAACAAATATTGAGAATAACTGCATAGAGAGAAAAAATGTAAAACAATCTTACTGATATGTTCTTTGCTTGTGCGCTTTGCCCATTGTGTGCACTTGATCTGGCACCGTTCATATCAGTCATTCCAATATCATTGTTTTCTGAAATAGGAAACATTTTCTTTAGCACATAAACGTCACTTAAAGCAACACAAGAAAAAAAAAATGTTTGAACTTAAGACAGTGAATAACATTTATATTTTTTAAAAAACTAAGCTAATAAATCCATTCTATATAATCGTTAACAATCATCAGACTTAGCTTTAGAAATTTGGTTGCCCTGGTGAAGTTGCAGGTATTAAACCCACCGCACTTCGCCAAAAAAAATTCTAAGAGTCTTTGAATTTGCCTTTGAGAGCCTTTTTGAAGAAGCTTTTGAAGAGCCTTTATTTCTATGATTTATTGTTGTGTAATTCATATATGCGGTGTGTTTTGAACATTTCCATAATTTTCAAAATACAACTGAATGTAAATTTTAGAACCATGCAAGACTTCGAATGCAGGACGGCAAACTCCGAATACTCAAAACTTAAAACTTAGGCTAACACCACTCTCTCCTTTGGACCAACCACCCTTATTTTTCAGAGTAAAATTACTGAGCACTGAAAAAAAAAAAAATGTTTAGTTGAATTGAAAAAAATTTTGTTGTTAAAGCCAACATTTTTGTTAAACTGACAAAATATTTCGTTGAATTAACAAAAGTTTTGTTTATTCAACAAAAATATTTCTTTGAAATAGAGCTAACCACAATTTTGTAGGAATCACGACAACATTTTTTTCAGTATAGTAAAATTCCCCCATTGCTCACTATGTATAATGTCTTTGAAATGAACATTAAAATAGACTGACAATACTCCGTATATCACCAAAATTTAGGACTCTTAAATAAAATCTAGCATAACAGGAGCACTTTAATGATGTCACAAACTCCGAGTTACTATGTTATTTAAAAAGGAATGTCAAGAAAATAAAAGTAATACTACAGCCGAAAAAGGCTTCGCTTTTCACCCAACCGTACGTGAAATGTATAAATTTTAGGCATGTTGCATTCATTTTTGCTTTCCGAACATGCAAACATGCACCATATAAGGAAAGTATTGTAATCATGAAAAAATTCGACTTCGAGATTTGGATGGTATTGACACGTTTTGAGGTCTTCTGAATTCATTTATGCTATTCTTACGAGATGTATGTATATGTGTGTGTGTGAGTAAGCATGATAGCTCCTAAACGGCTCATTCGATTGAGATCAGATTGGGTATATATGTTATAAACCACCGTCGCAAGACCGGTATTGATTTTGGTGTGTATAGGACTTATAGTTTTTCTATAGGGGTAAGCTATCTTTTACATTATCGCCTATGGGAGGAAATTCTTGAAAGTGCGCTAGCGTTTAAACGGTACATTCGATTGAGCTCAAAATGGGTATATATATTATGAACCACCATTGTAATACCGGTATTGATTTTGATGCGTATAGGACTTATAGTTTTTCTACAGGGCTACGACAGATTTCTTTTACATTATGGCATATGGGGAGAAATTCTAGAAAGTGCGCTAGCTTTTAAACAGCGAATTCGATTGAGCTTCAATTTGGTATATATGTTTGAATTATTCATCGATTAAAATTTATTTAAATGCTTGGTAATGATCTTAATCTTAAGTTTTCGGAAAGTCGAATGGAGTTACTCCAGATTTTTTTTTTTTTTTTTTCGGTTTGCACACATCCTTGAACATTCATTAACTCCCAAATCACATTTAAGTCAAATTTCAGGTATACCCAGACTGAAGATCAAAGACTTTAGTCGGAAGAATCGAAACACAACTGTATGGAATAGATTTTATTGGTTTGCTTTTAGTTTTGAAAAGCCCTAAGAGACTCAAATGGGAAATAAAATATTCAGGCAGTCTCTTGGGTTGAAATTACCACATTATACAGTATGCCCACTGAAGTCCCTTGTCACCCTTTTACTTTCAGAACGGCTGCTGCTATTTTTATAAACGTGATGTCTAGGTATAGTAAATTGGATATGCGCTACCGAATGAGACCGCTCACAGTGCCACCTGGTGGAAAACTGCCGAGTTAGCTTTCGTACCTCGAAAACGGTACGAAATAGGGGGGAAAGTGAATTGCAAAGTTGTAGAGCGTTATCGATTTAGTACGAAAAAATACCTCATTGACATGGATGTGAAAAATAGAACGGTTAAAACGTGCATTTGTATTTTCGTGATTTCCTACACTGTGACGTCACGAAATGTGAACAGGAGAAGATATTATCTTTCGGGCTAAACATGCCGCCGCAATTTAGGACAGTGGTATCGCTTGCGAGTCCAAAGGACTCTGGTTCAAGTCCCGAGAGTTGCATACTTGTACTGATCTCAATATCAACTCAACGCAACTTGCACTTAATGTTCGAAATTTTTGCAGTATGCAAATACGTAAGAAACGTCACACCTGTTCACTTGAGACCACTAGTATAAAAGAGACATCTTGTTGGGTTTCTACTATGTTGAAGATCATGGCCATGGAGCGATTTTCCAAAGCTCAGTTTTGTGAGATGGTTTTACTTTACGGTGAATGTGCACGCAAGGCACGATCAGCAGCAAGGTTGCACTGGGAACGTTTCCCTGCACGCCTGCATCTTTCTTATCAAACTATCTTATCCGTTGTAAAACATTTAAGAGAGACAGACTGCGTGACTAGTCGAGCTCCATCTGGCAGACCAGCTAAGGTAGGGCGCCAAGTTAAACCAGATGAGGTTCTAGCATACGCCCTCGCATGCTTGCAGTACAAGACAGATTGCATGTCTTGATTATGACAGATATGACATGATATGATTACATAATCTATCTTGTACTGCACAAATGCAGTACAAGACAGATTAGTGAAGACTGACCTCTCAAAAAGCCAGGTTATGAAAATCCTACAAGAATCAGGCTCTTATCCATACCGACCAACGTCTTAGCAGGTTTTACTGGACGGGAATGCCGAGCGACGCTATTCATGGTGCATGTTATGAATCATGGTGTATGTATTCATGGTGCCGTTATGAATCAGATACAGGTCCAACCAACATTCTTGGCAGATCTAGTGTGGACGGAGGAGGCGTTCTTTTCACGGAATGGCATGTACAATAGGCAACACACCCATTACTGGGCGATGGAAAATCCTAGATGTTTCACCGATGTTCGACATCAAGTGTGGTTTGGTATTAACGTTTTGTGATGTAATTTACAGTAACAAGTTGATCTGTCTAATATTTTACGATGATACCTTAACAGGCGCACAGTATTTACAACTGCTGCAGAACGTAATGCCCGATTTTGTGGAGAGCTTGCCGGTGTTTAATGTTAGGAATGTATGGTTTCAACATGACGGAGGGCCTGCTCACAAGACATCTCCAGTGAAGGAATACCTCGTCACGGAATTCGGGAACCAAATAATTGGGTATGGCGGTTTCGAAGAATCGCCTCCACGTTCGCCTGATCTGACTCCCCTGGACTTTTTTCTGTGGGGATACCTAAAACAGCAGGCATATGCGACCCCTCCATAAACATTGCAGGACCTTAAACGACGCTTTACGGACGCTTGTGCCAATGTGACTCCCTTTATGCTCCAAAGCGTGCAATGTGAAATTCAGACGAGGATCCAAATGTGCTTGCAACTGACGCTGTTAAGTTTGAACATCTTAAATAAAGGTATATTGTTATAAATAATTGTTTTTTTTCTTATTTGGATCGTTTTTTCACCTTCGCAGAAAAGTGAATCACGAAAATACAAATGCAAGTTTTAACCGTTCTGGTTTTGACATCCATATCATGAGGTGTCGTTTCGTACTAAATCGATAACGTTCTACAATTTTGTAATTCACTCCCCCCCCCCTCCATCTCGTACCGTTTCCGAGATACGAAAGCTAACTCCGCAGTTTTCCTACCAGGTGGCGCTGTGAGAGGTCTCATTTGGTACCGCATATCCAATTTACTATACCAAGACACCACGTTTACAAAAATAACAGCAGCCGTTCCGAAATTAAAAGGGTAACTAGGGACTTTAGCGGGCATAATAGGGAGTTTGTGCAGACCCGGTTTCACTCACGGTAACGCTAACGTTAAATGACATTGGACAATAAAGCGCATGCGCACGCATAAAATGCGAAACATGGTTGGTCAAAATACTCCGTATAGCGGATAGCGTAGGAAGAAACGGTATGCACAAACTCCCAATTGTATATTAGCGTAACGTAGGATTACTTATCGTTTAGTTAGTTGTTAAGTGCCCTTTGCGGAAAAATGACAGACAATACAAATTGAATTTAGTATACAAAATATTTATTAACGGAGTATATATCGTGCTTTAATCCACATTATCGTGACAAATCTAATATTACTTATTACTTATACTAGTACTATTTATCTTCGTTTTTTCCCTGAAATGGTCGATTCAAATTGTATTTAAATCCTCGATGGTTCAGCAGAAGAAAATATTTTAATCTTTTAAAAAATGTCAAGCTGTATAACCTCTAAGAGCTATTTATAATCGCACAAATTGTGATTATGTCGTAAATGTTATGGCAGAGTTTATCAATCGCACTCAGGTTTTAATTCATGACGTCACTTTCTGACTGCCGTAAAAGAAATTCCTGTTAGTTCACTTGGATGATTCCCCCAGATAGTTTTCCAAAAGGTTAACGAATAATATATATATATATATATATATATATATATATATATTTCTTTATATAGGACAGTTAACGAAGAACGTAATCCTGTGGTAAAATACCAACAAGCGATTTTTACAAGTTCCATAAGATTAAAATAAAAAAGTGGAAACTAAATCACCTATAAACATATGAAAATACACTATAAACATATTTTAAAAGACTTACTTTTCTTTGACTGTGTCCATGTGTGTGTTTGAAACAAAAGATGAAAAATTAAGTAAACTACAACGAATATTCCCATGACCCAATAAAAATTTTCCTTCAGACCAGAGGATGGTAAGCTCACAGCATAAAATATAGTGATAACTGTAAAATAAATAAATTAAAATAAGAAAAGTAACATTTCTAAACATGATTATAACATGATTTATCCACCTTTTGTTCTATACTCATTTCAATTTAACACTATCGATAAATCATGCCGAACGAATATTATAAAACACTTTCCAATACAGTCTTTAAATGCTTACATTTACTATTAGAAAATCAACATATCAGTTTCACAGCAAACTATTCATATCTAGGACTTTTAAACCATGTACAGGAGGGTAAGACAAAATCAGAAACTTTTAAACTGTGTTGAAAAATGTTAAATATGAATGCTGTCCGTTGAAAATTTAATTTATGCTATTTCATATTCTCCTGCAGTTCTGTTCACCCACAAACAGGGCCGTAACCAGGATGAAATGTTAGGTATGGGCTTTGAATCTAGTTTGGGGGGGGCGGAACAAACATAAGTATTAGTAGGCGGAAAGGGGGGGGGTTCAATTTGCACTTTTTTTTTCTAGAGTATTTGCTTCAAAAAACACCGTGTTTTTAAAATATTTAACATTCATTATGTTAATAATTTTTTCATTGAGACTCCATTAAAAATATTCAAATGATATTTTGAGAGAATGCAGTATTGGATGTTGGTTAGAGTAATTTTTTGTACAACAATAATTCACAAGACGTAGTTACAGGGCCGTAGCTAGACCAGAAGTACAAAGGGCGCTCAAACTTCTGCTGAGGGTGCCCATACACGCACCCCCCCCACACACACATATATACACACAAGCACACATATATTTCATTTACAATACAAACTGCATCTGCAAGAATAAGAACTGAACTGACCTACTCTATCTAAATGAACATACAAAATTGATGAATGATGCCATTTTGCATTGTAACAACCTTTTTCTATTATACATATTGGTCATTAATATATTGCTGTTTTAATCGTCTGTATGTTTCTCTGTGTGTGTATATACATACACAGCTGCGGAGAAAAAAAGGCCCACTAGCATTTTATTTCGCCGTCGTTCGTCGTACAGCAAATTTATATATGCCATTCGTTGGCAAATAACGCATACGCAATTTAATTTGCATAAGGGGCCGCCTTCATATTTCATTCTGCATCAACTTCGTTTAACTCAATGGCAACGCTGTATTTTGACTTTATTAAACGAAAGAAAACCTTCAAATTACCCTAAATATAAATTTTTACCAATTTTCGACGATAATTTCCGGAGATATTGCGATTTATTTTTTGCGCGTTTTTGAGGGACTTTCTGCAAATTGAAAAACACCATTTGTAGGTTTCGAACTTTTCGCCTTTCATTAATTTCGCTCGCGAGAGTTAAAGGAAATAAATATTAGTTTCAAGGAAAATATTGTGGTCATCTCTCTTAAAGTTTTTTGTACTGAGAATATCAAGGGCAGACATTAGAATATTTAGTCAGTGGTCTAAATGACCCGTGAGTTCATAACTTCCTTGGTTCGTACACATGATTTAAAGGAAAAATGCAAAACGACTACTCACAATTTTAAAAATCTTTCTAATTTTGAAATTGTTATTGAGTAGTTCTCTTGAAGGCTCTCTTAGACAGGTGAAATGTTGCCAGGAGTGAGAATCTGTTCTCTGCTGTTCTGACTATAAGCATGAGTGTTACTCAGCTACGGTCGAACTTGAAGGATGGTTTCATGATTGAAAATTTATTAGTTTGAATTTCATGTAAAAAACACAATTACTCTTCTGCCTACCCAATATTATCACTGTGTTTGTTATTTTACTTTCTTCATTTAATATTATCGTCTTCAATGTGCAATATTCTTATTAGACTTTTGGCGGTATTTTAATTTACAGTCAGATGAAAATTTAGACAGAAAAACGTGATTTTGAATGTTTCTGAATGTTTGATAAAATATGGGGAAGTCCGAAGACCTAATGTTTCCAATATTAAAGAAGGCCAAATTCATGCCTGGAATGTTGAGGATGTTAGTTTTTCAGAAACAGGACGTTGTATTAGAAGACATGCATCAACTGCATCTAATTCTATACCCGGAAAATATTTTATTTGGGGGGATATGGTAGCGGACCAAACAATAGACGCTTTATAGAATCACCATCAAACTATAAAAACCACTAATTTATTTTTTTCAAAATTTGATATTTTTTTAATACCGCTACTTTTACTATGTTTTTGCACAAAAGAAATCTAATTTACGTTTATTTTAAGCAATATTCAAAAAATTGTCACTTAATAGATTTATATATGGCCCCTTAACAATAGAAAATAACATATTTTCGTTAATATAAATTAAACTACCGAACGTAAAAATTTGAAATTTTGCACGGCCATGTAATATTACTTTCTGCATCTATTTCCATCGAAATTTTCCTTGGTCGCTTTTCATAATTTTTTTAATATTAATTTAGTAATTCATAATTCATATTAATATTTTATTAAAAATCATAATAACGGTAAATTACGTTTGGGTCGTTTAGTTCTTATAGTACGAATAAAAATAAGCTTCTTATTATATGAGATATGAATTAAAGTATGAAAAAATATTTTAACACATTGGTCGCTTTTCATAACTCACTCATTTTCAGTTCAAATTTATTGAAAATTGGTATTCGGGGTTAAAATGAGCTAAATTTTTGAAATATGAAGTGAAATATAGGGGTTGCTATTGGGAAAAAGAAAAGTTGGTGCGAATTTTAGTATGTACATGGCCCCTTACGCAATTTTTATGCATAGTAAATTAAAGCATACGTCAATCGTAAATGATTGGTATCTGTAACTTTGCTGTACGACGAACGACGGCCGAAAAAAGTACAAGTGAACCTTTTTTTCCGCAGCTGTACATTTTTCAATGCACTGCAAAATTTATCACATAACAGCAGAAAATTTACAAATCCGAAAACAAATTCGAATTAAAAACATAACGTCCTTAACATTTAAATCTACTTATAATTTCACTACAAAATATAATATAGTTGATGATTTCCTATGAATAACAGATCTAAATATTTTGAATAATTTTAAAAATTCTATATTTCTTTTGATCAAATTAATTCTTAGAGAAACTTTGAAAAAAAATTAAATTCTCCGCCCCCCCCCCCAAAAAAAAAAGGTATGTAACGAAAATTATACAAAAGAGTCCAAGATTTAGAATTTACGACATAGCTATAATTATTACAAATATAAATTATTATTAACAAAGTTAAACACTTTTTGTACAGTTGCAGCCGCCTGTACTTCTTTTCGTTTAAATGTTTGAAAAATATATTCAAATCTATATTTTTGAGCGCTGCTTTTCAAGAGCTAAAAGTATTAAATTTGAAAGTCTATTGTGACACATAGATTGTCTTTGTTGTCTGTTCAGTCTTGTAAGTACAGAAAATATTGACTCGCACAATGCTGTACTACAGCCAAAAGTTCTCACAGCAGCAAGGAGTCCGAAAAAGCAATTTTTTGCTTGCATATTTCAGCAAACTTATCCGTAGTCAGCACACTTAATTTTTTTAAAGAAATTTTTGACTACGATTATTTTTTCGGGTGCGGGGATTTTAATCCCTAATGTTTTTAAATACTGTTACGAATTTTCGGGGCAACCCGCTGTTTTTGGGTTTAAAATTCGTATTCTACGCGTTAAATAATAAAATTTTGCATTTTATTGCATCAAAATCGGTTAACTTGAATGAGAGATGTGGAGTTTAATGTTTTTCTATTGGTTTCTATGGGGTTTTCCAGAAATCTCGAGAAATATTGATGTTAGAACTTCACTAACCTCACTTTTGGGGACTTACTTTTGGCGCCAAATTTGGTGATATTTCGCCAAAAAAGTCGCCAAGCTTGGCGACATTTCGCGCTATTTTTCGAATGGGGCCTTTAAAGTTGTTTTTTCTGCATTAAAACCACGCAATAGCCTAATGATTCAGCTACATTTTTATGACGTAATCAAAAGTCCAGTTTTACGTGGAATCTTCGGGAGATACATTCTTCTAGATGCTCCTTGTAGCTTCTGCGTCACCTATAAATACAGACATAACAGACTCCCCAGTTCAGTGTTCATCGAGCTCTCGTTGAGTGAATTTGCTGAATTACGCTGCGAATTGGGCTATATTTTGCTTGATTTTCAAAGCTGGTTTTTAAGTGATGTGTGTAAATTCTTCATTGCTGAGTCTTGAGGCACAGTGTACGATTACCCTCGTACGTTTCCACTGAATTAATGCCTGTGGAAGTGTTTTATTTTGTGTGAGAAATACAGCATTTGTGAACGCTTTTGTACTAAGCGGATTGTTATCAGCACACGTTACTGACTGATTGTGCTTGTGAATTTTGTACAACTGATTATTCGATGAAGTTCTAGAAGCAATAAAGTTTGTGTTCCATCCTGACTAGTGGACCCTTTACTAGAACTTTCTACATGTACTGGACTTTAGAAAGACGAACAGAGGAATTAACAGAGTATTCTGCAACAATATTTAAGGTCGTCTCGATAAAAGTCAAATTCTTCCACGTATGAAATTTCGTTAAAAATTCGTGAAAAATTATGAGACGTCTAGAGGGCGCTCAAATTTTTCCAGGGGGTGCTGATCACCCTTCAGCGCCTCCCTGACTACGGGCCTGCGTAGTTACTAGTTAATTGTGCCTTTTGCAATCCATTAAATGCTATCCAATAATAATAAACTCTGTAAAATAAAAAAAAATGTTAACAATTAAACAACAACAACAATTAAATTCAGTAAATTAAAAATTTACTGAAAAGTGCATTTTCTTTTTCATTTTAAATATATAATTGTAAAGATAAAATTGTAAGGAAATTAAAAGGAAACCGGCAGTTTCGTGTACTCGGAAAAATCCGAAAACCGATTCTACATCAAAGAATATAGCCAAGAGCGATGCAGCCAACATGCAGCCAAGAGCAGCAAAATAATTAACCGTATGTATAGAAATCTGGTCATTGTGATGAGAAATTCTCCTAAAACAATGGGTATTTTTTATGATGTAAAATTTAGCGATTGTTAAAAATCAGTCGTTTCTAGAATTTCGTATTTATTTGTAAATTTACAAAAAAAATTGAAAATCTTAGGGGGGGCTGAAAGCCGGCTAGGTAGGGCTCAGCCCCCGTAGCCCCCCCTCTGGTTACGGCCCTGCCCACAAAGCTCGTATTTTGTTGAAAAAGATTTAGCAGAATATTTGTTTCGAATAAATGAAAGTTTTAGATTAAAGTTTAGCTCATCGTTCGCAAACAGAAATACTAAAAGTTGTTTCGATTACAATAAATATTGGTTTTTGTCAATGTTGATGTTAGACTTGCTGTCGAAGGAGCCAGAATAAGTCCTGTTCGTTTTCCCACCTTGTTCCGGTTACTTTTGGATTAGTTCGGCATTGGCCAAATATCTTGCTATAGACTTAAAAATTGTCTGCTTATAATATTTCCCCCTTTCTTTTAAAGTTTTACTACCTTCTAACTTGTTGAGTTGAGCTCGATCGTTATAAAGGCGAGACAGCAAAAAATGTCAAATTTGTTTGCTTCTTCGCATTGGTATTTTAAATCTCTGCCGTCGGGCCTCTGTAAGGATGGATGCAAACAGATTAGATTTAAGTTCAAGAGTTTAAAAAAGGTAAAAAAAAAGAAGGATGACATTCTTGGTAAAATTCTCAGACCGCTACCAAGTTCAGACAGTTTTAACACGATTAAACAGCGCGTAGCGGTGAATTATTTTAAGGGGATATGAAATATTGCTGCAGCATGAATAAACAAGATTTTTACATGATGTAAACATTTGAAAGCTCATGCTATCCAGTGCAAAACTTTCGCACCTCCTTCGGCTGCTTCTGCGGTTTAAAACGATTAAAATTTCACAAACTCAAACAATCAGAGATGATTGGTTCTCAATACACTGTTGGTCTCAAGACCCAATTGGTTTTTAATACAATGGAGCTAAATTATCTGCATCCTTTCTGTGGAGAAACATTTCACCATGATTTGGTTAAATTGATCAGTTTAAGCACCAAATCACGGTTCAACGTTTCTCATATGAAGGTTGCAGCAATTCAGCACCATTTTATGGTGAAATGTTTGTTACTTTTGACATTGTAATACTTTAACGCTTGAAATTGAAAAATAATGCATGGTATGATATCATTTTGGTTAGAAATGTGAGCGCATTGCGATAAAACTGAAGTTCAATTAATGGTATTTTACGTCTCAGCCATTCAAAGAGTTAGCCGCAGAAAGGCTCAAGAAGTTATCACTGTTATTATTATTATTTTATATCACTGCACATGTATGTGTACTTACTTGCGAAAAGGTGAGCCAGATTACCAACGCCGAAGTGCAGCCAGTTGAAAATTGGCCTTTTCTTGTGATCGGCTCCAGGTCTGAAGAGAGCCATTATTGGATTGAGAATGCCCAGAGCCACTGCAATGCAACCCAAAATAGCATGTGGGTTGTCGGTGTGCTGGAAGGGCACAGACATACATTTAGGATAAGATTAAGGCATCAGCCTAGCTGTGCAAAGGCAATGAATTATTACTTACGTAGTTCCACCCGTTCTTATGAACAAAGATCACGATGAACGCTACCACGAAAAACGCCAAGGCTGCAAGCATGAATCCTCGGTGGAGCTGAAAAGTACAAGACGGTCAAACATAAATTGATCCAGGAAGTAATCTGCGCATCGTCCAAAAATATTGCAAAGTAAAAATTGACTCTGACTAAATAAATTTCATTTAAATTTTAAAGCCTTTATTTTGACAAAAACAAAGGTGAATGGTAGTCTCAGTATTATAACTTGAAATTAAGCTGCAATGCTGGATTTTTATATTGCAATTATTGATGTTACACAATCATTTTAAACATACTTTACAGAGAAATGCGAATTTGCAGTTAAATAGAACTGCCGCCCAATCTCTTAGGCGGTAGAATTTCAAAATGTCCTGAAATTGATTTTTAGATAATCGCAATACTTGTGTTTTACAGCAATAATTTTATGGAAATACCTTTCCCCCCCCCCTTTTTCTTCCTCTCCGAGATAGAAAAAGGATAGGTGAAAAGAGTCTTTTGGCGTCTTACACCCCACCTTCATGTATTACAAATTTTGGAAACAATTTCTTATAGAATACATACGTTACGAACCTCACATTCATTCAAAATTTCGTTTCATTAGCTTCTGTAATTTTGACTGAGCGAAATAATGTTATACGAAAAACGACATTACTTTCTGGTCACTCCGATATAAATATTTGCGCCGTACCTAAATATACATATATATTTTAGTTAAAATTCAATTTAATTTCATTTATCTAGATTGAAGTTTATATTTATAAGTATTTTTAATGTAATAAAATTTGATTAATTTATAAATAGAAAATCATCTTAATTAAAAAGAAAATACATATAAAACAGCAAGGCTATGCTATAATATACATACGATTGGAACATAAAACCAGCGGACAATTCCGCAGGTACACACTCTTGTATGTACCCATAAAGATTTTGTAATAAATGAATATGTTTTCATGATTAATTTTGCTCCAAGGAAAATGTAATAGGTGGATTCTAGTTAAATGGTAAGATAGGTGGATAAAGTCAAATCAGTAAGTTGTAAGCTGTTCTACTTGAAGTAATATGCACATTTTCTAAATTTAAACATACAACATTTTACAAGCCTATAATGTATTTTTAAACAAAAATTTAAAATCAGCGCCAGTTTAAATCAATTCACTCAAGGGGGGGGGGGGATAAACACTTGAAATAAAGAATTGTAAATCTGAAATGGGGCGCAGATTATGAAACTTAGTAAAAATGTTAAAAGTAATTTTATGTAAGAATATTCAATTAAAAATGTTTGAGAAAACGTAAGTTTTACTCAGAGAGAAAAAAAAAAGGCTGAAAAATAAACTTTAAACCTTAATAATTAGTTGATTGTGATAAATGAATAGCAATAAACGCCATCTCTGATATACTGAAGAAAAGGAACTTTTCTTCATTTATTTTGCATGTATGAAAATAATATGTGTTTCTTACAGCAAACCATATCTTTACACCTCCTAAGGTACTGTTTTCCCAGGTATTCTTAAAATGACGAGCCAGCAAAATAGCAAGACTTACGAAACCAACCCATGCAGTTACCATGAAAGTACCTAAAATAAATTAAAAAATATTTGTTATGTTGAAACAAGCATGGAAGGAACTATGTAAAAAAAAAAAAAAAACTTCAGTTAGAAAAGTATCAGTAGAATATTGCGTTTAAGACATACCAATGAGAGCAGTGGCGCACCCAGGATTTTAGTTTAGGAGGGGCTGGGCTACAAATACTGCTGAACTCTGTTATAGTGACCTCAATTATAGTTATAACTCTCTTATAACGTCAAAATATTCTGTGCCAGTCGACTTACCCATGGAACACAACCCCACGAGCAATGTAACTCATTTTAGAATCAAATAATTATATGATCTTTTCAGTAATGTTGTAACCAAGTTTAACCGTGTTTCATGCTCTAACTGTAAGTTTTTATTTAAAAACTAACATCTTTTTTTGGTGAAAAGTATTTTAGAAATAATACCTGGACAACTTTTGAAAAGAAAACATTTAACAATTCTAGACAACTTTTGAAAAGAAAACATTTAACACAGTGACAATTTTCAATACTTTTCACTTCTAATTTACCACCTTTAGGGGGGGGGGGGGCTTCAGCCCCCATAGCCTCCTCCGTGGGTGCGCGTATGAATCAGAGTGCACTTTTCAAAGACTGAATTTAATGTTGAAAGAAAGAAGATTTTGCAAATCAGTATTAACAAATGTTACACAAGACACCGATAGACTTTGAAAGAGTAATTTCATTAATGGCATTAAAATACATGCTTTACATTTCCATTTAATATTTTAAAAACTTTTTTTAATTTTACTTAAATATCATAGAAATCACTATTCTGCATTATATACTACTTTTTTTATTTATTTAAAAGGTCACTATGGCTCATACAGCTAATTATTTTCTATTTTGTTATTTCATTGTTACCTTGTGTAGAAGTTTAAAACATCTTACCATGTATTTTGACAGAATCTGCCGTCTTTACTGACCCAAGAGCTTCGAATGCTGTAAAGTTAACGGCAGAACTTGAGGCTAATCTGGACTGACTATGATAACGTATATCTATAAGTAAAATAATCGCGTAAGAACAAAAATATTAAATTATAATGCAATGCACATTATCAATGAGTAAATAGAAATCAATCTGAACATAAATAACAGTTAAACTTGAATATCTTCAAATATTTGTCATCATGAGAGGTAATGATGGCCGTCCAATGGGTGCCCCTTCACAAATGTCCTTCACGTTCGGCAACCCCCCCCTCCTCGTCACGGGTTGATGTGTCAGTACCGTGCCATTGGAAAATATGTTTCTGTCAAGATCAAAACGGTAACGTCTTTCAAAATGGTTTGAGCGTAAAAGAATAATAGTGACTCTTTATTAAGTTAACACAGTTGCCTGCTTTTATCTGTTCAAATCTGCAAGTTTGTTTTCATCTTTCAGCTTTATTTCACTGTACAAAGATTCACCATGTTTTGTCGCATAAAAAGAAAAACCAAACCTGCCTAATGAAAGACTAACAAACACAGGGACATTCAAAGATTAGTGTCAAGAGGCAAGGAAATTTCTTCCATCACACTTTGAAACAAAGAGCAGACAAATCAAAGCAAAAAAGATGCTAAAGTCCGTATATCTCGGCGTAAAACACACATCAGTAAATTTAGAATATATGCCAAGACATTTATTTTATACTAGCCGCCTCCGGCGACCCGTTGGTTCGCCATGTTAATAAATCTTGTTCCTAGAGATTCCTGTTCCTCACCGACTTCCTTAGCACTGAATCCCTCAGATTCTGAATGGAATTTAAAATTAAACAAACAGCGGCGGCCTAGGGAAAGTGGCGCCCCCTGCTAACATAAAAAAGACGCCCCCTTTTATGCTGTACTTAGGTTTTGAGTTCGAAATGATGCTTCTTCGAAGCTGGCCTTACTTACCGTATCGGGACGCCCCTGGTTACAAAAATAAGATGGTTTAAGGATAAAAGCTTACAAAAAGGTACAAATTATTTTAGTCCTATATTAATTCTAAAGCGCTTTTGGATAGATTGGCCGTTATCAAAAAAAGGAAAGGGGGGGGGGGAAAGGAAGAAAATCTGGAACACTTTCAGATTTTTAAATACGCACTAAAATGCTGGAACAGCTTTAGTATCGCCCATCGGCCATTCTTGGAGCCTTTTGTTTTTCTCCAAACCTTCGCTAAGTGCTGTGTTTTGTAAAAGGTTTACCTTTCAGACGCTTGACGCAACTCCCGCAAGCTTCAGAATGGCAGACATCTTGTTTCCAGATACAAGAAGCGTCGACAAAAAGCATATTACGCTTTCGTGTACAGTTACAACGATATTATTATCCAAGAGCTCATAAAAGAAGTAAGTGCATTTCATTTGCGATACTAGCTTCCTAATTTTTATATTTTTCGTTGATTTTAAAATTATCACTTATTTCCCTTACAAAAAAACATTTTTATAACAACAATGCAAACAAAAAATGTCAGCAATCCCTAGTCAACGCAAAACTCCCTAAAGCTTAAAATTAAAATTCTCCCAATTGATATCCCTTACTATCTCAAAAAAGTCATTGCATCATCAAAAAGTATATCCTATCGTAAAAGGCGTATTTAGAAAACTTAAATTCACAACGAACTAAGAGTTTCCAATAATAAAAGACAGCCATTTTGTTTCTAAACACAATATCGTTGATAATAAAAACTCAAGTGATATTGAAACAAAATTTTTTCGTAAACTCATACACGAAATATGTATTTGCAACTCCTAATTTTCCTACTAACTTGAAAACTCAAATGTAAAATGTAGCTTCGCGACCAAATTCAAAATTACAATTAGCAGCCGCCTTCGGTGACCATCCGGTCTGCCAATTGGCTGCTTCGAGACCGAAATGTGCAACCTACGGTTCCCGGGCCGCTTTGCTACCACCGATGGACCGTTTTTACCCTCTACGGTGAGCGGCCGTCTTCGGCAACTATCTGGTCCGACGACGGCCGTTTTGCGACCAAAATGAGCAATCTACGACACACGGGCCGCTTTGCGACCGAGGGAAAGTGATTAAAAAAAAAAAAAAAAAAACAGAAGGGTGTTTAGTTTTCTTTTTCGGACCTCACCCACACACTCTCCAGAGAAAAGAATTATTCCCTCACTGGGTCTTCATTTTGATGTCACGGGAAGCTAGTCGAAAAATCCCTTCTGTCTTCGGAAGTTTCAAATTATTTTCGTACGGGTTTTACTAATTAATTTTTTAGTTGATCAAAAAATTATCCTACGCACTTGATTTTTTTAAACGAAAGCTGGACAGTTTGTCCGTAACAGTACATTTTTTTTAGTCAAAATATTCCATCACATTTTAGTTGTGAGCTGAGATAGGCTCCTCGTTCTGAAATCCATCCGAATTTGCCGAAGAAAAGGGTTGTCGATTTTTATTTATCAAAAATCGGGAAATGCAGCTAATTCAAAAATGAAGGTCTCTTTAGAAACTCTTTCCTCTTTCCGATCGTGTAATTATTTTTTCTTTCGGACGACCGGAAGCTTTTTCTGGAGGGCAAAGACAGAAAATGGTCGTAAATAACGTAAAATATAAAATAATTCAAATATTAAAAAAACTACGCCCGAGGTGCAAACTCCGGATTGCCCACTGCTGAAAAAAGGGCAGCCGTTGCCATCGCTCGACTTAACTACCAGCAAGATGGTGGACGATCGAAACGTTCATCGCGTGCCACAGATCTAGAGACCCTTTTTTGACGACAGCTGGCTGATGGCAGCCGTTGCCCTTTTTTCAGCATTGGGCAATCTATCCAGCTGTTCTTCGCATTCTTCCATTTTTCAGCAGATGTCAGCAGATAAGGGAGTAATCTATAAAAGTATTTTTGCTTACTCCTACCGTTTGAAAAAGAAAAAAAAAAGGAAGAAAAGAAAACATACTTCCGTTTTGAACAGCTCCTTTAGCCAAGAGGACATAAAAACTGTCGTTGGCCAAATCATAAGTTCTGTTATTAAATTTCCACTTATAATCGGCGCTCCAGGAGCAGGTAGTCAGACCATTTGCGAAAGATCCCTCGTAGCCAGACCTGGGGAGTTCTCTGATGAACTGATTGGTTGGTTTCGGGCCGTTCCACGATTCTCGAGTCATGACTCTGTCATCACTCCTAATGCATTCCGTTACAGCATCGTCACCCTGGCATGGAAATCAATGCAATATTGAGTTCAAAGAAATGCACATGATGGATGAATACACACACACAAGACTCAAACACGATATTAAAACTGCCTTCCAGCAAATATTCCGAAAGTTTTGAATGCATTCAAGGCTGTTTGATAAAGATAATTTAAATGTCTGATGCTGTTAGGATCAAATAGTGCCGAATACTTGATCTTTTAAAATTTTTAGAGATTTTACTAAAAGTTGGCTTTTACTTTTAAAAGGAAATTTTTAAAATCACTTTTCTTTTTATGGTGCCAATTAAAACACCCTATACGTTGAAGAAAAAGAATGGCTTACTTATTGGAAAAAAAAAGCCAACTAAAGCCTACAGATATTTTTAAAGGCTGAATATCCGCATTTGCTCTCTAAAGTTTATATCAAAAGGGCGGTACCAAATGTTTGCCCATATAAATCGAATGATCCACATGGCGGCATATGGAGCAGAGCCAATTGAAGTAGACGACGCGAAGAAATGATGACATGAGGCATCAACAAAAAGCATTCTAAAAATTGTTATTATTTTGCAACTTACCATTTTATCATCGGTGGAGAGGGCCATTGCCATATACATATCATTCTTATCTAAGAAACCACGTAAGGTAAAAACTATACCATCTTGGCCTTTCTCATAGGTCAGAAGTACTTGACAGTCATGAATCGGAGCACAGCCTGAAGGTAAACCAAAACAGCCTTTGGACGTAAAACAGCCATCGTACATAGGATGAGAATTTCCTTCTGATCCCATCTGACAAGAAAAAAGGAATGAATTTAAAATTAATGCAAAATGTTAACGAGTTTAAATTAAATAAACCTGGCAAAGTACTGGCAAATAGAACAGTGGGAAAGTACAAAGCCTCCATGCCTTGGTAATGTTTTAGATTAACCCCCTTTGAAGCGCAGTGTACTCGCTGTGAGGACACAACTCTGATATTCTGGCTGTTTTGATTCACGAAGAATACATTTAATTTTAATTAAATACTTAAGAAGGACATCTAGATAGACTGCCCAATATCGAAAAGTGCAGCCGTTGCCATCGCACGATTTAACTACCAGCAAGATGGCGGTCGATCGAATCGTTCACGCTTACTACAGATCATTTTTTGACACGGTCAGCTGTGTCTCTAGATTTGTGGCACGCGATGAACGATTTGATCGACCGCCATCTTGCTGGTAGTTAAATCGAGTGATGGGAACGGCTGCCCTTTTTTCAGCATTGGGAATTGGTTGCACTTCAAAGGGTTAAGGGAGTAATCTATAAGGATGGCGGTCGATCGAACTGCCCAGTGCGTGCCATAGAGCTAAAGAACATTTTGAACACAGCCGGCTGTACGGCAGTTAAATCGTGCAATAGCAAAGGCTGCGCCTCAAAGGGTGAAAAGAGAAACAAGCTAAACGTTATTGCATACACATTGGCTTTATGAAGTACACATTGTAAGCACGTTTTTAAATAAAGAGGATTTTTAAATAGCTCCCTTGACTGACTGGAGAATACGAACATTCGAACGCGAAATGAATAAAGCTTTTTTATAGAATAAATTGAACATGTGCGTTAACTCATAAAACAATTGTCTATTTAGTATTAAAATAATTGTTTTGTGGAAAATATCAAAAATAAGAATGGTATTTGTAAAAGTAAAATAATAGAATAGTCCTAATTTAGTAAAAGTAATTCAATTTATGTAATTTTCTTAAATCTTCCACTCAGATCATACTTGTCCATCTTAGGCTTCTTCTAATAATTGCAATTTTAGTAACTGCATATATAAAGATAAAGGTCATTCATTTTTCGAATGGAAATGAGTTTTTCAGAGATTACAGATAAATATTCACCAACTTCTAGGTCAAGCGTAAATAGACAATATTTACCGAGTAGCTACTTCCCTTTTATGAATAATTAGTGTTCTTTGAATTAATTACGTACATTAGTATTATAGCAATTACAAATAAAGTGTAGTTATTTACCTGTAAAATCATCCTATGTTACCTATCCATACAACGTAAAAATTTTGAACTGCAATAAAAAATTTTAATACAATTGCAACTGTGTGATCAGCATATTATTCTTATTACAATTACTTTTACCTTTTTTTAAAAAAAAACCTGTTAAGCTAAAAAGCACAAATAAAAACAAAAAATCAAGTGTGTATGTCGAAGGCGAAGTTGAATTTTACAGATTAAGAAACTTTTTCGCAAGAAATTCAATTTTCCTAAAAATTTTCAATTAAGAGCCAATTTTAAATTTTATCAATATGCCGGAATCTTCTAAAAACCGGAATCTGGAAAATCTACGAATTTTTTTAAGTTATTTTTACGCTCACAAATTCTTTCGTACTTGCCTAAACCTACTCTATTTTATTTGATTTTCAATTAAATGTGTGCTATGAAAATGAAAGTTAAATGGAAGTTATATTTACCTTTTCGGGTGCAGACTTGAGGTCTTGACTTCTGACTCGAACAGGCCTGGAATCTATATTCGTCCAAAAGACTGCGTAAGTTTTAAGAACAGTCGCTCGAAAAATCACGTCTTCATTTACAGAGCCTCGTGGTGTCCATTCTGTGGTTATTTCGATTTTAGGAGAAGCTTCTTTATGCGTTAATGTGTTCTAAGAGAGGATAAAAAAATTACGTCTAAGAAAGATTGTGCAGTCAGCACTATAGGAACTGCTTATTTGAGAAACAAAGCAGAGAGCAACGGAAGATTTCTTCCCGCGAACGTCTATTCCAATACACCGATTACCCTTGCAGTCCCCACAGTCGCCCGCAAGTCAGGAACAGCTTTTATGGGATTCCTCAAGTAAGAGGTTCATATAGCATAACTAAGGTCTCATTATTACGAACGTTTTTAAAAGGTTATAAAATTTTTATTTTAAAAGATTTCTTTATAACGTTACGAGCACTTAAGAAAACAGCATGTGACTATGTCTTGGACGCGGCCGTGTGTTTTACGTGAATACGTGTACGTAATATTTTCTTTGAGTTTCATCGGATTCAGGAAAGAAATCCAGTAAACAAATGTTATAACTTTATTTATAATAGATCTGTGATACGACAAGGCACCGCTCCACTCTGTCATATGGTGTTTTACGGGCATCACTGGATTACTCTTGAGAAGCCTTTTCCAACCGTAAACGTTCTCTATATTTTCATATAACTTTGCGACGAGTATAAGCCGGCAATGAATTATTTTAGTTTTTTACTTTAACACTATGTATTTTCATTATAATTATTTCACACTAATGCTTTATACACAATGGATAGATCTTGACGAGAGCTGACGATTGGAACGCAAACTAACGTTCTAGCTTCTCCGAGTCAAAATTTTTGCTAAATGGACATTACGCGACGAAGTGAAACGACTTCAAAATGGCGGTGCTTCCCCTCCGCCGCGAGTAGCGTTGCCAGGCGTCCGGATAAAACCGGACATGGTTAGGCTTTTTGATTGCGTGTCCGGCCAAACTGAACGGTGTCCGGCTTTTGTTAGGCTTTTTACTGGTGACTTTGGCCGATTAGTAATAAAGTACTTGAACTGATTTGGCATTCGATGCTATTTATATTTCATTAGAATTGAACAAGATTCATGGTAATCATCAAAAAAGCTTGATTTTACATACAATTTTTTTGTCGTACCTATTAATACTGCTAGACAAAATCCTCAATATTGTAGGCTGTCCGGCCTTTTTACCCTAATGTCCGGCCAAACTGGCTGGTCTGTCCGGCTATTTGGTTTGGCCACCTGGCAACGCTAGCCGCGAGCGATGCGTCACCGTCCTCACTCAACGTAACGGATTCTTTGATCCTTTAGCTTTCGAGTGCTGCGATTTAATTTTGGATATAGAGGATAGATATGTAGCTGCAACAACACCAAACTGTATCCCCGCATTTGTTATCAATAAATGTTTTGAATTGCCTCCCACAATGGAAGCAAATTTAAAGACGTCAGAGTAAGTACTGTCATAATTATGATTTCAAATTAAATATAGTAAATACAAATGCAGTGTACTATATTTTTTATTTGATTTATAATGTACAGTGTTTTCATTATGGGAAAAAATATAGGTGAGAATTTCTCACTATAGATGTGAGTTTGGTAAATACCCAGTGGGTGAGGGGTACTTACTCTTACCTCGGGTAAACATCCAAAATCAGGGTATTTATGAATTTTAGTTATTTTTATAGCATGTAACTTGTCCTCCAAGTCTGTAAGTCAGGCCTAGTTACATGCAATAAAAAGGGGAACTGCGAGAATTTTGCTTATATAACCTCTTTATCAAAAATGAAAGCATGCGCGACTTAAAAAAAAAAAGAAAGGAAGAAAGAAAGAAAAAAAAAAAGCGTCCAAATCTTCCAAAATGCGAGAATTTTGCGCAGAAAGAAGCCAATTTGTAGGGTGCGCGAATTTCTCGCAGTAATTATTTTTTAATGCGACAAAAAGAAAAAAAAATGCGAGATTCTCGCGTTCTCGCGCTGTAAGGAAAACTGTGGGTCGATGTAACTATAGATTAAAAATTTAGAGCAAATATAATTATTGTAAAATAATGCATCAAGTAGTAGGTTTTCTTTGATCTGTTTAATTATTATTTCTATTATATTTTAACAGTTTGAAGCTGGAGCTACTTCGATCATATATAGACTTATGAATTTTGGTGAATTTAATGATTTTTAAAAAATAAGTGGAAATTTAAATGTTTTTGATAGTTGTTCGATAGTTTTTTTAAACTTCAAACATTTCTTATTCATAATGAAGGAACTATTTAAAAACACTAAAAATGGATATTTAATGAGAAATTATTGTTAAAAGCAATTCAAAAAAAGTTCCACACAAAAACACATTTTTAAAATAAAGTTTCAGACTTGCCCAATAATAACTCACTCAAATGTTGTACGAATACCGGAAAACAGATTTTATTTGTAAATAAATATTAATAAAATTTCTTCAATTACTGATTGTTCAAAAAGTAACTCTGAATTCTAGATCGTTTCATAAACTTTATTCTGTTTGATTCTGCTATCTGTATAAGTTCTTAATAAGTAGACGGCTTTTGAAAAGACGGGAGAGTATATTACTCAGTGCTTTTATTTAAAAAATCGACCTAGATATTCTAGGGCTTAGTTAGTTTTCTAGACTCTATTAACCCTTTAACGTGCAGTGTTCCAGTTCTGGGAACACCAAACTCTGACGTTTTGACTGTTGCCAGTCAGGAAGAATAGATTTGATTTCTATAAAAATAGTTGCGGGTGACACAGCTCGACGAGAATCCTTTACTTTTTAGTACGTCATTTCCCGTAAAAAAATTGTCACGATTATTTTTAACATCACTGACATCTGCTGAAAAATGGAAGAATGCGAGAACAGCTGGATAGATTGCCCAATGCTGGAAAAAAGGGTAGCAGTTGCCATCGCTCGACTTAACTACCAGCAAGATGGCGGACGATCGAAACGTTCATCGAGTGCCACAGATCTAAAGACCCTTTTTTGACGCAGCTGGCTGTGCGGCACAGCCAGCTGTCGTCAAAAAAGGGCCTCTAGATCTGTGGCACGCGATGAACGTTTCGATCGTCCGCCATCTGGCTGGTAGTTAAGTCGAGAGATGGCAACGACTGCCTTTTTTTCAGCATTTGGAAAGGATTGCGCCTCAAACCGTTAATAAGCATTCTTAGTTACACTAGGACACTATCGTACTTTACAGTTAAGCTAACCTCTGTAACCATCCCCGGCAACCACTTCAATATAAATATTTAACCGCCATTACCCGAAGATTAAAAAGTTCAAAAAGATTAAAAAAGCAGAAAACGCGTAATAACATCTACACCGTTTATACGATCTGCTTGACATTTTTTATACTTGTGCATAAAAAATATAAAAAACAATCTATGCTACTTTAAATCTGAAAATCCACCGGCTCCCTAATTTTTAAGCGATTTTTGCTATTTTCAACTCCATTTTATGGAGAGAGAAAAAAAAAAAAAAAAAAAAAAAAAAGAATCATTTGTGTGACAAAATGAGCTGTTGCAATCGATATAGTGTGATTGCAATTAGCATGAAAGCATTCGAGAATTTATAGAGTTTATCGAACGCCGATATGGCGTTCCACCAATCGATATGGCGTTCAGCTAAATTCATTTGCAAACCTTGTTACCCAAGTGAATTAGATTTTATTGAAGCTTTCAATATCCACAAAAACAAACCTTCTCGTTAATGTTTATTTTTCTGCCCCCCCCCCCTTTTGAATGATGGAAATCCCTGTGTTCTCAGTTACCTTAATTTCCTGCTTTCCTATTAGCCCTTATAAAAGCCTCTTCTGAATACCTGCTTTCATATTGGCATTTGTAAACATTAATCCCCACTTTTTTTATATAAACAGAACAACTTTTTGCCATTCAATTTTCTAGAATACAAATTTTTATTTAACTTAATATTTCATCAGATTTTTCCATGAGCAACTTTCGTGTCCCTGTTCCAAACTTCAATAACTTCTTAGCACTGTGTAGTTGTGGGGCAGAGGCCCCAGGCACTACAAATATCAGAACTTTTTGTGCCGTGCCATTCTCATTCTATCACTGACGACAGCAAGTCACGCATGCCGAAACCGGTCTGCTATTTAAATTTTTGTATTGGTACGCTGTTTTTTGGTGCTAATATATATTATTCAATAGGTTTAGTCGCTTAAAAATATTAATTACCTTCGGTGGGAGACTTGATTTTTTTCACATCTTTTTGTATATGCAATAGCATGATACATTGAAAACACTTTCATATTATTATCTGCATTTAAATACTCGTCTATGTAAACTTGCGACAATTTATCATACAAAACGGCAAGATTTTTTTAAAAAGATCACCAGAGTTTCAAGGCAATGTCTAATCGTTGAAGAATGCTCTTCAAAATGATGATACTGTTATAAAATTTTAGTTTAGTGCTATACATCCCCCACCGACCAAATTCAACCCTTCGTTGATGGTCATTGAAAGGGAAAAAACAACTTTCACACATCTGCATAATATAAATAAAAATTTTTAAACCTTTTTGCGATTGAAACAGTCTACTGTTTTGGCATCTTCACTTTTGGTGAATTCTCCATCAATAAATATATCCGGATTGTGGCTGGATCGGGCTTGCAGCATGAAACCTTGGAATTCCTCTCCGATAGGTGATGATATTGTTACTGGAAAAAAGTAAATGTTGCAATAATCAATGAATTTTATACATTTATGCTTAAAATGCAGCATTTATTTCCACATTTTAGTTTGCTTTTTTTACATTGATCATTTCATTGTGTACAATAAATGCAAGGGAATGTATAAAAAATTGTCAATTTATTTCATGGAGAACAGCTCAGAAATTATTTTTCGGCCGAGATCTTTGCGGTACGACATTGTGCACGACCTCTTCCACTTGTTACCAAAAATAATGAGGAATAGCCACAGAAGTCATCTATATTCTGTACAGGGCCCTTGCTAAAGGGAGGGTAGGGGGAGTCTCCCCTCTCCTAACACTCGCAAAATTCTGTTAAGCTTGGCAAAATTAGATATCTAGTTGGCAAAATTGGTGAAAAAATTTTAACGAAAATGATAAATGATTTCTGTTTCTGGTACACCTCGCAAAATTACGCAAATCCAGTTGGCAAAAGTAAAAAGTTAGTAATATAGTTGATAAAAAATTAAATAAGTTGGCAAAAACCGATATTTGACTTGGGAGTTTATCGACATCCCCCCCCCCCGTAAAAAAGTCTTAGAAATGGCTCTGATTCTGTACCCTCCCGTCGTCTTGGGGGGTGGGGGTGGAAGGAAGCAAAAATATGAAACTGTTCACTCCACGATAAAATCTGACATCATATTCAAATATAAGTAAGTAGACAATAAGGTAGGAAGTTGTTGTGGAATTGAAACCTCCAATAATCCTCAATACAGATTTAGCACTTACTTCTGATTTTTTGTCCATGTTTTTGGGCCTTTACGCTGTAAGGAGCATTACCGCCTTGCTCGCCTATTCCATTGTGAGAAGGTGTCATATCTGAGCAGGCTGACCTGGGAGCACCATCTGGTCTAGCAGAGCAGAGGATGAAGACATGGAGCAGGGTGACTAATGTTAGATACAGTGCATTCATTTTAAATTCTGAAATGAAAAATAAACAAATAACACCACAATCAGACTTAATTTTGATACCTTAGAAATAGAATTAATATAAGTTATGTTTGCATATGCTTTAAAATCTAAATAAGAATTGTGTTTTGTTTTCAGTAAGGTTGTATTTTATTTTTCAGTTAAAATTTTCATGAAAAATAAACTAGTGAAAGACAATGGTAAGCAGGTTTGTAAAAAAAAAAAAAAATGTTCCCTGCTATTTTTTTACAAGAATAAGCTGTTAATGAATTTAAATGAACTTTAGTTCAAATATCTCAAGAATTGTAAGTTTCATACATAAAGAAACCTAAAGTACGCTTATAAATGTTCGAGTTTCCAAGAATTTTCACTGAAACTGATTTATTTAATGTAATATGGATTTTGTGACAAAGGTCCGTGTGCATGAGAAAAAGAAAACCTTCAAAACTTTCCACTGAATGTAATAACTGCCACAAATGTATCAAACAGAAGCTAATAAAAATGAAAATAACATAAATTTGATACTCTCTAAACAGCATCTGTACAAATATTCATTATTATCCTTAGACTTCGCCCATTCATTCCGTATCATCCCAAGTTCCGTATCAGTATATTTTAAAAATGTAACTTGACTCTGCCTTCAATTTTTAGAAAGCTTTTAGTTTTAATAACTAGTTGTGTACAATGCAAGAAGAAATTTTATTAAAATCAGTTTTTTTCAATCCGATCCAAATGCGTAATTTTCAGCCAGTTAATTCGAATGCAGTACTAGTCACTATAGTAAAGGGCAAAAATGTCTATTACACACACAGTATTTCAAGCTGCATTTTATTCTTCGTTTGCACTAAATGGGTCATATCTATTAACATACATTTTCGAGAATGCATAAAAACACGCATAAGCATAGCCAATATTTTTCCACCGAGGAAAAAAAAAACCACGCTGTCTGAATAACGTGTTTAGTTCTTTTCCCAACACAAATAACTAACCTCTTTTCACATGAATAGTCGATGCAAATTTCTACCATACAAATTATTCAGATTTTTTTTAGAGTAGCTTTATTGATTAATTCATTAACTAAACAGTGTGTACCACGTAACGATTCCCTAGAGTAACCAGACGAGTGCATACGTATGCTAGAAATACTTTCTTCGTTTTTCTGTGTTAAATACTAGGGATGCACCGAATACCATATTTTGCCGAATACCGAATACTTGGTTAACATTTATTAAACTTATTAAACCGTTATTGAACTTTGATTGCAATGATTAATTTAATTAGTTTTTTCTTAAACAATATTTTATATGGTGTAAAACTTCAAAAATTAAAATGCTGCAAAATTTAATATCCAAGTGTGTTTCCTTTATATATTATTAGTAATAACTTTTTTAAATATTGGTGAAATGCTGGTAATTTTTTTACCTGCATATTTTATTTAAAAAATTAGCAGTTAATTGACTTTACATATTTATGAACACTTAATGTTATGAGTTTTTTTTCCTGGTTACTGTTTCAAATTTAAATCAGTAATAGCAAGGTTAATGTAATGTGTCATAATATTTAAGAAAAATTGAAAAGCAACAAAATTCAAATTTATCATCCGAGTGTTTTCTCTTACATTAAAACAAATTTCATTGTGATATTGGTTTTTTGTGCGATTGTGGAACGCTACGTTAGATCTATCTGCCAAGGATGGGGGTGCCTTGGTAGGAGGACTTTCTAAGGGTTTCTAACGCGTATTCACATGTGATATTAGGAAGTAACAACTTGAATCAATTTATTACTATGGTACTATAATATATCTTTCATTCATGATATAAAAAATATGTATTTGTTTACCGATTGGTGAATACTTAAATTTGTTTACTATTCGGTTGCCGAATAGGCAGCATACCGAATACCAACCGAATATTCGGTGCATCCCTATTAAATACCGATTCTCAGGTACTTTGGTATTTGATTGCAAGTTCGTTCACCTATTATATGTCGCGGGCAATCATTTATTTACAAAATGAGTGGATGATTGTTTAGAGCACGGAAAAAAAAAATTACAAAAATGCACCGACACGCACAAGTCCGAGTAATGTCTACTCCCAGCAAACACACACAGGTTCTCTGAACGTCTATTAACGTTCAGAAAACGTCTTCGGAACGTTAATAGACGTTCAGAGAACCTGTGTGTGTTTGCTGGGCTGTTTATTCGATCGGTTAACAATACACTCGTCTAGAATTTCTCAAACATTTTCTCTGGTGGAACAACTTGAGGACATTGGCAGATCATCTTGTGTAAATTCGAGAAGATATTTTTTTACGGAGCACTTACTATCTTCGCGAGAAGCTCTTGGAGTTCCGCGGGGCACAGTTTGAGAAAGACTGCACTGGTTCAAATTAACGGCCGTTGGCTCTGAAGCCCACTTTCAAGGTCCAATAAGGTCCAGCTGTTTTCATCAGGCACCCGGACAAGAAATTTTTCATTAAACTAGAAACTTACTAATTACATACAGGTCAATGCAGTGTCTCTTTTTCCTAATTTTCTTCTTTCCTGATATTTGGTCCGTTTTCTGTCGATGCTTGCTTGACACTTTGGTGGTTACACACCACAATCAAAAAACGTTCTGTGCACCATCTTGCATGAACCACATGCTCTATAGAACAGTGGCCGGTATTTCCAGCAGAAAATGTGAGAGGCGTTTTAGTAAAACAAGATATTTTGCGCCACTTGAGGTGTTCGGGCAGAAGGCATAATCCCAAAGATGATCTCCGAGATGACCTGCCTAGATGTTAATGCTGCATTTGTGTTGCACTTTCGAAGAAACACTGTGATGTGGGAATTTTCGAACGGCTTTATACGTATATTATGCATGTTGATCCGCCTTTTATCATAAAGCAAGTCTCATCTGAGAATAAGACAGTGGTGAGAAACAATCGTCGTATGTAGCATCAAGCATCCAACACATGAACTTTTCTCGAAGGGCAAATTGGCATCGGTTAGAATTTGTCCTTCTGCTCGTAGAAGGGATGCATCTTTTCGGCACGCAGAACCTTCCACACGTTTTCGCGTTGAATACCCAGGTTCAGCTGTAACCGATCTTGTACTGGTGGACGAGGAAATCAAACCGTTGCAGCACTCAGTTTTCTGTTCAGCTGTGCGACACTTTTATTGATTTGCATTACGCCTCGAAATTTGGAAGGATCTTGTCTTCTGAAACCGTTGATGGATGTTACTGAAAGTGGAATTGTGCGGACAACTCCTCGGGTACTTCTCAACACATTTTCTGCATTAAACATCCACTGCCATATAATCCGTCGTAAATCGTGCGTATATCGTGTATCTGCATATTCCCTAATCAGGTAATTCAATGCTTCCGAATGAAATTTAACCCCCTGCGAATTCTGAAATACCCACTAACGAATATCTGCTCGCTAATTATTTTTCCCAGACGAAAGGGAAATTTGCATAGATTTCTTCTCGACTGCAGTGCTCCTAATACGCATATTCGTGTGGCCATTTTGCGTTTGAGATTTTCGCTGATTAAACGTGCTTTGTGATCCTATTTTCTGCAGTAAATATGTATTCTTCTAATGCCTACTATGACCCTCTGAATTTGTGGGTCGAATTTGGCAACATCCTGAATAGGCTTTTTTTTTTTTTTTGACTAGACAATCTTTGCAACTGCTACGTACGCTAGACGAGCCTGGCCTATTTTTCATTACTACATCGGGATTTTGCGATAAGAGAAAGCTTTGCATTTGCTTTTCTAGACTAGTTGGCCTTAGTCTTATTACTAGAAAGATTATAGCTAGAAAATCTACTAGAAAATCCATTACTAGAAAATCTCACATTCCTAATATTTTATGCTTAATTTAAGTTTGGCCTATCAAAACCAAAAAGGTATCTCACATCAGAACCTGAGCGGTAAACCTGTCGACATTGAAGTCTATAAAACAGTATTTACTTCAGAATGTTAAATTTATTTCCCATTAAAATCTTGTAAGCACAGTTATGAATTCAAAAGAAAAAATGGAAGACAAATTAATTTCTCTTCCCCAACGAAGTAGTTGCCTAGAGACCTAGACTTGTGTTCTTTCTTTTAGGTCTTAGAAACTATCCAGGATGAGACCGGTGCATGGGAAAACACTTCTGCTGTGCTCTGTTAATGAAACAAGTTTTTTTAAAGCCATAAATGCTGTTAACTGACTTCGCCCATGACCTCGTTGAACTTTTCAGGAAATGGTTTCGTGTTCTTCCCTTTCCTTCACAGCTTTATGAAATGGCTGTTTGCAGGTGTGTTCGTATCTCGGTCTCACGAGAAACAAACGCACCACGATCGATTCTTATCTGCATGCTCTATCCCAAGTAGGTTTAACATATGGAGGCGCCCATGCTGCGCTCCGCAGTGCTAGGAAAATGAAGCCATGCCACGCCCCCTCTCTATCCCAGAAGATTGAAGAACGCATAGCGAAGCATTGAAAAACGAGTTCCGGAAAGTGTTAATAAAAATAATTTAAAAGTTACTAACCAATTTTTTTTATCCATTTTACGTTTATGGAAGATTGTTTACACGTATTAACTTGTTTTTTATTGCATTATTTCAAATTTATTTTCGCGCATTGCGTTTTAAACATCAAGTGAAACAAAAAACAGTTATTCTTATGATTATACTATACTTTGCAAAACTGGTTATATTTTTTCATGAAAATTGTTTTATTATAATAAAAAATTGCTTTTTATATTTCTAGGAAGATATTTTTGTTGTTACATGGGTAAAAATAAGTTATTACATCAGCCTAAATTATTAAATTGCTCACATTATAGTAACAATAGTTTTAAGTCATATTACAGGTATTAGAAGTAAGAATGCAATTTCAAATATGTTAAATAAGATATATGAGGTATTTACAGACAGTGAGAGAACATTATCTTCTTTAGACACGAGGAAACAATTATGCACTTCAACCTTCTTTAGAGACGTGCGAGACGAGAAACGGGCTGTCTCGTCTCGTCTCGCAGAGAAATTTTCTGTCGCGAGGCGTCTCGCGAGTCTTGCAAAATTATGAGCTGAAATTTTGCTACCATATTTTTAGTAACTTATTACTATTTTATGGGAAAATATTAATAATAACAGTTAGATATTAGAATATTAGTACATATATTAATTACCATATTAAGTGATATGTGCATTTGAAGTGATAATAAATTCAGATTTAATCCATATATATATACATATAAATATATAATGGGACAAGACACCGAAAAAAACATTTATTTTTATTTATTTATTTCCGAAATTGCGTAAATGTAATATGCATGGTTGATGGAAGTTTTATTTGCTTTTGAAATTATATAAAGCTTTGAATTTTGTTAGAAATGATGCAGAACACAGGACATCGTGCGCAAATAAAATTTTAAGCTAATTAAGCGGCCCCAATGTACAGAATAGTAAATTCATAAAAAGTTTCAATGGAGACGGGATAATTATAATAAAGCCTACTTACCCCTCCCCCTCCCCATACACACACCTCTCGTTTTAGAGTTGTATGGGTTTCACATTTAATCGGGAACCCGGGTTTAACCTGCTCATTCACACCATCAAAAAGAAGAGACAACAGAGAAGACTTGTGACCAGGCTTGCTTCTCAACATGGATCTTTGAATGCTCCGCTGATACCCAGCGTTGTATTTGCGTAATCGCTCCTGTAGATCATTCATTTGCGTTCGCATAGCTCGGCTTATGGTGAAAGAGGCATTTTTTTAATAACAGATGAAACATTTTATTTAGAAATATCAATTTTTTTAAGAGAAAAATATGAAATATCCATAAGATTTAATTACATACGTATTCATCCATTTTGATGAAAACTTTGTAAATTTATGCGAGGCGAGAAATCTCGAGCGAGACAAGGCTCTGTCTCGTCTCGGGAGACGATGCGAGATGTCTCGCGTCCATCCCTAACCTTCTTAATTCATTTATCATAATATTTTGCACTGACAAACAGTTTAAGGTAATGAAAGAAATATGAAAGTTGAATAATTTCCATCAATACTGTTTACTTCATTTAGTGGAGGGGGAAAAAAAAGATAAGGTTTCAAATAAAATGTAGTAGCTAACCAAATTACATTTAAAATTTTGACTATTATTGATTTTCAAGAACTATATATTTTTGATTTTCAAGGACTTTTATTCACTAAGTGAACTTTGTAATGAAAACTTTGCATGTTTCCCCCCCAAACATATGAATCATGAAAGAGCAATTTATTTCTGGAAACTAATTTAAATCTAAAGCAGGGTTGTCTGTTTTAAGGTTTAAAACAGATCAAAAATTAAAAGACGACTTTTCATCACTTGTTAAGTTTTGTTATTTAATAAAACATACAACAATTAAGGAGCTTAAAGCTCTATATACATTGCACATAAGTAATCGTATTCTCCTAAACTTCCAATATAGTGAAATATCTTAACAATTGTCCTTACTGTCCTTTGAACTGAATGATTTTAGTATATAATTGTCGGACATTTTTCTCATTTTTATTATTCCTACTTAAGCGCTCACTAAAATAGTGATATCGCACATGTAAATATTGATCGATCACTGATTTTATCAGATGAAGAAGATAGTTACCCATGACTTCATTTTGAAGCATATGCTCGTTTAAAGAAGGAAACAAATCTGTCAACGAATTTAATGCAGCTGCCGAGGTATATTCTACACTGTAAATTAATACGTGTGTAAATAATACGTGTTTAAAAATAATTGATTATTTAAAAATAAACAGTGCGTGGTCGGGCGTGTTTATTCGCGGGCGGGGTCGTGGTCTTCAAAAACCGGGACCATGGGCGCCTCTATATGTTAAACCTCCTTGCTCTATCCAGAGTTTCGAATTTATTTTTACATAACGGAGTGGACGTTGTGAATCCACCGTAATAGTTAAAACAACTCCATTGCTGCTTCTTTAAACATTCGTCAAATGAACGTAAGAGTTAAGTATTTAGAACAAAATTGTGGTTTTCTCAACTACTTCGCCACGAAGCATTTTAATTTCAAATACATTTTTTGTTTGTTCGTTTCTAATGGGTATTTGTTTGTTAGCATGAATGCCTCACGGTGACAGGCAGCTTACGCCACCGAATGTGTCACTTGGAGCTACTTGCGCTCTTCCTGGAGTTTGCCGTCAGAATCTGGATTCTCATCAGAAGGCGTCGGGGGGGGGGGGCATCTGAATATATACATCCCTTCGAAATTGGTAACAACTGCCGACAGAACTTTCTGAACATTTAACGGTCACATACAACAAAATATACTCGATGGTCTTCCGTAATTTGTAGGGGATCAAACCCGCAACTTTCTGGATACTAGTCAGGCATCTGAATGAATTCCATTCCCCCCCCAAACAAAATGTTTAACATGAAAGGATTAAAAAAAAAAAAAAAACGCAAGCACCTCCTTAGGGATATACCCGATTTAGTGGACTTCGGTTATAAATAAATCAACACCAGGTATCATCGTTGCTGGTGATGAGTCTGAAAAAAATGATCGGCGATCAAATGAGCCGAAGCGCAAAGATAGGGCGTAAATTTCAAGGATTCAATATCATTAAAGGCATCCGAAAAATTTTGTAGATTTTTTTTTTTTACACAAGAATGAATGCAACCATACAGTAGCGGATCTAGGATTTTTGCTTTGGGAGAGGGTGAAGTCTACAAATACACTGGAACTCTCTGCTATACCGACTCTCTGCTACATCTTTGAAATAGTGGTAATTGTTTTGTAGTAACAAAATATTCCGTACCGTTCAATTACTAGGTTATACCGTCATAATTAATCTCTCCCCTTCATAATCAATAATGTCATTACAGAGTTCAACTATAAATGTATTACCTTCGGTAATTAATTTAATATCCTGCATTTTCCTTTTAACATCTTTTGAAGTAATTTGGAAAAAGACAACTTTTAATATTAAAAAAATTAGTTTTGTGACGATTCTGCAATTTTAAGAAATTTTCATTCTTATTTCTTCACTTTTAGAGGAACTTTAGGCGGGCATTGGACATAGGCTTTACCGCGGGTGCGCCTATGCAACCCATTACATACATTTGTACTAGGGGAAGGGGATTTTCTTTCCACGCTAGCCGTCAATAGAGAACGTTCACTTTGAAAGATCTCCAAGTTCAATGTAGGTTGCACAATATGTTTGCACAGCTTCCAAAAAAGTATTTTAAAGTTGCTGATGGCAATGGGAATAGAAATAGTGTTAGCACTAGAGCACATTATTCGTAAGAACAACGTTCAAGCTCTTCGTTCGTCTTTCTTTTTTTCTGTTTCTATCTTATTATTTTGTACCATTAGGGTACTGGAACAAGAGACAGCCACTGGTGGTAAAAGTCTCGATATTCGTGTTTTGTGTTTGTCCCATAAACGATCATTAGAGGTATATGCAGGCCTTGTTTGCCAAAGCGAAAACCTCAAGAACAAGATTTAAAAAACACACGTTCAAGTCAAGTAAGTGCATACTAATAGGTTAAAAAGTTTGAAAACTTATCTGGAAAAATTCTTGAAAATCGCAACACAGTTTGTTGCGTAGCGAGTGGTACGACAAAAATAAGCTTGCAGTCAACTTACAGGCTAGGCCGATTTAACTCTTACCAAAAGTAGTCTAGTTTAAGCCAAATTTAGTTATTGTAGTCTTATGATCGTGAATAGCTAATTAACTACAAAACAACATGCAGAACTCAAAAGAAATATGATAAGTTGTTATAATACGCTCCATGAATCACTTTTAATGAAGAACAAAACTTTTTATAAACATGACCGACTTAGGAAATTAGAATACTGCTTTATTGAGAGGGTGCACGCCATTATTACTAATACCTAGCTAATGGAAAGTGCTAGTTTAAACCAATTTCGTCAAATCGAAATTCTCCATTCCTTCAACATCTAAAAAGAAAAAGGAAGATATGAAAAAATAAAGCAGCTTCCGGATACAAACCGGCATATGAAGAACCGGTCCTGCATCACTGTTGGCAGAATATTTCTCTGAAATCGGTAACGTAACTTCCTCCTACGTACTCAAAGGCGGTGGCGCGCGATAGAGAAATTGAAAGTTTTTTTTTTTTTTTTTTTTTTTTTTTTTTTTTTAAGATTTTTATTTCTTTCCATTTCCTTTCCCTTCAACCTGCGATCGAAATGTCATTCACACTCCCATATATTTGCATTGTTCACCTTGATCCAAAAAACGATCGGTCTAGTTTTCCGAGAATGTACTCTTCGTGTGCGTGAATCGTGGTATATTTCGAAATATTTCGCTTCTGCGGCAATCTCGATTTTTGGTGTTAGCCGTGATCGAATTTTAATAAACAGATCATAGCGAGCGAGAATTAAAAGTGGCATCAACTGGTTGATCGTTTAATCTTTTTAATTAATATCGACACGTGTTTGAAGAAGACTTTTTAAAAATTTATTTATTACTACCTTCGATCAAACTGACATTGTTGATTCCTGACTTTAGTATGTCTACAGATATAACATTAAAGGAATGAGTTTGATATTTGTTTCTGATCACTTTAGAAAGTTTCTTAGAGACACCAAGCCACTACTCATTAGTGATAGTGTAGCAAGAATATGCTTGATTATATATTTCATGCTCAAATCATGGATGTTAATATTCATTGTTGATTAAATACAAGATAAAATGTTTTGATTGGTTGACATAAGTAGAACACCGATAACACAGAAGCAGTGTGGTTACGGTTTACTACGGAAGCCAGCTATCTTACCCCACTTTCGTTTAGGAATAACGTGAATGTGGGAGGAAAAATCCTTATTACTTTGAGTTTTTCCTATACTAATTCTTAACAAACCGCAAGTTGTCAGATTCGATACGCGTCTGACAATTTTGACTTTTAATTTACACCAGGTTTTGAATAAAATTCAGCCAGTCATATGGGATTTTTTATTTTTCAAAATTTGCTTATCTGTTACAGACTACAAACAACAACGGAAGGAAAAGAGTCTATTTGAATGCACACTAAAATTTAGTAGGCAAATCAGGTAATTAGTATAGTTACACTGAATTGCATAACAAAGAAGGCTGAAAAAGAAAACTTTTATAATTCATAAATTTTATGCTATTTATGAGTATAAATGACGTCATAAAATTTTATTATAGTGTCTGATCTTACCATTGAAGGCCTAAGTTTTTTCCAACGTTTCCTACTTTAGTTTCCTACAGGTTATCCACCAACTTTGATCTGCATTACAGACTCAATCTTATATTCTAAACCACATATGGGGGACCTCCGGCCAGGAGACATGTCAAAAACCCGTATAAAGCACATATAAAGCGTTCTAACTTCTATAAATCCCAATTATACGGCCCGCGACTTTTCAAAGGTTGCCCATACCTGTTCTAAATCTTATTTCAGTTTTTAATTTTCATTTATAATGCTTTTTGGACTAAATATTTTATTTAAGATGAAAATATCTGTGTCGTAATTATACAAGATAGAATCAGCATCCGAAAATTTACACGAAACGATATTTTTAAGTAAGGAGAAAAAAAATAAACCGAAGTTATGCATTAATATGAACGCGTGGATATACGGTAAACATTTAAACATTTTGCGGTTACATGAAAAAGGAAATTCATTCGTACGAAGGACTAAAATATGAGTAAAGAGAACGTAACGTAACGTGCGCCCATAGATAATAAAGGTGGTACAAGTCCATTTTTCACAAAAAGTAAATGAAAAGAAAAAAGTTATCTGTTTAATGAAAATAAGAAAACTTATTTCTAAATCTAATTGATTCTGCGTTTTGTATTGTGTATTTTGCTATGCGTTTTTGGCCAAAGAAAATGTCTTTTGCGCCTACTGCATTTGAAAAAAAAATGTAAAATGCAATTTGCTATAAGCTTTTTATCTGTATATACAGAGAGGGAGTTCTAAAAACAAAAATCCTTTAAAATGTTCATCATTTTTTAAATATAAATTCATTAAGTTAATGAAATTCAATACAATATTCAAACACATACCCTTAAATATCTTCGTATAATATAAAATGTAATACTTATACCCCTTTTAATGAAAACTTCTCAAATTACCATTTCAGCAAAACCAGTAATTAAAACCAAATAAAGCATTTTTTAAATCATGCTAAATTGAACTCACAGTTTACTTAAAAAAATTAAATAAAAATACATTACATGCTGATTTTTATTAAAATTTAAGATTTGTGCCAACATCTCTTTTCCAGATAGTGTCATATTTTTATAACTTATTTTTGAATAGTCTGAAAACCTTAGTAGACGTAGCTAGTTTATTCCCTAGATTCAGTTAAACGTATAGTTTATTTTGTTACTCGATCAACTAATTAACATTTCTGAAGTTTATATTTTTGTTTGAGTAAATTTTATAAATTTGACATATTTGTAGTCTTTTAATAAAACGCATCAAGAGAATTTTTTTAAAAATGCAAATTTCAATGTTACTCTATAAGCGAAAATATTCTTGAAAAATAAAAATTAAGATGTTCTTTGGAGGGGGGTGGGATACAATTTAGGAATGAACATTTTGCGTTTTGGCAATCCTACACAAGCAGCATCTGCTTACGAGGTGGGGGTGCCTTGGTCGGAGGACTTTTCAAGGGGTTCTAACGCGTATTCACGTTACATTCGGAGAAAAGAGACCGAAACATGAGACCATTAGATCAACAGCCGCGCGGTGTGCCTGAACGTGGGATCTTAACATTTCACCCACCTACCATGTTCAGTGTCTTATATCTACATAGCCACGGTGAGTCCTTAGGGATGAGCGTGGGTGAACAGTTTTCAAAAGGAACAATTTATGAGATTTAAAAAATTGGAAAATCGCTTCACAGAGTACGTATGTATGCATTGTACACTATATACAGTGTGAAACAAGTCGTAAAAATTCTTAATCATGTACTATTTTGTTAAATGGTTAATCTACATAAAATTCTTGCAACGAGATTCTGTGTTTAAGAATTTTTTTCCAATAGTTCATTAGTCATAGAAATTTAGCATTAGTAAAGTGCATAATACAGCTCGTAAAGACATTTCGAATTTCAGTCTTTTTAGAGTAATTTTCTGTAAAAAGTACTCAAGAACCATCTGAAGCTTTTTTTTTTCCCTCCCCAAAAACCAGACTTGCAGATTATGCCCGTACCTTGAGAAAAAAAAGTAAATAAAATAATAGAACAATAACGTTTCACTCCACACAGTTTTTGCCAAGATCTGCGACCTTTCCCAAAATGTATTCCCGGGACCTTGAGGGTTTCCGCAAGGGGCTTTCAACTTTATCCTTCTTCAATTAGACGTTTTTAACGACCACCGACGCTTTTTCCATCCAGGTAGCACGACAAAGAACGGATGTATTGCAACAGCAAGCATTCTTATTACTGTCTGTCGTAATTCTGAATGGATTTTCTTTTTTAACCATCAGACTCCGTTCCGATTGGAGTAAGGTTTCATTCAAGAGGCACAAAAGGTGTAGTCGGCAGGACAAAATCTCCATTTCGCTAAACAGAGCTTGAAGCAGGGGTGTTGCAGCACACCTTTCAATTGAACCTTAATATACAGAACCTCTGACTTGGTGAATGCATCATTGAGCAGCACATTTTTTCTTTCTCCATCGATTGGTTATTCATATTTTGGCTTTATTTACTTCTTTATTTGAAGTGAAGGAATTGTTGATAACATTATGATAAATACTGGCCTTGAAATTTTCTCAGTTAATACCACTGACATCCAATTTTGGCTTTATTTACTTCTTTATTTGAAGTGAAGGAATTGTTGATAACATTATGATAAATACTGACCTTGAAATTTTCTGAGCTAATACCAGTGACATCCAATAATTTTATGGTACGTTCTCCTAGAATAGCAGAGGTCACATTTTTAGGATTATAAAAGGAAATATTAAAGTACACAAATAATTATTTCAAATATTAAAGCGTTTCAGCATAATTTTAACAGGAAGGTACCATTTCTTGTAAGAAGGACCACTACCATCTCTGGTTACATAATAAGCATACTGTTCAAAACACATGAATATTTTTAAAGGGTTGGGTCATTCCATGTGCACATAACCAATGAGTGTTGCTCCATAGTAAGATTTTTTTAATTACCCCTATAATTTATGGTGGTGAAATCCTCTTATATCAATTTGTAAAATATTTTATCCATTACTGGCCGAGATATAGACATTAGAAAAAAAACAGTCATTTTTAGCAAATTCCGACAATCTTGTGTTTGACAGTACTGTGAAAAATTGCAATTAAATGAGAAATTATGATTCAAATTCAACAATTGGGTACCAATTTTAAACTATTTATATGAGGAATATAAATCCAGAGTTTATATATAATTAAATAAATGTTTTACTATATTTTTACACTAAAAGATAAAAATAATCTTTCAGAATATTGCCAGGGCTGTAAAAAATAGCTTAAAAATAAAATAACTTTGTTGCATCACTAATCAATGTGTCTTAAGCATAAAAAAATTAGAAGGTAATATTTCTTAACCGAGACAAAAATAAAATGTAAGCCGAGATATCGATGTATGAAATTCCTTGTTGGTCGAATACGCTACTAATCCCTTTTCTAAAAAATGTGATTATTCTCAAGTTTCATAATTTAAATATTAGAAAAAGCATTTACTGTACTAAAAGAAAGCAATTATTCTATAAATTGCGTCATCAACAGCTAGATCTAAATTATGCAACTTTCCACATGATTTCTTGTGTTGTATCTTCATTCTTTTCTGCTTCAAGGAAAAATAATGGTAATGAATTTAATATTAAAATTATATCAAATTACTATTTTTATTTCGAGAGATGTGAAAAAATACTTTCAGATTATAGCATGCTTTAATAAACTGTTAAGGAATTGGCAAATAGTTCTTTTAATTATGTAATGAACAATAATATGCATGTTTTATATAAGAAAAATAGGAATGGTAAATATTTCTTCAAATATATATTTTATATGTACTTTTATATACATAAGTACACTTCAGTGCACATTCTTCACTAGCATATTCCAGCGTAAGAAGTTTCATATCACGATAATATCGTGTGCACATTCTTCACTAGCATATTCCAGCGTAAGAAGTTTCATATCACGATAATATCGTGGGTTTAAAAAAAATTCTTTGCTATTAAGAAATATTACCTTCCGGATTTTTTATACTTAAAAAGGATAAGTTTCAGTTAGTGTTTCTACCGTATTTCAGGAAAAAAACTTGACGGGCCTTTTTTTTTTTTTTTTTTTTTTTTTCACACCTCATTAAATTTGGGTAAATTCTAAAAATTATTTTTCTAATTTTCCTTGGAAAGTATAGTAAAACGTGTATTTAATTTTATTTTAATACTGGATTTATATTCCTCATATTAATAGCTTCACACTAGTACCAGAATTGTTGAATTTCAACCGTATTTCTGAAGTTAATTGCAGTTTCTCACAGTAGTGCCAAATCCAAAATGGCCGAAATTTGGTAAAAATGACCTTTTTACAGATGTCCATATATCGGCCAAAAATGGACAAAATGTTTTACGAACTGATATATGATGGTTTCACCACCATGAGTTTTGGTGGCAATTTTTTTTTTTTTTTAATCTTACTATGGAGCAACAAATTTCTCCAATATTGGGTGATATGACATGGATTGACCCGATTGTAATACCTTATTTTGACAAGCAAAAGATCCCTACTAGCAATTTTGCTCGGGCCGTCATCGGCTGGCTGCGTGGCCGGTGGTAGCCCGAGCAAAATTGCTAGTAGGGATGTACCTCGAATTACAAGTAGTGTCATTATCAATAAAATGCACAATTTTATGGGCAGTTTTTTAAACTAGCATAAACCATAATTTTACCATTGCTTCGTCTCACCATTTATCGGTTGAATATTTGAACAATATCAATACAAATAAAAACAATACTCTCGCGGCAGTGGCGCACACAAGTGTGGGGTCTAAGGGGTCTGGACCCCTCCCAAAAGAGTTGTCTATTTTCCTTCGTTAAATCGTCATGCAATTTTTGACTTTTAAATATGGTAGAAGACAACACATTCTTATATTCTGCAATTAAGATAGATAAATAAAAGCACAAAGGGGGTTACGATAAAACTATTTAAAAATCCGCATTTTTTCAGCTGGCTGGTGTCACAGATTTATGCATCGGACCCCCTCCAAGAGAAAATCCTGTGTGCGCCACTGTCTCGCGGTTTTCTATTTATGTATTTTCAACATAATTAATAATTTGTAACCACTAAGGAAAAATAAAAGAGCGTAATCGTCATTTTAGGTTAAAATATTATTTATAAAAAGGAAATTATTCAATAGTACATATTAAATTTCAGCTTTAAGGTCAAAGTTTTCATTTTCTTCAGAACAAATTATCCAGTTTAAGGTTTTTTAATTCATTAACTAGAGTGAAAATTTGTGACGATTTATACGACGATTTATTATTATACGACGATACATTTAGGACAAATATGATGTTCAAAAGTTAATATGCCGCTGAATTTTCGAAACTTTGTATTTTAATATCCAAATAACCCTATAAGAAAGTTTACAAAACAAAATAATACAGAACATTAGAAATAAAACGATATTTGTACATCAGTAAGATCTGTGATATAGTTTGTATTGCGTTATGCAGTTAATGCAAAATGAAAACGACTGTTAGCCATTAGAACAGTATATGCAATACGATTTTTTGAGCTCTAATTTTCTTTAACACGCTCTAGATTTACTTAACTAAGAATGAAATAAGAGTGAAGAGTTCTCAAACATTTAGCCATAAACCCGCATGTCTCTGAACTAGAAAGTGTTTCATAATCATTGCATTAAAATTATTTCTCTTTTTGTTTTCCATGAAAAGAACAGTATGATTTATAGTGATACAACAACTTTTGCTTTTTGTTCGCGATTAAAAGACGATAAACTTGCTTAAACGCGAGCAGTCAGTCATGCTTTGTCAGTGAAGCGAAAAATTTACTTAATAGATGACCTACCCGTTATGTATTTCGCGTAACTGTAACAATTTTACGTGAGAATTCAATTTTAAATTTACATGGCAACGAGCTTAAAAACAAAACATTAAAGAACATATAAATATATATCTTCATTAAATTTTTGGTAATATAATCCAATAGAAGTGCATATAGGTTGTACACTATCAAGCCAAAAGTATCCGGACACCCCCCCCCCCGAAATATGTGGATATGCCAAATGACGTAATTTGTTGCGTAATCAAAAGCTATAAATGTGTTGATAATGGGTATAATTAGGTAGGTCGTATATATGCGTTTGTGAGACAATGGGCAAGTCAAAGCAGCGTAGTGACTTTGGTCGTCGCAGAATAGTGTAACACCACCTTCGTGGGTAATCAATTTGGAAAATTTCGAACAATCTACAGAAGCCAAGATGTTTGTGTGATTATGACAACGCTACGCTAGGGCGATCTGCCAAGGATGGGGGGGGTGCCTTCGTAGGAGGACTTTCAAGGGGTTCTAACGCGAATTCACGTTACATCTGGAGAAAACTTACCTAAACTCCAGACCGTTAGATCGACAGCCGCGCGATGGGACCCGAACCCGGGACCGTCACACTTTCGGCCGTCCACCATTTTCAGTGACATAACCAATGTGCTATGGTGAGGCCTACCGAAGCCAAGATCCACTATGAATGATTTAATTGTTAAAAATAATATATATCTTCATTAATATAATTAATAGTGGAAACGTCGGCGCAGTTAAACTGCAAAATAACAAAGGGCAAGGCGTAAAAAATTAGTGAACACCAGCCATAGAACTCAGTAAAGGATGGTGAAACAAAGTCGCGCAAGTCTTTGTTGGTTGAAATCACTCAGGAGTTCCAAAGTTCACCAGGAGCCTTACTATGTTACTGAAGTGTATCAGTGACGGACAATTCTCACTCACGGCTGGTCAAATTCTTCGCATAAATAACCGCGACCCTCAATTTTGCTCTACCACGATTAGTGTGTAAAGAAGTGAGAATTTTTATACTTGTTACGAGACAGTGTCGGAACTGGGACCGATCAACCAATTAAAACACTTTTGCCTCATCCCCTTTTTGTGCTATTTCTCATTCGAGGACATTGATGATTTTTTAAAGCGCTGGGGACATCGATGAAGGAAGAGGTGTGTTTTGACAGTCTGGGAGAGTCTGTCTTGCCAAGGAAAGGGGGGGCTTTTATTGAAGTCCTTAACACTTCCATAATACACAAAATAATAAACCCGTGCCTCTTGTAATCTTCGATATCGGAAACAGATTTTCGCCTGCATTTACCCTGTCAGGAAAAAACAGTGGTATTTCCATAGTGATTTCGACATCGGAATGATTCAGACAGTTTCATGGTAGCACACAAAAAAGCTCTTTCGGAATGTGACGTCATTGCAGAAAAATTTATTTATCCGCTGTGGAACTCTCGTGGGTATGGCCCCTAGGTGTTGGTGCTAGCAGCAGGAATGTTCATCAACGGTTTAAAAACCCCGGATTCCCTGATTGTGCAGCCGCTCACAAGCCCAACATCATTCCCCAGAATACGAAGCGTCGATTGCAGTAGTGTAAAGCTGGATGTCATTGGACTGTAGACATGTGGGTAAATGTTCTTGGGAGAGATGAATCTCGTTTTACAATTTGGGAGTTCGATGGACGCATTTGGGATTGGGGAATGCCCGGCGAGCTCTTCTTATGGGACTGTATTGTACCGACTGTAAAGATTGTTTGGTAGCAGCACAATGGTATGGAGGTGTTTTTCATGATTTGGCCAGGGTCCCTCAGTTCTGTCTTTGGAAACACGAAGTCTGCGACAAGTATGTGAAAATTCTGGACAATCCTATTTTTCCAACTCTATGGCAATATTTCTGGGAAGACCCAATTTCCTTTCAACCGTTCCATTCGCAAATCGAGACGGGTGTTCAGGAACTGGATTGGCCTTCTCAGAGTCTATTTATATCCCATAGAAACTCTCAGAGGGAAAATTAGAACAGAGATTATGTAGCCATGCAAATCGACTATCCCCATTACCTTCACCGACTTTAGTTGTGATGGACGCTTGGAAAAACAATCCTATGGCCATTCCCCAGACATGTGCAAGCTGTCATCAATCCAAAAAGGGGACCAACACCATAAATAATACATGACTGACTCTCCAAGCCCGAACCACTGGGTGCCCGGATACTTTTAACCAGAAGATGTATGCAAAGCTTATTTCACAAAGATGAACAGTTTGCGTGAGAAAACTACAAAAAAATTAGTCTTTTCAGAAGCTTTTAGCATTTTTACAGACGCTAATCGTAGTTAACCTAACAAACACCGAGAAAATATCCGTAAACACACAATACTGGCTATATTTATCCGCCTTCTGCAAATTTTGCTATGCGATTTCGAGTTTGACTTTTTCCGAGTTTTCAAGTCATGAAGGTTAATCGATTGTAGATGTCTGTATATAATACAGGTACAAGAAATTCTCTGTATTTGAATCAGTGACGTAATTAGTTTCTTTTTCTTAAGCGGTCTATTCAAAAGTCATGCAATTTCCGTTGTTTTTAATCAAAAGAACAGGTTTAACATAACATCCTTGTTTAAAAGTATAGTTATTGTAAACCTTAATATTCGGATTATTAAATCATTTATTACATTATAAGCAACACATCTTATTTTGCATCAACGGAATCCTTTTTTAAGGTATTCTGAATGAATATCCAGCAAAAAAATTGCCATTCATTTCTAATTCCTGTACTAACTTGCGAGAACATTGAAAAGTAAATACTTCCAATATTACTGCCAGAAATATTGTTGATTCCATCAACGTTTATTTTCAATGTCAATATGCTCGATGAGGCGTGCAGATTCTAAATAGATATATTCGCTATTGAAAATTTTTCAGTTACGCTCTTAATTTTTAAAATAAAAAGTAGTGGGTATCTTTTTTCTTACCTTTAGCGAAAAAGCAACCAAACTTTATGAATAATTTTTAAAAGCCTAAACACTTTTTTCCATCAAAATTTTTTCCCATCAAAATGATTTAAAAAAAAGGTGTTTTTATGATGATGAATGCTTTTTTGATGATAAATCCATCAAAATGTTTTCAGTAACATGACTCAAAAAAGTGCCTTTTTTAATTATTAATGATCTGTGTGAAGCGATTAAAAAAGTATGAGCACACGTATACAAGTCAAGAGCAGTGAACTCTGTAAATAAAGTAATATCTGTACATGAAATATTAAATGATTGTACTTTTCAATAAAGCTTTATTCGAGTTTCATGCAGTATACGAAAGAAAATCATCATGTTGTTCTATCATGTGATAAATACGTGTTGTGCAACCTTCGACAAGTTATTAGAATGTGATTCTCGTGTAAACACCGTTATGGTCTACTGCAACTAGAAGCAGAAAAAAAAATAACATGTTGGCCGAAAGAAAATTAGGTTAGTCTTCCCCCATAATGATGGGAATATGAAATATATTATGGTCAGTAAGAGTGGAAAACAGCAGGCCGTACTCAGAACTCGAAAATAAGTATAAGTAGTTATGCTGTGTAGAAAAATCGTGCGAAATAACGTGCAATAGAGAATATACATAAATACTAGATTCATAGTGACCATGTATAAAATCTTGACATTGAAGTTGGGGGTATATTGCGTAATATTTATGTTTACTATTTTATTCAGAGTTTGTTGAATGATTAAGAATGATGTCTGGCGACAGTATGATAAAAACGTTAAAAAACAAGAAAATTGTGTATTTTAGTGATAGCACTAATATTATCCTTATAAAATGCTGAAAATAATTTTGTTAGATTCAGATGCACGCCTAAGACTCACAAGTTAAAATAAGAACTACAGATATATTGGCCCGTTCAATATTATAGTGAATCTAGTCTAACACTGGTTGTAATAATATAGTAACGATATAGAATGCATCAGTATTAGAGAAATTTGCAGTTTCCTTCTCCTCTGTACCAAAAATAGAGTTTTTATATTAGGCCAATCGGAAAGTTCCGTAGGCTTGTGAGGAAGGCGGAAATAACATTATTTAATCATATTTATTATGCAGTATAGTTTCTGCTGTTATATTTGACTTTGTTGCAATTTTCTGAGCATTATTTTTGAAAAATGCCTTGTAGTTAAAGAGATGAAGTCAATGATTTGCCAACATCTGAATGTTCTGCTCCAGTTTTGAAAACAAAAACCGCTGATAATGGGAAGGTGCTAGGTCTGTGAAATATGATGGATTCGATAGAATTTACCAGTTTAGCTTTGAACAAGTAGCCAAAGCAGCATGTGGTTTGACACATTATCACATGATGTGCTTTACACTGAAAAAACTGCTGGCATCTTTTTTTTTTTTTTTTTTTTTTTTGGAGTACTTTTTAAAAATCAATTTGGAGAAATACTGCAAGCAAATGCGAGGTCTAATCGAAGCACGAGAAAAACAGAGGCAATATTCAACGAAAGTAAATCATATTGCACCATAGCAAAACACATGCTGCTTTGGCAAGTTGTCTGAAAATCGCACATAGGAAATTTACGCAGAATACCTGGGAATACCCACTCTCCTCTCATTACATTTGTTTCTTATGTTTCAAAATTGTTTGAAGAAAAAATTCAAACTAAATCAGATGACTAAGCATTGACTTCTTCACCTCTAAAGACGAGGTATTTTTCAAAAATAATATCTGCATATTGAACTCTAAAGAGCTCTGAGTAAAGACTGAAACTATAGTTTATAATAAATATTATTAGAGGCACGAAAGTGCTTGTTTTTGTTTTGTTTATTTACTTTTAAAGTTCCAGTACAAACAAAGCTTTTGATAAACCTAATAGTTATACTTTCTTTCCTTTTTTTTAAAAATATATTACATTTTCCAAGAACTCAGTTGGACTAAAAACCTTTTTCGTATTTACTACTACACTGATTTACGTTTCAAACCTTTATTTTCGAGTCATAAGCACATCAGCTTCCTTTCTCATAAAATAAATATAAAAAAATAAAACACTCTGAAAAATACACATTTCTAATGTATGCGGATAAAATAAGTGACTTGACTCCAGTCGACTGAATTCCTAGCACAGACAGCTGCACACAAGAATAAACTTTTTTTTAGGTGCAGGGGTTTGGTGGGGGAGAGGCTCGCAATAGGCTACATTTAGATCATTACTTATGGAAAACAAAATCATTTACTAAGTTGCACACCTGGATATACGTAGCTCAAAAATAATGAAGGTTAAAAAACCGCAATATTTAATCAAATTATAAAAATTGAGAGCTGCCTATGTAGTAAAAAATAAGCATTTAAAATGAACATGGAATAATTAGCTTATAAACATAATTTAAACAAATTAATCTCTTTTTTTAATGCTGTTCTGGGTATAAGGAGGAAAAAAAATCCATTGAAAGCATAAAATAAATTAAAGATAAGATAACTAGTAAACTGCAAGACCTTCGCGTTTTTGAAACGCCTTCAGTGCCAGGATTTTGGTTAGCCAAAGGCTATCTTGCAAAATCCCATGTTAAACCTTACCCTATCATTAGTTTACTCACAAAAAGCTCCCATGCTTATTACTGCGGCATAAAGACAATAAATCTGCCATTAAATTCGGCACACCTACGTATGTTACTAACTCTTTCGGCACCAGTACCAATTCTATGAAAGCGACAACGAAGCTTGTAATAAAGCAGAAGGAAAGAATTCCCTCGTTAATAAAAAATACATTAAGTGAATAAAATTTTCGCAATAAAAGAAATAGTCTAACACAATTGAGCATCTGCGTAACGAAAATTGTAGTACTTCTTGATTTAAAGAAAGTGGGGTTGTATATTCATATAAAATATAAATATTCAATATTCATTATTTTACACAGAAGAGATGGGCATGCCATGCGTAAACCATTAAATTAAAATTTGGGAAAGACTAATTGCTCAATGTACCAAAGCGGTATAATGCATTTTTTTGTAAGGGGGGGGGGTGCATTTAAGGTTTGTATCGGGTTATTTATTTTTAGCTATATAAGAAAAATGACTTCGTTTTAGAAATAGAATCTTTACATTTCAATTGCATATAATTATTTAAAAAATCCTTATTAATTATTCGACAGAAAAGTATACTAGATACAATTTTCGTCATACGTGCCACACGGGCATATTCCCATATATGGCTAAAATCGGAGTGAACATGGGGGGGGGGGGGATCTGAGAAGTATAACAAAAACCAATGAGCCACGGCAATGAGTCATTTTGTCAAGGTATTAACCTCAGAGCCATTTAGGTTACGAATAGCAATTGATACATTTAAATGGAAAGTATGAAAAAATTAAATTACAGATTTAAAATTTTTAAAAAAATTAAAGCAGTATGTAGTAAAACAAAATCGTTCATACTTAATGCACTACTCAAAGTCTTTTGAATATGAATGCATCGAGTTTTTATCTGCAGCACATTAATCTATTGCAGAAAAGAAAAATTTCATTTTAATTTTGACATTATGCATTATGTATGAAACAAAATTTTTTAGATAAATAAAAAATAATTGAAACTTGTTTTTTTTTAACCGTTAAAATGAGATTCCGTTCTACCGAAGAAGAAAAAACATTTCGAAGGAAATCTCGAAAATCTTACGCGTTTTGGTGAATTATGCTAAATAAGATAATTTTCTAACTAATAATAATTAGAAGTTCCAGAGAAAAAAATTTCTTGGCACTTGCTTAAAATGGAAATTATTTTTTTTTTCGTTTTAAGAAAGACCCAACTATGATAAGTTCATAAATTTTTCACTTATTTCACATATGCTTACTTAAATAAATTTAAAATATTTCTAACCATTTTGATTTTATTTAATATTTCCGAAATTCCTTTTCTTGGATCCAGTTTACAGAAAACGCAGAAATGACCAATGTCCTTGATTGGGGACAAAGTCGTAGAATTTTTATTCTTTGTTTCATTAATAACATACATTAAAGCATAATTCCACACACATTTGTTGACATTGAAATAACATAAATTCCGGACGATTATGAATGGTTCAAACGATATTGTTCAAACAGGTTAGGTAATGGGTTACTACTGCAAAGTACACATGAGGAAAAAAAGCTCATGCTAATCATGAATGAAATTAATCCAAAGAAAAGCGACATTTCAGGGACATTCATGAAGTTTATTATAAAGACTAAATCAAAATACTCGAAAATATTAAAAAATGACAGAATAATTATGCTTGCCAAAGAAAATTATTAATCATTTATTTGAATTCATTTATGAATGCACAGTATGTTTTTGAATGTGCAATACATGTTCTAAATTCCAGTTGTTTCACAAAAAAAGTGCAGTTTATAGTTAATGTTTTTTACCTCGCTGCACAATTTTTTTTTTTTCGCTATTAGATTTAACTCACATTTTTCTCTTACATATTTATTTTCGATTTAACTTTGAAATTCCCAAGACTTTTTTTCCCTTATACGATTTCTTAAGTCTAGTGTATCTCCACTGCTCCACCAAGATAAAAATTGGATAAGTTAGCGACAGGAGATTGTGTCTATTCAAAAACATTATTGGATGTTTGGGATGACAATGAGGAGAGAAGTAGACTAACATATTGGGTCTCTTAAATCTTGATTCTGAATATATAAGTAGTTATTTGCAAAACAATTGGTCAGAATAGAAGTAAAAGTATTTCCGACAGTTTGAGAACGACATTGATTCCAATAAAATGTGAGAATGAATTTTTGATATCACTGACTTTTGATATACAATTCAAAATTGATAGTAATTTGTATGAAAAAAATTGCATAATCCAAAAAATTAGTTACCTTTATCTTTGGGCTTTTATAATATTTGCGGGGGCAAAGAATGTCGAAATAATCTGTGGTGTTAAAAAGTTTAAACTTTAAAATTTAGACTGATGAAACATTTTTTCAATGCTTTTCTTTGAAAATCAACAAATTTTATATTGACATCTTTACAATGTAGATGAATTAGAACAGAAAATGACACTTGCGTTCGCTAGGGATTACCTTTACATTTTTATATCATAAAATTAACTATAAGTATAAATATGTTATTAATTGCGAATTTTAGATTATTCTCCTAGCATGTATTGTAAAATTTTAAAAGTACTTTAGTACAAAAGTATTATTAATGAATCGTTTAAATTATTTAATACAAAACTATGACTAATCTTACGAAGAGTTAATCTAGTAAATATATTCCATGAATTTTTGTAATCAGGATTTGGAAAAAAACCCATTGCTAACAAGACCGTACAAATGCTTTCATATTCCAGGGTATTTCGTTTTTCAAAAATATATAGGACATCGACAAAATTATAGGGTGACCTAAATAACACGAATTTGCTAAAACATCCACAAAACTTTTTTCTTTTATTATTAATTGCAACCTTATCGATTATATGATGAGGCATTCATTAGAGCCCCCACCCTACATCATAATTTTGGCATCTTTCAAAATAAGGGACTGATCTAATATTCTGGCCCGTATATAGCTGAATGTTGTGATCCCAGTTGCTAGGATACCCACTCGGGGGGTATTCTCCAACTTCCGTGTTTCGATCCTCTTTCGACCCCCTCCTATTTCAGTGGAGTATTTGTTTTGAGTTTTCATGAGCTGCTTGAAATATTATTTGTTGTCTTGCATCATCAGATATTCATCTCTTAAATTATTTTCATCTGCCACTTTAACATAAAAGTTACCGCAATAAATGACATGTTTTTCCCGCTGTAAGGAGAGGTAAAAGGCGAAAGATAAATACACGATCTCATATTTTTCTTTGTTAGTTCAGCGCTTCTTGATGGAGAGTGACAGAAAAATCGATGGACTTTGAAAAAGAATGCGGGCTTTTAGGTATAATTGAGTTTCTCCCTAAATGCCGTTAACCTCATGAGAAGTCAAGACCATGTCTGACCTCACTGAAAAACAGTGTTGATTAAAGCAGGTAAACCTATTCTGCTAAAAAATTCCCTTTTAGTTCAAAAAAGCCCAAGGGATTTTGGATTTTTCAAGTACGAACAAGAAAGAAGACAAATTTTCTATCTTTAAAGTAGCCATTTTTTTCTTTACAAATTTATCGTCTGCTGGATTATTCATGTAATTTGGTTTTAATTAAAAATAATAGAAATGGTCACATTTGTGTAGCTTGTATACCAGAAGAGGAAGGCTCGCGTCATCAAAAGTGCTAATTAGATCAATTACCTGCGTCCTTCTCAGACATCCCCTTTATAGAGTAGATCAGGGGTTCCCAAACTTTTTTCACCTCGGCACCCTTGTCTGGCTAAAAACTTTTCGGGGCACCCTTCGCAGGTTAAACTTTTGCGGACGGTAAAACATTATGAGTATAAGGGTTAGAGTGAAACAGTTTGGATGCATTTTTCATTATTTTTTCTGTTTATAGGGCTAAGAGCGAAGAAAGTTCTCTCTTGGGAATGGGATATAGAATATCGCCCCTTCTCCTGTCCTAAGGGTGTTCCTGTAAAAGTGAGGCGACTGGACACTGAACTCTCTCGAACTTGACTGAAATATTTTTGCTTTCGCCCACTTGGTCATCGGCTTGGCAAACTTTTTTGTTGGATATCGGTTCAGAGGAAATTTTTTGATTATACTCCCTCAAAACTTTGAATTTTCTCTGGCCAAGGCCGTAGCCAAGGGAGGTTTTAGGGGTTGAAACTCACCTCTAAACTTTCAGGAACATGTATTACTATTTGTAAAAGGGTATTAAAAATTTGGCACATTGAGAAATAAAACTTGAAGACCCTTCCCAAAATGTTTTCCTGGCTACGGTATTGCCCCTTGCATACGATTACGACACCCCAGGGTGCCGCGGCACACAGTTTGGGAACCTCTGGCTTAGATCCGTGTCAGAACATGTAGTAGATTATTGATGGGCATTGATATCCTTTAGAAACTGCTAACGAATCTCAAGTAGACTTTTAGAATTACGGTTTAGCTTGTTCCATACGAGAAAAGGATAGTCTCCGGTGGTAGATAGAGAATCTCTCACAACACCCAGTTACTACTCGTACATCATCTTAACCACTAAACTACCACACAGGACACAAGTTGTGGTGTTAAAAAAAAATAATTATCTGGGGTTGGATGCCTCGGTCTAACCAGTTCGATATCGCGCTGCGATCACAAAGAGATGACACAACCTTCTCTATTCTGACACATATTTTTTTTAGACTTCGTAGAGTCGTAGTACTTCAAGAAAACAAAAGAGTGCAATCAGTAAGTCTAGCAATAAATTTTACTTGCAAGACGTACTGCTGGAAGATAAATTTTATTTTAAGACTTTAGAATTCTGAATGGTTTGTTAAATATTCTTTCGTGAGTAATGTATTTAAAGCAAGCGTTTCAATGCCAAGACTATAATAGTGAAATCTTCCACCTGGAAAATTAATATCAAAAAGACTGCATCTTTGTCTCTTTCTCTCTCTCTCTTGTGTTAGATTTCAACGACTTTCACGCTTAAGTTATTGCAGATAAATGACGCAATTACTAAATTAGAAGCGCTGCTTCAAGCCTTTAAGATATTGTTTAGTCTTGTTAAACGCATGAAATATTATCTCTGTCACTATGATACGAGTACTCACGAGGGACGTAAAAGGGGGGATGGAGGTAGCATTCTCAAGGATAACTATTCTATTCGATATACAGTAGAATGCCAAACACCGAATAACCACTGATGAGCAATTAAAGTTTTCACATATTTTTCTTTTTTTCTTAATTTTAAAATCAAACACAGACAAAATGAGCTTAGCATCTGATAACATTCAATTTTTAACATTTGCCAATGAAGGTGAAAAGTGTTTATGATTTCGACTCGCCTGTCTGTCCGTAAATAGACATTGATCTTAACTCATAGATGCTATTGATATGTACCACACCATACACCCTTTTGAAAATTTATGCATATAGTTATTGTCAGGGGCGTAGCCCAGGGGGGGGTTAGGGGGGTTATAACCCCCCCCATGAGGAATTTTTTGCCATGCAAAATGTATATTCTTCACTACATTGTCACACCCACGTATACATATACATGAGTTGTAGTAGTCGTAACCCCCCCCCAATAAAAATTTCTGATTACGCCCCTGGTTATTGTACAGAAGCGCATAAAAGATTGGTTGGATATGGTTTAATGGCACAAGGTCCACATCAAGACCTAAAGCGCCAAGCACTAGATGATATTTCAACAAAGACAAGCAGAAATAGTTTAGTAATAAAGGTCAGCGAGAAAAACCATTTTGTGTATTAGTCCTGTACAATGTAAAAAGTCAAACAGAAATGGGGGGTGGGGGTTCCCACACCAAATCAGCGAGGTTAGGCCAACAAATTATTATATTGCGGTTGAAACACTGGGATGGATGTCAGGATGAGGCACTGAAAGTGGAGACTTGGCAATGCTCACAAGAGGGACATCCTCGCCCCTTGACAAATGCTGTTGCGCAGAAAAGAATTCCAATACAATACACTCACTCTATTACCAGCGATTGTTTAAGGTGATATTTTAGAGATGTATAAATCTGTTTCAGACAGTAATACTAAGTTAATAAAATAATGTTCTCCCTCAGAATGGTGCCAGAGGTTCCCAAACTGTGTGCGGCAGCACCCTAGGGTGCCACGAGCGTATGCCAGGGGTGCCGTGGAAATAATTAAGAAAAGTATTTTGGAGTATAATCAAATAATTTCCTCTGAACCGGTATCCCACAAAAAAGTTAGCCAAGCCGATGACCAAGCGGGCTCAAACAAAAATATTCCAGTCAAGTTCAAGAGAGTTGTATCCAGTAGCCTCTCTTTTACAGGAACTCCCTGAAAGGGGTAGGGGTTATCAAAATTTTATATTCTTTTTCCCCAAGAGAGTACTTCCTTCCTAGTCCGTCGTATAAATAAACAATTAAAAAAAAAGTAATGTAAAATGCACCCAAACTGTTTCATTCTAACCTTTATATTCATATTGCTTTAAAGGTAATCGAGCCCCGAAAGTTTTTGGCCTAAAAGGGTGCCGCAAAATGTGTTTGACCTGACAAGGGTGCCTTTGCGAAAAACGTTTGGGAACCCCTGGTGTATGCAGTATCCAGTTCTTTTACAGGAACACACATAAGAATTTCATTACATTAATAGTCTACTGGCAATATCTGTATTAAGTTCATTTTAGACACGTTCAAAGAAAAACAAAATTCATGATAAGGAGATTCATAAAGCATGTTCTCGCTATCGAAAAATGAGGCTACAGTTCTTTTACACACGGGATCACAGGATCACACACGATTACTCTCACAAACTACGCTCCAAGCAGCAGCGCCGCAACTAGAGTTTAGGCCAACCGCAGCAAAGCTAGAGAAGTGTCCCGTTTACCCTCCCCTATCGGCCCTGGCTCTGAGAACAGCAATTTCAAAAATTCATTTTATTTGGCCTCTTCGATCCTTAAATCCAGTGTTTGGCATTACTTAAACTTACGTGATCCGACCATTAAGTTCTAAGTTTTTCCTACGTGATTTCCTAATACGGTCCACGTAGATTAATGTTTTTGTTTTAATTATTAGTACTCAGAGTTTATTTTCCATTTTATGAGCATTTTTTTTCCTCTCTTTCTCTGTACCATTTGGAAAAACACGAGCAAACGAGAAGATTTGCAAATTAAATTAATTAAACCAACAGCGTACATCAGGGACGTTGCGAGAGAAAAATTTCGGGGTGTCCAAAATGTGAAAACAGACAGAATTAATCACAAAAATGCTTGATTCATTGATATCCAATTAACATAAATCCAAAATTTCGGAGGTTTCTCAGGCTTCCACGGAGCCCCCTCCCCTTCCCTTTGGCTACGTCCCTGCCACTGCCATACATACCTGTTTATCTTAACTCACCTAAAAAAAATGGCCGAAAATCGAGGAAGGCAGAGTAGATCCGACACGTCCGTTAAGTGTTAACATTGTTTTACTCGAATTCAGTTTAATCTAATTATTTAATTGAGGCAGAAATGAATCTGGAAGAACGCAGAGAAAGTGAAAGTGTTTTTAGTATGCTACTTCCTCCTTCAAAAGGTTGCACTTCGAAACCGAAAGAACTGAGTACCGCGTTAATCACCCAGCTGCTTAAAAAACACTGCGCAATATGACTTCGTACTCATGAAACGGGGAAAACCTTTTTTTTGTCCCAAGGTTAAGAAGTAGGAGGGCTAAAAACATTCATTCTCGTTCAGATACTATCCCTTCCTCACACATTTTACAAACCGGATATCACTTTAAGCGGCAAAGTTAATTCACAATAAGAAACACGTTGGCTTGATTAGATCATTAAAAAGTTTCCTGCATTCACTTCGACGATTGATAGTTTGTAAGCGGAAACATTATCTTTACTTACTAAGTTTCACAGACAGCAAAAAGAGCTTTCTTGCGACGATTTTAATGGTTATTTTAACTTAAGAAGTCAAAAGCTTGGCCCTAATAAGAACAGCAGCTAACAAATGCTGCCACAATACCCAAGTCTGTCAATACAGAAAACCTCTCCTTATAACATAAATTTTTGAGATGCAAAAGTTTGTATCCCATTTTGTCTTACGAAATTGTTGTTTATCCAGAAACAGTCCGGGTTGGAGAAGAATGTTTGTAATCCAACATGTTTTTTTAGAAAATCTTCCAGCTTTCGGAACTTCCATTGAGAATTCATTTTTTATTTATTTCGGGGCAGCGGGGTGGGGTGGGGGGTGGGGGCTCTGCGTGTGGTTCATTCACAAAACTATGTTACAAAATCATATCCCCCCCCTTTTTTTAAATAGATATTCATATTTTTTTGCTTTTGCTATTGATACATTAATAGACATTAACGTACGTTCAGAGAACATGGTATCATAATAAACTAACATAGGTAAAATGATATTTTTTTTAAATTACGGTAAAATGTTCCATTTGTTAACAGAGTGGACATTTACTTATTAGTTAATTCATTGAAAAGCTGTATTGATTTAAATGTTATAAGATATTCAAGGCATTATTGTGCAATCGGTTCATTTATGCATGCACTATTCTAGAAGACATGCAGACAGACACACATACACACACACAAAAAAAAAGATTTGTATGAAAATGTAACAACAGTGAAAGATAAAATAGTTCCAGTTAAAAAACAAACACAAGTACATTATAAACTATGAATCCTCAGAGATGGTGAATTGTCTTAGCTTCTCATATTATAAGAGTACATTCGCAGTAATTCCGTGGACCAAAAAGCTGATAAATAGTTTTCCCACAGAATTGAAGATTTGCTTAAATTTATAATCACGTTTGTTGAGAGATAGAAGGGGGGGGGAATGCACAAAGACAAATTTTCTTGAATGCTTTACAGACAAGTCATCCTCGTGTATTGTTTTCGTCATCGGTACATACCTTATGCAAATGCAATCTGTATTTATATATATTTCCAAGTATGAATCTTAATAGGATTCCAGTGGTTTTATACTTTTATGGATTCATATCTCTAAAAGGGTAATCCTTGTGTCATAGGAAACGAGATTTCCAGATTAGTTGCTACGACTGAAATAAAACAATACGAGTAAAATAATGTCATAAAAGATATTTTTATAATGCTGTTGCTTTTTAAAGCTTTATTTTATTTCTCCATCAAGATATTTTGTTTCAATTCAAAAACATTTTGTTCCTCTAGTTTCAAATCAGTATTTGCATGATACTGGTATTTTTTTTTAACATAAACATTCATAAATATTTTTTCCCGTTGTTCCAAGCACTTTCAATAATGACTGCACATAGATGCAATTTGTTAGAATGCTTCTGTTAAGAAAATATACAATATTAAAACAATATTTTCAGTGGGATAACTACAACATCAACATAAATTAACAATGAATTTCGAGGCAATCTTTACGTATTTGCGATAATTGTAATACAGGGAAGATAGAAAAACGGGCAAATTTTAAATAAGCACTTTTAAATTTTCTAAAAAGTATTTTACAAATCGAATTCCATGCTTTCTGCTGTAAGACAAATGGGTTAAGCGATCGAAATTTGCTCTGTTCAGTACGACCGCATTGTTATGCAACACGCACAGTGCTAACTCTTTATGCACTGACTTCATAGCACATCCTCCTGTTATTTCGATTTCTTTTATTCATGTAGCGTAGCAACTAGGGTGTTCATAAAAAAAATTAATATTCTCAGTGCATATAATTCCTCGTGTTATTTCGTTATTGATAGGCAAATAAAAATTCTCATTCGTGTATTCGTCCTTGGATCGAATACGATATTAATTTATATGAGCGATTTTCGCTGAATCAAGATATTGGTATCCACGTTCTACTGAACTGTTGGCCTGAGGTGCGAAATTAACTATACAGCAAGATAGCTCCATTCTCGATTGGTTAAGAATAAAAAAGAAATATCTCTGGTTTGGTTCGAGTTAGCACGAAAACGAATGTTGCAAGTGGAGTGGCATTAAACAAATGCGAATAAAAATTCGAGGTGTGCCGAATATCCCTATCTGTGGATATTCGACAAAAAAACAATCCGGATCTGCCTGCGCGGAAAAAAAATTGTCCGTAACTGAATCTTTTCAACGGATCTTGACGTCTACTTTTCAGGATAAGTGAAAGAAATTTTAAAAATATATAAATTATTTTTGTAATTAAACTTAAATTTATTATACAAAATTTAATAATTTTGTTTAGTATATTTAAGTGAATCTTTATGTTTAGCACAAAAGTCTCTCGCTTAAGGTCTGGGGTTCTTGCTTATCTGGCAGCTATCGATCTAACGGCCTGGAGTTTAGGGAGACTTTCTCCAGGTATAACGTGAATATGCCCTACAACCCTTTGAAAAGTCCTCCGCCAAAGACATCCACCCCTCTAGACGGATAATCCTCGTGCAGGTATATCTTAATATACAATACAAATTAATATTAGTAATTTAAAGCTATTAGCGTCTATTTACTACTGGCAGAAATTGGTAAACTTTAACTATTTCTACGTGGTTGGCTTGACCACCTGCCCGCTCCTAGAGGGAGTTAGTTAAAAGTCTTTATAGAAAGGACTTAGCCCACACCTAGCTATTCCAATGGTATTTATACACAAGTATGAATGATATTTAATCTTGCAGTACAAGAAAAGCATCAAGTTCCGATATATAGGTACAATTTCTTATCCGACACAGGTTTATCATTTATTACAGTGTCTAGTACAGCTTTTGAAGAGACTTTCTAAAAATTTTCAAGTGCCTGACAGTCTTTATATACCAAAATCTCTTTCCTTTTTTTTTCGAATTGCTGTTTTAATAAGATATAACCCGTACAAGCTTTCAAATATCTGTAATGAATACTGGCAAAAGATGATTTATCAGGAATAGAAATCGAAAAGAGACTATGGGAAAATAATAATGGGCATACTTAACTCAGTACTATGGAGCAAAAATCCTATTGAAAAAACGAAAGGAACCCTATCCATCACCCCGATCGGAAATATTTTGCAGCATGGAGCAGTAACTAAGACAATCAAGTCTGCAAGTGAAGAATTGTTATCTACAGAAATGGACCTCTTTTTGGCGATCGGCTAGAACTTCAAGACTAGAAGAAGAGACCATTGTTGATGTAAGAGCAAAAGATTTGAGTTAAGACGAACATTATGACCATGTCCAGCGAATGAGGATGAAATACCGCGGCTTCACACTTGTACTAGAGATGAGTTCGGGCTCATTTTTTGAAGCCCGAGCCCGAAGACTTTTAATCCGAGCCCGCCCGAGCAATATTATTTAAGTTCGAGCCCGAGCCCGAAATTTCAGCTAAAGATAAATAAAATTCCATAAAATTCAAAGAAGGAATTCTTTGATAGAATACAATGAATTTCGCCATTTGTGCAAATTAAAACAAATATAGTTGCGAATTTTTAATGCACTTTCTATCTCTTTCTATCTATGTTTATGAAATAATGTCCGATCTCATGACTAAGCAATATAAGCCGCCGTTCTGAAATACCCAAAGAGCTTCACGCGCCTTCTAGGCACCCGTGCCGCTATTTTTTTTAAGTACTTTTATTTTCCATATGAATCACTTTTTAAAAATATGTTTCAAGGAGTATGTTCAATAAAATAGAAATTTTTCACGAGCCCGAGCCCGAACGCAGTTGTGAATTACAGAGCCCGAGGCCGGTTCGGGCCCGGGCTCGGGCTGAGCCCGTCTCATCTTTGCCTTCTACTGAACTTGAAACCTGAAGGGGAAAACCAGGCGTAGGAGAGAAAAAAAGACAAACAGACGGAAAGACAATCTTAAAGGGGCATTAGACGGAGAACGGAACAGATGAGGAAGATGCTCAGAGATGGCAACAAAAACTGAAGGATGTTTTTGGTTGAGGGAAACTTCAGTATTGAGGAAATCCTAGTATATTAAGAGATACGACATAACCAGAGGCACTGTAGATTTTAAAACCCATTTGGTTCAGTAGTATCGATTCAATAATTTAATACACATAAAATCCTGTTAAAATTTTTTGAAATGGGATTTTAACGATTAGTACTAAAAATGCATACCAATTCTTACTAATACAACTAAAGTCAAATATTCTTTTTAATTTAATATTAATCGAATGAAAACATTACAAAATTATCACTTTGAAGCCTCTTGAAAATGAACGAATTTGTATGCCTTTGCGGATTGTGCATTCGTTATTTAAGTGGTTTTTGAGACGACCGGTTCAATTTTCTGTAGCATTGAAACACACACATTCTGACCTCATTCACTTTTGAGGCCAAAAGCAAAATGGCGCAAATATCAATCATACCAATATTATTCGAAATCTATTCAAGCTGTCAATCAATTTGGGGGGGCGGGGGACCGTCCATGTACATTCCATTTGAACTTAATTTACATTATTTTTCTGTTCAGTTCTAAACCAAAACTGAGTAGCTAAATCGAAATAAAATGCACCGCTTGAAAATAAAGTACTTACTGCGTAAAACCAACAGTGAACATCATAAATGTTATATCGAACTGCCTTTTAAGTAGCAAATTTATTATTATGCTTCTTTTTAAGTGGGAAGGCGGAGGTGTACCATTATTTTACTCTCGCCGCTGTAGGCTTGATTTGTGAGGCAAAAAACAAGTGTATTAATGACTAAATACTGTGTAGCTTAATGGAAAACAAAAAAATCTAAGGAGGACGAAACGTTGCAAATAGCTACAGACTTAACATTACACCGAGCTTTTATTCATTAAAATGCGTTACTGTAACGTCGTGCACATGACGATTGCATATATTTCGCTTAATGAAGCAAGTATGTGTACTTTTCGTAAAGTAAAAAGTCCATAATAAAATACAGTATCCACTGCTTAATCCGTTTGCAAAGAACGGACTCAAATGATTATAAATGTACACAAACCCTGACACTTAAAATAAAAAATTGAAAACTAAGATGGAAGAGAAAGGGGGGGGGGGGGGGAGAATACGCACATCCATCACAGACGCGTATCCATCATTTGTCATAGCAACTTGTTTAGACAGCGACCCTACCACTAAAAAGGACATTCTGAGCTCTATCGTTCATTTGCTAATTGGTCCTGAATGGATCGAAAATTTTTCGCCAAAGTCAAAAAAATTGGGCTGAGCATGCGTACTATTCTCAATTACATGATATTGGATAGTATACGATTTTGTGTTTTTCTTTTCTATATTTTTTAGAGACTGTCTAGTTCTGTTTGAAAGATTTGCGAACAAAATGTCTAACTTGAAGAATTTAACGGAAAATGTACTCCCAATATTGCTAGAAGCATTAAATGTTTAATTGTTTAACCCTAGCAATGCAACACTTACAATTTTTCGGAAAACCTGTTACATAATATAAAAATTCATTTTATACATAATATATGATTATAAGTTTGTTATCATACATTTTGAATGAATAATTAACTAATAACCAATTAGAAATTAATTTCATTCATTCTATTAATAGTTTTATTTTATAATTAGTCTTCGAGTTTCTGATGTGGCAGCAACTGACATACCCTTTTTTGGGTTCGAATAATGTTCTCAGATTGTTGAAATCAAATTAGCTCAGAACGAATATGATTTTATTAAGAGACGGTTACTGTAAGAGAGTAAAATATTTAGAATAAAATTACACGTTATACATATCAGAATATCAATTTAACTCTTATGCCTCACGAGGTGAGATAAGTTATTTTTTATTTGACAGAAAAACATTTTATGGTTAATGCCATTAAGAATTATAAAATAAAGAATTTTTTTGAAAATTCAATTGAGTAATGTAGATGTTCGAGAAATTCCTTTCTCTTTTTTTTTTTTTTTTTTTTTGGTCGATAAGCACTCTTGAAGGTCAAAGAAACTCTTGAACAATTGGATAAATCAAACTGTTTGCTTACAAGGTTTGATCAGTCATTCAATGCAGATAAAATTAAAATATTTAAAAACTTACATTATCGCTTAAATAACAGACGAAATATTCTATTTTTACAAGACTTATTTTCTTGTTTCCGTCATCCATTAGATTTTAGGACAGTCAGATTTCCATAGAATTAGTCCCCCACGGAATAGAGTAATAGGAGACTCGAAAATAAACCTTAAAACAATATTTAGTTGCCAGGGCAAATAAATCACTAGAAAATGGTAACTATACTTCAATAATCAACCACTTTATGATGGGAAAAATTAAAATAATTCATATAAATTTTAAATGCAAGTTTACATGGAACTAACGATTCGTAAACTAATAACGTCATAGAAATGTCTAATCATAAAAGTCAACAAAACTGAAGCATTTAGCAACGGACAGCTGCTAAATGTACTATTTACTTGTAAAGTTTTTGATTAATATAGGGAACGGCTTGAGAGCAAAATGTTGTGTGTGCAAGAATGAATTTTGGTTCTCCTTATAAAAATGGATTTAGATATACACCTGCGAAAAATACAACTGAAATTTGCCGGAAGTTAATACCTGACATTGGCATTTTAAAAGGATTAAAAACCAAACTATAAATAGTAAATATTAAAGTATTTAGTACATTTTCTTTATTATTTTTATGACTTCTAGTAATAAACCTTTTAACTATTTTCTAAAAAATTCAATAGGCGGGCTCTACTATGTGTAAAGAGAAATTTCTAACAAATTAAATTCTTTTACTCTGTGCTACGTTGCTATCTCTCTTACCCTATAAAAGAAAAAGTTTGAAAGTTATTTATTTTTCTGAAAATAGTGTATATAACTCTAAATTGAATATCAATATAACCATAAATTGATAGTAGCAGTTTAAAATAAATCAAGGAAAAGTATTACAGAAAATTGATTAAAATTATCAGTCATCACTTAGCAGTGGACTTTTCTAACTTTAACAGCCGAAAATGTTTTTATTAGTGCCTCATAATCTAAGGTCAGGGAAATTTTTTCAGTGTACAAAACTTACAAGGTTACGTGTGAGACCTTAGATAGGTTTTCTTAATTTTAATTTTGAAGAATTTCGCTGTATTCCTGACACTAGTATTATCAGGAGTATTTGCAAATCATCAACCCTTTAAAATGTCACTTTAAACCAACATTTTGTTTGTTGAAAGAAAGTTATTAACATATTCAAAAGGCTTGATTAAATTTTTAAAAAATTAAAATTTTACCGAATTTCTTTTAATAAATCATTTTTCTCTTTTAGGCGCCCCTCTCAAAATTGCACGTGTGCGACCGCACACGCTCTAGGCAGACTCTGCTTACTATACTAACTTGCTCATAAGAATTGCCTACACCAGATACTACTAGGCGCGAACGCGGACTCAAAATTTGTCTTGATGCATAAAACTTAAAACAAATCAGAAAATAGCGCGTGCCTGTCAAAGAGCAAACAAGCATACAAACCAATTACTAACCGAATGAAGTGAAGTCAAAAAGGAATTGACCTTAGAGTTTTTTTTTTTTTTTCCCTTTCTACTACTCACGCCGGACAACCCATCCAGGAACTTGTAAAACAATCGAATTTCCGAACAAGATGGCATCGTGATATGAAGAAGGTAGGAAAAACGAAACCGATATCGTGACTGCTTGGGTGATAACCTTGCTTGCGGAGGATTCTGGAGTTCCGAACAATACCCAAGTGAACATATATTCATTTTTCCCCAACTCACAGGCGACTTGCACGTTAACCCCAATTCACCTCCCTGTGATTTAAAGCAATTAATGAAATGAATACGAAGCAATGAATGCCGCAGACAATGGCACAGTTTCCAGACGAGAAGTCTTACATGACGTACTTGAGATAGAGGACAAATTAATAGATTTAAAATTACGAAACTCATATTGAGGGATGGTCGCGCAGGAATAACCAATAGCTTCCGTAAGAGATGCTATACTTTTTAATTCACGTAAGTAAGGATGCTTAAAAACATTAAATTAAAATGTCACTTATTTATTTTTTATTTATTTTTTATTTTTATTATTTATTTATTTTTTTTTTTTGGGGGGGGGGGGACTCATGGAAATAAAAAAGGAATATGCTACTCAAGATATCACATCCAAAATTCGTCAGCCTCGGTGATTAAAGAGCGCTATATTTTGCAGGCAAAAATTAGTTGTCTCCGTTCTTTAAAAAAAAAAATTCTACTTTTAATGTATTATTTGTGAGAGTCATTTAAATTCAACTGACTACCTATAGAGCACACGCAGGTTCTCTGAATGTCTATAATCGTTCAGAAAACGTTCTATGAACGTTAATAGACGTTCTCGGAACCTATGCGTGCTGTCTGGGTAGTATCATAAAACTAAAGCCTGACAAAATAACTGCGAACTTCCAGATAACGTAGAAAGTATACAAGTTTAGAAAATAATGTATTCTTTGAATGAGTGATATGGTTGAGGAAGACATTTGAAATTCTACATTGGCCACTTGCTAAAATGGTCACGATGGTACCTTTAATTGAAGACATACGCCCATATTTAGCAGGAAAAAAAAAACGCACATCGGGACACATTTAAAAGATACCAGCTTTCAAAGTACTTGCTTAAAAAAATACAAATTTGTGGTCTTTGTGGTTCAATTCCGATGTACCAGTAAAGACCACGGTACATGCGGTGTACGTTAAATCTGTTGATATTCGTGGTGAGTTAAGTAAATAAATGCAAGGCATCGATATTAAATCTTTTCATATTCAAGACATCAAATTGAGACAAAGCCCAATTAGGCAAAGCCATAGCCCATTTCTGATTTACCTTACCTTTTTTTTTTTTTTTTTTTAATAGCACAGTACACCTGTTTGTACAAGGCATTTGCACAATAACAGTTTTCGAGGAGTTCCAGTATTCAGAAGTTCTAAATTTTTTTTTCCTCCAATGGAGTTAAAAACGCTTTATGAATAACAGTTATCAGAACGTTTAAATTGGCAAAAGAAACATTCAAATTTTGAATGAATAAGATTAATGCATTTTAAGGTAGTTTTCCAGGGGATTTTAACTTTCGCATGATTCTAAGAGTACATTTAAATTTTAAAAAACTTAAATTTTCAGGTACGTATAAAATTGCTGTGCATAAATTTTATTGTTCAATGGTATTAACGTTTTCTTTAAAACCTTTGTTTAGACAAATTACACTTGTTTGATGACGAATGTTGCATAATGGTGTGTTCTGAATAGTGATAACATCTCAAATAATAGTGATAATAACTAAAATTTTATTGTGTAAATGTACTTCCAGCATGCTAGTTCGGTAATACATATTCATTGTTGAAGAAAAATACATTCTTGTGTAAACTAAAACTCATCTATTTTATGACAGAAATTTTCTGTACTTTAACCCGTTCACACGTGATTCAATTTCTCTTTAAATTAAATATTTTTCTTTTGATAATGAAGATTAAAATTAAATTTTTTAAAAATTAAAAAATACTGATTATTAAACATTTCGAGGGAAAATTGGGGTTTTTCTTTGTGTACACAAATTAGAGCATCCCTACTGTACGATATCATAAGTTAATTTTTGTGCCCTCAATTGTGGACGTAGGGTCTATCAATACGGTTAATTGATGTTAAAAGAAAAATACATACAATTTTGTGCAAGTTAAACAAACAAAATTTGCTGAATACAACCGCACAAGATTTATTATTTTTTCTCCCTTGTGTAGTAATTTGTGTTTGAAAATTTAATCTTAACATTTTTAAAGCTCCCTTAATTGGTTATTTTCCATAAATCACGGTGCCTGCTCCTTCGCAACCGTTGTCCAAAATATCAGGGATAAATAAAAAGCAAACTCAATATAAAAACTTATTTTGATTTATTAAAGAGCTGTTCAAATATTTCCAGCATTTAAGTGTTCTTTTGTGTGTGTGTGTGTGTTAAAGTCAGGGACGGCCCGACACAGTAAACGAGGCAAGTACCGCATCGGGGCGCCATCTTCGAAGAAGCCCAATTTCGAACTCAAAAACGGAGAAAACCTTTATCTAGAGCATAAAAGGGGAGCGCCCTTTTTAAGTTTACAGGGCTGCTACGTACTCTAAGGCGACCCTTGGTTAAAGTCATCGGTAAGAAAGAACTTCAATTTACATTTCAATAGAATTTTATAACAGTGATTACAGCTAAACGTCTACCTCCCTCCATAAATATCTATTGTTGATTCCAAACGCAGATTCAACGCTAAACACGCTCCCAGCTTTCAGTAATAATATCACACATAAACGGAAATCCTATAACTTCACACACGCAACGCATGCAAGATAGGGTGCAAGGTCGATGCTTTGTTTCCGCGAAAAGGTACTCACAAATTTTCGTGTTAATCAAGATAATTACATTTCAGGTTGCAGCTTTTTGCTTTCCTTTGAGAACTAACTTGGAACATTGACCCCTGAAAACCATTATGAATAATTAACTCTCCCCCCCCCCCAAATATCGAGCGTTTTAGGGAAAACTATAAAAACGCTGGCGATTTTGCGAAAGCGTGCATTCTCACTTAGGCTGTTCTATTTTAATGTTATTTATTATAATGGGTGTGAGAAATCCTTTTAGAAGTGTTTGTTTTGAGGGCGGGGGAAAAAATTAAACATGGACTCAAAATTTTCCTAGATTTTACTAACGCACCAGAATTAAATTTTGAAGCCCATGTTTTCTAGGTTTAATCCATTAAGAGTCGTGCGGTCATTGACTCAACCGAGTACGTGCAGGGAAAGGGGTGACGGCCCCCGCAGTGGCGGATTATTGCAAGTTTGTCAGTGGGGCGGTTAGTTTGTCGGTGGGGGCGGTTAGTTGGAAGATTTTACGGAAGTAAAATGGAATCTTTTACATTAATTTATTTTTTCTCGGGGGGGGGTCGCCCCCTCCACCCCCAACCCCCCTTTAATCCGCCCTTGGGCCCCCGATACTTTCTTGCCGGTCCGCGTTTATTAACAAATAAGTTTATTAAAAAATAATCAGCAGCAAATGTCCTCTACAAACTAAAACTGACATTTGTATAACAATTTATATAATGAATGAAATACACGTTTATATAACATTTATTATTTTTAGCTGACGCTGGTCTGCAAAATATTTTTTCTATTTTTGCTGCTTCCCAGTTGTAAAAAGATTAGAAAACACTGCTTTAGCCCCCCCCCCACCTGCAAAACTAATATTTTCTGTTGCAAGAATCAGAAAGAGCAACCTCTTTGTACTGCACTTAGTAGCGACATGCGAGACACGTAAGCAGGAAAAAAAATAAAGAGGCCTCAGAAAAGTAAGACTTATTCTCACATAAAATCTAAATTATCATTTCTTCTTTTTTTGATCGGAGCTTCTTCCTGACTACATCCTTGTAACATTGGCCTGAGAAAAAGGCAGTTCGCTTTTTAAACATTTTAAAACATTTCACAATCTTCACGATCTTACTTTTGTAGAGATTCAAATAAGATTGTAAAAGTTTAGGTGCTGTTCAATGTGACATTCTTGGTTAAAGATTTGAAAAGAAAAAAAAAAACCTTATTTTGCTTTGGAAATCATTTTAATGAAATACATGCTAAGAGGGTTAAAAAAAGTCACTTACTTCAGTAGTAACAAAAACTCCCGTACATAAGTCATCAAATCAACTTCAATCACTTCGAAACCTCAAAAATTCAACCTTGTTTAATAATTATCAGAAACGGTCCTGAACCGTTAAAAAAAATCACAATTTAAAATTCATCAGATGCAACAAAGAGAATCAACTTTTGATAACACCTTATGACACTTATTTTAGAATAGTGAGGAGAAAAAAGCAGATAACACCTCCTCTATGCTTTTCTACAAACGTCAGATAAGATATGAAACTACTGATTGAATTTTTTCATTACTCATTATACCTTAACCGTATCCCATGGGTGTAACGTAAATGTTATTGTTTTTTGAGGTAATTATCGGTTATTACGACTTAAATGCTGCTTCATATCGAGGAAAACTCCTGCATCATCGATGCTCTGTAAAAAATCAATCTCGCTCAGTATTTAAAGAGAGTTCAAAACTTCTTAGCAAAAGAGGGAAAATGAGAAAAAAAAAAAAGGTTTTAGCAAAATGTTAAAAAGCTAGAACGGAAAAATCATCATCTCGGTATACTGAAAGACTTTAAAAGCATTTTCACGTCTTTTCACATCATTAAGATACTGTCACATTTTTTCATGAACTCACGTATTTCCGAGAAAAGAAAAACCAAGCTAAATCGAGTCCAACGTATCGATTATCGAGCACTTTAATCTAACCCTCTTACTTGCGTGTGCATAACGATAGTTAAAGCAAACAAAATGATACTTAACCCCTTAATGGTCGTATTTTCAAGAAAACGGTCAAAAAAAGTACCATTTGTTATTTTAAAAATATTGTATAAAATAAGTGTATGTGTAATATTCGTTCTTTCTAAGGTTTTGGAGAATTTGATATGAAAAAAATTTCTGCGCATAAGAATTGAAATGCTCCAGTCTTTTTGGCGCACAACTTTTGAACTTTCCAGCCCGGAAATATCACGGCACGAGACGGAAAAGGGGTTAAGTATTTATTTCAAATGCCGCATTTTATGAGCCTCTTTAAGCCTCTAAAGTACAACATTTTTGATGGGGAGCCTGCTATCATAAACCTCCATATAACACTCGCACATCTTAGTTTCATTTTACTTTAAATACCTTTATAAAATGAACTTAAAACAATGACTGGCCACAGACCGCAATGTACGTGGAAATTCTCATGCGTACGCCTTTAAATTAATTATTAATGTTTGGACTATTAATGTTAGACTGTTAATACACTGAAACGCTCGAATAGATCATTAAGGATAGATTCAAGACGAGAAGGACTTTTTTATCATTACCATAAAGAGATTTTACGAGAAGAGAAAGTTTCGCGATTGTTTTAAGAGACGAGACGGACATTTTTATCATTACCACTAAGGGATTTTCCGAGACGAGACAACGCTTTACAGATGTTTTACGAGATGAGACAGACATTTGTATTATTACCATATAAGGATTGTTGCGAAACGAGACATAGCTTTGCCGATGTCTTACGAAAAAGCAGGCATTTGTATTACTATAGAGCAGGGGCGTAGCCAGGGGGGGGGATATCGGGATATATCCCCCCCCCGAAATTTTTGGATTAGTGAAGAAATTCATTTATACACAGATAAGTTAATATCCCCCCCCCGAAAAAATTTCTTGGCTACGCGCCTGCTATAGAGGGATTATTGAGAGACGAGACATAGCTTTTCAGCTGTTTTGCGCGACGAGGCAGACATTTTTGACATTACCGTAGAGGGATTTTGCGAGACGAGGCAGACATTTTTGACACTATCATAAAGGGATTTTGCGAGACGAGACAGACATTTTTGGCATTACCATAGAAGAATTTTGCGAGATGAGACGGACATTTTTGACATTACCATAGAAGAATTTTGCGAGACGAGACAGACATTTTTGACATTACCATAGAAGAATGTTGCGAGACGAGACAGACATTTTTGACACTACCATAGAAGAATGTTGCGAGACGAGACAGACATTTTTGACACTACCATAGAAGAATGTTGCGAGACGAGACAGACATTTTTGACACTACCATAGAAGAATGTTGCGAGACGAGACAGACATTTTTGACACTACCATAGAAGAATGTTGCGAGACGAGACAGACATTTTTGACACTACCATAGAAGAATGTTGCGAGACGAGACAGACATTTTTGACACTACCATAGAAGAATGTTGCGAGACGAGACAGACATTTTTGACACTACCATAGAAGAATGTTGCGAGACGAGACAGACATTTTTGACACTATCATAAAGGGATTTTGCGAGACGAGGCAGACATTTTTGACACTATCATAAAGGGGTTTTGCGAGACGAGGCAGACATTTTTGACACTATCATAAAGGGGTTTTGCGAGACGAGGCAGACATTTTTGACACTATCATAAAGGGATTTTGCGAGACGAGACAAGCCTGTTTTTCGCCTTGTCCATCCCTATCCCTATGCCTACTCATGGGGCCGGCAGAATATTTCAGGGGGTTAAGACTACTCAAGGGGGGGGCAAAAACTGCTTCAACGTATGGGTACCATGTTGTAAAGAGCAAAAAGGCAAGGGAAAACACTGCATACAAAAATCCAGAGGGGGGCATTGCCCCCCTTGCCCTATGCTGCCGGCGCCCATGTCCCTACTACACATAGAACTTTAATACACTGGAATCCTCGAACTATTTATGAACTGCCCTGTTTACCAGTCTAGTTTAACTGTCCATGGTACAAAACGATTCCATAATTATGTGGTTTCCATCGGCCCCCTTCAGGATTTACGGATTTCACCTTAGCGGAAGTTGCCGAAACCCATCCAACCTTGAAGAGGCCAGATAGGGGATGCAGGAGGCCACGATAGGAAGATGCCAATAAACTTCGAAGATTGTCACCTTTACAGTTCAAAGAGAGGATGTTTCTTTGATTAGCACCGGCATGCAGTGAAATTATATTCCAGGATTGTATATAGAGCGGCTCTCGTAGGGCGAGGTATGCGGCTGTTATGTAATAAAACATGTGTATAAAATAAGGTAAACTAAAACGACTAATTTCCAAAAGTAATTTGCCTAATTTCATATAAAGAAACTTAAAAGCATTTTTAAAAATTTTTTGATTTTGTATTTTTAAAATATTAGACTTTGGCGCATTGTATTAAAAAATCATTTAAGATTAATCTTTTTTTTTTTTTTTTTTCCAGACCATACATGTATATTTTTTGTTAATTTTTATAGAAAGATGAAAGCATATTGAGATTCCTCCCCGAATTATGATCTATCTTATTATTATTAAAGCGACTCTGGAATATCTAAAACCAATCACTTGTCGCTCTTAGTCCAAACAAATTTAGCCAACTCTTATATTCGAAAATAAAAGGAGATTCATTAGAGCAATATTGCAGTTATTATTAAGTGTACCGAAAGTAATGTTTCTTTCACACCGAATTAAAACAAATAATTTTAGTAAGCTTTTAAGTTTTTGATAATAAAGCAGTTGTGCTAAACAATAGAATTCATGTATGTTACATAGGAAAGCAAGAGTTTTATAGATTTCTTTTCTTTCAAGAAAGATTTGTGAAAAAAATGGGGGGGAGGAGGGCGACCCCTTCTCGAAAGACTAATTTTCAAAATGTCGTAACATTGATTTTTATGCTATCGTGCTTCGTGAGTGTTACATCTGCATCAAGAATTTTATAAATATCCGTTTTCTTTAGGGATGGACGCGAGACGTGCGAGACGAGAATCGGGGCTGTCTCGTCTCGTCTCCCAGTGGTAAACCTCTATCTCGTCTCGCGTCTCGTCTCGTCTCGCAAACACTGTGTCTCGTCTCACGAGTCTCGCAAAATTAAGGACTGCGATTTCGTTATCATTTTATACTAACTTATTATTGGGATTTTATTGAAAATTAATATTAATAATAACAATTGCTTACATATAACCACATTAGTAGATATATTAATAACTATATCAGCATATATCGGCATTTGAAGTAAAAGAAATTGAGATTTAATCCGTATATATAATGTCACACCGAAAATATAGTATTTATTTTTATTTACTAGCTGCGTGCCCGTTCTTCGCACTGTAGTAAACGAAAATTTTCCTAACATGAGTAATTTGAATTAATTCCAGTGATGTGGAATCTAAAATAAAAGCAAAATTATTTGACTCTTGATGTAAAGTTTGCGTCATGAGTATTAGCCTGGCATCATTGCAATATAATGACTCAAAAAACTACGTCAGTGTCATTCGCGATCAGGAAAGTGAAAAGCTTAGCAGTTTGCAGAGAACTCTCGACTTTCAAAATGTGTTATTTCTACATCATACTGTAGTTCTACATCATACTGTTCAAGTTGTAGCATTAAATACCTCAGACACTACATGAAATGGACAACCGTTTGTTTTAAAATAGCTGCGCACCCGCTCTTCATACGAGAGGTAGCGAATATTTTACTAAATTCATATCTGCATGAGACAAAACAGATTTGTTTTTTTAAAGTTCAAGTAATCTCCTCTGTTGAAATTACTGCGGGATATATTAACACAAATTAGAATTACTTATCGTTCAGTTGGTTGTAAGATAACCCTTGAAAAATTATAAACAGAACATTTTTAGTCTTTATTAAATCTCTACTATTTACTTTAACGTCAATTTCAAGTCTCTAAAATATGTGTAATTTTTATATTAATGAAAACAAGATTATATTAACGATAATTATAATTATTTGCCTAATATTTCCAATAACATTACCGTGTGTGCATTTTTAGATTTCATTATAGTATCTCAGTTGGTTAATAGACGTCTTATTTTTTGTTTATATTTTAAATTACTGAACAGTTAATTTGTTGACGACTATCCGTTTGTACTTTTCCACAATAATTTTTAGCGATAGTACTACAGTCGTTATGGTCGCCCTGTTTACAGAAAAATTAAACCATAATCCCCCTAATGTATATCCAGTGTCGATTTTTTTTAAAAATGAAAAGACATCTAACAGGCGAAGATAATTTTAGAATAGGAACCCAACTGCAAGATAAAATGATGGGGAGGGAAAAAATTTATAGTAAGTTTTGCAAGCCGAAGGAAGGGAAAACATGATAATATAAACGAAAAGAGAAATAGTTTTTAAAAAAATTGCTTGCATTTCTTTCCGTCCGATATTAATATATAAGAATAAAAAATGTCATTTTAATCTCTTTAAAATAGGCCAACAATAGGGATTTAACCGCCCCTAGAAAGTTGTTACCAGGGTAGGCGCCCCCCCCCCCCTACGCACGACGCAACGTGCGGGAAAGTTTGAGGATAATATCGGTACAAGGATATTTCAACCAAGGATATTCAACCATATTTCAACCTACTCAGACTAAGCATCAATGCATTTTTAGATTTCATTATAGTATCTCAGTTGGTTAATAGACGTCTTATTTTTTGCTTATATTTTTAAATTACTGAACAGTTAATTTGTTGACGACTATCCGTTTGTACTTTTCCACAATAATTTTTAGCGATAGTACTACAGTCGTTATGGTCGCCCTGTTTACAGAAAAATTAAACCATAATCCCCCTAATGTATATCCAGTGTGGATTTTTTTTAAAAATGAAAAGACATCTAACAGGCGAAGATAATTTTAGAATAGGAACCCAACTGCAAGATAAAATGATGGGGAGGGAAAAAATTTATAGTAAGTTTTGCAAGCCGAAGGAAGGGAAAACATGATAATATAAACGAAAAGAGAAATAGTTTTTAAAAAAATTGCTTGCATTTCTTTCCGTCCGATATTAATATATAAGAATAAAAAATGTCATTTTAATCTCTTTAAAATAGGCCAACAATAGGGATTTAACCGCCCCTAGAAAGTTTTTTCCAGGGTAGGCGCCCCCCCCCCCCCCCTACGCACGCCGCAACGTGCGGGAAAGTTTGAGGATAATATCGGTACAAGGATATTTCAACCAAGGATATTCAACCATATTTCAACCTACTCAGACTAAGCATCAATGCGAATGCAAGTTGCTCTACTTCTAATCTCTCTCTGATATACCCGAAACCCGATTATCACAGGGGCAAGGGGGGGGGGGCGGTGGTCCGGTGCCCCTGAAGAAAAGGGAGGCCCATATATATCCCGATTATCTAAATTAAATTCATATGTACTGAAATAATAATTGTCGGGGAAAAACTGAATTTCCTCTATAATATAGGTATTACCTAATTGTCTATCACTAGATCAAGTTAGAGATATTTTTTTGGGGTGATAAATACGATTTGATTCAAGTACAAAAACTACAGTTAACTGAAATGCAATTTTCGAGTACAACAGCGGTCAAAACTGGGTTAAAATGCTTAAAAAAGGGGGGCTCAGTAAAGGGGCTTAACACGTAAAAAAGGGGATAGTAAGGGGGGCCCCAAACTTAATGCCCCAGGCCCGTCTAAAAGTGGTCAGATTTGAACATACCGTACCGCCTTTCCTATTTACTTATTATTTTTCTTTCAACTCTTCTCTGTTTTCTTTTTTTTCCCACTTTCTTTATCCTCTCGTTTGTGTGTTTTGTATATCTCTCGTCTGTTCTAATTTTAAATGTTACGTGTTTGTGCGTATTGTAGAGTGCTGATAGTATACCATGACCAAAAACGAAGGAGACGCAAGCTAAACGGTAGAGGCTTCAGGTTAATTGTCGCTTTTCAGATCGTATTTATGCGAGACGGAAAAAAATGCGAGAATTCTCGCGAGAAATCTCGCGCGAGACCAGACTGTCTCGTCTCGCGTCTCGTCCCGCAAAATATTTTCTTTCTCGTCTCGCAAAAAAAATGCCTGTCTCGTCTTGCGTCTCGTCTCGCGAGACAATGCGAGAATTCTCGCGTCTCGCGTCCATCCCTAGTTTTCTTTCTTTCTTTGACATAGAGAGGGATATGTGAAATTAATTTTTTGGCCGTCTTCTACCCTCCATAACTTTCGAACTATTTAAAATACTCTTACCGAGCACGTACGTCATAAATCTCACATACATACTAATTTTTTTATTATTCGCTTAGGTAGTTTCGGTTAAGAAAAAATTCCACACATACACACACACACACAAAAGACAATGCTTTCAGTTCCTCTACTAATTACAATCCTTCAGACCTCGTCCTTAAAAAAGCCTTTAGTCCAATTCAACTGTTGCCATCTTAAAGTATGAAAAACTAGGAGAAAAGGCCACTCAAACCAGGATACACGACAATTTTAGGAAAGCGCACGACACTTATTTAAGACAAATGGGAGTACACGAGGAAAATATTTTATTGCTTTCAAATATCAATAACCTTCAAATATAAAAAAGGGGGGAGTGGCAAATACTTTTTTGGGACAGATCACTTCCTATAAAAAGAAAACTGAGCTACAATAATTTAAAAACTGTCTTAAGCAAGCAGAAATAGTATTAATGAGATTTAAACTCATTAATACTATTACTGGTTGCTTCCGGAAGCAACCAATCTTCTTATCAAGGCTTCCGAGTAAATCTATTTTCGCGTTGGTCTTCCTTTAAATAAATAAAGGTTGTTTCAGGTTTTTCTACTTTTTAAATGCAGGTGGAGGGAAAATTCAACGGAGAGCAACATCAAGGGAGTATTAAGCATCCCCCTTTTGTTAAGATAGTTTAAGGAATATATATATCTTTGTACATCTTTTCAGGGTAAATTGGATACAATCATGTTACATCTGAACAAAAGCACCAAAACGCCCGACTAGGGCCGATACTAGGGGGTTACAATCGGGGCACGTGCCCTGGGCGCCGTTTTGAGGAGCGGTTCACGTAAACTACTTGCCGCACTGCACCTGAAAGATTTTTCACGTATTCAAACATGCAGTTTTCATTACTACAACAATTTAATACCGCCCAGCAACGGACAGTCAACACAGACGTAGAAGTTATATGGACCCCTGGGGTTAATACCTTCTCTTATTCCCATCCTCTTTTAGTATAATTATGTTCAGAGACTTTAACTATCTACCTAGTTACGCGTATTTTATATGCATGCGATTAGACGACTTTGTGTGGCCTCGAACCCCACCCACCCAATAATTTCAAAAGCTTCACGATTATGGGATGTGTGCGAAAGACATGCTTCGAAATGCCATTTGTAGATGTAAAAATTGCAAAATGCATTCTTCCCACGATTTCGTCCAAATAACAAGATTATTTCAGGCAGCATTTGAGGAAAACAGGATAATTTACGGCTTTCACAAAAATTTGAATATTCAAGGTACATTTAGTGCCGTGACTGTAATCGTAAATCCAGAACGTCTGGAATTACTTTAGTGTTAGTAGGCAAGTGCATTTAGATACTTGTGCCGGACTAAGGGGCTTGATTATTGGCATCCAATCAACAAAAATTATTTAGGATATCCAAATAAAATCTAAATTTAGGAATGGTCCCAATCCCCCGTGGCTTACTTTCAAGCTATATCCCGGAGGAATATCCTTTGTGGGGAGACCATAAACATCGATTTAAGCATCAATTCAAAGACGATGAAATTTCTTATGTTGTTGTTGAACTTAAAACATTTTGAACTTAACTTTTTTTCCGGACCTGTTTGCTTGATATTGTATTGTGTATTAAGGCAAAGTGACTCGAGGGCCATCTGCCTAAGTAGAAGTGCTTTGGGCAAGGACTTTGAAGGGGGTTCTAACGCGTTTTCAAGTGATATGTGGAGGAAACTACCCAAAACTCCAGACCGAAAGATCGATCGCGACGGGCCCGAACTGGGGACCTTCAGCCATCTACCATGTTCAGTGTATTTTATCCCCGCGGCATGGTGGGCCTGCTTGCTTGGTACTTTTCAAAAATCAATCGCTGATCTTTCAAAAATCAATAACGCGCACTCAAATGAACGTCCCTAATTTCTTTATATACCTGTTGCCACATCCGTTTTTTGGTGTTAAAAACAGCTACTTTTACACATTAAACGAAAAATTGTCTATACATGCCAAGTTTTCTTTTCTTTCGGAAGCGAGTTCAGCACAAGATAGAAGTGAAAAAAAGAAAAATCAAAGCAATGATCTTACCGTGAGATGATCTCCGTTTAGGCCTGTTTTTAAGAAGATTTCTGGCGTATTAATCACCCATTTGCTTTCGTGTGCGGCGCGCTGGTCCACTCTTTGGCCTTGTCTGCTTGTCTTTAAACTGGTGCACGCGAGGGAAGTTTTTCCGTTTCCAGCAGCCTGCCTTACGAACAGGTAGGTCATCGACGTCACGTGATTTTCGGGAGGGAAATGGATGACGTCATCCAGAGCGATTGAAGAACCACGTGTTGGTGTTTACATTTGTGCGAGGCGGGTTCCGCATGCGTAATAAGTGGAAATTGAGCCGATTGTAAACAATGGATAGTAATGGACTGTAAAATATCGTGCGCCTTTGTTCTCTGCACTGTTTTGCTAAAATTCGTCTTTTTATTAATTCTGTATTAAAGTGCTGAGAGGGTTTGCACAACTGCCTCCGCCAGCCGCCTGCGAGCTGTGAGGTTTGGGGTACGAATCCCCTTAACCCATGGTTATCATTTTTTTTTTCCTCGTCTCCCGTTTTTCCACTTCATAAAATAAAGCAAATTTTGAACAGAAATACAGGGGCACGAGACCGTTTTCTAGATTGTAGAAAAAAAATCAAGAAAAACTCAAACAAACAAGCGAAATACAAAGATATGGTAGTCCGGTTGTCAGATATGCTTGTTGATGTTGCTGCATTTGGAACATTTATTTTCGGACTTTAGTGATTGGTTTCAAGAATTTGCTTATAAAAATTCTTCGAGTAAAGTGGACAACACAATGAACTTTTTTATTAGGACAGAGGAAGAAAATATTCACCGAGAACTTGACACGGGGATTAATCCCAATCGGATGTTAAAGTCATCGGTAAGCCATGCTTTAACACGCGTGTTGGATTAATTTGCGTGTCAACTGTTTGGTGAATAAGGCCGGTAAGTAGTCAGGAGATAACAGGGAATCTCAAACCCACGACCATACGCTGAAGCGATTAGCGTAGATGAGGACAGGACCTTAACCTCAAGTCACTGGCTCCACATCAGAGAAGCTCTGGATCTGAAATTCAGATTTAATTGTCAGACCCAGTGGCGCAGCGACGGGGGGGGTCCAGGGGGTCCGGACCCCCCCTATGAGCTAAGGGGCCGCTATGAGCAGGGTCCGTTTATCTACAGGCCGAGTGGGGCCCATTGGCCGCCAATTTAAAGGGCCCATATTTTCTCTAAAAAGGGCCGATTTTTTTTCTATCTTTTCCAAATTTATTCTCTAAAAAGTGTCTTTTCTTTAAAAAAAAACTCTTTTTAAACTTTGTATCGGTAGTTGGCTTGAAAAGGAGGACGCAAGGTAAAATCATCAAAGGCTTCCAGCAAGCACCGTCATAGAGACTCCTTAGGCAATAAATCTCCAGTCGTGTCTCTGATAGGGAATTTGTGGGGCTAGGATGGACGAATCGGACAATGAAAAGGGAAGTAATTCGCACCCTTGTAGCGCAAAGGAACGGAATATCCTCAGAAAGAATCTATTCATGCTACAATTAAGTGATAACAAAATTGTCATGAAGGAAAGAGGAAAATATATTGCCTATATTGTAGTCTTCAAGCATACCACTCTTCTTTTCTCGAGATAAACAAGCCACAGTATTCAAAGAGTGAATACACACACACACACACAACAAACAGTAAAAAAGAGGGTCTGCTGGGAGCTTAGATGTGGTATAACGAAATTTCGAATGGTTCAGTTTTAGTCTCTCCTGAATTCACTTGAGTTGGATGCCTTTAGTTTGTAAGCAGAAGTTTAAGTTTTGGGTTCTTCGTTTCTTACGATCATGAATTCGTCCAGTTTAAAAAGAAAGAAAACCCAAAGTGAAATGTTTTTATCTTTAAGAAAAAAATTAAAGCCGATGATGGTGATCATGCAGCATCAAAGACTGTTGATAGTATGGATGGGCCCGGACCCGGCGAAAAATCTGTTGCACCGAAAGAAACCTTTGAGGGTGCTAAATCTCAAGCTCATCCTCTTGATATTGGGCTCTACATTAACAAAGAGGTAAACTTTACTTGATTAAATTTCAAAATAACTTTACACAACAGAGGAGGTGGAATCACACAGACGTGGTTCATAAGTTATTACCAGTAAAAATCTTAATATGAAAAGATCTTTCAAGTACAGTGCGCACCGGTTATAACGGACCTGGGATATAACGTACTATCGGTTATAACGTACCTAGAAGCTAGATCCCGATTGAAGTCCTATATTTATAATGTTATTTAACTTTGGTTAAAACGTACTTAACGAAAGTACGTACTTCGGCTATAACGTACTTTTTATACCAAAGCCAAAAATAAAATTTTGCTTTTCTTAAGTATTTTATTTCCTTTTTCTCGAAAATTTTAGTACGTTCAAAAACACTCGTTGTCAGTTTGCAGATTCTCTAGCGAGATGAATTGTGTATAAATGAAGGGAACAATCTTTTATCTTTTAACCCTGCTAGATAGGGCTAAGAACAAGACCACGTGTTTTCTTTGTCATTCATCAATGTACGAAAATGACTTCTGAAAAGCCCTATCTATAATGATTCTGATGACAGTGAAGAAGAAACAGGGGAGCCTATACCAAGCATACCCGAAGCATTAAATGCTGCAAAAACATTATCGCGATTTTTTGAATGCCGCAGTGATGATGCAGAGACTCTACAAAAGTCTAATATGGATATCTAAAACGGTATATTTAAAGTGGCATCTGCTCATTTAAAACAAAAGAAAATTAAAATTATTTATCTCAGTAAAAATTGTAAGTAATAAAGAAAATTTTTCTGTTTTTTACTTAAATTTTAAAAAATCAGACCTGTTTAAAACACACATTACAGTGAAATTATGAGCCCGCTTTCTTTTTATGTATAATATTGGATCTTACCGGCGATATTGCCTATAACATACTACTTTTTTAGGTCCCGTGAGAGTACGTTATAACCGGTGTCTGCTGTATAATCTAGCAGATGGTTGAAGTGTATTTATTTATAATTAGCCAAGAATTTTCTAAACATAGACAATCGTACTTGCATGTATACAAGATGTAATGATCCAACTTATAAAGATTATTTAAAACTATATCATAAGCTTATTATTACTGGCAACTACAATGTAGTCAATGATTACAAATCTACTATCTTACGGTACTAAATATAAACAGGGCCCGATTTATACCCCTGGGGGCCCCGGGCCAAAGCTTCATATGGGGGCCCCCATACATCTTACCTTCCTCGAATACAAGAGTGATTTTATTTTATAGGCTGCTATGAGTTTACATACCTTTGACAGGTATACATAAGCAAAGCATTTTATGAATCTAATGAAAGAATTTTTTTTTAATTTTAGAATTCCACTAAACTAACTCCAAACATAAAACAATGAAAACTTTGTAAATAAACACTCATAAAATGATACCTTTTTTGCAGAAAACGCGTTTTCGTACTGAAAATTTCAGTATATCCTCAGTCTAAAGGTTCACAATTTTAGGCTGAGGAGGTACAGAAATTTTTAGTACGAAAACGCATTTCCTGGAAAAAAGGTATCATTTTATGAGTGTTTATTTACAAAGTTTTCACTGTTTTATCTTTTTAACACCAGTATTTTGAGTGTATTTACTGTAATCATATTTTGTTACGTTTACTGTAATTATATTTTGTTACATTTTACAGTATGTCAGGAAATATGAGCGAAATGTTACATGTACAAAAAATTACTGCGTATTTTTTTCATTTTGCCCCCCCCCCTAGAGTGGGGGCACCGGGCCAATACCCCGAATGCCCCGCCGTAAATCAGGCCCTGAATATAAATATACATTACTTATTGCATACTAGCTGCTTAGCCCGGCGTTGCCTGGTTGCATTAGGCGTTACGACGCAACCTGACTTAAAAATTATCTGCTGCTCTAGTCGGCTAATCAGCTAGTCCTGTTTACGGGAATGAAGCTTATTTTCACAACACTAATGCATAAAGTAAACATGAATTTTAAAGACATTGTTACTTATACTATTAAAATTACTTGAACTCAGTACAATGCGGCCCAACCCTTTCTCATCTGTGATTTTAATTCTTAAACCCAGATTTAACCTGTTAGCTCCCCCACCGTTTCAAAGATTCAACACCGAAGATTTTCTTCTGTTCCCAGCATTGTTACCCAGATTGGTTTGGGTTTATCAGTGTCTAATGCAACCACTGTTGCGCTTTCACAACGCAAGACACCAGCGGAGCATTCATACATTCATGTTACTAGGTACAGAAGGGTATCTTATCCGTTGTGTCTTTGCAACGATGGGGGGAACAAGTTAAATGTGGGTTCTATGGGAGGGTTTAACTCGATAACAATAGAATAAAATCAAATTGACATTTTTTCTTTTCCGAAGACGCTCACCGCTCAGGTACGCACTGCTAACAACCCAAAAACTTATAAATGGATTGCCCCATGCCACTGATTGACTGGGCTCTTCTTTCTGTAGAGGAAAAATATAAAAGCTGCTGTGTGGTATCTGAATTGATTTAAAGTGTGCAAATTGATCATGAACAAGGTTAATGCCTGGGAAATAAAGAAATCATATTTCTGAATTTACTGAACTTAAATATGAATCAAATCAGTTCTATCGTTGGTGATAAATTTAATAATATATATAATATTTTTAAAAGGAATTTAGATGAAATTATTTATAATTTAATTATTGATTATATTTTCCAATTGAAGCATTTAATTATTGGAATATTTTTGTTACGGAAGAAGTATATATTAATTTACATTGTAATAAGTTTATTATTAATAATAAAACATTTACGAGTATTATAAAAACTTCCATTAATCGAAGCGATTTTTTTGCGAAATTCGAATTAAAACAGCTGTTGTTTATTGCCTTATATTTGAAGCCAAAATGCGCCAAACACTACTGTTATTGTACAACTAAAAGTCAAAGCCCGTTGTGAAGCAATTACAACGAGCGCTCTTCTGAAAACGTGAAAAAAGTTTCTCATTCCAAAGATTTCGTTTTGTGTACATAGTTATTCTTATGTCCAAGCAGACGATTTCTTTGCTTGGCTCGATTTCCTCTTATCAATCCTGGATTTATTTGTGAGAAGAAAAATTAAACTGCGTAATCTAGAAAAACAATTTTAAGGCCTTTATAAATAGCGCAGTCTTATCTCTTTTCTTTTTGTAAAGGGTTGCATGACGTAATTTTAAAATTAAAAAAAATGTCCATTTCATGTAGTGTCTGAGGTATTTAACGCCAAAACGTGAACCTAAAAGACAGCATGATGCGGAAATAAGACATTTTGAAAGTGAGAACGGTCTAACTTTTCACTTTTTTGATACCGAATGACGATGACATAGTTTTTTTTTTTTTTTTTTGTGTGTGTGTGTGTGTGTCATTATATTGCAATGATCTCGGGTTAGTACATATATGATGCAAACTTTAAGTCAAGAGTGAAATAATTTTGCTTTTTCTAGATTCCACTTCACTGGAATTAATTCGAATTACACATGTGAGGAAAAGTTTCGTTTCCTACCGTGCGAAGAACGGGCACGCAGCTAGTTAATAATAAACCTAGGACCGAATCTTAGAGCATACCCATATTCAATATAAAGTGGAATTTATTTTTAACTCAATAATATTTTTTTGTACTTTAACTACTTAAGTATTGTTTTTTTATTTCTCTTGTAGTTTTTTTCATTGTATTTAAAATATAGAATAATGTGTGTGTGTGTATATTATTCATACCTAATTACTCATTATTAATAGTCCTAAACTTATTGACAGTTTTTGAATAAACACAAAAATTCGACTAAACAGAAAGTGTACTTTTACTATTAAACTGCTTAGTTTTGCAGTTCCAAGCGGGAAATTTATGAATATATTTAAATATTTATAAATATATGTTCTTGAAGGAATGTTAAATTTTTGGTACATTTTATCCAAGTAAAGAATTCTTCTGAACTTTGTGATGTCAAAGTCATGTTTCTGATCAAGTTTCCCTTGTTCTGACCTTCAAAAGTACCTTTTAAGTAGTCAAAATTTTCATGACTGAAACAATACATTCGCTAGTGGTCCACAAAAAGAAATTCGACGTAATTAAGTAACAGTGAAAAATAATCACACAATATGAAACTGCAGTTGCTGGTTTATACTTAGAGGTATGCTGATGTTTATTTAGTGTTAATCATGAAAAGTGAAACGTACTACAAAAATTATTGAGATAAAAAATGTTTTCTAAGATGAACAAATCTATAAACATAAAAATTATTTTAAAAATTTTAATACTCCTTTTGTAGCAGACCATGACTGTCGGACGGACACTTGGTGCACATGCCCTGGGCACAACTGCAGAAATAAGCCAGAAAATTGAGTTTAACACGATATACAGGGGCACAAAAATTGAGCCAGCTAAGAGACACAAAATCTGAAAAGTGCCCTGGGCACAAAAGTGTTATAGTGAAAGTCAGGCCCTGGTTTGTAGACATAAACTAGATATAAAAGGAATTAAAACATTTTAAAATAATTAGTAATAATGTAAAGGTGTTAGAGTTAGTGAATTTTTTTTTTTTTTTTTTGAGTAGAGGGGGCCTCAAAATTGAGTTGCGTCTCGGGCCTCTCAAGAGCAAAATCCGCCACTGGGGGGAGAATATAGGTATTCGCACTCATTCTGTGCTTTCTGGGGGCCTGAGGGTAAAATTTCAAATGTTTTCTGTAAAGGTAAAATTCGTGAAACATTTCTTCCGGGGGAGGGATGAGTGCTGAGTGCCTGTCTGAGATGACCATTCCCCCCCCCCCTACAAACACTTATATGGGTATCATGTACGGGGGCCCTGTGAACAGCAACATGATCATTTTAGGGAGGGGGGTCTGATCTCCCCCCCGAGTCCGAGTAATTTGGACCCCCCCTAAAAAAAATTTCTGGCTGCGCTACTGGTCAGACCGAAAGACACCCCCTAAAAAGGGAATTCGAGTAAAACTCAAACTTACTACATTGGTTTTGTATATTAAAAATTACTTATTATAAAGTATGAATTAGGATGTATACAATTACAATGGCTTCTTTTCAGTCATCTAAAAACCCTGCCCTCCTCAGAAAGTGTTAATACGTACGTGTAAATGTGCTAATAATTCCTTTTCTTTGTGCAAAGGATGTAAACTATGATGATCTACAATTCTGAGTAGAGGAATATCGGGGCCAGTGGCGTACGTACCCCCCCCCCCTTGTCAAAATTTTTTTAACAAGATGTCCATAAATTTTAAAATTTTAGCTTAAATATTACACATTTTAATAGAAAGTTATGTCTATAACCCCCCCCCTCCTTGAAGGAAGTCTGTATACGCCACTGATCGGGGCCATCATGAATCTTCTACCGGCCTGCTTGTACACTTCGCCGAGTCATCCAAAGAGGTCTACGGACGTTTCTCATTGGTCAGATTCGGCCATTAGATGACGTATCTAAGTTCTGGAACCCATAAGCGAGCATACGTAGGCCTCTTTGGATGACTCATCGGAGTACACAAGCAGGCCCGGTAGAAGAGTCACGATGGCCCCGGGAATATTCCGTTTTTGTATTGTAAAGTACTGTACAACTGTAGAGGTATATATAGAACTCTCGCACAAACCTGATGACTTTGTCAAACCAACAGCGATACGAAAGCAACGACTTATGGTACAAATCCGAAATAAGTATATCGCATATTAATAAGGGTTCCGTTAAGGTGAAGTCCTAGTAAAGAACAGCCGCTGTATCTTCTATGTTACAATCATCTGGACCAGTTCATTTAAAAGCTACTTAAAGTCTTGAAATTTGGTGGACTACGTAGAAAAATGATCATTTAATAAAATGACATAAATTAAAAACACGAAGATAGCGCTTGATTCATTTTATTTTTCATTTGAAAATGCATCTCAATACATCATTCTCCAGATGGCGCCACTGTACAGGCATTGACGGAAGGGTTTCGAGTGAAAAATAAAATATATTAGAAGCTATCTCAGTATTTTTAATTTGTCATTTTATTAAATGATCATTTTCATACCGATTCACTAAATTTCATGGTTTTATACAAAGCAGCTTCTAAATAAACTGGTTCAGATAATTGTAAGCGAGTATAGGGGTTATGCTTGACTAGAACTTCGCCTTAACCCCTTGATTTCCCTTTTTCTTTTGTCCAGTGTTTGAATTTCAGTTATGCTCTTCTGTAATTGTTATGACTGTATTTTGGAATAAAATAAATAGTAAACGGATATACTACCGAGAGAGAGAGATACAAGACCGTCTTCGAGATTGTAGACAAAATCCTCGATTAAAATTTTCAATCAAACAAATAACAAGCAGCAGGTTATTGAGGTTTGAATGAAACAGCTGTCGAAGAACTTAATATTTTGGGGGTGCAGGATTTGAGTGGCCAGAACACTCGGCTAATCACCTGGAATGGTTCAGGTTACAGGTTCGAATCTTTTTAATTTGGTCGTTATATTATCTCCTTTTCTGCTCATAAAAACTTCATTTGTGGAGGACCAGTGGCTTGGAGGTTAAGGTCCTGTCTTACTCCACGCTAATCGCCTAAGTCTTCGCTCGTGGGCTCGATTGGGGCCATCGTGACTCTTCTACCGGGCCTGCTTGTGTACTCCGATGAGTCATCCAAAGAGGCCTACGGATGCTCGCTTATTGGTTCAAGAACTTAGATACGTAATCTAACGGCCGAATCTGACCAATAAGAAACGTCCATAGGCCATTTGGATGACTCATCGAAGTGCACAAGCAGGCTCAGTAGAAGATTCACGATGGCCCCGGGTCGATTTCCACTCGGTCCCCTTGACTGTTTAAATTTCCTCTCTCTGTGCAGTAAAACATGTCTCTTGCGTTGTCTACTTTATTCGACGGGGATTTATAAGCGCATTTTTGAATGTTCCGGATGTTCCAAATAAAAATAAGTGTTCCAAATACTACAGCAACAACAACTTTAGTTGTTATGTCTACAACGTATGAGATGCGCTTAGGTTGTAGTTTTCATTAGTCTAAGGACTCGTGCTCAAGCGAAAACTGCACAACTCTCATCTGAACAAACTTATAAAAATGCTTCATTGTTTTGGGTGAAATAAACACGTATTTGTTAGAAAATAAAACAAATAACGGGCAAACTGCAGTCACCTGTAATTGTTCATATGCTTCAGTAAGGTGTTTTTATATTTATTTATGGTGCGATGTCCTTCAATTTCAAGGACTCTTTGGTTATTGAAAAATAAAAATGTAAACGTTGAAGCATTGTATAATTGCTTATTTTTATTAGTAGACAGTAATTTTTCTCCCAAAACATCTTTAGCACATTTGAAAGAGCAGCATTTCTATCCCCCGTTCCAAATTTTTGCAAATGTCTCAGGGTTTAATAAATTTGTAACATTAATTTTACAAACCGGTTTGATTTTCCCTGTGAAAAGACCTTTAAAAAGTGAAAAAAATACGCACCTCTTTATCATCTGTAAATCGTTTGAGGAAACAATAGATAAATTTATGAAACAGAGGAAAGACATTTGACTATTCGCCAGGACACCTTCGGAAGAAAGTAGTCGAGTGCAAGTCAAGTTTCTCATATCGGTTATTATAAAGTATTGTCCTTTTATTATAAAATATTAAGAATAAATATTAGAAGTTATTACGCACTACATAATCTACTTTTTTTATAGATTATGTAGCACATACAGGTCCGGACTGGCTCCTTTGGGGGCTCTTGGCTAGACATTGAAAAGGGGCCCCTTAATGAGGAATTTAGAGGGAACAGAATATTATAATATATGCAGGGTGAATTTAAACTCTTAGATAAAACTTTAAGAGGTGATAGGGAACATAATAAGTAATCAGAATCACATAAGAATGTGGGGTCGGCAACGTCGTCTTCATGTATCTGTTAATAATCACTTTGGAAAAAATGCTGAAACAACAGTGCACTTTCCGACCGTTGTTCGTCAGAAACTAATGTATTTTTCTCCGAAAGCAGAAGACTAAAATTCATAGTTTAAAAAATTCTATTTCACGGATGAAATTTTTGGAGACGAGCCTATTGTTTCTGAAACTTGGTTAAGAAATTAGACGAACACTTCAACACTTTTCACAAAGTGATTATTACCAGGTAAGTGAAAACTGAGTTTTTGACACCACATTGCTGTGTGATTCTGATCCCTTATTATGCGCCCTATCACTCCTTAAAGTTTTGCCCAAGAGTTTAGATTCACCCTGTAATATTTGAAAATTCGGTTCACGTGCCAAAATATTACATTTTACTATAGAGCTGTTTCACCTACGTCATTATCACTACGTCACACCTTTTGTTTTTCAAATGGCTGGCCTTTACAATGCCCAGAGGCATTGGCGACTACGAAGGCCGGAGTTGTTGGTCACTTTATTATGGAGGCACCTAGTAGGTGGACCAATGTTGCCCCCTATGAAGGGATGGACACAATGACATCCACGCCTCGGAGATCAAACCTCGACAGCCGGGAGTTGAACCCGAAGCCGTAGTACGATGCTTTATCCACCATACAAGCTGGTCAGTCCTACGTCTAACCTTAGCAACCAACTTTTTTTTGGTCAAACATTCGTTCATTTGGAATGGTCATTGGCCTAAAACGTGGCTTTGTATCCCTAAATATCAGAGTTGAACTAAAAAAATTTCAGTGACGTCTCGTGAAAATACTCTATTTTAAAGCTGTTGGGACCCCTGGCCCTCTCTGTCATCTCTCAAGCCACTGTGTAAAGGCGTAATATTACAGGGAAATTAATAATCAAATTACTCCGATATATATCAAATTATTCTAAAGTAGTATCATAGAGATATAAATACCAGGAGGCTGCATTAGCTATCTACAGACGGGGTATTTCGTGACTCTTCTAATGTCCCTGCTTGTGCACTCCGATGAGTCATCCAAAGAGGCCTACGGATGCTCGCTTATTGGTTCCAGAACTTAGATACGTCATCTAACGGCCGAATCTGACCAATGAGGAAACGTGGATCCGTAGGCCTCTTTGGAGTGCACAAGCAGGCCTGGTAGAATCACGATGGCCCCGACCTAACATAGGCTGCATTCCTAAACGCCAAACGAGTTACACTCGTGCAATGAGTTTCCATCTAAGGCGTTCGTAAAGGAAACTGAGTGCATACAGTTTTTAAACTAGAGCGTTTGTATACAAAACTGGGTGCGATTAGTTTCAAACGAAATAAACCGATCTCTGCTAAGGTTTCGTTAGTTATTTAGAAGATACATTGCTGCACGTTGTTGTTGTTTTCAAATGGCGTCCGTTGTTATGGAAAAGTATGTTGTTGTGAAAAGTATTTTACGTTTTCTAAAGCTGCAAATATTATTTTTTCGATGAGGAAATTCATGCGTACGTTAGAAAATGCTACGAAGGTACATAATTTTTCAAAGGTAATCATTTTCTTGTATTTTTCATTTTAGTAAATTAAAAAATGCATGTTTTAGTGTTCAGATTGAAGTTGATTTAATCCGTTATTAGCACAATTTGAACTTCTCTTGCTAAATACTTTTGTAAAAATGAAGTTGAAATTTCTAAATTTTGATTTGTGCACTTCAATTATGGCCACATTTTCTTTTAAAAATCATGTTGATTTTATATTGAGTATGTACTAAAAACACTCCTCAGTAAAATTAACGCATTCGCGAATTGTAAACAAACACGTCTCCTAGGCGACGAAACTAAATAAACTGAAGTTGTTCGTAAAGTCAAAGGAAACTGATAACCACTGACAGCATTAAACACACGCATTCTAATTTTCTTATGAAAACTCGTGCAACGAGTTTGTCGTTTACGAATGCAGCCATATTGTCGAACAGGCGGATCGACCGGCATATTAGTCAAAGCGATATGGTCGTTGCCTGTTGCTGGAGAAACGTCCGTAGGCCTCTTTGAAGTGCACAAGCAAGTCCGGTAGAAGATTCACGATGGCCCCGGTCAGTCCGGGCCGCGTATTTCAAATATCCACATTGATTGTGGTCAATGGAGAATAACGCGCATGCGCTTTATCTAACTCAGCAGAGCAGACAGTAAAAAGTTTCGGTACGAACTGAAATTGAACTTTCGAGGAGACATTTAAAAAGTAATTGCTAGCAGAAGTATTTTTTGTGTAAACATTAATTTTTTTTTGTATTCTTCTCAAACCAATTTAAACATGTCGATTCAAAAAAATTCTGGGGAGCTGTGAAAATTCAAAACATTGAATTCTATCCTGAAAATTAAACCAATAAAAAAAACGACCTGTTTGAGCCTCTAAATTTAAAATAAAAAATATTATTAATAAATAATTCAGTTATCGAAAAGAATATGTACAATTTTATTTTTTATATATTCCAGTTCTCTTAAGTAATATAGATATATCAATATAAATATAAATGCTTCGTCTAAAGGAATCTAGAACAAAGTTTTACGCTATTGTTAACAGAAAAGTTTGTACAGAGCTAAAACAAAAAGTTTTGCTCACATTAATGTAGTTGAAAGGTCCCAAAACTTTATTAGAAACACTTGTGTAGCTCTTAAAATATATCTCAAATACAAAAAAAAAATTAAATAAAAACAAAAAATTAAACAATTTCATGGTAAAAGGTACACTTTCCTCAAAAAAACTATATGAGCACAAGTCAGTTTTCCCATATAGCCTTCATTAAAAAATGTTATTCTTTGTACGAAGTAGATTGCATAGCTTACTATGTATAACAACTTATTGTATTTGAGCTGCATGTATTGTCGAAAAATTAATAAAGGAAATTTCTCTAATACTTGAACACTTTTGTGAGAGGGTGTATTTTTCAATATTACCACCACCCAACCCTATATTAAAAAGAAAACAAAAACTCGTAGTTAAATTACGTCAAAAAATAAGTTAAAATCCCTTGAAAAATTTTATATCGGTCAATTAAAACAATTCAATAAAAATAATTAAATGTATTCGGAACTGATTTATATAACAAGTTTTTGAGATATCATCTATAGTAAATAAACATTCATGCTATGTTAACCCTTCAATGCATAGCGATTCATATATGCATCGTATTTTTCAGTGCCGGATTAGAGTAGAAGCCAAATTTCTTATGTCAGTTTCATATATAAAATATAGTATTTTTAATAATAAATGATTCATATGGATTCATTCATATGGAATGATTTATATGATTCATATCGTGAGTAATAAAAGTTTCTCATAATTCTTTCAAACTGTTTGTCCTTGGAGAAATGAATTAGTTATTCATAAACTGATATAAGAAATTTAACTTATACTCGTGGCTATCGTGCGAACGAGAAAAAAATTCATGCATTTAAGGGTTAACAAGATCAGTTTCGGTGGGGGGGGGGGGGTATTGTATGCTTTAAAAATTTTAAACTTTATCAAAATAAAATACAATAACCTTCAAAAGAATGTATTTATTTTTATACTAGCTGCTCTAGTACTGTTTTACTTCCACCGGCTTGACTTACAAAATCATCTATTAAATTTAGCGGATACTATTACGGAAATAAAACATGAATTATTATAAAGACGAACGTTAAACACAAAAAACGTCACAAAAATTGCTTTCGTAAGACATTCGCCACAATATTGTAAGCATATTTAAATTCGAAGCAGTGGAAATTCTCAAGCATGCAGAATAACTAAATGAATTAAAAAATCAAGCTTTCTGCTCTCGTTTAGACAGAACTGGTTTGCAAGCGCATGCGCAAAGACCAAACAAAAATCCAAACTAGCTGTCGGCTCTAGCGCAAGCTTGTCTGCTAACTAATTAAAGCGCATGCGCAACAAAAATCTGGCTCTCATTGGCTGTTATCCTCCATTGACCACAATCAATGTGGGTATTTGAAATACTCGTCCGGGCCTGAGTACGTAACTTCAAATATTTCTTTTTACATGCATGTTTTTTCCTAAATTTGTCTGATATTCCCAAAATTAATGTAGAAAATTTCCCTAATACTTGAATACTTTTCTCAGTGAGTGTATGTCGCTTTGTAGTCTGCATTTTTCTTGTTTTAAATCCACTGATATAGAAGAGCAACTGGATAGACTGCCCAACGCCGAAAAGTGAAGAAGTTGCCATCACTCGATTTAACTAGATTTAACTACTAGCAACATAGCGGTCGAGCGAATAACCAATCGCATACCACAGAGCCAAAGAACTTTGAAACATCTGGCTCTAAAAAAAGCGATTGATGGTCGATTCATGGCTCGCGCTAGACTTCAAAATCTGCGAGTCATGTTGACTCGCAGTCAATAAAAGTGAAAGTCAATTTTTGAAAACTGCGAGTCAAAGTCAAAAAACTAGTTTTTTTTTTTTTTTATCTAAGAAAGAGAAAATAAAGGCGTTCCTTTTTTCCCATGTAATTATTAATTTTCACCTGCATATTATTTTTCTCCACAATGCACGATTAACCCATTTATGCCTAGCGTCCCTTTTTTGGGACGGCATTTTCGCTATCAGTCGAAAACATTATTTATTTTTCCTAGCCTTTATTCGCGAGTATTGAACCTCAATTCCACAAAATATTTTAATATGGCCAAGTAGGATGTTGACATTTCAATTTTTATACATAATGATTTTAAAGGAAATCATCCCTTCCCTTGTTCAAAAAGTTGGCATCAGAAATTTATCAATTACTGCTGGTGTTAGCAAAATATCCAGGTCGAATGGGTTAATATAAACTAGATTACAGGCATGAGTAGCATAACTGTCCGGCTGAAATTTTACGAGTCAAATTTGACTCAGTTTAAAAAAGTGAGATTCAATTTTTTCAAAAAATATCGATTTACGCGTAAAATGCGAGTACGCTGGACGCCTGGGTCGATTCGCTCTACCGCCATGTTGCTGGTAGTTAAATCGAGGGATTTGTACTACTGCCAATCGCATGATACTGGTCAGTGACCACGAAGGGTGATTTTTTTAGTCTCAAATTTATGAGACTTTCCAGTTTCAGTTTGAAATCACATTATGTCTAAGCGGAAGAATTTGACCGAAAATGTACACCATTTTAATCCCTTGCTAGAAACATTGAACGTTTAATTGCTATAGTTATAAGTTTGTATGTTAAGTTTTGAAAAAATTAACTAATAATCAATTGGAAATTATTCATTTTACTTATTAATTCTATAATTTCTCTTCCAGTTTGGGAGGTAGCAACAGGTGACACGCCCTCTTTGGGTTAGAATAATGTTCACCTCTAAAAAAATCAGCCGCTTATAAAACCAATTTAGCTTGGAACAAGTATGATTTTATTAAGAGGCGGGTACAGTATATCATTCCCGTCTATTTAGATATAGAAGAAACGACAAAGGTTTTGACTGCATTTCATTCACAACATCATTCCCAGCATCAAATACTATAGTAGTCTAGCAATAAAGTAACTGAGTTTTATTTATTAATTAGCTTATATATTACAGGCTCAAGTTCTGACTTAAATACTTCTCACAGGCTCGTATTATAAGTACTTGGTCTTTAATAAATGAGGCACCGATTTAATCCCTACTGACCAGTTTGAGAACGTCAGTCATAATTTTACCTCTTTTTTTTCTCCTGAAATACTCTTATTCCTGCACCTTGAAAGTTAACACAATCTCAGATTTGTTTCAAAACTCATTAAATAACCATTATTGAAAATTGATGCCGTGGTAATAATAAAATAAATAACTTTCAAGAAAAATCCTTGATTGTCATGGGTCACTAGTATTTTTTTGCGTTTGAAGTAAATTACTGTCTTCTGGAGACATTAATGGTCAATTTCTTTGTTTGTTACCGGTCTGTTTTTCCCCGCTCTGCTTTTGTCCTTGAAAGAGCTCTAATAAAATGTCTCTTCAGCTTATATTATCTTTTTTCTATTTTTCTAAGCTGATTGATTTTATGTTAAAGGAAGACTGTTTTCATGACCATGATATTTGATACAGGCAGGGACCGATCCAGTGCCGGATTAAGACAGCGCGGGGCCCGTAGCAAATGTTACCAAGGGGCCCCCTGCTCAGTGACGCACCTATATATATGTAATAATAAAATAAACTTTGCTAATTTAACCTAATTTAATTTAATGTTATTTGAAAAGCCTTCTTTAATCTCGGTTACTCTCACTGTAAAGTTTGTTTCTCGGCCACACAAATATTATGCTCAGAGACGTTTTTTGAAGTTCCATAAGAAGTAAAATTGTTGATTCAGCAGTAGTTTCAGTTTTCTGTGGCTTTGCTACTACGTGCTTTTAGAACTCTGTGTAAGCAGGTGTTTCTCATGTCTTGATTGACAAGCTAGTTAACTAATTACGTTTCAGAATAACGCCTTCGCGATCGTGCTGCACCCTGCCAGCAGGTGTAGTAACTAAAGAGTATTTAAGCAAGAGCGCGGAAATTTCGAGAGCTTCGTCTTAACTTCGTGCTTGGCTTTTTAGGAGTTTGGAACGTAAAGCTTAGCTTCGAGCCTTTAGACTGCCATGTAAGAAGATAGCCACGGAACGAATAAGGTCGCCGGCCCGACTCCTGCCCTCTGTCTGAACTTTGAAATAAACTATTTAACCTAGAACCCCAATGGATTTGCGTCAATTATTCCAACAAGGAATGGCGTAAGGCCCATTCTTTACATATATATATATTTAGGGGGAGGAGTTCACCTCACATTAAAGTAATAGAACTAAATTAAATGAGAAAATAAATAGTGCTAATTATATTATAATTTATGTTTAGTGCTAATTAATGGTATTACTAATTCTAATTAGATGTAAACAAAACTAAAAGGTCCCACGTGTTATATTCGCGAGAGGTTTATCCCAGCCCTTCCTCCACCTTGGGTGAGCTAATCTGTAGGTTGTATGCGATAATAAAATATACCACAACTTTTACAAATTTTCTTAATTCAAAATGAACAAATTTGAGTTAACACTGGACAAATCAATTTCTCCAAGTAAATTAGTGTGCCGAAAAAATGCCCGTCAAAATAAAGTGTGTGTGTGTGTGTGTGTGTGTGGAGGGGGGGGCTAATAATAGTGATACTGGCGATGTTTAAAGTTATTTATTCGTACAACTCAGGTTTTTTTTAATGAATGTTAATGTTCATGGATATATATTTGGAATTTCTAACACTTCCCACCTTTCCCATATGCAAAAATATAACTAGACAAGATTACACACATAAAATAATAATTGTTTCTGTAAAATTTTTAGAACCTTCGAAATCAATATATACACTGCTGGCCACCCAAATTGCAACACCAAGAAAAACAAGAGATATCACAACAAAATTTATTGTGTAGATAACATGTTGACCAAGTAACAAATGATTAAATTTACAGCATTCTATGAAGCGTGGTTCCTGCCAAAATCAGTACCCAGAGTAGCCGCCGTTGTTGGAGATCACAGCTGCCACACGCCTCGGCATTGATTCAAAGAGACTTTGAATGTGTTCTTGGGGTACAGCAGACCAAGCAGCTTCCACACGTTGCCAAAGTTGATCTGGTGTGACAGCTGGGGATGAACTCTGGGTCAGTCGTTGAGCAACCATGGACCACATGTTTTCTATCGGCGAAAGATCCGGAGAGCGCGCCGGCCAGGGAAGCAATTCAATCTGGTGATTGACGAAGAACCCTTGGACAATGCGTGCCACGTGTGGCCGTGCATTATCCTGCTGAAATATGGCTGTTGGCAAGCCCTGAAGGTAAGAAAGGACAACTGGCTCCAACACCTCGGAGATGTAGCGCTGGCTGGTTAAAGTACCGGCAATGCGTACTAGAGGAGTGCGAGAGAGATATCCGATACCGCCCCATACCATAATACCCGGTGCAGGACCAGTGTGACGGTGCATAATGCAGCTGTTCAGCATCCTCTCTCCACGGTGTCTCCAGACTCGAATCCGACCGTCGTGGTGTTGCATACAGAAGCGTGACTCGTCAGTAAAGAGAATTTCATTCCATTCTGTCGTCCACATCCTTCTTTCATCGCACCATTGGCGGCGGAGACGTCTGTGGTTCCGCGTCAGAGGTAGACAAAGCAACGGACGTCTTGCGGACAGACCATTCTGCTGTAAACGACGTCGAATGGTACGCGCAGACACTGGATGATGCGTTACAGACTGAATCTGCTGTGATATGGTTCGTGATGTGACTGAGCGGTCCGTCACTGCCATGCGTACAATCTGCCTGTCATCACGTGACGTGGTGCACTGAGGTCGATGCGGTCGATCACGTCTGTCCGTCGTACCCTCCTGCACCCAACGATCACATATCCGCATCACAGTTGTTTGGTTTCGTCCAATACGACGACCGATTTCCCTGAAAGATAACCCACAATCTCGGTATGCCACTATCCTTCCTCTGTCAAACTCGGATACTTGATCAAAAGATGATCGTTGTTTCCTACGAGGCATAATTTATCGTTTTTTTGAAAAAAAAGCAAGAAAAACACAATTGCTGTACTTGAAACCGTCGAAATCTCCAAGCCTTAAATAGCGCTTTGAGGTGGCGCCACAGGCGCGCTTGATGTGCGTCTGCGCTGAAATTCTAATCATTTGCATATCTCACCTCAGCTAATGCATGTTGTAAATTTCATATTATTTGCATGCTTCCTTCAGGGTGTTGCATTTACGATGGCCAGCAGTGTATTTTAAACTGTGCCTTTAAACACTATTTTTTCCCCTATAAAAATACATGCTTGTAAAATTATTTCATTATCTGGACGGTCTTTACTAATAATAGGTTACATATTTTTAACTTCTATTAATTTATTTAATGGGTTAATTCATAAGAAATCGAACTGGGGATAGATAGATCTAGCACAATAATACCTCCACCATTCAAAATATACTGCATACACGGAAGGCATTTAAACTGTACATGCTTGTACTGGGGGACTGTTACTTCCACATACAGCTTGGAACACTTCTAAAGGTCATTTCGTTAGTGTTCTACAAGCATATATATATTACTTTTCAACTTTATCCTCGTTAAAATGATATAAAATATTTTGGTCAAAAAAATCTTTATAAGAGGATTGTATCTTTTCTAAATAGAATAATCTATATAATAAATAATAAAAAATTCGGATAAGACATTCATTATCGTATTACGTTCAAATGTTTTTGCAAGACATAATAATCTTAAATGTGACAATTTGTGAATTTCTTTGTGGATCAAGAGTATCCGAAAATTCTTTTTGTTTTCAGTTTGCCTGGGGTTATGGCTTTTCGGATACCCCGACCGTGCGAAGATCCTCTCGGTTCTAATTATTTTATTTGAGCGAACGTACTGGCATTCGCGCTCTTGACCTGTGGTTTCGACCGGCCAAAAATCAATTCTTTATATTTAACGTGTTTAATTTCCGAGATTAATAAGATAATTTATCGTAATAGTGGATTCCCCAACTATTAAAAAAAATGACTTACATTCTATATATTATTATTGTTTCAAAAAATAATTCGCCTTTGTTTAAATATTGTAAAATGTAAAATAAATAATTAAGTAAAAACAAAGCAAGCCAACTACCAAAAGCCTTCTAAGATGGTTTACACGCTAGTACACCTTCGAATTTCGCCAAAGCCACCCACCTTTACCGTAAAACAAAAGAACTTTGGGGCTGCCTAACATCCGTTTAAAATACCATCCTCATATTTACTGCAAAACAAAATAACTTTATGTCCAATATTTAAATAAAAATTATTGTTTCGTGGGGGATTATTATTGATTATGGGGCGCGTTTTTCCTACAATCTTAATCCTATGGATCTCAGCTCTCGGGGAAATGCAGAAGGTCAACTCGCGTTCCAGAGAACATCTTCAGAAATAGCCACAAATATTTCCGTTCTATTGAGTCATTTTGAAAAGTTTGATTACAACTTCATTGAAAAATTCATTCGACTTGTTACTGAAAAGTCCCTGAAATGATCGGGACAGATAGACTACAGCCTAATGAATAATCCGGCCCACTGACGGATTAATAAAATTTTGTGGGTGGAGGCTTGGATGGAAGATTCACATACATATATATATATAAATTTTATGGAAGTAAGTTGGGATTGTTTACATTAATTTCATTTTTCTCGAGAGGGGCGGTCGCCTCCTCCGCCCCCTCCCTTTAATCCGCCCTTGATCAGACCCTGAGCCTGTTTTTTTGTTTTGGCACTTAGTTTTCTTTCTATATTTTGTTTATTTCTGGATTCATTCTTCAAATAAAGACAAAAATGTAACATTATTGGTAAGGAATCCATTTTCTAAAGGCCATAGGTGGGTGGTGCAAGGATCTCGATACCCCCTCCGTTTGTCCGAGTTCGCTTTTAGTCAACGAAAAGATAATGATACAGCCTTTCTTTCTGTCTTTCTTTTATTCCCCCCCCCTTTTGGATGCTCCCTGAATTTTTTTTCTGAGAACCGTGTTTTTGATCCACAGTATTGTTGAATATACTCTTGTGTGTGTCCTTATTGCTGACTTTAGAATACTCATTCAGTTTCGCCTAGGTAATGAGTTGACTAAATAATGCAGGCATGCAACAGCCACATTAAATATATTAATGACTATGTCATTTTATCTCTCACCACCTTTTAAAAATGTGACATAAAAATGAGACACGAAAATGCGTTACGAAAACGCGACATAAAAGTAAGAATTAATGTCCGCTGAAAATGTTAGTATGTGTTACGTAAACCACCGATTTCTATAAGCTCCGTAAGGTTGCATTTATTTGATAAAATGATTGTTTAAAAATTTCATCCGTTTATTTAAATACTATTAGTTCACAACAGCTTTAATCTATTGTTACAATATTTCGTAAGCTGTAGAATATACATCACTTGTATATTTTACATATATTTTAGTTCACATCAGCTTTATTCTATTGTTACAATATTTACTAAGCTGTAGAATGTGCATCACATGCATTTTTCTATAAATAGGTTACAATCCCAAAAATTTCAACATGGGGTTACCAGGTAAAATACACGATAGATGAGAGATAAAATGACATAGTCCATTAATATCGTTTTAATATGGCAATCATGAAACTAAAAAAATTAGGGTTGGTTCAGGGGGGGGGGGTCTCCCATTGAGGAGGATCGAACAGCCGAGTTATGCATATATTCTTTCAATGAGTTGGCTACAACTGATTTACAGTTCCACTATATAGAGCTTCAGAAATTGTCTTATCCAAAAAAAAAAAAAAAAAAAAAAAAAGAAAGAAAGAAAGAAAGAAAGAAGAAAAATAGAATTACAAGATTCATCTGTTGCCTTAAAAAAATCAAGAAAGATAAATCATGCCTAGCTCATAGGTTATAAAACACTTTACAATACAAAATATTTTTGCGCCAAACCTGCTATGTATTTTAGTTAAAACTGGCGAGATTTCGTAGATAAAAAAAATGTTGTATTATCACTATAAATGCAATTTTATGAGACCATGTAAAAGACCTTTAATTTTTTTTAGCGTTTAACTGAAGAATATAAAAATTTTATACTCATTGTCTTGTGCTAGAAATGTATTAGTGTCTCTCAAATGCCACAGACTGCAATGTATGGGAATTCTTTTGAGTGCTCCTGTAGAACTATTAATAATACGGACGTTATTCTCAATGGAGAGCATCATTTTGAGAGCCTTAGTAATATATATGTCAACTTTGTTTTCTTTCAAAAATCGAATATCTCTAAAATATGTTTTCAAGAATGACTGTTGATTCAATCATTCCTGTATCAACAGATACAGGGGGAGACCCCCCGAACCCCCCTTTTAGTTCTGTTTTTTAGATTGTGCTATACATTGGATTTTTTTCTCCTGTAAAAGAACTATAAATGATACATACACCATTTTCAATATGGTACATGGTACTGTACATAGAAAAAACATAAATTTCGCACAAATCTATGTATATCCACAGCAGTTAGAACACTGGATGGGTGGACATCAGAACAGACAAATAACCGAAATCATAAGGACGTTAACCCGTTTTGGGTACTAATGCATTAACAAATTTTCGTCGGTCGGAGACCCCCTCCTACTCCTAGGCAGATAGCCCTTAACAAAACACAATACAATAAATCAGTTAATTAAAGTGCGAGTAACGAATTTTCAAAATTCCCAAAGAAATCGACATAGCTTAATATAATCACATTAGACATTTTTCGAGGTACTACATATTTTCCAGGCGATCCGCCAAGACGAGCAACTTTTTCGCCAAGATAAATGCCGGACACATGACATTATTGATGGTTCGGAATACGATTGCCAACAGTTTGCCAGGAAATCTGAGGAAAAAATAGTTTGGCGTTAATGACCGCCGGGATAATACGTAAATACCTTTTTCGATTTATCGTAAAATAATAAAATTATTGCCAAGTTCGGTTCATTTTTCAAAGCATTTTTTTCGCACCCTATTTGGCAATTTATCGCAAAAGTCGCCAACATTGCCGGCTTTTGGCTCAAATTTTGAAGGAGGCACACGATCGTCGTCGGATTATTAGCTAATCATATTGTAGGATAGTATTATATGCTTAAAATAGATGCCTGTCTCTAAACTGCCATTGACAGTATTTGAAATTATTTTGAGTGCTCCCGTATAGAAAACTTTAACTATACAGACACTATTTTCAATGCAAAGCTTCATTTTGTAATCCTTAATAACATCCAATTTTGTTTCATTACAAAGAGCAGAATATCTCTAAACCTAGAAGTCAAAGCCTTTTGTGAAGGCAATTACAACGGGCGCGAGAAAAAACATTTTAAGGAAATTTGTCTTTCATTCAATATATTTAATTTTCATCCACCTAAAATAAATAAGTTCATATTCAATTTTTATTACAGACCCAAATTGAATTTCATGCTGATCTGGAAACGCGCGGAATCTTTTCGCAGTTGAAAGCTTTCGTTTTGTTATACATAAACATTCGAATATCCAGCAGACGATTTATTTGTGGGGAAAAAAATAATAATAAACTGTGTAATCGGGAGAAATTATTTTAAACGTATTGGAATCCCCCCAATTGTATGACGTCATTTTCACTTAAAATAGGTCATTTTGTCACGCAAATGATTCACTTTTTTTGACTCTCGGAAACGAAATGGTGCTGAAAATAGCGAAAAATCGCTAAAAAATGAGGGAACGGGGGGATTTTCAGATTTTTAAAATTGACAGATTGTTTTCTATATTTTTTTACAAGGTTGTGAAAAATTTCAAGCGGATCGTACAAACGATGTAGAAGCTGTTAGGCTTTTTGTCCTTGACTTTGTAATCTTTTTGCAGTCATAGAGGAAAAAGTTTTATCTTGAAGTCAGGGTTCAGCCAACTACAAGGGGTGATCAAATGAAAAGGTACGAAACGTCGCAACAACCTAACCGTTATCATATTTGTCCATGCAGCTATGAGAGCACGTAGCGAGACATCTAGAAATGCGATTGGAGCCTTTTGTGTGGATAGGAACATGCGGGGGGCCGCAGGAGAGAGCAGAAGCTCTTGTAAAAAGCACCCTCCTACGTCCAATGGACGCGGCAGTGCGTGTGAGGACAGGATGGCGTTCACATTGCAAAATTCGACGATTTAGGGGCAGTGAGGCGTTATCCGATTTCTGACAGCGGAAGGTGTTAAACCGGCCACTATTCATCGCACGATGATGATCGTATACTGGGAAGGCTGTGTGTCCCACAAGTCGATGAGAAAATGGAATGTTCGTTTTCGCCAAGGAACTGGCCAAGTTAAAGTGTGAGACGTTGGACCATCCGCCCTACAGTCCGGACATGTCGCCCTGCGATTTCCATGTGTTGGTTCCACTGAAAAAACCACCTGAAAGGCAAGCGCTTCAACTCGGACGACGTACTCAAGGACGCTGTAACGGACTGGATCTCGTCACGGCCACAGGAATTCTGGGAACAAGGAATCCTGCGGCTTGTTCGTCAGTGGGACTGTTGTGCTCAGGCCTATGATGTATATTTTGAATAAAGTCTTCATTTGTACCCACCGTGTCGTTTCGTACCTTTTCATTTGATCACCATTTGTTGTTAGTAGGATGATACGCTTTAAAGAATAACTTCCTATAGAGCGCAATGTATTGGGACTATTTTGAATGCTCCTGTAGAAAAAAATCTATAAATGCTACATAGATCCTTTACAATAGGGTACATGGTACTGCAGATAAGAATAACATATATAAATTTCGTAGAAATCAATGCCTATTGACGCGAGTTATATCAAGGACGGACAGACAGACAAACCGAAATCTTAAACACTTTTCTACCTTGTTGGAAAATGTCAAAAAAGCTAGATCTTGACGGGGAAAGACGAAAACTTTCAAGGTAAAGGCGCGGGGCCCCTAAAAGCGCGGGGCCCGTAGCATTTGCTACATCTGCTATATTGTTAATCCGGCACTGCACCGATCTACACACTTGGGGGCCCAGATACTTTTGGGGGCCCCTGCATAAAAATTTTCAGCAGAATTTTACTTAATTAAATTAAGTTAAAACCAATTATCATTCCTAAATTAACCATATGTAAACATTTACAAATCAGTAAAATGCCATGACAAATACCATTTTAATGAATTTTTCAGTTTTGAAATGTTTTTATGGGTATTTACAATCTTCACGTACCTTAGAAACGATAAGAGGAGGAGCATGTTGAGGTGTCCTATCGAATTTGCGAAAACTGAATTTATCGAATGTCGAATCGAATGCATAATTTTTAACATTACAAGTTACATTAAATTAAAAATTTTGAATATTTGTGATGAAATGAAGTAAGTAATCAGAAATTTTACTTTTGAGAGATAATTTTAGTAGTTATTATGATTACATAAAAGGAAGTTTTGGGGCTCCTAAAAATCGGGGGCCCAGTACACTTGCCCCGAATGCCCCGCCGTAAATCAGTCCCTGGATACAGGAAAATCCTAGAATCTGATTTAGATTATGTGTCAGCGGTCGAGAATTAATTTTTTGACAATTTAAAAGGAAATTGCTCTTGTTTTTATGGCTTATTCGTTTGCAGAGATGTCCATAATATCTTTTTGGTTTACTAAATTGTTTTGTTTTTTTTTAAACATTTTCCAAAAAAGTTAAAAAGTGATATAAATAAAAACTTTTTATAATAACACACATGTAAAGGTACTATCAATTGGTACGATAGAACTGATGAGTCCCTATTGTTCTGTGAGACTATGCTGACGCCTGAAGAAGGTTGAAGATTTTTTCTGCCGAAACGATCGTACCAATTGATAAATACCTTTTCTGTGTGTTATTATACAAAGTTTTTATTTTATATCATCTTTTAACACCAGTTTTTTGAGTGAAGTTTAAAAGCATTAAAAGTTTTTTTTTTTTTTTTTTTTTTAAACCTGAAGGTTAAAAACCCTCCTAAATCTGACGGAACCTCCCCCCCCCCCTCTCCCAACTTTGGCAACTCTGCTCTTAGACACGGTTCTTAAAAAGTATTCGCGATATACATGACTGCAGCAATATTTGTAGACTTCCTGAAAAGAACTATGTCTTCGAAGATACGCATGAACACAATAAACAGGTTTTAAAGATATAAAATTCATAATCCTTCAGATATTGTACAATCTTATTCCTTGGTTATGATGCGAAGGCGTCGCTCCATGTCAGAGAAACAAAGACGCGTATGTTTCCATTACAGCGGTTGATGTTAAGTTGAAAGGGTTAAAAGAGCAGATGCGCATGTGCATAGTAATCAAGCTAATGGGTTAATAGTTTGGTCAGAGAGCATATTAATTATTGCAAAGGATGCGTTTCTCACATAAGAATCGCTTAAAAAAAACTCATTGAAGTAACGAAATTTGTTTTTAAGTAGACAGACAGTTCATAAATAACCTAAACAGACCGGTGTTTGTTAAAAATAACTTTTCTCTTCGAATAAGAAAAATAGTGATTCTCTTTTCTTTTATTCTATTGTGCTGCATAATCTTAGATGTAGATGTTTATTACTGTGTGTGTCTTTAAAAACTTCATGGTAATTTCTCAGTTCTTTCTCAAGTAATTTATAAAAGAAAATCTGCAGCAATTACAAATAACTCAGATTTTAACTCTATTATGCAATAAAGCGTTATAAAATCTGATTGCGCACACAATAAATAAATGTCTGTAAACATTTATATACGAAAATAAATTAAACTATTACAAAACAATCTTGTATTTACATTTTCATGTAAGCTGCTTTGATATGATAAAAAAAAATACTCTTCCAAAGAAAAATTTAATTAGCTATTGTGTTTCGGGTAATAATATAGTCAAGGTTATTTGTACATGTAATTATAATACAATACATTGAAAAATAATTTAGTATTGTGCCAATACAGTATTCATAATTCGAGAAAACTTATACTAAGAAAATAAGTACAGTTTTTCTGAACGAGGATATGCATAGAGATGTTAAGCTTTTCTGGGTATTAACTTTTCATAAGCTGAAACTAGCTGAGCTCGTGAACTTGCAGCTCGTTGCCCATTCCCCAGTTTTTGATAAAATTCTTTCCCGAACCCCTTTCAAAAGTGTTATAAAAATTTTTGAGTGACTCCATTCGACTTCCGAACATTTTATCTTTACCAAGCTTTAAATAAATTTATTTCATCTCAATCGAATGCAATGCTAGTGAACTTCAAATAATTTGACTGTATAGGTTGTCATGTAAAAGATTACTTTTTAGTAGTCCTGTGAAGACTAAGTTCTGCGCACATCAAAATCTATGTAGTATGTAAGACAGTGACCTAAAATATGTGCACCCGATTTGAGTTCAATCGAATGAACCTTATAGACACTAGCGCATTTTCAAGAATTTTTGTCTATAGGCCGTAATGTATAAGAATTATTTTTTGGAGTCCTGTACAAAACCTATAAGCGCTACACACACCAAAATGTGTACAAGTTGTGTGACAGTGACTTATAATATGCATACCCAATTTGAACTTATTCATATGAGCCATTTAGACACTAGCACACTTAAGATGATTTGAGCCCATAGACCGTAATGTATGAAAAATTCTTTTTTTTTTTTTTCAACCTTGTGAGCAAACTAGTTTTACGCTCACTAAAATCTATCCAGGTCATGTGATCGTGACCTATAATATACATACCCGATTCACACACAATTAAATGCACTGCGTAAACGCTGGCGCACTTTCAAGATTTTCCCTCTATAGGCTGTAATGTATAAGACTTCTGTTGTCGCCCTGTAAAAAAAAGACTTACATCCTATAAACAAAAAAATCAATACCAGCCGTGCAAGGGTGGTCTATAATATATATACAAAATTTGAACTCAATCGAATGCACCCTTTATTAGCTACAAGTCTAACTTTCTCTCTCTCTCTCTCTCTCACACACACACACACACACACATATATGCATACATACATACATACATACACACATATATCACCGTAAAAATAGCATAAATCAATTCAGAAAACCTCAAAACATGTGAATACATCAAAATCCCAGAGTCCAATTTTTTCATGATTACAATACTTTCCCTTACATGGTACATGTTTGGAAGACTGCAGTTTAGAGTATATATAAGAATCCGATTACATCTAAGATGCGCAATCATCAGAATGTCTCTTTATAATCTGTAGTATGCACTCTTATAACCGGTATACCTATAACAGTTGTGAAACATTCAGAGAAATTTTTGAAATATATGCTGCTGTATTCTTCAATATTTTCTCAAGGGATGGCATCGTTTGCAGTGCGATCTCTGTTCAGCGAGTTGCATCGATTTATTCTGGATGAAAGTACGTAAGTGTTGTTTAGAAAAGTTCTAGATCTTTAGGGAGGTTTTGATATAATTTGTTTGTTTTTAAAATTGTTAAATATAGTTGTATAAGGAGTGCAGGTCTTCTGTAGTTAGCTATTCTTTGCGGTTTTCAGGATAATCCTTCTATTGATAGCAAGCTTCTAAATTGTAAAGGGATATCAAGGAAGAACACGAGAAGCTTTAATCTGAACACGTTATGTGATCACGGTCTCGAAAGCCAAGTTATTAAAGGAGGCACAGACTGGACAATTGCAAATTTAAACCTTACCACTAAAGAGCACCACCATGTACATACAGTGTACGGTGTACGTGCACACTAAATCCGAGCTTCCGAAAGATTCGGCACTTGCTAGTAGTTTCTTAGAGGCAGGCCCTGATTATCACACTGGACTTGGAGCACATGCCCTGGACATACATCCAGAAATAGGTCAAAAAATGGAGTGATATATAGGTGCACAAAAATTTAACCAACTACACATAGGGGCCCAAAATTTTAAAAATGTCCTGGGCACAAAAGTGTTATAGTCAAACCCTGATTAGAGGAGTCTATAGTATTTGGAAATTCTGGCTTATAATGAAAGTCTAAATTGCAGCAGAAATCTCTCAGAAATAGGGATTTTTGCGAGACGAGACAGAGATTTGTAGCTTTTATGCGAGACGAGACAGACATTTTTAACTTTACGGTATAAGGGTTTTGCGAGACGAGACAGACATTTTTAACTTTACGGTATAAGGATTTTGCGAGACAAGAGAAAGCTTTTCAGCTACTTCGTGAAGCGAGACAGGACTATTTTTTATCTCGCATTCCTTCTAACTCGGAAAGGCGACAAGCAGTTTTAGAATATATGTTGGATGATGTGAACTGCCCTTTCCTGACAAACAATATATTGTGATGGGAGCTATAGTCTCTTTCTTGGTTTCATATCTGTAAATACAATATGCACGATAAGAGGAAAAGCTTCGTTTTAGGTAGGGATGAATGCGAGACTGTTTTTTTTTGCGAGGCGAGACAGGGATTTATAAATTTTTTGCGAGAGGAGACAAACTCTTTAAAATTACAATATAGGGATTTTGCGAGACAAGAAAAAGCTTTTCGGCTGTTCTGCGAGACGCCTATTTTTCGCTTCGCGTCGATCACTAGTTTTAGTCCCTTGCAGTGGTTGGCCCTGAGAATATACTTCTACAGTTTTGAAGAACAATTTCGAGAATTCCGAATCCAGGAATCCAAAATTTTCCGTCCGCTGAACCTCATTACTGACCATCCAAATAATATTCTTCGAAAGAATTGCTGATTTTTTCGTCAGCACGTGTTTTCACAAACAACAAACAAGAAAATCGGCGTCTTACAATCAACGTCTCATTTCAGCAGCATGTTTTTAATACGTAGGTACGGAGAAGTTTTTCCACAATACCTATAATGGGCCCGTATGGAAGGAGTTCTAAGAAATGACCACGAGGCGGCTTAAATTGATCCTTGACCTGAAACAAAGAGGTATTTGCGAATAACACTGCCTGTTACTTATTCATAGGTTCAGCACGTGACACATATTTCGCGATATCGCGGGATACACCCTTTGTATTTGAATAAATAGCTGAAGATTTTTGTGAGATATACAGAGTCGGCTATATTATTCGCATGGAGTGCGCTTTATGGGGAAAAATTATATAGAAGTAGCCATTGTTTATAACCAAGTCGAATTAACTAAAAAATGTTTATCTCCCCAAAAGTCAAGCGTGAGCAAAATTGGAGAAGAATTAATGGAGAAGGTGGTAATTTCTTTCAGCGTGTGGAGATTGGTTTAATACGTTCGAATTCAAGCCATTAACCCATAGAAACGTTCGAATTCAAATTCAGTTAACCGGAGTTTTAGTCAAAAGCCTAAAAATGGTGCATATAAACCAATCATGTTTTTACAATATTCGTGAGCTGGCAATTTTTATGACTTCCTAATAATTTACTGATATTCTTTTTATTAACTGTGTTAGCTGAATATGATTCACTGTGCTTAAGGTTAAGGATGTTCAATAAATGAGAATTTTGCTTTCATGAGAAATAGGGATACACCTCTTTATAGTGAGCTTTGGATATAATGAATTTTTCAATTGATTTCATCCAAAATCTCATATAATTCATGTAATTGCAAATTCTTAGTATAATAATTCCAGGAACAAAAAGTTGGGCACAGTAAGTAAAAACCCTCTTTTCTAATAAATTTTAAATCCTTTTATTTTCTGAAAAAATTATTTTTCCTTACACTTATTCCTAGTGGTTTAGCCCTGTGAAAAAAGTGACACCCGATTCATTACTATAGGATGATACTGTTTCTCGTAAAATAATAGTGATAGTAATCGTAATAATAATTGAAAGCTTATTCGTAATCAAATGCTGAGGCTGAAGAACTGGCGGAAATTTTACCGTCTTCAATTTCTGAAGCCAATGGTACAGCGGACATTTCTTTTTTTAAAGCAATTTTTTAAGGTGTTGGAGTATTAGATAACTAATATGGTTGAAAGGAAAATTTATGACTTCCCTATTAAAGTAGCGCGCAGGAAAAAGAATTATGAAGTATTTTCTAAACAACAATTTAGAAAAAAGCATGCAAATTAAATATTATATTTTAGTTTACCTATAATAGCACAATAATATTTTTGCCAGTTTCAAGCAAATTCGTGTACTTTTTAAGAATTTGTATTTATTGAAATTCTGTTCATTAATGAATGATGTATTGATGCTATAAATTGCAGTACTTATAAGCTATCCATAAATGATTTTACACTTTTTTCAATATTTTTGAAACACTCCACCCCTATGTGACAAAGTGTCACATTTTGCCATACTCCCTTCGTGCCTTGTAACATGTCAAGCTTTATTAGATAAATATTCAGAAAAAAAGCACTATGCTATAGATCATATTTTATATTTTAACTTTAACTATTTTTTTGTGATATTTAGTGAGCATAATTTACTTTTAGGTGAAGAATTTCTGCTGCTACTATATTCTGAGAGCCAACCCTGAATGCCTATTTAAAAAAAAAAAAAAAAAAAAAAGAGAGAGAATATAAATGTGAACAAAAAATCACATGAAAGTTGTTTTAATCCATTTAAAAAATATTCTCAGATTCTGGTAATTTCAAAATAGCTTCAAAACTTAATCTACTGATTTTAATCTATCTTTAATCAAATTATGTGATCACACGTTTTTTGTTAGCCCCTCCCCCTCCAAACATGACAACACTTCTGGACATTACCTTAATTGAAATTAGATTTATAGCTTCCATTACTTTCTGCACACATGAAAACATATGAATTATATACGAAAATTTATTTATGCTTAAGCAAAACAACAGGTCCACTTTTATCGCAAAGAAGGAGCGGAGAGCTGTGGTTTTAGGGTTAAACACAGCTCTTGAGTAAGGAAGTCCCAACTCCGAAATTTCCGAGCTTTCAAGCGAGACCTGCTTGTACAGCTGTGGGAAAGAAAAAAAAACAAAAAAAAAAAAACGCCCATTTGCATTTTATTCGGCCGTGCCGTTCATCGTGCAGCAAAGTCATTTACGAACAGGCGCGTAGACAGGAAAATTTTTCGGGGGGGGGGGGGGGATATGAACTTATATGTGTATAAAAAGACGGAATTTCATCACTAATCCAAAAATTTCGGGGGGGGGGTATATCCCGATATCCCCCCCCCTGGCTACGCCCCTGCTTACGAATAACGTATACTTTAATCCGATATTCTTAAATTTGCATTAGGGGCCGTCTTCATATTAAATTCTACATCAACTTCGTTTTTCAAAACAGCAACACCCTATTTTGATTTTATGAAGAGAAAGTAGACTTTCAAATTACCCTAAATATACATTTTTACGAATTTTGTGGATTATTTCCAGAGATATTACGAATTTTTTAACTGCGCGATTTTAAGGGGTTATCTCCAAACTGGGAACAGTCCATGAAGATTCCGAATTTTTGACATTTTAGCAAGTTCGTTCTCGGGAATAAAAATACATATTATTTACAAGGAAAATAATGTTTCTAGTCTTTTGCATCGAGAATGTATAAAATAATGTCATTTATCTTTCCGTCTACTTTCAAGTCGGCAGTTTAAAATTTGAATTTTCAAAATGATTGAGACAATGCATCATAAAGTATTATATAATAAACATCCTTTTAATGATAACTTTTGAGAAATTTAATGTTTAAAATAACGATTTTGATAAGTTACATAAGTTGTTAATTAGATCACGAACCGAAAATATAACACAACAGTTTGAGATTACAGTTTTAATTTGATTAACGTTTCACAGTACGTTACTTGTTGTTTGTCCGTTTACAACTAAAGAATTTTTCTATTTATATTTTATCTGAGAGTTGGCCTTTACGCCAACGTGTATGTATTGTTATATTGCCACATTGTAATATTGTATTAAAATTGATAAAATAATAATATTAAAAAATGAAGTAATATTACTATACTGCGCTATTAAACCATTGAATATCTTATTTATTGATATGTCGAAGTTTCTTATTTCTCTTCTAACACTTTCTAATTTATTTTGAAATTGTTATTGTGAGTATTTTGAAGATTACCTTCGGCAGGAGAAATGCTGCTATAGAAACATTGCGAAGAGTGAGAGGCTGTCCTTTGTTCACCTGACCAATACGCGCATAAAAGTTACTCAACATTGGTTGAAGAAGGATTTCATGCAAAATAGAAAACTAATTATAGATAATTTTTATGTTATAAGCATAAACAGAAAGGAGTCTTGAATGCTGTTTAAAAAAAAAAAGGGTTATATATCAGCGAAGCGAAATTAACATTACGAAATGAATGGCCCCACCATGGCGGAGTGAATAAGACACTGAACATGATAGACGGCTGAAGTCTGGTGGTCCCGAGTTCGAGCCCACCGCGTGGCTGACGATCTAAGGATGTGGAGTTTGGGTTTTTCTCCAGATGTAACGCGAATACGCTTTACACCCCTTTTAAAAAGTCCTCTGCCCCAGGCACTCTACCGTAGGCAGATGCCCCTCGTGTTGGCCTGACAAACACACACACACACACAAAAAAAAAACTAAATGTAGGGAGAGGGGAAATTTTGAAGCTCATAACTCATTCATTTGTAGTTCAAATGTATTGAAAATTGATATCTGGGGTTGAAATATGAAGGAAAACCTTGGTGTTACCAATGGAAAAAAATAAAGTTGATGCGTATTTAAATATGAAGATAAATGATTTTAGTATTATAGTGTTTCAGGATTCAGTATTATAGCCTCTTATGCAAATTTTATGTATAGCAAATTAAAGTGCGCGTTATTCGTAAACGATTAGTAAATGCAACTTTGCTGACGTCGAACGGCGGCAAAATAAAGGCTAAGTGAGCCTTTTTCTTTTCTTGATTTCTGCAGCTGTACCTATCATGATTGTTTTAAATATTCACCGTGGAATTTGCTTATATATGACTGATAATACTGATCATTTCGGCTAATTTGTAAACCATCATAATAGTGTGAATTTGAGTAAATTTTATGAGCTTTTAGGTTGGCATGTTTATTCTTTTTGTCAAAGCTTCAAAACAATAGCTAATTACCTATATTTGGAAAGTATTCGTTTGAAACCTGTTGCGAATAGAACAATTTCGGATGAAGCAATTTTTAGAATATTTCATTAAAATCAGGTTATAATTTGTAAATATGCAAACAGAGAGCGAAAAATATTCTATTGAATATTTAGATTATTTACCTTTACTCACAGTTGTGTATATTTTGAATGCATTTATGAAGGGAAATTAGAGAGATCTTTGGAATTGGTTGGAAAGATTTTAAAAGTGGTCAGTAAAACTATTATTATTATTATTAAACCAGCTTAGGGTGGTCGAACTCTCTTAAGAACAACCCTGGGTGCTACATGAATCAGAATCATATAGAATTATTGAAGGGTCATAAACGTCGTTTTCATGTACCCGTTAATAATAACTTTGTAAGAAATGTAGAATAATGAACTTTCCCACTATGGGTCGTCAAAAATTAATAGATCTTCCTCAGAAGGCATTTGACTAAATGACTAGCTTAGAAATTCTGTTCCATTTTATAAATGAAATTCTCTTATATAAACGCATTGTTTATGAAACTCAGTTAACAAACTAGACGAACATTTCTTTCACAGTGGCTATTAAAAATTATACATGAACATGATGTTTGTGACCCTACATTCCTATATAATTCTGATTGGACTTCGAGTTAACTTACTTCCTCCAGAAGTTTGTGTCATGATCGTAGAATAACCCTTTATCAAAGTAGACACAGATTTTTACGCTGCTTGGCCAAAGCACCGAGATACACTCTATAACAAAAATATCGACGCACCAAGAAACAATCATCCGATTGCTTTGAAATTTCGTATGCATGATGTTTTGAACAGGTATGCAAATGATTCAAATTTGGTGTCCAATGAATGAATAGTTTGATCTCTAGCACATCGGAACTGCGCATCCAGCAGACGTATATAAGGAGCAGTTCTTCAACGGTTGTTAAAACTTTCGGTTTGATTGCGATTCAGATGACCTTTCAGCAACTTAAAAAATGCCTCGCTGCAGGATTCGTGCTCATTACGAGCAACTGTCACAGTTTGACAGAGGTCGTATCATTGGATTGAAAGAGGCCGGTTGGACTAATCGGAGAAACGCTCGTCATTTGAGTCGAAGCGATGCGACGATTCGAAGATTCTGGCAAGGATGGGTGAAAAATGACAGAGTGCAGCGTCAGGATGGTAGCGGTCGACCTAGGGCTACAGCAGATCGTGAGGACAGAGTGATGGTCCGATCAGCTGTCACAGCGCCTTCTTCATCTCTATCAACCATCAGACGTTCAACCCAAACACCAGTGTCCATCATGACCATTCACAGACGGTTGAGAGAGCGAAATCTACGCTCGCGCCGACCGTTACGCCACCTGCCACTCACGCCTGCACACTGCCGAGCCAAATTACAGTGGTGCAGGGCTCGATCAGGTTGGAATGATGCCGACTGGGGACGTATAGTCTTTAGCGACGAATCCCGCTTCCAACTGTGTCCTGGCGATCATCGAATACGTGTTTGGAGACGTACCTTGCAGAGGGGGGATCCTGCTTTCACTATTGCACGCCACAACGGCCCTCAACAAGGCATTATGGTCTGGGGTGCCATTTCCTTTGACAGCCGGACCCCTTTGGTCGTCATTAGAGGTACACTTACTGCACAGCGGTACGTGGACGACATCCTAAGACCTGTTTTGCTACCGTTCCTTTTGCAGTGCCCTGGGCTGGTTTTTCAGCAGGACAATGCCAGACCACATACGGTTCGTGTTGCTCTAAACTGTCTGCAAGCTTGTCAAACTCTTCCTTGGCCTGCCAGATTGCCAGATCTCTCTCCCATCGAGCATGTCTGGGATATGATAGGAAGGCATCTGGCACGGACTGTTGATGACCTCGTTCGACAATTGGAGCGAATTTGGCAGGGAATACCGCAGGAGACCATCCGGGAGCTTTATGGGTCAATGCCACGCCGTGTGGCAGCTTGTATCCAGGCTAGCGGCGGGTCAACACCTTATTGAACTTGTTACTGTAACTCTGAAATAAATTATTCAATTGTTCTGAAATTTTAATCATTTACATTGTCTCCCTATCCACCAATTTTCGTCTCAATCGGACACCTCCTTCTTGGTGCGTCGATTTATTTGTTATAGAGTGTATTTTTTTTCTATGGCAGGCTACAGGATTTTTGATTATGGCGGGCCATGGCACTGGTACGCATTTCCATAATTACGTACTGATATGGAGAAATTATTGCAGTCGCTCGGCGTCTATACACCTTTATGTATCGATTATGTAATCCTCCTTACAAAGTAACGTTTTGAGATTCCGGTTTAAAATTTGTTTTGAAAAGATAAGAATGTGTGAATTTGATAATCTACGAATACAACTTGATGCTATATTTATACTTCAAGTTGATTTCATCTCCGCCTTGAATTCACCCGATTCCGATATCGTTGCGACCTAAATAAATATATTCTATCAAACTCGACAATAAAAAGTGAAAATCTGATATCTTCTCAGGTAAGGTCAAATATTTTTATAGATACAGGGATAATACAAACAAAATCTCAAAAATATTTTAAACAATATCTTCAGATATCATTGTTTTTATTTCTGAATACTGAATATCACTCGCGTATTCACGTAAGAAGGTTGGAATAAAATTTGTAGGCAAAATGCTGCAGATTTTTTTTTTTTTTTTTTTTTTACTCATTACTTTAAACACTTTTAGGTTGAAAAGAGTTCATAATTTCGGTTTTTCTGTCTGTCCGTCCGCTCGTGCTTTAACTGCCGTAAATATGCATCCATTACAACGAAAGTTATAAATGTTATTCCTATGTACTGTACCATGCACACTATTGACGATGGTATACGTAATATTTAAAATTCTTTTACAGAAGCACCCAAAAGAATTCCAATGCATTATGCTCTATGGACAACCATTCTTTGAGGTGTATTTTAGCAATATTTGGCTATTTCAAACAAACAAACAAAAAAAGGATATTGCGTTATTAAGGATTACAAAAACTTTCTCTATTGAAAACAGAGTACATAGCATTTAAAATTCTTTTACAGGAGCACCCGAAAGAACTCCGATTCATTATGCTCTCTGAAATGTCGTTCCGTAAAGCGTATTTTGCATATGAAGGATGTAGATGCAAAATTTGCATTGTCCACTTGGAAAGTTTTTTTTTTTTTTTCCCTATGGGGGGGGGGGCACTTGCTCATCAAGCATTCGCCACTACAAAGGCCCGAGTTACTGTCCATTTTATTATGGGAGCACCCAGTGGGCGGACAGCAGCATTACTCTCTATGAAGGGACGGACAAGTTAACATCCATGCCCAAGCCGGGATTCGAACCCGGACCCACGGCGTGATAGAATGGTTCTCTAGCCACTACACCACCTGGGCGGTCAACTTGCAAAGTTAGTTCTTAGATCGTAGAAAATGCAAAAAACTTATTAACAAACATTTATATTGGAACAATTATTTTGTGATATATTTGTTGCTATAAAAACTACTTTTGCACATAGTCCTAAACCTATAATAATTCTGGTAAATCAAGAATTCGAATTTAACTATGGAAAATGGGAGTTTTGCATCAACACCCTTCATGTTTTCGGTTATTCCAAACAAAACAAAATTGATATATGTTATTAAGATTACAAAATAAAGCTCTCCATCCAAAGTAGTGTCTCTCATTTATAGTTCCTCTACAGGAGCATTCAAAAGAATTCCTATATATTATGATCAATATGCAGTTTAGCGAGATTAATACATTTTGAGCACAATTTAATAAGTATATAACGAATGAATTAGTTACATTTAAAGGATGTAACTAAATTTTAAAGCTCTTTTACACTGTCTTGCAAAATATTGTTATTGTGATACACCCGGTTGTTCTGAGGTTATAGCTAAAATCTCGCCAAGTTTGACACCGACACACCTCCAAATTTGTCTCAAGGCAGACTGTTGTGTTGAAAAGTGTTTTATAACCGATGCGTTTGGCATGATTAATCTTTTTTGTCGTGATAAATCCAGGGCTCGAAATTGACAGAGAATAGAATATTAGGAATTTGAGCATTGCTTCTAAATTGCTTTAAAATTTTTATAGTATAGTTAAAAATATTTCACGGCAGACCTGACCAATTGTGCAGTCGAAGGGGGGACGCGTCCCCTTAATTCTTTATTTGAACCCACGCGTCCCCCCACTTTTTTGTTTTCAAGGGGACGCTCAAACTACTGTATTAAAAATTTCATTTTGTAATTCTGCGTCCGAAAGACAATCAAGAAAGAGCTTTATGGACCACTTAAGTAGACTTACTTACAATTTCTTTGTAAATGCTAAATAATATAAACATATGCTAAGAAATAGAATATAGACATGTCGTCTTGTGAAACGCATTGTTGCTCAAAGAGTGTCTTCCCCAAATGGTTGGGAGGGGCGGGGGAGGAATTAGCTAGCAAGGGGTCCAGTACAAAATAACAATACTACTAATAATAATAATCCATTCATTTCGACATTAGGTTTGTTGACAGTGGTAGATTGAAAAATTGTTTTTCTTGAGGCACTGTTGATCAAAATTACATTGCTTTTACAGTAAAAATTATATTAATTGCAGCAAAAAACCAACGATCAATTAAAAATAATTAAAATTAACGATTTGATTAATTATAATCAGTAATACTTACATTTAACTAATTACCCGTGGTTAAGTTAATTAATCAAAAACAAGTGTCCCCCACTCTTTTTCTCAGGACTACACCACTGGACCTGACTAATAAGTGAATTCTGTTTCAAAATTAGCCACCACCAAATATTCGGAGAAATCCAGAAAGCAGAATTGGCTTACTTCTTACCTTTACTTTTAACATTCGAAGCTTTTGACGCTAAAAGAAAAAGCATTCGGAAAGAGCTGATAAACTCTCTTCTTACTAAAATCGGTTAATTTTAAAATTTTTTTCCAAACTACGTGATTTGAATATTTTGAGCAAATATATATAATTATTTAACGTCCCCTTCAATTTCGAATGAAGTTACATCTGCTAGTGATGTGCTACAATTGTCTTTAGCAACTAGAGCATTATTTAGACATAGACGCGTACAGACAGTATTGTTCTCCATGGTACGTGACAAAGCAAATGAATCGCTTTTAAAATCCTTTGTTAAAACGACTTCACACGTTACAAGCACTTTTTATCAGCACAGTTATGTATTGAAAATGTCATAGCATTGTACGATAGGTAGGCTGTCAACCGTCTGCAACATAATTACTTTTACCAAAGAATTTGGAACGTGTTTTTGATTTCTGTATGTCCGGTCTCTGACAGCGGACATTATGTTTCCATTATCACGAAGTTCTTACATATTTTGGACATTTACTATCACATGCCCTTTGCATTAAGTCTCGCAGTGGACCAGTCACTAAACTCCGTTCCTGTAAGAACTCGGAAAGTGAAGCAGTACCGGCTTGGTCAGTGCTTGAGAGGGTAAAAACCTCTCTCGGCTGGACTGTTGTGGGATCGTGTACGTAAAGTGACCAGACGTTCTGCTTTCGGAAAGACAGTCCCGCTTTTTACCTATTTGTCCCCTTTTTCCATTCCTGTCCCGCCAAAGTCTTGTTTTAGGGGGGGGGGGGGAATTGCAATTAGTGTGGCGACATTCGTCTGACCTCGTTAAAAAAGTTGTATCCAGCGATAAGTATGGACATCAGAAAGTATCTGAAGAATTTGTAAAATAAATTGGGAATAAATTAGCATGAAAATGATAGTGTTATTAGTTTAAATTTGTTGTTACTTATTTGTACTTAACACCAGTTTTTTTAAGAGTTTTTTATTGATCAAAAAGATTTTTTGTAGTATCTATTAATACATGCCTATAATCAATGAATGTCATTCTAGTTAACGTTTGAAGGCAAACTATTTTGGAAAATAATACAAAATCAAGGATACAATTACTTAAAAACTACGTTTATGTAATAGTGACAGGCCTATTTTATTTGCTGTATTTTTTTTTTAATTCATTCAGTGGCGTAGCGAGGGGGGGGTGTCAGAACCCCCCCCCCCTAAAATTTAGCAGAGTTCTATTATCGACATGAAGAATGCGATCCATAATGTAGATTATCCGTTACATCAGGGCCTAAACCGCCCTAAAAATTTTTTCTGGCTACGCTACTGAACTCATTATTATCATAAAAGCCGCCCAGGTGGTGTAGTGGCTTAAGAACCATTCTATCACGCCTTGGGTCGAGTTTCGAATCCCGGCTTGGGCGGGCATGGATGTTAACTTGTCTGTCCCTTCATAGGGGGTAACTCTGGCCGTCCACTGGGTGCTCCCATAATAAAATGGCCATTAATTCGGACCTTAGTAGTGGCAAAATGCTTGATGAGCAAGTGCCCGCTCATTGGGGAGGGGGAGGGGGATACTCTCTAAAAGTAGAAAATCAGAGTATGTGAAAAAAAATCTCGTGGAGGGGCGGGGTGTCTCGGGATTAATTCTTACCCTTTTTCGACTCTGTGTTTTAGAAATTTCCATATTTTCAGTTCAGGTAAAATGGGCTCTTTAAGTGTACTCTAATGAGAGCTGGTGCACGTAAAATCTGTTCGTGGCTCCAATGTCTTCCATGTTCAAACGATACCTCTAGGTGTGCTGTTTTCAGGTGCTAGGTCTCTCATTTGAAATTATTTCAAAATTAGGAAACCATTCATAGGGAGAAAACGTTGGTCTGCCTAATAGGCGCCCCCATAACGAAATGACCAACATCTGACCTCATAGTGATCAAGCTTCCAGTAGCCCACTGACCCGACAATAACAAAGAAAGAAAAAACTTTCGCATCAGAAAAAGCATAATAGTTTTTCTTGAAAAATTTTAAACAATAAAAATCTAAAATTCCTAACCTCATCACTAAAAGTTAGCAACTTTATTTTAGTTGCTATTGGCCGATTCCTAAGCTGGTATTCCCACAATACACAAACATAGTTACCTACAAACAGCTACAATTCATTAAACAGTTATCTTCATGTAAGTGCAGATAACTATGTACTTTCAAGTTTGTTTACTTTCTCACAAAAAATCACTCAGCTATTTTAATTTTTTCGTGTTAAAAAACCTCTTCTTTATTGCATCAATCGTATTATTCCTCTAGATCAGGGTTTTGGAACAATGAATCGCAGAAATTAGAGAACTTATTCAACAAAACACAAATAAGGGGGGGGGGGAGAATCAAATTTTCTGCCATGCCATGTAATTGCTATTGTTGACTTAGCACAAATCATAAAAATGGGTTAATAATATTAAAATAAAACAATGGTTCTTTACTTGGAAGAAAAGGTTGTCTAGTACAAATTAGTGTAGAAGAGTTAAATAGGGCCGAAAGTAGCGAAAACAGCCCAAGGGACATCAATAATTTTCAAAGAATTTAGGAGCTATTATCTGGGAAGACTAAGTCAGTGTTTCCCTATCTTTTTAAATCTGCGGACCGGCAAAAATTGAAAAAATATTTCACAGACCAGAGTCATGCAAAAATAATAAATATTGTATAAACAATATACTTTATGCAGGGGCACAGCCAGAAATTGTTCATGGGGGGGGGGGGGGTTACGACTACTACAACTCATATATATATATGTGTGTGTGATAATGTAGTAAAGAATATACATTTTGTATGGCAAAAATCCTCATGGGGGGGGGAGGGTTATGACCCCCTAACCCCCCCCCCCTTGGCTATGCCCCTGACTTTATGAAATCAAGTATTATCCAAATATAATTTTTAGTAAAGACATTTGCTGCTGACTCTGTTTCAATAAATTGATTTACGTGGACTGGTACTGGTTCACAAACCAGTAGTTAGGAAACAATGGACTAAATAAATAATGGAAAGTTTAGCCAGAATAGTATACACTGTAAGAAATATCTGTAATTTTACCACAAATATTGCTGTAAAATAATACAGCACAGGTGCTGCAGCTTTGGAATACAGTACTGTGTGTTGTAAATCTACTCACGTAATGACGTTGATAAACCTAGCGCAGAGAACCTTTTACAACAAATTAACACTGCCTTTACATCACAACGTGTTGTTACGTTTACCCACACATTGTGCTCCAATCTAGATATATATTTTTTGCAGTGTAGGACAGCCAAACACGTGAACAGTTGAAAGTCGAATACCAGAATATTGACTGATCTAGTGTTGGACAATCGAGATTATCTGCACTAGCTCTATTGTGCATGGAAAATGATATAACACAAAGTTTTGACTATGAGGATATTATTAATGATTTCTCCGAGCTGAAAATTAGAAAAAAAACTTAAAAAAAAAATTGCTACTAAATTAAAGTAAGTCAACTTGAGTTACTTTTTTGATTAAAAAAATGTTATAACTTGGCCACAAGAAAAAGACAAATTTTGTTTTATTGTTTTCCTTTCCAAGCTTTATATTCTATCAAACTGGTTGCAAGGAACCTCCCTAGGACTGTTTATTTGTCACAGCTATATTGTTGGACCAAGCAGTCATATCCTCATGATATATATTAGATACATTTTTGTGTTCAATTAAAGGTAAGTGATTTTTTTTTAATCATTATATTTTGAGCATTTCTTTTTTTCAACTCAGTAATGTCCAAAATTTTTTCTAATGTGACTTGAATTCAATCAATGTATGATACTTCTGAAATTAATGTTTGTATGCATTCAATGTAAACAGAACTTGTGAAAATTCATTGTAAAAGTACTTTTTTGTGTAATCCAGTAAAATTTCAGTTTGATGCAGGAGGAAAGAATATTTTGTTTTTATATATAAAACATGCTTTAACCAAATTTACTGGTACTTTAAATAGTTTCTTTCAAATTTTCAATTGTTTTGGGACAGGTTATATTGTTTGTTGATGTTTGGTATTATGATAATCGATAAAGAGAATATATAAGGTAAACAAGATTTTAAAAAAATTTTTGATTATTTTATTTTAGGCATTTTTTTAAAAACTCAATAATTGTAGAACAAATTTTCTAATATTACTTGAATTCAGTCAATGTATGATATATGTGTAATTAGTGTTTTTTGTATGCATTTAATGTAAACAGAATTTTTAAAAACTAATTACCTGGGTGAAAATTTATTGTAGAAGTACTTTTTTTTATGTAATCCTGAAAATTTTCAATTTGATGCGGGAGGATAGTATATTTTGTTTTTGATATATAAAACATGCTTCTACCCAATTTACAGCTTTTATTTGAAATTTTCAATTGTTTTGCAACAGGCTATATTCTTTGTTGTTGTTTGATATTATGACAGTTTTTTGTGCTATATTAAGCATAATTATCCATCACTAGGTTTACTTGAAGATTCATTTTCTATTGTTAAAACTCATCATAATGGTTTTTAAGATTTATGGATTAATAAATAAAATGTTAAAGTTTTTAAAAATTTATTTCCATTTCTATGCTAATTACAGATTGTCCTTTAGTACACATTTTTTTATTTTATAAAGGACTAGCTGAAGTACCCGTTCTTCGCACGGGAATGAATGGACTTTTTGATATTAATATTTGTTGTGATTACTATTTATTGTAATAAAGAGATATAGCAAAATGGATATCGCGTTATATTGTGTTCAATAATCATGCATACTGAATTTCAAGGCAATCGTTTTTACGGTGCAGAAGGCGATGCGCCGTAGCACAATCTAGTGGCGAGTTTTAGCGAAACGGATACGGCAAAAATATTCTTCGCATTCAGATATCGATGTATACGAATTTTCATGACGATCGGCTGAATAGTCTTGGAGTTCATGTGTTGACGCGACATCTAGTGTCAAGTTATAGGAAAATGGATAGTGCCAAACTCTTCCTCGTGTTCAAATATCTATGTATACCTATTTTCATAGCGATCATTCGCACAGTCAAGAAGTGATACACTGCAGGGCCATCTAGTGGTTAATTAAAGTAATGATTTGCTACAGCGCCATCATGTGGCGAGTTATAGCAAAATGGATAACGCCAAAATATTATCATTGTTCAAATAGCTATGTATACTGATTTTCATAGCCACCGTATGAATGGTCAAAAATTTGGCCTGCTGCAGCGTCATCTAGTGGCGAGTTAAAATAATAATGCATTGCAGTGCTATCTAGTGGTGAGTAACATCAAAAGTAACGCAGTTAGAATATATTCTTCGTTCTCAAATGTGTAAGTATAAAAAATTTTATGCCGTTCGGTCGAACGGTATAGAAGTTGATGCGTTGCGGCGCTATTTAGCGGTAAGTTACAGCAAATGGATAGTGAAAAATATTCTCTGTGTTCTAATATTCGCTTGTACCAAATTTCATCGAAATTGGTTGGACGATATTCGCATAGCAAACGGCTAAACGGAATAGAATTCGACGTTCTGCTGCGCCACCTAGTAAAAAGTTAGAGGAACACGGTTAGCATAAAAACCTTCTCCATGATAAAAGACTTAGGTGAACCAAATTTCATGGTGATCGATGAAACGGTGCTGGAGTTTTTCAACCTCCTACACACATACCAACATTCATTTTTATCTATAACCAGTCTTATTATACGTATATACCAGTCTCAAGTAAAATCCAGTTTCAAATCTAAGCCTCGCCAAAGTGCCAGCATACGCCATTTTGCAAGAGTTTTTTCAGGGAATCATTCGAAGCATTGACTTAGCAGCAATCAAAATTGGAAATGGTTCGACCGCCAGGCATTTATTTGAAAAGTGGAATCCCTTAATACAGCCGCATTTTTTAAATTATCAACTATAACATGTTTTATTCATCGTTACCTCGATGTACTAAATGCGAAGATTTCAATTTTCTGAAATTTGGCGGATTTCCCCCAAGTTAAATCAATGTACTCAATTGGCGAGAATTCTGAAGCTACATCGCTTGAAATGCCCTAATAACTGCATTATTTCTGCACGGATAGTTAAAATTTAATGCTGTATTCTAAGAAAACCTATACACTTGTTTTCAAAAATGCTATTCCCTTAAGCTCTCAGTAAATTGCGCCAAAAAGCCTAAAACTGTGCAAACCGCTAGAACTCACTCTCTAAAAATCGGCCTATCAGCCATTTTTTTTTTCGAAAAACTAAAAAAAATTACATATTAGTCTCGGATATCTTCGATCCTCATTGTTTTGCGTATAAAACATTTCATTCCTGCTCTCATTTCTTATGCGCACACGATATTATAATTAAAAAAATAACCTAAAAAAATAAACTAAAAAAATCATTATTATTCTTTTATTTTTACTTTAAGAATTTAAAACATTTTATTCGGCAAAATCGCCACACATGGCAACCAAGATGCTTATTTCACACACTTTTTTCACTACAGGGGTTAATATTACGTAAAGCTTTCTGCGTGGAGAACATAAAAAATCTCTTAAATTCCGGGAACGGAAATTAAGAGAACCATTCAGGAGGAAAACGTTTTTAAGTGGAGTTTCAAAGTTTTAAAGTGGACTATCATTTATTCTATATTATTTTACATATCTGTGTAAAATTTCAGGCTGACAGGTCCATTTTTGTGGAATTGTATACTACCCAAATCAACAAATTGACAAACAGAATTTCATTTTTATTTATAAGATAACCTACGCTTGTTTTTAAAAATACCCTCTCATTAAATTGCGCCAAGCGCTAGAATCATAGAAAATCTGACACACTTTCAGATTTTTAAATACGCACTAAAGTGCTATATATAAAAAGAGTTATATTCCATGGGTCTTCCCTATTTTCGTTCCTTCTTTCATTAAGTTAGAAAGTGTATCATTATTCATGAGTGTGATTAAACAAAATTAAAATTGATATTTCTAACATCCTTTTTTCTGGATGTAATACATTAGATGCAGAAAAGCTGCTCAGAAAAATGCACAATTCCAACTGAATGAAAATTTCAAAAACTTATACGCAGGTGTATTCATAACCCAAATAGCAGACGATTAAATTACGATAAATAGCGCCAAGCGTTAGAATCCTCCTCAAAATCGCGAGAATGCTGAAGATAGATCGCTTGAAATCCCTTAATAACTGCATTATTATCGCACGGATCATTAAAATTTAACGCTGTATTCTAATAAAACCTTTGCACTTGTTTTCAAAAATCCGTTTCCTTAAGCTCTCAGTAAATTGCGCGAAGCCGGAAACTGTGCAAACCGCTAGAACTCACTTTCTCGGCATTTGAGCCATTTTATTCTTTCACCAAACTAAAAAATTTTAACATATTAGCCTCGGAAATCTTCAATTCTTATTGTTTTGCGTATAAAACATTTCATTCCTGCTCCGATTTCCCATGCACACGATATTATAATTAAAAAATATATAACCTTACGAATATAAACTAACAAAAAAATCATTATTATTCTTTTATTTTTACTTTGAGAATTTAAAACATCTTATTCGGCAAAATCGCCACACATGGCAACCACGATCCTTATTTCACACTTTTTTCACTACAGGGGTTACAATTACGGAAAGCTTTTTGCGTGGAGAACATAAAAAATCTCTTAAATTCCGGGAACGGGTGGACTTTCAAAGTTTTAAAGTGGACTATGATTTATTCTATATTATTTTACATATCAGTGCAAAATTTCAGGCTGATAGGTCCATTTTTGTGGATTTGTATACAACTCAAATCCACAAACAAACAAATAAACAAACAAACAAACAAACAAACAAACAGAATTTCATTTTTATTTATAAGATATTTTCTGTTCTTTAGAAGGCATAATTGAAAGTAATGTCTAACATTTTAATTTCCTCATGAAATATGTTCTCCGAGAAGATCAATAATAATAAAATATTTGTACAGTCAAATGTCTGTTAGTGTTTTACACAGTTGGTTTACAAACACTATGCTCAGGACGGCAAATACGATTTTATCAAAGTGACAAAATTAAAGTTAGTAACTAGGGATCGACCGATACCACATTTTCACCGATGACCGATACTTTACCTATAAATTCATTTTCAGAAATAGCCGATACCGATACTTTTAAGTTATGGTATCGGCCAATACAGATTCTTTACATAATTTAATGTCATTTAAACCTACATCTGTATTCTGGGCAGTTTTTGTAACGAGAGTGTAGTTCTCGTTAAAATGAATAACAGCATGGTGAAATTTGATCCCAGTAGAAAGCATTACAAAGAAGTGGATACATTCTTGAATGTCATATCAGGTCTTGAAGCGTGAATTTACAGTAGTTCTAGTCTTTCTTTTCTATTCAATCATGCCGACGAATGGCCGAATTTATAAAAAGCTGAGCACTGGGAAGCGTCTTAGTGTGCAGGTTCGGAATTCTTTCTCCTCGCATGGCTGTCGATCTAATTGTCTGGCTATCGAGTTTTGGGAGATTTTCTCCAGATTTTTCGTGAATATAGGTTAGACTCCCTTAAAAAGTCCTCTGCCCAAGCCCCCCCCCCCATACGTAGATGTCCCTCATTTAAGCTTGACAGAACACAAACGGGGGGGGGGGGAGTTAAATGGATATATTAATAAGAGAATCCATATCCAGTGCCGATTGGTGCAAATATTTAAATCAATTTTTCTCAACCTCTATTTTATTGCCTGTTTGTTGCTATGAGCCAGATAAAAGCTTTCCATATCAGGCCCAAAACAGCTTCCTGCTTGCTCTTATGTGTCTTTGTTTTCGGCTCATGCCTCAATTTTCTGCTTACAAGAGTAAACACATGAAATTTATTCAACTTCAAAGCTTGCAAGTTTTATTTAGATTTTCTTTAATTATAATTCTTCACATATGAAAATATTTTTTAGATTACTTCATTAAATTGTGATCATGTATAAAACTGTACAGTATTATGTAAGTACATATGTATTTACATATTGTTCATTAAATACGTATGTAAGTTCTTCGCTTAAAATGCATAATAAATACACATTAATTAATGATTTTATTTATCTGCTCCAATTATTTAACCACTAAGTGAATTATTAAATGTTTTAGCAAGATTTCTTTTTAGTATGAACTCATATGATCATTTTTAAGTTCTTTTTGAAAATCCGAATATTTTGATTTTCCGGACAGGGTTACGTCACAATTAATGCACATGATCCATGTATTTGATCTTTTCCGTACGAAGAACAGGCACACGCCGATTATTCCTGTGTTTTCCTTATATATAAACCAAATACTATTCACAAGAAATATGTTATTTACCCTAAAATTTGAAATAAACTAAATAATTATTATAACTAATTATACTAATATAGCTTCAATTTTTTTTAAATTAACAATATAAATAATTATTAGATATTGATAAGTATGACACTTCTCAGAACAGAATGATACACAAATCCTATGTTCTCCGATTAATCTGATAGATAATGAAATCATTAAATGTTTGATAATTCGTACTTTTGATAGTGTGTAATGTATTAAAAATGAATCATTTAACTTCTGGACCTACATAATTAAAGTTCACGGGAGTCGCCAGTTTTCAAGTCACTGCCAAAAAGTTAACTTCTTTGCGACACAAAGAAGGAATAAATTGTTTTTACATACAGTTTACGTTTATAATTTTAGTATAATTAATGTTGCATTGAAACAGCTACAATATAAAGAAAAATATCTTTGCTCGTTTTCAAGCTACGCCTTGGGGGGTCTAAATAGAGATGCTTAAAAATGACGAGATTAAATGAAGATTAAAGAAAAATCGAAAAAGGATAAAACAAATTCAATTTTCCAGTCTTAAAAAGAAGTTGCTACTTAAAGTATCCATATTTAATGAAATTGCTCTTCAGTGTTTTTGTTTTTATGATCATTGTTAACATGATTTTCTGTGATTGATATGAACAAATTTTATCTGTTTTAATTCTAATTGCTCTTCAGTGTTCTGTTATATTTATCTAGACTTTCTCCAACGATATCAAAAGCCTATATATGCAGTAGAATCTCCCTATAACGAAGTCACCTTACAAAGAATTTCTCCCTATAACGACATTTTTCATGGAACCGTAACTTTAAGGCTTTAAAATCATAAGGAACACTATAAACACTCTCCATATAATGAAGAGCTTATCTCCCCATAGCGAATGTTTCAGATTTACCTTTGATTTTTTTGTTAGTTTAGTTAAGAAAATTTTAATTTTTGAACAGACCATTTAGTAGAAGAGTAACAGATGATAAAAATGGAGGTCAGGAAAGTGAAACTTACTCCGATAATGAAGACACTTCACCAGTGCCCGATTATGACCAACAGGGGCACCGGACATTGATGGATTTAGGGGCCCCCATCTATGAAATTTGTTATATTTTTCAAAAAATTTTGATATAAAAAAGAATATTTCAGGATAAACATTGAAAATTGGGGACCCTTTCAAATCGGGGGGCCCTGGGCAAAGTCCCAATTTTCCCATATAATAATTAGGCACTGCGCTTCACGACCAAAACCACATCATACCGAAATGCTTCAACCTTTCAAAACCTGAATGCCTCAACCTTTCAAAGAGAGGTTTCCAAATGGAAGAAAATGTGCCTCGCTCTATTTTCAGCGCACTTTTAAAATGTGAATATTTTTATGAAAATTTAAAATCACAGAATGCAAAACAATGTAAAATAACGGAATTTTACATTGTAAAATAAACGTAATATTAGTAACGTATATAAACGTAACATAATATACGTTAATATTTTATAACATTATATTACGTTATAAAATAAACGTAACATAAGTAAAATAAACGTAAGTGCATTACATTAGCGTTTCTCAACCTGTGGGGCGTGAGAAAATCCAAAGAGCAAGTTGTGGTGCATGCTTTTGAAAAATCATCTTTATTCTAATTTTTACTAAAAATATATCCACTTTCTCTTAAAATGTTCATTCAAACTTTACAGATAATATTATTTTGTAGAAAATTCGACTAAATGTTCATTGTTAAAGATTAAAACACTGATTGTATGCTAAAAAATGTGAGGAAGGGGCACGCCACTAAGTTAGCCTTTCTTGGGGGACGCGACCTTAAAAGGTTCAGAACCGCTGCATTACATATTTTATTCTCTAAATTCGTGGATTGTCTTTACTTTTGAACATTTCATTTATACAATGAAAAGTAAGAAATCATAAGTTTAACAAATTTATAGTAAATACCAATTTATTTTTAATTGAAAGTCATAATTTAATACTTTTAAACATCGAATTAACTAAAAAGTTAGTAATATTTACTGAAATAACTGCAAAAATCTCTAATCTCTGTACAACAAAATTTTCTCTATAGCAAATTTTTTAAATGGAACCGAGCGAGTTCGTTATAGGGAGATTCAATTGTGTGTGTGTGTATATATATATATATATATATATATATATATATATGAATGAACTCTTTTTCGAGTCCACACAGTGAGAAAATAAACATTTATAAAACTGGAGTAAATTATAGCCTACCTCTCGACATTTGTTTTTGCAATCCTTGCAGATAGCGGATTTAGTGTTGGGCACCAAATCAAAATAATTTAGAATAGACGATTGTTCTGTTAAACTGTAATTTAACGATTCTTTGTCCATAATTTCGACCACACTTGGTGATACGACATGAATTCAGCAATGGTTAGAATTTAAAAAAAAAAAAAAAAAAAAAAATACAGTTCTAAAACACTCGTGCAAACAAATGTACCAATGAAACCACGCCTCTCATCTCATTACCAAAATAAAGATTCTAGAATGGTGTTGCGCCTGCGTGGTTTTCTTCTGAAAAGCGAAGTATCGGTGAAAATGGATGAAAAAGCAGAAACCGATACTTTCCCGATACTTTTGGAATCTAAAGAACCGATACCGATACCTAAAAAAATAGGAGGTATCGGCATCGATACTATCGGTTGCCGATAGTATCAGTCGATCCCTATTAGTAACTGAAATACTAATTTTTTCAAGTATCAGTGTCCTATGCTTTATGTTATAAAATAAGGGGGGGGGGAATCAAATTTTCTGGCATGCCATGTAATTGCTATTGTTGACTTAGCACAAATCATAAAAAATGGGTTAATAATATTAAAATAAAACAATGGTTCTTTACTTGGAAGAAAAGGTTACAAACTATGCTAACCATAATGTATATTTCGTGTTATCTTATGTAATATTCCCAGCATGTTCCCTTACATTTTGTCAATGTATTTTCATCGTGCCTCTATAACGGAAAAGTACCAAAATAAGTTTTAAATATATAATGTTGTTGAAAGCAAGTGTAAATATAAATATATATAAAATTCTAAAATTCTTAGAAATGATTTATTTTTATGTTGTGAGAACACAAGTCAAAAATTAGTTAGAATGTTTGTGAGAGTATGGGGGGGGCCACAAAGTAACCTCTTGCCCCGGGGGCCCCCTTCAAGCATGATCGGGCTCTGGTAGAAGGATTTGCATTTAATAAATAGAAGCATATTTATTTGAGTCCCCCTAATGCATTCACACATTAGGGACTGCAGTCAAAATGTCACATATTAAGTAGAAGATTTTTTTGTTGTTCAATTTTTCTTCAATGTAGGATACCTAGCATGACACAGTCACAGAAATTGTTGCTTTAGTAACCTCTAGGGTAGAAAATAGTAGCCCTTATGGTAAAAACCTTATGATATGGTGACACTCATAACTGTACATAGCATGATCAAGAAATATGCAGATTGTAGAAATAAATTTATATCATGATATTAATAACATTGCATTTTGTAAATTTATTTTATGCATTGAAAAATAAATGGCTAAACCAAAGTAAAAATTTAATGACATTTTACAAAATAATAATAATAATAATTTTGTCAGTAGTGTAGGAAGGGGTGGTCTACCCTGAATAGCAAACTAAAAAGAAAGGTGCGGCGGCAGAATGCCAATAAGTAAGAATGGAGCAATAAACTGAATGACTGCACCAGGCACCATTAGCCCTTGCTTGCAGTGCTGAATTTGGTAGAAAGAAAATACAGCAGTTTACAAGCAAGCAGGTGTATTAATTTTTGAAGCATGCAATACCACTAACAGATTTTGATATAAATAATTTGAAACTGTCATTCAGAAAGTTGACTACTTTATGTTTTTGGAATTTTGAGGTTTTTGTGACTATTATCGGAGAATGGTTCACGGTGGTGAGCTACTATGGATTGATGCAGCCGTATGAACCCAGCTTATCTGTTCTTGCCAGAAATACTTCAAGATCTTCATTTGGATACAGCTATGTTTAGCTTAGAGACATCATTGCGAGGTTGGTAGTACGCTTACACTAACTTTGTATTGAACTGAAATGAACCAAAATACAGAAATTGCATTGATACCTCAAAAAAAATAGTCAATTTTCCTCAAATCAGTTGCTTTTAAGCTTTTTTCACATGAAAATAGTCATCATAATTGCCTATTTGTGATTATAGTACCAAATGGTTGCATAAATGTTTTGGACAAATCTGCGTTTTGATTTAATATATATATATACAGTCGGACACCAATATTTAATGAACCCCTATTTAACAAATTTTGCAATTTAACAAATTTTTTATTTTCCCCGAGTAAAATGAAAGCAAAAACCTCTAACAAATAATAAACCTGAATTTAACAAATTTTTTTCAACAGATGGAAAAAAAAATTTTTTTTGTTAGTTTGGATTAGAAAACTATTGGATTCCTTTTCCGAAACAGAAAGACATTTTGCATGCCAGTTTTGTTTTCAATCAGCAATTTTCGGTGCCGAAGAATCAGGTGCAGATGAATCACGAGTCTTGTCAGGTGTGTTTAATGTGGGTCGTTTTCTTTCTTGAGAGAAGTGCGAGCAAGGGAAGGCCCATGACCTTGTGGATCAACCTTGAGTAGGGGCAGAGTCCATTTTACTTTTCTGTATGTTCTACCTCCCCTAACTCCGTAAAGTGGGGAAATTGAATCGCCCACACAAAGTTCACTTCGTGAGGTTGGTGCTTAGTATGTTTGATTTTTGAACCTTTGTGAAGCATGGAGGATTGTAAGAAACAAAAACGTTTTTTGTTGAGTGAAAAGCTTAACATTTTATGCAAATTTGACAAAAACTTTGGGCCACAAAACTTTTAGCAGAACGTCTTAAAATATCCACGTCAACATTAGCTACAATTGTTAAACAAGGAGCAGAAATTGAAAAGGCATCAATAGAATGCGGCAAAAAATCGTGCAAATAATAAAGTCATTGAAAGCCACTCCTCTTTCTGTTCTTGAATCTGACCTAGTGGAGTGGTTCAACGTGGTTCGTGCAAAGAAAATGGCCACTAGTGGACCTCTGATCAAAGCTCTTGAGCTTGCCAAAAAGCATAATGTAAAAGATTTTTCAGCATCCAATGGTTGGATCGACCATTCTAAGAAAAGGTATGATGTAGTCCAAAAGAAAGTGTGCAGAGAAAAGGTGGATGAAGATGTAAAAGATTGGAAAGAAAAGTTGCTGAGCTTGCATTAACATTGATTGAAGGGTATTCACCATCCAGCATTTACAACGCAGATAAAACAGGATTGTTTTATGACTTACAACACAACAAAATGCTTTGCTACAGAAATAAAAATGCTTCAGCAGGAAGAAAAGCAAAATGAGGATTACAGTTTTGCTTGCAGTTAATGCTGATGGAACTGATAAGTTGAAGCCATTTGTGATAGGAAGGGCGGTAAAACCAATGTGCTTTGAAAACGTAAAGACCTTACCCACGAAATATGCAGCCAACAAAAAATCCTGGAGGACTTCTTCCTTATTTACAGACTTTTTGACGTCTGTAAGTCTATGAGACTACAAAATAGAAAAATTCTCTTGTTTGTTGATCAATGTTCACTCATCCCCCAATTTGCAATTTTAAAAACGTCAAAGTCTTGTTTTTCGCTGCTAATTGTACAAGTGTCCTTCAGCCATTAGACCTTGGAATCATTTGTTCCGTAAAAGTTAATTACAGAAACTTGCTGATGAGAATAATTGTAGCATCGTTGGAAGAAAATGCAGAGAAAAGGTACAAAGCTAACGTTTTGGATGCTCTATATTTTGTGAGACAATCTTGGGACGAAGTATCCAAAAATACAAATAAAAAATGTTTTCAGAAAGCAGGATATCCAGGCAAAAAATCGGAAAGTGATGAAAATGAACATATCGCCTCTGCAGAAGTCATATGCGAAGAAGTCTCTCCTGGGATAGACTTTAACAATTATGTCACTTGTGATGACGGACTGCCTATCTGTGCGATGAGAATGATATTGATGATTATGAAGTTAATGATATTGATGATTTGTCGGAACAAATGGATAGTGATTCTGACACAGAAATCGATAAAGAAACTCCCATTAACTGTTACTTTTACTGATGCCTTACATGGTTTTGAAACTGTGAAAACATACCTCATGCAGCAGGATATAAATGACGCAGCCTTTTCTTCTCTCCATAAAGTAGAAAAAGAACTTTTTTAAGTTAAAAGTCAAAGAAATCGCCAAACATCTATTTCTCATTACTTTAAAATTAACTAATGCAAATTATATGTTGAATTCAGCTGCTGAATAAAAAGTGAAAATTTTCTAATTAATGGATATTTTTGTGTAGTTGCTTATAAAAGCGGTTCCATAAGGTAAGTGCAGAATTTTTTTACTTTTCGTTTTGGACCCCGATATAATGAATAACCCCGATTTAACGAATAAAATTTTCAGTCCCGATGAATTCTTTAAATCGGGGTCCTACTGTATATTAAATTTTGCAACAGAAAACTATACTTAAATGATCTCATGAAATAAATATAAAAAAACTTCACATTTTACATAGAAATATTTATTTTGTTTCAAAAGATAAACAAGTTACTAAAACACCTTCTAATAAGCATTAACATTATACTTTTCATTAACAGTGTAGTGTAAATAAGTAAAAAAAACAATGATTTTGCTAATGAGACATAACTATGTACAAGTAAAAAACAGTTAACAACTATAAGTAAATCTTATGTATCTGTCTTGTAATATCGAACTCTATATTTGCTGTAAGGAATATATGGAGGCTTTGTACAATCACTTATTGTAAAACAAACAAGTTTAAATTTTTCAGGATCACTTTTCAGTAACCAGTCACTGCAAAACTTCAACATGGATGGTGTCACATAACGATCCAGCCAAACTCTATGCCAAACATTAAAATTAGATGTTTTGATTTCACATACTTGCTGATGAATCTAAAAATAGAGATATAACATAAATTAGCAACACATATTGGGAAACATGTGTAGATTATTTTGCTAGCAGAGTACATGATGGAAAATAATTATCAAATAAAATGAAAACATACTTGAAACATAAAAGTTGAGTAACAAAAAACTATTATATGTCACTGAATTATACTTTTATTAAAGGTGACGTTGCCACACAAGAATAATACATTGATCGTTTAACTTGCAGTTAAGTCACTTGACTACCTTAACTGCATGATAGGTAAATTATGCTTATTCCATCAATTTTGAATACATTAAACACTGTAAATAGTATTAGAATTTATTTTTCCCAAAATAAAAGCAATATTTTAAAATCTAGTTAATACAAATACTAATGGTAAATTTGTTTTAGTGAATTATCTACAGACCAAAACAGTACCAAAGTTTTGAAATTTATTAGCAACACTATATCATCTTTTTATTTCAAAATTTATTTTAACAGATCAAAAAAGTGCAAAAATGCAAGCTTTTATAAAACCAGAAGCAGAATTTTTGTTTTAATCTACTAAACCCCAAATTAAATGATATATGCAACCCCAAGGATATGTATTACGATAGAAATTTACATCAATACAAGTAAAATTTATATAAACTAGATAAGTAGAAACACGTGCATAAAACTTAAAATTTAAACTTGATATAGTACATATAGAAGAGGTCAGAAGAATAATATTCATATACAGTTATGCAGAATAAAAAACAAATAATTTCTTTTTAAAATAATACTACTAGTAGTATGGTAATCAGCTCTGTTTTAACAACTTCTCATACTACTAACGTTTCATGTTTGTATTCACTGAACACTTCATAATAATATAAAGCTTAGACATACATTATTCCCCAATAGAGGCAACTTTTAAAAAATCCCCTATATCAGGGTTCCCAAAATTTGTAAACATTGCAACACACTTTCTAAAAACCAAATCTAGACTAGCAAAAAATAAAAATTTAAATGAATATTTCCTTACATTTGTGTAAATTGTGGAAAAGTGCATCAAAATACAATTTAAAAAATACCATAAATTCTTACCTCTTTAGCTTTGGTGAGACAATTTAACCGATAAATGCATAAATCACAATTCTGTACAAAAAACAGCTTGAAGTTTTCTCGTTTGAATGTCCCTTCAATATTATCAATGACCAGCAAGTGCTTTGAAGCTAGATATGAACATTTATCTTCTTCAGATAATTCAGAAAAGAATGCATAGTCAAAAGTTGGATCATCAAACTCTTCTTTTGTTTGATTATTTCTGGCTTTTCGTTCTCTCTGTGCTCTAGCAGCATTTCTCTTGTTTCTTCTTCGTACATATTCTGGTAAGGCTCGACTTTTTCGAGGTCTTACAGGAGTGTCTGAGTTTCTTTTTTGGGCTTTTTCCCTTTTTGGACGAGATTCAACAACCTTTTCTTTTTTATCAACTGAGTCTGTGTCGCTTACAACATTTATATCATCTCCTGAATCAACTGTTATTATTTCAACATGTTCAGACTCATCTTGTTTGCTATCTTCAGCAGCATCATTATCAACATCTTCAGTGATATCATGGAAAGCAGCCACTGAGTTCATATTTTGTTCCTGAACACAAACATTTTCTTCACCAACATCTATAGCATCGTTCTCACTTTTTTCAGAACTTGCAGGATTCGAGGCTTCCTTGAGTTGTGAAATACTTCCGTCATTTGATGCCTCACTGATATTGCAGCATAAAGAAACACTTTCCTCTGTAAAAGACTTAACAGATCCAGTGTCACATTTCACTTCAGTGGACATGTTTGAATTTTCAGACACATCAAGCTCAGGTGCACTTTCATCAATTTCCATTTCCGTTTCAAGTTTTTCTTTATCATTTTCAGTATTCTTCTCCAATGATTTGCTGTTTTCATCATTGTCAATAGTTTTATCATTTTCACTGGTTTCAGCCTCTGGTTGCTGAGGCTGACATAGTTCTGTAACGTTCCCCACTTGTGCAAGAGTTTCAGATTGCATAGACAAAGACTCATCTAACTTTGTTTTTGACAAATGACTGATTTTGCTAGGCATAGGACTGGACTGAAAATAGGCTTTCCTCTTACAAAGCAACGGAAGATTCTTTTTCAAGTAAGTTGGCGAGTGCCTCTTCTTCCAGATATTTTCAACATGAGCCACTTTTCTTTTCCAGTATTCCATTTGTCTTCTCAAATTTCTGAAAAGAATTGAATAAATGTAATAAAGTATACTATGAGTTATAAATTGCTTTACATAGCTTGTAGTTAAAATATTCAAAATTGATTTTGTAAATGAAAATTATTTTAGCAGGGGAAAAGAAATTGCGATAAATCTGTTGTAGACTAATGTTGCATAATGATCAGAATGACCAATTCTGTAATTCTAGTGTTAAATTGTGTATATATATATATATATATATATATATATATATATATATATTTTAATAGCATACCAATTGACTATGACTATTTACCATTCACTTTCATTTAAAGCATTTATATTTATATATCTGTAAGAAAATAAAAGGAATTCAAATAACCACAACAAAATTAGAAATTAAAAAAAAAAAATTACAGGTAATTTTTTTTACATACTACCAGGGCTCGAAATAAGATTTTGAAGATTGCAGCAAAAAATGCTGTGAGTTTTATAAGCTGGCAGCAAAAACTATCTAGCTCATGGCAAAATTTTAAATTTTTGTAGTAACGAACAGTTACTATGAAACTGCAACTGTAACGAACAGTTACAGTTCTTTTGCTTTACTTCAAAAAGATTGAATTAACAATACAATTAGAAGAACAACAAGAACAAAAAAAGTATTTTACTTTTCTTGTAAATATTCTGTAGTTCCATAGATAATCTTCTAATTCATCTGAAGTATAAAGAAACACTTTTATAAAGTTTTAAATACTCGCAGCTAAACTTGCTACAAGAACAGTTGATCCTCTCAGCTATTTGGGCCAATCTCACGGCATTTGCGGTAGTTGCAGTGACTTATTTCAAGCCCTGCTATGGAACTACCAAACTGTAGAATTTTTTATTTAAGATGAATCTATTTCAAATTAAAGAACAGTAATAGTAAATTAACACAGTAAATAGTAGTGCCAAAAGTGACAAAAATGAAAACTTTTGCACGTTAGTATGCAATAAAATAGCATCTTAAAAATGAGGTAGCTCTACCTCCGCATACTCAAAAAAGTGCTCATGTTATGCTCGATTGGAGGAAAGGATTTTCTTTCCAAATGTCAATGGGATATATAAACACTCAATATTAATTAATACTCCATTGAGAATGACAGGATTAATTACTGCTTTCTTTTAGTTTTAAGCAGCAATCCTTGTTTGAGGTAAAATAATTTAAAACAAAAAAATATTTAGACTTATACAGATAATAAATGAAAACATTTTTCATTCTAAAAAGACTTTACACTGCATTTATTTTTTAAAATTCTAATAAGATCTTTACAAAATTTAAAATTTTACATTAAATATCAACACAAATGACAGCAAAATTAATTGATTATCTTGATTTTTTAAAACAAGATAAATTAATAAAATCCAGTTATCAATAGCAATTCTCAAGAAGAAAATGTCATTATTTCTAAAAGTCAGTCCTGAAAATGACTCAGTTTACAACATGCAAGTTAAAAATTAAGCCAGTTTATCAGTGCAATTGTCATATTTCTGAAAAAAAAAAAAAAGAAGTTTTACAATAGTTAATAATATCATATATATTTCTTTAAATCTTAAGCTTAATAAAGATTCAAAATTATGAATAAAGTTTTAAAGACACTCTCCTTTTTATAAATTAATGAAGAACTTTTCTAAAAACCATGCTTAAACTCCATATGTTTTATCAAATAAATAATGTGCTCAAATGAGCTTAAAAAATAAAGGCTTTCCAGCAACATCATATTTCAACAACTACAAGTTCTATGCCAAACTTAAAAAAATAAATAAAATAAAAGATGTGTATGAAATTACCTAGGCAAAAATACAGGTAAGCCGGGTGCATCAGATAATAGTTCTTCAAAGACAGAATCTTCTGCTATATAAGCATCAAGGTAATTAGACCATTTTTCAACTTCATATGGATCCTCAATATGCTCAATCTCATGTTCAATTAATTCAATGGTCAGTGTGTGATCTTTTTTGTGCTAAAATAAATAAGGTCACAGTGTTAATATTTAAAATACATACATAAGCAAGTAAAAGAGAGGGGGGGGGGGCAGGATGGAAGTTTAGAGTAAAATGAGAGTAAATTAATCTTAATATCATATACAACTGAGGTTATCATTCACATACACAAGAAAGTTAAATAAAGAATTTTCAATTTCTTCACCACTGTAAAGCTTGGTTATTTTATTAGCCCATGAAATTTTGATTAAGCTCTATTAGTTTTCAGTAAGAGTTTCCATAGTAAATATAAATACATATATATGGCTGTTTGAGCTTTTTCTTTATTTTGTTTAATACACTTTTATTTAATTTTAAATTGCATCCAAGTTTGTTTGTTTATATATCAAACTAAACAGGTCTTCAAAATTTGCCAGTAGGCTTCAATAAAAGATTATAAATTAAAATAAAAGTGCAAAACTATGGTCTATCAATAAAGACAGAAATTGAGAGGTCTCTCTGACTCAAAGATTTTTTTGGGGTAAATGTTTTACAGGTAATCATTTCAGATAGATATTATTTCGCAAAATAAAAGAGTGTACTTACCCACATAACTTTGAAGCATTTTTCTTCATTCATAATTCTTTCTACTTTTTTCAGATAGTCATTTTCAACTTGCGAACTTTCCATGGGTGAACTATAACTTCCATTAGCAATTATTTTGTTATGATGAAAAAAGAATGCAGTGCATTGCTTGCATATATCATCTCCAACAATTTGTTGCAACTAGGAATTGATATTTTTAAAAAAAACTTAGCAAGTAAACCAAACCGAACAAAATTATTATTATTATTATAAGTTTGCAACCACGCTAAGATATATTATGTTACATTTTAAAATATTAAGTTATTATTAATTTTTGTCATTATCATTACCTGTCTTACAATATTAAGGATTAGCTTATCCATCGTGAAGCTAACAAAAGCATGAATTCCAAACAGGGAACGTGCTTCATCTTCAAACTGTGAATAGTCAATGGCACCACTTAATAACTGACTCAGCTTGAAAATTAGCTCAGTATAGGATGGCCTTGGAGCTGTTCAAACATAAAGAAATGCAGAGAAATGAATATAAGAATTGTGTATGCAATTCTCAATAGGAATATAAGTTAGCAGGCTACAGAAATTAGTATTAGTGTGATAAAATTAAACTTTTGAAAAATACAAAGATATTCTATTCATTCATTCGTTCACTCTCTCGTTCTCAGACACACGAATGTGAAACATAATATCTTCTCATTTTGTTTTTGAAAAGAAAAAAAAAAAATCCCTATCATAAAATTATACTTCAACAAGAAGCTTTTAGCTTTGCAAAATATAATATGATTATAAGAGTATTAGTAATATTTAATAAAAATAAATAAATACTAAAAAATATTTACTTACTTAGAATTTCATTTTCAACTCCACCAGATTCTGATCTTACAGATGGTGGAACATCTTTTCGAGTGCTCTCGTGTAAAAGTCTAGATAGCCTTTCACACAAAATGTGGAATTGTCGAAAAAATACATACCAATGTTTGCTAACAAAAAACAAAGTATAGGGCAAATTCTGAAAATAAATAAAGACATAAGATTGAAAAATACAACAAAAAATAAATAAACCTTTTCATGATTGAAGCAGACAAGTAAATTTTTAATAGGAAAGAATTTAATAAAAGATTACAATAAGCTTTATCTACCAAAATACTTTGTAAAGTAGGCTAACTACTTTTATTCATCAAATTAAACAATCCTCTAGAAAGATTGTATAAGAAATTTAGAATAATTCTGTATAAAACTTAACTATTTGTAATTTATTGTTTAAATTCTATTTCATTATTAAAATGACTAAAGTGTTTTGGATCATATGTTTTATAGTGTACCACTTCTGAGAGAAAATTCCTAACATTCTGAAAATGAACATTACAAACATAATTATCATTAAAATAAATTAAATAATTTGGTCAGATGTGTCTGCTTTTGTGTAGATTTCCCCATGACTCAACTTTTGAAGAAGTGAAAACTTCAGCATTCTTCAAAATGCATTTGATGAATGCATAGTACTTTTGATGGCTGTTTAATTATTTTGTAATAGCATTACTTTTTTAAAATATATTTTAATAACCAGAGATTTAATTCAGGTCTTTACTGTCTTCCAAAAAGCAAATTACAATTATTGGCATTTAAACAGAATCACATATTTTAATAACATTAGGAAAATAACTAATCAACAAGATCTTATAATAAGTCTCTAGAATAAAAAAAAGTGCTCTTTTTATCTAATATAAATTTTACAACAAGCAACACAACCAAGCTTGGTTAAGTTAGTGTCTTAAATTCCCAGTACAAATCTCATGTCTTGGTGATGTTCTACATGATGTTCAAATGTTAGTTCTCATCTCCAAGTAGACTAGTACAGCACAACCTAGAACATTATGCCTAACATTTGAAAACATTCAACAATAAAGTGTTGGTTAAACAATAAACCATTTTTACTTTGTAAAAATAAAGTCTCGTACTGCCTGACTGCGCATAGCGTAGAAAATCAGCAAGCTGCCATCAAAGATGAATCAAAATGAACCGGTCAAGGAGTTAGAGAAAGCGATGGAGTGAATGCACATCTTTCATCTTGTTCATTAAATTCTTATTCTTAATTCAATTGATTTGATAATATGCATTTGAATTCTGTGGTTGTATTTGGAAATATAGTATTCCTAAAGAATAAAACATCTGGAACATCAAAGAATAAATCCTTTCAAAGTAATTCGGCAAACATACATCTGACTGGCACCAACAACAACTAATGGGCATGCCTGTTTCTGCCTCTAAACCGAATGTTTACATTTTTATATAATTGGTAGTCAAACACTATGTCACTAACCAACTCTTTAAAGATTATACCCACTATTTCAGACAATCACTAAACACCCAACAAATTTCTGGCATTATAAATATGATTGATTTAATTCATGCAAACTTTTCCATGTCAACAGAATATTTTGAAGTTCACTGAATCGATAGCTAAAAAAAAAAAGAAAAGAAAATAGAACACCTAATCATGGCTTTCCAATATCTCTATCACAAACCACACACAGAGTAAGCACAACTGCTTCTCAAGTGAATCCTCACTAATATCATCAGGCATGACAGGTTCTGAAGGAACATTTGGGTCAAAGAATTCCTTAGAAAAATCCAAATAAGCATTTAAAAGTGCAGTACAGAATTTTAATTAACCAGAACTGTCAAAGGAAAGAGTCGTGCAAATCTTTTTTGAAACAAGAAAATTTTTAAAAATAATGGAACTTTATGCTTCCTTTCCAAGCTACAACTAAATTACTCATTAACAAGAACATTCAACAAAAAACTAGTGTAAAAAAGGGGAAAACTAATTAACACATAAAAAAGATTATTATTAAAATGATCATTGTGGGTGGACCTTTTTCAGATGCAAAAAAGTTCCAACATCCATGCATGCAAAAAAGCCAAACTGAAAAATCAGCTCCGACAGAAGCCTTTCGGTTCTGCTTGTGTAGATAGTGGAATTTTTTTGTAACGGAAGAAGGTTGGATCTTTTAAAACCCAAGACAATTAATTGGAACAAAACAAAAATTCAATTAGGCAATAATAGTATAGAATACCGTTGGAATAACTGTGTCTAGTTTATCAAAAATATCACTATCTTCAATAAAACTATTTTTGTCCGATTCATCAGATACTTCATTTTCTTCAACAGAATTTGATTCTTCTGGATCACTAAATTCCTCATCTTTTGACTTAACATCACTTCCAGTGGGAGATGTATGGCCACTTCTTTCATCATTGTCATTATCTATATCCATAGTTTCTTGTGGTTCTATAGCAAAAATGACAGAGATTAAGAAACCTCTAGATCTGCATTAAAATACAATACCAAAACAATTTTTTTTTCAATTAAAAAAATGAATAAAACTGTAGAAATGAATCATGCAACAAAAGTCATCCCTCATGATATTGCACTTTAAATTTCAAGGCTTTACTGTTATTTCTATTTATTTTTACTATTAATGTGTAATACAACTTACACATTAAGCACGTCTGCCTGTTTGGGTTGTTATAATGTCTTTATTGTTTTTCTTGGAGAGAGTTGATTTGATTTTTAAAATTTATTTGATATCTTCATAGCTTAGTGGTTGCATATAACAACTGAATGTGTGTATTTTGATATTTGTAATAATTAATATATGTTATGAAACTCTAGCAATATTAAAAATTCATGTTTTGGTTGTAAACAGGTTTTCTATGCTGAAACTACAAAAAATATTTAATTCACAAATAAAGAATCCTACTTTTCAGAAATTCACTTATCGCGGTAGAGTCAGCAATGGATTAACCTCGATAAAGGAGAGTCGACTGTTTAAATAATGAAAACTCAAGGAATGCTTTTTTCTGTTGACACTGACAGAGTCCGACAAAACTTAAACATCTTAGTAACCTGTGTGACTGAAAAAATCCTTTGGCAACTAGCTTTTTCTGAGTGCCATATATAATAAGTAATTTAACATATATGTGACTTATAAAAATGATTTCTGGCTTCTATGATTTAACAAATTATGTCAGTCTCTGAACACTGAATTTCCTTCAATTTTTCATGTCTGAATTTTAAATTCTTTAATATTTAGAGACATATCAGAATCAAACTTAATTATTAAACTTGGAGAACCTAAAATTATTCATACTTTTAACTTCACAAATATACAATAATATTTACGTTCTACAACTTCCTCTTCCTCTTCATCATCATCAACTGTTTCTTCAGCATTAGTAGCTTTTGGGAAACAAAAAAAGTCTGGGATGAAAGAACGGACAACCAATTCAATTCTTCGACGATCATCTCTGATTATCCCTAAGAAATAAGAAAACAAAAGTACAATGATTTAAATAAAACACAAGAGATAATTTTTCATTATAAAAGATATTTGGACGACAACAAAATGAAAAAAAAAAAAGTAAAATCCTTAATTATTTTTTTAATAATGGGTTGGCTAAAATGTTCATCCTCTTTTCTCCTTCTAGACTAGCAAAAAAGAATTAGTACTGAAAGAAAACTGACATAAAGCATGAAATTGATAAAATTGAAAATGCTTAGAATCAGTATTCCACTTTCATACTGTGAGAAACACAAAACTAAAGAACTGAGAGTGACACCTGAAGAGCACATATGAAATATCAAAATCTATTTATTTTCTAATGTTATTTTACTTGGAATGACGCATTACATTATAATATAATAATAATAATTTTAACTAATAAGAATAATTTGAACTAATTTATTTCAATAATATTGAAATAAGACACAAAAAGAGAAAAATAAAGCACATTTTCAAGGATTTAAGAGGCAGTACCTGGAAGTTTTTTCAGATATTGGCATATTAAGTTGATTGCATCCAAAAACACACATGTTTCTTTGAATTCTAATAAGAAATGGGGAGTAGAACAGTTGACTCCAGAATTTTCTTTTTTCTGTAAGTTAGAAAAATAAAGGTTTAGCAAAATACTTGCAATACATGCAGCAGTAAAAATACCTCCCCCCCCCCTTCTCCCTTCATGCTTCATCAAAATTTGGGTAAAATAAAAACCAGTAAATTAGTTTTTAATATAGATTGTCAAGCTTTGTTATTCTGACACTCTCAGTTCCACAAAAAATACTATCATAAGAAAAGTGTTATAATAACTGAAGTCCCACACATACAAAATAAATAACTGTAAATATTATAATTGATGCATATTTTCAATAAAATGCATTAATTAAGACAAGTTATTGAAATAATTTTGTTTCATAATAAGAAAAGCTTTTAAAATATAAAGTGGGGACAAGCCTCTTTTGTCAGTGCCACCAGTCAGTATAAGTGCACACAACATAAAATTTTAAAATATTCAATATTTTGACTTAAAATAATAAAAAGAATAAAACTGTCACACACATAAGATACAAACTAAAATAATATATATTTCAATAAGAGAAGACATTTTATCGATTACTTCAGCAAAGACCATCTCCATTTCATTTAGGAGACTTTTGGAACGGAAGCTTTTGCTGTCATTCTGTTTAAAGTTGATGCCTTGATGATCCAGAGATTTAATATAATAATTATCAATTTGCTCCCTCCAAATATTATTAAAATTCTTTTGTTTCTCTTTCCACTCTTCTTCTTTACCTCTCAACCTAAGGATTAGATGAAATGAGTTACGATAAATTAACTACTAAAAAAAAAAATTACACTGAATAACAAATAATTCAAAAGACTTGTGCAAACTAAGTAAAAATATTTTTCAACTCAAAAGTATATCAGTGTATCAGTCAAGTATAAATGTGACAAATAAACCACTACTTCATTCTACACCCACCTTGCCCTTCATATTACTATAATTTAACTCTAACACAGAGTTCAAAATTAGCGGTCGAATAGTAGTGGTTGCAGTTGCAAAGTCGTATTTTGCAACTGCAAATTTCGTTTTGACAATGAAGTTTTCTGAGTAAGTCATCACTTTTGACACCTAACTTATTTCCCGATATTGCAGCATTACCTACAGAGCCGAGCAAAGTGCCTGACGGCCTTTTCTCACGCCTTGCTGTTTGACACTTTTATTCTTATTTGTCAACAATCACCCTTTTTTCTTTCCCTGACAAGGATAAATACAGATCATTTTTAGCCTGTTTTGCATCCCATCACAAAAAATAAAATTAATTAAAATGGGCCCTTTCACAAAAGTGCCATTGATTTCAAGAGCCCCTTCATATAAATGTGATAAATTAAAACGGCTTGTTCACTAAGCCATGAAAGAAATCAAACTTTTCAAATAAATGTAACTGATTAAAATGCCTTTTTACTAATATTTGATCTTTTACCAGTACATTAACACCTGTTTATAGTTTATACACATAAACAAAATAAAACTTTTCGGAACTGCACCTATGTGGAACAGTTTGGCAACTGAAAAAAAAAATAGTTAGGTGCCATTGACGCCTAAATGTTTCTTCCCAATTTCTAATCCTGTTGTAACATCAAGAAATTTTGATTGTAATCTAATGCTCACAGTTTTTTAAGTTGCTTACAAATTTGACTGTCTTAACACAAAATTGTCAATCTTGTTACATAGATATACAGTGAAATACGTTCAATACGAAAATGCTTAAGATGAAAAATCATTTAACACGAAACGACACAGTGGTCCAGACCACAAACTGTACAATACATTTTTTTTTTCTTTTAACGTGAAATAAAAATCGCTTAACACGAAAATGTTCATTTTTGATCTTCAGTTATGTTTGTGACAAATCCCTAGAATGCATTTGTGGAAATGTTTAACTTTAAGGAATCGGTTCCTCTTTCTTCGTTTCTCCCTCAGTAGTCATCCTAGATGTATTATCCATCAGGTTTTTCCCCCCTTTTCCATGAAAAATACATTTGAAAAAAAAAAAAAGATAACTGATTTTTTCCTTCCAAATAATAATTTTTTACTTGCTTTCTATTCCAATGGATGCAGCCTACTTGTAGCTCAACAGAAGTCGAAATAAAATACAACAACATTGAAAATATTGGTGAGTTTTGCCCTCTTTTTTGCAAATCTTTTTACATGAAATTCTTTTACGAAAAAATATTTTAGTGGCCTCAGTTTCGCGCTAAACATTTCACACTGTATATTACATAAGAGTAGAAAGAATCAGGGTTGCTACTCAACTCCTCCAAATCCCGATTTTTTCAGGCTTTCTAGAACACTTTTGATAAAATTCCAGACTGTAATAATATGCATGTAATTTACATCTGCAATATTAATGCAGATCATCATGAACCCTAAGCACAAGGTCAAATCATATTTGAAGAGTTCCAGACTGATCACAAACAGAGAATTATTATTAAATATGGATTTGTGATAGCTTTCCAGGTCACATTTGGACATTTTCCAGGTTTTAGGCAAAATTTGTAATATTTTCTGACTTTTTCATCACTTTCTTGTCAAAATGAAATTCCCTGACTTTTCCATACTTTCCATAACTGGTAGCAACCAAAAATGAGAGATTTCCCCCCCCCCCTTTTACAAAGAGAAAGAATGAAATATACACTTATCAAACTAATTTTTTATTTCAGATTTATATATACAGTCAAACCTGTATATCTCGAATCAAATGGGAAAGAACAAAAAAAAAATTCGAGATAAAGAGGTTTTCAGTTATAGAGGTTTTAAATGCTGCCAGTTAAAAACATTTTATTTGCTTTTGCTGTAGAAAAATACAGCAGTATGAATGATTGCAGATTTATTTTAAATAATCAATAACACTTTATAAATATAAATATGTACCTTTAACAATAAAAATAATCTTTTAATGACTTTATAATGTTTAACTTCCTTTGTTTCTGCTAGCTTTCTGAGGTTACCAACCCTGATTTGAGGTTACCAATTCCTTATAGCAAAATTTACCTGAGATTTAAGAAAAGTTCAGAGTTACACAGCCTTCTATGCTTCTTTTTCTTGTCTCTTTAGACGCATCGGTATTCGGTATGCAACTTTTGTTGAAGAAAGTTGCTCTTTAAGCACTGATTTTTGTAATTTACACAAGCAAAAATTACAGATATAGAGGTTTTAAAGGAAATTTTTTTCGAGATAAACATGGAAAATACAATCGACTCCAGTTATAGTGAACCTCTAGGGACCAGCAAATTTCGTTCACTATAAACGAAGTGACATATGAGCAAGGAATGCATTACATGCATAAGTAAAAAATAGTGTTTCATATCCGCACTGAATATTTGTGTAAATCAATCATAATTAATCGTATTTATGTCTTACTAATCCTAAGTGCTACAATAATTTCGAAGATTCCATTCAATTGGCTGGAAAGTGCTATAGTCAATCAAGCAATAACGAGAGGTGGTAATCCTTAACCTGTGCTATTGCACCTGGAATGGAAAATGCAATCATTCAAAGGCAAGAGATATGTCCGTTTTCAGGGGTCTGTCCAGGTCGAAATCGGGTCCGAAAACGGACCCTTCACAAAATTCAACAAGTTAAAAACGGACCCTTCACAAAATTCAATATCAGAAAAACGGACCCTTCACAAAATTCAATATCGGAAAAACGGACCCTTCACAAAATTCCGTTTGACCAAAACGGCCCTTTCACAAAATAACTATTGCACTTTTCAATTGAGTTTAGGAATTATTATCATTTAGCGATCGCCGATCGACACCCAATAATATCTTCCTAAATGTAAACAATGTTGATGATGATGACGGGAGGTAGGTTGATTGGAGGCCCTAAGCCAGGGGGGTAAATTACACCGCCTACGATTGCAGTTTGAAGCAGACGCCTGCACTTGTTTGTTCTTCCTCCTAAGTTCCCCTCACCTGCTATGTAGGAGTTCTCTTTCTGGGAATAAAAATCGGACTAGTAGCGAGCGCTCATTTATTATTTCTTTTCATGTGAGTTGTGTTTATGCCAAAAAATTAAACATCAAGACATGTTCCACTATAATATTAATAAGGCTCATTGCCAGAAGAAAAGGTGATGACAGCTGTCATTCTCGGATAATTACAACGTTCTTCATGAATAAAGCCAGTGGCGTATGTAAAAAGGACAGCCAGGTTGGGAGGAGATTAAAGAAAGCACTTTGTTTTCCAAACTGGCACATTTATGCACCATGTATTAAATGTTCAGAAATCGTTTGATGCAATCTCAAAATGATTAACTTAGTCCTAAATCTTATTCTAAAAGACAGACATAAATTCAGATCAATGCAATGTTTCAAAATCGCGCAAACGTTCTAACTCGCAATAATTCGTTTTGCGAGTTGAAGTAGAAAGGCCATGTAATGATTACACTAAAAGCAATGATTAAGAACAACTTGCAAGAGTGCATAACATCCAATTCAAAACAACGGGAGTTGCCGTCATTGCGTGGTTAAGTCTAAGCTTATTGTTTACTAATTCACAACTGCATACTTATCAAGCATAACATCCTTACGGGTGAAATCATTTTCAACTCCCTTAGGGGGAAACCCTAACTGAAAGCGTAATGTGCCAGATGGCCCTTTTACATTGCTGAAAAAACAAACATTCCAAAGGCATCTTTCAGATCACGCAAATAAAAGAAAACAGAAACAATTATTTATAAAAGGACATTTTATCTCGTTGCATTTAAAAAAAAAAAAAAAAAAAAAAAAAAAAAGGAGAAAAAGTTTTGGCAAATAAGAAAAGAAAAACGGACCGACATACCCAGGCATAGAGGGGAGAAAAAGGACATTGCCGGGTGCCGCGCCCTGTTTAATCCGTCGAGAATCCACACTGTGGAATGTGAAATGGGATAAATATAGGTCAATCACTGCTCAAAGCTGGAAAAAGGGGGGGGGGTAGAAATAGTGTAATACTGCATTTTTTCATTCTTGGGAGTGAACAACAAAGCATAGGAGTGATTTTATTGGGATTTAATATCATTTTAAAGAGCGGTCATAGGGGTACACTACAGAGAAATGCTATCGGCATAGGCAGGGCCATAGCGAGCAATTTTTTGCTAGAACCTATCATTTTTGATAGAAGACTGAAAATTTATAACTTAATTAATTTTTTAAAACTTAATTAATGCATGGGCACATCTTACAGACTGGGAATTTTCTGTTTGGAGACCATATAAAAATGTACATTTGTATTTATTTAGATTTAATCTTCAAACATTTATTATAATCATTACTGTAAAATTCTGTGCCTTTTTTTTTTTTAACATAAATTTGTGATTTACAGTAAAATATTTAAGGAATAAAACCCCAGGTCAGTGTTTTGGGGATATTCTGTGTACACTGACAAGTAATTTTTCTTTAATGGTACAAGTTGAAATTAATTTTTAAAAATGTTAGCTAATTTCTCCCATCTGTAATTATCTGCAACTTATTTTTGCTTTCCCTTCAATTGTTGAAATTTAACTAGATTTATAAATTGCATTTTTCACATCGTTAGTATTAGAGTATTTCTAGTCGAAACTGACAGACATTGTAATATTTAAAAATTACTAAAGTTTGAATTTGGGGTGTAAATAAAAGTGTTTAGTACCTGCAATTTAAAATCAAAACTACCATGGCCTACGTTTATTATAAAATCTGTTTTTTAATCATTTAAAAGTAAAGATTTAAAGCTTTATATTTCGAATTTTTTTTTAAATATTGTTCTAGGGTATGACTATCCCGGATGTTCGGTGAACAGGAATTATTCAGTTTTGGCCAACTTTTTTTTAAGGGAACTAACTATACCCATTTTCTTTTTAATTTTTTTAAAAATATTCAATTCTATTTCGTGATTGCTTTCTTGCTCAAAAATTAAAAAGAAAATTGGAAGAAGTTCACAAAATAAGGAAAGATTCACAAAAATAGAAAAAATTCACAAAATTAGGTATAAATTCACAAAATTAATTATAAATTCACAAAATTAGGTAAAATTTCACAAAAATAGGACCCTGGGAAAGGAACCTGGACCGACCCCTGGTTTTTGTTCACCATGAAATGAACCCTACTTTTTGTTAAGTGCTTAGTAGCTAAAAAATGACATTGATTCTAACCAAATAAGAATTTAATCCCCTTTTTCAGAGGTCCCCGGATAGCAAGCGTGAATACAATTAGGAGGGGCAGAGTTTGATGAATTGGATTGAAGCGATTGTGGTCAAGAATGAGAATGAAAAAAGTTGCATGTTTCTTTTAAAAATTGTCATTGCTACCTTCTTCATTGTGGAAGTGTGGGTGTAACAGACTTTCATGCAGGGTGGAAAAGATGAACTTATCTTTCAAGCACTGGAAGTATTTGACAAAAGGAATACGGGGAAGGAATACACCACAAGACTTGGGCTTTTTGCAAGGGAATTGAAGAGTTAAAGATTAGTAAGCATCACTGCAATGAATAAATTCCTGGTTTCACAGCTGTCAAGACTAAAGCACTTTCTCTAGTGTGCTATTGTTCCCCTCTCAATGTTAGCCCACAAACCTCAGCCTAGCCACTGACAATTCCCCTGTATTTCGGAACAGATGCTTGATAATCTCTTTGTGTATTTATCGAATGCAATATAGACAACCTTTGAGAATGTAGACATCGAAAAACTTCATCTCTGCCATTTCCAGAATTTTCGAAGTTCAGTTTTTAGGTTCATTATAACCGAAATCATGTTCACTAAAACCAAAAAATGCTATGCACATTTCTAATGTAAGTGAATAGGGAATACTGATTTGCGTTCACTATAGCCGAAAGTTCACTATATCCAGGTTCACTATAACCAAAGTTGACTGTACATTGAATTTTGATTGAAAATGCAAGGAATTTTAAAATTTTCGAGATAAAGAGGTTTTTGCGATATGCAGGTTCCAGATTGACAGATTTAACTGTATACAGGCCTGCCAACCTCTTACAACCTACATGTGTAGTACAAAGAACAAAAATGTGCAGGTTTCAATGGTTCATGTGTAGTTGGGTGTAGTTGGGTAGGTTGGGTCATGTGTAGTGCCTTGGGACCATGATATTTTGTATTATTTACACTAAAACATCCTGAAGTTATTGTATTATTGCCCTTAAAAACTAACTTAAAAAAAAAAAAAAAAAAAAGTTACATTGAGAAAAGAAAAATATGATATTTATTAGATAACGACACAAATGCTAAAAACAGATTTATTTTCTAGATTATCAATTGCAAATTTAAGGGGTGCACCTTCAATATGCATCCTACCTTGATTTTTGGTGCCAAAAATGCCGCTTTTGGCAGCGCTAAAGAAACAAAGTAGCGGCGAAATCGCATTTCCAAACGTGTTTTCCTACCGGATACACTACAAAAATTTGAATATTTGTTACAAGAATTTAGGGTTAAGAATCTAAACATAAATTTCAAAAATATTAACTAACAATTGATTTCTATGTGAGGGGGGGCTCCGCAACCCTCAACCTCTTGTTTCATTTTAACAATAAAAATAGTAGGAAACTAAAAAATAACAACAAAAAAGAATTTAAAAATGTTAAGAAAACGTTGTGAAAAAGATTAAAAAACAGAATGTAGTACAGAATTCATTCGCATTTCCAGAAAAAGGTTAAATAATACATTTATCGCTAATTTTGGGGGGGGGGGGGGGGAAATGTAGGACGTATATTGAAGCTTAGCCGTTTTGGTACAAAATCTTTTTTTTTTTTTTTCAGCCTCAACTAGCATTGTAAACGTTTAATCGACATTAATTCTATTATTTTTAACACAGTGATAAACCACGGAGTTCTATAAAGTAGCATGTGCATACGATATACTAATATGGCAACAGCAACGAAGTAATCTAAACGTCTAAACGCCAAAGCATGCAGCTTAGTTCGCATCAATAGTTCAATCTGTGTGCACGCAATTCATATTTATTTCCCTACAGCACAAAGTAGGGAGAGAGCTGAGAAGTTTCAGCACATGCACGACCAAGGAAAATAGATGATGCGCGCACCCCGTATTTCTATTGCCCAAGGCATAGAAATGGAAGCTTTTGTTGACATCAGGAGAAGCATCCGAGTAGAGTCATCTGATTGGCCAAAATCCATTAGCGAAAGTTTCCATGGCTGGGGAGAAAGCCAAGGAGTCGAAAAATCTTACGGACAGCCAACTCACGCTGACGTCAAGTCGATTACTTGGCAGGAGTGCACTGATATCTTTCTATCCACGTACAAAACATAAAATAATATAGGGTTAAAAGAAAAATCCAAATTTACATAAGACAGTACATTTTTAGCTGTAGATTTTTTTTCCCCTTGAAAAAGAAGGAAAAAAGCATAGTTCTCAACATGCATTGCGTAGAGTGTAGAAAAAGTAAACAAATGCGTAGCAGTTGACAGCCCTGTGTATATATATGTATATGTATTGATCTTAGATGTTGATAAGATTAAATTGTAAATGGTGGATATTTTAAATATTAACTTCAGATTGTTTTATAAATTTTACATTAACGTATTATATTTTTATAAATGATTTTAGATGAAACCGTCTACATGTTATTTAGAGCTAATTTAAAGACAATAAAGCTGTATGAATATCCTTACCTTTTCAGAATGATAGGCACTGCTACAACAGGGTTCCTTTTGAGACCTTCAACTAATTCATCAGTTTTATCGCCATAGCACCTTAGAATACAGAATTTAAATTTATTCTCAATAGCCAACCTTTGACAGAAAAACACATTTGAATTCAAGAATTACAGTAAACACAAAATCATTCTTATTGACTTAGATGACTTTTAACATTAACTGTCATGGATATCTTGCCAAAGTTGTGTGTAAAAAGTTACTACATAAAATTTGACTGATACAAATTACTTTCCATATGAATGAATTATTGGTGTGAAAGTTGGGGTTAATGAAGTTCTGCAGTGCTTTATAAAGTATGGTATTAATAAGATTAGATATTAAAGAGCAATCCTGGAAGTATAAGGTAACAGAAAATTACTATGCATTACAAGGTAATTTTTCCTAAATTTTTATGCTCTTTTTGTCCTAGTTAATATTTTATAGAACAAACAGTGCTAGTGTAACCTTTATATTAGTAAAAGATGTGTTAAGACTTCCAACAAATGCTAAAATTTACAGAAAGTAAGAAATTAGAAAAGTAGCCTGTGTGGTGCACTTTCTGTTTTTATAAAATAAATTTCTTTCAAGCGCTTAAGTTTTATTACATATGCGGATTTAAATCCAACCACACAAGGGAAATTTGTACCTTTTAAATGACAATATTTTTTAATAAGAGAATACAGATCCCACTGGCTTGTAAAATTTGAGAATTCCAGGAACTTATGACTATTCATGCCTAGTCCCTAAAAATACAATACTCTAATTTCTCAGGGTTTTTTTTTCTTTTTTTAAATAATAACTGAAAAAAAAAAAGAATGCCCTATAAATTTGACAGATTTAATAATAAAGCATCATTACTAAATATGCAATACATAATTCACAAAGTTGTAGAAGGTGTATGAATTAGAGGACTGATATTTAAACTGGAACATGACAGGGGATTGACTAAAATTGTAAAATCTTAGGAGCCAGCAAAAATTTTAAGAGCATTATTTATATTGAATTATATTAATGAAAAGAAAAGGCCAGTCGCCAAGGGATATTTTTTAGTCGCCAAGGCAACCGGGCTCTTGGGTTTCTTTGAACCCTGAATATGACTCCAATTAATAATTAATGTAAGCGAGATTGGGGGGTAGCAAGATAAATGAGATGCCCATACAAATACCCAATAGTCTTTGAAAAGTGAGACCCAATGATTTGAGAGATAAAAAAGAATTGCATAAGAGAAAACAGATAAATCCTGGAGTATAATATATTTAATATGTGCAATATCTGGAAAGATCATGTTTAGATTTAAAGAAGCATCAAAAGAACAAATGAAAATAACAGCATAAAATATAACATTTTTTTTTGTACAATTATTTATTTAATAAAACTGTACAGTTTAAGAGTTTTAATGTATAATTTTTAAGAGAGTCGGGAAGAAGAAAATATACCTGTGAAGTGCTTTCTGATGTAAAACAGTTGAAGTCCCTCCAAGACTGTCGTCTAAAGAAAAAACACTTTTTTCTTCAGGTGTCATTTTATTGATTTTCTTTTGCACATTCTCCAAAACTTGAATTGTATAAGAATTTGCCCTAATGGCCATATCTAGCTAATGAATGAAATTTGTGGTAAATATACAATTCAATATTTTATACAAGATAGATACACACATAAAGCATAGAAAAGTTCAAATTTTTTTAAGTAGGCATAATATAACTGTGCAAAATATAAAATATTTAAATTATTACATGTAATTACTAAATATTTTAAAAATACAGCATGCTTTATTTATTCATTGTTTGCAATACTCATAAATGGTGCAATTTCATGAAATTAACTGCAATTTCATGTGAAAAGCCACATTGGCATGTATATCACAGGAAAACTAGACGGGGGGGGGGGGGGGGGGAAAGATATTTTTAACAACTGACACTGTTTTGAAATACCACAAAATATATTATTTTTAAAAAATACATGTATGAGTCAATCTTTAATCCAAGAAATATGTACAGGTTTCACACTAGGTAAAAAAAAAATTGGGCAAGATTCTCCCACTACATCTTTAAAATTAAATGGGATTTTTTTTTAAATCTGCATGAGAACTCGAGTTAGTTTATTTAAAAAAAAAAAAATCACATTTTACAAAAAACCAAATTAATTTCATTACAAAAATATAATGCAACTAAGGTTATAAATATCAAAATTAACAATATAATATACATATCATTTTGATAACAATGCAATTTAATGATATCTTTGATTCTTTACCCTATTAAATATTTTAGCTGTTTCATCAAAATCAAAAGAACTCAGCATGTGGGAAAAGCCCACAAATGGGTTTTTTTTTTTTTTTTTTTTTTTTTTTTGTGCGGCATCACGGGAATCGTGCAATCCAGCAGTGTCAAGTGTGAACTCAGATATATATGTAATAATAAAATAAACTTTGCTAATTTAACCTAATTTAATTTAATGTTATTTGAAAAATCCTTCTTTAATCTTTTACTGTAAAGTTTGTTTCTTGACCATACAAATATTATGCTCGGAGACGTTTTTTGAAGTTCCATAAAGAGAAAATTGTTGATCAGCAGTACCTTCAGTTTTTTGTGGTTTTCGTTACTACGTGCTTTCAGAACTCCTGGGTAAGCAGATGTTTCTCATGTCTTGATTGACAATCGAGTTAACTAATTACATTTGAGAGTAACGCCTTCGCAATCGTGCTGCACCCTGCCAGCAGGTGTAGTAACTAAGGAGCATTTAAGCAAGAGCACGGAAATTTTGGGAGCTTTAGAGTTTTAGCTTAGCTTTTAGGAGTTTAGAATGTGAAGCTTTTGCAGGAGCTTCCAGCTTTAGCGGTTAGACTGCGATGTACGAAGATAGCCCCGGAACTAAAAGGTCGCCGGCCTGACTCCTGCCCTCTGCCCGAACTTTGAAATAAACTATTTAACCTAGAACCCCAATGGATTTGCGTCAATCATTCCAACAAGGGATGGCATAAGGCATTCATTACATATATATATTGTTTCACTTTCTTTCATAATGTATCTGATCCTTTCTACAAAATATAGCTATGAACAATGGCAGAAATGAAATTATTTTAATGAGATCCTACTATAATAGGAAATATGAAATGGTTAAAAACAGAAAAAGATGTGGCATGGATAATTGTCAAAGTTTTACTGTCAGTTGTATATTTATTGCTGAGCATAGCTGAAGGTGAAGCGAGGCTTTATGATTGAATCTTCAAACTTTTGTATGCTTGCTCCTCTGAGACAACGCATGAGATCTTGACCAAATTTGGCAGAATGATAGTGGCCACATAGTTGGGGAGTAATCACTGAAAAGAGTTTTCCCATTTGCCTACCAACTCCTCCAAGACCGTTCATTCAATCTTGACCAAATTTGGCATAGTGATAGTGGCTATGGCATAGTTGACACTGTAGTGAGATGATAGTGATTAATCTTGTTGTTGAAGAATAATAACTGAAAATCACTGATTTGGAATTTTTACACTTTTGTGAGCAAACTCCTTCACAAGACCCCTCATGTGATCAAGACAAAATTTGGTACTGTGACAGGGGGCATGGAGTAGATGGTACTGAACTGTGATGGTGGTGATCAGGCATGTCGTTAAGGAATAATCAACAAAAATCCCAATTGGAGCTGTTCACTAATTCCTCAGACTGCTTATGTGATTTTGACCAAATTTGGCACAGTGATTAGCTGCCATGGCTTAAATGGTACTGAAGTGAGAGTGATTAGTCATGTTATTGAGGAATAATCACTGAAAATTTTTTCCTATAGACTTAACATTGATCTACTGTTTTGCACGGTTGAGAATCACGTGAGATTTTCTTAATGCCATTCTGAAAAAAAAAAAAAAAAAAAAAAAGGTGTAGCTATCTGGAAATTCCCTCTGCAATGTTTGCTCTCAGTAATTACGTCTGTATTTAAACTCTACATTTACACTCTTGCGTATTAATCTGAAAGACATTTAATTCAAAAATTTATAGTTTAGGAATCCCCTTATTAATAAACAGATGGTACAGTTTGTATATTTGCCACAACGGCAAGATGAAATATTTGGTAATGCTTAATATGCAAGAATTATGCATAAGAATATACTGAGATCTGTTTTAATGTCACCCTTAGAGGGAAAATGATTTTTGATTTTGCACATAGCAAAACACCAAAGAATTAAAGTTGCCACTGTTGGCAAATATCATGCAGTTCCAAAGGTAGTTTTCAGAAGAAAAAAAAATAGTTTTTGTTTTCAGAATATTAGTTTTGATTGATTATTTTAAAACTTGTTAATGTCCTTCGAAGAAGTACATGATTCTCTATTATTATGAAATAGTTTGGATGTTTCCCTCTAATGATGACTTTTCATTATCTGGTGATTTACGCATGAGCATAATCTATAAACATTTCCCATTATGGTTGCCTATTAAAACAGTTCTTATGTTTTTATACATAATCCTTAGCAAATTGGCTTACTTAGCACTGCAAATTATTTCATCTTGCTATGGTGACAAATATCCAAGCTGTACCATTATTATAAATACTATGTCTTGCCAATTTTAAAGGTACATAGCATAAGTTGATGATAAGCAAGAATGATTTTTCTAAAATAAGGAAATTTTAAAAGGCAATTTTTGTTTGCTTACTCCTTCAAGACCACCTATGCGAAACCAAATTTGGCAGTAATAGTGCTGATGAGGTAGATGATACGAACTCAGATAGAGTGATCAATCATATTTTTGAGCAATAATCACTGAATCTAAATGATTGAATTTTGCAACATTTGTTCACTTGCTTTGAGACTACTTATGAGATCTTCACCAGTTCTGATACAGTGATAGTCGCAATGTAGATGATGCTGAAACAAGATGGTAATGATTGGTCATGTCAATAGGGTCGATCCAGAAATTTTTTCCAGGGTCCCATCTTTGTGAATTTCAACACTTACTTTTGTGAATTTTAATACTAATTTTTAATAAAAGTCACTTAAAAAAATATGATCGATAAAACAGATTAAAAAGCTGGGTAAAATGCCAATGAAGGGCCATTTGAATCAATTGTAATTTTGTGAAGAGACCGTTTTAATCAATTGTATTTTTGTGAAGGGGTCGTTTTAATTGATTGTAATTTTGTGAAGAAGCAGCAAAATGGACCCAATTTTCGTCTGCATCTACCCCTGACACTGAACAGTAATCATTGAAAACATTTTTCTGTAGACTTAACTTTGTCCTATTGTTTTGCATTTTTGAGGCCACACACGATTTTATTTTTTAATTTTGTCATTCTTTTAAAACAATACTTGATTCATCTAAGTGAATAAGCAAGTCATGTAGCTATGGTCAGCAATTCCTGACTTCACTTGCCAATGAGTCAACCCTAGTATTTAGAATTTGCAGCAAATATTATGTTTGTCATTTATTTAAAAAGTTTCAAGACTAAAAGATTCAAGACTTCTTGGTATAACAATTAAACACATAAGTTTTCTGAATTTACTTTTGTAATTGTTTCCCAAAAGCATCATAAGCCAAGTCCAACATATGTATATTTGGATTAGTTTAGATACCTCAAATCGTTCATCTTCACAGCGATAAATCATTTCTTCAAATTCTGTTTTACACGATGTAACAAATGTTGAATCTTCAGACCAGGAAGGAAATGAAACCCATGTATCATTTAAAACCTAAAACAAATAAAGCAAGCCATAAATATTTTTACTGCCAGTTACATAAACAAAAATATTACTTATCATAATTAAAACTGAATAATTGAACAACTGAATATTAGAGACATATTGTGAAAAATTAGTTTCTTACAACAATACTGATTACAAATTATTTGATCAGCTGAACATTTATTTAGCAATAGATTGTACTTAAGTAATTTAACATAGAAAGATATTATTGCTTGTAAATTATATATAATGGATTTTTTCAATGCACTGACTGGACATAAAAATGTTAGAATACCTCTTTACACAACTGTGTGCGTCCAGAACATATAGGTTGTTTTAAATCCTTGGGTAAGGCTCTATAGCTAGCTCCATTCCTGCCCCCAGTAGCATAATCTAATTACAATAAAAAAAATAAGTATAGTTTAGTGACTAAGAGTTTCTATTTGATTAAACATAGGGAATTTTTTAATTACACCTTTTTATTTATTTATTTGGTAATACATGTATAACTTGTATATTTTCATTCAGTGAAAGAAATTAGAAAGAAAAAAATATTAAATTACACCTTTAAAGTAAGGCAAAATGCATTTTTAAGCACAATGCACAGTTCCCACTGGCACATATAGAAGTTTACAGCAACATAAACCTGAGATTAATGATGGTTTCTACAATTCCAGCCAGTTTGACAGTTTCTGGTTGAAATAATATTAAGTAAACTGTATTTACATGAAAAACTATTATAAATTAATTTTTGTGTAGAACATAGATATGAGTAATAGAATGAGTATTATAATCTATTCCTGATGATTAATTCACCTCACTGCAACCACTGTAGTGATATTTTTTTTTTTTTTTTTTAAGGTGCATGTAGACAATTGATCTTTAACTTATAAACACTACATAATCAATCTTTATCATTTTGCAATGGAAAACTGAAATATAAATCCACCTAAAAACTGAATTCAGAGAATTGAGAGTACCCCAGTTCTGTAAAGGTGTAATTTCTACTTGATCAAAAACTATTAAGCTTCGGAGCAGCATACACACATTTCTTCATTCAGTGAATACCAGTTTACCCTGAAGGACACATTTGAAAATTAAAAAAATTATAATAACAATTTTATACAATACACTTTAATTCTGTAGTTTTTTTAACTTTAGAGAAACACGATTCAACTGATTTTTTCTGCTCAAATTAAAAAATAAAATCATTCAAAATTTATACATTTCATATGTTAGTCAAATTAATAAATTAACACCATTTAATCTTTACATTCTTGTAAAAATCTCCTATAAACTTGTGACTCAGTAAGGAATTGTTACGGACTAAACAACATGGAAATAAAAATCAATTCAAAATCTTTTAAGTTTCTTTTTATTGGAGAGATAATTTATTTGTTTATTTATGGAAGTTTCCTATTATCTGTGAAACAAGCAGGAATTTGTAGATATTGCAGTAATATTATGAATATATATGTATGATAGAACTTGCTTAATATCCATTCTTTGTATAAGAAAGAGCAGACATTTTTCTAACACACAAAATTGATGTTTATTCAATTAGAGCAGAATTTTCAAAACTCTTCATTTTTTTTGCACTCACAACTTAACAATAAATGATAGCTAACTTAAAAAGAATGAACTTCATTTTGTTTTTAGAACTTTGTAATAAATTGCTTCTCAAACTGCTAGAGCTTTACAAATTAGGAAAAAAAAACTATTTAGTTATTTCCAGTTTTAATCTTTCTAAGTAGGCTGGGTTAACAGTATGAGAAAATGCCCACATCCACTATTTACAGCAGTATAAGCTTGTGGATAATATATTGTTTTCCCGAATATTCTTTTTCATTTATACAGATTAGATTTTTAGTTTTTCGTATCATACATTTTCATAAAATACATTAGTGTAATTATTCAGGTTTCCCATGATAATTATTAGTGAAAAAAAAAAGTACATATTAATATAAATATTAGATTTTAGAAGTGAAATTCATCAATCAATCTAGATCTTGTTTAAAAAGTTACTTATGATAATTTTATTTTTGATATGTTTCAGCATATTAGCAATATAAGAAAATACAAATTATGTATAAATTCAAAATCATAATAATAGTTTTAAATGAAACAAAACAATCACACACAATTATTGAAATAAATAACATGAAATTTCATGGACACATTATGAGCTACCTATATGGTTTTAGATATAACAGGAAAAAGTAATGATGTTAACAAATAAGAAATAATTGTTTTAATATTTTTTTTTAAGTTTGGTATAAGAAGCAATCATACACAGGAGTGTAAATCAATCTATACAGGATGTCTTAAAAACACTGACCTAGGGATTTATTCCTTAACAATTGATCATAGGCATATACAATAAGTAAAAAAGTTTTAAAAAGTGCAGAATTTTACAGCATCAATTGAAATTTTCTGGACATAAAATCTAAATAAATGCAAAATGGGCCCTTGATAAAACAATACTCAATTAGTACAAAATGTACTCCATACATTAATTAGGTGAAGTACAAAATTTCGGTGTACCATAAAAGGACTTAGATACACGATCTGGCCAAAAGTATCCGGACACCTAGAGCACCTATTAGCAGCCGGAGCCGACGGACACCGGTGGCGTCCTGAGGCACATATTAATATGATATTGGTTCCCTTTATGCATGGACTGCAGCCTGCACATGTCTGGGAAGACTTTCCAAAAGTTTTTGATAGGTGGCCATAGGAATTCCCTTCCAGGCGTCCATCACAGTTTAAGTGAGTGCTTGCAGAGTGGATGGTCGATTTGGCTGGCTAAGTAATATGCACTCTAATTCATCCCAAAGGTGTTCTATGGGATTTAGATCGGGGCTCTGAGAAGGCCAGTTCAGTTTTTGAACATCCATTTCATCAAACCACGTCTGTACAAGCCTCGATGTGTGAATGGAGCAGTTATCCTGCTGGAAGAGAAATGGACTTTCCTCGAAATATTGCCATAGATTTGGGAGTGCAGCATTATCCAGAATGTCCATATACATCGCAGAGTTAATGTTTCCAACCACAGGAAGATACGGACCCAGGCAAAACCATGAGAAACACCCCCCACACCATTTTACTGACACCACCAAACTTAACAGTCAGCACAATGCAGTCACGCAAAAAATGTTTGCCGGGCATCCACCAAACTCAGACGCGTCCATCCGACTGCCAGACTGTGAAGCGAGATTCATCACTCCAAAGAACACTCTTCCACAATCCACTGACGGTGAGCTCCGCACCATTGCAATTGATGCTTCGCATTCTGTGGAGTGATGTTTGGCTTGTGAGCGGTTCCACGACCATCGAATCCCAAGTTGTTTAACTCTCGACGAACAGTCCTGCTGCTAATACTACTGCTTGATGAACTTTGGAACTCCTGAGAAATTCCCACTAACGAGGACTTGCGATTGTTTTTCACTACCCTTTTTGAGAGTTCTGCAGCTGCGTTCACTAAGTTTTTTCGGTCTACCACTCCGTTTTTCTGCAGTTTCATTGCCTCAACGTTTCCACTAGAGATGAGACGGGCTCAGCCCGAGCCCGAAAGCCCGAGCCCGAGCCCGGACCCGACTCGGGCTCTGTAATTCACGATTGCGTTCGGGCTCGGGCTCGTGAAAAATTTCTCCTTTCTTGAACATTATCCTTGAAACAGATTTTAAAAAGTGATTCATGGGATAAATAGACGTACTTATTTTTTAAAATATCGTCATGGGGGACTAGAAGGTGTGTGAAGCTCCAAAATTTATTGTATCTTATTAATGAAGTAGTTAATTTTATTTGTCTTTAGCTGAAATTTAGGGCTCGGGCTCCAACTTTAACAATATTGCTCGGGCTCGGGCGGGCTCGGATTAAAAGTCTTCGGGCTCGGGCTTCAAAAAATGAGCCCGAACTCATCTCTAGTTTCCACTTCACAATTACAGCACTCACAGTGGATGTAGGCTTCTGCAGAATGTCTTCAATCTCACGAGCGGATTTCCCACAGTACAAATGGTACTGTGGGTCAATGGTACTGTCCTTTGACAATGGTACTGTCAAAGGATCTTAGTACTGTGGATTCCCACAGTACTAAGATCCTTTGACTTACTCATTGCTTCACAAATGCATACATAACAACCTGACAAACCACTAGCAACACTTTTATAGCTTTTGATTACACATCAAACTGCATCACCCACCAGAATCACTTTTTTAGGGGGTGACTGGATAGTTTTGGCCAGATAGTGTATATTCATACAAAATTGGCAAGTTGTGAATAATAGCAAAAGGGTTATCTAATTATGCAATCATTAATTTCTTTTGTAATTTGTGCACTGCCCCTAAAATGCTATTTTCCAGTTACCTTTTCTCTCTTCGAAAACCAATATATATTTATTTTTATATATCTAATCCTTTTCATGATAAAAAGTTAGAATTTTGTACATCACTAAATTAACATATGGGACATTTTTCTACCTGGATTTTTTTTTTTTTTTTTTTTGGTATGGGGGCCATATAAAAATTTTAATTTTGTACGTATTTAAATTTATTGTCTGGAAAATTTTAATTCATGCCATAAAATTCTGCACCTCTTTTAATGTAACTTTGTAATTTATTGTCTATGTAACTTATGTCTTTGTAATTTATGTCTATGATCAATATTTAAGGAACAAAAGCATAGATCAGTGTTTTTTTACGATACCCTGCATGAATGATATCTATACAGTGTTAACATTTCACAAATTTTTCAAAGGGTCCGACCCCAGTCCAGCTTCTTAGTAATGCCAATGTGACCTGTCCTTTTTACTTTAGTAATGATGCACCAAGCCCTTTTTGCTTTGGTGTGCTAAGGTTTATAGAAAGAAAAAGATGTCTTGCATATTTTATAGGGGGGATCAAGAAAATTGCCCTTTCCCTCAATAAAAAGTGCCTTTTTTTAATAAATCCATACTGCCCCTTTTGAAATAAATTGTGAACACTATACATATATAGTAAAATGGCTAAACTTACGAATCAAGGAATCATTCACACATCATCTGTGGTATTTTAATATATTCAATGAACATAAAATCGTAACCAAAAAGGCATAGTAAACAGTGGTAAAATTGAAAAATGAAATGGAATTGTAAGGAATAAAACAAGGGAAGTAAGCATCGGCAATGCTCGTCAGGCCCCACAAACCGAATACTTACTACCAGAATAAAAACAAAAGTAACAGGATTTCAATGTAATTACTTAGCACAAAGAAAGCTAAATATGTAACTATGGGGGGGGGGCTATCCTATTATCAAAAACAAAAATAGAGGCAATATGGTCGAAAGCATGAAGCAGGGAGGAATGGCTTGAAAACAGAGTGAAGAATGTCCATACTGTTGCCAAAGGAAGGGGAAACATCATCAGATGCTAGATTTTGAAATTTAAATAAATGTAGTATTTTTTAAAACTTATAACATGTAATTCCCCCCCCCCCCCCGCGTCCACACACACAAAAAAATGCATTGCTGCATTGGCCCCCTGTAAGGTACCTTTTCAGTTTTTTGGCCCGCCAGCTGAAAAAGGTTGTGCATCCTTGCTTTACATCACTATTATAGTAAAAGTAACTAAGAGTATGTCTGATATTGCTATAAAGAAACAAAAAAAAAAAGAGAATTTAAAGAATACCAGTGATCGACCACTTTTCGGATATTCTATTTAATGGATATATCTACTTATACCTTTTTGGATACAATTTTATGTTCATTAAATGTATTAGACTACCATAACTGATGTGTGGATGATTCCTTAATTCGTAAGTTTAGCCATGTTACCATATATACTGTTCTGTACTAAGATGCAGCATTTTAGCACTTTTATTACAGAATACTGATTTATACTATTGTTAATTTTTACTCTAGATACTTTTGATCTTTCAATTTACACTTCTATTATTTAAGATGCATATAAAAAAACTTTGCCATAATTAGGCAAGACTCATTGTATATACAGGGTATTCAGTGCTAATGGTGCCCAATGGCTATTTACTAAACCTCTAGTCAGAGACACATAGTTCCAATTGCAAAAATGCTTTAAATTATACAGGGTGTCCAGTGCTAACAGTGCCCAATAGCTATTTCCTAAACCGTTAGTCAGAAACGACACATAGTTTCTTTGCAAAAATGCTTTAAATTGTATAATCTATTATATAAGATCACAAGCAATCAAAGTCAATAAATTAATTTCTATAAATTTACGAAATTTAAATTTTTATACGGTACCCCGGTCCTATCAAGTTATATTTAGAAAATTTTTCTTTATACAATTTCATGCATAATAAAAAAAGAAATCGTTCTTCTACAACCAAAATTCATCGATTTATGAAGCAGCAAACATTGTGACTTAAGTCACTTTTCCACGTTTAAAAATGGCCCGTTAAGGACCATATAAATACTGAAACTTTAAATTATAGGTTTTAATTTCATTTTCTGGTATAATGCGGAAAAAGAAGCAAAACTAATTTTAAGGTACTGATCTTCAAGCAGACAGGGCCTTATTATCGCATGGGCAAATTGGGACTTTGGCCAGGGCCCCCAATTTAAAATGTTGTTCTGAAATATTCTTTTTTATATCAAAATTTTATTAAAAATAAAACAAATTTCATAGCTTGGGGGCCTCTAAATCCATCAATGCCCAGGGCCCCTGTTAGTTATAATCGAGCCAAGCAGAGGGTTATAGTCAAGCTCTATTAAAATTTATCTGAGGTCAGACTTAGTAAATCATATATGTGTAACATAAGACTGTGCTACGCAAATACAGGAAGAGTTCTCTACACGGGAGCATATTTAGATTGCAGTCGAAGAAAGTTATTTAACACCAGTTCATTTAAAAAACTGTTTAAAAAATTCTATTTTCAGCATAAGCTATATTTTTGTTACATTTTTGGATACACATAGTTAAACATTAATCTTCATTTTTGCAATCTATAATCATAAAATAGTTAATGAAATTTCTAATAAATACTACAAAGCTCAAAACCATGTACATTAATTTTTCTCAAATTCATTTTGTATACAACCCTTATTCCGCAGCTGTAAAAGTGTTCTAAATTTAAGCAGCTGTAACTCTGTGAATTTTGATCGTAGAAAGACGGATTTTTTTTAATTGTGCATGAAACTGCATAATTAAGAATGCATGAAACTGCTTAATTAAGAACTGCTTTAAGAAAAATTTTCTAAATATAACTGATAAGATCGGGGGACCGTATAAAAATTTAAATTTTGTATTTTTATAGGAATTGATTTATTGACATCGATTTTTTCTGATATAATAGATTATACAATTTAAAGCATTTTTGCAACTGGAACTGTGTGTCTCTGACTAACAGTTTAGGAAAAAGCTATTGGGCACTGTTAGCACTGGATACCCTGTATGTATATATAGATTATCTTGGGATTTCACTTTACATAAGTAAGCTATTATATATATATATATATATATATATATATATATATATATATATATATATATATATATAATAGTAAAAAGGCTAAACTGATGAATCAAGAAATCATTCTACAATACACACCCATATACATATACATACATACATAGTGACAAGAGATATAATATATGAAAGTGTTTAGTCATTTGTTATTAATTAAATTAAAAAGCAATAATTCACCTATGTCTAGAGCTATTTCAGGATCCAGCCTAGAATTTTCATATTTAATTATTTTAAAAGGAATTGCTTCTATATTATGGCCAGATTCTTTAAATCCCAAAAGATCTTTGAATTCTCTCAATAAATCAGGAAATTTCCTACAGTAAAAAAAGAATAAATAAAAGAATTATTCAAAACTGAAATACACAGGTGTTTAAAATTAAGGGAAGTGTCATATTGTGTTAAATACAAATATTATATATAATTATTTTTTTAGTAAATGGATGGTGAGAAGAAAAACAAAGAATTAGTTATTTTCAGCTTTATTTCACTGTGATTTAAGCAGTAGAACAGAGCCAGAATCCTTTGAATGTAAAAAGGCCAAACAGGTCACACCATCTATTCTGCTTGTACTGTAACATTAAACTTGTATTTTGATTCTTATATGTAAACAAGAAAGTTCCAAGTGGTTAAGCTTAGTAATAATGATATCAGGTTTTGATTTAAATTGTTATCCCTCCCCCACCAACAGAAATTATTGAAGGGCAGTTAAAGAATTTCAACCCTGGTGGGACAACAACATAGTTTGGGCAAGCATTTGCTTGCCCAAACTATGTTGAAAAAAATTGCAAACAAAAATTAGTTTCATTCCCCCTTTCGAAGTAAAGGAGAGCTATGTTAGTATTTTTGAAGACAAGGACCCTTTACAAAGGTACATTTCAATGAAAGAGTGATGGGGGATGGAGAATTCCTCTAAACTTTTGGTTAGTCTAATTTGTTTCTGTTGTTATGACAAAGCTATCAAGGGCTATCTACCAAGGATGGAATTGCCTTGGTGAGAAAACATTTTAAGGGGTTCTAATGTGTATTTACATTACATCTGCAGGAAACTGACCAAAACTACAGACCATTAGATTGACAGCCGTGCGGCCAGGCCCGAACGCAGGTGCGGCCAGGCCCAAATCAGCCCTCTCTACCAGTGCCGGATTAGCCATATAGCAGAAGTAGCAAATGCTACGGGCCCCGCACCTTCAGCTTGTAAGTTTTCGCTTCCCTCTTCCCCAAGATAAAGCCTTTTTTTTTTTAGCAAAGATAATTATCGTAAATTTTCTTACTTCTCCCCCCCCCCCCTCTTTTTTTTTTCGAAAATACAATTTTTGAATTTAAGGGTAAATTCACCCTCAAAAAAAAAAAAAAAAAAAAGCTTTCTGGGTGCGTCATTGAACTAAGGGCCCCTTTGTAACATTTGCTACAGGCCCTACCTACGCTGTCTTAATCTAGCACTGCCCTTTACCTTGGCCAGTGGCTTATCCACTATATGATGCCAGTCTAAAGATAAATAAATACCTTCAAAGGTACTGATAATTTATGTGCATTACTTTACAAAGTTTTAATTATTTTATGATAATGTTAAGTTATGCTAATTATACTTATTGCAATGCAGTGATAATGGTATGTAGCATTTTTGAAGATGTAATGCTTCTGTGCTTTTTTATTTTTCTAGCATATTTTTCAAGGTGTACCAGTGTGCTTTTTCCCCAACATGACAGTTTAAAATTTCATATTCATATATAGATTTAAATTTTCTACATCATATTGAAAATGGATACAAAATATTAAGTGTATGCATGCAAAATATTACCCTAAAAAGGATGTTGCAATTTTCAGTAATTCAGATCTGGTAACAACATCTTCAGTAAAAAGCATCAAACACCGAAGGAAGTTATTATATACTTCTTTGTGATATAAAGCTTTCCTAACCTATAAAGAGGATTCTATAAATTCCTTTTCTGGGAAACTGTACATAAAATATTCTCAAAGCAATCGCTAAGTTTAAAAAAAAAAAAAAAGAACTGAATTGATTGCATAAAAAACAATAAAATAATCTGCAGATAAAATAAACATTTATAAAAGTGCTCTAATAAAACAATAAATTTATAATAATTGCCGTTGCTGTATGAATGCATATTATCAAATAAACAAAATTATATTTTTTATAAAATAACAACATACAATTTTTCAAAGAAAAGAAATAACAGAAATTTGTTTTGAGTACTTTTCCCATTTAAAAGTTACTTTACGTTAGAATAGTCATGTACACAAGAGACATAATTTACAATGAATATCAAAATTGATTAAAATGTTACAAAAACATAGTAAAAAATACATCCAAAAAGAAGAGAAGAATATAAACAATGTTTATACTAGATAAAACTTGACAGTGCTATAGAAAATACAATACACAATTACATTAATTCACTTTCAAGTTAAATAGAGAATCTCAAGTTTAATGCCTAGGAATTACTTCTTTGTAAATAGCACATCACAAACTGCAACTACGCAAATTTTAATTACATAATATCTAATACAATAATTAGGCTCCAAAGATGTTTTGTATATGTACTTTTAGGTGAACTTAGGTTGAGACACACTTTAGCCAGACATTGTACAGCAAAAGCTTAATAGTGAATATGCCTCTTTAAAAATGTATAATAATGATTTTATGTCTTGTTCCTTTAATCTATGAGCAAATTGCTACAAATATGCATTGACTGTTATGAAAATCATAAGTACTGAATTTGAAATGGTGTATACAGCATATATGCTGCTTTTACACAAGCGCTCAATTCCAATACATCACAATCTGTGAGAAACATACCTTTAAAGTGCATTGTAAAGATGTTAACCTTCTTTAATCAAAATAAAATATACATTCTGTCAGAAAAGTTCCGGGAATTGGTCAATAAAACACAAAATTTTTATTATTCATCCAAATTTATTTTATCGCCTTCAAAATAGGCCCCTTTTGAAATAATACACTTATGCCAATGAATAATCCAATCATCAAAACATTTTTTAAATGTATTTTTCGGAATCAACTTCAGTTCTCACAGCGAATTCTCTTTTATGTCTTCTATCGACTGAAAACGGGTGCCTCGAAGTGGTAATTTAAGTTGTGGAAAGAGGAAAAAAGTTGGTGCGATATTGGGTAAGTACGGTGGTTGTTCGATGGTATTTGTTAAGTTTTTGGTCAGAAATTCGTTCACAATTATAGCCTTGTGAGATGGTGCATTGTCGTGGTGCAAAATCCAAGAGTTTTCTTTCTACAAATCTGGCCTTTTTAGACAAATTTTCTCTCTCAATAGCTGCATAACGCTCAGATAATATTCGGTATTTACTGTCTGACCTTCTGGCAAGAATTCCGAGTGCACAACACCACGATAATCAAAGAAAACAGTCAACATTACCTTGACTTTTGATTTTAGACAAGTTTGGTTTTTTTGGTTTTGGCTCAGTTGGAAGGCACCATTCCGAAGCTTGTTGACTGGTTTGCATGTCAAACTCGTAAACCCGTGTCTCATCACCAGTTACAATGCGTTTTATGAATACAAAAATCGCAAAGCACACTTGAAATGAACTGACAAAATCGAGCACTATAAACAAACTAAATGACAGGTAACGCTCAAACTCCGCATCAGTACAGAGGACAGTTGTGCCAACTTGGCGACAAAAAGAATTTTGACAATCTCTTTAGCTGGGCTTTTTAAATGACCAATTCCCGAAACTTTTTTGGCAGAATGTATATTAGGAAGGTTTATAACAAAATGTTCTCTACTGAACATAGTGGACATAGCATCTATCATTCTTTTAAAGAACTTTACAAAATTACATTAACAGACAAAGGTCTAAGGAGGAAGAAATGCCCTAAGCATTGCTTAATCTGCTTTCATTATATTTAATGTGTGGTATATTGTAGGTGTGCATTGCATTGGAAAATGTGTTATAATAATGAGTTAAGCATGATTTATTTTATTTTTTTGCAACAACTGTATTTCCACTATATTTATTCACATAAGAAAGAGGAAATTTAAAAGACTACTGCCTTACAATACACATACTACTAAAGGTACTTTATCTTTAAGTGAACACCACCAAATTTTGGTTGTAATTTTTTTTTAGGTCACCAAATAACTACAGAATATTTATTTGGCGCTTAGCATTTTCAATGCCTTGAAAACATAAGCTAAGCATTTTTACACAAAATACACAAATAAAAATCTAGCAAAACAGACTCGTCATGATATACGCCAGTAAAAATTCCCTTTATGAAACTTTCTAAATTCTAAAATTTTTTCATGTAATTATATAAAAATTAACGTTATTAAAAAAAAAAAAAAAAAATTGGTTGCTCATTGGAATATGAGCAGAACTGGATAAACAATTCATCATATCACATTACAAGCACTGAAAAAATTTATTCTAAATCCACCCCTCCCCTAAAAAAGCCAATATTACAATTACCCACTAAAAGTATACATAAAAATTTTAACTCCTTTCATTAAACGGATTGTAATTATTAAAAATAAATAAATAAATAAATGCTCATTACAGGAAATTTATGATTTTATTTTAGCTACTGCTTTTAGTATGCTAAAAGAAAAAAATATTTATTTATTTATTTATTTATTTATTTTTTTCCCACAGCTAAATAAGATTCTAAATGTTATCTGCAAGTTCCACAATGTTTTTTATTTTTCCATTTAGCACTACCCCATGATCTTTCAATATTCTGTGTGTGTCTTCAGGTGGATGGATCTACAAAATGATGCATATGATTTACTTGGCCATGAGTTAAACCAGGGGTTCTATTCTGCCACGTTCGTATAAGCGAACATTCAAATATGTGACATCAAAATGACGTTTTTCACATCCTGCTAATGTATGTTGGTATTCTGCAAGGTACGGTAGAGCTTTAGGTAAAGATACTTCGTACCAAATGTTTACATTAGCATACGTTTCAAAATACGTCACAAATCCAAAAGTTTGCTTAAACAAACGTGGCAGAATAGACCCCCAGATTTTTCTAGTTCTTGCATATTACATCCCTTCCAGCAATCAGAAAAAAAATGATTGAACCATCGTTAATAAAATCTCTTATTTGATTAGCAGTTCAGTATCAGCAGTGAGGTCAGGTATCAAAACTGAAAAAAATTCCTTGGATCTTCCTACATAAACCACCAAAAAGTCACTGCAGTAGAAAAAACACTATCCCTGCATTGTTTTTTTCTTCTTGTGAACATGCTTTCATTGACTTCCACAATTAAATTTTTACCTTTTTTTTTTTTTGTTTTTTTGTTTTTTCAGTACTAAAAATATCTGAAACACAAATTTCCCTTAAGTAATTGCTCTAATCTACTACTGTATTATGATTCAATTTTAACTGTTTTTCCCAAAATTTAATAGACGTCAAATCCTTATGCCAACAATAAATAAAACATAACGCTGTTGTAAAGCTTATACGTGAATTTTCAAACTAATTCCCAGTACGAATGCCAGTGTTACATGTACAGGACCTTAAATTACATTTCTAAACAATATAACTATTAAAAGTATACAATTTCATTTCGTGTGACATTAAACAATACATGTACAGAGATAATACTTCATATTTAAAAAAAAAAAAAAAACACACACACACAGAATTTTCCAGTTATCAGTAAATCCCATAAATTCATATCTATGGGGGGAAAATGCTCAAACAGTAAGCAAACTTTATACTATATTCTGCAAAACAAAACTACATTAAAAATCAAGCAACTCTAACAGAAATAATAAAAGGCCAGTACATCCATTTTGAATTAAAAAAATTTCTAAAAAAACAGCAAGTCAGTGCTCAAATCCAAGCAACAACTACCTTCACACGCAGTGAAAAATACAAAACTAAAAAAAAAAAAAAAAAAAAAAAAAAGCTGCAATACTATGCACGTTGAACTTGGCAAAAGAGTGCAAAACAGAAACAGTATGCTTTTGTTTGCTATTCAAAGAAGTGCTCAGCACCTACGCATGATCAGGCAAGGGTTACCAGAAAAAAAAGGTCGCGAAGCTTCAGCCACCATTGGAGAAAAATTGCCAAGTTTTGTTGGTGTTCAGATAATGGAAAAGTACCATATTAAAACATTTCATATACAAATAATGTAAAGTGCTTAGTACCTTATCAAAAAATAAATGTTCTTCAAATGAACCATATTTGCCAACACCAGCAATTGAAGGATCAGTAACAGGATTATAGTATTTTGAATACTGTAAAAATAAAAAAGCAACATGAAGGAGAATGTAAAATTTAGCCAAAGGAATCACACAAAGAAATAATATAATGAACTTTATTATTGTATAATATATGTTATGTCACAAAATATAAATAAATAAAAATAAGTAATGAGAACAAACCTTATGTGCACTATATTGTAAATGATTTAAAGTTGTGAAACAACAACTGTCACAATAGCAAAATAATTTTGCATGAAATCTAAACTAATAAAAATAATCTAAACTTGAAACTAACGTGAAAATGAAATCTAAACTTAATAAAAATCAACACAGTTCACCAAGAATTCTTTAAGTTTATGATTTTATAGAGTAAAAATATGCTCAAATTTCTTAAGAATAAATAAGTTATCTGTAATACACAATTCTAGCTTTACATTTAATTACCGTAATTTATGGAAGAAACGCCGCGGCGTTTATGAGTTTAAAAGTTCAAAAATAGCAAGTGCAGCGTTTACAATATTTTTAATTTTTTTTAGCCGATCTTCAACGAAAAATCGAAAAATTCGTTTAGTGATAATTTTCTCAAAAGATGGCGCCACCACCGACACGTACTCTAGCGTGCACAGATCACAGCGTAGCGAATCAGAATGCGAACCTAGCCCCATAGAAAAGAGGTTTAATCTTTGATTCAGTTTTGGAGAAAGTCAGAGCGCACTGAGATGGGTCCATGTCCGGTGCTCTGAAGTGGATGGCTTCATACATCCAACAGATGTCTAATCAATTAAGTAAAAAGAAAAAAAAAAAATAGAAGTAAATCTTTTACATCTACATTTTAGAACTATAATTAAATTTTAATGAAGTTTTGAATATATATTTTGAAGGGTTAAAGTTCTGTAAAATACCGCAAAAGTGCACTACCCTCTATTAAATGCACCCGTTTTTCACACGAACCTCTATTGTTCTTAAAATACTGAATTTCAGCCAAAATTAGTCTATGTTGCGCCCGGTGCGAGTTTAACCCTCCCCCCCCCCCCCCCCCAAAAAAAATAAAGTTAATCTAAAAGTTATTATTTTTTATCGCCGTGCGTCTTTACGCCTTGTGCAGGAAAACTATCCAATAAACACTGCCAACTAATTGGTATGCTCAAGAAATGCTGAGTGCTTTTAAAATAAATCCCAATGTTATAAATATCAAAAATAATAAATAAATAGAACGATCAGTTCAGTTGTTACACAACATTCAGTTTCAAACAGCAATTTGCTGAAGCAAGCTCATTACGTAATCAACAGCTGGCCATCCGCAGGGGAAAATGTTTACTTTTAACTGGAGCCTCTTCTCACACATTGATTGCTGTTTTCATTTTAATGGCGCCTGGTAGTCTGTCCGAACTTTGTGCGGATGCAAGAAGGTTTTTAGAACTTATTTTTTTATTTCTATAAATTCGCCTTTGTGAATATGAACATTGATATCTGATTATTTGAAAATAGAAATCTTAAGCTTCGTAAAATAGCTGTAAATACTTTAAAACATGCTATGGAAAGGGGGAGAAAAAAGGAGATTTTTTTTTTTTTACCGTTTATCCAATTTCTCCCGAAATATATCCGATCATCTTAATAGCTTTTCTAATAAATTAGGTCTAATAAGTAATGCAACATATTTTTTATTTATTTATTTTTTGTTAATTAAGAAATTATTTTAGAAATTGAATTTTATCTGGCATTGACTTCTTCTGACTACGATCACCCCCCCCCCCCCCCAACGATCGCGTGCGGCTGCGGCGTTTCTGATGATTTTCTAGCTAACAAAGCTCATTTTCGTGGGTGCGGCGTTTCTTCCATAAATTACGGTACTCAAGTATAAAATATAAAATTTACAATTAAGTTGCAAAATGTAAAACTAATTTAAATAACAATAATAACAGTACATAATGAAAAAAAATTGATACAGTAATTTTTATGCAAATTTGACCTTTCAAACAATGGTTATTATTGTTATTATTATTATAATCGCATAATTAATATTTATTTAGCATATTCAATAAAAATTTGGAAACAAGTTCATCAGGAATTCTTTGGACAGTAAAATTTGTCAGCTAAATCACTGCAAATGTAGCAAAAGTTTCATTTAAAAAAGAAATCTAAAGCAATCAATATTGTGAAGAGATTTTTTTATTTTGTGAAATGTAATTTAAAATGTGGTATAGAGACAAGAAATTAAACAACACATGTGTAATTTCATTTCATTAAACATATGTTTTACAGTCATATATATTTTAATATCTATAATTCCTTACATATTAGATCCATCTGTTTATACATTTACTTTAAGGTCTCCTTTTTTATTATCTTCTAGAAATTAGCAAAATCTTAAAATATGCATTACCTCTGCATATAGTCCTAAGCAGGGTAGATTTGAGATCCCCTAATGTGTGCAGTGGTATCGAAAATCTATAAATACAAAAGTGCTTCCATCGCTGTCTATTTGAGTGCTTATTAAAGGCACCTAGACTGTTAGAATGTCAGGACCCAAATTCAGTACACTGATTAAATGGGAGAAGGAAAAGTGTTACTGCTTGGGAAAAAAAAAAAAAAAAAAAATTCAATTTTTCTTTTTAAAATTATTTTCATCTTTTTTAACATAGACAATTATTTTGTATATTTCAGCTGAATTTTTATTAAAAATCTATATTTTGTTTATCATTAATAAGTCTAGAGAATGCTTTTTAAAGGAGATTTGGCTGACTAGAGAACAAGTTTCTTGTTTACTGACTTATACCAACTCTTCCTTCTACTCATTGCAAGCCAGTTTTTAAATATGATATTGCAAGCTTAAGTGCACAGGGCAAAGAATATAGGTAAGAGAGAAATGGCTGTTTACTGAACTGAAATCAATCTTTTTCCAGTATAGATTAAACAACATTATAAAAGTTGTGTCCATACTTTTTTGAAAAATCACATATATATATATATATATATATATATATTTTTTTTTTTTTTTTTTTTTTTTTTTTAAATCATTGAGTCTGTAAGCATTGTAATATGAAAATAAGCCTCATTCCCTTGCAAAGAATAGGAATATCTAATTAGCGACTAGACTAGTAAGCTAGTTGACAGCTTTTTGCAGCATAATGCCTTAAACACCTGCAATACAACCATGCTATGTTGGGCAAAGCATCTAGTAGTATGTAATATAAATAAGATAATAACATTGTGAATTAGCTTACAAAGCACATGATAAACTATATATTAATATACACAGCTACAAGATATTTTCACAAATAAAACATTTTTTACTACATATCATGTATGTATTTATACAATACTACAATAAACATCATTACGAAGTCACACCTACAAAAAATACTATGAACCAGACAATAATTCTACCAATCAATAAGTCCCAATTTAAAATATATAAATTAGATACAATTTAAGGGGCATTGCAAGAGCAAATCGGGCAAAAAAAGAAAAAAGTTTCCATCACCATCTCAGAATTTCATGATTCTTTTTTCTTTGTGTTGCCTTACCCAAGGAAAGAACAAATCTGAAATATTTTTTATTTATCTCTTTCAGTTTTGGAGTTATGGGGGGTCAAAGTACCCCAACGAGTGAAGTAGAATTAATATTGGGCCATTTTTGCCACTTTACTGTCTTGACTGTGACTGCCTCCGAGGTGCTTTAGAGAATTTTTTCTTTTTATATAATATACTTAGAATATTAACATCTCAAATTGAAAATTCATTCAAAAATAGTCAGAGACCCCAAAAAGCCTCCCCCCCCCCATCCCAAATACCCCCAATTTCATAAAAGATACAGTTTTAAGAATGCTTTAAATCTTAGCTCTGACATGATACAGAAAACATTTTTGTACAGTGCAGTTATACATCTTCATATAAAGTGAATCCAATGTTAAAATTCTGTAAATTATGCTACATGCATGAATTTTAGCCTGTGTTACTCAGGAATAGTGTAGCTTTCAGTGAAAAGATCTTCATAATAGGAATCAGTTCAGTAGTTACAGAGATGTCCATATAGTGCAATGCATTAGAATTCTTTTGAGTGTCGCCGTAGAAGAACTAGTTATGCTGCATGCTAAAAGGTAGCCTATAATACTCAGGAATAGCATAGCTTTATATCAGTGAAAAAAAGTTTCGAATCGGTTCAGTAGTTACAGAGATCCCCATACAGCGTAATGTAATTCTTATGAGTGAGTAAAAGAACTATTTCTGATATATGGAGGATATATTTGTGATACAAGCAGAATAAGTTAATTTTCAATATTGCTACAGTCGATTAAACTTCTAAAAGTAACGCCGAAATGTCCCTATGCATGTCAGTGGAATGTCCCAAATAGAGAGGTACTTTTTAGGATTTTTTTTAGAAACAGTTATACCTTCAAAAAATGTTTTTTCATAATATGAAACTACTATGTTGATACTACATCTCCATGCCAATAGTTCTCCTGTGGGAAGTTGGCTTCAGCAGTACCAATGCTTCAAAATTGCATAAATTAACGTTAAGGACCATGTTTGGGGTTCAAAAATTACATTGCATTCACCTTATATGAAGAAACATAAATGTACTGTGCAAAAATGTTTTCTGTATCACGTCAGAGCCAAGATTTAAAGCATTCTTAAAACTGTATTTTTTAAGAAATTGGGGTATTTGGGAGGGGGGCTTATTTGGGGGCTCTGACTATTTTCGAATGAATTTTCAATCTGAGATGTTAATATCCAAGGTATATTATAGGATAAAATGAAAAAATTCTCTGAAGCACCTCTGAGCCAGTCACAATCGAGACAGTAAAGTGGTAAATATGGCCCAATTTCTGCGTAACTCGTCTGGAGTACTTTGACCCCCCCCCCCCCCATAACTCCAAAACTAAAAGAGGTAAATCAAAAATGTTACAGATTTGTTCTTTCCTTGGATAGGACAACAAAAAAAAAAAAAAAAAAAAAAAAAAAAAAAAATCATGAAATTGAACCGTTTTCATCCAAAATTGGGCGTTTCCATCACTATGATGGTGATGGAAATGCCCAGCCTGATTTGCCTTTGCAATGCCTCTTAATCAGATATTATAAATGTCTATTATAATACTAAGTATACAAACCATTGTCATAAAACTTTCTCTTTCAGATCTCTAATTGAATTTACTAAACCATGCTTTTTATGACCATGTTTATAATTCAAATCTATCGCAATTTACTGAAGAATTCGAGCACATGCTAATTTTTAAAAAAATTGTACTAATGCAATAAAATTTGTTACATTAAGTAGCAAATAACAGAAAATTGTAATAATTGCGAACTTTGGAAATTACTCCGGAAAGACACCAGTAGCTGTAAACAATAATTTTGGTAATGAGATTTGCTCCCTCATGGGAAGCGAACACTGAAATCATTAACGAAACTGCCTCATACCAGATATTAAAATACTGATAATATGAACTACAGCTGTTCAGTATTTAGGGTGTTCACAACCAATGACAAAGGATAAAGAGTTCAATCCACTGTGCACATATATGCTAAATTCACTCTTCCAAAAGTCCTTTTTGTGATTAACAGTTTCTGGGATGTGCACATAAGCATCAATACCTGATGACTATTGGGGGAATAGAAAATAAGTTATGCTTTTTTTTACTCTATTAACAATTAAGATTAACCCTTTAAGCCAGTTTGATGTAAACGTGTACTGACCTCCATGGTGGTGATGGCAAATTTAACTTCCGGATTGAAGGTTTAATAAGGCAAAATACTGGGGGGAGGGGGGGGGGACATATATCTCCACATCCACACAGGTTGCAAAACCTATATGGGTTGTTCCAGATTGCCTGTGCAGCACTTCCTCATGACAACCAGAACAGAACTGAGAAAAACTTCAGAATCATTCAGATGCTTCATTACTAGTGAGGACATTAATAGTCAGTTTACAATGTGTGGTCATCAACCGCGCCATATAGAGGAGGTTAGTCTACTTACCTTATTTTATTTGAATAAGAAACAAAGGGGTGCTCAGAATAGAAGGCACGGAGAAGCCTGTATTAAGAAGTTCTTTCCTTTTTCTTGTTAAATTGTTTGATAAAAATTCTATCACAAAACATTCATTTTGTATATTTCCTACTAATTACAGTAGAACCTCGATTAACCGAGGTTTCTGTTAACCGAGGCAATAACGAAGTCGAATGTTTTTTTTTTTTTTTTCTCCTGTCCAAAATGAGCTTGGAAAAAATTATGCACATTTTAGTTCGTTGTACAGGCACTTCTTCCCCACAAAGCACTCAACTTCCAAGAAATATTACACCAACACCCTGAGAAGACAACATCCAAGAATGCTTTGTTAACAGTGGTCATGTGACCTTGTTGAATACCAGGTGCAATATTTTATCGGACACACACACACACACCTGTTGGGGGAGGGGATTGGCGACTCTTACAATAGGCATTTGTGTTTCATAACATTCTTCTGTTTGCCTTTTCTTTCGCGAATCCCATATTTCGTAGTGAACCTTTTTTTAAATCATTTTACGTTTGACCATCGCACTAGTAAGTTGTTCATTTTTAAAATGCCAAACCAAAAAAGAAAGAGAGTTGTTGTTTCGCTGAGTAAAAAGCTTGAGGCTATTAAAAGAATTAATAATGGTAAGAGTTTGAAAAAAATTGCTTTGGAATTTGGAGTTGGTGAAACCACAGTAGGCGATTGGAGACGTAACAAAGCTCAAATAGAGGCTTTTTGTTCAAAGATGGATTCGTCAAAAGCCTTAGAAGGACGTTTGACATTAAAGAAATCAAAAACTGAAAAGCTTGATAAAGCAGTCTATCTTTGGTTCAAGCAACAATGCGCACAGGGCATTCCTATTTCCGGGAACATTCTAAAAGAGAAAGCCCTTCTTAGCCAAAAAGTAAACGAAAATGAAAGTTTTTCTGCAAATGAAGGTTGGTTAGATAAATTTAAAAAGAGACATGGAATTCAACAACTGACTATTGCCTGTGAAAAGTTGTCTGCCAATATAGAATCTGCAAAAGATTTTGTTGAAAGATTTGAAGAAATGATTGAAAAAGAAAATTTGAAATTAGATCAAATTTATAACGCCTATGAAACTGGCTTGTTTTACAGAATGATGCCATCGAAAACTTTGGCATCTAAAGAAGAAGCCAGTGCCCCGGGTTACAAGAAGAGCAAAGATCGAGTGTCCCTTCTAGTTTGTGTAAATGCAAGTGGAACTGATAAATTGCCCCTGCTTCTCATCAGTAAACCAAAGAAGCCGAGAGCATTTAAAAATATTAATGTGAATTCTTTGCCTGTGAAATACACAAATCAGAGGTCTGCTTAGATGAATTCCGAAATTTTTGAAAAGTGGTTCTATGATGAGTTTGTACCGCATGTAAACGAACATTTAGCACAGCTAAATCTCCCACCTAAAGCAGTTTTGCTGATAGACAATGCTCCTAGTCATGCAGAAGAAGAAATGCTCATTTCAGGAGAAATACGGGCGATTTTTCTTCCCCCAAACGTGGCATCGATAATACAACCAATGGATCAAGGAGTAATTGAAGCAACGAAGAGACACTACTAAAAGAAACTCATCACTCATATTCTTGAATGCGAAGAAAACCTAAATGAGGCACTGAAAAATAAATGTGAAAGATGTTATCTACATGGTTGCCCAGGCATGGCAATTAGTGAATCCAGCTACAATTCGTAAATCATTCAACAAAATAATTGTTCAAAAGAGGAGACAGAGTGAATCCCAGCAGACGGGGACCGACCCACCGACAGACAGGGAACTTTTTGAAATCATCAATGGAATTGAAGGTTGTAAAGAAGTTTAGGAAGAGGACATTTGCGAGTGGCTGGATGTTGAAAATCAACATCCAAATTTTGAAATTCTCAATGACGAAGAAATCATACAAGCCGTTAATCCTTCATCGGACATTAATGACGCTGAAAATGAAGACTAAGACTTTGAGGATTCTACGACTATAAGTCATAGTGAAGGTGTTCAAGCACTGACATCTGCCCTAAAATATTTGGAGCAAAGAAACGATGCTACACCGATGGATCTCCTGTTGCTCAAAAATTTGCGCGATAGGGCTGCCCATGATAGAAATTCGGGACTTTTGCAACGAAAGGTAACAGACTTTTTTAAAAGAACGTAAATTTAACAAATTAATGCATATTAAATTTTAAAGATACAATATTTTCTTGAGATTTGTGTTATTTTTGAAAATGCGTCTTTCGATATTTAACTTAGTTTTAAAAAAATTCCATTTTACTTTTTAAAATTTACTACTAGAGTTGATTTCCTTTTTAAATATTTTTAGCTGTGAGACATAAGTTCATATATGTTTATTTTTATCATTTAAAAAACGTTCTAAACGTTGTTTTTTACTTTAAAAGTTAGTTGAATTCGCAAGCATGGAAGGTTTTTATACATGGTTTCTATTAACCGAGATTTCCGATATCCGAGGTACTAGCGGTCCCAATTAGCTCGGATAATCGAGGTTCTACTGTACTCTAACCAAACTAGAGACCTACACAGGCTGGTTTAGGGACTAATAAATGCGTGGTCAGCAAGCCGAGCCAGATTTGTGTGTGCGTTGTATTATTAATTTTTTCTTTTTTGCTTTCCTGCTAAAAAAAGTGTCTTTAGACATTGACTTCTGGTGGTAATAAATTGTGGAATCGTGCGGCTATTATTTAGTTTTTTACTTTATCAATCTATTTGGTCATCTTTACATTTTTTAAATTTTCTGGAATTTTTGAATATTTACTCTGTAATTATGGGCCCTATATGGGCCGGGCCAACAAATTCAAGAATCATCGGGCTCAGGCTGGTCCAGGACTCCATTTTCAGGCCTGTGCTGGTCTAAAACAAACCTAGACATCTTTCTCATAAAATTCACTAGATATCTAGGCCTACTATTAAAAAAAAATTTTTTTAATGGATTATTTAAATGTATTTTTATGATGCTGATTTTGTAAAGTAAATTGAAAACTTTTTTTACTTCCTTGTATGGAGTATAAGGAAGTAATGTGATCCTGAAAAATTTCGGAGGCCAAATTTCGACGAAAAAACCGATTTTGACTACCTCTAAATTTACTTTTAATAATTTTTTCGATGCATCTCATTGTAAGCTAGCATGCACGATCATATAAACGCGTCTGCAACTCATTTTGACCAGCTGCGAGTCTATTTTGGCCAGTTTTTCCATGCCGTCTGTACATATGTATGCATGTAACTTGCATATCTCAAAAAATATTGGTCATAGAATGTTGAAATTTTATATTTAGGATTGTTCTATGATCTAGCTATGCACTTCCCCTTTTGGTCTCAATCCGCTGGATAGTTTATACACAGGACCGCCCAAAAGATTCGAAATACATTATGCTCTATGGGCCGAAATTCGTTAAACTCTCATACCTCAAAAAGTATTAGGCGTAGAATGTTGAAACTTTATATTTAGGATTGCTGTAACATCTAGTTGTGCACCTCCCTTTTCGGTTCCATTCGACTGGATAGCTAATCTACAGGGCCACCCAAGAGATTCAAATACATTATGCTCTATGGGCTAAATTCATTAAAGCATATTTTAGAGGTATTGGGCTATTTCAAATGACTCAAAAGTGATATATGCTGTTAAGAGTTACAAAATAAATTTCTCCATTAAAAGAAGTGTCTTTATCATTTATAGTTCTGCTACAGGAACACTCAAAAGATTTCCAATACGTTACGGTCAATGGCAATTTTAGGGGCATTCATCCATTTCAAGCATAATACTGTCCTACCACATAAGTTAGGTAATGGTCCGACCATGGTCACGTGCCTCCCTCAAGAACTATGCCAAAAGTCGCCAAGCTCGGCGACTTTTGGTGTACGTGTGTATGTATTTAACTCTCAAATCTCAAAAACTATTAGTCGCAGAATGTTGAAATTTCATATATAAGATAGTTGTAACATCTAGTTGTGCATCTCGATTTTTGGTTTCAATCTACTGGAGAGTTTATTTACAGGACCACCGAAAAGAATTTCAATACTTTAATGTCTAAGGACATCTTCAATTTAATACAACTGTAGCCAGTCATTGTTTGGTCCATGCCCAAAATCTCGCCGTCTGTCGTCGACCTTGGCGAGTTTTGCCAAAATATCACCAAATGTCATCGTTCTCGGCGAGTTTTGGCAAAATATTGCCAAATTTGGCAATAGTCTGTCATTGTTTGGTCCATGCTATATAACTCGCCAAATTTGGCACCAAAAATTATTTTGTATTTTTTATAACTCTAAAACTTTAACCCGTAGAATTTTGAACTTTTGTATTTAGAACTATTGTAATAGCTAACTGTTTTCAATATCTCTTTTGACTGCAATCGACTGGGTATTTTATTGACAGAGTCAGCCAAATGAGTTTAAATACATTAAGGTGTATGGATGCATTCAATTCATTGAAAGTCTGTGGTCAATTACTACTTTGGCTATCCCTAAAATCTCACAAACTATCTCAAGCTAGTCGGCTTTTGGTGAAATACCACCAAATAAAGTGTCAGAAGGAAATCTTTCAAATTGAACTCAGCTTGGCAATATCGAAATATTTGGCTAGAAATCGCTAAACCTTACTATTACTGATATTTTATCGCTTTCAAACAAAATAAGTTTATATGAAGTGCACCAAAACTATTTTTGATTTAATAGACGTGCAAGGAAATCATGTGTTGTCCACATCAGATTTTTCATACATCATTTCGGCATAGTTGAGTTGAGAAGTTTAGCCAATTAAAATTTGCAACCATAAAAACAACAAGTCCCCCCCTCATTGTTGGAGTAGGAATTTGACTATACAAGGGTTGAAAATTCAAAATTAACAACATAGTTGCATTTATATTATAAAATTGAACCAGTGCACTTAGATTAACACAACTTGTTGGTTCAATCAAAATTTATTTCCTTACTAGCTGTGTACCTTTTCTTCGTACGGATTGATTCAAATGTTTTTCTTACTCATGTTAGTGAAATTAGTTCCATTTTTACAAAATTTCAAAATATGAAGAATTTTTTTACTCATGACATGAGCTTTAGCTAACAGATACTTACTTGAAATGCTAGCATTACTGCAAAATGATAACACAAAATTTATGTCAGCATTATTTGAGATCAAACAGATCGTAAACAGTGTTTTGCAGACAAATCTGTTCGCTTTCAAAGTGCTTCCGCAGGATAGTTTCATCTTTTTCATTTAGTTCTAAAATAACACCACATGCTGTGGACCACTGTTTTATTTTGTCTTCTAATTCCTAAAGCTTGAGCGATGTGTAATCTCAGTCATTCTGCAGAATACCTTGGTAAAACTCTACTATATAAAAACTCTTAAAATATTGTTGATATCACAGACATAGAAACATCTACATGAAACATTCACAGTTTCATGAATATTTTGTCTCACGTAAAAGTAAACCTCGGTGAAGTAATTTTTCCGTAAAGCGTGTTATCCTCATTAAGATTTGATGCAATTTTACATTCATAACACTAAAATAATGTCAAATTCACTTACAATTAGAATTTAACATAAAAACTAATTTCATATTTATCATAATTGTTACTATAGTAACATAATCCATTAACAAGGACATATTAAGGGAAGGGGGAGGGGTCTGGTCTTCCTTCCCACTTCCAAAATTTCAATTTTTTAAACAAAATAAAGTCTTTGTATGAAAAATTCTGAATTTCCAATGTTTGGATCCCAACCCCCTCCCAATTTTTTTTTTTCTGGGTATGGTTCTGTCCATTACTGCAACTTAAGCTGCTAAATTCAACAATAAAATGAAAGGTAAGCTAATGTTTAGAGTTCGTAGTTTAGGAAAATAAAATTACAATTTATGAAAAAAAAAGCATTATTTTACAGGAGTTTTTAAAATTCTTAATGCTACTGTAGCTATTTTGCAATTTTTCCTTTGTATATCTGGCAACAGACTTTTTAACTTTACCTGAAGCTGCACATGCGCACTATGCTGTTACCAATGCAATAAATTTTTGACCTCCTACATGAGACTTGTCCTTTAATTTTAATTCATGCTTTCTTTTACAGAAATTTTTTTTCACTCCTGTCATTGCTATGGAAACTGGGGAACATTAAATTCAAAATGTTGTTTAAAATTTGTAGAAAGTCTCCTAATTTGTATATTTTTAAGTTGTTTATCTTTGAATGAAGGCCTTAATGGGCAATTTATTACTTGACAAATTTTTAAAAAAAAGATAGATTCTGATTAATAGATTTCAGGATGTGAGAATGAAAATCCGAAAATGATATGTAAACTTAAATTTTAATAAATGGCTATACTCTGCAATTGATCAGGATAGTCTGTTATTCTGATTGAGTTCCGAAAGGTGTTTGAAACTCGTTACAAGAAAATGACATAATCTATCTCGCAAAAAATAGCGAGTTTAGTTTAAATATAGTTTGTTTTGTTTTGTTTTGTTTTTAACAGGCGATTCTACTCATTGTTACTGTTTCCAAGACAACCAAACTGCAAAATATGATAGCAAAATTTTTAAGCAGCTGCTATTGAATTCAAAATCGTTCTTTACTTAAAAATTCTTTCAAAATCTCCTAATTTATATTTTCCTCTGGTTTTTCTTTTAAAAAAGGATGAAATGCATGTTCTGTCATTTGACAAAATATTTAACAATTATGACGGATAGAATTCAAGATGCAATAGTTTAAAAATTAGTTTACGAAAATTATCGTCAAAAATAATTTTTTTTTTTTTTTTTTTTTAATTCCCAAAAATCTGCAAATTGTGTTATACAGTCAGAACAAACTGTTTTTAAAACATTTTCTCTTCTATTCGATGATAAAAGTATCGTTTTATTGTGAATGTAATTACCAGCGTTATTAAGTATTAAGCGAGAAAAAATGCCAAAAATTGCATAAAACATAAAAATAAAACATTTTCAGATTTGAATTTAAAAAAAAAATCGTTCCGAGAACGAGGTGTGTTAGCACATGTTGTAGTGAAGCCATATACAAAATTTGGTAGGTCTGCAACCACCCATCTAGGCACTATGCGATCGAAAGGCACATGCATAAGAAGATCAAAGATCACAAACCTACACACATACAAAGCCAGCCAGCTACAATCTTTGTTTACTCTCCGATTTTATTATACAAGATACAAGGGCTTACAATTCAAAGTACATCAATTTTATTGTTAAAATGATTCAGTAAGTGGTATTTAAGATACTGACTTATGTATTTAACTTTAAAAGAGGGGGGTATATTGAACTTACCTCATCTGAAGAATCACTAAAAGGAATTGAATCTTCCATCTGAAAACGTGATTCTAATTCAGCATTTGCATCATCAGTTAGCTACACAACAAACAAGTTTTGAATAAAAAATAAAAAGTAAATAATTAAATGATAAAACATATAAAAAGAAAAAATGAAAGAAAAGTAGAAAATGCCAATTGGTAAGGTCTATGAATAACATAAAATTTTCATGCAATGAAATTCCTTAAAATTTATGAAAACAGGGAAATGAACTCATAATTAACTTTAAAATAATACAATAAAAGCATGCATTTTAAACTGCGAAATAGAAAGGACAATATTATTTACTTAACTCCACACATTAAGAAATATGTAATACCTCATATGGTTCCGGAATGGTTGCATGGGGAACAAATGTCTTAAATTCTTCAATCAAATCATCATTATTGTGAAATAAATCAGATACTTCCATGAAAACATCTGTTTCAATATCCCTCTGTTCACCCTGTAAAGATACATTCTTTGCTAATCATTAAAAAGAAAGTACAAAAAACTGTTTAAAACTACAGAAAAAGTATCAAAAAACATTATACTAAATATACAAGAACAAACTTCATTCAAATGCCAATATGATACAGCATTGCAGAAACATTTACGATTAAGATCATTTCCAGGACTGAGCTATAACTTTTCTAACTTGCAATTCATCAAAATATTATCACATTGTTTAACTCAGAGTTAACTAATTTTGATTATTTTAAACTATTATCATTAAATAAAGGCTTTCAAGCATAATTCAGCTGATCATGTAAATTTCATGCATTAAAATATAAAATAAAATTACAGCACATTAAAAATTAAAGTTAATTGTTGATAAACACGATTTTATTTTAAAGAGCATATATTCAATTATTTATTTATTGAGAAAAAATAAAAATATTGGTATAAAGTACTGAAAGTTTATGAAGCAAAACTTACAAGGCAATCAGTTCTCACTGAATCTAATAATTCTAAGAATTTCGAACATATTTCTGGCTGATCTTGAAATCTCATCTGTGGGAGAAATTTAAATCATAAAATACAATCTATCACAAATATCGATTCCTCCATTAAATTATTAATCTGCTAGAATATAAATGAATATGACAACAAAAGATATTTTAAAGTATCATCAAGTTTAACTGTGAAAAATATACTTCAAACCATGAAGGAATGTGTAACATACAAAGAATTTTAAAATAGGATTAAAAATTGAACTAACTAAAAAGCGAAAAATAATTCTTAATATAGAAATAAATTAATGAACGAAAAATAGCATTTATTGTGAAAAAAGCATGGGGCGCTTTGTGCTATATTTTTTGTATCATTTTTGTACTAATCGTACTGATCGAACATTCTCAAGAACTCATATATGGAGCACCCCATGCTTTTTTCACAATAATACTATTTTTCGTTCATTAATTTATTTCTATATTAAGAATTATTTTTTGCTTTTTAGTTAGTTCAATTTATCACTAAAGCGTGTTTTTTGAAACTATATTTTTATTTTTCACTTTTTAGTTTGATTTGCTATAAAAGCGTGTTTTTTAGTTTTTGTTAAACTGTATGTATTTAAAATTTATTTTTGATTTCGATATCTCTCATAAGACACTAAGGAACACTAAGTTGGAAAGTATAAACTGTGAGATAATTTATTTTCACTGTGCACCAGTGGCATAGCCAGGATTTTATTTCGGGGTAGGCTGGGTATCAAATTTAAAGCTAAAGTTCAATTGTAAGCTAAATATTAAATTGTAAGCTAAGTAAAGGGCCCGTTTTGGGGGGGGGGGGGAAGCAGCCCCCAGAGCCCCCCCTCTTGCTATGTCCCTGCAGTGCACCAAAGTATTAATCAACCCGCAGTTAAATGCTACCTTCCTCACTAAAAAGGAAAAACAGGTCTCTAATCAACAAATAAAAGTGAGTTAAAAAGAATGGCCTTAACATGTTCTTGTACCCAACTCTTCCATAATGCGATGGATCACGATATTTTGTAAAAATAAAAATATTGCCGTGCCCAGGATTCGAACCTGGGTTATTGTGGCCACAACGCAATGTACTAACCATTATAAAATCACGGCCACAGTAAAAAAGGTTTTCTTAAGATTGTAATCTTTGGAAGTGTTCTACTTTCAATCAGGATAAGAAATGAGGAAATTATCTAATCCTGGCGATCCTGATCAGGATAATGAGATAAACTTATAAAATTATTGTATTGTCACCGGTTCTTCATAAATGTACAAAGTTTAAATTAAATCTGACCGTTTAAAGTGTGCCAAATTTGAGTTCAAAGGAGTCGGTTACAGACATTCAAACATACATACAGGTGAAGCTAATAAATAAAAGCGTGTTAAAATCAGGATAATGGGATAAACTAATCAAATTATTGTATTGTCATCGATCCTTGATATATCTACAAAGTTTAAATTAAATCTGACCGTTTAAAGTGTGTCAAAATCGAGTACAAAGGAGTCGGTTACAAACATACATACAGGTGAAGCTAATAAAAGCATGTTAAAAAACTAACTTTTGTCAGGTAGGAGTAAAATATAGTTAAATTTTATAAGAATAAAAACTTTCTAAGATTAAACATTAATATGAAGTAAAACACAAATAATGAAATATTTATGCATTCAAATACATTACCTTCACTTTATTCAAGTAATTTATAGCACTACTTGCATCTATTTCTTTTATGTCTATTTCCCTTGAATCTACTTCTACTTCTTTTGTATCCATTTCTCTTGCTTCTACTTCTTTTGTATCTACTTCTCTTGAAACATTTGAGACTTTTTCAAAATCTTCACTGTCTTGAATATCATCCATAGTGCTATCACTCTCAGACACTGCTGTCAATGTTGATTCTGTAGACTTTAAATTAAAAAAAAAAAAAAAGTTCACATACCTCTAAGTACTGCTACATGTCTGAATACCTCCAAGATTTATCAAAAACTTAAAATCTGTTTATTGGGTGAGTGCAAAAGTTCTACCCATAAAGAAGAGCAAATAAATGCAAAATGAACAGTACCTATTACTGTGCATAATGCCCATTGCTGTCTGTGTCTATGACCTCTTGCCATCTTTCTGGTAGAAGATTAATCCCATGGTGGTAAAATTCCAGCGGTTTTGAGCGGAAAAGTCTTGAAAGTTTTCACAGCATTAAGGTCATTAAAGATTTTCTGACTGAAGGAAATGTGCAATGCAAGAAATAGGTGATAGTCAGTCAGTACCAAGTCAGGAGAATAGGAAGGATGAGGTAAAACTTCCAACTAAAGCCCAGTAACTTCTTTTAGCAAGTGATGACAGCAACATGTGGCCTGGAGTTATCGTGGTGAAAGATAACACAGCAACTATTTATGAGACCTGGTCACTTTGCTACCAAATTCAAATGCAGCCTGTTTAACTGTAGACAGTAGATGGCAGCGTTGATGGTTTGGTTGAGTGGCGGGACCTACCAGCAGGGCTAGAAATTACCGGTCGTTAGTCGTAATTTCATTTTGAGGACTAAGATTTAACATCTAGTCCTTTTTTTCCAGGTATTGTGCAACTATCCATGGACTTGGAGCTGCGAAAGTGCCGATCAGTTGGATCTTAATTTAACCCTCCAAGCGGCTGAGACGTAAAATCCCGTTCCCTTCATTCCAGTTTTCACTGCAATGCATCTATAATTTAAATTATTTATAACACCAAGGCATCATAAAATATATTTCGATATTAAAGCTTATGGGCATTTTAGGAGTTAACTTTTTAATAATTACAAATCTTCCTATCAAAATTTTATTTTTAAAATAATTTTAAAGCTGCATGAAAATTTTGCAGTGAAAACAACTTTACATTATTTGCGCATTTACATCATTTCCCAGACGCTCGGAGAGTTAAATGATTTAATTTTTTTTTTTTTTTTTTTTTTTTACTCTAGCAACTGCTACATGTCATTCATAAAATTTCAATTACTATCCTAATCTTCTTTTTACTATACATATGTTGTCAAAATTTCAAATTTCTATATCTGCTCACTAAAATGAAGTATTATATATTATTAGTTGTAGTATTTTTGTAATAAATTATTATTTGCATTTATCCAATATTTTGACTTGGCAAGATTTTATTACCTGTTTATGGTCTTTTGTAAATGCCTTATGGTCAGTTTATAGTAATGCACATAAACAAAACAAAGGTTTTTGAAATTGTATCTAAGTGAAACAGTTTGGCGGCTGAAAAAAATTGCAGGCTGCCATTGACACCTAGACTTTTGCTCCCAATTTCTAGCTCTGCCTCCCAGTGAATTATTCCCTGAACATTCCACCACACATTCAATAACACTTTCTTGGGATGAAGTTCAGCTTTTGAAGTCGATGCAGGCGGATTAGAAGGGCAACACACAGCCCTACGACGCTTTACGTTACGGTACATAACCTACTTATCATCTCTTGTCACTACTCGTGTCAATAATGGGTCATTTTTGTACTGGGAAAGCAAGGAAACACAGGTGCCGATTCAGTCATCCTATTGATTAGCTGTCAGGTTATGTGGAAACCAAAGATCCAACTTTCTCATAAAATCCAACTTAACTATCCGTCTCCTGACCGTTGTCCAGCGTATGTTGAAGGTCTCCATTAATTCTTGCACGGTTGGGTTCGGGTTGTTTCATATGGCACAGTCAATATTGCCTTCTCCAACATGTGATGGATGTCCACTCCTAGCCTCATCTTCACAGCTTCCTCTCCTAAACTTACGAAACCATCAACGACAAGTGCTTTCGTCAAATGCATCCTCCCCATAAACTTGACAAGTACTGTGACTTGCTGCTGCTGCAATACTCCTTTTATCAAACTCGTATATCAAACAATGTCTTATATACTCATTCTCGCTTTCCGTGTTACATCCTCCGATATATATTTTGAAATGATTAACTTTGTGAGACACGATGCATTTATATGTGAGGCATCCACACATTTGATTAGCCGACAATCTGGGCCATTACAATGTCATGTGTGATGTCAATCCCATTGCAAATTTGGGTACTTACGTATTATCCCGGCAGTCAGCTAAGACGAGCAATTTTCCACCAATATAAATGCTGGGCACACGAAATTATTAATGGTTACGAATACGATTGGCAACAGATTGCCAGCTCATTTTACAAAAAAATAATTTGGCAGGAATGACCGCCGGGATAATACGCAAGTACCCAAATTTGCATATCCAAAAACAGGTAGAACTTTTGCACTCACCCACTACAGCCAATACATTTTTTAAAAATTACCATGTAATGTATGGAAATTCTGACTAAAATAAGATTTTTATAACACTCTGCCAGAAAGCTAATCTATAAGAACAAAATGTTATATTGTTTAACCTTCTAAGAATGAAGGATTTTAATACATTTCTACTGATAGATGAAGTTAAATCGCTTTTCATTGAAGTTTTACAGTAAGACTATTGCGATATTAGATGTTCATCTTTCAAAGTTCAAGTTAACATAAAGTCAATAACCGATTGAAAGTACATTACTTCTTTAAATTCTGCTAATTAGAAAACATATATCACAAAATTGATCAAAGAACCATTTATGGCATTTTCCTAATAAAAAACTTGCAATATAATTGATCAGATAATTATTTTATAGTATTCTGCAGATAAGAAAAAGTCTGAATACATTTTGCTAATCATAAGATTTATTGTATGCAATTGCAAATAAAATTTTGACATTTCGCAAAGCTCAGTTCGCTGCAGGTGAGTTAAGAAAGGTTTTAGTTGTACAATAGTTTCTCTAGATCACCTACTTTTATAATGAAACCTAGACTTTTGGAGTGGATTAAAAAGTTTTTGAAGGTGTTTTATTTTCCACTGAGTTATACCAATCAACTGAATAAATTTGAAAGCATATACACAAAAATACTAACACATCACGCCCAAATACAGAGTGCAACGGTTATAACGGACCTGGGATATAACATACTATCAGTTATAACATACTTAGAAGATAGGTCCCGATTGAAGTCCTATATTTATAATGTTTATTTAACTTCTGTTAAAACGTACTTAACAAAAGTACATACTTCGGCTAAAACATACTTTTTATAGCCAAAAATAAAATTTTGCTTTTCTTAAGCATTTTATTTCCTTTTTCTTGGAAATTTCAGTACATTCAAAAGCACTCATTGTCAGTTTTCAGATTCTCTAGCAAGATGAAATGTGTATGAATGAAGGGAGCGATCTTTTATCTTTTTCCCTGCTAGGTAGGGCTAAGAACAAGACAGTGGCGGCTCGTGGGATACAGCAAGTAAATAATTTATTCTACTAACTTTCTTAAATTCAGATTAGAATTATGGAATTTCTATGATAAATTAAAAAAAAATCTAAAACAAAAACAAAAAACAACGTGTTGTAGTAACTGCCGGGTCGCTCATTCAGAAAAAAGCCCTTTAATCTTCCCGCAATTCAACTGTGAGTCTTGGTACAGCCCTCATAGCCGATCAAGAAATTGGCAGCACCGTTGCCATGGCAACGAGTTTGTAAGCAGTCTCTCTGGCATATAGTGCTGTAAAAGTAACGACAAAATGAGTATCCGTATGTATTTGTTACTTAGATGTTCGCTATTCGTTACTAAGTATTCGTTACTCGTTACTTTCGTTACTACTAATAGAATCGGTAATAGGGTGTTATATAGTGCCCCATAACAGCACATCCGGGACAGTGTTGTTATGGGTATATGCCGCCCATACATAAACCCATAGCAAAACCTAACCAAAAAGAATTTTTTTTAGTGAAGTTGTACAAAGTTGTATTTAGAGCTTATTTTCTCTGATTTACAGATTGTTTTTATACACATTTATGGTTTTATATAATGCTAAATTATCCGAATTACTGAGTACACATAGAAATCTTCCAAAGACATATGCCATTCTTTTCTTTTCTCAACCCCCCCTTTTTTAATTCTGAACGCTGGTTTAACCTGTTCATTCTTATCATAAAAAGTGTAAAGGAAAGCTTGTGACTCGTGTTTTTTCTGGGTTGCGTGTTCTCGAATACTGAGATCCAGGGATTGGGCCACATATATAAAATTCACAGGACAGGGGATCTCAGTATGATATCAACTACTTTGCGTTTCTACAAGCATAATATCTTTATTATTTGTGAGTTCTTATTTCATATCAAAAACTTCTTTTGCTGGATCGTTTTTCGAAGTAAATTAAAAATTACCATATTTTAATTTAAAATTGTTTAATTCAGTGAGAATTATCTATTTTTAAGATATTTCCAGTTCTATTTCTGCACTTTTGAGATGAAAGGGGTTAGCTCCTTCTGTGGGTGCATATATGAGAGCATTCTTTAAACAAAAATTATCACTCCTTTCATACAGAAAGAATGGTTGCACCGGATTATGCGTATTCCATGAGTTCATGGAATAAAATGTACCATAAAATAGGGCAGATGGCCCCCTAAACACCGACATTTTAGAAACATACTGAACTTTATTGAAATATTTTAATACCAGTGGCTTACGCAGGAGTGGGCATAGAAGTCCCGGGTCGCTCCCAATTTTTTATATATTTTTTAAACAATTACTTAAAAAATGTGTTTAGGTTTCCATGCTAAATATTTTTTTTAGTTCCAAATAATATTTTAAATAATAAAAATGTGTGAATTCGTTTACTTTATAAAAATATTTTTTTAAAAGGTGTATTTAAATAATTTGTTATTTATTACTCATTTCGATTCTAGCTAAAAAAAAAAAAAAGAAAAAGTTAAGTTCGCAATCCTGCTTCGGAACCACCCTGAAAGAAACAATTCTGATTGCACCACTATTTAGTACTAAAATGTTAGAAAGCCCGAAATTAGCACCCCTTACTAACATGCTTCTCTTATATGTATTGCTCCTCTACAATTATAAGAACACCCCCTTCCCCCCCCCGCAAAAAAAGAGTTCAACTGCGCATAATAACATACTATACACCGGATCGTATCCCCCCATTGTACGACCCATATCAATAGAGCAGCAGATAGTATATCCATCTCCATAACTGTAACGAAACATACGGATTCTTCCAAACCTCATCAAAACGAGACCATTCGGCGCGGCACAAACGAATTGCAACCAGAACATACTACTACTCAAATTTCAAACTGATTTTTCCCTCCCAACAGCGAGAATCCATAATACTTCCGGTATCTAGTAACGGAAAGGAACATACTATTACTCAAATACCGAAATTCATTTTTCTCCCTCCCGCAGTCTTGTATTCGAAGTTCGAACCTGGTCGATCCGAAATGCAAACTCGAAAGTCATTTCCCCCTTGAAACCGCGATCCGATATCCAGTAACCCCAGTAACAAATAACAGAAGATATTAGTACTCGATTACTGGAACCCGTTTCCCCTCTAGTTCGCCTCGCCTGGCAGTCTGTATTCGAAGTTCGAAGCTGCTCGATCCGAAACATCTTCGGATCGAGTAGTAACGATATCAACCGAAAAGTAATAATTCGTTACTTCGAGTCTGAGTGATTATCCGTATCTTAGTACCGAATACATGCGGTTTGCTTCAGCTCTACTGGCATAGGGAGTTAGTAGCTAAGTACAGCAGATGAAAGATTTTCAAACAACGGCTTCAGTGAATTCGTCTGACTGATTGGCTCGAGAAGTGAGGGAGGGGTACGGAGAATATATGTTCGGAAAACTCTCGACTTTATATTGCTGAGTTTATCAAGAAGGTAAGTCTGGATAGACGCTTATGAATGGACAATTACCCATCAAAGCAGTATTGTTTTTAAGTAAGCAAGAACTGGCATTTAGAAGACATGGCGAGCGAGAAAATTCTTTAAACATGGGAAATTTTAAAGAGCTTTTAAAATTATTGATATCTGAATTAAAACAACGCCTTTTTATGAGGACATCACTGACCGATTCGCAAGTTTAAAAGAAAGGAGGATTGATTTGACTTATAAAAAATAAGTAAGTTTTTTTTTTTTTTTCCTTTCCTTCTGAAGTTATCGTTACAAAAGAAAATTCTAAGGAAACTTTGAATTAGACACGGATTAACGCAATTTTGAGGATAAGAGCGGCTGGTTGAAATTTATGTAAATTTTATGGAAGTAAAATAGGATCTCTTGCATTTTTTATGAAATTTCTTTTTCCTCGGTGAGGGCTTAATCCGTTTTTGAATTCAGTAACAAAGATTTTCCATTCCTGTGGGAAGGAAGGGGGGAGGAGGAGCTCATATGCTTCTGGCTGCACTAACAGTTTTGACCACGGGCCGCCACTGGAACAAGACCATGTTTTTTTTTTTGTCATTCTTCAATGTTAATGCATTCTGAAAAGCCCTATCTATAATGATTCTGATGATAGTGAAGAAGAAACAGAGGAGCCTATGCCAAGCATACAAGAAGCATTAAATGCTATAAAAACATTATCACGATTTTTTTAATGCCACAGTGATGACGCAGATTCTACAAAAGTCTATTATGGATATCCAAAACGGTATTTTTAAAGTAGCATCCAATCTATAACTGTTCATTTAAAACAAAAGGAAATTGCAAATTATTTATCTCAATAAAAATTACAAGTAATAAAGAATTTTCTCTTTTTTATTTAAGTTAAATTTTAAAAAATCGGACCTTTTAAAAACATATTACAGTGAAATTATAAGCACTTTCTTTTTTTGTGTAATATTGAATCTTACTGGTGTTATTGCTTATAACATACTTCGGCTATAACGTACTACTTTTTTAGGTCCCGTGAGAGTACGTTATAACCGGTGTCTACTGAATAAACTTAAAACAAACCTTTACACAAATATACAAACATAGGTATTTACATGGGAAGTAAGTTTCACAATAGCAAACTGTTAACTTTTTTTGTATTTACAATAATATTAAGAATAGATTAATCCTTTAATTCTTAATTGTACATTGTAAACATGTTGAATATTTTAATAAAAAATGAATATGCAAAAAATTATATAATTCACAGAACATTTAGTCCTACTTAGTGAGGCATGCATCAAGCTGGCTTCCTAAATTTGTGGGTCAAAAGAATTAATTAAGATAACTGTTTTGAAATTAGAAATAATGCACAATATTCATTTGTTTGTTTTTCAACAAATTTCAGAAACTAATAAATTATATATTTGTGTTCAGACACACTTGAACTGTTACAATCATTTCCAAACTATAACTTACAAAGGAATCTGATGTACAACAACCCAAGAATATATGGAAAATGGAAGAGTACTTTTGCAAAGCCCATGGCACATTTTTTAATGCATTGTTATTACTTCTGACTTTTATTGAATCAAGAAGTCTTCAGACTCAAAAAATTAATCTAGAAAATGCCTCTACAAACAAAAAGAATCCTCACTCAGTGAAAATCTGAAGTTAAGTAAATTTTCTAAAATTACTCAACTTCAAATGTAAGTTGAGTAATTTTAGTAAATGTACTCAACTTCAGTAAGTAACATTTCAAATCATATTTTGAAATTATGATAATACAGTTTTAAGAAACCTAAAATTATCATTTAAAGTATGCAGGTTAATTTGAAAACAAATTGTCATAATAGACAGATTTGTAAAATATCAGTTCCATGAGAAACTGTTAGGCACATGGGAATTATCTTTATAAAAATATTTATTATGCATGCTATCAATTTATAAAAATACCACCTTCAAGATAGTTTTATTATTATCAATACTTACTTTATTTTGCCAATCATAGGAGTCATTTTTATCCATTGTTTCGGTTTTAATGTGGAAAAGAAAATCATCATTTTTTTCAGCCTTAATAAGAAATCTACCAGCAGTCTGAACTTGCAGATTTATATTAGGTGGTAGAAACATTCCAAATCCTTGAAGTAGCTCTGGGTAATTTTGGAATAAACGAGTAATTTTTGAAATAATAACCATGCAATCAGACCTACAAAACAAACAACTAATGTAACATTCATAAACTAAATAACTGCATCAAAATTATTATAATTATAATACATTAAAACTTTTAAATTTTTATAAACAATTACTTTAAATGTGTAATTTACTTTTCAAGAATGTGTATAGGTGTATATATATATATATATATACATGGTGACCCAAAAAGGTAGTAACAAGCTTTAATTCTTTATCTATTAGAGATAAGTGGGCAGTGTAAATTGAAAAAATGTTCAAAATAAGGTCCAAAATAAGACTCCATTAAGAAAAAAATTCATCTCATTAATTTTCAAAAAGTTTCACTTTTTTAATTTGCATACGGCTCCCATACAAAAAATGTTCAGTTAGTAAAATGCGCCCCATACACTCATGAGGTGGCATACAATATTTTACAATTATACCTTGATAAGTGTCAGAGATATGAAGATAAAGATAACACTGACTTAAACCACTTTTCCATGGCTCTTAAAGGGAGAAAAATAATGTCGAATGATCGCATTTCAGGAATCGTACAGAAATTATGAAAGAAAATATTTTTTCCACTCTGCAATGAACGTTTACATTCAAAATCAGGTATCGTCCCCAATCATCTTTCTTTCAAGATATCTCTGCGATGTTGTATGGTGAAAGGGTCAAATTTGGTAATCACTTCATTAGTGTATGAGACACATTTTATTAATTGGGAATGTTTTTTGTACAGGGGTGGGGGGGTGAAGTCATATACAAATTTTAAAAGTGTCACTTTTTGTGAATGAACGAGAGGAATGTTTTCTTAAAGGAATCCTATTTCCAACCTTATTTTGAATATTTCTTCAATTTACACTGCTCACTTACCTCTCATAGATAAAGAATTAAAGCTCATTACAACCTTTTTGGGACACCCTGCATACATATATAACATAATAAATCAAAAACCTGTTGAAATCCCAAACTTCTAAAGCATTTTAAACTGCGTAGTTAAACAAAGGAAATTCGCTTTCAAAACCTGCAACTACTACACAGCCCCTTGCAGTTCCTTTCTAAATTTGCCAGGGTTCGCATTTACTCAGATTTTTGAGTAATTTACCGAAATTTGTTGACTTTCATGCAAAAAAATATCTACATAATGGGCTTTGTATATGCGAAAACCTATATTTCTCAAGATAATGGGTCCTTCTGACCCATTTTTACCAGACTTCAGCGCAATCCCTGATTTGCGATCAGTCCTCGTTGTTTAGTCAGACGGGCTCCTTTAAACCAAAACTTCTTGCAGCAGGTTTGTCCAATCATTGCAGATTGCAAGGTCACATGACAAGACCTCAACAGAGTTAATAAAAAGGCTGACACAGCTGGAGAGAGAGCTTTTTTGTGTGACCTCTCTTTACTGGAGAATCTGTGAGGAATGGTATAATAAAATGTAGTCCACAGCACTCGTCTCTTTACTGCATCCGCCCAGCTACCAAGTTCCAGCAGCGGGCGGCACTAAGCCAAAGTCCCGACCGAGCCACGCCACCTCTCCTGCTCAATCCGATGATGATATTACACTGCTCCTGCCCAACGTTGTGTTATGTTTCATATATATATATATATATTACCTATAATCGCTGAAATACCTGTTCTTCGCAAAGAAATGCAGGCTTTTAAAACATCTAATAAAAATGAAAAATAAATATACATTTATTTAATCTGCTTCAGAAAATTTTTCTCTTATAAATAATTTACATCTTCGCATCTGGTTCCATATTTCATGTTTGCAAAATTATCTTGATTGTGGTGTAATTTTTTTTTTTTTTTTAATCAAATTTTTTAAGACTGAATGTGGAAATATATAGATTTTTGAAGCCATGTCAAAAAATCTTAAAATGAAAGACAAAACTTAAACATCACACCATTTTTATTCTGCTATTCCATAGTTTTTTGTAAATAAGAAATTGTAAATTGGTTAAAGAAATATGCAGTCTTCTATCATCACCAGGTGAAAGTAACCGCAATCTAAAAGGCTGTGCACTTCGTTATTCGTTCCGCTGTTACTATAAATACAAAATTAAGGAGTCCTACATAATGTTAAAGAGTTTAAAGGGCCCTAAATTTTGTAAAATGAATTTTAAGGAGTATTTAAGGAGCGTATTCATCCTTAGTTGGTTATAAGACACCAGTTGAAAATGATGAATATAACAAACTTTTTTTAATAAAGAAAAATATTGATTCTTGTGCACTTTAATCCATGACAATGTATATTGTTCTTTAATCCAAAGCACAATACACATTGTCATGGTACATACCGGGTGATCCAAAAGTCAGGACAAACTTTAAAAATTAATAATTCGGAAACAAATCAAGATACGGAGATACGGTTTGCACCAAACGGATGGAAAAAAAAACGGGTTTTGTGTGGCAACGAAACAAAAATAGTTCTCTTGGTGTCCAACAGATGGCGCTGTCGGATTTCTGATATAGGATTAAGGCAAAGCAACAAGCGATATAAAAGGGAGCAACTGCAGCAGGTAATGGTAGTCGAAGCTTATACGCATGGAAATGCTGTCCATAGTTGAGAAAGCCCTTTTAGTCAAACTTTATTATAAGAATGTGCAAAGTGCCACAGCGGCATTGCAAGCATATTGCTACGTGAAGGGCATGCGAGGCAGAAAAGGACCAATAACGCTTCTGTATTGATCAAAATGATGAAGAAATTTGAATCTACCGGATCTTTGGCGTCACGTGCAAGAAGTGGTTGTCCCTCAACAGCCGCTGCTGTGTTGTCACGACAGTGGAGCAGACGGTGCACTCCATGTCGGCGATTTCTGCACATGGGAAGAGCAGTGCCCGAGAAGTTTCGAGGCAGACAGGAGTGTCGTGCGGAATGTGAGGAGAGCACTGCTAATAACTCTGAAACGGTATCCCTATAAGTTGCAACATAACCAAGAACTGAAACCTCCTGACTTCAACTCTCATCGAGATTTCGCCAATTGGGTATTCAATAAAATGGAAGAGCTGTACGACTGGCTTCACACTGTGCTTTGGACAGATGAGGCGCATTTTACACTTTCTGGTGCTGTTAACACCCACAATTGTCGAGTGTGGACCACAGAAAATCCACATGCATTTGTTGAGGTACCATTGCAACAGCCTAAAGTGACAGTCTGGTGTGGCTTCACTGCTGATCTCATAATTGTTCCATTATTTTTCGGGGAAGTCACACAGATGGGTTTCAAAACAGTTTCTGTCACTGGTCAGCGATATGCAGCACTGTTACAGAACAACATTATTCCTGAACTGCAAGCGCGACAGGCACTTCAAACAGTCACCTTTATATGCATGATGGAGCACCACCTCAAATTGCTCTGCCTGTGCAACATCTGCTACGCTCAACGTTTGGGGAGGATCGCATAATCAGTCACTGCTTTAATCAATCATGGCCTCCAAAATCGCCCGATCTTACGCCCTGTGACTTTGGCTGTGGGGATTCTTGAAATCAAAAGTGTACCGCAACCAACCGGCATCACTAGCAGCACTGAAAGATGCCATCTGCCAAAATGTGTCTGCCGTAACGCAAGAAATGCTACTAAATGCTGTGAACAGTGTGGTGACTCGTCTCACAACTGTACTTCTGAATGATGGGCAGCAAATTGAAAATTTACTGTAGTACCAATTAACTGTAATTAAGCTGACTTGTAAGTTGTCAACATTTTTTTCATTTGTAAATCATCTTTTGGTAAAATAAAACACTATAGCGCCATCTGTTATTTGCCAACAGAACTATTTTCGTTTTGTTGCCACACAAAACCCGGTTTCTTTTCCATCCGTTTGGTGCAAACTGTATCTTTGTATCTTGACTCGTTTTCGAATTACTAATTTTTAAAATTTGTCCCGACTTTTGGATCACCCGGTATTTCATATATAATACTATCATAAGAAATTTCCTATTTTTTAAAAGTGCAAACTTTAGCACTCATTTGACACCATCAAAATTTGCAGTATTTCTGCAAAATCTATTCAAAATTTTATGAATTTTCAACATGAGTTACAACTAATATCACAATAACAAATACAATTAGCTCTCAACAGAATTCCAAATTTTATTTGCAAGCTAAGGCTTCTACTGTTGCCAAAATAAAACAATTAAAAGACGAAAATTTTCAATATATTTGTGGGCTATTTCCAGCAAATCAAAATCTTTCCAACGCAAAAAATTTCCACAAACAAAGAAATTTCACTCATTTCAAAATGCTCATTCCTGTCATCGTAATTGAATGTTCTTCTAAAAAATCTCTCTGGGAGTGTGTTTGCCGAAGCTTTTCATATTTGGAAGATTTTGCCTTACTGAGCAGCCCTCTTATATCAATGCTTCATGTAGAGAAAATCATTTTATTTATGAAAAATAGGTTTAAACGAGTAATCTCAAGAAGCTATCTCAAATAAACTGGAATCACGATTTTTTCTGCAAAGCCTAGCGTGACATCCAAATGACATCAATGTCGCTTACGATACCCAAGTTTGTGTCACTCAAATGATTAAAAGTTTTTGCTATCGGAATTCAAGAGTTGAAAACAGTAAAAAATAAAAAAAATGGGAAACAGGTGGATTTTTAGATTTTTAAAATAGAGTAAAATTTTTCCAGTATCTGTTTACATATTTGAGCAAAATTTCAAGCTGATTGGTCAAACAGTGTAGATTTGTATATGATACAGACAAACGAACAGATTTTCATTTTTATTTAAAATGATATTCGAAAATATAAAAGATTTGTAATTAATACTATATATTTTTTATTCTTAATAAGCAAAAATACAAACAAATTTGATAGCAGAAAATGTACTCATATTTTCAACAATAAAATTATAAACACACAAATGTCATGTATTTTAAAAGTAAAAAAAAAAAAAACACATATTAACTTCATTGTAAGCAAAATAAGAAAACAGAACATACTGTGGGTCACGATTTTCTCGCATGATTTGCATGAATTCGGGAAATAGCTGAGGCCCCAACCTTGTTTTCACTAAATCAAGGTATGATAGTGCACCATCAACTGTTAATTTATATGGTTTCTGCTGCTCAATCAATATCTTTAAAGCCTGAAATGAGAATTTTTTTTTGTTTTACAAATAACACAATCATGCAATATATAATTTTTATTTATTTATTTTTGGTGCCTGGCAAGTTACTGACTAATTAGTCAGTCTATTAGCTGGTAACAAACTAAATAAAGACTGATCAGGTATAAAATTAAGGGGATTCTTCGGTTACCGGGTGTCGTCGCCAAGCGGTGATGAGTCGCCAAACTTGGAGTTTGGTCGAAAGTTTGTTTACTTTAGCGTTAGAGTCAGATGTCTGTTGTAACCTGTGTAGATTGAGTTGAGGTGTTGGATGATGCTGTATTTTGATGAAAAAACGCTCGGTGGGTTCATTAAACGATACCAGGATGTTTGGTAAAGGAATTTTGTGATTGGTTTAGGCAATTTAACTGTAATCGGTAAACCGAAAAGCAGGTGAATTTGAATTCGATGTGTAAGTTCTTGTTTGGTGTTTGTTGAGTTATTTACGGGGAATACAAGATGTATTTGGAAATGTGTTGTGTTATTTGAAGTGTAGTGAATATTATGTTGTTTAAAAAGGAAGTGTGTGTTTATTTGAAGGAGGGCGTGATTATAATGTTAAATAAAAGGAAGTGTTTTGGTGTTATGTTATTAGCTGATGTGTTATGGATATTTTTGAAGAGTTTCTTAAAATAAAGGTAAGTGGTTTTTTTTTAAAAGAATTTTTGCAATTGCTTAAGGTTTTCAATGTGAATTGTAAATCGATATTTGATGTTGTTATGTTTTCATATAGTGACTTTATATGAGGTGTATAACTAGGTTATTTAATGCACCGATGTTGTTTTGAGTTGAAAACGGGCCAGTGTTTGACCAGTTTACATAGCTGTACAACTAGGTTGCTGAATCCACTGAGGTTTTTTTAGTTAAAAACGGACCACTGGTTGCCTAGTTTACATAGCTGTACAACTAGGTTGGTGAATCCACTGAGGTTTTTTTAGTTAAAAACGGACCACTGGTTGCCGAGTTTACATAGCTGTACAACTAGGTTTCTGAATCCACTGAGGTTTTTTTAGTTAAAAACGGTCCACTGGTTGCATAGTTTACATAGCTGTACAACTAGATTGCTGAATATTCTGAAATGTTTTTAGTTAAAAGTGGTTTACTGTTTGCTCATTTTTAATTGCCTGTTACTGAATTTGCTGACAATTTTTAGTGTTAAGTATGGATGGCGTATTTTGTTGTATTGTTTTTTTTTTAAGTGGAATATCTGTGGAATTTTAATGTGTTAAAGTAATTTGTATTTCCTGACAGTGCTCAACATGTTGTATTATTTTATCGTATTCTAAAATGGTGTTTCACACATGAAAAATTTGGCGACAAAAAAAAGCGCCAAGTAGCGGGTGTTGGCGAGAAAAAAAAGTCGCCAAAAATAGCCGACACCCACTAACCGAATAATTCCCGAAATTAAAATACAAAAATGTTTCTGATCTTAGTAAAAATAGATACAGAAGATCAGGAAAATGTCCAATATTAATTATTAGAAATGTTTATTTGAGATGCCATAATAAGTTTTGTACATTTATATTTGGCATCAGTTTTGCATAAAACAAAGTCATATTTATGATCAGATTTCAATTTTTTAAAATCAATTTTTATATATTTTTTCACTAAAAGTCCTGATTTTTTCAAACCTTGTCCCTCGCACCCTCAAGAGTCAGGTGTAGGCTAAATTTTATTTTTTGTTGGACCAGAGATTTTTATTTATATATTTATTTTTTTCAAGAACCTCTGGGATAAAATCACTATTAACTTACTTTTCCCTAATATCATAACAGTACATAACAAATCCATAAAATAATCAAATTACCTGAGCTTGAGCTTGTGCAAGATGACTAACTTGTTGCTTATAAGCTACTTCTTTTAGATTAGCCTTATTCATTTTGATTATTATTTTGCTTCCAAGAACAACTATGCAAATGATAAAACAAAATTAAATTTATTTGGCAAAGGGAAAGAACAGAGTGGTGAAAAATAGCTCAGAAATTATAAAATAAACATATTGTGTTTTTTTTTATAAAGAATCAAATTACATCACAGAGAAAAAAAAAAATGTAGAACATCTCTTCACTATGACACAATTCTCTTTTAAAAATGAAGAACTTGTGACAATTTCTAAGAAAAAAGTCTTAAAATTTCTATAAATATCTAACCTATAGGTTTCTTAAAATGGATTGCTCCCCAAGCTTATTTTGTACTACAATATTACAAGAGGCATGTTGGATTGTTCATAAGAGTAGGGAAAAACAGGCAAACAGCAGGTTCCAAAATTCTTTTTATCCCGTTAAGTAGCTAAGTGAATAAAACAGCTGTAATTTTTCTATAAATGATAAATTCATATTTTTGTTTAAAAGAAACTATATTTTATAGTTAAAAGCACTGTATTGAGTGTAAATTAGTTATTTTTTAGAAATATGTAAGTACATACTGGCCTACTATTATGGATTAGCAAATAAACTTTACAGATTTTGACATTAATTTGCAGATGTTGGATGAATGGTGAAACTCTATATATTTTATGGAAATTTTTAACAATCTGAATTTTCAAACTTTCGCTATTTGTTTCAATCTACCAGCTTATAAAAATTTGTCCAAAGTCACATTTCTCTCTTTTTTTTTGCATAGTTAAATTTTGACAATTGCAGATTATTGATTAACCAAGGTAATTAAAATATTTGAAACACAAAAAATATGTCCAATGTCACATTGATTTTTTTTCATTAGACAGAATTTTATGTTTCAAATAATTTTAATCACCGTGGTTAATCAATAATCTTAAATCATTAAAATGTAATTAAGTGAATTCTATTAATCCCCTCTCCCCTTTCTTTTTTTTTTTTTTTTTTTTTTAAAAAGGCCTCCATAAATCAAAACAAATTTCCCTTGGCATTACATTCAACATTTTCTGCAGCTAAAAAAAAAAAAAAGCAATAATGAATAATTATTATAAGAAAAGTTTGAGTCAGCTGAATGGGCTTGGTTTTCTAGCTTTCTAATGGTTGCCCCTAGCTGCACCTCTAGAGGTTTCCATTTATGATTCATTTTCTTTTTGCACGTGTGTTTACCTGACACTAACAAAATCTTCACCTCTGGGGTTTTTGCAGTAATTTTTTTTTCCAGTGGGAGCTTCACTGAGCAGTTTTGTTTGTGAACCTTTAAGAACTTTCGAGTACTTTAATCTTTGAAAGCCTAAGAGCTGTTTCTAATGATCAGTTCAGTTTCAGATTAGGAATGCTTCGGGCCTCACTTATGTGGGTTGGCCTCTGCAATTGGAACATAGTGATGGAGCCGCATACCCATTCTTTTTATGCTCCCCTCGTCTTCTATACTTCATGTTAAGTGTTTTATGTTATTTCTATGAAAGGGATATTTATTCAAGAAAATGTGCATTTGTAGTGCTCAGATGAAATAGTACATAAATAAAATTTTACTGTCTTCAAAAGGCTACATGTTTACTTTTGCCACTTTTGTCTTCATAATAGTGTTTTAAGTTTTCGTGTTAAAGAAAAGTGGCATGTACCATCTAAAAATAGATTTGCTATTTCACGATATGTCTGTGCGCTCACCCTATTTCTTGACTCTTCAAATTAATTCTTAACATGTGTAAAAATAAAGGTTGTTCATGTTTGACAAATTCATCAAGAATGAGCTTGCTTCGTTCATATCTTCTAAGCTGGTGACATAATCTAATATGTATTTCCCAATTTTTGTCAACAAATTGATAACATTAAAACGTGTTTATATAGAAGAACAATAAAGAACAAAAATGTGTTGATATAGAAGAGCTGCAATCTTAAAATGCTCTGACTCTTGATATTATTTTGTGTACTACAAGGATGCTTTCATGTATCTATCATAAATAGGAATAATTAAGTGATTTCTACAATGCAATATATCCTAAATTTTACCTATAGTATATAATGAATATCACCATTTAATTAAAAGTATACTGCCCTGTAGTACAAATGCTCCCTTTTGACGTAACATCATAAATTATAAGAAATAAAATATTTCAGGGCACAAAATTAAAAGCCTTCTGTTTATCTCAAAACAGTAAGTAGGCTCAAGAATGCAGTACAGCTTTAGTATTGGCTTCTCGTTCAGAGACAACATGCTTTTTGGTTTTATTTTAATGGCTTCAAATTAAATTTTATTTATTTAGTTTTAGTTTCTTTTTAGTTTAACATGGATGTTTATGTTCATACTGACAGTTTATTTACAGTTTTGTATGAATTAACATTTTTTGACAGCATTTTTGTATTCCATTTGTTAAGGATACAAGCAACAAGTAATTGTGTTATTAATATTTTATAGTGAAATAATTTGAGATATTTTGATTTTATTATTTGAATACTGCAATAATTTTGGATTTATGAGATATGCATTGTTTGTTATGATTTAAACTAGCTCTTTACTTTTGTTTATGTACGTTTTTGTCAGAATGCTAAAATATATTCTAATTTTATGTCTTCTTTATTTATGTTAGTGAAGTTTTGCATCTTCAGAATAATATCTGTTTGCATTATTAAATTAATTTTACTAAAAAGAGAAACGGGGGGGGGGGACATGAGGGGTTTATCCCCCCCCCCCTTTATGTAAAAGTTAATTAAATTTTATTAAACCAAAGGGAGTGTATTTAGAACCCAGTGCGCTTATGTTTTGATCCTTTGTTTATGTTTTCGTTTTGGTGATGATTCCATTGCAGTCCTCGGGCGATGACACCATTCTGGCAATCCATGGTTTGACGTTCTGTTAACTCTGAAGACAGGCATATTTTGGTTTATCGTCACTTGTTAATAGAATAGATGTTTGAAATTAGAAAATTTTTCATGTTATGAATGGAAATGAATGAAATATGTTATTGTGTGAAAAGAAAGTGTGTGTTTTTGTTAGAAATATGGCATGAATATGAGAATATAAAACTAAATAAAAGGAAGCATGTTTGTTTTACGTTATAAGCCGGTGGGTGTTAGGGACAGGAGAGCGTTAGGGGCATTTCTGGGCAGTTAATTTTAAAAAATAAAGGTAAGTTATTTTTTCTAATGAATCTTTGTGATGTTTAAGGTTTTTAATCTGAATTTTAAATTGATATTTGATGTTTATGTTAGTGCAATTATGTGCTTATTCTAATCATACTGACTTTATATGAGGTGTACAGCTAGGTTGCTTAATCCACCGAAGTTTTTTTGAGTTGAAAATGGACCAGTGTTTGATCAGTTTACATTAGCTGTATAACTAGGTTGCTTAATCCACTACAGTTTTTTTGGTTAAAAAAGGTCCACTGTTTGCTCATTTTAAATTACCTGTTGCTGAATTTTCAGATTTTTTAGGTTTAATATGGACTGGTGTATTTTGTTTAGATGTTTTTATGTTAGTGGAATTTATGTGCAATTTTAATGTGATAAAATTCGTTGCCTTTGCTTTCCTGATCGTGGAAAATGGTTGGCAACAGCCACTGGGGCTTGGCAACCACTGAGCTCAAGCAACTATCACCGTGTTTACATGGGGCTCTCACCGTCTTGGTTGATTTTACCAACCAAAGCTTTATATACAAGTGCAAGCTTGAAATCTTTCTAAAAAATATGTAAAAGCCATTTAAAAAATCGCAAGCAAAGTTAATGAGCAAGGATCATCAAACATCCCGGAAAGCAGCACCCTATTGTTTACTATTGGCATCGAGGCAAACTTGAGTCGGCGGCAAGATTTTGTTACCAATTCAAAAAATTGTCAAAAGGATGAATAGGTACTAAGCCTTTTGCAAGAATGCAATATGCCACTTAAAATCATCAAATGAGACACAATTTGGCCACCCCTGCTGTAAGGTCTGCAATATTTTGCTTTTATACAGAATGCTTCAAAGGCTAAATCTGACCCTGGGATGCATGTGCGATTTCCAATCTACAATTGAAGACAACTATGCACTTGCAGATCTAAATTGCAATGACAAACCTACAGCAGGTTTAAAAAGGCCATAGGCTACACCATATTGCACAGCGATATTGTCTGTACATACATGAAAGATTTGTCTTGGAAGCACAATTTTTTTTCTTCTAAGCTAAAAAATGCCAAAAAGGGGGGGGGGATACTGAGCACAGCAAAATATCGTTATTCTCGTGTAGAATCCTATCCCCTCTAGTATTCTGCTTGGCAAAATTCATGCAGTGTCCCTTTGGAATTAGAAAGCTTGCAGCATCATTTACATGCAGTGTATTAAAGTTATTTTAAAATAAAGAAACTGCACCTCTGTGTTATTTATACTTGTATTTTTTTTTTAATCATTAAGAGGGAAAATGGGTGAGAATTTCTCACTCTTTCCCCAAAACTGAGTGAGATTTTTAAAAAATGGGCGAGATGTTGTTGTGGAGAATAAGAATGTCTTACTATATAGATGTGGGTTGGGTAAATACCCAGTGGGTACGGTATTTATAAATGAATATTCACCCCTGCCTCGAATAAACACCCAAAATCAGGGTAATTATGATTTTTTTTTCAAATGAACGTAACTGGGTCTCCAAGTCTGTAAGTCAGGCTCATTTACAAATGCAATAAAAATATCCTAGTTTTGTGCAGAATAAAAACATTTTGTAGGGTGAGCGAATTTCTCGCAATAATTTTTAAAGCGAGAAAAAAAAAAGCGCGATTCTTGCATTCTCGCGCTGTAGTGAAAACAATGAAAGGCTGCAGTAAGGGCTTAAGCACAGTGGAAGCCAGAGCAGAACTGGACTAAGTCCTTTAGGATCCTATAGCCTATAATGTACATAAAAAAGAATATGCATATTTATGATTAACATTATTTGATGCATGCAATTGAAAACCAAATAAAACTGTCCTACCATAAAATTTATACAAGAATGAATATTAATCAAACTTCAAATACAATGATCACGAAAAGAAAATGGTTTTTAATTCTAGTAACATGGCATTCTTCACAAAAATGATTTTAATACTTTGATTCAACGAATTTAACATAAAGATGCAAGAATCTAAACAAAGGCTGCATTCGTAAACGCCACACGAGTTTCACTAGCAGCTAGAACTCAAAAGGATACTTTTCTCCTTGACTGTAATGCGCATGTGCAAGAACTTCGCCTCTGATCTGTTATGATCCTTAGACTAATGGTTATCAGCATTGGCACGAAAGCTGCGTGTTTGGCTAACTACAAAAGAATAGGAACTTTCAAACGATCTGTCAGACAGGAGAGCAAAACCGTGTCTTTTATTTAAAAGGAAAAAAATAAATGCTGCGAAGAAATTAAATAATTATAAATGTTGCTTTTAATTTTTTTTAAAGGATGTTTAAAAAAATTGCTAACATGCATTTTTTAACTAAAAGCTGGATTAGTTTAAAAAGGAAAATTTGAAATTAGCATTAAATTTCATAACAAAAAATTTTAACTAAAAATATTCCTTTTTAAAAATTAAACCTGGAATAGATTTGATTTAGAAATTATAAATCAACATTGAAATTCCTGACAACAGTTATAATTTTCTCTCTCTCTCTCTCTCTTTTTTTTTTTTTTTTTTTTTTTTTTTGGTAACTTTGAGGTTAGAGTGAAATTAATGAATGTTTATACAAGAAATAATTGAAACATCTTCATCTATTTTATTTGAGCTTTTTTTTTTTTTTTTTTTTTTTTCATATTATACAGTTTGTTCACCTGATATGGTAAATGGGATTTAATTACATTTTATTAAGGGCTTTTTAAATCAAAGTAATAATTAGAATGAAAGAGTAAAAGGTTTTCTTTCCCATTTAACAATTACCTCTTTAAATTAAGATGTTTCAATTATTTATTGCAGCGTTTTAAAAAAATCATCTTATTTATTCTTATTTTTACTCAAATATATATTCATTTTCGCTTAAAATGTTCATTCAAACTTTACTGATAACATTATTTAGTAGAAAATTCGACTGAGTGTTCATTGTTAAAGATTAAAAAACTGAATGTATGTTGAAAAATGTGAGGGGACGGGGGACGCGCCACCGTAAGTTAGCCTTTGTTGGGGGGGGGGACGACGTTAAAAGGTTGAGAACCGCTGATTTACTGTATAAATTTCATTAATTTCACTCTAACCTCAAACTTACAAAAAAAAAAAAAAAAGAAAATTAAAACTATTGTCATGAATTTCAATGTTCATTTCTAATTTAAAACTTATCCAGGTTAAAATTTTAAAAAGGAATATTTTTTTAGTTTAAAATTTTTGTTACGAAATTTAATGCTGATTTAAAATTTTCCTTTTTAATCTAATCAAGCTTTTAGTTTAAAAAAATGCATGTTAGCAAATGATTTTTTTTAAGATCCTTTAAAAAAAACTATAATTATTTAATTTCTTCGCTGCTAGCAACTGCCAATTTTTTAAACATCCTTTAAAAGCTAAATTTATAATTATTTAATTTCTTTTCATAATTTCTTTTCTTCAGCATTTACTTTTTTGAAATAAAAGACAAGGTTTTGCTCTCCTGTCTGACAGATCGTTTGGAATTTCCTGTTCTTTTATAGTTAGCCAAACACACGGCATTCGCGCCAATGTTGGTAACCATTTATCTAAGGATGAGAGATCAGAGGCGAAGTTCTTGCACATGCGCATTACAGTCAAGGAGAAAAGTATCTTTTTGAGTTCTAGCTGCTAGTCACGAGTTTCACTCCTGCAATGAGTTTCTAAGCACGGACTAAGAAGCTTTAGGACCATCATCGGAAAGCGGCAGACGGGCGAAACTGCGTCAGCCTCTGAGAGGAAAATATGCGACCCCCTTTTAATGATTAACGGCATGGGCGCCCTCTGACGACACACGGCGTAAGCATCTCCCGCGGGGTGCTTCCGTTGATATTTGTTTACGTTTTAGCTACTAGCACACGACGCATGCGCCAAAAAATTAATGGGTACGACTCCCAGCGCCACCTTTTGGGCAAATTTCATTTAGTTCTTTCACAATGCTTGGATGATTGTCCTTACCCTCGGTTTCTAGTTTCCATCTAAGCCGTTCGTAAAGGCGGTGACCAAACGTCCCCATTTTCCGGGGACAATCCCCAATAGAGCATTTCGACGGCCGCTCCTCTCTACGATCGGTCGCCGTCTTGCGTGACAGCTTGGGGTTCTCGTAATGTATTTCAACATTCAAAAAAAGTATTAAATTTAATTTTTTGGATGATTGTAATGGTTGGAATTTGTTAATCAGACCTTCGACTTTTGTGTCCTAGGTGGCGTTTAATATTTATAAAAGCGCCACGCAGCGTTGAAATTTGTAAGCTAGTTTTGTACAGCCAAACCAGTGCGTTCATTTTAGGTAAAAGATCGGTATATTTGAGGTTTAGCACGGACTAAGAGGTTTAGTTTGACAAATAAGTTTTAATAATGTTGGTGTGCGCCGAAATAAGTTCTAATAACCGTTCTGTGCGAAAAAATAATGTATCGTATATCGGTTTTGCTCGTATAATTTTAAATAATGGATTAAAATACAAGTGACTTAACATTTGGTTTCCGCTTTCGTCCAATAACTTTAAATAAAGGAGTAAAACTGCATGAGACTTTGTATTTTTGAAACTTCCCATTTTATTCAGCTGTTTTTAACAAAAATCTATTGTACCAAAAAGTTTGGCATTCATTATTTTAATCAATAAATCGTTATGACACTGTTTGGTTTATAAAGTATTCACGAGTACAGCGTATACTTTTGTCTGATGAACAAGTAACTTAATCTTGCATATGTATACGAATAATTCAGTATTTTAATATAAACCCATGTGTTTGCTTGCCTTCCCTTCCGTGATAGTTCATTGATTGGATATTCGCCACACCATCATTTTTTTTTACTAACAAGTCCAGTTATAAAATGGTTGTGGAAGGGTTTTGAAGACTTGTAAGCAAGCTTTTTTTCACGTATCACAGAGATGTAGCTAAAACCAAATAGTTGCACTTGTCTATGTAAGTAATATCGAACCAAATACATATATTTTCCTTGTACGGATCAATCTATGCAATTTGGCCAATTTTATTAGTATAATACTTTTTAGAACTATCTTCCAAATTAATATAATAATTTGAATTCGTTTTTACAAAATTTTAATTGCTTTTAAATTAATAATATATCAGCTCACAGCACAACTTCAGAGGTTTGTTTGTGCAAAGCTGTCGTCTGCATTTCGAAACTAGTGTTGTCAGATACTAAAGTGTGACGTAGGTGAACTCCCATTGGTTGACGTCATGATGAGAGTTCGGGTAAATAAATTATCCACTCGAATGCTCTTAGGCAGGGAGTAATAGGGGGAAGGAGATAAACGTTGTATGGCAGCAGCCAGGGATTTCCGTCAACAATTTTCGGCAGAAAAAGATGGCGCTGCAATAAAAATCCTCCCTGTCTGTCGTCTGCTTCCTCCTACCCCTTCCCCAACCGGTTTCAGTTTCCCCGCCTTTCCACCTCTTGTTCCTTTGTCGCTGTTCGTTTCCAGAAAATTTTCGACTATGTTTTTCCGGAAAATTTTCAATGTCAAAAAGACAATTTTTCATGTAACATATTTGAGCTTTCTATATTTTCTTTTATTAGTCAATTTCTGTACTATTTAAACAAAAAATATAAGTCATAATTCGAACATTGTAATCTACATGAATAAAATTTAAGTTTGATTCTGTTTTAAACTTTCAAATTCTGCTTCTACATCTGAGCATGACCTATCAAGGAAATGCACAGACACAATATTCTCTGTTAGTAGTAGTAATTCTGATTTAGACTACCCCGTGTTCTGCAGTTCAGAGAGTGACCCAGAAAGTTTGTAGAAAAAGTTGGGATTAAAATATTCAAAATAATATTTTATTTTTTTCCTGAAAATTCGTTTTGGCTAAATTTTTTCTTTACTAATAAAAATAAATAAATAAATAAATAAAAGAAAGAAAGGAAAAGGAAAGAAATCAAAGCTAACATATTTTTATAGTAATTTGTTTTTTCCATATGAATCACCACAACAAATAAAAACAAACTTTAATCTCAATTTTCTACCTGAGTTACATAAGGCAAACAGATTGGATACTTGAAAAAGAGCTAAAAATATTAAGTAAATTAGTATAAATTCAATCCTCCCAAATTTTAAAATGAATATTATTGCATCATACCCAAACTAATTCAGTGGAAGTCATAAGATAAAAGCATCTGCATTAAAGCACACGTCTCTCTCATAAATAACTTATTTAATAAATAACATGTTTCATACTTAACCCTTTAATGCGCAGTGTTCCCGCTCTGGGAACACCCAACTCTGACGTTTTGACTGTTGCCAGTCACAAAGAATAGATTTGATTTCTATAAAAAATAGTTGCGGGTGACATAGCAGCTCCACGAGAATCCTTTACTTTTTAGCACGTCATTTCCCGTAAAAAATGGTCACGATTATTTTTAACAGCACTGACATCTGCCGAAAAATGGAAGAATGCGAGAACAGCTGGATAGATTGCCCAATGCTGAAAAAAGGGCAGCCGTTCATTCTTCTCTAGACAGATCTAGAGACCCTTTTTTGACGCAGATGGCTGTGCCGGGCACAGCCAGCTGTCGGCAAAAAAGGGGTCCCTAGATCTGTGGCAAGCGATGTGACGATCGCCGCCATCTTGCTGGTGGTTAAGTCGAGCGATGGCAACGGCTGCCCTTTTTTCAACATTGGGAAAGCGTTGCGCCTCAAAGGGTTAAACGAAATTCTCAGGGATGTGCCAGCTGCTCCAAATTGTGCCAAATCAATCCTAATGTGCCAATCTGCTACAAAAAGATCATTTTCGGACCCCGCCCCCCCATGAAAAATTTCTGGCTACGCCCCTGCCTTAAATTATTATAGTTTGAACATAAAAAAATAATAATAACTAAAAGTTACCAAATTTTGGCTTCTAAAATATGAATATGTTTGAAAAATAAAACTTACTACAAAAGAATTGTTCACCATCAAAGGAATCGTAAACAATTAAACGAAACCTCCATTCTATACATTTATTATTTCTTTCATGTGCTGCTTTAAAAGAACTTACCTTATACTCCCCAATGCAAAATTTCTTCCAGATCAACTATAATTAACAACAAATCCAGGGCCCAATTAAAAAAAATTCTTGACTATAGGCACAACTTGGACTGTGGCCCCCCGAACACTGATGTAGGTAGCATGAAATCTGCAAAAGTCAATTACTGTAAATGCCCTAGTTTTGGATTTTTTTCTCTCCCAAAATGGCAATCATCTATTATTTTTCATGATGAATTTAATGAACGAATTCAAGCTGTACATAAAATAACTAAGAATTTACAACTTTTTTCAAACCCTTTGGTTATAAATGCCGTCTAGTCATCAAGTAGATTAGCAATTTGTTTAAAATATTGTTTGAAAAAATTTGAAAGGTTATATAAAAATCTGCCATCTAAAAGGAAAAAAAACAAAAAAAGCACATGAAGAAAAACTTAAGAAAACTTGAATTGTGTTTTTAGTTTTTTTTTTTGGACCCCCAAATGTTGGGGCCCTAGGCCTGGGCCTGGACAAATAAAATACCTAGACAAAATTTTCATGCCGTAATTACCTCACTGAAATTCAGCATGAAAATTAGGAACACTAATTTCGATTGTTGATTTATTTATATAAAAAACGGGGGGGGGAGGGGAATATAAAAACCATGTATGAGCATCAATATATATTGTTTTCATTTGCGAGTAAGAAAGGGAATTCAAAGAGATCATAACCCATTCCATAATACTCCCTGTTGACTAAATTCATCCCTATTTGTGGCGGCGAAGCGAAACGCCGAGAGAACGGAAGGCCCATATTTTCATGCCGTAAAAATGTTTGTTCACTGCGGCATCATAAAAAAGGAGGCCGTCGGTAGGTTTCCCTCCCTGGTAAATTCTCCCTCCCTGTCGTCTGCTTCGGTGGAAGCCGCCGTCGGTAAGTTTCGGTTGTCGATAAATAAATTCTTGCTTAAATTCGCCTAGAAAAAGGTTCGGAAAAAATACAAAACTGTGTTTTATTAATAAAAGTACTCAAGTAGAGTTATTTTTGCTTCATATTTTACGTTAAAATATGTTTTCCTTTTTATAAAATGCATAATTGGCTCATTGGCCCATAGGGAGTAATGCTAAACACGGGAAGAGGTCGATCGTTGCGCCTCCTTTTCGTGCGCGGCGGAGTTGACGTTTCTCCAACGTTTCGCTTTATCTCCTTCCCCCTATTACTCCCTGCTGTTAGGAGTGTACGTTAGAGATGGGCGGTTCGACTCATTTTACTGATTCGAATCTCGACTCACTCACTACTTCGATGATTCGAATCAGTGATTCGAATCTTGAATCAATAAAACAACTAAAGAAATTTTCCCTCTCTCTGCGCCGAAAGCCGTACTATTTAAACACCCTTCACCCATTCATCGGGTTTCTTCTCCGCTGAGTTCTCGGGCAGTTAGCATCTCTCTCTCCTTGCTCCAGTAAAACTAGTGTTTAAACTGCCCGAAATGAAAATACAGGGGAGCTTCGTATGACCCCCTGGGCCTGTAAAATTAAAAGGTTAAGTTTGGTGTCAAAGTATTCGAAATTTTATGTATCGATGAGGGTAAACGTCTAGGGGGGGTCGAGAATCAATAGAAACACGCTCCGATGGATAGTTTCCGAGATATACGTTAATTAATTATGGTAATTAGACTAATTAACCATGATTGAGGCTTAAAAGGACTGCAAACATGTAGAAATTGGCTCTGGGATGGTTTCCAGACTTTGGAGTTGCCGCCGGAGGAGGCTAGTGTTTAAAATGCCCAAATTGAAAATATAGGGGAGCTTCATATGACCCCCTGGGCCTGTAAGATTAAAAGGTTAAGTTTGGTGTCAAAGCATTCGAAATTTTAAGTATCGGTGGGGTGTTGAGTCTAGGTGGGGTCGAGAATCAATAAAAACGCGCTCCGGTGGATAGGTTCCGAGATATACGTTAATTAATTATGGTAATTAGACTAATAAACCATGGAGCTGTTTTTTCTGCGATGAGAGAAGAAGAAGCTTTCCGAGAGAAAGCAGTAGCAAAAGCATCACAAGCTGGTATTGATCTCAGGATTTTCTTATCGCCGGCCTCAGAGGCGTAGCCAAGGGGGGGGTGGTTAGGGGGGTCATAACCCCCCATGAGGAATTTTTTGCCATACAAAATGTATATTCTTCACTACATTATCATACACACGTATACATATATATGAGTTGCAGTAGTCATAACCCCCCTCCATAAAAAATTTCTGGCTACGCCCCTGGCCGGACTGTATTTTTGCCCTTTATCGAATTCGAGATTTCACTGAAATGAAAATGGGAATATCGGATATTTGATGTTGAAATAAAACCGATATGTCGATTTTTGGCCCAGTCCTACTGAGGGGCTGCTGCCCCCCCCCCCAAAAAAAATGGGACCCTTTACTTAGCTTACAATTGAACTTTATCTTTAAATTTGATACCCAGCCCATCCCGAAATAAAATCCTGGCTACGCCACTGTCAATAACACTAACTACGCCACTGCTTTAGACCCTATTTTGTATTTCTCTGAATTACGAAAGAAAATAAAATCATTCCATTCCCCTTAAACGAAAAACAAGGTAAAAAAAAAAAAATAATATAGAAAAAATATTCAGCCTTCAGCTGAAATTAGTTTCCCCTCCGCTAAAGAGGTTTTTTGACAGAACCTTTTAATTTGTATTGGCAGCCATGTACAGGATGTATTTGCATGTAAATCAAACGGGGAGAAACCAACCGTTCTTCCAGTTTTTCAGATTTGAGAGTTAAATATGCACACACGTACACCAAAAGTCGCCAAGCTTGGCGACTTTTGGCATAGTTCTTGAGGGAGGCACGTGACCGTGGTCGGACCATTACCTAACTTATGTGGTAGGACGGTATTGTGCTTGAAATGGATGAATGCCCCTAAAATTGCCATTGACCGTAATGTATTGGAAATCTTTTGAGTGTTCCTGTAGCAGAACTGTAAATGATAAAGACACTTTTTTAATGGAGAAATTCATTTTCTAACTCTTTACAGCATATATCACTCCTGCGTCGTTTGAAATAGCCCAAAACCTCTAAAAAACGCTTTGATGAATGTCGGCCCATAGAGCTTAATGTATTTCGAATCTGTTAGGCCATTCTGTTGATAAACTATCCAGTCGAATGGAACCGAAACGGGAGGTGCACAAATAGATGTTACAACAATCCTAAATATAAAGTTTCAACATTCTACGCCTAATAGTTTTTGAGATATGCGAGTTTAATGAATTTCGGCCCATTGAGCGTAATGTATTTCGAATGTTTTGGGCGGTCCTGTAGATAAACTATCCAGTCGAATGGAACCAATAGGGGAGGTGCACAACTAGATGTTACAACTATCTAAAATATGAAGTTTCGACATTCTACGCCTAATAGTTTTTGCGTTAGGCGAGTTTAATGAATTTCGGCCCATAGAGCGTAATGTATTTCGAATCTTTTGGGCGGTCCTGTACATAAACTATACACTCGATTGCGACCAAAAGGGGAGGTGCACAACTAGATCATAGAACAATCCTAAATATCAAATCTCAACATTCTACGACCAATAGTTTTTGAGATATGCGAGTTACATACATACGTACGTACGTACGTACAGACGGCATGGAAAAACTGACCACAATAGACTCTTTGAAAGTTACTTTGAAATTTTTCAAGTATCCATTATTCCAATCATGTGTCGGATCTTGGTGTGTTTCAAATTTCCGTGAGATCTGTAAGATTTTATTTACTATCAATTATCATCCACGACTTTTTTTGTCTGCCCAAAACTATTACCCTCTTTAGCGGAGGGTAAAAAAAAAAAAAAAAAAAAAAAAACGAAATCTGCTGCAATAAAGCGAAATGTTATTTTGCTTACTACAAAGTCCTTTTGTGAGAGCGCTTAATACCGCCCCTGTATCCTTCATTAAAAGTGACAAGCACAATCCTAACTTTATTTCATTCTATTTCCCTTCACATGAAAATCCGCCACCATGTAAACTTAACGTTCCGTTTTTTTTTTTTTTTTTGAGGGTGGGGGCAGGGGGACATATATTGAAGTTAAAAGTAGAAAAGGGATGTTTCATTAAATTTTAAACAAATATTAAATCAGCCAGACAAGTTGGAAGGAGGGATTTTCTTAATTTTTTTTTCGGGGGGGAGAAAATAACCCCTCTTGCCCTTAGGAAGTAACGTCTATGCCCCCCGCCAAAAAGCATGTTCGACCCACTCCACACCCACAGACAGATAAAACTTTAAATCCGACCACCAACCAAGAAATGAAACACCAAAGATTCGAAAAAAAAAAAACTTCAATTAAATGAAACATCCTTTCAACTCTTTTCGGCTCCTTTCGACTCTGAGTCCATAGAAGATTCGAAAAAACTAACGAATCTCAACGATAGTATACAATCACCGAAACAGAGCGAAACACTGAATCAGTAAAGATTCGTTGCTGCACCAACTCAGTGACCAACTCACCCACACCCACTCATTTACTGTTTCAAATCATCTATCGACTCAGAAAAGAGTTGAAAGAGTAAGGGAAAATCTCTGGGAACGGCAAAGGGAAAATAAGTTTTTCTTCCCTTCGCAATTGGAATGTATTTCCCTTGAGGGCTTGAGATTCGAATCAGTAGAGAGTGAGTGTAAAGACTGAGCCACTCAGTACCAAGATTCGAATCACTGATTCGACTCATCGAATCATTGGCCATCTCTAGTGCACGTGTTAAGTGTGTTGTTAAGTTTATTTTAATTATTTGAGAGAGATACGCCTAATAGCCAGGTATGCATTCAACGCTACACATATTTAAAACTGAATTTTCTGTCACTTTTTTAATGTTATTGCAAGAGATACCATTTTTGTACTTACCTATTCTAGGGGGTCTTGCATGGCGACTGTTTTTCAGACTTGTCGCCAACACAAATATTTTGCGGTATACATTTTTAGAAAGTGAATATACCAACCTTTCATGTATATTAGGCAAGTTGGAGTGTATAGGCTGATTATTTTACCAACTATGCGAAAAATGCCCCAGCTCTGGAATTTTTTGCATAGTTGGTAAAATAATCAGCCTACACACTCCAACTTGCCTAATATTTTGCGGTATTTTCCGATTAGCTGGCATAATGATGTAACAAGAATAATTTATACTTACGTATTATCCCGGTGGTTATTCCCGGATTCCCGCCAAACTATATTTTCATTAAATATGCTGGCAAACTGTTGCCAATCGTATTTCAAACCATCAATGATTTCATGCGTATGGCATTTATCTTGGCAAAAAATCGCACATCGTGGCGGACCGTCGGAATAATACGTAAGTACCGAATAATTTATCTATTGATCAGGTGATCGGATCCCTATAACTAGGTTGTCTTTTTGAAAATAGTGACATTTACTTATTTGAAGTACCGGTTCGCCTGAATTTGGCGCGCTTCCTTGGCGTTCGCTATTTCAACATTATAGTTCCTATAATCAATAAATATTCTATAATTTTTATTGTATATTATCAATCAGTTAATGAACTCACTTAATTCGAAAATCTGAAAAAGTACTATTAAACTTTCTTTGGAACAGGTGAATTTGCTTGGCTTAAACAAAATGTGTTTTTCTCAAAAGAAGCAAATGGAACTTCTTTCTTGGTATAATACGACTAAATGATTTTTGGGTACTTTCATTTTATCTTGGCGGTCATTTCTGCCAAACGTATTTATAACCATGAATTATTTCATTTATCTTGGCAAAAAATTGCTTGTCTTGGTGGACCGCTGGGATAAAATGTAAGTACCAATGTGGCTAATTGGAAAAATTATACGAATCGAATACTATAGTCAGAATCCCGACTAAACCAACGTGAGACCCGAGACAAACAACTCTCTTGGGGGCCCCTTTCATACTGATATAAGCAAATGTATCCATGCATACATTAGGGTGGGCCATTTTTCCACTTTTTTTAACAGTGGAAAACACCTGTAATGGGAAAAGTTGTACAGTGACATCAAATGTCTGTAATCTTTTTTTTTATATACTTGTGTATTATCCCAGCAGTCCACAAGACGAGCCATTTTTTTTCTAAAATAAATGCCGGGCACATGAAATTATTAATGGTTTTATACGATTGGCAACTCATTTGATGAAAACATAGTTTGGCGGGAATGACCGCTGGGATAACACGTAAGTACTTCTTTTTTTCTTTAAATAAAATATATGAAGATCCCCCACCAGGCTGATAAAGTTCACCAAATATGTAAAATTCAATGTTTTTTATTTATTTTTTAATTCTTTTATGTATTAAATGTTTTAACCACCTGTAGTGGAAATAATTGAATAATAAGATCCTTTGTTTGTGAAATTTTTTTTTTTTTTTTTTGATATCATATCTATGTAAAACCCTCGCCAGGCTTTTGAAATTTGTATAATTTGCAATTTTTTAATAAAGCATCTGCGCACCTTCAATCTACCCCCTACCTCAATTTTTGGCGATTTTTTGACGCCACAGGCCGTTTTTGACGGGCAAAAAATAAAAAAATGGCCGTGAAACCACATTTCCGAAATTGGAAAAACTATAAGAATTGGAAGAATTCTACAAAAAAATTTAGGGTTAAGACTGTAAACAACAATAAAATCAATAAAATTTAAGATTTGATGAACATAGAATGTGCATTTTTGAACAAGAGTTTAGGGCCATAAAAATGCGTTTCTGAAAGTGCAAAAACTATTAGAAATAAAAAAAATTCTAGAAATAATTTAGAGTTATGAATCTAAACACAAATAAATTCAAGGAAATTTAAGAATTGATGGACACAAAATCGTATTTTCTAACAAGAATTTAGGGTTAAAAATTTGAAAAACGTAAATTTCACAAATAATTTGACTTTTATGTGAGGGGGAGCTCTGCCCCCCTTCAATCCCCCCCATTCATTTTTGACAAAAAAAGTAGTGATCTGAAAAAATAAAAAAATGAATCTAACCTGTGAAGCCTGTACAAATAGTGCACAGTTACTGGAGTGAGGTATGCAGAGCCTGCTTCATGTGTCACTCCACAAAATGCATTAAAAACGTTTGCATCCAAAACTATAAAATGGCTAGTAACGTCCACAATGATTAACACAAAATTTTGATGACAAATGTTAAAAATATGCATTGTAACAAACTTGATGTAAATATTCCAACCCTCCTCCCCCCCCCCCCCCTTTTGTTCACTTAAGACCAAGGAACAAAGATTTATATACACATGGGCTTATTAACAGGCAACTTCAAAGTTAAATTTGACTCAAAAATACCCTGAAATTTTTCTTCAAAACTACTAACACTCGGAAAACTATTTACATCTTTCGAGGTCATCTTTAAACCTCCAAAATAAAATATCAAAAGATCACAGTACTTTAGCAGAAGCGCTAGAAAATTCGGTCGACTGACTACCTGCAAGCAAGAATATGAAATGTAGTTCACATCACAAGCTTCCATGTGCGAGAGAGATTGCATCACTGGTGCTCTCTCATTGGCTGGCTGGGGTTGCCATAAATAGCCTTCCTCCAGTGTTGCCTACAGAATTCGTTAGGGTTACCAGAAAATCCCTTTCATCGCTAAATTTGGCACCAAAAAAATGTAGGGAATACGTATACTGAAGCTTAGCCTAAAGCATCCTTTCTGTACAATTTTATCCAGTTTAGTCTTGACTATTATTGATAGCTATTAGAGTATTCTCCCCAGGCCTTTGAAGAAGGGCTAGTCTGCAGATTAGCTGATTTGCTTTGTCAAAGTGAGAATCAAAAGCGTTTCACATTTTACCTAGGTATGTGCACATTAACAGCTTCAGTATGCTTCAGTCCTGCAGAAGTTGCTGTCATTCAAAAACCAATTTGCTATGTTATTCAAAATGTCACTCATTAGATTACACTAATAAGTGTAATTTTATCATGTATGTTACAAATTCATTTCCTCAATTGTAAAAATATTCTAAACCATTTGCATCCATATTTATTAAATAACTTAAATGATACTTTGATTCCTTGTGTTGTATAGTTTTTTTAATTTATTGATGATTGATTCTATCTAGATTGTCTAGGTAGTTTGAGAAACTAAACAATTTTTGGCACTTTAACGGATCATCATATTTAATTTGGAAATTACCTAGAAAATCTCTATATTAACTAATTTCTACACTTTAGTGGTAAGTAACATAGCATTTATATCTCATTTCCTTTCTTTTAGAACAATGTCGGACAGTGATATTGACTCCTTTTCTGGTGAAGATGAAGAAGCAGTTAACTCTGAAAATGTAGAGTTAAACGAGGAGGATGAGTCAGATGATTCAGAGAGTGATTCTGAAAAAGGGCCTGTTGTTGAAGATGAAGATATTGATCAGCAAGTTGAAGTCCCCAAAGATATCAAATTGAATTCTTCAATAGTTGGTATAAATTGCCATCCAAAAAGAAATCTTATTGCTGCTGGAACAATTGGTGGTCCTGTATATCTTTATTCATACTCTACAGATGAGGGGAATAAAGAACTTACTTCATACACTAATCATAAAAAGCACTGTCGTGCAGTTAAATTCTCACAGACAGGTGAATATTTGTTTACTGGATCACAGGACACTATTATTTATGTAATCGATCTTGAGACCAATTCAGAATATCGAAAATTTTGTAGAACAGATGGATCTCCTCTTTACTCTTTGTTGCCAATTGACAATTACCTTCTAGCATCAGGTGAAGATGATGGACAAGTTGTTATTTGGGACTTCAGAATGGCATCGCCAGTGGCTTGTTTTGAAGATTGCGCTGACTATATCAGTTGTCTAGCTGTCAGCAAAGACAAAAAGACTTTGTTGGCTACAAGTGGTGAAGGCATTCTTGCTGCTTATAATATAAAAGGCAGAAAGCTTCAGATGCAGTCAGAATTATTTGATTGTGACTTTTTGTCTGTAGGAATTTTCAAAAATGAAACCAAAGTCGTGGTTAGTGATGGTAATGGAGCTTTAAATATTTTCAACTGGGGAGAATTTGGTGCTATTAGTGATAGATTTCCTGGGCATCCTGGAGCTATTGATTGCATGCAAGTCATTAGTGATGACTTGGTTTGCACTGGATGTGAAGATGGTAAAATCAGAGCTGTTCAAATCTTCCCTACTAGATTTTTAGGAGTGTTAGGACATCATAATGGTTTAACAGTTGAATCACTTTCTGTTACTCACGATTCTGCTCTGTTAGCAAGCTCTTCTCATGATCAAGCTGTTAAGTTTTGGGACTTGTCATGTGTAGAAAATGAGAAAAATGAAGATGTAAAAAATACAAAGAAGAAACATTTTCAACTGAATAAGCAAGTTGAGAGTTTCTTTGCAGACTTGGAATAAGTTTATAAAAAAGTGTTGTGTTGTATATAATTAGTTTTAAGAATAAATATAATGATCTATTTATTTATTTATTTGGTTTTATTTTTATGAAAATTTGGTTATTAAAATAATAACCACTTTGTGTAATAAAAAAAAAAAGGTTTTTTTAGGGTGGGGGTCGGGGAGACCTATAAGAAGTGTATTTCCTGAATTTGCATCCATATTTATTAAATAACTTAAATGATACTTTATAAGTCATGAAACACACACATGAAGGCTTAAAACAGATTGTTACAACAGGATGGTCACTTTTCAGCGAAAAAATTCTAGGACTTTCAAAGATAATTTTTGTTTAAAATCAAGCACACTCACACGCTCTCCAACCCTGCATTCAGCAGCTGCCACAAAGAAGCGAAAGCAGAAGAATGCAATATTTTTTCCCCCTTGGGCACCAGTTTTACATTTGGCTTGCCTGTTGATCTAACCAAGTTGATAGCAATTAGTTTTTCAATTAATATATTGTTTCAAAAATACTCTAGGCTGAAAATATATGCAGATAGCAGGTACAAAAGGAAATTTTGGATTCTCTTTTAATTGTTTATTGAAATGGCTATGCACAGCTGGAAAAAGTTGCTTGCTTGGAGGGCAAGAATTCAATGTTATATAAAAATTTGAAAACACATTATTTAAGATTTCATGAGGGGGGGGGGGGAATTAGATATAAATCGGTTTCCAATCCAAATTGTTAAAGGGTGTTAATGAGCTTTCAAAGAAAATACCTGTATTCATTTTTTACACACACACTTTCAATTCCAGTATCAGAAGCTTCCTCTGAAAGTTGGGGATCGGTCATTGAGAAAGTGAGCAAAATGCGATTAAGATGTACAGACAGCAATGATGAACAGTTGATCTGTTTATATTTCTTAATGGCCCTCCATCTGGTTATACAGGAACCAGAAAGTTTTTGAAAGCTCCATTAATTTTCATGTTTAGAGTCTTATTACAAACAGTTTGCTGGAGTTAGTACGAACAAAATTATGGAAAAAAATATCTCTTCTCTTGTGATTTCAAGAATAATGAATAATGCTAACTGTTTAGCTTGCTTCATGTAATTAAAACCGCTATGTTTTTTGGCCTGATAATTCGGGGGTCTGTCCAGACTTTTCAGACAGGTTCCTGTTTTAGTGAAATTGTGAAAAATTTAATTATTTTGTGAATCTCAAATTAATATTCAACTAGATTTTTCTAGCCAGAGTCCTGGTTTTGTAAAAATAGGGTCTAGTGTGCATCAAATTGTGAAAAATATAGAAATTCACAGATTTAAATTTAGCATTAAATTAGAGTTCCATTTTAAGACATTTTATAGAAGGTCCTTTAAAAAAATCTATATGTATAAACAAACACATAGATTTTTATAAATAAACACATCAAATTTATTCATGTGTACTGATTTATATAATTAATATACATATAAACCTTGATTATCCAATGTAATTGGAACAGAAACAACATCGAATAGTTGAAATTAACAAATGAGATTTTTTCAAGAATTGTTTAGTTTAATATGAAAGGTGATTCCATCATAACCTGTGTGACATTTGTACACAGTTTCTTTTTTTTTTCCCTTTTTTTTTTTTTTTTTTTTTCCCCATTTCCAGTAATTTTTAATGCTGAGCTAAGTTTTTTCCTTAGCTCAGCATTAAAAATTAAGTATCATTTAATATTACCTTATTTTACATTTTTTAAAAATAAAACAATTAAATGTGCAACATCATAATTTTAAACATTTAATAATTATTAATTTTAAAAAACTTGTAATGTGTGTGACAACTTAATTGAAATCTGTTACCAAATTGAACAATTAGATTTGTGCTGGGGCCGTTTACCAATGGAAGGATTTTGTGAAGGTCCATTCTCAAAATGAAAAATATTGTGAAGAGTTCGTTTTTAAGATAAAATATTTTATGAAGGGTCCGTTAACAGACCCAAATTTCTCCTAAACAGAACCTCATTTCTTGCTTTTTATGCAAGTTAAACTAAGAATGCCACAAAAAGTTTTGCTGTGTAACTATTATACATTCTGTCTGGAAAAATAGTTTTTTTATAATGAACTATCAACGTTCACATTGTCCTACTCAATAGATTATTGCTGTAAAATTTGACAAAACCTACCTATTTACATAAAGTTTTTCTCTTTATCCAAGTCTGTTAACCAAGACAACTGAAACAGGTTGTTATGTTTTATTCTCAATAAATTATATTGGTAAATTTCTGTCTCAAAAATGTCTAACTGATTAACTGACAGTAGATAAATGGAAGCTTGTGATAAAATGTGCTTACTGAATCCTACAACCTTTTTTCCTGTTATTTCCAAAACTATGCTGCAGATTATTTTCAGTGTCTAAAAAGCCATCACAGGTTGGCAGAAAAAGTTCTGCTTCTGGGACATTCCTAAGCAAAGACACTCTGACAATATACATAATTTTCATAAACGGCGGTAGTATTGTATGATAAAAGCATACTGCTGCACTTGGGAATGAAATATCTTTTTTTTTTAGCATTATCTCAAAACTAAATAGTTTTAAAAAGTAAAATCAGTAATTATTACATTTTCTAGTTCTTTTCAGAACTCATGTCAAAAAACTATGGCACACTTTGAATATTTACCATAATGGCAAGATGAAATATTTCATAGTGATTTATGCATGCACATAATAAATAATCATTTACCATTATGGTTGCCAATGAAACAGTTTTCCATATATTCTTATATATAATCATTGGCGTATTTAGCACAGCAAAATATTTCATGTTTCCGTGGTGGTAAGCTGTGCAAAAATTTTTATAAAGTCATTGAGGAAGCAGCTTGGATATTTGCCACCCAAATTTACTTTTTCATTCTTTGGCGATTTAATCATGTGCACAATCATTTCACATTAAGCTTGCAAAAAAACACTCTTCTTTATATATTCTTATGCACAATCCTTTGTAGATTGGTATATTTAGCACTGTGAAATATTTCATCCTGCAGTGGATGGCAAATATTCAAACTTTACTGTTATGGAGTCTTGAGTGCTTCATAATCAAAACAAAATATTGAATTCCATGACAATTCGGAAATTTGTGTACCAAGTCAAGTGTTGCAGACGATAAAATGATGTTTAGTCACGTGTTTGCATGCAGTCTATAGATTTGCAGGATGGCTACTGGCGACTTAAAAGATGACTTTTGCTTCTAATTTAAAGATAAGGCAACTTTTTGAATAAAAATTGTTTATTTCATACTATTTTCAAGTTTTTGGCTACTTGTAGCTTACTCCAGGTGACTAATTTGAAAATCAGATTTCTGTTTCTGTTAACTCCCTTTTCTGTTCGAAGTTGCTATGGATCGTTCATCAAACAGTCTAATTTGGTTTTTTAACCGTACTATAAAAATGAATGTACTATATGCTCTGTTATACAAGGTGTCCCAAAAAAGTGGTAACAGGCTTTAATTCTTATGTATTAGAGATAAATGGTCAGTGTAAATTGAAAAAAAATGTTGGAAATAATACTCCTTTAAGAAAAAAATTACTTTTTGCTAATTTACAAAAAGTTACACTTTTTAAATTTTTATATGATCCCCCATACAAAAACATTCTCAATTAGTAAAATGTGCCTTACACACTCATGAGGTGATGTCCCAAATTAGAGCCTTTCATAATACGAAGTCAGAGGTCTAAAAGAAAGATGATCAGGGACTACATGATTTTGTAAGTAAACGTTTATTCTTAGAGTGGAAAAAAAGATTTTCTTTTGTAATTTCTGCACGACCCCTGAAATGCTATCATTCATTCGACGTGCTTTTTTCCCTTCAAGAGCCATTGAAAAGTGGTTAGTCAGCGCTATATTTATCTTCATATTTCTAACACTGTTTAAGGTATAGTTCTCAAATTTTACAGGGGCATTTAAAAATTGCAACTTTTTAAAAATTTACAAGAGGAATTTTTTCTTAAGGTCGGAAATTTATTCCGTTATTTTGAACATTTTTTCAATTTATACTGCCCACTTATCTCTAATAGATTAATAGATAAAGAATTAAAAGTCTGTTACCACTTTTTTGGGACACTCTGTATATAATGCGTAAGTTTTTTAATTTCTTATTTTATTCATTCCTTCTTAACTGAAGTTAAGTGATGTATGTTTATTTTTTAACTACAAAATTATGCAAGAACCAGGCTACTAATGATATTATTTTTGCCTCCTGACATTGGTGGACACCCTGGAGTAAGGTATTTATAAATGGGTATTTATGTCTGCCTTGGCTAAACACCAAAAATCAGGGTATTTATGATTTTTATTGCATGTAACTGGACGACTAAATCAGGCCCAGTTACACGCAATAAAAGTAACCCAGTTGAGCAACAATCATGTCCCCAGGAACACCCCCCCCCCTTTTTTTTTTATAGACTTAAGGAGTCCTTAAAAATCAACTTTTACACACTTTGTGTAAACTTACAACTGTTTTTGTTATTTTCTAATTTTAATTAAGAAACCGATTTGTAGGGTGTGCAAATTTCTCGCAGTAATAATTTTTGAAAAAGAAAAAAAAATGTGAGATTCTTGCTTTCTTGTGCTCTGGTGAAAACATCAAGTTGGATATGCACTTTCAATAAATAGAAAATGTATTGAAGTGCCTATGATGTAATATCCTTGCTTCTTTTTTTAAAAGCTCCAAAGTTCAAAAAGTTACTTTCCTAACCTAAACACATTACCAGGGTGCGAATTGAACATTTTCTCCAGCGGGGGACATTTGAAAGAAAACATTCTCCAGGAGGTATCGTATGGAGATTTACGGTGGAAGGCGGTGATCGTAAGGAGACGATGGTAGATATGTAAATCGTTGTCACATTTGGTATGAACAATCGTGAAGAGCATCGCGTCACTGTATTAAAAATTTAAAAAATGTGTCGACATCCATATTGCGTATTAAAGATATACGTCAGCGAAATGCAGCACTGTAAAAAGAAAATTTCAGTTAAAGCAACACCACATTCATTTTTCTTGAACGCCAGCAAACTAAATCCGATTTCACGAGAATGCTGGGAATCATCACAGATAGCGGTACATCAAAGGAGGTTCACAAAAGAAAAGAAGGAGGTGGTCAACTAATTGTTGACCCATAAGGTTGTTACGGAAAGGCATCCGTCTTCCTAGCGCTCGTCGTTTCATTTTTCTTTTTGAGGAGAGCACACAGAAAACTGGAACACAAAGCACAAACTTTGCGAACAAAAATCAGTAAGTCGACTATATATAATTGGCAGGATTCATCTCCATTTTAGTCATATCTTTTTATTTTTACACCATCTGAAGATCACAAAATTTCTGGATTATACATTTTGAAACTTTACAATACACCCTCAAATAAAAAGGAAAACTGAGGAAGCATTCTTCTAAAAATTATTATGGCGTGCATGGCATTTCGTGGCTACGTTCCGGTGGCGAAGGTTCCCCACTTAAAAGTGAGGACCTCGCCACTCAAGTACCAACTCCGCAACTGCTAAAGAATGACCGTTAGACTATTGCTATAGAAAAAGGGAGCTCGATTTTTCTGGAACAATTTTAGCAGGTGTTTTTCGAGCAATATGCTTCTTGCGCAGAGGAGAAAAACCGCAAACACAATCTGCTTCAGCTAGAGCAAAGATATATGCGAGGAAGAGGTGTAGTTATGATTATTCTTTTAGTAGGAGAGAAAACAGACATCAACTGTTATTTTATTTCAAAGCAGCTGATAAGAGGGAAATGCTTTAGAAGTACGTTAATGCGCTGTAATTGAGAAGGCTAAGAGGAAAATTGAAAGCTTTGAGAGATAGTTATTATTAAAAACTTAAATTAAATTTAGAATAGATTATTAGTTTAAATTTAGACAATATTAATTAGGATTTGTATTAATAATTTTTCATTTAAAAAAATATGCACGTTGTGTCAACGTGACAGGAGGGAACATTTAAAAAGAGAAAAAAAAAAAGGAGGGAAGGCATAAAATGCTCCACTCACATAATATATTAGGTATTACATGACAAATGCAGTCGCCAACATGTCTGGGTAGGGACTTAGATTCAAATAAAAGTCGACCACCGATTTTCTATGCACAGCGATTCTCGTCTATCCTCAAATTCGGCTCACGGCAGAGCAGCACTTGTTCGATCATTTTGCAGTCTTAATTTGAAACCTGACCCCAGTTGCAGAATGAGAAGTGGCATCAGGCATATATACAGGGTGAATCTAAACTCTTGGGCAAAACTTTATGGGGTGATAGGGCACATAATAGGGAATCAGAATTACATAGCAATTTGGGGTCAAAACCGCAGTTTTCACTTACCTGGTAATAATCACTTTGTGAAACTGTAATAATCACTTTTTTACCGAAATGCTTCCAAAAAAGGCATATGATGAAATATTCCCGCTCTCTCGCTAGGAAGAAAAACCCGGATGAAAAGCATTTCGGTTACATGGACAAGCCACGTCATCTATTGAAAAATATTAATACTAAATAGTCTCTTCACAATAATGAAATATACGGGCAAATCAGAAAAGGAAAGGAGAAAATATCGATGCCCGTAAGCTATACGGGCAAACCAGTTGAGGCCAATTTTCGGTAGCGCATACACTGTACGGGCAAACCGCTTAAGGGGTTAACCAAGTTTCATAAACAATAGGTTCGTCTCTAAAAATTTCATCCATGAAATGAAATAGAATTTTTTAACTATGAATATTAGTCTTCTATTTTCTGAGAAAAATGCATTAGTTTCTGACGAACAATGGTTGGAAAGTGCACTGTTGTTTCAGCACTTTTCCAAAGTGATTATTAACAGCTACATGAAGACGATGTTGCCGACCCCACATTACTATGTGATTCTGATTCCTTATTATGTGCCCTATCACCTCTTAAAGTTTTGTCCAAGAGTTACCCTGTTTATCTTTTTCAAAGGGATGTTTGAAACTTGCTCCTTTGTCTAGTAAACAAAAAGAATTTCGATTCTCAATACTTAAAATCGTTAGGTACTGAATTTGTAAACAGAGACTAATTTCAACATTTCTCCAGCAGGGGATAAATAGTATCCTTGGCAGGGATCTATTAATATTTTTCTAGCCAGGCATATTGCAGTCTTCAGCTGGGGACAATCCCCGGCATCCTCCCCTTCATTTTGCACCCTGCACATTACTAAACTTTAAACATGCTTAAAATAAAACAAAAACATCACATTGTCATATTATACATTTATGTAACTCAGAGCTTGTGCCATTAAGCCTGGAACTAGTTTTTTTCATTTTCGATTGCCACCTCACAGCAGCAATACAGGAGCCACTGTTTCCGGCAGCAAGTGTTTATATAATCATGTGTAGTCTAGATAGTGGGAGAGTGCTGTGCTGCTCATTCTTCAAGCCTTTACTGACACCATGTGATTAAGCTGTCGAGGAAGTTGCAAGTTACTTTTTCTGTGCTAACATAGCTATCTGTATATACTTTCATTATGCATCAGGAATAAACGTTCCAGTTCTATGATAAAAAATAACTTTTGTCTTCTGTATTTGGCATGCCCATATTGAATTTTTGCTTCCACTGATAACTTGATACATAATAATCCAAAGTAACTTTTAAGTATACATCTTTTGAAAGATTTGAAGGTTTTTTTTTTAAAGCGAAAATTTTGTTAATCCATAGTTGAACTAGTCTATAATGAATTATAACATAATAAAAGTAAAATATCAATATTTCTTTTATATGATGGATGTTTTTAGCAGAAGACAGTAAAATTTAAGGGCATTCCAGACTTGGTTCAAAATCCAATGACATTCCAAGTCTTGAATTTGTTTTCTGTTAATTCAAGGACACACCAGGTTTCCAAGGACGCGTGAGCCACCTTGTAACTATTCATGACAAACTCATAAATTGTTTGTGATCGTTTATTAATGACTACGTCATTTTATCTCTCAACGCCCTTTATTGGAAAATGTGTCCCAAAAATGCGACATAATTTTACATGTATTTAAATACTATTAGTTCACAACAGCTTTAATCTATTGTGACAATATTTCGTAAGCTGTAGAATATGCGTCACATGAATTTTTTTAATATATTTAAATACTATTAGTTCACAACAGCTTTAATCTGTTGTTACAATATTTCATAAGCTGTAGAATATGTGTTACATGTATTTTTTTACATATATTTAAATACTATTAGTTTACAACAGCTTTAATCTATTGTTACAATATTTCGTAAGCTGTAGAATATGCCTCACATGCATTTTTTACATATATTTAAATACTATTAGTTCACAACAGCTTTAATCTGTTGTTACAATATTTTGTAAGCTGTAGAATATGCTTCACATGTATTTTTTTTTACATATATTTAAATACTATTAGTTCACAACAGCTTTAATCTATTGTTACAATATTTCGTAAGCTGTAGAATATGCCTCACATGTATTTTTTACATATATTTAAATACTATTAGTTCACAACAGCTTTAATCTGTTGTTACAATATTTTGTAAGCTGTAGAATATGCATCGCATGTATTTTTTACGTATATTTAAATATTATTAGTTCACAACAGCTTTAGTCTATTGTTAAAATATTTCGTAAGCTACAGAATATGCATCACAAGCATTTTTCTATAAATAGGTTACACTCATAAAAATTTCAACATAGGGTTACCAGGCGAAATACTCGAAAGATGAGCGATAAAATGACATAGTCAATTAATATCGTTTTAATATGGCAATAATGAAACTAAAAGATTAGGGGGGGGGGTCTCCCCTTGACGAGGCTTGAACAGCCGAGATTTTTTTATATAGTTTTAAGACCTATTTACTGGTTATTATAGATCATGAAAATAAAGCCATTGTATTTGAAACTGAAAATTGACATTCTTTTATGTGATGGGATAAGGAAAACAAAAGATTATGTTCTTTAACATAAAGCATAGATATGTATATACAGTCTTGAGAATTTTTTAATGAATTACAAGATATTTTCTGACATTAAACTAAAGTATTATACAAGGTGTCCTCAAAAAGATGGTTTCACATTTTAATTCTTTATCCATTAGAGATAAATGGGCCAGATTAATTTTTTAAAAATGTTCAAAATAAGGTAGGAAGAAAAAAAAAATAGAAAAAATTAATCTTTTTAATTTTCAAAAAGTGACACTTTTTAAATTTTTATGATCCCAGCATAAAAAAAAAAATCCAGTTAGTAAAATGTGCTCAATGCACAATAAAGGTGATGCACACAGGAGCATAGCTAGGTGATTTTGCACTCCTGGGAAAACAGTCCAATTTGTGCCCCCCCTCCCTGCACCTTGAACAACAACTTAACTTAATAATGCTTCACCCCATAATCATAGTACTTAATAAAATCCTACCTATCCTCCCCTTCAGATGTGCTACTTCGAAAAAACAAACAATTTTGCACTTCTGGTGGGTGCCAGCTCCCTGTATATGAATTCGAATGTAAATGTTTATTACTAAAGTCCAAAAAATTATTTCTTTCATAATTTCTATATGACCCCTAAAACATGATCATCCAACATGAATTTTTCAGTCTGTGAGCCATTGAAAAGTGGTTTAAGCCAGCATATATTTATCTTTATACGTCCCTGTTACTTTTTAGGATATAATCCTCAAATTTTATACATCAGCTAAACAACATATACAAAACAACCCACTAACTGATCATGGGAAGTTCGGGCCTATGACATTACTGGAGGGGGGTTTTCCATTTTCTCTTTGGTTAAGTGATGCTGTCTTATAACTTACGATGTATCTTGTTGGTCTGAAGCAATATTCATGATAAGAATATGGACTTGAACACTTACAATCCTACTCGCTTATTGCATTGCAAGAGACCGGCTGAGGGGAAGGATTTCAGCTTTCCTTACCTTAATTTGAATAGTTCACTATCAAGATCCTTAGATTGGCTGGACTCGGCTTAAAATAATAGTTCCAAGGATATACAGACTTGCCAACCTGGGAAAATCAAAATGTGTAAAACAGCTCGCGAACAGAAATTTTGACAGTTTTTGCTATACAACGCGTGAGCGTTATTTTTTACCTTTCACCATAGAATGCACGAGTATTAGTTTTAATGCATTTTATATCACAATTATTTGTTTCAAGTTTAAGTATTAAATAAAGCTAAGAACAATAAAAGAAAATGAAGTTGTTGAATAAAAGGCAAATCAATACACCATCTTCCAGATTCCTGGTAACAATTTATTAATTATAATCACTTAACTGACTTGAAAAAACTCTCATTTTGACTGTGCTGACTTCAAGAAGCAGCATAGCTTTTTCGGCTTTCATAATAATGCTTTCCAAAATCTTATTAGACAAGTTGCACCGGAATTCATTTCCGTTTTTCCGAATAATACTAAAAACCCTCTCACATTCAGCATGGTCAGCTGCTAAAATAGGAACATTGTGTTCGATCAAGAAAGATGTAAATAATAGTTCTGCATGAATAACGTCCGACTGTCCCAAGGGCGGATTAAAGGGGGGCCGACCGCCCCCCGAGAAAAAAGAAATTAATGTAAAAGATCCTAAATTGCTTCCATAAAATGGATGTATATGTCATCTTCTAACTAACTGCCCCCCCCCCCCCCCCGAGAAACTTGCATTCATCTGCCACTGGACTGTCCGTCCTCTTTGAAAAATGTTTGTGGACTTTTGCTGAGCACGTTTCACATTTTCACTGTGTTTTGACGAACTCACGTGGCGAGAAATGTCAGTTTCCTCCATGAGAAATTCTGAAATCACTCCGGCACACGTTACAATAAGCAAATTTCGCTTCTTTGACATACTATACATGCCCATTTTTTGCTATAACTTTGTTTATAAGTTATGCTGTTTTAGTGGCCATTACAGGTCATTTATCGAAAATAATCCTAAGAAAATCAATGGAAGTATGCTCATACTACTGTTTACCCCTGTCTCTTAACCACAATGCGAGCGCGCGCTGATGGCTGATAACGAAGAACACCACGTGAGACACAAGTCACAGGAGAAAGACATACTCCCTAGTAAGCGATTCTCCCATTCGCTCTACTCTATGATGTCATGACTGGGTAAACCAATTAAGAAATACTCGGCGTCCCATCTGCAAAAAGATTTTTTTTTCTTTGCCTCAGTGGCAACTAAGAAGAATATTTTGATGCGCATTGTGTCAACATGGATGTGGGATGTGGATCATGGTGCCGATGATGTGCACTTAGATCCATATTGAAAAGGCAAAAAGGCCCAAGCATAGAACATCATTTCAATTTAAAACCTAATACATTTCTTTTTAATATCAATTTCAGTTTTAAAGAAATAAACACAAGTTAGGAAGAAAATATCCGGAAATGCGTAAAAAAAAGCGCTGTATGCGTAAAAGCGTAAACAGCAGCCAAAATGCGTAAATTTTACGCGTAAAGCGTAAAAGTTGGCAAGTCTGGATATATCTAACATGTAAATCAAGGAATCAGTGTAGTTTCTTTTCAGCAATTTAATGAGTAGAAACAAAAAATATTGCATTCTTATTTTCAGTCTAATGCTTAACTCATTGAAAAAGAAATTGCTACAAATTATCAGTTGTGAAACATCAAAATTCTTATCAAATATCAATTTGAGTAGGAGGAATGGCAACGTAGCTTAATTTTGGTGTTTGTGTTTCAGATGAAACTTTAAATTAGCATTTCAATATTTCCTAGGCATTAGAGAAATAGTTAATAACATTTTTTTAATTGGAAATTAATAGTTTGAATCTATATAATTTATAATAATTAAGATCAAAGTTGGAGATCTATGATCAGCCTGCAACCTTCTTTGAAGAAAACACAGATAAACTTACACTGATGTTCGATTCTGTGGTTGCAGTTAAAAATGTGGTTTGTCTCCATGTATAATAAAAAGTGCATATTTTTGATGTTATACTATGCCATCAAAAACACAGATCTTGTACAATGTGTACAAATGTTTCTCAGATTAACATTTACAGGGTGTCTACCACATAAAGTAAGCTTGATTTCTTGACCATAACAAATATGAAACACTAATATCAAAAATACATTCGTGCCAGGGATGCAGAATATGTACGATCCGGCAATCTAGGATAGGGGGAAATTTTGCAGCAAATATACAACTGATTTCGATTTTAACAATGAATTACAAAATTCTTCGAGTTATTCTTTCCCATTCCTATTTTTAAAGCGATTTTTTTTTCAACTCTTTCACCGATCAGCAGTTTGCTTTCTCTTAACTTGGACCAATTGCTATTTAGTAAACATGTATGTAGCTTGTTCAGGCAAATATTTTTACACTTATGATAATACAGAACTTATGCAAGTCTATAAACATATCATAAAATTTTGGGGAAATTTGCATATGGATTGAGGGAAATGTTGAGAGTAAAAACAGTTTCTGCACCCCTGCATCATACTCATAGAATGAAGAAAAATTATACTTTTAAATTTAACACTATTAATATACAGGGTGATCAGCGAATAAGTCCCGATTTCAAAATTAAATATCTCTACAACAAAGATCGATAGAATTATGCGGTAAACTATACGTTTATTAGCAAAACTGTAAAAATGGTGCACAAAAGTTTAGGAAATTTAGATACGAAAATTGTCAACTAAGAATTTGAATGAAATGGAAAAAGGAAGTTGAGTCGCTAATCGTGACCTAGTGCTTCATTTCTTGACTTTCCTGACCTTTTTGCCAATTCTTGACTTTTCCGTGACTTTCGTGACCTTTGCATGATGGTAGACACCCTGATTTATATAAGTACACACAAAAATATGTTTCAAGCAAAAAAAGATGACAACTTCATTGATATACTTACAAAGTACGTTTATTTATATAAAATTATCCAAATCAAATTTAAATTATTAAGTGTGATAAAAATACACATTGTTTTACTAAGTACCTTATATTTACAAACAATGCAATAATAATGCATTCAACATCAAACAATAATAAACATACAGTTATTTACAATGCATTTTGTTCACAAAGTAGGGCAAAAGCAGGTAATTAAAATGTCTGTTTCTGCTGATGTAGACTGCATGACAATGGTTGAGATAAAGTACAGTAAGAAATGAAACTACATACACACACAATTAAGAATGTTTTTATCCACTTTTCTAGAAAGAAGGTGAAACAAAATGATGCATGTAGCAGAATAGGTTTAATGTTTAAAAATGTGTTGATTGTGAAGAAATTGAACAATAAATTTATAATCATTAGCAAACAAACAGTATTACCCAGTCCATATCTTAATTTAATGATGAGTTTTCTTTTCAAATTGGTTTAGGAATTTAATGACTCTTTTGTAAAGGAAAATACTCCAAAAAAATCCTAGACTAACAACTGATAATGATCTACGGCAGGTCTTATAATGCACAGAGTTTGCTCTATATAAATTTTAAATATTACCAAACATTCAAAACAAATCGGCAATCATGTTTATAAAATATTTAAACTCTATATGATCTATTCTTGAACAATGCTAAAACAAGTAATAACAGGAGGAGATCACATTTAAAAAGTTTGAAAAATTCTTATTGGAATTGGGATTTATCATCTAACTTAGTTGCATTTTAAACAGTCTTACATTACAGGAGCCCAGAAATTTCCCCAACACAGAGAAATTTAAGAATTACTTACAAGCAAAACCTTACATAATTTTTCAGATCAAATTTCACAACCTTCTAGGTTCTGGGCTAAAATTTGCATATCTCTGCCTACTTCTAGATTGTTTTTTGTGAAAATTGAGTTTCCTGATCAACAGTAACCTTGTGACAGAAGAGGAAAATTGAAGATAAAACTGATAATTACAGGAAATACAAAAATTATAACCAATCTTACATAAATAATTATTTAAAAATTAAAAAAGATCATTTTAGCTATTATAGATAAACATAACCACTTACATGGACATAATAAATATGGTTGCAGAGATTAAAAATAGGAAAGGAACGTTTATTTCTTTTTAAACTGTCGGATTTAAAATAGGTATTTCACACAGTGATGTGAACATAAAACTTCTATGACAGCATGGGGGAAAAAGTGATTATAAATATGGTTAAGTGTTTTCTAGTAATCTTCGTCTTCTTCAAATGATAAGAGGCTAGAATTTTTTACTTTTTTAGTCTTTTCCCTTTCAGAGTCAATTCTTTTTTGTAATTCTTTCTTTTTCTTTGATGAAAAGTCCAACGAATTCTTTTCTTCATCTGTTTTTACTGGTTTAGAAAACACAATTTTTTTCCCATCATCACCTTGAAAAGAAAGAAAAATGAAAATATAAGATTGTAAAATTTTCTCCAACTAGCAAATTATAAGTTTGGGATCACACTGGCTCCTAAAATTTATGGGTTCCAGGGACTCATTAGATTCATTATATGGGGTTCTTAAAAATTATCTGGGTATTTTTTTTTAATCATAAGAAAAGCAATGAAAACACTTGAAAGTTCAACACAAGGACATAAAGTGGTTTTCAGTTATAGCTAAGGTCTTAAAAGAGCAGGCCTTGAGGATATGAAGGATAATGGGTCCTTTTTGGTAAAAAAAGCGATAGCACAATTCCTAATTTTTACATTAAATATTAAAATCTATTATATAAATGTGAAAGTTTGTTTGATTGTTTATCCGGGAACTCCTCCCATACCGTCCGACCGATCGCGTTGAAATTTTGCACAGGTATGTAAAACGACATAGAATAGTCTGTAGTCAACTTTAAAATTCTGGAAATCCACCTGTTCTCTAATTTTTAATGATTTTCCACAATTTTCAGGGTAGAAAACTACTCAAATTTCTAATTTCAGCACATTAGTGAGCATAGTTGACAACGTTGGATTTATTTATTACCTTCAATAATTCAAGTGACATCATTTTGATGTCACAAGTGTAAAAATACATTCGAAATCCTAATTAGGTTAACAACCTTTTACAAAAATTACACCACAAGTAATATAATAAACTTCCACCTTTTCAGATGATGTAGAAAAGTAAAACAATGTGCTTTTTTCTTCTTCATTCACTAATTCATGTTAGATATCGGAACTGAGAATGATGTCATTTTGACGTCATGAGTTTAAAAATGAGTTAGAAATCTAATTAAGGCTGGAATCCAGACCTCTATTGACCATCATTATAAACCAGTTTTATTGATGATTTGAGTTTTTAAACCAATAATAAAACTAGAATCAGTAAATAAACTGGTTTCTAATCATGGTAAATAGAGTCTGTATCCCAGCCTTAGTTAAAAGGCTTTGATGTAAAAATTTACTGTTATAAAAACCCAAAGTATTTTGTTTAATGCTCGAGCTACCCTTGGCGATTTTTGAATACTATGATTTTTCAGGCACCATAATAATGAAAGGAAACTTGCATTTTTTAAAATTATGGGAAATTCGAATGCCGCCTCAAGGTGGAAAATACTAATTAGCATAATACATAGTATTCGCTATCGGTTTGACGACTGTCGTTGTATGTATTCCCAAAAACCGTGCAAAATGTTGCCAAGTTTGGAAGACTTTTGGATGTATATACATATTAGCAGGGGTTGCGCTGGCTCTTTTTAACAATTCGCCAAATTAGATTTTTCCGGACATCATTAAGAAAAGCAATTGTAATTTTTTCAAACTAATTTTATTTTTGCAATTTGCAACATTGGTGATCGACAGCGCGACCCCTGCATATTAGATATACTTTTTTTTGTTAAATTCTAGCAACTTAGCAAGCTCTTGCACAAAAGTTACATCATTAGCAAAATAGCTCCAGAAAATATTTAAAATACCAATTAGCTAGAAATAAACCCAACATCTCTCAAATTAAATTTAATAAGTTCTGTTGCAAGTGAGAGTTTTCCAATGTTGTATGGTTCAATATTAGTCTGTTTGAAAAGTACTGAGAGAAATAACCAGACTCAACTACTCGGAGTCAGAACGTGACGTCATAAATTGAAAGTTGCGTGAAATTTGTAAACTTTGTAATACAATTTAACGCCCTATTTGCAACTTGAATGATTCTAAATAGTTCCTCGAGGTTATACAGTTTGATGTTTTACAAGAGACTGAACCATGGAGGTAAATATTTAAATCGGGACAGGTTGGATATTTTCCACCACGTCGAGATGAAATATTTTGCAGTGCTAAAAACGTCAATCTGACAAGAATTATGATTAAAAAATATCTGGAGAGCTGTTTTAATGGCAATGCATAAATTCTAAAGAATCACCAAAGAGTAGAAAGGCACCATTGGTTTAAAATATCTAATCTGTTTCTTTAAATTGCGCATTAAAAAGGGAGAAACGAAGATAGATAATATTAATATAAGTAATAGATAGTATTAGTAATAGGTAGTAATAGTAGATTTGTTAGGTTAATATGGATTAAAGCATAGTATTAGCATTAATAAATATTTCATGAAATTAAAAGTGTTCTCTTTCAATCATTTTTCAAGTCGCGTGATCGTCTTACAACTAATTAAACTATAATCCTATGTTGCATTAATATATCCCGTGGTAGTTTCAACAAAGGGACTACTTCAACTTTTTTTTTAGATTTTGTTTTTGCACAAGTACGATTATATTTTTGGAAAATATTTGTTTCCTACCATGCGAAGAACGGGCACGACTCTAGTAAATAATAATGTGAAACAAAATAAATAAACAGAAACAACAACAACAACAAAAAAAAGAAACAATAGCATGAACAACATTTATGTTGTTTATGTTATTACACTCTTATGAATACTAAATACTTAATATGCATTTTTATGTTTTGTGTTCATATTTCTGTCACTTTATTTTTTATTACTATCCATTTTTTGCTCATTTCTCCCCCACCCCCACTCCTTTCAACTTTTATTATTTCAGGTTTTTTATTTTATCCTCCTTCTAAATGACAACTCTATTTTTTCTTTTTTTTAAACTTTGCGTTTATGTGTTCTCTCACTTTTCAGTCTATATGGAAGTAAAAATTTTTGCAGCTGAAGTATGCTGTATCCTTTTTACAACAAAACATTTGATTTTTTTTTTTTATGTGACTGCTATTTGCAAAGTTATTTATTAATTTGAATGAATAAACACCAGATTTTTTAGCATTCTTATTATACTTCTACACAGTGGCAGCTCATCATTAGGGTTCAGGGGGGCCTGTGGAGGCAATATCAGAGTTCACACTCCTTTTTGAAAATGAAATTTAAGGAGTCCACTTTTTTCTGGACTACCAATGTAATATTAGGTTAGCAGGAGAATATATACATAACTATCATTGAGCATTACAAATATGTTTTAACAAAAATTTTAATCAAAACTTAATATGGAAAAACAGATTTTGGAAGCCATGTGAAAAAAAAAAAAAAAAAAAAAAAAAAAAAATCTTAAAATGAAGACAAAAATTAAACTTCACACTATAATGTTATTAAATAGTTTTCTGTAAGTAACAAACTCTAAATTGGTTAAAGAAATACAAACTCTTCATCCATCACCAGGTTGAGGTCACCGCAATCCAAAAGGTAGCTGAGACTGGGCACTTCGTTAATTGTGGTTATTACTGTAAATGCAAAATTAAGGAGTTTCTAAGGAGTCCCACATAATTTTAAGGGCCCTGAATTTTGTAAAATGAATTTTAATGAGTGTATGAACCCTGAATATCAACAGGTGCTAGAATTACAATATACAAGCCCATATATGGTACAAAAAAGGTGTTTTTATATTTATCTATGGATTACGTCCATAAAACTATTAGAAACAACAGACAGGGAATCATTTTCCTTAAAAACAGAAAACTGTTTAATTATTCTAAAATTATTACTTAAAAGTATTTGGACAAAATTTCAGTCATATAAATTCATATTTAAAATTCTTACAAGATTCTTCTATTTCTTTAACTTGTTCTTCAGTCAAGTCACCAGGTTTTAGAACAACAACAACAGGTTTTTCATCATCTTTCTCCACATCATTCTCAGCATCATACGGTTGGGCTTTCATCTGAATAATTATATGGGTAATAATTTAAAAAACAAGTTTATAATTTTAAATAAAAGATTCACTTCAAAATTGAAACTGTACTATTCTACCATCAAAACTCCCAAAATATAAATGTTGCATTAATGGAAGTACACAACGGACACAATTTTAAGTACAAAAATTTTACTAGTCAATAATAATTAAAAGTTTTGGAAAAACAAATTTCTTAAGAGCACATGCTGTCAATGAAAATTGCAACTTTTTTTTTTTTTTTTTTTTTTAAATGACCTGCATTCATATTAAGGCTCAAAATTAACACAGTTGCTTGCTGGCCCAAGACCACACAAATACATAACGGGCCATCAGAATACTAATTCTGGCCATCATATAAAACGGGCCATCAGAATACTAATACCATCAGACCAGTAATGCTTCATTTACATTTTTCTTCATAAATTTTACATTTACTAACATTTTCCTTGTACGTGTATTAAAACATAAATATTTTCAGTGCACTTCACCTAAATTTATTTTGTTTGAAAGAGATAAAATTGTGCAATAATACTAAGGTTTAAAAATTTCTAGCCAAATATTTGAGAAATCACCAAGCTCAGTACAGTTTAAAGATTTATTATTGAAAGAAAAGACATTCATTTCATGCTTTTTGCTGCTTTACTTTTATTGGATATAAACACTTTCATATGTAGATGGTGAGTCACAAGACTCATTAAGATACAAAAATTTGATAATCTGATCATGCAAAATAAAAACACTTATTTACAATTATACAAATTCGTGTAGTTTAAGCTGAAAACATTTTTCGTGAAGAACTGCCTTATTCTTCAATACCTGTGCATATTATTGTCGTACCATGCTGTTATACAGCTTAAAACCGTCCTCATTAAATAGGACTTTCTAATGCAAAAAGAATTTGTGCATTCATACAGACAGACATGGCAAGGGGATTTTGTTTTATAATATGTATAGATGTGCTGAAAAATAAAACAAAAACACAAGTAGGCAAAAGCATAAATTCTTTTTAAAACTGTTGGCAAAGCAACAACATTAGCTTAAGCAACACAGTTCAGATATATGTATGTAGCCCCAAATTAAGGGCTCCAAACTTGATCTCCTGGCTTGAAACCACACATCTTTTCTTGGCCAAAAGTTAAATTTGTGGGTAAATTTTATATTTTTATCTACAACACATGAGAAATAAAAACATAGTTAAAATCTGATAAATAAAAATAATCATTTGGAATTTAAAGATGCAGCATCAGCTTAATGTGTTCCCTTTAAGTTATCAGCACTCAAATTCTGTTTATAGCATGGACCTGGCTGATTAGTTAACTAATAAATAGCTAAAATCATGAAATAGGTGTTGATTTTTACTCATACACATTTAAGTTTAAATGAAGGAATGCTTAAGAAAAAATATCCATTCCTAAGAGGGATGGGAAAAGATTGAAAATGGGATGCTTAAAGCACAATTTTCCCCATGAAATTTTGTGACACTTGGTCGCCGTAAAAATAAATAAATAAAATAACAAAATAGGACATGATTTTTAATCGTATTTTGTTGGCAAAGGAATGCATTTTTAAGAGGGATGGAAAAAGATTGAAATTTGGGTGGTGTTCGAAGCACTATTTCCCCTGCCAAATTTGGAGACATTTAATTTCTGCTTTGGGCCCGTGATTAAATACTCTAATTTCTGCCCCTACATATATACATATTCTTGCACAAATAGCTTAAAATAATCTCAAGGTGTTTAGAATTAACAACTGTTACTCAGGGATGTGCCAACTGAAATTAGATTTTGGAGCAATTTCTGGAGCAAGAAAAAAGACATTTTTGGAGCAAGAAAAACAAATTAGCGGAGTAATTTGGAGCTAGGAAAACAGATTAGTGGAGCAGTTTGGAGCAAGAAAAAGTCACTTTTGGAGCACAAGAATGTCAATTTTGAAATACAAAATTTATTTTTGGAGGAATAGGGAAAAGTGATTAAAGAATGCCAATCTAAAAAATGAAAATTAAGGAGGTTCTTAAAAACTCTTAGCATAAAACAAAAACCAGGTTGTTTTTTTTTTTTTTTGGGGGGGGGGGGGGAGAGGGAGGGAGGAGAGTCCAAAGCATATGAAATAAATAAAAAAATTAGTTATTTTATACATTGCTGTACAAAATATCTATTTTAAATCAAAAATACAATATTTACTAAACTATATTAGTCCATTTATTCCTAGCGTCCCTTTTTTGGGACGGCATTTTCGCTATCAATCGAAAACGTTATTTATTTTTCCTAGCCTTTATTCCCGAGTATGGAACCTCAACTCTACAAAACATTTTAACATGATCCAGTAGGATGTTGACATTTCAAGTTTTATAGATATGATTCTAAAAGAAATCATCCCTTGCTCAAGAAGTTGATATCAGAAATTTATCTATTATTGCTGGCATTAGCAAAAATCAAAGAAAGTCTCGAAAATATCTGGGCACAAATGGGTTAACTACCATCAGCAGCTTACAAAATATTTGTAACAAAAAATTACCAATTTATATAAACTTAAATTTAAAACAGAGGTCAATTTTTACTCTTAAGGCATTGGAGGTTTAAACAAAGGGATGACAAGGAAAAAATATTCGTTTTTAATATTAATAGATAAAGATTGAAATTAGAATTTGTGATGATTTTTGTAAAAATTCGGGAAATTTACAATCGTTTTCAACGTATATGGAAAAATTAAAAATGTAGCAGTTTAGCTGAATTTTGGAGCAAAAATGTCCAAAAAAGATCTTTTTGTAGCAGATTGGCACATCAGGATTGATTTGGCACAATTTGGAGCAATTGGAGCAGCTGGCACATCCCTGGTTACTATTACAGCTTTTCTGTGGTATGCGGGCAAAGAGCAAAGATGGCAACTTCAGCAAGCTTTTGCTGAGCACATCCTGGGCTGTTTGGGACTTTCCAGAGAGAACAAATGTTCTTCCCCATGCATGAGTTTGACATCATGTTATATATTCCTGAGAAGCTTGCACCAAGAGCTTTAAAATGAGACCTCATTTATTGCAGTAGCACAAATAGAACAGAAGTTATGTGCTATTTTATGAGGTAAAGTATCACATTTTTTTTTCACTTTTTAAAAGGTTTAAAAATTTATAACTTTTGAAAAAAACGAGATAGGACTTTAAAATTTGATATCTGATTACAGGTCATAGTGGACAATAACTGTGCCAATTTTCAAAAAAATCGGACAGGGTCAGGTTGTACGCTGTAGTGATTTGACATGGAATGACCCATATAATACATTTATTTTGGTATCTTTCCCATTAGCCGGGCGCAAGCAAAAAATTGCCAAATAATGTAGAATTCTGCCAAATTTCTTACAACCATACAACCAACTGTATTGGATATAAATCATAATACAGTTGTAGATTGGAACAACCACTTAAGAGAAGTTTGTGTAGACGTATTAACGGAACAAGAGCAAAAAAAAAAAAAAAAAAAAAAAAAAAAAATGGTGGTCCTGAAAAAATAGTTTAGAGAGACGAAAGCTTATTTACAAAACGAAAGAACAATGCCGGATGACTAATGTTGAATTTATGTGGAGACGAGGAGTAAACGATCCATGAGCAAATTCTCAAGGATATCACTGTATTCTGGAAAAAACAATAATTATAAGCATTCTTTTGGGGCAAAACTGTTTTGTTTACAATTTAGTAATATTTGTTTATAGTTGAACTTGTTTTGCTTACTATTAATTAATATATGGGTACTTGTGTATTATACTGTCGACATGCCAAGCGAAAGATTACTCGCCAAGGGTTTATACTCTGCAGTTCCGTTGCTATTGCGCATGTGATAATATGCATCAAAATACCATAAGTTCTGCTATGGATAAAATGAATCGTGTTTCATTTAAAATTCATAAATTTTTATGTGTGTGGTTGATTTTTAAAATTGATTTAAGACTTAACAAAATTTAAGCATTTAACAAAGCATTGTAATGGGAATGATATGAAAAGTGCATGCTATTAGCTGTGGAGTTTGCATTAAGCGGAATTCTTATGTGTAGGCCACCAAGGCGCCATTTGATGAACTACATTTGTTTGTATTTTTAAAAAATGTTTTGTATGTCTTGACGGAATTTAAGTATTTATTAAATAGGTTTATGTTTATAATACACCAAAATTTTTGTGTTTTAAAAACTGCGTAATTCTTTAACAAGAGGCGTGATGTCAGTACTTTATGTAGGTGCTATTTCAGAATAATACGTTGATGTTTCAGTTAAATATGAATGATTTTATTTAATTTGAATCCAGTGCTTTAAATATATGTACACGCGCAAATAAAAAAGGCAGTATCTATTGGTTTTTGTTTTTATGGCAACTCGGGCAGTATGTAAATATTTGACTAGAAGTATTTTAAGGTAACCCAACCTTAGCGACACCAAATAGGTGAAAAAAAATTTTGGCGAACATGTCGACGGTATAACACTACACAAGTACCAATATATGTTTATAGTTGAACGTTTTCGACTTTTATTCCGTTGACTGTTTTGTCATTCGTTTCACTTGACGACTTGGCTCGCGTTTTGTTCATAACTGGCAACATTTGGTCCCGGCTAACGGAAAAGCACCTTCATTTTTATAGTATGACTTAAAAACAGGATAGAATGTTTCATGAACGACCAATCACAACTTTAGTATGAAAAGAGAGTTAACAAAAACCGAAAAATGTATTTTCAAATTAAGTCATCTAGAATAATGTTTAAGTAGCCAAAAACTGGTACAGCTTTAGTATGGTCCCTTTGGCGCGATTTATTTTTGGCACGATAACGGCGCCAATATGGTAACCCCTCCGGCGGATGCTCCGGAGCTGGACATGGCAACCCTAGGATCGTGACGTCATTCATCCGTGACAACGCGGTTTCGCTCCAGCGAATAGGGAGCGTTTGTTCCTTTATTAAACTTTGAGACCCCTTTGCCAGTATTTCGCACGGGAGCTTCGAGTTGTGGAACCGCCATTACGCTTTATGGTTTTATTTTAATGGCTTTATTTTAGATTAAATTTTATTATTTAATTATTACTGAAATTTAAAATGGATATTCAGGTTCATACTGACTGTTTATATGCAGTTTTGTATGAATAAACATTCTTTTGATAGTACGTTTCAGGTTAATATGTTCGTCGTTGACTTGAAAATAGTATGAAAATGCCGTTTTATAGTCAAAAAGTCGCATTATCTTTAAGTTAGAAGCAAAAGTCGCCGGTGGACACCCTGCTTTCGGGCAAAACGCGGGGGTGGGGATGTTAAAAAATATTGAAAAAACGTTGCAGAATCATTTATGAACAACTCCTTATATGTAGTTTTAAATATTTCGTTAAAATTAATACAGTTTTCTTTATTGATCATGAATGCTGGTTGGCAACCGGCATCTGGAAGAAAAAGAAAAGAAAATTGCCAAGTTTCGACAAGGTGTGAGTCGGTAAATTAAGTTACATATTTGAAATTAGATTTTAAGTTAGTAAATTAATAACTAAATAATGAATAAAAAGTAATGAAAAACCTTCGTTTCAACAGTATCAGGCTCTTGATAACCAATTGAATCTTTCATTTTCTTTATAAATGATGGTTCAGGAGGTTTTGTAAAAGCAATATTTCTTTTAGACATAGTGAATTTTTATTAAAATAATTTATTTGGCAAATGTATTGATCAAACAATAACAAAATGAAATTATATTGTAACGAATTGTTTAATAATTTTAATTTTAAATAATAACTATTTCACTAGCGTAACTTATGTATCCAAGCATGTGGAAGAAAAAAATCATGAAAAAAATAAACACAATTTACAACATTTTCAAATCATTGCAAACCATGAACAGCGTTTTTTTTCAAAACACAAACAGCAGAACTACGAGTAAAGAACAAACTATTCGGTAAAATTACAACTTTTTGCTGCACCGCAAGTAATGAGTGCTATAGCTTACGTATCACTAACAACTTACGAAATAATGAATATCAGAAACCTAGCAACGCCAATATTTATTATATTTGTGTGACAAAATTCTATAATGTGAAATTTCACATTTTCTGAGTTGTTCCGGAACACCACCCGAACTTCTAAAAAATAATCAGCTTAAAAAAATAATTATTACATTGTTTTTTTAATTAGTTCAAAAACTATTTTAGAACATAGAATCGGTGACATGTCCCCGATTTTGAAACAAAACTGGGGACATCTATAATTAATGAAATAATTAACAGTAATTTAATTTAAAAACAATGCAATAATTAAAAATTGTCCTCAATTCTTGTTTTACATTTTGGGGCAATTTGAAAAACGTTTTGAAATTGAAGACTGTCCCCGGAAAATGGGGATGTTTGGTCACCTTACTTTCAGATAACACCAAGACATCGGGAGGACATACAGAAGATGTCATTGACAGGATACTCGGATATCCTGTGGCGATCCCAAAATCATCAAATGTCTTTAGGACGCCCGATACCTGTCTAAATGTCACTCCTATACAGATTCACAGGACATCCCAAAGAGAAAATTTCTGAACAGCTGAAGGAGGATAATCACAAGACACTTAAAAAGTGCACTAATTGATTATTATGCGGCGATCTAGACGTAAAAATATAGGGGGAGTGGTCGATTGATTTTAATGAATGACGGCATAGCTATGACGTTACGATCCACTCATGACGTCATACCTATACGATCTCTTGATTGCTGAGATTTCTTTTTCCTTTCAATGAATTTTAGTGCTGCCACGTGTTATCATATATAAGAACTTCAAGTTACATTTAAACTGCGTCCTTCTAGCTTCCGCGACTAGGATCGCACTGTAGACCCCAGGCGTGGTAGGCGCGCGTTTTAACAACCAGACGAGTTTGACTCGGGATGATATAACTGAAGTTTAAAGTTATTGCTGTTTCAATTTCGGAATGGGAATATTTATGTATCTGAATCAGGTATGGGCAACCTTCCAAACTTAAGGATGTTAAGAGAAGTCGTGGGCATACAAATGGGATTTATATGCGATTTTGAATGGTTTATGTAGGTTATATGAGGTTTTGACATGTTCCGCGGGCCGGATCAAAAGCCGATGCGGGCCACATTTGGCTTGCGGGTCGGAGTTTGCCCATGCTACGGGAACATGAACAGCTACGGGATTGAGAGGGAATTGAACCCATGCACATATGCTTAGGCAATTGGTATAGTGGAAGACAAGCTCTTAACCAAAAACCACGGACCCCTTTGTCATGTGCTGTAGCAGTTGGTATGTTAACAAGAATAAAAGTAAAACTTATTTAAAAGACTGTTAGGAAAATCAAGTCACATTTTTACCAACAAACTCAACACACAAAATCTTATTATTTGTGTGTGCTTTTGGCCATGCTGTCAGTACAATATTAAGTTTTTTTGGAAATAAAGAAAACACTTGATTTAAAAAAAAAATTGGGACAATTGAGGACAAATACAGAAAAATGAGAACAAATGTTGTCTGCAATTAATATTTTAGGGTTTGAGGACAACTTAGGAAAACACCCTAAAATTGGGAACTGTCCTCAAAAATTGAGGATGTTCGGTCACCCTACAGGTAGTTGCAGGTTTTCCAATGAAATACAGGCTACTCATCAGGAACTGCTGTAAAATGTTTTTACGGCTGATCATCAGCCAAACAACGAAATCTGATGATGAATGAAATGTCAAAAAGTAACAGGTGAAATATAAGCATCTTTGATTTCCAGGCATAAAAGTGTTACAATGCTAAAAAAGTTCTATCATTTACTGTAAAACAACTTCCTTTTGAGAAGACTTCTGCCCCCTTCCCTAGATGGGTACCTTGTCTAAAGTTCTTCTGTATAGGGGCATTTTTAAAAAATATTTTGGTACTATTTTGTACTGTAATGATGCAAAAAATTGTACACACTATAAAAAAATTGTAACTATTGGGTGAGTACGAAAGTTCTACACATTTTTGGATTTTGCAATGGAATTGACATCACACATGACATTGTAATGATGCACATCATTAACAAATCAAACATGTGGATGCCTCACATATAAATGCATCATGTCTCACCAAGTTAATCATTTTAAAAAAACATCAGTGGGTGTAATATGGAAAGTGACAAGGAGCATATAAGACATTGTTTGTTATATGAGTTCGATAGAAAGAGTACAGCAGCCGCAGCATTCTGCAATACTTGTCAAGTTTATGCAGAGGATACAACAGAAGAAAGCACATGTTGTCGATGGTTTCATAAATTTAGGGTAGGAGACAGAAGCTGCCAAGATCAGGCTAGGAGTGGACGGTCATCACATGTTGGGGAGGACGCTATTGGTCAAGCAATAAGGAACAACCTGAACATAACCATGCAAGAATTAGAAGACTTTCAACGTACACTGGACAGTGGTCAAGAGACGGCTGGTTAAATTGTGTTTCATGAGTAAGTTGGATCGTCGGGTTCCACATAACCTGAGAGCTAATCAATGCGATGACTGAATCGCCCCGTGTTTCCTTGCTTTTCCCAATACAAAAATGGCCCATTCTTGACACGAATTGTAACAGATGAGAAGTAGGTTATGAACTGTAATGTAAAGTGTCGTAGGACTGTGTGTTGCCCTTCTGATCCACCTGCACTTTGAAAGCTGAACTTCATCTTTGAAGGTGTTATTGAGTGTGTGGTGGGAATAATTCACTGGGAGGTCCTGCCACTCAATGCTGCCTTCTACTGTCTACAGTGAGACAGGTTGCATTCAAATTTGGTTACAAAGCAACCAGGCAACTGCAGTATTATCCTTCATCATGATAATGCCAGGCCACATGCTGCTGTCATCACTCGCCAAACGTTGCTGGGCTTTGGTCGGGAGGTTTTATTCCACCCTCCCTATTCTCCTGACTTGGCACCAACTGACTATCACCTACTTTGTGCATTGAACAATTCCTGCAGTCAGAAAATCTTTCATCGTGATGCTGCGAAACTGTCACCCAAGGCTTTTTTGACTCAAAACCGCCTTGGAATTCATCTTGGAATCATCATTGGAGCATCACCAGAAATATGGGGATTATGCAAAATAATTGGTACAGTTCATTTTCCTTTTATTTGCTCTTCTTTATGGGTAATAAAAACAGGTAGAACTTTTGTGCTCACCCAATATATAAACGATATAAGTCTACTGGTATAATTAAAAGAGTTTCAGTGGAAGACTGACAATAAATTCAGCAAAGAATTCTATCAGAAATGTGTTGTTCCTTTATTATAATTATTAACTTTGTACTCAAATTTAACCTATTTATTCTTATCTTTGAAGAGTGAGGAAAACTCTTCTATGACAGATGTTGCTTTCTAGCTTACAATGTTGAATGCTTCACTAGATACCAGTATTGTCCAATTGAACTCGTTGTGCCTGAACTTGGAAGTTGGGCTGAAATTTTGCCAAGATGAACCAATCTCTCATTTTGAATCGCAAATTCAGATTTAACAGCTTGCTCTCATTATTGAGAAGACAAAGTGATAGTCTCCAGTGCAAGGGCTATTGGAACCATCAATGATCCTTGCTAAAATCATGATAGGTCACAGATGGAAAATCTTCAATGGTGTAAAAAACTTCAAATCATTTCAGCAAAGAGGGCAAACAGGCTAAACCTTTTTTGCAGGTAATGTGTGTGAGATCCCCTGTACTACCATGGATAAATTAAGTAAAGAAAGAACTAAAAATTTGAGTTTAAAAGTAGCAATTTTCTAATGTGATACTTTAATGCAGGGTATGGGAACTAAATTCCTTAATTTCGCTTTTTAGAAATATATAAAAATACCAATAAGGCTAAATCACAGAATTTTCAAAAGGACAAAGTTCATATTAATCAACTGGAAACAGTGGGCTTATAAAACTAACTTCATGTTAAAAACAACGATACCTATAGATGCTACATAGGTGTAACTAAAGGAAGAATTAACGAAATATTAAAAGAATATTTCAAGGACATTGAATTAGGAAAACAATCTACAGCCCTTTTATATCTCACTCTTATAGAACCAATAGCAATAAATTTTAATATTGAAACAAATAGCAGATTTAAAAAAAAAAAGCTATTGATTGTTTTATTTGTGAAGCACTGGAGATTGTGAATACAGCTGATGCATGTGCAACTAGATGAAGGTTGCCTGTTAGCTTCTGAAGAAGAAATTTCAGAGTTAAAGCCTGATGATGGCTGGGAATGCTGTATCAAAAGTGCTTGCATAGCTTTTAATGCATTTTTAAGGATGAAGGTGATTTTTTAACAAGTTTTTAAATAATTCAAAAATTGGCCTATGCTTTCTTAGATTTTAAAAGAGCACCACTAAATTATGCAAACATTTATAAGAATTTTAGCTCAAGTTTAATTTCTAGGAAACCTGCACACATCTGCAACCTTACAGCTGGATTCTCCGGTCGTCGTTAACTTTGCCCCGCCTTGAGGTGGGGTTTTAAGGAGGGGCGTCAAGGGGTTCATGTGATTGGCTAAAAGACCTCCCGTTTCCCTCCGGAGTTGTTATCGCAGTCGGTAACCAAACAACTGGTTCTGCCAAGTTGGTAGCTAACAACCGACGATTTCGTGAACCACCGGCGGAGAATTCCACCCTTAGTTACAGTTTTATGTAAGAAATGGTTTGTTAGTTTTTCATTGGTAAAACTGCTCATTTAGACCAGTCCTAAGCATGAATAAAAATACATCTGTAGCAGAGAATGAAAAGTTCTCTTGCCAATGACCTAATTTGATGAGTAAAAATTGGTGTTTACTCATCGACTCATTGAAATTTATCCATCACTCCATTCACCTTCAAAAATTTGACGATATGATGAAAATAGTTGAACTGGAAAGGATAAGTAAATAGTCAGTATCTTTTCTTGAATAGTTCTTGATCAAAACCAAGGAATAGTTGTACTTTCTTTAAGTTAAAATAGCTCTCTTGATTGTAGTGCTGCTCAAGTTTTTTTTTTTTTTGTATTAATAAGACTGGGACAAGAGTTTTTGCATTTCCTACATATTTTATGATTTTTAAAAAGTTTTATTTTAGAATAAATAGAGTAAAATGAAATAGTAGTGTTTTATTAATTTACTAAGCCCTAAATAACATATACAGAAATTATTTATTCTTCAGAAATTTAAATAATCAAACTATATTATTTGAGAGGATTAAAAAGTTTTTTTCTTTTTTTTTTTTTGGTTAATATTTAAGTTAAAATTGATGAATTTCAGAAAAGGGCTTAGGAAAAAGTTAAATTATACCCTTAAATGACATTATTCACTGTAATGTTGTTTTAAACAACTGAAATAATGAAGGTTTAAATTAGAACTTCACTATTTGCTCAATTGTGTTAGTGCAGTTTTGATTGAGATTCATAACAACTATTGAAATTGCAAATAGGAAAGGGGAAGATGCAAGTGAAGAGAAAATACAGTAGTACCCCAACAACCTAATTTTTAATTGAAATGAAACTTTAAGACTTTAATAACATTAAAAATATTCTTGTAATGAAGTGTCTGTCTCCCTAAAATTGATTTGATCAGATTTTTTTCTTTTTGATCTTTTGAATGATTAGACAGATGATATTGATTCTGAGAAAGAATAAAGTGTAATCTTGGCTGAATTGAGAGAAAAATGGAAAACTATAAAAAAGAATGGAAGAACAGATAATGAAAATCTCTCCTACTTTTTAGAAATGGGTGCAAAACTGTTAATTGCTTCATATACAGCAGATAAGAGATTTTGAAGAGTATCTGGAGAAAATGAAGTCCAGGAAAATGATAGTAAAGATGCCATAGCCAAAACTTCAAAATACAAAAATGGTACAATCATTCCAAATTCTTAAAAGAGGTTCAAAAATGAAAGAAAATGTGCCCAAGTGCATTTATAGAGCAATTTTAAAATGTCAGAATTTTAATGAAAATTTAATATCACAGAATGCAAAGCAATATAAAAAAAACAGAACTTTTCAGGTAAAAAGAAGTAAGTTCTAGTACTATATAGTTATATTCTCTAAAATATTGAACTGTTCTAACTTTTGAGTATTTCATTTATGTAATGAAAAATAGTAACAAACAATTTTACCAAATTGACAATATATAAACATTTATTTTTTACCGAAAGCCATAATTAAATGCTTCTATAAACTGGTTGAATTACTACAAAGTTTGTAGTGCTTACTGAAATGACTGCCAACACGTCTAATCTCAATATAACAAAAATTTCTCTATTGTAAAATTTTCAACCAGAACCAAATGAGTTCCTTAAAGGGAGATTCTACTGTACACAAGATTTTTGTATAATCAAAGTTTAAAAATAAAGGACTGTAATAAATTTGGTAAAAAATATATTACCATTATTGTATGATACCTTACTATAAGTTTCATATTATGCTCATAGCTACATAATATAGAAGCATGCATACACCCTGTGAGTGGATATATATTCACAGAGAATTTAAAGTTCTTGCAGATAGTTTAGTGGAGAGTCCGAGTTTTTGTGGAGATTTTTCCAAAATATGGATGGTTACTTAGAAAAAATATTTTTTTAAGCCACTATAGCACAAACATATTACATATAGGCGTATAAATTAAAGTATACAGATGTTCATATATGTATCACATATTCTGTTATCACAGGCTATTATAAATTTGCACCATGGAGGCAACTGGAGAGAGCAGCCTATCTTTTCGAAATGCACCGGAGTGAAGATGAAATGTGTTCCTCCGCATCGCATCACGCATAATGGCAAATGCGTAATGCGCATGCACACCACACATATGACCGAAACACAATGCATTGTGCGCATGAGTTTTGGTCACATCTGCGGAAGCATGCTCGGCACACCTTTTTAGCTGCTTTGCTCTCTCCAGTTGCTTCCATGGTTTGCACATAGTTTTGGATTACGTGCACAGGTAGTTTATTATTTTTAAGAAATCGTACTATGATTATGGTCTGCATGATGTTAGATACTTTCAAATATTATTAGTGTATTCAGAAAATTATCAACCATAAGTAGGGAAATAACAAAGGAAAAAGCTTCAAAAAAACAGTAAAGAAGGAACTCCCACTATGATCTTTTGTTCAGGAACTCTCATGTCTCTTTTTATGGCCCGGATTTGATAAGTTCTTTAATCATGAAGAAGAGGACCCTTGTATCTCTTAAAACATGTATAGTTAAAAAAAAAAGTGTTTATGGGCATTACTCCAAGTCTTATAAATAAATATTTTAATATTCATTTTGATTTTGGTGCATTCAATTTTTGACTTGTATGCATAGTCTCAAGAACCCGATTATAAATTCTTGTAGAAAAAAGTGAACACCACAATGAATGTATTTACTTGCACATAGAATATAGAAATAATAGCCATGGTTTAATAGATTTAAACCTTGCAAGTGTTCTTCAGAATAAAGTGTTCTTGACCCCTCAGATAGTGTCATTCCCTCTGTTCTAGTATGAGTTTTATTCTACTAATTTCATTAATTTGATTAATATCACTGATATGTTCAATAAAGTTATATTATACCTAGAATCACAGGCTTAACTTACAAAGGGTAAGAGGGACAATGCCCCCCTCCCACCAAAAATCAAGAAACTTCAAATGTCATCTATTTGAAAATATTTTCTACAACACAAAACATTCCTTCCTCTCCCATTATTGTTGCATACCAATGCTTAGAATGCTGAAAAGTAAACGAATTTTATAAAATTTATTACTTGGTTTTAATCTGAAAATTGAAGAAGTGACCTGATCCAAAAGCCTGTTTACCTGTATGAAGCTCATAGCCCAAAAATGTTTTGAAGTGGAGAGAGACACTTTTTGTTTCATATTAAAAAAGGCTTAAGTTTTGGAGAAAAATGCTTACAAGTTCATTTTTACTTCAGAGACGTTGAGTTCAGATATCAGAGTTGAAAGAGGAGCATTCTAAAATGCCCCTTTTTAAATGCACGCATGACCTAAACCTACATTCGTTTACTTATTGACAAAATAAGGAATGTATTTTCATTCAAGGTATATTCCTTATTTTGTTGGTAATACATAGTTTAGGTGCGAAAAACTAAACTTCTTCAACACTTTAAGAAAAAGCAATAGTTTAAAAATCATGATTAAAAACTAATTGTATTTTTAGCTATCAGTGAGACTAGAATTTTTGCACTGGAATTAAAAAACTTTTTCTGATGTAAGTTAATGTTAGGTAGTTGCAGTAAAAAAACTTAAGGGTGTTCCACTTGAAACACAATCATCTTCACGGGGCTTTTGAACAGCTTTAAAAACAAATCAATGATGTTCAACACTCGAAAAAATTAATAATGCATTTTCACCCAATGCACAATGGACTAATACTAACAGTTAACCGGCATGTCTCATGCAATTTTCAAAAAAAAATTCATGAGCACAAAAATTGCCCAAATAGTTACCTGTTTGGGGAAATACTGCAAAATTCCATAAGGTTATCATTTTTTCCAGAGTATTTCATAACTGCCATAGGTCTGTTGTAAGTAACAATTCACAGTACATGTAAAGATACATTCTAAAAATTTTTTTCTAGCACAGTATAATTCTTTAAAAAGCTGTTCAAAAGTTGAATGATTTCTTAGGGAGAACAGCCTTAAGACACTGGATTTATATCTGTAAGTCTAATAAAACTGAGTACTTCGATTGTCTGGTAAAATATTTTGGCTTCTATAAAACTTGACAGTTTCAAGCAAAGAGTGTAAAAATGAGATATATCCCTTGTCCTTACTGATAAAAAAATATTCTCAAGCAGTTGAATTGCTTCCACCTTAACATATATATTTATTTACACCAAAAACAAATATTTAATCCAAGGCCAGACAGTAATTTGATGAATTTGAATTAAATTGTAAACTTTTATGTTTGTATGTGTAATAATTTATCCAAATTACAAAATAACTGTCAATTACCTATTCAGAAAATATTTATGTAGCATCCTTCAGAGATAATTGGCATCTCGTGTGCATATATGTAAGAGAAGTCATGCTGGCTTCTTGAAATAGCAAGTTTCAGGGACTGATAATACAGTCAAATCTTGTTAAGATGAAAACAAAGGGTAGCAAAAATATTTTCGTATTAACCAAAATTTGTCTTAACTGATAAAACAACAAAACTCATTTAGGATGATTTTAAAAATAAATTACTAATGAAGATATCAAAGAATTTAAATGCTATCTAGAGAAATATTTTACGGTTATTTTAATTTAATCAGTATTTTTATGCATAAATGTACATTTCTAAAATCCCCATACTAACACACAAACCATACTCACACAGACACACATGACGATAGTAGTATACATACTTCAATGTTTTTATTAAAGCCCCTGTTGCTTCATCAAAGGACACAGGAGGAATTTAGACTTTTACATCAGCCACCTCTTTATCTTCATTCTCTTAGTTAAGTCGGCGAGTTTTTTTTTTTTTTTTTTTCCCCCAATTTGGTACAATATTTACTTTGTCTTACAGGATGGAAGTTTGTCTTCATGTTTACATTAAATGGTGCAATAGTAGTTTTCCAAGTTAAGGTGATGGGGAAGCTGTAATCCTTCATTTTAAGTGTTTTCCTCTTAGCAAGATTCAACTACATTAACTATTTGAAACATTTGCTGAATATGCGGGGTATTTTAGAAAATAATGAAAGCACTTAAAAGTTGTTCAACACAGAAAACTACACAGTAAGTAAGTTTAATACAGTCAACTCAAATAATGTCTAAGGTCTTAAAAAAAAGGAGATTCTGAGGAAACGGTAATTTGAAAGAAAATGGGTAAAACATACACTTTCTACAGTGTGATCCTTGGCAAGACACAGCTCTCCTCTGAAGTTGATTAATATAGCAGAAAATGTATGACACAAACTGCTCCAGCCAGCAGCGTGACCAATATGCTTTTTGTAAATGTGTGGGTGAAGGGAAAAGTTATGAATTTTATTTATAATGGAAGTGATTTTAACTATTTAGTTTCTTTTGAAGTGAAGTACAAGCAAGGGCTCTTAACACGATAAACCGCACACATACATCACTTTGCGATGACTGAAGAAAGGCAATACATGAATGTGTATTAACCTTTTATTTATAGCATAAATGATCATAATTACAGGATGGTAGTGGCTAAGAGACATTTATATTATCAACATTAAAAGTTGAGTCTCTGAAATTGTACTCAAGAGTAACAAGGATGTTGTTGGAAAGTAAAACTTGGCATAAGAAAGTAGTACCCATATAAGAACAAAAATAAATAAATAAATAAAATTTACCACAGCAGTACGGAAAATAGCAGGTAAGACCAAGCAGAAGAAAAAATCAAAACAAAAACAGTACTGCGTGGCACCAAAATATTAGATAAAATATTGCAAAATTACAGCCTACCCTTCAGATAAAAATTTAATCAGCAAGATTATAATCATATGATGATATCTGGCAATGGCAAAAATAAGACTATTGAATGCATATTGAAATAGTAGCACTGTTATGCTAAGACACATACTAATTAAGAGCAAATGTATTAAATGGGAATGAGATGTTTTCAACACCTAAAAAATGAAAATACATAAGTCATGTACAACTACTGTTTGCACAGAGAAAAAGGTCAATAATTTAAACACAAAATTTGGAATAAAGAACAATTAACTGAAAGAAAACAAGAATATATATATATATATATGTTGCATATTCGAGTGGTGAATGAGCATTTGATTAATTGAGATACACTTTTGAGAATTTTTATTTACAGTCACCAATTATGTACAATTATTTACAAGAGGAGATTTCATACATCCGGATTACATGAGTATGTTAAAGTGCGGAAAGAGAGAGTACAGCACCAAGTTCAGGAATTTTATAATGAGTAGTTCCATGGCATTCCGCTAGGGGATAACACCACCCTCTAATCACCAATTTGAACAGAAATTAATAACAAAACCCTAATTTGTGATAATGTAGACAAAGGCGGAGTTCACTGGTGAGACACCAAGAGATTGACAGGCTGTGGCATCATGTGCTGAAAATGAATATCTTAACCAGATGCCTATCAATTAAGTTTGAAAGAGGCCAACTAAGGCTTTCATCTGGCATATATATATTTAATATGTAGCTAACATTACAGGTGCATAACTTTTAGGTATTAAAAATAAATAAATAAAATAATTAAGCATTACTTGAATGGGAATTTGAAGTTTGCAACACAATCATGTCTAAGCATTTTATTTTTAGAGTAGAATACAACATAATAACAATATGGTACAAGAACAAGTGATAAAATAAATAGTATGTACAAATTTCAGAGAATTACAACAAAATTTAGCTGTTATTTTGCATTAAATGACTCCAAGGATTCTTTCATTATTTTCTTATTAACACCATCTGGAACTAAAACACTAGTAACACCTGAAAGAAAAATAAGAATAAAATTAATTTTTATATCTCTACTGCTCAGTTATTAAACTCAAACAACTGTATTTAAAATAACTACCAGATTTATTGCATGATCAATTTTTTTTATTAGCACACAGCCTACAAAATTATACATTAATATAAAAATAACTAAAAAAGCGACTTGAACATTCTTTTGAATATAGCAGGATTTCAATTTTCAAACAAATAGGATTTACACTACAGTATTTGCCAAATTATTGGACTCTGGGGAGTAAAAAATTAAATATAAGAGTTTCCACTTTCTATGAAATTAAAAGCAAGAAAGATAACTCATGCCAAGCATATTGATTATAAAACATTTTCCATCAAAACAGTCTTTTTTTGAGCCAAATTTGGCAATGAACCATCACCAAACTTGATGGATTTTGGATATAACCTCAAAAAGCTGTATATAACTATTAATGTAATTTTGAAGACCGTGTGAAAGAGCTTTAAATGTTCTTTTTATCCCTTACATTAACAGTAAACTTTTATATACTGTACATATTGCATTGCGCTTGAGATGGATTAAATGCTTGACAGCACTGCATGTTCCAATGTAATAAAATGAAATTGAAAAAACATTCAACATTAAAAAGTTTAAAGTCTCTAAACTGTCATAGACCATAATGTATCAGAATTCTTTTAAGATATCATGCAGAAGAATTATAAATGCTACATACACTATTTTCAATGGACAGCATTATTTTGATTAATCCTTAATAACATATATCAATTCTGTTTCGTTTGAAAATACATGAATATCTCTAAAATATGATTCAAACAATGATTGCTCATAAAGCCTGTATTAGATATTTTTTTCTAGTTCATACTAGTCGATGCATATCTACAACAGTTAGAGCATGGGCAGACAGACAGACAAACTGAAATCAGAAACACATTTCACTTTTGTTGGAAAGTGTTAAAAAAGTCAATCTTAACACAATGATATTAAAAGTCATTTAATTTCATTTTGTGAAAAAATCATGATTATTGAGGTGTAACTCAAATAATAATAATTCAAATAATTTAATTGAAATACTGTTAAAAGAAATAATCAATATTTAATTAAAACAAGTCCAAGAATTTAGCCAACACCACTTTTGTAATTCCAATATGTATGTGCATATTATAAAATTTCATAAAAAGCATTTTATTGTTAATAAGTAACAGATTCCAACAAATTTATTTTTTCTATCTAAGATACCATGGTTCAGACTCTTTTCAGAGCAAAAAAAATAAGCACTTTTTAAGGACCCCCAAAATTTTCTTAAGTAGGGTCTATCCACAAATGATGTCACGCTTGGAGGAAAGGAGGGCTGTGAAATTGTGACGAGGGGGGAGGGGGGAGGGGACAAGGTGTGTGACATTATACATTTACATTAAAATAAAACATTTAAAATCAGAAAATTAAATTTGATTTCTAGCATTTAAATTTGATTTCTAGCATTTAAATTTGATTTCTAGCATAGTGCTTTGTTTTTAAACTGTAAGTATATGTATATGTAATACAGCATGACATGTGCCAAGGGTGGTATGGTGAAGTGTGAGCAGGAGGCAAAGAATATTTTTTAAAAAGCGTGACATCATTTATGGACAGCCCCTTATTACTTTCGTTATTACCAAACTTTAGATTTTCTTATTGTAAAGTTTGCAGGTTGTTGCTTTAAGTGCAAATGTGCCAATTTTCCAAAATTGAAAAGCCCACAATTTCTTGCACATGTATGTACAAGCAATTAATACAGACAAAATAATTCCTTTTTTTCTCTCAAGTAACATGTATGTCCATATACTGTAATTTATGGCAGAAACGCTGCACCCATCGCACCCACGAAAATGAGCTTAATTAACTAGAAAATTATCAGAAATGCCGCACCCACGATCCCCTCCCTCCGAAAAAAAAAAAGAAACATCGCACTGGGAAAAGTAAGCAAGCGGTAAAAATATCTCCTTTCCCATATGTTTTAAAGTATTTACCGCTATTTTACGAAGCTTACAATTTCCATTTTCAAATAATCAGTGTCCGATTTTATATAAAACATCAGTTTTTATATTCACAAAGGCAAATTTATAGAAATAAATAACTTGTAAAAACTTCTTGCATTTGCAAAAAGTTCGGACAGTACAGCACATGTTGATAAAGTGAAACAGCGATCCGATGAGCAGGCTCCAGTCAAAAGTAAACATTTATTTTTTCTCCGCGGACGGCCAACTGTTGATTACGTAATGAGTGTGCTTCAGCGAATTGTTTGTTTTAAGCTTTGAATGTTGTGTGTTGTTGATATTTCTATTCATTTATTACTTTTGATATTTATAACATTGGGGTTTATTTTAAAACCACTCAGCGTTTCCTGAGCTTGCCAATTACTTGTAGTATAGTTGAGTTTTTACTTTAATAATAGCTTAAGGCAGTGTTTATTCGGTACAGTACTCCTTCACAGGGCGCAAAGCCGCACGGCAAAAAAGCAGAAATAACTTATAGATAAACTTTTAGATGAACTTTTTTTTTGGGGGGGAGGGGGGGGGGTAGAATGGTTAAACTCGCACCGGGCCCAACAGACTAGTTTTGGTTGAGATTCAGTATTTTAAGAACAATCAGGCCCAGACTGGCTCCTAAGGGGGACCTTGGCTATTGAAAAGGGGCTCCAAAGTATGACGTCATCGCGTTACGGTACAATCAATATGAACGCAGCTTGAGGCTGGAAAAAGGGAACGAAAAGTTTCGATGCCAGATGATTTTTTATGGTCGATTACCACTAGAAATTAAGCACTTGAGAAACTTTAAGGATATAGGTAAAAAATTGAGTACTTTTTAAGCACTTTTTAAAGGCCTTAAAAATGAAAAAAAAAGTAAGTACTTTTTAAGGTATTTTAAGCACCGTCCGAACCATGGATACTTATGGATAAGAAGAAAAAAATATAAAAGTGGAATAATGTTATGTTACTTATTGATTCAAAACTATTAAATTTTAAGATTTGATTATTATTGTAATTATTCTTTCTCTGAAGCAGACCAAGACTGCTGTTTTAACTGTAGCAACCTGACAACATCCATCCATTCACTTATTTCCACCAGCTTTTAATCTTCTACTACATAGTCATGCTATCTACAAATAAAAAGAGTTTTGAACAACTTGAACTCTACTTTAAAATGTTTTTATTTTTGCAAAACACATAGTTATACATACGTTCCAATAAAATCCCGATTACAAGCCCTCCCTATTCCTACCCCAACCGTTTGGAAAGAGGACAAATAATGTTCCTGGCGATGCCCACTGCTACGAACTGTGACATCACTGTGAATGGCAGCTGCGACATCATTGCTGGGTGTGGAGGGGGGGGGGGGGAGTTATAAGGCCCTCCCCCTAACTTAACTGATTTTAAATTTGAAGAAGGGAGGCCTATAATCTAGATTTTACGGTATTTAAAAAATGATTGGTACTTTTCTGTTAAATGAACTCCAACAAAACTTGGCAATTTTTTCTCCATAGTGAAGAGCGAAGCTTGATGATATTATTTTTCTGGTAACCTTTGTATGTTGATGCATAGGTGTGGAGGGCTTGTGTGGATAGCGAATGAAAGCACACTGTTTCTGTTTTGTATTCATACATGAAGTTTTACATGCATAGCCATTTTTATTTTAGTTACATGTTTTTTGTCCAGTTTGTAGGTTGCTGTTCCTGAGAATATTTTTTTTTTGTTTCTTTTGTAAAATTCACTTGCTGTGTTTTTTTGAAATTTCTTTTTACTTGAAATACAGTTTTTGTTTTGTTTTTTTGTTTGTTCCTTATTTCAGTTAGAGTTGCTTTAGTTCTAATGTGTTGCTTGTTTTGATGCACATAATAGGAAGTTTGATGAGTGTTCATTCATTTTTTGTTTGTTTGTTGGATAGATATGAATTTATGCGAAATGCCGGCGAATGAGGAAGATTCAATAAAGTTTTGTCAAGGAGGGGTTTCGAAGAAAATTAATGCTTATTTATCAGTGCACACACAAAATAAAATCCTGATCCCGAAAAACTGAGTGTTGGCTATGGCACAAATAGTGACACCAAGCTTTAATGGCTAAATAATGCTCCCAGCAATTAAGGCAGACACACACAAAAGCAGTAATTTACCAATACTTAACATAAACATGCTTACTTGAAACATGGGGAGACAGAGCAAGACTCTTTAAGATGTTTTTCTTGAGACGTCTTAAAATATGAAACATGAAATATTACCTCCATGCATGTTTTGTTTGATGTCACATGAAATGAAATTGTATATTTTAGATAGTCAAATTGTCTGGAAGTGTATTGTTAAGTCCTGTACATGTAAAGTTGGAATTCAAAGTGGTAATTATTTTAAAAATTCATGAATAAGTTTCAAATCAGTGTTAAGGTTTATTTATTGTTGGTGTGAGGAACTGATGTCTGTAAAATCTTACAAGAAATAGTTCAAAATGTGAGTGTGTAATATATTTTTATGTTTGCAATATTTTTATTTGTGTATTTTGTGTAGAATTGCGTCTTTTATGTTTCAGAGTATAGAAAAGGTTGCATGCATTGAGTACAGCAGGAAAAAAATTCTTTGTAGATACTGGTTGAATAAATAAACTTTCAAAAAAAAAAAAAAAAATCACATAGGTATTTGGTGGAAAGAAAAATAATAATAATAAAAAAAAAACATTGTACCTACTTGGGGAAAAAAAAAGCCAAGTTTTTGTCATAGTTAATGGAAAAGTACCAAATGATTTTCAGACATACTTAAAAAAGTTACATTTTCCACTTTCAACATATGTTAAGAAATTTGTTTTTAGAGAATTTTTTTAATAAAAAATAACTTCATTTAGCAAAGTTCTAAACTCATAATTTTCTACATTAACAAAATTATTATTTATTTATTTATTTTGCTTAAAAAATGTCCACTTTGTTACAATATCTTAAATTAAAAAAAAATGATAAAATTTAAACATAAAGGTCATACATTTTATTTGGCAAGTAGCAATTATAAATATCTTGGTTGAAATAAATGCAACAGTTAAAATTATGAATTAATTAGTTATGTCCACTTTGTCAAGAAATAATTTACACATAAAGTGAATTATTTCTTGATGGCAAGAAAGGAGATTATTATTCTACAGATATTAATTTACTGTACTCCTTGTTACTAGGTTTTTATCAATGCACTTTAATTCTAACCAATGTATCAATTTGAAAAAAGAATTGCTGCTACAAGGGACATAATTTCTAAAAGCTTTTATAAAAATACATTTTTTACTTACCCACTGCTTTTAAATCATATATATTTCTAGTTTCATCATCAAAAAATAACATATCTGAGTACTCAATGCCAGATGCTTCATGCATCCTAAATAATAAATATTTAAGCATTAAAACTTTATTATTTAGGATGAGGACAAATGATAAACAAATGAATAGATTTTACTCTTGGGTTCAGTAATCAAAAATTAAAACAGAAAAAGAAAACATACAAACAGCTAAATTATATTTGTAAATAATGAATTTATATGATTATTGATGCATTTATTTGTGAGGCATTAAGAAGAAAATTCAGTGTGTTTTACCTTCTCTTGATAGAGTACTTAATGGGGCATCTCATGCCTTTTAACTCTATGAAATAGCATATACACGTACAAAATACAATAGAATCACTTTCACAAAATGACTGCAGAGCTATGCACATTTGCATTTAGGCCTACATCTTGGTAAAAATTTTAATTCTTTTAAATGAAACAAATATTTAGATTAATATTTTTCTGCTGTTTATACATAAATACTACTGTGGTGACATATTTTGATACAAGGTTGTAGTCACTGGGAGAGAGATATTAGGATATATTATGTTCTCCCTGACAATTTTAGATTAATTAGCATATAATTCCATTTATTAATTCACATTCCTTCTATTAAAAATTTTCTTGGTTATGCCACTGTTTTGACATACCAGAAAACTTGTTTGTCTCAGTTTGGGCTGAACTGCAGTTTAGCTAGAGCTGTATAGTCCAAAATAAATATCATATAAAATTTATACTTTTTTTCAAATAAATAATGCTTGTTTTTACATTGGTAGATCAGCATATGATAATTTCTCACTTTTCTTGCTCTCAAACAATAAGTTGTTCAGCAACAATAAGATAAAACAATAAACAAAGTGTATACTTTTATACTGTGTGATAATATTTATCAATTCCTATTTCCAAAAATATTATTAAATACCCTCTTTTTTGGTTTTTAGTATTAGTTATTGAATATATATGTGCAATATTTAATGATATTACACAAAAGTTATGTAACAACAATTTAAAAAACATTGAACAATTAATTTTAACATATACTTTATACTTTCCCCCATATCTGTAAATTGCAATGAGATGTTTCATAAAATTTCATAAAATTTTAGTTCAATTTTAGTTTCTTCATTTCTAAAGGAATTCCCTACTCAATTGATATCAGAGTCAAGTTGCTAAGTCAAACTTGTCCTAGTGTAATACTGAGATACATTTTAATTCTCTTTAAAGCTCATATATGTAGCAAAGCCTTGAACTATTATGATCTGAAGTTTGTGTCATATACATTGCATTTATCCCCCGCCCCAATCATTATGCCATAACAATGTGATCAAAAGGCTTTGCTGGGCCTAGTGAAGACTGTCAGGAAAATGTAAAAGAATTTTTTGATGACCTTTTTTTCTCATATTTGAATTAGTTAAATATGTGAATTTTAGAGTGTCACTTCTATAGAAACTGATATTTATTGGGCTTTGCAGCTGGCCTAGCAAACCCAAAGGATATGCCAAGTGTATCATTTTGTAAGGTATACACCTACCCCCTCCCTCTGGTTATAAAAATAATACAAATTCTATGCTAAATAAATAAAACTTTTTAGATATAAGTTAGATAAAAAATTTAACACTTCATATGCTTTAACATTTTAAAAATAATGTTATTTCAGTAATGTATGTTTAAATTAAATGTATTTCAGATCAATGCAAAAATTTTTCACAAAAGGGATTTTGCCAGCTTCGATTTGTAAACATTAATCCTGGGCATTAAGTATGGTTTTTGACCCAAAATTTATAGTATTTGAAAATACTTCCATTTAAGACAGCTGACAAGGCCAGTTTCTGCTTAATAAAAGGTTTGATCAAGGCAAATTTTAGTACATTACATATAATGCACTAAAATTTGCCTATAATGAATATCACTAAATAAAAACATTATGCGATTTTAAGAAAAAATTATTACCTTTGAAAATGAGTAGTTTTCCTACCAGGGTAAATTTCTTTGTAAGTAAAATATTTATCCCAATCCAATAATTTTAATAGCTGGTGTGCACCTTCAGGCCATTCAGTTCTAAAGATATTTTATACATAAAAATTAATATAAATAGAACATAAAATGTAAACAAGCATAATTTTACACAATCATTATTATACATAATTTCTTTTTATAAAAGCTTTTCAAATGAAACACTAATTACATCAACAAAATAGGATAATTCATTTAGAGAGTGCAACTCTCATCAATAAGCAAAATACTGGTATAAAAATGTAGCATCAATAGTAACAACAACAACAACCAGAAAAAAAAAGTGGTCATGGGAATTGACTACAGGGTTCACAATGAGAATTTGCTATCATAAACAAATTCTTACAGTTATTTGTGGCATTTTAAAACTGCAACATTAATAACAGAATAGTACTAACTAAATTTTTTAGATATTTTCAACAGTAATTTAAATAATTAGGCTGAAAACTATCTTTTTCAAGAAAAAACTAGTGTGTACTGATATATTTTTATATGAATTTCATTTATTCTTTTTTTTGAAAGAATTTTTGCAAGTCATTATTTCTCTATTAGCTCTTAATAAGTTTTATTTTACTTAAATGATGACCTAATCCTAGAATCTGGTGTTGTTTACAAAATACCATTGATATTTGACTGTTACATTCATGACGTTTGTTTGGTGTCAGTGGAGGGCAATGATTTCAGCCAGTTGGTGTGATACTGTGATGCACATATACAGCTACTGCAAATTGACAAACATGTGCTATGTAAAGAATTTGGTGTTTTAGGAGTAATGAGAAGTGAATGTAAATATATTGTGTTTTATAAGTTCAAAGTGAATGTGTTGAGAATTTAGTTATTTTTATTTAATCTGTGTATTTAAACAAAGTGATAGTACTCATTTGCATCTCTTTATATCGAAAGCGGAGTGATAGTATGTAGTGAATGCTGTAAGTTGCAGGTAATTGAGTGTGTTTATGTTCCCATGCATATTTAACACTGTTCTGTGGATGAAGAGTGGGATATTTTGGGTTTTGTTATAAGTAAATAAATTTTAGAGCAGATTTTGTTGAAAAATGTGGCATTTCTTTTAGTTGAAGAAAGATGGAGATAATCATGCTACTGGATGGAGATAATTGTTATTGACTAAGAGAAAGTCATGGAATGGCATATTAAATATATATGTGTGTGAATGCCACAGAAAAAAAAGAAGTTAAGAAAAATTGAGGTAAGAGCTTTTGTTTGTATCTACATGTGCTTATTGGGCGAGTGGAGGGGATAATCAATTTTGTAAATAAGCCACTAGTTGAGCATTTTTGAGTAGATATGCTGTGAGTTACTGAATCTCCAGTTTTTAAAGTTTAAAATAGACCACTCATTAAAGAGTTTTTAGTTGTTTTGTACAGAATTTGATGTTTCTTCTGTTTTGTTAATGCAATTTATGTAAAGTTTGCTTTGTTGATCATGCAGACACTATTTTGACATGGGGTCAGCACCATTCCCTAAGAAATCACCAAAATGATATTTAAAAATAACAATAATGAGTTTCATTCTAGCATAATTAAGACTGCTTAGTCAAATAAGACAATCAATCAAGTAGTCAATCTAAGTTAATGGATTATTTAAGAGATTTTAGATATAAGAAAATTAAAGTAGATTATTTATGATATGATGAATCTGGATATCAAAGGCACTTAAATTGTTTCATGTTTTCTTCAGTCACAAATACTAAAAGCTATCTTGAGAATTGTAGAATGCAAATATTTTTTACAGTACATCATCGGCTAGATTAGGGGAAGTGGAGGAAGAAGAAGACCATGTGATTAGAAAATTTTTATATACTACTGCAAATATTCAAGCATTTGAATTACACTGGTTCATATCAGTGGCGTTTTCTCAGGGTGCGCAAGTCGTGTGTTAACGCCCAATCAAAAACAGAAAAAAAAAAATCCTGCAATTTACTTGACTTTATTGTGAGAATCCTAATGTTTCCCCAGTTTTCCCTCACACCCCCTCCCATCCCAGCTCCCAAATGACCAGACTACGAGCCTTCCTGTGTGGCAGTAAAACATGCTTGTCGAGATAAGCAAGGCGTTGGAGACGACTCAGCTATATTCCCACCACTACTGATTGGAGCATGCGCTTTACGTCTTCTACCTCTTGCTTAAGCTAAACAAGGCGTTGAAACGAAATCCAACGCTTTCAGCTAGATAGCCAGAGGGGGTCACAAACACCCTCACTTCAGTAACAGTACCTGTCCCCTTTGGGCTTCAGGTTTCACCCCCACGCATTTCCTTTCCTTTTCTCAGTTTTCTCCCTGCAAAAAAACATTCTTTTTTGAGAATTCGTACTGACCAGTTCTGTATCTCCTCTCCTGCGTTGATTTTCAGCTTTTTTTTAAAGATGGCTTCTAATAGTGTTATCCAAACACTATTAAAAAGTTCTTTTTCGTCACTTAGTTATGTTGAGAAAAAGAAAATAATTGAGAATGGTCGACCATGCCCTAATCTCACAATTTCGACGAATGCGAAAGGCAAAAGTGGTGTTGGATTTCAGAGACATTTTCGAATGAATTTATATGAATTATCAGACTGGCTTTGTGGATGCAGTGAAGAAAATAAGTTTTTCTGTTGGACATGCTTACTATTCTCAAACAAGAAAAACGTTTGGAATAATCAAGGCTATGATGATCTAAACCATCTTAATACCGCTGTGAAGAAGCATGGCGAATCTGAAATGCATCTTTCCAGTTTCATGAAATTTAATACTTTTGTATCAATTCCAGCGAGAATAGATGTTCTTTTAGATTCCCAACGAAGAAAGGAAATTGAGTTTCATAATGAGAAAGTAAAAAAAAAAAATCGAGAAATATTGAAGAGGCTTATTAATGCCGTCTGCTATTTAGCAAAGCAGGAGCTACCCTTCCGATCACATGATGAGCATGCAGAATCTTTAAATAAGGGAAACTATATGGAATTTTTTATAGCAAGTGCTGAATTTGATTCCACGTTAAAAGAACACTTACAGACTTCCACAGTTTTCCGCGGCACTTCAGCAACCATTCAAAACGATTTAATTAATTCAGTTGCCGACGTTCTAAGGGATCAAATTTATGAAGAAATCCAGAACACGGATTTTGTTGCTATTATGTTTGATGAAACATCTGACATAAGCAACAAATCTCAGCTGTCAACTGTTTTGCGGTATTTTTCCAAAAACGAGAAAAAAAATGTTGAAAGGTTTCTTGGATTTCGCGGCGTGAGCACTGATAAAGATGTCTGTGAAATCATCAATATATATAAGTGTGAAAATAAATTAATTGCACAAACATATGATGGATCTTCGGTGATGAGCGGCCATCTCAATGGACTCCAAACCAAAGTGCTGGAAAAATACCCAAAAGCTTTGTTTACGCACTGCTATGCTCATGTAATGAACTTAGTTTTGCAGCAATCATTAGAATGCAATAGAGAACTGAAAACATTTTTTTCCGGATTAAAATCACTAACCGCATTTTTTTCACACTCTCCAAAGAGGCTACATGAACTTTCCGCTTTCATGTCAAGAAAACTGCCGTCATTAGCCAGTACTAGATGGAATTTTACCGCGAGGCTTGTCCACACGGTATGTGAAAATAGAGAAGCTTTAATTGCGTTTTTTGATCACGTTAGTGAAAGTGGAGATTTTGATAATTTAGCTGCAATGACAGCTAGAGGATTCTGCAGTTTCCTTAAAAATCTACAAAATATATTTTTAATAAAGGTTTTATCTAACCTACTTGCTTTCTCAGATGTCTTATTCGACATGCTGCAGTGCAAAAATGTCGATATTTTGTACTGCAGTAATAAAATTACGGAATTTCAAAATCAACTCCAAAAGGAAAGAGATCATTTTGAAACAGTAAAGAGTTAATTCAAATAAAAAAAAGAAGATTAAATAGTGAAACACAAAAGGATTATTGTCGGAGACTTTACTTCGAAATTATCGACAACATTAAAAACCAAATGTTAATTAGATTTGCAAGTTTTGAAAAATTGCAGTATTTTGAACTTCTAAATCCATCGAAACTGGTGTACTTCAGCGAAAGAGAAAATTTCCCTCATGATATATTGAAAAAGCTGCAACAAGTCTATGGGAATATTTTTAATTTTTCTAAACTGCAGAATGAGCTGCACGTTTGGTACGCTTCCAATGAAGGACGGAATAAAACACCTATTGAAGTGATTAATCATTTGATAGAAATGAATTTAGTGAGTGGATTCACAGAAATCTATAACTTAGCCACACTGATTTCCACAATACCAGCTACAACATTGTCTGTAGAAAGATCATTCTCAACGTTGAAGAGGATCCACACATTCTGCCGCGCTACTCAGACTGAACACCGAATGACTAATCTAAGTCTTATTTCTATTGAAAAAGAACTACTTTCTCAATTAGGACGCGAAAATAAATCCAAATTTTATGAAGCAGTTATTCAGAAGTTTCTCCAGAAAGAAAGGCGGCTTGAACTAGAATTCAAATGAATACAAGTAAATATGCATTTGATTTATATGTATTGTCTTATAATAATTTTAATGAAGTTATCATTTCTTACATAATAATAACCTCCCTTCTTTCATTTTTATAATTTTATTCTTAAAATGGCAAATGAGAACTTTTTTGCATTTAGATGTGCGAATTAGCCTGCTGAACAGCTGAGACATAAAACTGCCCACACCGATCTATAGTTTTCACAACAAAACACCTAGATATATTGGTAAATAAATTACATGCATCTTAAATTAACTTTCAACTTTAAAATTTTGAAACGAGCATATCGAACTGATTTTGTTAAATATAGATGAATATTATACAAATTTGTTTTTTTTATTATGAAAATTCTGTAAAGGGAATCTCCGTAGTATGTTCCTAAAAATGGGAATGGACAGTAGAGATGAGACAGACTCAGCCCGAGCCCGAACTCTGGCTCGGGCTCTGTAATTCACGATTGCGTTCGGGCTCGGGCTCGTGAAAAATTTCTCCTTTGTTGAACATACTCCTTGAAAAAGATTTTAAAAAGTGATTCATGGAATAAATAGACGTACTTATTTTAAAAAATAGCGGCACGGTGGACTAGAAGGTGTGTGAAGCTCCAAAATTTATTGTATCCTAATAATGAAGTAGTTAATTTTATTTGTCTTTAGCTGAAATTTCGGGCTCGGGCTCCAACTTTAATAATATTGCTCGGGCTCGGGTGGGCTCGGATTAAATGTCCTCGGGCTCGGGCTTCAAAAAATGAGCCCGAACTCATTTCTAATGGACAGGTTAACCCTGAGTTCCAATTTCTCCGCAGCTGTTTGAGCACATTTCTGCCCTTTTTAAAACCGGTCACAGGGCTAATACAGTTTCCAACGCCCTAAGTTTAAAGTCACGAGACGCCACTGGTTCATATGAATTACTTGCTACATAAAACTGATAAAAAAAGATATAGTACATTTATTTTTATGTTGCTTACAAAACAAAAAGCACTTAATTTTGGGGTAAGCAAAACACCAGGCTTTTTTCTAAAGCCTCCAAATTCTTTATAATAACTATGCATGTACAGGATAATTATTAAAGTGCTTCATTATCAAGATAAGCATTATCTGATGTTTAATTATACAAATAAGCTGTACTGACGTCTCTAAGTATAAAATACACTGAAATTTGAACCAAGAAAGTTATGACGCAGATATCCCATATCAAGCCATTTTATGTAAAGCCTTAATATTATAACATTATCCCTAATGAATGATAGTTTTCTTATTATTATGAATACAGTAGAATGAAATAAAAATTTTCTCCATTATTATCTAATCTGTTATGTTCCTTTAGCAAGCTGAAAGCAAAATTACAATAGAATGCCGCTTATTCAAACCTGTTGGGACCAGCCTTAGTTCAGATAATTGTACAGGCAGCTTAATAGATGTTCTCACCAAAATGGTTGTATATGAAATTTTCTAACATACTTTATTCAGACTTTAGGAAGGATAGCTGTGTGATGAAGGTTATGCATGCTTTTATTCAAGGCCATAGATGAGGTAGACAAGGATTAGAAGATGATGTAGTATTCCATTTTATGCATTGTGTAAGTAGCAATAACTCAGAGAAATTCTCCAACAAGATGACTTAACTTGATTTTATTTGAAGACAAGCATTGGAAATTTATTGGATGGCTAGGGGGCAGGGATGAACTGCCGAATTTATGCGGCCTACCAGATGCTAAAACTGAGCTAAAATGATGTCCCCTCGGAGCAAAACAATTAGATCTAACCTACAAACTTGGCAGTGCAGCGCAAACACAAAATATGCCAATATATAAAAAATAGGCGAACACATCCAGAGCAGTTAAGAATAAATCAATGTATTAATTTTATAAACAAAAACAATTAGGCACAGAAATTTAAAAAGGTTACCAAAACGTGTCAATGAAGAAAATCGCCATCATGGGTGACTGCTGAACAAAGCAAAAAACCCAAAAAACAGTATCGCCCAAAGAGAGCAGCTGCAAAAGAAATTCCTTTTAACGTACTGAATAAGAATGATCAAATCCCTTCAATTGTTTTTTGCTTAAACATACATTTTTTTTTTTTTTTTTCGATGCTGCGATATCACAAATTCAACTTAAACGTGCTAGTTTAACAGGATCAGCATTCTTCTATCCTTTGAGTAATTTCATAGCTACTTCCAGTCACTCAAAGACTTCATTATGTGATAGGCCTGAATCATTTTCTGAGCAGTCGTTTTCATTTTTCTTATTTTCTTTTTCATTGTGAATATCATTTACAATTTTATCATCATCTAAAATCTAATATCCAAGATCTTCTGCATCACTATTTAGCCCCTCATCCAGTTTCATTTTCTTCATAACTTAAGATTCGTCCCATCCCTTCTATTATTTTGCAATCTTCATTTTCATTACAAGATTTTTTTTTAAAAACCCATTATATGGTTTTCCTATATTTAAAATTTTATTGCAAGGCTTCTTTAAAGTTGAGGATTTTACTAGATTCCAGGAATCAGCAAGCATTACAGAACAATCTTTTGAATCAACATTTTTGGTATGTTGAGAATCGGGCTCTTCTATTTCTACTCATAAAACTTTTCTTAACATTTAGTTTCTATAAAGATGTTTGAATGTTTCTATCACACTTTAGTCCATGGATCATATTATGGATGTAATATTAAATAGTATGAACAATACATGAAACTTTCCATCATGTTCCTATATCATAAAAAAGAGAGAGCAATATAGGGCATTTGGATACATAGAAGTTGAGTTAATTGAATTTTGGATAAATGACACTACCATATAGTATTGAAGAGAAGATAACCATAATTAATATTTTATAGCTTATGCTCCATACTGAAATGGTAAATTGGACATTACATGAATTGAAATAAAAAAAACCTTATTTATATACCTAGATGCGACACCAAGTGTGTATCCATTCTCTTTTAAGTTTTCTAATATCTCAGGAGCATCTGGGTAAGTTTTTATTTTTTTCCCCGATCCATCCACAATATCATTGTTCCTGTAGAAAAAAACAGAATTTAAATTAACTAGACATTAACAAACAAATTACATAAAATTAATATTTGGAATATGTACCTCGATGTCTCATCTTCTGGATCTGCTTTTATATGTTATGCATATATTCTCAATGGTACAAAATTTAATCAGTGAAATTCCAATACTACATTACATAGTGAATAGAAAGACTTGTGATTGTCAATAAAAACTCAAGATGTATTTCTAGTACCCACTGCTTAATAGAATCAAATCAGTTCCAAACTAAATTAAATCGATTTTAATAAGCAGCTAAAATTTTTTGAACCCAAAGAAGGTGATGTCACCTGTCGTCATCCAAAATTGAAAACAAATTAGAAAATAAAACGGTGCTTGGGATAATAAACAATAATTTCTACTGATAAGTAGTTGATTATTAATTTAAAACTGATAATGTAAACATGGTTGGTCACACACTACATATAAAATTAATTTACTCACATATTACCTCGGTAAATTTTTTGTAAAACTAATCAATTGTGCATTGTCAGGAAGAAGTAATTAAACAGTTTCTAGCAAGAGAACAATACTGGGAGTACTTTTTTGGTTCTCTGCCTTGATTCTTAAACACTCTTGTGAGTATCTGCAGACCTTCCCCCTCCCAATAGTAGAGCAAATAAATTCATTATACAAACTATGCTACTAAGACATATGTAAATTGTAACAGATCTAATTAAATATCAGTTTGAAATGGTTATTTTTATACACAAGCAAAATTTTGCATGTAAAGAAAGTTTCACATTATTTTAAACTTCTTTGCTTTCCAAAAAAGCTTTTATTTTCTTCTTTCTTTCGTAACTTCAGAAATTAAAGTTTGAAAATTATCCAAATATTCAATAACATAAGTTGTGAGGCAACTATTGTTGTTTTCAAAACTGCAGGCATTAAGTTTTAAAAGGATAGAAATAATTGTTTGCAGAGTGTTTCCTTTCCCTTTCTCCTGTTTCTTGGAATTTTCATTTCACAGGTTTCAATTTTTGAACTTATTAAGCAGTTTTAATACATACTTATTTTGATTTGATTATGTTCTTGGCAATTTGATCAGATTAAGTGGCTGATTTTATTAAACAGTGGGTATTGTAAATTAATTAATTTTTAAAAAAACTTTTTAATAGCTTAATAGGTAATTTTAATTATGTTTAAAATATACATATTTTACAAAAAGACAACAAAACATTAAATAAGCATTTTACTAAATATTACAGTAAAAAAAAATACTATACTAGAAAAGACAGTAGCATATAATATACTTGTTTTTTCGTATAGGACTTCTGATATGCGTGTCAACCCAGAAAGGCCACAGAGTGTAATCTGAAACATTCAAATTAATGGTGAAAAATAGAAGAAAATAATGTACAGGGTGTCTACCAAATTTCTGAAAGTCCATTTCCTGACTTTTGGGAGGTAGAAGGACAGAAGCGTATATAAGTTTCCATTTCCGGGGGGGGGGGGGGGGGGTGTTATTTTAAATGTTATTGTTATTAGAGTTAATATTAATGTTTTAAAATATCTGCTGGGAGGCCCGGTCGACAGACTTTCAGCAACCATTCTAATGAAGAGATAAGTCCTCCAAATTGAACACTATCCAATACTTTAAATTCAAAAAATAAAACGAAACTCAAAGAGCATACACTTTCTAAGAAAAAAAAGGGGCCAATTGCTTGTGTTATATGCGAGCATGCATACATAAATATTGAGAAATATTAAGCAATAAAAATAAATACGTACGTGGAAAATAAAATGATTGAATAAATCATGTATGATCATCTATTAATCCCGTCCACGATACTTCTAGCACAAATTCTAGCCACTTTCGTCTTTCTACACTTCAAATCCAGAACACTGAGTTAAAATAAATAAACAATGAATGAAATTCTATTGCAAACCAGACGGGTGATCACACGCTGACGGCAGCATTTTTACCCTCCCATCACGATGGATGAGCCCCCATTTTTTCCTCCTTATGCAAACACATGGCTTGATGCTTTCGCGGTCCGAAAAATGCGTTGCAGTTGCTTTCGGTTACCAGTCTGACAAATAGGAAGGGTTAAAAAAAAAGGGATACCAGGAAAAAAAATGATTCTTTTGGTGAATTTTCCGGACCCATTATCCAATTTCCCGGCTTTTTCCAGACTTTCCGGAGCGGTAGACACCCTGATGTAACATCTTGATCATCATTTAAATTAATGAAAACAGAACAGACAAAAATGAATTTATAAATTAGAGATGTGTTGAGAAAGTTGGAAAAAAAAAAAAATGTTAACCACTTACAGTGTCAGTACACATTAGAAAACACATTTTATGAAGCTATAGTTTTATGGTGGTGGTGGGAGAATCTATTTTTAAGATACTTTTGTAAAATACTGTTTTAGAACTCTACAGAGGAAGTGGTTAATCCCATTTAAAATATTATTTTATCTGAAAAGAAAAAGTATTGAAATTTTACAATATAAAGCAATTAACATACAGTCAATGGGAATCATACAATATATTTTAATTTACAATAACAATTTAGAGTAAATTGATGGTTAACATTTATTTCTTTTTTTACAATTTAGCTAACTGAACTTTTGCAAGCATCCTGCTGATGGACAAAAAATTCAATGATTGATTTATGGCATAGATTTTGAGGTATATGCTCAACAGGTTGAATATTCTCTGTGAATAGCTCACATTTAAAATAGATTGAAGCCTCTTTTGGCTGTGAAATATAACAGTTAACATCATATCAATTTTCATGCTGTTAACAACATATCAATTTTCAATGGATCCTATTTGTGTTTCATGAATAGTATTCATTTTCAATAAGAACACTAAAAATAACTAGTGTTTAAAAGTCAAACTTAATTAAGAACTTTATAAAATAACACACAAATAATAACAACATACTTTTTACGTACGTGTGTTACTATACAAAGTTCTTTATTTAAGATTCATTATTATAACTGAGATGAACTGTAACTAACAGGTTCCTTGAAAAGTAATCTAATTACTGTAAAATAAATTAATGTTCACAATAACATTTATCAACTTGTTTTAATATTTTCTAATGAAATAACTATGTAGTCAATGCTCATACAAGGTTGGTTTAGAATACATTAATAAGTATATAAGTATCTAATAATATTCAATTAGAAATTTTTGTTCAGAGGGCACCAAGTTTCTGTGACCGCGGCCCAGAGTTGCATAAATTGATCCCTAAAAAGTGTATTTCATTTTAGTAAAAGATAATACCCTTGCAATTGTTAGAAAAGAACATTGCTTATTTAATTGATTTTTTTTCTTTAATTTTCATAGTTGTTGATAATGAAACATTTTTTTTTTTAAACTTTTCAAATACAATTCGAAATACATGACCGAAAAGGATGATTTTCCCAAATTTATTCAAGAATGCTTAAAATAATATATCAAATGAGTCACTACCCAAGTCAAAAACAATTAACTTTGGTTTAACCATGTTAGCAGTGCCCACGATATCCTCTGTTTTACAAACTTTTAATAAAGTACAGTAAAATGAGTTTACAAATACAGCAACGAATAGTGATGGTGTCCGCATAAGCTTAATATGACGAATATTTTCTAAAAATCAATATTCAATACTATTAACTTCATTTTCACCGAGAATTAAAAAAAGAAAAAAAAATTACACAGACAACAAGCAAAAAAGTAAACAAAACAAACTTTAAGTTCCTTCGATTAAAAATATCGAAATATCGATGCACAGAAATGTCGGCTGTGTTCAGAACACCTAATCGTTTACATCCAATATTTTAAGTTGCTTAGCATTCATCCTAGAAACATGCTGAATATTCTCAAGATATTTAACAATTTTATTTGCTTCAGCTTATGTTTTGTCGCAAATACACATTAATATAAGGAGACTAAACGTTCCCAATATAATTTTCGGGAACAGTCCCAATTTCTGGGTTTCTTTCCATTTGTCCCCAAAACGTAAAAAAGAAATTGGGGACAATTTTTAATTATTACATTGTTTTTAATTTAATTACTATTAATTATTTCACTAATTATAAAATGTTCCCAATTTTGCTTCAGAATTGGGGAGATGTAACCAATTCTATGTTAAAAAATCTGCTCATATTAACATAATTTCATTTAATAACACTGCTTTAATACTTTTAATACTTCCTGCGTTTTACAGTCATAGTAGGCAGCCGGATTTAAGATTTCCTTGTGCTCTAAATTTTTAGCTACATTCTTACCAATGGCTTTATATCTTTCAATATCAAAGCCGTAACTTGGGAGTATATCATATATCATATAATTTATTAAGCTGCAAAGGTTTTATGCAAAGAACAAATATAGTCACCAAAGGGCTAAACAAAGACAAATAGTGTGGTATAAGATTTGTGCGATAAAACATCGTAGTAACACGGCTCTCAACAAAGTGCTAAAATAATACTAAACAGTAAAACAAAGTAAAAGATAAAGTAAAGAACATAGAAATACTTTAAGTATTTCTATGTTCTAGTTTCTAGTTCTAAAACAATCGCATAAAATAGCTAAAAAAAGCGAAAGAATCTTTCAAAACCACGATGCCCAGAGTACTGAAGCAGGACGAAGAAACAATGTGATATAACAATGTACTACTATAATGATGCAAAACAGTATGATAAACCAGTATCAAAGAATGTCCTGATATAATACCAGAAGATGTGCTCAAACATGCTGTTACAATACGTTATGTCAGGCAGATGTCCGTAGCTAGAATTTTCAGCGCCCGGGACAACTGAAGGTTTTCCACCCCCTCCTATTTACCAAAATACAATGGAAAAGGTTCTTGGCGCCCATTAGGTACTACGCACGGGGACAGATGCCCCTCCTTGCCCCCCTCTAGCTGCCCCTAGTAGCAATAACTCATCGGTCGATGAGAGGCGGGTGAGTTAAATCCGAGGAGAAGGAGCAATGGCCGATCACGGCTTTTCATCCAAAAAAGGGGAAATTTCATCGGCAACTGGTACAAAATGTCCGCTCGGGGGGCCATAAAGCCGATCATCGTTTCCCGATGACTCCGATGAAATAACGAAAAGAAACCGATAAACTGTTTAAAATATATTTGTTAATAAAAAATAAATGACTGGCAGCAAAATTTTCAAAAAATGTCCGTTCTGTTTATTATGTTTTCGTTTTTTGTGTGCTAAATTTCCGTTTTTCTGAAAAAAAAAAATTCTTCCTCCCCCGGGCCCGAACCCTGAGCGTACGGATTCCGAGATAAGCGCGCTACCCCTAGACCATCGAACCTTGTCATGTGTAAGGCAAAAAGTGAAGTAGCGGTTATTTTAGACTTTGATTGGGACTTTGTGTGAAATTTTGACAAAGTGTTGTTCAGCTATTATTAATAATAGTCAAATTATTCGATTGGTAAGAAATTAATTTCACTTTTTACCAATGTATGTAAGTTGCAACAACATTCATCATTAATAATTAAAAAACAATATTGCCAATTGCATAGGAATTTTAGTGTGATTTTTAACTTTCATATTTTTTGGATAACTTTTAAAAATTAACTAATTTCTCTTCTTGCTGTTTACATTAAAGAGGTTTCAAAAGAGTTGCTCATTGTAATGAAGTTTTCGTTTTTCTTATAATGCAGCTGACGCTCAAATAGATTTTCTTTTCTTGTTTTTTAAACACATTTTTTAAAAATTATTTAAATATTACAAACGATTTTTATATAATAAACACTTACATTTTTTTTGTAAATATTTCTTTTCAAATTTAAATTTTGTGGGAGGGGGCAAGGGGGGGGATACCACCCTCTGCCCCCTCCCAACCCGAATACAAGAAATTTGAAGTAAATTATGCGATTAATTTAATAATTGTTCAAAATTTACCTTAGATTATGCAAAGGCCCATCAAAATTATGCAAATATTTATAGGAATTTGGGTAAAGTGTAAACCACTGGGGACACCTGCAAGGCCCGATGACTATAGAGCTGCAGTTTCGGATAAGATATTGTTTTTCGGTTTCCCATCGGCGAAACTGCTCGTCTAGATCACTTCTATGTATGAATAAAAATTCATCTATTGCAGATCTACAAAAGTGCACTTGCCGATGACTGAATTCGACGAGTCGATAAGTTAACGATGAGTCGATGAACGACCGATCAGAAAACAAGCAGTCATTGCTACTAGGGGCGCCTCTGATGTCAGGGTTACTGCCATGAGCAAGCTTAACATTATCTGTGGTGAACGACCCTGAAGTATTAGATTAAAATTGTAATAGTCAGGGCTTAATTTGCATGGAAGTTCACGGGAGCACAGCTCCAATACTTCTTTTTCTTACAGTGAATTGTTACACGAAAAATTAAAAACTTTACTATCCTCCATAAATAATTCTAGTGATGTTAGTTTTATTTTAATGAACATAATTACAGTGGTGAGAAAAACTTTACTTAATTTTATAATTAATTAGATAATTAATGCTGTAATTTACAATGAAATAAATTAGGACTTCTGCATTTTTGTTTGTTTGATAGAAATAATTCTTTTTTTCCTCCAACGGTCGGGCATTTTCGGCCATTAGCCTTTTTGCCACTACTAAGGACTGAACCACTGGCCATTTTACTATGGAAGCACCCTATGGGCTGCCAGAATTAGCCCTTATGAAGGGATGGACAAGTTAATATAAATGCCCAAGCCGGATTTCGAATCCGGTACACGGGCGTGATAGAATGGTTCTTGAGCCACTTCACCACCTGGGCGGCTTTTTTGAAATAAAACCCTGATAATAGTTCAGACCCATCCAACTGCCTGTAGAATGATATTTTATTGGTTCTTGTTTTTTTCCATCTTAATAGCTTATACATTTAGCTTTAAGATATTTGAACTTGAAATATTTGCTTACAAGGGGAGAGCACGACCTCGGAAATTCATTTCGGGACGAAACTCCGTATAGTCCTCTCTAGGGTGTTCGTCCCTAATTAGCTTACTGTCCAATGAGCATGAGGGATCAGTTTCGAGAAAAACAGCCCTTGAAAATTCGTAGTCGGCTTATATACAATAAAACTTCTTGGGAGCGAGCACCCTCCGTTCCGCGAAAAATCGGTCGTTAAGAGAGGTGGTCGCTCAACGAAGTATAAAAATTTGATAGCCAAGAAAAAAACGCTAAAGTATTGTTTGCTTTGTTATTTATGAAACTTTATAATAATACATAAGTAAGTATAATAACGTATTTTTAAAATTTAATAAAATATTTAGATATTTCCGATTGCTCCATTCTTTTTTCTCTTTCCGAGAGCACTTCTCTCTGTACTTTATTTACATCTGACAAAAGAGCATTTATCCTGATATTCTTCATACATTCTGAATTTTCCATAATAAAATCTATTTATTTTAAAATTTGCTTTTTGGGTTTCCCACAACCAAAAGTAACTTCTAACTTCCTCTCTTTAATTCCTTTTCCGTGTGACTCGATCACATCGACATCGATGTGCTGCTCCTACAGTAAAAAATACTCATTTCTCAGACATGTCTCTACCTACACATTCTCTAACCTACAAGATTTGTACGTGATGTGTAACGTCTACTTGCACCGGCTGTCTATTTGCAGTAGAAAGACTGGTTTGGAATATGGTATTTGTTTACTTTAATTCCGGAAAAATGCAAGAATATTTTCGGACAGGTAGCGGGGACCGGTCGCAGTGTGGTTCCTCCTAGAGGATCTTTCAACATTAAGTAATAGGGTAAAAAATCGGTGTCTTAAAAAAGTGGTCGTAGGAGGAGGGGGTCGCTTAATAGAGGTGATCGCTCATAGAAGTTTTACTGTACTAATAAGCACCTACAACCGTTCGAGGTCGAATAACTCAGTCGGTAGCGTACTGGCTTACAACGTGGACGGCCAAGGTTTGAGTTTAGTGTTCAATTTGCTTTCGTTTTCAATTCGTTTAATTAATTATTACAATTAAATAAATCTATTATTTACAAACGTCAGTCATTTTATTTTGTTTATAAAAAAGGACTATTACGTATTAAATAATATTTTAATCACTATAGTAACTACCATGTTTACACACGTAATAGTCGCACTTTTCTCCCCAATTTTACATGATGGAAGTCTAGGTGCGACTATTATGAGAGGGAAATCTATAAGATAATATTGTACACTCTAATGCTAAAACATTACTGGTATTACAATAAAATTACTAATTTACACAATGTTTCCAGATTATCTGCCGTATATTAAATAATCTTTTCGTCAGTTGCACACACACAAAAAAAGCATTTTTCCATTTATAGTAATATTTTTATAGACATAAATGGAGGTCAAATACGTGACTACGACTTTTATGCGGAGAAATATTTTGACGATTTTTTCTGCTTTAAAACGAGGAGATGGTGCGATAATTATGCGAGGGCGACTATTACGCGAGTAAACACACGGTACTTTATATTTTAAAATAAAGAATAGGTAACAGCTATGATAATACTATAAAGTGTTATAATATGTAAAAACTTTAAATTGCGATGTTATTTGATTTAATTTTGGAAACATTTTTGATTACAAACAAGAATCTGAATGATAATTGTCAGAAAAACATTTAAAAGAATATTTTTTTTTTGACATCTAGCACAGTTAATAATAGGAAAATTATTGCAAGGACAATGTTCTTTAAGAAATTCAGTTGGAAAACAAACACCATTTACATTCAAGAAAATTCTAGCTTCATAGAGAGCAATGTACCAAGAATATCGTATTATTTTTATCAAAATTTGCATCGCAATTGATCATGAAAAACTGATTGAATTTAACACAGACATCTTGTGAATTTATTTCCCGATTCTGTTCCATTAAATTTATGAACTTTTTGTAAACTGTTAATTACATTTTTTATTTATCTATAAAAATAAGCGTCACAAGATTGAACAAAGAGAGCACATTTTGGAGGAATAACTTTAATCGTATACAAGTAGGCAATTCGCTCTCACCCTGGAAACTTTCATTACAAACTACAGGGTTTGTTTGACCGACCACCCCGAGATTCAATGAAAAAGACAACATTTTCTTTTGAGACGTAAGGTTTTATGCAATCTTGAAGAAAGTTGGAAACTACATACTCTACGAAATCCAGAAAGGAACTGAAGGTTGACCCAGAGGTTATACAGAAATAACAGAAACTGCGTAAAAATTTTAGATAATAGTATAAAAATCCAAATTTGTTATCCTTTGTCCATGAAATTTGTACTCCTTGGGAGCATTCTTTGTTTTCAATAGAAAAGCAGCTGCTCTTTAACATTCGTATGATTATTGGATCAGAAACGGTTTAGAAGAATCTAAAAGCAAAATTCATGACCATTTATATAGAATAATTTAAAACTGTTAATTAGATTTTAATGATAGAAGCATTTGTAGTTATATTTATGAGTATTATTCTCATCAATATTGGTTATTTTTTAATGTCGAATTAAAGTATCATTTAATATTTGAAAGCTTTTTTTCGAAACAAAATAAAATTATTGACATTTTAAAATAATAGATTTATTTAATTGTAAACATTAATTAAACCAATTGAGTAAAAAATAAAAAGTAAAAGCGTAGACTCGAACCCTGGAACCCATTATGTGAGCGGGCGCGTTTCCAACTAAGCTGTTCGACTTCGGGCAAGCGTAGGTGCTTATTAATATATAAGCTGAGTATGAATTTTCAAAGGTCTTTTTTTTTTTTTTTTTTTCTAGGAACTGCGCCCCCATTGGATGCTATTAGAATGAGGGTGAGCACCCTGAAGGAATACTTTTATTATACGGAGTTTCGTTCCGTCCGAAATGAATTTCCGAAGTCGTGCTTTCCCCTCGTTAGTCGAAAAATGAAAAATTTAAATAAACCATCACTGAGTTGAACTAATTTTACAATTAAATAAAAAACAACAAGTGGATGCAAAATTTTAATTATTTTAAATAATAAAATGCAATATTCTAAATCACAATCAGTGTAAAACTAAGGCTTGTTGAGTTCGTATTTAGGTTATTTCATTAGGAAAATAGATAATATGATTTGAGAATTCTCTTAACATCTTATCTGACCACCATTTTTTTTTTTTTAATCAAGAAATATCGACGAAAAGTCATATATTTTGTTGCAATCCAAAGTAAAATTTTTCTGAAGTTCCCGCTTCAAATCAAAACCTTAGATGGCACTTTTGTAGACTGTACTAGTTATGTAGTTTATTGAAAAATATTAATACTAAATGGTGTTCTGTCAAGAATTTAAAAGTACGGGCAATCCAGAAAAGGAAAGGAGAAAAATCGATGCCCATACGGGGTACGGGCAAATTAATTTCAGCCAAATTACAACCTGTGTATTTTAGTACAGGCAAACCGGTTAAAGGGTTAATGAAAACGCAACGCTAACAAATGATAACACGAGGTCATTTCAGTATCGGATTTCAAACTCGCATAATTTCGAGAGTTCAGATGTTCTATCTAATGGCATAACAGCGAACAGAGCAAGTACAATGGAATAACTGTGTGTACACTGCCATATATCTTTAAATTGTATTTTATAATAATATCAAATGCTCTTAAATAAACACGAAGATGAATCAGTTGCTCTGGCACCAACACCAGCAAGAATGATTTGATCCCGTCTTTTGCTGCATAACGTACACCGAAGAAGATCACTATTTGTTGTGTGCAGTGTTGGGCAAATTTTAATTGTAAGGACAATTAAATATTAACAATTGATTAATTGTTAATTGTGGCTGTAAGAATTAAAAATTGATCAACTGTAATTGTCAAAAATGGCAACAACAGTTTTTTAATTATTAATTGTAGTAGCAGCAATTAACAATTAATTAATTGTCAATCGTCATTTGCTACAGTTAACAATTAATTAATTTTCAATTGTTTTATGAATTTAAATAAAAACTAACAATTCAAATATGACTGGTGTGGATCTCTTCATTTTTAGCGACAAAAAGTAGGATATGTCCATTCTCGAGGTCCCATAAATCACTGCACTAAAATTCATCAAAGTCGGTTCAGAGGATAGGCGTGAAAGGTAACAGAGACAGGCTTAATAATATAGTTTGGGTTGAAACGCATATTAATAAAAAGTAAGACTAATGTTAATAATCATCAATAACTTAATTTAAACATGATTGGACAGGTAATGAATAACAGGTTTAATTTCTTATATAGATTGTATTTTAATAAGACTCTCTTTTCGAACATACTGTCGGACAATTTGTTGCTATTCGGCAGATTTGTCATTGTCGCTAAAGAAAAAAGGCGTTGAACTGCAGCTGATGATGGTAAAGGTGTGTTGTATTTTATAAAAACATTTTTTTACCTCAGGATATCTAATGAGGAGTTACAAATCGTGACTTTCTTTTGCAAGTAAATGCGACATTAAAAGTTCTGCTTTAGTTTTTGGTGCATCGGAGAAGGTTCGGCTTGTTTCTGTCGCTGAAAATGAGTTGGAGTCAGCGTCAAAATTAAAAAAATGCGTTCTTGGGTACTTTTTTTATCGCCACTGTTGCTACTACATATTCATTCATTTCAGGGGCGTAGCCAGAAATTTTTCATCGGGGGGGGGTTACGACTACTGCAACTCACATATATGCATACACGTGTGTGATAAGGGAGTGAAGAATATACATTTTGTATGGCAAAAAAATTCCTCATGGGGGGGTTATGACCCCCCTAACCCCCCCCTTGGCTACGCCCCTGATTCATTTGTTTGGAAATACTGGTTTTGAAAACTTTTAGAATTTTGCAGGCTCTAAACAAGCTGACTGTTTATTTTTAAATCTGGGGTATGATAATGCGGCAATAATCACATTTTCCCTTTCAGGAGTGCTGACATCAAACAGTTTTTCAAACCCTTTTTCGACACCCTCTCTGTATGTCTTGATCAACGGAAATAAGAAAAGTTTTCTTTTCAATTTTCAGTATTTTTAAATTAGCGCTAGAAGGCAGGGCAGAACTATTCCGTAGTATGCGTTAGTCTCACTTGGCATAATGTTTAGGACTTCTGCTACTGGCGTAATACACGTGAAATACTCGTGTATGTAATCAATTCGTTCACTTTGATAGCATTTTTTATGTTCAATGACCTATATAAAAGCAAGCTTTTTTTTTCTTTAATTTTGAAAATTTGCTGTAGCGTATACAAACTATATATAAGTGAGTTAATTGTTAGTTTTATTTCTTTCATAGAATAATTTAAAAAGTTAATTGCAATTATTTTAATTGCGAATGATGATTAACATACATTAATCCAAATAATTTAATTGCAACCTGCAACTAAAAGTTTAATTGCAGTTAATTTAATTGTAATTGATTTAATCGCAATTAATTTTTTAATCAACTAACGCGTCGATTAAAAAATTAATTGATTAACGCCCAACACTGGTTGTGTGTTGATTAAGGTAAAAATTACTATACTTGCTTTTAGCATCTGATCTTTCTGATCGACTTACTTCCAGCAAGTTAAGGTATCCAACTACTCTGAAAAGATCATTTTTGTTCAAAATTTACAATTTCATTTTACTTCCTGGAGATAAAGATTCATTCTTTAATATTCTAAAACTACTACTTTTATTTTAAGCAGTAAAGAACACTACTTATCCAAGATCTGATGAAAACTAAGTGACTAAATTTCCTTACATCCTTCTTGGATCTCTGTAGTTGTAACTGACAGCAGGGTTTGTTCTAGACTTCTTATTTGAATTTTGTTTTATAGGTTTACAATACATGAAAATATTATTAAATTTAATACTTTTGAAATTAAACGGATTGAGAAGCTATAAAATATTTCAGGTATTTCTATATTCTTACTGTTGATCTAAAGAAAGTTTATTTTAAGTAGAGTTGAAATACAAAATATTAGCAAAAAAATCAAGACAAAATAATTTTCTATCAATGTAGGTGTGGCAACAGAAATGATGAAATTCAGACCAATGACATCACGCTCCTATATAATTACAAAGGTGTGCAATATATTGCATACGTAATTACTCTATCGATCTTCTTGACTTGTTATGTTTGCTTCGCCTTTTCTCAAGCAATTAAAATCCGATTCATTATACTGCTGTAATGAATATTGCTATAAAGAAATAAACAAACTCTTATTATCTCAACAGATAAATGATCATTTCTTAAAATCTAAAGGTCAGAAACACCTTATCCACGAAAAGATGACAAAATATATCGGCGACATGTTTACCGTGGGTACGAAACCAAAACAGTGTCGGTAAATGTCTTTTTTTGTAGCTTTTTACGGCCTTCAATTACAAGTCATAAAAACGTTTAATTACAGTGCTACTACAATTACTTTAATCGTAGTGTTTTATTGCATCTATTCAGTGAGACGCAGAAGCACGTAAAACCAGAGGCTACTTTGCCATTAGTGGAAGTCAATTTCCTGAGCGGAATTATGCAAGTGAAGTCTGTTCAGTCATTTCAGACTTAAAATCTGTGGAGTTGAGAACTACCAAAAGAAGAGGAAAAGGAAGGTATTAAAAATTAAATTGCAGTTGTCCACATCTTGCATTGTGAATTGGGATACTTAAAAGCTAGTGCGTGAATGTTTTCTGTTCTTTTTTATGGCAGAATGTTATTGTATTGACAAAACTATTTCTTTTTTATTTGCGTCTTTTGTCGTAAAAAGAGTGTTTTTACGATCGTATCACTATATGCACATGTCTACAGGATGTGCTATAAAAGACTTAGCGTTATACATCTCAATTTAATCATAATAACAAGACCATCCTTTCTCTTGTAAACCATAGACATAGACGCAGAGCTTTACTGCAAGGAAGAGGAAGTCTTTAAAGGTCCAATAATACAGAATTTGATTATGTGGATTTTCAAACTTTTCTTCTCGCTTTTTCTTAAATCTGGGAAATTGACGCTATTCCGTTACATGAACATATACCGTCTTTAGAGCTAAATTTTCAGATTAGAGTAGCCTGAGCAAGCACCCCGAGCAGCAGTGTCTTTTTTAATTTAGCATCAAATCGAATATAATTTGAATGGAGGGTATGAGTACAGCAAATTACGTGCCTGCACTTAATGCCAAGAATCATCTATTATAATGGGCAGTGGTATTTCGTCCTTTTCTTGGATTCATTGATCGGACTTCTCCAGTTGGTCACAGATGGGGAGGACGTGTTCGCCAAGGAAACATCCGAAGAAAATCAGAACAGTGTGGGCTATATGTGCATTATTTTAGTGAAAGGTAGTGTGACACACGCCTTGAAGATAGGGGGCACAGCAGTGGAAAAAAAATGCATTTCTAACGTCCTAGTAATCTGGATAAGGATTATCATGTATGCGGAGTATTTGATATGAATGATAATATAAAATGATTATTGTAACTTCTACTAAAAACTATAAATAACAAATTTATTTGAAAAAAGAAACAATAAAAAAATCTGTAGATAATTGCACATTATTATACGCAGTTATTATAAATTATTTTCAATGTCAACTCCATCATAATTATAAATGTCTCAGTGTAAATGTTCTGAACAATGAAATACAGTTACTTGGGAACGTAATTCAAGCAGTTAGCCAATTATTTTACTGTTTTTGTTGATCATTGAAAAGTAAAAATTAGGGATGGACGCGAGACGCGAGAATTCTCGCATTGTCTCGCGAGAATAGACGCGAGACGAGACAGGCCTCGCGGAGTCTCGCCTCGTCTTGTCTCGCGAGTCTTGTCTCGGGCGAGATTTCTCGCGAGAATTTTCGCATTTTTTTCCGTCTCGCATAAATACGATCTGAAAAGCGACAATTTGCCTGAAGCCTCTACCGTTTAACTTGCGTCTCCTTCGTTTTCGGTCCTGGTATACTATCAGCACTCTACAATACGCACAAACACGTAACATTTAAAATTAGAACAGACGAGAGATATACAAAACACACAAAGGAGAGGATAAAGAAAGAGGCGGAAAAAAAAAGAAAACAGAGAAGAGTTGAAAGAAAAATAATAAGTAAATAGGAAAGGCGGTACGGTATGTTCAAATCTGACCACTTTTAGACGGGCCCGGGGCATTAAGTTTGGGGCCCCCCTTACTATCCCCCTTTTTACACATTAAGCCCCTTTACTGAGCCCCCCTTTTTTTAAGCATTTTAACCCAGTTTTGACCGCTGTTGTACTCGAAAATTGCATTTCAGTTAACTGTAGTTTTTGTACTTTAATCAAATCGTATTTATCACCCCAAAAAAATATCTCTAACTTGATCTAGTGATAGACAATTAGGTAATACCTATATTATAGAGGAAATTCAGTTTTTTCCCCACAATTACTATTTCAGTACATATGAATTTATAATTTAGATAATATGGATATATATGGGCCCCCTTTCTCTTCAGGGGCACCGGACTACCGCCCCCCCCTTGCCCCTGTGATAATCGGGTTTCGGGTATATCAGAGAGAGATTAGAAGTAGAGCAACTTGCATTCGCATTGATGCTTAGTCTGAGTAGGTTGAAATATGGTTGAATATCCTTAGTTGAAATATCCTTGTACCGATATCATTCTCAAACTTTCCCGCAAGTTGCGGCGTGCGTAGGGGGGGGGGGGGTCGCCCACCCTGGTAACAACTTTCTAGGGGCGGTTAAATCCCTATTGTTGGCCTATTTTAAAGAGATTAAAATGACATTTTTTTATTCTTATATATTAATATCGGACGGAAAGAAATGCAAGCAATTTTTTTAAAAAACTATTTCTCTTTTCGTTTATATTATCATGTTTTCCCTTCCTTCGACTTGCAAAACTCTTATAATTTTTTTTCCTCCCCATCATTTTATCTTGCAGTTGGGTTCCTATTCTAAAATTATCTTCGCTTGTTAGATGTCTTTTCATTTAAAAAAAAAAATCCACACTGGATATACATTAGGGGGTTTATGGTTTAATTTTTCTGTAAACAGGGCGACCATAACGACTGTAGTGCTATCGCTAAAAATTATTGTGGAAAAGTACAAACGGATAGTCGTCAACAAATTAACTGTTCAGTAATTTAAAATATAAACAAAAAATAGACGTCTATTAACCAACTGAGATACTATGATGAAATCTAAAAATGCACACACGGTAATGTTATTGGAAATATTAGGCAAATAATTATAATTTTCGTTAATATAATCTTGTTTTCATTAATATAAAAATTACACATATTTTAGAGACTTGAAATTGACGTTAAAGTAAATAGTAGAGATTTAATAAAGACTAAAAGTGTACTGTTTATAATTTTTCAAGGGTTATCTTACAACCAACTGAACGATAAGTAATTCTAATTTGTGTTAATATATCCCGCAGTAATTTCAACAGAGGAGATTACTTGAACTTAAAAAAAAAAAAAAAATCTGTCTTGTCTCATGCAGATATGATTTTAGTAAAATATTCGCTACTTCTCGTATGAAGAGCGGGTGCGCAGCTATTTTAAAACAAACGGTTGTCCATTTCATGTAGTGTCTGAGGTATTTAATGCTACAACCTGAACAGTATGATGTAGAACTACAGTATGATGTAGAAATAACACATTTTGAAAGTCGGGAGTTCTCTGCAAACCGCTAAGCTTTTCACTTTTCTGATCGCGAATGACACTGACGTAGTTTTTTGTGTCATTATATTGCAATGATGCCAGGTTAATACTCATGACGCAAACTTTACATCAAGAGTCAAATAATTTTGCTTTTATTTTAGATTCCACATCACTGGAATTAATCGAAATTACTCATGTTAGGAAAATTTTCGTTTACTACAGTGCGAAGAACGGGCACGCAGCTAGTAAATAAAAACAAATACTATATTTTCGGTGTGACATTATATATACGGATTAAATATCAATTTCTTTTACTTCAAATGCCGATATATGCCGATATAGTTATTAATATATCTACTAATGTGGCTGTATGTAAGTAATTGTTATTATTAATATTAATTTTCAATAAAATCCCAATAATAAGTTAGTATAAAATGGTAACGAAATCGCAGTCCTTAATTTTGCGAGACTCGCGAGACGTCTCGCGTCTCGCGCGAGACGAGACAGCAATTTCTTTGCGAGACGCGAGACAAGACACAGTGTTTGCGAGACGAGACAGATGTTTACCACTGCGAGACGAGACGAGACTGCCCCGATTCTCGTCTCGCACGTCTCGCGTCCATCCCTAGTAAAAATATTTCAAACTTCCCTAGCAGCTTAAAACATGAATGACTTCACAGGTTAGGAAATTTTTAAGGGAATATTTTGATCTTTAGAATAAACAGAAGTTCCTATAAAAAATTCCGGCGAAAAAAATCTGTTGAAAACAAGAGATAATTTTATTATACTGACTTCAGCTTAATTTTGTTATGTGGTTTGCTTATTACCATCCTAATACAGCGAAACCTCCGTAAGTTGGACGCCTGCGGTCCCTCAAAAAGTGTCCAACTTCCAGAGATGCCCAGCTTGAATATATCTATATTACTAAAAACGTTCCGTTCCCCCAGAAAAGTGTCCAAATTAGGCAGGTGTCCAAATTATAGGGGGTGTCCAAATTGGGAGGTTCTACTGTAGTATACAAGGTAAGTGAATTTACTTGCTAGTAATTTTCTAGAATCACCAAATTTTTGTTGCGAGAAAATCCGATAGTCTAAAGTTTTCTTAAACAGCGTCAAAAATCAAGAGGCATTCGAACAAGATACAAAGGTGCTGAAAGTGGTGAAAATTAACCTCTTAAACTTCAACAAGACTAATCTCGAAAACTGGTGTTAAAAATAAACAACACACATTACAACGACTGAGCTAATTGCAGCTGTCGAGCTAATGGAATCATCATTCGAATCTGAAATCGCCATTTCGTCCTGAGTTCGAGATAACTCCGTTTAAAGAAAATGGTCGCCATTAAACCAAAGCAGCAAATTGTGATGTATTAGCACACGTCGGGTTAATCTGAACGGAATTTAAATCGGCGACTTGTCCCTCAAAGCGATCGAGATAATTGGAGTTAGCACTTCTGCTTGCCTGGTGTTAACTTGAGCAATTATGTGTCCATCGGTCTTAGTCACGGGCAACCGACCCCAATGAGAAAAAAATTACGGGGTTTTGAGTGCCTTTGTCGAACTAAGTAATACGATCGCAATTATCTGTTATTGGTTGATATTGCATTAGCGAAAAGCTGGAAACTGTGATAGCATTTAAACTCCTAAACGTGAGCAACATCAACTATTTTTGTAAATCATGTTTGTTTTTATTTCTCCATCATATGAAATTGATGGATAATAACGGCATTTATGAAAAGATTGGAAAAGAATCATGTAGGTAAAAGATTCACCCGCTTGCTTATTACAGTGCTTTTATGGAACCCACTGCTGCGAAATTGAAAAAAGCATTTTGTGTAGTAAAATTATTTTTGAAATTCTGATTTTAAGACCCTTAAAAAGTTAACTGAAAGAAGATGAATGAAGCTCAGAAACTTGGTCGTTGGAATTAGCCGATATAGCAATTTGAAATCGTATCTTGCATGTGTTTTGTGTTTAAAGAAAGCTTACACGAGGTGTATCTGCCTAGAGGTAAGATTTGGGCGAAGTTCTTTTTAAGGGGCTCTAAAGCAAATTAATGCTACATCTGGGGAAAACCTCTCAAAACTCAGGCTGTTAGATCGACAGTCGCGCTACAGGCCATAATCCTGAAATTTTACACTTCAACCGTCCACCATGTTCAATGTCTTATTTACGTGGCCATGGTAGGGCCGCAATTTTTTATCATGAAGTTATGCAAAAGGAAAATGCAAAATCATTTTGAAGCCTCCTTATTTGATAAAAATATTCGGACTATGGATATTAAACATATTTTTAATTTCTGAGGAAATACTTGGCCAAAATTCTGTTAGCTTGGCCACAAAGTCTGTACTTAAATAGGGTTGATCTCCATTTTTTTCCTTTTGTGAAATTTCATTTTCGAATTTGTGCATTTACGAAATAATGTACTAAATTAAAAAGAAATATTTTTGATTACACTGTATTATAAAAACCGTTGAAACGATTCATGACTTTCACAAATTATTAAACTAATTAATATCGACTTTTTAATTTTTCTTGTAAAAACATCACTTTTATTCAGAAAAAATAAAATATAAAGTTTTTTAATTACTCATAGATTTCAGATATTTTTTGATTATAAAAATCAAGCATTTTATGCCGGAAATAAGTCTTATCATCGCCAAGATGATAAGACCCTTAATATGGTAGATCACATATGAGCAAAGGCCGGCCCGCGGGCCGGATGTGGCCAGCCACGGCTTTTGATCCGGCCCGTGGAACATATCAAAACCCCGTATGAAACCCACATAAACCATTCAAAATTCCATATAAATCCTAAGTATACGGCCCGCGACTTTGCTAAAATCCCGAAGTTTGGCCCGCGGCTTTTCAAAGATTGCCCATACCTGTGGTAGACGGTTGAAGTACGAAGGTCCCATATTTGGGCCTACAGCGGGGCCTGTCAAATGGCTTGGAGTTTTGATCGGTTTTCTCCAGATGTAACGTGAATACCTGTTATAGCCCCCTTAAAAAGTCCACCAAACCAAGGCACCCAGCCGTAGGCAGATGCCCCTCGTATAAGCTTGAAATAACACGTAACACCATACCAGAAGTAACACAACTCATAGAAATATTGTCAAACGATAAAGAAAACGTTACACTGAAATTCAACACTGAAATATTGTACAGATGACGATGTATAAATATTTGAAAAAAAAAAAAACTTTTTTGGCGTATGCGAAAAAAATATATATGCATATTTATTGAAAATGTTGCATCCACAGCACAGAGAAGCTCATATATATAAAGTTGAGTATGGAAAATCTCGAAATGGTGACGCCATTTCTGTTGTTCTCTAAAACCAGCTGGATAATGGAATAGAATATATTGTTGATTTTTATCAGTAGCCGCCATTATAACGCCAAAACAAAATTCAGAAATTTGTGATAATTATTTGCATAATGTTCGATACTTTATATCCGAAATCTGTGGAATACCACTTTTCCAGAAATCTATGGTGGAACCACAACTTTATATAATAAAATATTAATTACAGTAAAATTCTTATAATAATTTTTTGAAAATGTGAAAATTTTGGAAATATTCTAAGAAACTTTTATATATGTTCCCAAATTTATATGGGAATATATGATCATGATGAGATATATATGATGTCTATGAAAGTTACTGTAAATATTTAGTTAAATATTTTGTATGCATTACACGCCATTCTCAGAGTTTTAATGATAAAGTGTGATGAGAAACAGGATTTTTCGCTTTCAGAAACATTGAAGTGATTTTAATACTCATGTCACCGAAAGTTTTCGAAAATGCGGGAGAAGAATAGTTTTTTTTTTTTTTTTTCGAAAGTCTAAAATTCGTTCCGGAGAGATGGACCGGTGAAATATTGCGTTAATGCTCTTGCATTAATGATTCCGCAACTATACCAGTCAGACAAGGAAAGACATTTTGTTTGGCGTACCTCTATTTGCTTCTCAAAAAGCATAACATATTTTCAGCCAATAATTACTATTGCTGTTAGTAAGCCAAATGATTTCTTCATGTGGTTATAATCGCGACGAAATATCACAAACCAAACACAATACATATTCCCACCCTCGCCTCCCTCTTTACCTGACAGGGACTCCGTTTTGTCAGACATCTCATAATAACTATTTACAGCAATCTAAATTCTTATTCATAAGTGTTTAGTGTGTTTATTTCATATATTGTATTTTTGTTTTCTCAAATTTTACTCTAAAGTGTTCATGTGCTTTTTACATTTATTTTTGTAACTGTATTTTCAAAATTTCGTTTCAGTAGACTTTGGATTTTACAACAAATGATCCTGCAGGGTCATGCCACACATAAAGCTCCAAACCAAAAAGGTGAGTTGGCCCGGCGAGGCAAAAAGTAAAAAAAGTGTGGTTATAATTGTACAAATAAAGGTTTTGCGTTTTGTATCTGTCTCGTTTTGATAAAGTAAATCTTAGGAAGCATGTAGGCTTACAAATAACCTAAAATGACGACGTGAAATCAGAGGCGCACACAGGATTTTCTGTTGCAGGGGGTCCAGCCCATACAAAAGCTGAAACACCAAACACCTGGAAAAACGCCCAAGAAAAATCTTTTTCTGCAAACACTTTGGTCGTATTGACGTATCAAAAGACAGTTCAATACCAAATTTTTGGGATGTTTATTGATTTCACCGTAGTTCAGTTTACTTGCATGGTTTTGATTTGATTTGAGTTATTTAAAAATGGACGAACACAACAACAACAAAAAAAGGGTCTATTTTTTTAATAGGTACATTTCATTTGATAAAAGAGTCGAAGTAATAAAAAAAATATGTTTAATGATTTATAATGGACTTAAAATATAGTTAATTTTATTTCATACGTATTGATTTTCTATGATAACTAAAATTAATTTTAATTTCAAACATATTATCAAAGTTTAATGAACGTCTTGTTCAAGGTTGGCAGCTAAACTTTTGTGAGCGTTGCATTCACCATTTAAGTTCTTCGTGCGTGCACGAAACGTCTGTGTGACCGAAGTTCTCTTTGGCGTTTATAAGATGACGAGAAAGGTGAAACAATCTCTGCACATTTTTTGTGTGTCCACTTTATGAACTTCTAAATAAAATTAACTTTCCAAGAAAGAACCTGCAAGGACAATATTTTACATATACGAAGAACTGACCTCTCTTATTTCTGTTATGTTTTTCCTGTGCTTGTTATACTAAAGAGGAAAGAAATGGGCGTTGTAATGTTTTCTAATTACATATATTTAATCATTTTAATGTAAAGTTCAACATAGCAAAATGAACAGAATCACTTTAGTATTTTAAAAGCTTTAGTAAAAGAGAAACGTCCTTTACGAAATCGAGTGGGCCTCCACTTGAGGCGTCGGCCGACCCACCAGTGCGCGTAGCCAGGAAAATTTTTCGGGGGGGATATGCGCCTGGAAAAAAATTTCGGGGGGGATATGAACTTATATGTGTATAAATAGACGGAATTTCATCACTAATCCAAACATTTCGGGGGGGATATATCCCGATATCCCCCCCCCTGGCTACGCCCCTGGACCCACTGATGTTTTTTTGGGTCTCGCAGAGGGGCCCGCGTTAGCATATTTTCGAGGGGGCCCTTTTGAATCGGTAGCCGGACCCATTGATGTTTTTTTGGGGGGTGTCGCAGAGGGGCGCGCGCCCCCTCCAAGAAAAATGTTTTTACACTACATAAATGGGTCTTTTACCAATATTTAGCAGGCTTTACACTAGATAAAATGAATATTCACAATTTGCGCAATCCTCCGAAAGAGTTTCTGGTTCCGCCCTTGGAGAACATATGTAAAGCTGACGTCATAAACTTGAAAATCGTCTGGATTTTTTATCACATGTTGGTCTGGAAAATCATTTTTTTAAAAATCAGAATTTGACTGGCAATTCTGAAAATTAAACGCGATGCATTTGAAGTATAGAATTTTCATTTAGTGTTAATTGCATGAAGATTGAAGTTTGGTGTTCTTTGATTCTGAGTGGAATAAGTTTGCGTTGGATTTTCCTTGTGTTTTTGATTCCGTTTTACGTACCCTTTAACGTAAGTTAGTGAGCGTCTCGGGGAATTTCGACTTTATTTCTTCTTGGGGAATTTGGTCCTTCCATTAAAAAATGAGGTGGGAAAGGTGAGGTAAGTGCTTGTTTAATCTACTTTTTCTAATGTTTTGTTGTGGATTTGACTGTTTTATATAGTGTCATTTACTTAGAATTTGTGTTTCTTTGTAAAAATTTTAGTGGTATATACTTGTGTTTATTCGTCACAAGAAGGCGATAGCCGTTGGAGCTTGGCGGTCGCCAGGGTGGCTTGGCGCCATGGCTGGAGCTTGGCGCCAAGATCTGTAGCGCTCGCACTTGGCGATCGCCAAGCTCCAGCGGCTATCGCCGTGTTTACATGAGGGGCACCGTCTTGTATGATTTTACCGCTCATATATATAAAGTTGAGTATGGAAAATCTCGAAATGGTGACGCCATTTCTGTTGTTCTCTAAAACCAGCTGGATAATAGAATAGAATATATTGTTGATTTTTATCAGTAGCCGCTATTATAACGCCAAAACAAAATCCAGAAACTTGTGATAATTATTTGCATAATGTTCGATACTTTATATCCGAAATCTGTGGAATACCACTTTTCCAGAAATCTATGGTGGAACCACAACTTTATATAATAAAATATTAATTACAGTAAAATTCTTATAATAATTTTTTGAAAATGTGAAAATTTTGGAAATATTCCAAGAAACTTTTATATATGTTCCCAAATTTATATGGAAATATATGATCATGATGAGATATATATGATGTCTATGAAAGTTACTGTAAATATTTAGTTAAATATTTTGTATGCATTACACGCCATTCTCAGTTTTAATGATAAAGTGTGATGAGAAACAGGATTTTTCGCTTTCAGAAACATTGAAGTGATTTTAATACTCATGTCACCGAAAGTTTTCGAAAATGCGGGAGAAGAATAGTTTTTTTTTTTCGAAAGCCTAAAATTCGTTCCGGAGAGATGGACCGGTGAAATATTGCGTTAATGCTCTTGCATTAATGATTCCGCAACTATACCAGTCAGACAAGGAAAGACATTTTGTTTGGCGTACCTATATTTGCTTCTCAAAAAGCATAACATATTTTCAGCCAATAATTACTATTGCTGTTAGTAAGCCAAATGATTTCTTCATGTGGCTATAATCGCGGCGAAATATCACAAACCAAACACAATACATATTCCCACCCTCGCCTCCCTCTTTACCTGACAGGGACTCCGTTTTGTCAGACTCTCATAATAACTATTTACAGCAATCTAAATTCTTATTCATAAGTGTTTAGTGTGTTTATTTCATATATTGTATTTTTGTTTTCTCAAATTTTACTCTAAAGTGTTCATGTGTTCTTTATATTTATTTTTGCAACTGTATTTTCAAAATTTCGTTTCAGTAGACTTTGGATTTTACAACAAATGATCCTGCAGGGTCATGCCACACATAAAGCTCCAAACCAAAAAGGTGAGTTGGCCCGGCGAGGCAAAAAGTAAAAAAAGTGTGGTTATAATTGTACAAATTAAGGTTTTGCGTTTTGTATCTGTCTCGTTTCGATAAAGTAAATCTTAGGAAGCATGTTGGCTTACAAATAACCTAAAATGACGACGTGAAATCAGAGGCGCACACAGGATTTTCTGTTGCAGGGGGTCCAGCCCATACAAAAGCTGAAACACCAAACACCTGGAAAAACGCCTCTGCTTTTTTAGTGCTTTTTTAAAATATGAAAGTGTTTCAGATTTTCTTACTTTTTTTTTTCCTTTCCGTTTTTTGATAAAAGCCAATATAAAAGTCCATACAAAAGCTGAAACACCAAACACCTGTAAAAACGCCTCTGCTTTTTTAGTGAAGAAAAATCTTTTTCTGCAAACCCTTTGGTCGTATTGACGTATCAAAAGGCAGTTCAATACGAAATTTTTGGGATGTTTATTGAATTCACCGTAGTTCAGTCTACTTGCATGGTTTTGATTTGATTTGAGTTATTTAAAAATGGACGAACACAACAACAACAAAAAAAAGGGTCTATTTTTTTAATAGGTACATTTCATTTGATAAAAGAGTCGAAGTAATCAAAAAAAAAAAAATATGTTTAATGATTTATAATGGACTTAAAATATAGTTAATTTTATTTCATGTGTATTGATTTTCTATGATAACTAAAATTAATTTTAATTTCAAACATATTATCAAAGTTTAATGAACGTCTTGTTCAAGGTTGGCAGCTAAACTTTTGTGAGCGTTGCATTCACCATTTAAGTTCTTTGTGCGTGCACGTAACGTCTGTGTGACCGAAGTTCTCTTTGGCGTTTATAAGATGACGAGAAAGGTGAAACAATCTCTGCACATTGTTTGTGTGTCCACTTTATGAACTTCTAAATAAAATTAACTTTCCAAGAAAGAACCTGCAAGGACAATATTTTACATATACGAAGAACTGACCTCTCTTATTTCTGTTATGTTTTTCCTGTGCTTGTTATACTAAAGAGGAAAGAAATGGGCGTTGTAATGTTTGCTAATTACATATATTTAATCATTTTAATGTAAAGTTCAACATAGAAAAAGGAACAGAATCACTTTAGTATTTTAAAAGCTTTAGTAAAAGAGAAACGTCCTTTATGAAATCGCTTCACTATAATCAGCAGCTTGTATTCATTGTTTTATTCGAACATGTCCTGCATCGGAGATATTTAATTATTCCTTACAAGCTACTCTATTCTTTGAATTATTTACAAATCGCCAAATAATTAAGCAGTAAAACCACTTAATCAGTACAGTTAAATATATTCAGCCGGCTTCTAAATAATCATTCAATTAATTGTTACTGGAATACTTTGGTCGCATTAATGGATTATTTTTACACTACATACACAGCTACCTTATCGGAGCCTGTAAGGTTGACCAGAGCGTTTGGTTTCTTCACTTCATCTTGCACAAATTATCCTTTAATTAACCCAGTGAATTTCAGCGACAAAGTCTCTTGAGCAAATGAAGGGCCATGAGCTCACATCAGATTTTAACAAATGATCCGGAGCAAGAGCTCCTTATCAGTTTGAGATAGCCTCCAGTCCAAGAGGTAGGTGATTTAATGGGGAAATAATTCAGAGGGTGAACCTTTAGGATTCCGACCTCTTTTATCTTGCCAATGCCCATTGATGAAGTATCCGTGCTGTTCGTCAACTGGAAGAAGTTTTTGAAGGAATGAGAAAATTTAAACATTCTCTATTCAAAACATTAGGGGATCCATTTGGAAGTAAGTTGTCATTTTGTAATGATACATGTTATTAGAAAAACAGAAAATTTGTTATATTAGATAAATAGGTACTTGCTGGTTATAACGGCCCCCAAGCACAGTTGGAGACGATAATTCAGAACTGTGATTGCGAGATCGCAAGATCGCCAAGATCGAAGCTATGGCTTCACCAAGTTCGTAAAGACTGGATGTAGAAATATATTGGGTGCCCCAAAAAGGTGGCAACGGGCTTTAATTCTTGATCTATTAGATATAAGTGAGCAGTGTAAATTGAAAAAAATGTTTAAAATAAGGTCAAAAATAAGGCTCCGTTAAGAAAAAAATTCTCTCGTTAATTTTCAAAAAGTTATACTTTTTAAATTTGTATAAGGCCCCCGTACAAAACGATTCCCAGTTAGTAAAATGTGCTCCATATACTCATAAGGTGACTTACAAAATTTGAGAATTATACCTCAAAGAGTGTCAGAGATATGAAGATAAATATAACACTGACTTAAACCACTTTTCCATTGCTCACTAAGGGAAAAAATCATGTCGAATTATCGCATTTCAGGGGTTGTACAGAAATATGACCAGAAGAATTTTTTTTCCACTCTAGCAATAAATGTTTATCCTCCTCAGTCCCCGTGTATCACAGATGATACAAATAATCATATGGGCCATAATTAATGATTTTGCTCAAGAAATTGAATAAAATAACTAGTAGGACTTGTAGTTTATTTTTAAAAGCTTCTTGAGAATCTTTATATATTGGTGGTAACAATTCTTAAAGACTGAATTAGAGGTTGGAAACTTGGCTTTTATTTGAAAAATTGTTTAAAAATAAGTACGTTACTTGTCGTTTTTAAGTACAATAGGTTTTAGCAAATATGAGAATTTTTTAAAATTTTAGATGTGAGAATTACGTCTGGTCTGAAGAGGTTATATTCAAAATCGTATATAGTGACCCGATCATCTTTCATTAAAGATATCTCTGCGAGGTTGTATTGAAAGGCTCAAGTTTGGTACATCACATCATAAGTGTATGGGGCACATTATACTATTTGGGAATGCTTTTGTATTGGGATCATATACAAATTTAAAAAATGTAACTTTTTGAAAATTAGCGAGAGTAATTTTTTCTTTACGGAGTCTTATTTCCGACCTTATTTTGCATATTTTTTCAATGTACACTGCCCACTTATCTAGATCATAGATCACTTATCTAGATCTAGATCACTTATCTAGAATAGATAAAGAATTAAAGCCCGTTACCACCTTTTTGGGACACCCTGTATGAATAATAGCAATAAACACTAGAATTTTTTCCTATGAAAACTTTTTATGATTAAATAACTAAAACAGTTAATTTGGCAAGATTTGACCCTCCTTTGGCAAGATTTGACCGCTGTAACGAACAAGTGCCAATAAATCTATAGATTAAACTACGTATTCCAAAAATAAGTAATGACCTAGAACTATGTGAAGTGTAGAATGAACGTAATTAAAGTACAAGGTTTCTATAGACTCTCAAAAACTAAACTATCAGGTTTCTTATTTTGGCAAGCTTTTTATTAGCTTGATGTGTGCTTGTCGACCCAATTCAAAATTTGTATATAAATTTTAACCCACTTCCTTTCATCGAATAGAGCAGAAATTTTGCATACACTTGTATCTTTGATGACACTGAGTACTGCTGTTTTTAATTTTTCGATAGTATATATATCTAGCTCTTTTTTAATTATTAAATATTTTGTTTCAAAAGTAGTGTTTTTTTGTTTTTTACACGTATAAACTCGAATTTTTCTAGATCGGACAATTTTTATGTTCTGTGAGGTCAAAAAAAAAAAAAAAGTATTTACGCCTCCAGCTTTTAAAAATTATATATTATTTTACATTGAAAAATGTAACATTCAATAAATTTTCTAAGTAACTCCGCTAATAGATAAGCTAGGATATATTTGCATGTTGCAATAAATTTTTGAATTTGAAAATGTTCTCAAAAAATATTTTATACCTTTTAGCCTATCTTTAAATAAAAAGATTTTAAAAACTTATTTTTATTTTATATTTTTAAAATCTGATATTTGTGCTCTCTTATGCACACTTAAACAAACTTACGTAAAAAATCCATCTCAAAACTTCTTATCTGGTAGATAAGTTTTGTTGGAAAATTTTAATTATAACTTATTTTAAGTCAATATTTCAAGTTATTTTGAATCAATAGTTCAAAGTTTCCATTCATACAATTTCTCAATGTATGTTCAACACACCAACTGTAAGTTCAATTGAATGATACAGACTCAAAACAACGTATTCCACAGTAGCTTGATTCTTAATTGTTAAACATCTTGTGCACCATGATTTTGGATAAGGTTTTATCAACGCTACTTGTGTTTATTTGTTGATTTCTAGTACCAAAATCATTTTTGTTTTCAAGTGCTTAAGGCTTGTGTTTCCAATGTGGTTCCTTTAGTGAGTAACTGAATTACTCCTAATTTTTTCGGTATCTTCAAGTTTTCAGAAATAGTTTTATGCAAGAACTCTTAACACACATTGACCCTCTTCTCAATATTTTGATAAGATGATGTTATTTAAAAACACATTTTAAACACTTTATTAATAAAGCAGGCTTTTTTTTTTAGACATAAACATAATTAAAATTTTAAAATAGTACTTATCAAATTTTTGACATCTTTTCATAAACTTTCCTTCTTTCATTTTTTAAAAATATGTTTAACTTTTTCAGTGTTGCATGCAGCATTATTTGAAGTTTTAGATAATAAGTAGAGACCATAAAAGTAGACATTATTAATAATTTCTTTGAATTTGAAAATTTAAGTATGATTGTTATTTAATTCTAAAGATGTAATAATGAAGGGCTCTAAAATAAAAAAGAATCTGCTGTAAAATTATGTATGTGTAAGATAACTTAATGGTTTTTGAAAATACACTAAGATAAAACAGAATTCCACTTTTCATCAATAATTTTACATTTTCAGTAAGATCCACACTTTCTTTCTATACAGAATAAAAATATTTTTATTCTTTTAAGGAAATTCGAATATTTCAAATTGTATTAAAGCGTTCCGAAAATGGCCGAGTTTTTTTCAATCTTTGGAATACGTATATTTTATTTTATAATGCATACATGCTTACGCATATAAGTAAAATGCACATAAATTATAAACTTTTTTGTTTAATCGACTTAATACTTTCTTTTTCTTCAGTCACACAAATAAAGAAAAATTCATGTGAAATATGTTGTACGTTTGAGTACATAAAATCAGTTGTAGTTTGAACAGAAAGCTAGGAATGAATACAACACACTTTAAACCATTTGTCTAATTTACACAGTAACTTCTTTCAGATTAACATTATCCAAGATAATTGTCAAAAACGTGTTAAAAACAGCAATCACAATCAAAATAATTCTACAGTAGAACGCAAAGCCCCGTTTCACAAACTTTAACGCAAACTGTAGCGTGTAATTACACGAATCGCTAATAAACGAAGGGCATTATATACTCCCCTCACTAAAATGTTACTTTAAATCATCACTTAAACTTAATCGAAGAGAAGGCAGGTTAAATTGCTTCTGCAGCGCTTTGATTTGAATGACGCTTGTCCAGTGGGCATTTGATTAAAGGCGAAATATCACTCAAAGGAATTGGAGGGGGGGGGGAGAGTTCAATTTGAATGTATCTTCAATTCTCTGTGAGGGCTCGCCTGCAATGCAGAGTGTTTATTCAGGGTCCTTAAATTGAAAATGCATTCGTTAGAATTATTCAGGCGATCGATAATCGAATTTCTTGGACAGTCACGTCTCTCTGTAAAGCCGTTTCGTTTGATATATTATAGTCTTTTATGCAAAATGCTAGGAGCAGGGTGCTTAAGAGAAGAATTTTGTAGCATAATCGAAAATTAAAAATGTGTTAAATAATAAAATGTTATGTTTGTATGCATACAGATTTAAAAGATTATTTGAAAATTTCAGTGTTTAATAAATTAAAAGATGCACAATTCTTTAGATTAAAAACAAAAACAAAAAACAGATATTTTGTAATTTCCTGAAAATTTGTAATGTGTGAAATTAAAAATAAGTTACAGGATATTTAGTAATGAATTTTAAAATCGTAAAATTTGTAAGCTGAGACTTACCACGGGTTTAAGAATACATTTTTAGATCTTTCATAAAACTAATTTCATTTAATTTTTCAAGTGAATGTTAAAGTTTTAAATTGACGTGCATGTTAAATTTGTATATTGGTAAGGAATGAAAATTATCTCATAGGCCTACCTTTTTAAAATAATAAATCAGAAATCACAAGTTTGGATTTTTTAGGTTTATTTTATAGAAATAAAAAATCTGTCAGGACTATGATTTTAAGGAAGAAAAATTAATTTACCACGTAATTATTAATCACTATGATCACCAGTGACGAATTTCATGTCCATAACTGTCAAAGTATGATCAGTAAAAACTGATCAAATTCGTAATTTATGATTAAATTACTTTTGGATTCCAAAAGGTTACTGTAATACTTTCTGTGCTATAAAAGTATGTGTTATAAACTATATAGATGCTTCTGCATTTTTTTTTGCAACTGAGGAAAGTTGGACTCTTTGTATCGACCGAAATGATCGTTTTGTTAATAAGTACCATTTGTGTGACCCAATAAGTGCCTTTTGTGTGTGCTAATATTAAACCTTTTTAATTATTTTTACATTCTAAAGCCAGTTTTTGTTGAGTGTTTTTGGTTACGTCTCTGCTTTTGCCTGTAAAGTCTTTCTACCTTCATAGGAAACCATGGGAGCCTCTACCTATGGGCAGGATGGATCCCCCCCCACACTCCTAGCTCCGATATTACCGCTAGGATTTACTTACTGGTATAACGTAGAAGTGGTTATACACTAAAATATATTATCTTTCTGGGGCAAAAACCCTTGACTGCCCTCTCCCTTCCATACAAACAATCACATGGCCGCCCATGTAAGAAACTGTATTATGAATCTTAGCTGTAGTGTATAGTGTTATGCTTTTAATCAAGTGCTTCTAACACAGTTTCAATTGAAAAATGTATATTATGTATTGAAAGGAAAAATTTTGGATTGATTTAACTTATTTTCTGTGATATCTTAAGTGGCATTTAGTATTCAATTACATCTTATATGTAGCTCATTAGTTTCACAAGGGGATAGGACATAAGGACAAATAGATTACTTACAATTTTTTGTCAAGCAGATGAAGGAAGGAGGTATTTGAACTGTTTACTTTATGGGTGCGTATTGCCTGCGTGCTTAGAAAAAAGTATTTAGAATTTTAACCTATGTATGTCACATTTTTATTCTTCAAAATTTTGTATAAAATAACTTAAATTCTTTTATAAGTGCAGTTTCTTTGAAACTTAAAAATATAATATGACAATACTATTGTGCTGTAGAAAAATTCGATAAAATTCTGGCAATGAACACCAATTAAAAATAAAAAAATAATCTCAACATCATTTAATGTTATTCATTTTTTAAATTGCCGTATAACTAGAACTGTAGCTACAAAGTTTATTCTCCAAATTTTATATATTTCTAACATATTTAAATTTAAAAATATTTTGTCGAATTCTCTTTATTGTCAAAGTCCAGTTCAAAAAACACATTCCTGAAAAGGTATTACTTCCTAAATTAAGTAGTTTCGAATTGACTGAATGAGCTTTACAAAAGTATGTTCAGATGAACTGACTACTCAAGTATCGAATCAGATTTTGAGTATAAGAAAACAAGTCCAGTCATTGCATTTTTGGTTGATAGGCTTAAAAAATATTTTCTATCTTGCCTACTTTTACTAAACAAAATATTGGATTTGTCCAAAAAGTTTTTTCTTTTCTTTTTTAAGAAATCTTTAGTGTAAATATTTTTCATTACTATATTTGGAAGTATTGAGTACCATGGATCATTTGCGTGTAGAATAGTGATTATATTGTTTTTCAATTTTCTTTTCGTTTCAACAATTTCAACTTGAAATAGTCTAAAACAAGGTTTAACTTTGCTCTGAGAAATCTCCATTACGATATTTCACAAACTACTTCTGACAAGCTTGAGCAATCAAAACACCTATGCCATACACCGACATTTTTTTTTCTTCGCTTCAGTTGTATTGTCTTATGTTTCTTGAGCTAAATAAATAAAACCATTATATGACAAAAATGATGCTTTTCCTTTTTATTGTCATCTTTAATATTAAAATAGCGATGTAAACACTAAGTGTTTTTGTTAAAACTGATTTAGAACATAAGCTCATTTATCTGATGCCAATACCTATTTTCAAACTTTTATTCAAATTCTAAAAGCGCTTGTACGCTTTCTTTAATTTCTATCTCGGATGATAAAAAAGAAGAAAGAACAGAAATTTTTTGCCAACCCAACATTAGTTCTTTGGTACATTTTTACGAATCTGGAATTTCCTAACGACATCTCCGCTACGTACAAGTTGTACTCTCCAAAAGCTGCATTTAAATTAATTATTGCGACCAAATTCAGACGCTGCCTGCACACCAATCTAAAATAAATGATAGCTGTAAAGCGCTCGTCTCTGATTAGAGAGGGTGTATCATTAGAACTGTTCAAGGTATCGCGCATGACGGGGGGGAAACTGAGTATACACAGAATTCAAAGGAAACCTCCTCAGTTTTAGAAGTGTCACCTCTCTGCTGATAATGCAAAAGGCCCCTTGTTATTATTAATGATGCGCAGCGTTGCATGATTTGTGATACAGTTTTCCACGTTTGGTGCCGAGAAGTGTGACAGAGAAATGTCACAGTTTATTAAACGTTGCTGATATGGCAGAAATTTCGGGGTTAAACACATCATGTTTAATTATAATAAACAAGAGGGCTTGCTTAGATTTGACAGCATTTGTCAGGTTTATATGCACGATGTAGACTTTGACAATGATGCCAGAGGATTTTAAACTTGTTACCGAAGAACAGAAAACTGCGGAAAAGAATTCGTGAAGGGCAGTAGTGAGTCAACAGATAGGTCGTTCTGAAAATGGTAAGGATTTCTTACGCGTGACACGCGCAGAAAATTAGTAAAGAAATTCAGTATTAAGTAAAATTACTCAAATTTCTTTCGAGTAAAGAGCTTTTGATAAAAGTTTGTTCACAAAACCAAGGTAAAAGTTGTTGCTGACACTCGAATACTTTATTAATAAGATAAAAACTGAGGTAAGTTAAATTCAGTCATTGGCAGCAAAATTACTGATTTTGACGTCAGTTTTATGAATTGCATTTTAACAGCTACGCTTGTAAAATTTATCTTTTATTTTTTTAGTTACTTGCAATTATACTACCAAATGAACAGCACTTAAAATTGCTAGCCTTTTACAATGCTACTTCTACAGTCGCTCAAATTTCAAACGGGAAACCCCACTTGGCCGATCATTCAAATAAAAATAAGCCAGCTCTTGGCTAGATGGACAAAGAGATATAATTACTGACTAACAACATCGTTACAGCGAAACCAATTACTCCATTGAACTTAGCTTACGTACTTCGAAATTCGCTTGCAAATTCCAAAATATTCTTCAACTGGTTTATCTATTTCACAAGTACACTTTATTACTTGTGCAGCATCCCCAACATGTTCCGTTATATTCCCACTAGTACTATTAGCTCATTGTGACGGTAAGCACAATGGGCACTAGCAGCCGTAACTGAACTATACTCATCAAGTCTTACTAAATTCGGTAATGGACTATTTTAAGAAGCTTTTAGTAATATGCTCTTTTAAAGATAAAGTAATAATTAAAAATATTTCTTTTCATTGAAATTATATCATGAAAAAGAATTTCCATAACATTACTTTAATTTTTTCTCAATGGGCGGGTATTTTTGGCGATTAGCCTTTTTGCCACTACTAAGGCCCGAACCACTTGAGAGCAACCTATCAGCGGCCAGAATTACGCCCATAAAGGGACGGACAAGTTAATATCCATGTACAAGCCGCGATTGGAACCCGGGACCCGAGACGTGATAGAATTGTACTTAAGCCACTTCACTACCTGAGCAGCATTTTACTTTCATTAGTGTTACAAAATTGTTAAGTGGGAGCTCGTTAAGTCCAAAAAGCTGGATTACTAAAAAAGGAGCTTTATTCCATGCATATTCCAGAAAATCGTACCACCGGTTCCACGAAAAGTGCAAAGCTTGTTCAATTTAATAACACAAATAGCCAGAAAATTGATAATAACAACGGAAATAGCTCAAACGAAAGCACTCAATTTCTAATGGTTTATACACACACATTCACTATCAATATCCACACAAATGACTGAGATTCCCTTTTTCTTAGTTCTCTTGACGTGACATAACGTCTCATGGAAATTTCTGGATGGTTCCTCATAACTTCCTCCCTAATCAAGATAAACAGAAAGTTCCACCATACTACAGAAACTTTATTTTATCGCCAAAGTTCCCGAATTTCTTGACTAGGTCAAGAAACATAGATTTTCTGGATCCACAACAATGGCTGTAAATCTGCCTTCTCCATCGTACACTCAATATGGCTGGAAAGCGACATTACAGTTTTGTAACACTGCTCTCCAAAAGACTGATGCTCCGGGAGTCTCATCGATTAATGTGGATGACTTTTGGATTGGCATTAGACAACCTCTGCGCTCTGTAGACAACACTGTTCAGCTTCTTGACAACAGTGTAAGGTCCTTCTTAGCACTGCTGCAATTTCGGGCTCACTTCTTCGTAGATTTGTGTTATACAATACCCTCCTTGGAATGACAATCCTTTGCTCCAGCATCGCAACGAGACTTCATTCGTTCACTGGCAATTTTTTTTAGCTCCTTGGCAAACGCACGCACGCTTTTTTCTAAATTATTCGATTAATCATTTGGCGAAGACGATGTATCATTCGGCCGTGCAAATATAATATTACTGGGCAATCAAAGTGTTTGTCCGAAGAACGTCTTTGATGCAATGCATCCAGTCACTTTATGGAGCGAGCTCCTATATATCATTAGTAAAATTCGTAATTGTGGATCCCAATCAGTTTGTTTCAAAACAAATGAGACAGATGGTTTAAAGTCGTACGATTAAATCTTCCGAGCATGTCATATTACTCAGACTTTAATGCTATCGTTCGAGTTTTCGTAATTCTCTAACGTCCGCAAAGTTTAGACTTCAGACACATTCGGGCCTTCCTGATCTGGAATAGGAATATCTTCGAGTCACTTGGTAAAATAGTCATATAGTAGTAACATAACGATTGTCTGCTGACGATGCTGGGAGGGGTCCATCTCCACAACTTTTTTTCGAAAGGTACGCTAACATTATATTGCTGCAAACGACTTTTAGTTCATGTTTTGGTTCTTTTTAAAGCTCCACAAGCGTAGCATTCTCCGCAAAATTTTTCAACGTCAGGGAGGAGATGGTCCCAGTAAAATAGTTTTCTGTTTTCTTTCTTTTTTTAACGTTTTCATCACTCCAAAATACTTCCTTTCCTCACGTACGCTGTCATGAATCCCTCGTAGAACTTCTTGAATTCTGATACTCGGGATAATTAGTTGCCATCGACAAGAACTTCTATCATCACTCTCCCTCCTACGGTATAAAACACTTTTCTTAATATGTAAGGAGTCTCAAAGAGCCCAGTATCGTTTTCTTACAAGACTCTCCAGAGCGATTTCTCTCCAAGAAATCGCTCGCCGTCGATCCGCCGAATTCAGTTTTTCCCCAACTGGTATTAGATCTTCCAATTACGCCTTTTGGATCCCACTCACAGACTAAGGATCTACAGTTGACGATTTTAAAACTTGCACGGTGATATACGATTCCATTTCGTACTTATTCTCGTTATCCGAACAGTGTTAACAGCTCTCTTTACAAAATTCTTCGGGAGAGAACATCTGCATTTCCGTGAGTGGTTCCCTACTGATATTCTACTTCGAAATCGTTCTATTGGAGTCTCTGGATCCAGACAGATATCTGGCCCTCAGGCTCTTTAAAATTCGAAAGCCATCTCAAGGATGCATGATCAGTCCGGCAGTGGCCGCCCGTGGTCAAAAATGTTAGTGCAGCCGGAAACATGTGACCCCCCCCCCCCCCTAGAAATGGAAAATCTTTGTTACTGAATTCGAAAGCTGGCGGATTAAGCCCTCACCCAGGATTAAAAAAAAAAAAAAATTACATAAAAATATAAGAGATCCTATTTTACTTCCATAAAATGGACATAAATTTCTAACAGCCGCTCCTATCCTCAAAATTGCATTAATCCGTGTCTGATTCGAAGTTTCCTGAGAATTTTCTTTTGTAATGATGACTTGAGAAGAAAAGAAGAAAAAAGAAAAAAAGAAAACTTACTTATTTTTTATAAGTCAAATCAATCCTTCTTCCTTTTAAACTTGCGAATCAGTCAGTGATGTCCTCATAAAAAGGCGTTGTTTTAATTCAGATACCATTAATTTTAAAAGCTCTTTAAAATTCCCCATGCTTAAAGAATTTTCCCGCTCGCCATGTCCTCTTAATGCCAGTTCTTGCTTACTTAAAAACAATACTGCTTTGATGGATAATTGCATGCAGACCCAGCGGGAGGGAGGGGCAGCCGGGGCACTGCCCCGGGGGCGTTTTCCCAAACCCTCAAGACTTCACGCACTTGGCGAAAACAGGAGGGAGCCAACGATTTGGCGGAAGAGAGACGTGCATTGCGAAAGCCACCCTCAAGCCACCCTCTCTGATGAGAGGGTGGCTTTCGCAATGCACGTCTCTCTTCCGCCAAATCGTTGGCTCCCTCCTGTTTTCGCCAAGTGCGTGAAGTCTTGAGGGTTTGGGAAAACGCGCCCCGGGGCCCGTCGACTTAGAGGGGGCCCGTGAATTTTTCAGAAGTTCAAGATTTGAACGATTGAACGATTTCTCACATTTTCGTATTGCAGCAACAAAAAAGGAGAAGAAATTGCTGAATTAATAATTTCTACCTTGAAAGCTAACGCAATTCCACTCAGTGACTGTAGGGCTCAGTCTTACGATAATGGTGCAAATATGTCTGGGAAATATAATGGTGACCAAGGGAAAAAAAAATATTAGAACAGAATCCAAAAGCAATATTTTCACCTTGCGGATGCCACACGCTTAATTTATGTGGAAATGACACTGCTGAATACATACCAGAAGCAATACTTTTTTAGTTACAATACAAACCACCTATAATTTATTTAGCTCTAGTCCGAAGCGCTGGGAAATTTTATGCAAACATATCGACTGCGCAGTTCACACCATGTCAGATACCAGATGGTCAGACCGAATTCACAGTGTCAAACCATTAGCAAATCACCTTCCTGGCATCAAGTTAGCACTGCAAGAATTGAAAGCTTTAAATTTAACTCCAAAAACTAAAAATGAAATTAATGGAGCTCTATGGTATATGTCATCTTTCGTGTGTGTGTTAATGTCAGCTGTGTGGTTCAAAATATTGCTTCGAATCGATATGTGCAATAAAGTCATCCAAGCCAGAAATACAACAATTGATGTCGAAGCTGAAAATATAGGAGCATTGCTCTCCGATCCGAAAACACTTGAAATGATTGAATTCACTCTGGTCTGAAGCTAAAACTGTAGCTTTAAATATGGAGATCGAGAAAACATTTTCGCGTGAATATGATGAGAGACGCAAAAAACAAAAGATGCATCCCCTGGATAGTGAAGAAACTGATAAACAGTTAGATAATGAAGAAAAATATTTTTAATTTATGTATTTTATCCTTTGGTAGATAGTGTCTAACTGTACGATTCCATGCTGTCAAAAACTTGTCAAGTAAATTTGAAATATTATGGCAGTATTTAACAATACCTGAAAGCAGTTTGAAAGAAAAGGCATTATTTCTATCGGAACAGTACCAAGATGATCTGAATAGTGAAGATTTTCTTTCAGAAATAATTCACTTACCATCCATCCACAAAGCTAATTTTGGAATTAATCAGTTAAAGCCTCTGGATTTATTGAACATACTAACAGAATATAAACTGAACGATCTATTTCCAAATGTTTGCATTGCCCTTAGGGTGTTTTTAACCATTCCAGAAACGGTACCTTCTGCTGAACGATCATTCAGCAAATTGAAACTCAAAAAATTTCTTAAGATCAACCATGTCTCAAGAACGACTTGTAGACTTAGCAAGACTAAGCATCGAATCTGACATTACCAGAACTATTAATTTTGATGATGTTATACGAAATTCTGCAAGTAAAAAGGCACAAAAAGCAGTTATTAAAATTAAATAATAAATATGCTAATTCTACCATTTATACATACTTTTAACCTTCAAGCATGAATAAAAAATCGCTAAATATGAAGATTTCCTTACTCATTCTTTTCTTTTAGTATTCTATATAAAAATCACTAAAAGGAAAAAAAAATAATTTTCGAAACAGTGTTTAACTATAGCGAAATATGAACTGATACATTTACAGATAAATAACACACTGTTGGTGATGGTGATTTGCAACATATGTTAGACAGCGAGGGTGGTAAGGCAAAGGAAGATTTTGGAATCTGGTTCCAAAATCTTACGGTAAAAATCGTACGGTTCTTACGGTAAAAATACCGTAATGATACTTCTTTGTTTAATATTTTTTAAAATACATTATTATAGATTGTAAATACTATTATTGAAATTATAATTTAGGTAGAAATAAAAATGACCCCACAATATTAACTTTTTTATTTTTAATAACTACTTTTAAAGTAAAATTGGGCAGAATTTAAAATATATTTCTTGAGACAGAAACAAGTTGGGGAGGGGGCCCCAGGAACATTTCTGTCTTGCCTTATAAAATTTCTCTCGGAGGCCCTGATTGCATGAAGCGTCTATTCAGGCTTACCTTCTTGATAAATTCAGCAATATAAAGTCGAGAGTTTTCCTTTAATGCGTCAGTAATTTAGCTCCCACTTCTTATCAACTCCTTAAATTTTAAAGAATTTTTTAAATGCTCGATTGAGCTTTCATGTGTTTTACGTGCTCGTGTGATGATGGTTAATCCATCCTATCCAGTACCATTCCAAACGGTCTTTTTTATCTCAACGATTAAACACGGCCAACAAAACATTTTTTAAAAATAAAAACTGCGCCATAGCCACGAGAATAGTGCATATCATGAGAAATGGAAGCTACGACCATGCTGAGACGAACCTGCTTTTTTCTTATGAATGGACAATTTTGGTGTCGGTCTATTTTCTTTTAGTGGTTGCCGTTTATTATCTTCTTTCCATGTGTTAAACGGAGTTTCAAGCAAGACGCAAACTGGATAATAACGGGGCTCCATGTTTCAAAACGGTTAAATCATAGATTCCAATAACACATGGACACAGTGGCTAAAAACTTTCAACCATCCCAGACAAAAAAAATATATATATATATATTGTTTCCGTTAGAATGGGCTAGAACAGCGGTTCTCAACCTTTTAACGTCGTGCCCCCCCTCAACAAAGGCTAACTTACAGTGGCGCTCCCCCCCTCACTTTTTCAGCATACATTGAGTTTTTTAATCTTTAATAATTAACATTTTAAGCGAAAATGGATATATTTTTGAGTAAAAATGAGAATAAATAAGATGATTTTTTAAAAACATGCATCACTACTTGCTCTATAGTTTTTCTCGCCCCCCCTCCTGCAAGCGTTCTGCGGGGCGCGCCCCCCTCAGGTTGAGAAACGCTGGGCTAGAACATATATTCTGTGTCTTTATTCTCTCCCTCACTCCTCGTCCGAGCGAATCAGTTCGTTGAATTCACTACTGCAGCAAAAATGAGAAAACCTTTCTTCGGCTGTGTCTTAGCTAAAACACCCTATGCTATCCTAAGCCGGAGAAACTGCTTACGTACTCGTTATCATGGCAACGGTGCTGCCAATTCCCTAATCAGCGCTGAGGGCTGTACCGAGGCCTCCGAGAGAGGAGAAAGAATCTTTCTCCTCTCTCGGCTGTACCAACGACTTTCGCAGTTGAATTGCGGGAAGATTAAAGGGGTTTTTTTCTGAATGAGCGATCCGGCCGTTACTACAATACGTTTTTTTTGAGATTTTTTTTTTAAATTTACCATAGGAATTCCATAATTCTTGTCTGAATTTAAGAAAGTTAGTAGAATAAATTATTTTAAAGTATGTGCTGATAATTTTAAGTGCAGCCCGGCTGTACTTGCTGTATCCCACGAGCCGCCACTGCAGTCTGTAGAAGAAACTTTCGTCCATAGAGGTAGTGATGGAAGTGCTCAATAGATTTAACAATTACTAGTAATTCTTTGCGTGTGACACAATAATTTCTTTCTGACTTAGCAATTCCAAAACCTCTTGCTAAAGTAAGCTATGACATGTTAGTCATTTTCAGTTTTCTCAAAGCACAGAGCTCACATCTTCTTTACTAGTAACTGTATCCAAGGTGAAATCTTTGTCAGTCCGGGGATAGGCCAAAATCGGAGAAGTTGTTAAAGCCTACTTTAGGCTATTAAATGATTTCTCGGAAATTTCGATTCAACTAAAACAAAATTTATCTTCAATTAATTTATGTAGAATTCTTATTATGGTTGAGAATTCTTATAAAAAGACGATAATACGTGAACAGTCCAAGCAGGGGCGTAGCCAAGGGGGGGGTTAGGGGGGTCATAACCCCCCCCCCCTATGAGAAATTTTTTGCCATACAAAATGTATATTCTTCTCCCTTATCACACACATGTATGCATATATGTGAGTTGCAGTAGTCGTAACCCCCCCATAAAAAATTTCTGGCTACGCCCCTGAGTCCAAGAAAACTAGAGAGATCGTGCACTGTCTCCAGACGAAGGTAGTCGACCACTGCTTTAATTTTTGTGGATTAGTTTTAATTCCTTCTGATAAAATAACGTGACCAGATAAGTAATTTATTTTTGAAAAAAATTGCTTGTATTTGGATCAATTTTAGGTTAGCTTTTTATAATTGCGAATATTATTTGAATGTTCTTAAGAGGTTTTACCTACTGTATTATAATATCGTCAAGATAAACTGAGCAGATATCAGACGAAAGTCCACTTAATACAATGTCCAAGTCTCAAATGTGACGGGTTTGAGTCTAAAAGGCATTACTTTAAATTGCCAGATTCCTTGTCCGGTGGTGAAGGTTGTCTTTTCTTTATCTTCAGGTTGGATATCGATCTGTCAACAACGTACGCTTTTCAAATCAAATATAGAAAACCATTGGCTTTCATTCAAAGCATCTACGGTGTCATCTACTCGTGGCAAAAGATAACTGTGTACTTTTTGTAATACCGTTTTTTCGATAGTCTACACATAATCGTGTCGATCCATTCTTAAGAAGAAAAATAAACGAAGCCTTGGGTTCTGACGATTGCTGAATTATTCCGCTGTTCAGCAGACGTTCTGCCCCTTTTTCCTTTGCAAAAGGCAAAAGTCTTGGATATTGTTTGATTGGTAAATGACCACCTGTCTTAATTTTATGCTGTGTCACGTTACAGTGACCGAAATCAGCGTCATAAGTATAAAGCATGTTCTACGTATGACGCTGATCGTGTTAAATTCTTTAACTTTCTTACTGCCGCTCGCTGCTCTTTCAAGTCCTCTTCAGTATTCTCTGAAATAGATCAAAGATCCCTGCGGTGGAAAATTTTTGAGAACGAATTACTATATACACTACTGGTTCACACGTCGCAATAACAGCTCCCTTTTCCAGAGTCTTTAAGTGTTTTGCAGTCTTAAATCAGTAACAAGTGTTCCACTATTTTAAATCAACGAATGTGGCCTCCACAAGACACCTTTTTGGGAGCTTGAGTAGAAAAAATCTGTTACAGCATACCTGAATTGTCCAGAAACTAGAAACTTCAGGATCTCTGGTATAAGATATTCTGATATTGTTGGCATTACAGTCCTCTCTTTTGATTATTCGGTACGGAATTTTGAATTCTGTTCACTGACTTGAAATAAAGGAATTTCCTCTCTTCCAGTTCATATTTCGTTCCTCTCCATGGCTACTAAAATCTTCGAAGAAAATTTAGGCCAAGAATGCATGGATCGGTGATGTTGCCACGTAGACACTGTGTTGGAATTTCCTAAATTCACATTCAGTTAATGTATCCAGTTTACTGTGTATTTCCGCTTTTTCAACCGTAGAAGTCTTTAACGAAACATTTGAAGACCTGATGTAAATAAGTTGTGAATAAGACGTGAAGTTGTTCCTTCAGTTTCTGGGCAACTTGTGATCTTAAAATAGTCATATTCGCCCACCAACGTCAAACAAAAAATACCCCTGATCGATTCTTCCAAGTAGAGTCCAGTTTACTCACTGCTATGAGCGGCGATTTCCAATTATTCCTGATTTGGCGGAATAACTTGGCACTCTCTCTAGAGGTGCCTTTCTTTATTACATTTCTAACATCTCACGTTTGGATTTCGTCGACTAGCGTTTCTGTTCTCGGCAGAAAATCTGTTCGATAACTCTTGAAATGCCTTCATTAAAATTTCCAGTTTATCGTTTTGTTCTTTACCAGTGTTCTTCTGTATCTCCACTGACGTTACATGTCTGGATGTCTTCGCAGCAGTTTTAGCAGCTTAATATATCTTTACCAAGCTTATTAAAATCTTTTATAACTATTAATCAGGTCCAGTGTTTCGTATCTTTTATAGCGTCGACGAAGTACAGGGCTGCTAAACTTTTCCGAACATCCAGTGGGCACTCGGCTCATTAGATGTTCTACATAACACTTGAAGACTTTTTGATAGCCTCTGATATCTTGTCTTCAAATCAATTCTGTTAAATTGAGTAAGATGACTGTCTCCAATTCGGGAATCAATAGGATTTTCTCGCAGTATTGTAGGGAAGCGATATTACAGTTTTTTAACAAAAGTTATCATAGTTTTGCCTTTAGCTGGAGCGAAATCAGCCCACTGTCATGATGAATACAACGGGCGCTAGACACTATATTTTTAGCATCGTACCCAGAGATAAACACACACACATAATATGATGTCACGAATTTGTCAGAGATCTCCTCTTATGAGATTTCATTTAGTCCGAAATTAGTCTTCTACGTGTTAAATAAAGATTAAATTTTGTTACATGTAAATCGGTCATTTAGAGGGTAAATTAAGAATCTTTAAAATTTCGATTGGATTAAAATTAAGGTTTGCGAGTTATAGCAAGCATAGCCATGCTGGATTCAATTTTGGAAATTTTTTTTGCTCCAAATTTGGTGGTATTGTGTCAAAATTCGCCGAGCTTGGCGACATTTAGAGCAATTTTGAGGAATGCATACTGATGACCGTCCTAGTTAGACCAACATACCTGCTAGGTGGAAGGGATCCTGCGCAAGCACCCTTGAATCCGGTTATACTTGGAGCTTCACTTTTTGTTTTTGTTTTAATCAACTGTAACCTTCCCCTTTTCTATGTCATACTGTCACCTCCGAACTATCTTTTCGTCAAATGTGCTGGCAAACTGTTGCCAAACGTATTCCAAACCAGCGACAATTTCATATGTCCGACATTTATCTTGGCGAAAAATCGCTTGTCTTGGTAGATCGCAGGGATAATACGTAAGTACCGAAAGTTATTATTGAGTTAAATAAATTCCCGTGAAAGTATGGTGAATTTGATGTAATAAATTTATGAAATGAATAATTTTTTTTGAATTTAAAGTAGTAAGTTCTTGCGAAGAATTTTTCTATTTTGATAAAGGCAGTTTCATGTGAATGGATGTTTTATTTACTGTTCAAAAAGAAAAGGTTGAGCACTATTTCGCTCAAAACTCATTCAAATGAAAGTAGAGCACTGGACTTCGGAGTCGGCCATTTTGAATTGGTGTGGAGGCCTTCATTATCGGAGGTGACGGCCATCCTCGAAAGTGCAGGAATTAGGCAGAATGATTTATTTCCACAAGCCACCGGAGCGAGAATAGTTTTTTAAAACTGTTCATTTTTAAAAGTTCTCTGAAATTCGAATTCTTGCAATTATAAATTTAATTTAAAAAAAAAAAGAAAGAAGAAAACATGCACTACTTTCACCACAAACGCACTCACTTTTATCGTATATCCACCGAGTTTCATTTTAAAAAAAATACGAGTTACGTCTGTTAAATGTCATGCAAACCCCCTGCCAGAGCCCTAATGTTCAGAGCGAGCCACAAAACACCATTTTCGCGAATGCTATTCATATGATAAAACACGCATAAGTCATTATTCCTTTCGTCGAAAGCGACAGAATATAATTACTCTTTTTCTTATCATCGCCAAGAAAATATTTCGCTCAATTTAAGTTTGGACTTCATTCGTGAAAAGAGCCGTTTTTGGCAGAAACATATTTAATGAAGTAAAGAGATGTGAATATTAATGATGTAAAATAGAAAAAAATAAAAGAGAGAGAAAACAATGACATTTCGAACACAGAGGAAAAAGAAACGGGACGAGGGGGGGGGGGGGGAAAGATGTTGCCCAGGCTATTTCGCGTTCTTTAATTTTCTTCAGCGGAGCATTAAATTAATAATCGTTGTCGTTAAATTTCTCGCTTAAAACGTTTCTGCATTAATCTGGAAAACTCGAGACGCCCGTATTGCTGCTTTTGCTGTGTTTCGCTTGAAAATGAAGCAAGGATGAAATGAAGAAAAAAAAAAAATCTGTAAACGAATTTTGTCTCTTTCATTTAAAATGAAATATAACACGAAAAGTTTTATGAAATAGGTAATGTAATAGGTGGGTGTTATTAAATAAACAGAGGAAAAGGGATGGTGGGTTTTTCATTTGTTCTGGGAAGAGCTGTGCTGCGCAAAGTGCACTGGTTGTGAAAAATAGCTATTAGCTACGATACGACATATGCTAAGAACATTAAATCCTTTACAGACAGATGTTACTCTTTTGTAGTATTAAAAAATATAACCCAGAAATTAAGTTAAAAAGCAATATTTTTAGGGCTTCAGTTTAAATATTGTTACTAATTTAAGTTTGTGGTTCCGTTTAAAAATGGAAGTCAAATTAAAAAAAAAATAATTTTAAACTCTGAATGTTTGTTTATATGCGAAGTTAAAAAGTATTTTTTAAAAGTCGAATTGCGCAGTTTATTTACTGTATGATATCGTATTAATATTATAAATGATTACAAGTGATAATATTGTAAGTGATATTAGTATTGTATTAATTTAAATGAGGAAGCACAAGATACGTTTTGTTCCCCATTACATTAAAAAACTTTTAGTGACACAAAAATGTCTTAAAGCGATATTGAAAAAAAAATCATCTTTTTAAAAATTAAATGTATGGAGAAAAGTTTCAAAAAGTTTAATACACGTCATAAAGTAAAATTCGTCGAGTTATGATGAGCGAAGTATTATTTTTGGGCAAAATTATGTTTATTTTAAAATTTCTAAATGTTAAAAATATATTTATTAATAAAATTACACATTTTAAAAAATACCTAAAACTTTCTTAAAAGTATTATCCTTTAAAAAATGGCTTTCGCTTAAAATGTAACATACTTATTAGTTTAAAGTTAAAAATAAATAAAAAGGAAATATACAGGTTTCCCCAAAGAGGTGGTTATGCGCTTTAATTCTTTACGTATGAGATAAAAGTGGGCAATGCAAATTGAAAAAATGTTCAAAATAAGGTAGGAAAAAAAGCCTAATGAAAGAGAAGAAAATTTCCTCGTTAAAGGGTTAACGAGGGTCTTCTCGCTCAATACAGTTAAGAAAAATTCCTCTCGTTAATTTACAAAAAAATTACACTTTCTAAGTTTGTATACGACCGCCGTACAACAAAAAACCTAGTTAGTGAAATGTGCCTGATACACTAATCTGGTGATGTATAAAATTTTAGCCTTTCATGATAAAAGATATGACAGTATCAGAGATATGACAGTATGTCAGTAAAAGATATGTTAGTCAGTAAAAGATATGACAGTATGTCATGATATCAGAGAAATCTTTAAACAAAGATGATCAGGGGCTATACATGGATATGCAGGGATTGCGCTGAAGTCTGATAAAAGTGGGCCACAAAGGCCCAATATCTTGAGAAATATGGGTTCTTGCATATGCAAAACCCATTATGTGTGTGTTTTTTTGCATCACAGTCAACAACATTTGGGTAAATTACTCAAAAATCTGAGTAAGCGCAAACACTGATATGAATGTGAAAGCAATCAACCATGGCGTTTAAGGCTGGAGTGTAAAAAAAAAATATTTTCTTTCGTGATATCTACACGACCCCTGAAACGTTATCATTGAGTATCATTTTTTGCTTTCTAGAGCCTCTGAAAATTGGTTAAAGTCAGCATATACTTATCTTTATTTCTGTGACATTATTTAGGATATAATTCTCAAATTTTGTATATCACCTCGTTAGTGACTGGAGCACATTTTACTAGCTGAAAATTATTTCGTACGGGGGGTCATATACAAATTTAAAAGTAAATTTTTGAAAATTTACAAGAGGACTTTTTCTTAACAAAGAGCACTTTTTGTTAACCTAACCAGAGGACTTTTTCTTTCCTTACAAGAGGACTTTTTCTTCAGTCTTTCTTTCCTACCTCCTTTTGAACATGTTTAGAATTTACATTGCCCACTTATCTCAAATAAAGATTTAAAGTGTGTTACCAACTTTTCGGGACACCCTGTATATACATGCATACAAAAAGGTTACCAATTTTATAAGATAACATGCCCAGGGGCGTAGCCAAGGGGGGGGTTAGGAGAAGTCATAACACCCCCCCATGAGGAATTTTTTGCCATACAAAATGTATATTCTTCACTACGTTATCACACACACGTATACGTTTATATGAGTTGTAGTAGTCGTCACCCACCCCCCCCCCCATGAAAAATTTCTGGCTACGCCCCTGAACATGCGAATTAAAAAATAAGAATTTTCATTATGAAAAAGAGTATTTGTGACATCTCTGCTTATTCACGAACTGTTTCAGACAGTGGCGTAGCCAGAAATTTTTCATGGGGGGGGCTACGACTACTGCAACTCACATATATGCATACATGTGTGTGATAAGGGAGTGAAGAATATACATTTTGTATGGCAAAAAATTCCTCATGGGGGGTTATGACCCCCCTAACCCCGCCTTGGCTACGCCCCTGGTTTAAGGCATAAAAATGTAATATAGCTGTAAATGGAAGTAGTTAGCAAATATAGCACTTTTTTTGCACAAGACTATAAAAAGAAATCCAAAACTTTCTTTTCTCTCCACAGCAAAAAAGAGAAAAAGAAATTACAGTATAGTAATATTTTGAAAATAGTTTTGATGTAAGACCATTTCGTGAGCTAAAATACTGTCTTTAAGTAAATTTGCTTGAAACAGTTGCTTATATAAAATTCTTCTAAAAGCGAGGGTTCACCAAAGCTGTGATAAAAGCTTCTCCCCCCCCCCCCCAAAAAAAAAGGAAATATTCTAAATGTTTCAGGGTACTCATTTTAAACCTATTTCCCATTCCATAAGACATTTAGAAGAGTGTATTCTCATTGCGCTTGTCAGAATATGAGACGAAAAGTTACAATATAGGCATTCTTGCAGCTTAATATAAGCATAGTCAAAACATCCAAACTTGTAACACTACAAAACAACACAGGCTTTGCAGGACGCCATTGAGAAAAACTGCTCCTTAGTAAAAGAAGAAGAAGAAAAGATTTATAGAGAGTTTTATGGCTCAAATAACGCTTTTCATTAGCCTTACTTTGAATGAAGCCTCGAGCATCAATTCATTCTTGGAATGCATTTGAATTTGGAAGTGTTTTATAGTTAAGGTGTTTAGGAAGATTTACAATTTTAGTTTGCTTTATATGACAAAATTGTTTACAGCTTCTCCTTGTTTCAGGAACTGATTTATTCCAGGACATTCAGAGCACGTGCCCTAGGGGTCCTAACAGCAGAAGTTGATTGCTTACTGTAGATTTCACAGTCTGAAATTCAAAATAAAATGTTATTTTTTTGAATGTCAACTGTTTATGTGTCTCTTGAGAGAAAGATATTTATACTTTCAAGTATGATAAAATCATTATTTTAAAAATTCATTGTGTTATGTAATTAATTAACAGTAAAAAAAGTAAAATATATGTTAGCTTATAATACAAAAGCAAATTTAAATAAAATTCATCTAGAACTTTTTTTTTTTTTTGATGTCAAAACCAAGATCCCAGGGCACAAGTCTAGAGATCCCTTCCGTTTTAGTGTTTTATTGTTAATTTAGAGCGTTTGAGAAATTATCCAGTTTTACTCTAAACCTATAGATTATAATAGTATTAGAATTAAATTTTATATTGAAGAATCGTCCTCTATTATTTAACAATTAATTTTCTAATGAAATAATAGAATATATCATTTAAAATAATAACAGCCTCTCTTCCCCAAATCATGAAAGAATACTCCATGGCAAGAAAACAAATTATGGTGTAATATACACTAATAACAATTTGTTTTATATATAGGACTTTATTTTACGCGAAGAGAATTAAGTTAATTATTGTGACCATTAAACACATTGCTTTGAATGCATCGCGAGCATTATGAAATTCAGGGAGGTTTTCTATTTTATTTGTAATCTTAATAAAGCCTTGGGTGGAAGGAAATAAAAGTGCTCTCCTGGAAAATAATTTTATATTCATTATTTAAAATGAGATTTAACACAAGTGCTTTCAATTAAAAATATAAACAGTAGAATACACAGAAATTGATGACGTCAGTTTTAGTAAAATTAAGTTTTATTGTTATACATGTTACAGTGAATGCATGAAATCGCAGCTTGTATATACTGCCTGGCATTGTTTAATATTCTCAGTAATGCTGGTGAATGTGGTAAATGATTGCATAATCATCACGTAAATCGATTATTTTATACAATTTTCAAAGTGTGATTTGTGTGAAATGTGATTTCAAATGTGATGAATATTTTTTGTAATAGGGCAGTTTAAAAATTGAAGTCTATTTTTATCGTGTTTAAACTGTGCTAAAAGAATAGATTCTATTTTTATATTTTTCATAAACAAAGATTTTCAAAATTTTTTTTGCCCATGAAACCTAAGCACCTAATTTGGTAGATAAAATTATGTTTATTTTTTGCTGTCTAGTTATGATTTAAAAAAGAAGGAATATTAATAAAAACCAGTAATAAAGAACAATAGGGATTTTTAAATCCATCATCAAAAATTTATCGAAAGCTTTCAACATGCCTTTCTTTCACATCCCTTCATCCATGCAAAATACGTTCTGAAGCATTCCTGAAGCCATATCCTAAACATTTTTCTTTAACCATAATTCAGTTGTGAAGTTAGACATTCTCTTTTTTGATCCATCGAAATAGTTATTCTTAATTTCAAAATACGAAATAAAATTTGAAGAACACTGTTAGGTATCCAGGTAAAATTTAGCGTACTTACGTACATAGAAAATAATCTCTTAAATACAGGTGTTCGCTATATTAATCTAGTTTAATTTATTGAGAAACGGATTTTAATTTTCAAGAATTAAATATGTGTGCTTTTAAAAAATATTTTAACTTGTTAATCATCATTATTATTGATTTCTTGTGCTTCTTAAGTAGAAGGTTACATATTTTCTTGATTATAACATTTGATGAACATTTAAAAATTGTAATTAATTTATTTTTTGGTTAACGAGAATAATTTTAAAGAGCCATTTATTGGCTTAAGAAAGTTTTGGTTGAGCGTTGATACATTGGGATTTATTTTTTTTCTTCTAATGGCGGGCACTTGCCTTTTATGGGTGTCTGCTAATACCAAGACTGTTCTTAGTTGGCTAGTACCAACTAAGTACCAAGACTGTTCTTAGTTGGCTAGTACCAAGACTGGAATTAGCAGCCACTCTATTATGAAGAACTTAATAGGTGAACCAGCGTTTCCCACTACAAAGGAACGGACGAAATGGCGTCCAAGACCTTGCGGAGAATCGAGCCCGGATCTGTGATGTGGTAGAATGGTTCTTTAGCCACTCACAACCCAGGAGGTAATTGTCTCAGAAGAATATGTATCATTTAAATCAATACCCATCATAATAATTTACTCATTCTAATTTAAATGAATTAGTGATTAGTGAAGGAAACTTCATTTTTTTACGCATAAAATTTTTAGTTACATTTTCATTAAAATAAACAAAAGTTTACCCTTTTTTGGCTTTAAATAGAAGATCATTGATATTCAACAGAAGTAACATTGAAGACAATAAATAATAACAATAAAAAAGTAAAATTTTGTTTATAAAGAAAAAGATATTTCCTTAAATTTATAAAACTCGAATAAAGTTTTCTTTTACAGCGAACCACTCAATTAATGAAGCTACACAGCGTTAATTCATAATAAGGTCGACCTTTTAAATATTGCACCATTAGATAATAAATCATTAAATTTTACATTACACTAATGAACCAATGAATGCATTTTAATCGCAATAATATCTGCTGAGATAAAGTTTCACAAATTTCCAATATTTTTAAAGCTTCCGCTAATCTCGGTGATGAAATATTTATTTCATAATTTAACAATATGCTAAAGCTAAAATGATCTTTTGAAGTAATACGGTATTTTTACACATGATCTTTTGTTCTTAATACAAATTACGAAATTTTATCAAATTAGCGATCGTAATTAATTGGCATAACGATTTATAAATTATTTTATGACTAAATATTTTTTGAAAAAATGCAGTACGTTTTAATAGAATATTCATTGATCGATGCAAACTGAGGAAGATATTGGTTGATCTTTCATTGAAACAACACGAATTTCGTACACATGGATACTTTGAGATGTTTTGTTGATAACTTTACGACAGCAATATGACTAAGGCAGCATACATAGGTTCTCTGAACATCTATCAACATTCAGAAAGCTTTCAGTAATGCTCTTTGAATGTCCATTACCGTTCAGAGAAATCATGTGTACTGCCTGGGGAAATCCTTTTAAAGTTCCACTATTAAAATCGATCAGCATGAATATTGTGAACTTATGTAATCGTAATATTTGTATCATAGTTAATTATGATTAGATTTTCACGAAGTTTTATAGACTTCTGGATTAATATAAAACGTTTACACGATGTCACTGGCTATATCTAAGAGGTTGGTTCGAAATCTACGGTAACAATTCCTTTAATGAAAAATATTTATTCACTAAATCCGAGAGTTACACACACACACATTAAGGCATTTGGTACCGATTATTTTTCCAACATAGCCTTCATGGGTACAGAGCATTTGTTCCATCTGTATAGAGCATTTCGACGTAACGTTTCAATGACATCATCTGAGTGACAGCCTACTGCACATCTTTTTTGCCCAGATTCTCTTTTGTCTTCTTATTGTATTCAGCCCCCAAAATAGGTATTAGAAACCTCAGTTTTAATTATCCCCAATCTCTTCAAAACATGAAAATTTCTCTGGAAATTCGAAGTCGAAGGCTTGCTTAACTGAATCGATCCATTACAATCATCACAAAACTTGAATTTAATACTATTTTTGAATGTTGAAAATCAGGTTTTACCCATTGAAATGTTAGGTTGTAACGAAAGTTTCCCGCCACCGCAAACATCGTCAGCACACAGTTCTCGTTGGCGTATTTGCCCATATTTTGTCGAACGATTTTTGGCATTTGAAAGAAAGAGGTTTACTTTATAACACTGTGTTGTGTAATCTGTAAAAAATATAGTTATCATTAAGTATAAGGTGTCTCAAATGGAACTATCACTCTAGAGGATTAGAACCATCATTTACTTTCAGGTGCGTTGCAAAAAGTCAGCTACATAATATCAACGAATTATGAGTACAGCTTTAAGTACTAATGTTGTATCATGTGACACTGTGCAGGTTTGGTACCGAAAGTTCGAAAACAGTTATCTAAGGAGTTAGAAGTTAGTTTTTCAGGCAGATATGGCGGAAAACTTTCGTTACAACCTGATACATTACGAGAACCAAAAGCTAACATGCAAAATGGGGACTTGTTGCAGAGAGGCTCGTCTCGCCGAAATGCTCTATACCCAGCAAACACACACAGGTTCTCTGAACGTCTATTAACGTTCAGAAGACGTCTTATGAACGTTAATAGACGTTCAGAGAACCTGTGTGTGTTTGCTGGGTAGCAATCTGTTGAAACCGACATTAAGGAAATCAAGGTCCTAGTCTCCGAGCCACTTAACAACGAGTCCTGAACTGGCGCTCCGGTCTGGGAGATAAATCCTGCTAGGTGCTTCTTCAACGGCCCCAAGAAATGGAAATCATTGGGTGCGAGATCAGGGATGTAGGGAGGACGTTCCAATTGATAAAGCCAACTACATGTCGAACATAGCTCCATCTAGTAGCTTTTGATTGCTGTGATCGTCTTTTATCCTTCGACATGGAATTTCATTCGCTCAAAGAATATGTGCACCCGTGAGAGCTTTTGTTATCTTACTTTTTAGACCACCTACTTATAAACAGATAATACTGTAAGTTGAAATGATATTAATAGAACATGATAATTCAAAACATTCTTGATGTCTTAGTATTATCAGAAGATTTTTTTAAGATATTCGCTGTTAATCTTAGTGTTACACTCCTCATGATGTCACGAGAAACATGCCGCAAACAGTGACAGAAAATTTTCAGTTTAGCTGAATATTTAAAACTTTAGCTTTAATCCACTTTATTTACCAATGGTTATCGTATTGGACCGTCATAATCATGGCTACTTTCGAACGTCCACAGAAGGTTTCGACAGTTAAGTAGTGGAAACTGCAAAACTGGAGCCTGAATGTGCGTTCCTAAAATAAGTACACCAAAGTACCTACTGAATTTTACACACAATAAGCAATCGAACAAGCTCTTTACTATACAAAAATCATACAGTGTTATAAAATATTTCTGAAACAATTTGCCAACTGGTCAATGACTAGCAGGTTATTAGGGATGGACGCGAGGCGAAAAATTGGCGTCTCGCGTCCTTCAAAACAGCCGAAAAGCTTGTCTCGTCTCGCAAAAATCCCTATATCATAATGTTAAAAATGTTTGTCTCGTCTCGCAAAAAAGCTGTAAATCTCTGTCTCGTCTCGCAAAAAGTCGTCTCGCGTCCATCCCTACAGGTTATAAATGTCTGTAGAAACTCGTAAGGGTGTTTAAAACTATACATTCCGTCTAGATTTTTGGTTAATTTTTTGGAGGTTATGCGGGAATGTGGGTTATTATCCTTAAAACAGTTCCCAGCTCAGGCCATCGTTCTTTGCCGACAAACTCGTCTTATACAATCAGCCATACATTATATCTATTACACACAGTAAAAAAAAAAATAAGTATGTTTCTGGAAATGTTAAATTTTTTCCCAGTTAATCACTATTTAAAAAGCAGTTAATCAACATTTATGAAAAACATACCGGACAGCTATTAATAGAGAATAAATATTCCCCTTTGGTTTGCTATTTCCACAGTTTTTATATCCTATTTCAAACGTTCATAGATATCTGGCAGTCAATAATTCACCCAGGCAAGAAGTGTCGGGTGGGGGGGGGAGTCCAATCAGTAAAAAATGTAGAGATTTTCAAAACAAGATTTATCATTTTGTTAACTAAAATCGGAATTTTGGAGTTGGAGGGGGGATCCCGGACACCCTGAACCACCTCTTCTTAAGTACGTCCTTGCTGGTAGTTGTCATATATAAGTCGCTGTAACAATGCTAGCATAAAACTTGTATTCCATCTAAAATTTGACCACCGGAACATAATGCTGTTTTCATGTAACATTTTTCACAGGAATAATTTAGATGAAAATTGCTAGCTTTTTTTATCTAATGGCATGTTACAGAACAACAAATGAGAAAATAATACAAGGTAAAAAAAGTGACGTATCAAAAATTACAATTTTTTTGACACAATTTTTAAAAAATTATATCAAATTTTCATCGTACAGCATGCGTACAAATTAAATTGAAAATTGTTATTGGAGAGCTGTTAAGTCGGATACAAAGTTTTCAAACTTTCTTATCTTTGGTGTATCTCTGAAACATTTTCATCTGGAAAGATGTTGAAGTGTTAGAAAACTTTTATTTCTGGAAAAGATGATAGTATTTCAACATCGGCGAAACAAATTTTCTGCTCTCCTCTTTTCTGTCTACAGGATCGATATTCCTGCTTCGGAATATTTCAAATAACACCAAATACAAAATTTCTCGAAATCAAATATAATGCGAGGTCGGAAATCTGTTGGCAAAGATTTTCTGAAGCGAAAATTCAGAAGGGATTTAGGTGAGTTCTTTGTTTTACAGTTTTTGACTGTTTCCAAGAAGAAAATATTCCGTGATTAATGAGGAGCAAGGTGAAAAGTTTCACAAAGATATATAATGATCCAGAGAAAACCGATATTGGATATTCAGCTCTGAAGAAGAGTGATCAATGATACAGCGGACGAACTTGAACTATTCTAGATGGACATATTTGGTGAATAACCGAAATTTTAGGGAAAGAAAAAATTCAGCATTAGGTAATCAAGTAACGGTAGCTATAATTTAATAAAAGATTTATCGCACTGCGGAAGAAAGAGGTGAATATTAAATAATAAAGTGGTATTTTGATGGATAACAGATAAAACAACTTATGATGTTCGTGAGGAAGCAAAGAGGCATATAAATCATTCTAGCTGAAATACAAAAAATATATGCATAAGAAGTACAAATAATTATAGCCAACATTCTAAAACCTTACGACTAGGCAGTTATTAAATTAGCATTGTCGTAAACTTCCAAAGAACAATCATTTCTATAACGATTATTTTTCAACGCTATTAACAATGGTAGACCTTTGAAGGTTTCACTCATAAAAGTAAACATTTTAAATCAAATAAATATCAATAATCAAACAGTCAGTTTTCAATTTTTAGACTAAAAAATCTTTTTGCTAACATTAGAGATTTTTTAAAAGGAAAATTCACAGAGGTAGACTATAATTAATTAACTTCGTCTCATGATTAATTTCTTTGTTCTAGACAAAACCTGAACAACTAGGTGCAAGAAATTGATCTTAGATGGAATCTAGAATTACTTTGCCGATTCCATTTTTTATTTAACAAAGTGAAAATAGTAAAGTAGTTTTACAGTAAAAGAATTTTAAACCAAAGAAAATTGTTGATTTTTGGTGTAAACTGAAGTTTAAGCCTTGAAAAGAATTGCTATAAAAGTTTAGGTGGAAAATGAATGACAGTTTTTTAGGGATGCACAAATGACTTAAATCAATTATTCATTGAAAGAAAAGCGGAGTAAAATTTCAGAAATATCATAAATACATTTTATCAATACAGTTATGTAATACAAGTAACAATAAAATGTTAAGTAATGTAATAAATATTAACTACTGTTGTTGAAAAAAGCACAAAACATAAAAATAAAACAGAACTGAGAAAGTATGCAACAATTAACACGAGAAACAGCTCTAGATTGTTAAAAATCAATATAACAACAATAATTTGTGATTATTATTGTTATTTCATTATGAAGGAGTTTCTGAGGAATTCCAGAGCAAACTAAATCATTTAGGAAGTTAATCATATATTTTTTCAATTGAGAGAGATGAATTAGCTTTATTAAAAATGAAAATTTTAAATGGCATATTCTACAAGTTGACTTTTTCTATACTTTAAGTTTTAAAATTGCTTACTCATTTTTTTTATACCGATGTTTATAATTGAACTTTATGAAAATATTTTATATTATGTTTTACTGAGAAATTTGCAATTTTTCTCAGTAAAAGATAGCTTACGCAGTAAGCTGACATACACTGTAGAATATTTTATATTTTGAAATGATGATAATGGATAAGAAGTTTTGTTAACTAAACTGACTATTATATTAATTCATTTACATCTTAGTGCATTAATAATGGAAAAAAGTGCAATAAATTACTGCCTGATGTATTTAAAGATTTATTTTATTTTTCAAAAATATACCTGATTATGTTCGGAAGATCGAAGCATATATTCAGATGTTTACCTAAAAAATGCCATAAAAAAGTGACTGAAGGAGTATCAATATTTAACGTTCTAATAATATCCATTGCTTTAGGGAATACTGAAAAGGACAATTACAAATTTCCATCCGTTACGGAAGAGGACAAAGAGTGTGACAGATAGATGATGGAATACTGTACAGTCACCATTAAAAATTTGGAATTAGTAGTCACATGTGTGTTATATTAATGAAAAATTCAGTTTTATTCAAAAGGCACTGAAAAATTCTAGAGCAAAGAAAAAAGGCAAATTAGTGGCGGAAAGTTATAACTGTTTTAGAAGTATTAGTTTTCTTGAAAGCAGGGAAGAAAACAAAAAACAAAAACAAACAAACAAACAAAGGAAATCATTGGAAATCCAAAGCTGAATCAGTCTGCTTTAAAATCAGTCTGCTCAAGATTCCACGTCTCTCAGCTTTAGTTCTAGCACAATAAGCTTGGGAGATTTGGAATATTGTATCTTATTCAGTGAGGAAGAAGTGAAGGTTGAAAAAGAAAAGATCATCAAAAATCTAAGTGAAACATTTTTAAATAATCGTGGACATTACAGTTTTAATTGGAATGAAATTGAATTAATATTCAATTATTATTTCAATTAAATAATTGAAATAATGTTCAATGATTTCATTGTTTAATTGAAATATTTAATAATTTATTTAGTTTTTATTATTTAATTTAATTGAAATATTTTAATTGCAATATTAAATGTTAAAAAAATTAATTAAAAATGCGGTACATTTTCTGTTTTTGTTAATTTAATATATTTCTATAGAAAAGTTAAATAAATTTAAACTTTCACTCTGAAATTTGTCTTAAAACTGCACTAACCATTCATCCCATCCAAGGGTTGGAATGGATGAAAAATGAAACTCAAAAAAAAGGGGTTTTCAGCATTTCTTCCCCAATGGCTGGGTCAGGCTTGTCTGCTACGATGGCCTGAGATTTTTGTTATGTCATTATGAAGGTGCCAAGTAAGTTGACAAACGTTGATCCCAATGAGTGTTTTCTTAATTCCCAGACGATTCCAGATTAGAAGCCTATCATCTGTTGTTGTTATTGTTGTGTGTGATTATGGCAACGCTAGGGCGATCTGCCAAGGGGGGGATGCCTTGGTAGGAGGACTTTCTAAGGGGTTCTAACATTCACGTTATATCCGGAGAAAACCTACCAAAACTCCGGACCGTTAGATCGACAGCCGCGCGATGGGACTCGAACCCGGGACCTTCACACTTCGGCCATCTACCATTTTCAGTGGCATAACCACTGTGCCATGGTGAGGCGGCCTATCATCTGGATTGGCACCCCCAGGAATTTTTTGATCATAGAAGACACTGGAGCCACAACAGATTTTACTTGCACCAGTTTCCTTCAGCGTGCTTTTTCTAGAAATAATCTGACTGTTTCCGTAATAACAACTGTGAATATATGTAAAGTACAGGGGTAAAATGTATGAAAAAAAAAACTTAGTCATTGAGTTTTGGCTCAGTATCGGATTTGAATAACTTAATGACTATTCGAAAAAAGCCAGTTTTTATGCCCATTTCACCCCGCCTAACACTATGTCACTGTTATTTATGTAACAGCAATAAATAAATAAATAAATAAGCAAATAAAAATAAATAAATAAATAAATAAAAATAAAATAAAATAAATAAAAATAAATAAATAAATAAAAATAAAATAAAATAAATAAATTAGGAAATACAACAGATGTAACTAAAATCCATGCAGTCATGATGCCCTATACACTTTATCGAATCTAAAACCAAAATGTTATCGTTTAAAAAATTCAAATTTTTTTACGTGTGAACGATAAACATGAAGTCTAAACAGACATTTCCCCTACATATGTGTTCTTAGTTGAATACTGAAATTCTATTTAAGGAAAATTTTTACTAGAAATAGTAAATTGAAACTATCTAGGGTAATCTCTTGAAAATTCCCACTTTGAAAAATTGCAGCCTCATCCTCAGTGTGATCATTGACCACACTTCTTAAGGTTGCAGCCGCTGTCTTTTAAGATCCAGACTACTTCCGTTCTGTACGTCCTGAAGTTCATTGGCAGTGAGCTACACATTTAGCATTTTCCGATTGAAAACGCAGAAAAAAACATACCCCTTTTCCGTTTTCAAAGGGGTTAGGGAACCTATGCCCTTTGCCTCTACCCTCACCTGGTCGGGGTAAACGGGTTCGCCAACCCGGGTTTTGAGGGGCAAAATTTGGGGGGTACAACCGGAGAACATGGATTCCCGCGCCTTTTTCACTTTTCTAGAAAATTTCGATGCTCGCCGAGGAGCGGTTCTTTTCAAAGTGTGTTAGTGGGCTTAAGAAAGTAATGGAGGTCAACTCGAGTGTTAACCAACTCTTTGGAGAGGGATTACGTGAGCGGCATTTCGTGGCTGATGGATAAATTGAGAATTGAATTTTACGCTGTTTTGTGCCAAAAGATTTTTCAAAACTCCAGAGGAATATTATGTCTTGAGAGTTAATCTTAAGGAAATTTGAATATTTATTAGTTCTTAAGACATCATGAGAGAATTGCGCGTTCTACCGTTGTTGGCGTGAAATCCGGTGATCAGATAATCCTGGTTTAATATTAGATGTGGTTAAAGAGCAGAATCAACATTTGATCAAGGTATGAATATTTTAATATGCATCTTAATGAAGAATTAGTGTCATTTAAAATTTGAACCTACCATACCTCACCTCCAGGGCTGAAATTGAGTAGTTTAAATTTTGATAAAAATTAAAGAATATAAATTTTTAGATATGTTTCCTTAAAACAGTTAACATTCTGAAAAACATTGCAACATATAAATGTGTGTAATTTTTTAAAAATATACTTAATAAATAATTTACATTGTAAGCCAGTTGCATGATATGCATACTTAAAATGTAAAATATTATGCTTTTCTATTGTGATTTTTTTCATCTGGAAGAGAAAAAGATGTGATTCTTTTCATCTAGAAATAAAAAAGAATAATAACTATTTATTTAATGTAGCTGTAATTAAAAAAATCAGAAAAGTTTTTGCTCGTCGTAATTCAAGGAAATCTAAACTATAAGCGAAAGATATGTGTAATACTACACGAAAGTTGTGTATAATACTACTGAAGTAAGAATTCTTTTCTCTATTTTGATTAGACTTTAGTAGAATATAGTTGAAGAAAATGTAAAAATATTTCATCATAAGTAAAATGAAAAAAACTCTCAAATTAAATTTTAAGTTTCATCTCTTTATATTTCATAGCAGTAATGTAATGTGTTAGTGTTGTGTGTTAACCTATTATCTACAAAATTTCTGTAGGTATATAGTTCGAAAAGCTCAAATAATCCGCATGAAGCGTCTAAAGACTTCTTTGGATGTAACTGATATCAGTAAAAAAAAGTTTGCGATAAAATTTACATATGAAGTTTAATCTTTATATAGAGTCAAAAGATTATATTTTTATCTAGGTATGCTTAAAGTTTAAGTCATTTTATCTATAATTACTTGTATTTCGCCCCAAATTTTTTGTTTGTTTTGAATAAGAAATTATTGAGAAGCAGCAAATTTAGACCAATTATTGACGTAAACATGGTTTAGTTTTATTTTATTTATAACTTATATATTACACAAACTTTAAAACTGATAGTTAACAGAGGAAAAATTTGTGCAGTTTTTTTGAACAAATATTCGGTCAGAGGAGTGCTAGGTTTGGGACATATTTAAGTCTTATCTGAATGTTTATCTAAATATGCAAGCTTTTACGGCACATTATTTGTACTGAGTTCCTTAAAAAATAAGTAAAAAAAATATAACTTTAATATGAACATTTAAAACTGATTTGTAAGTAGAGCAAAAGGGACTATGACTAAAAGTAGGAGCTTGTTTTTAGACGTTGTGAATTTTAATTTGAAACAGAGCTCAAGCGAATTTAAGTTTATTAAAGCTGTACTTAGGTGAAAAAAGTTTTAATCTGTTTTATACCATTTTCACATGGCTCTAAAGATAAATCTGTGCTTCAATGTAACAGTTAGTATTCTGAGATACTTTCAAAAGTATATGTTTTAAATTTCTTTTTCTGTAAATAGGAAAAACATGCTTTTATAAATATCAATTTAATATGCCTATTGAATGATAGTATATATATGTATATATATTTTGAGTAATATAAGAAATAAATATAGTTTAAACTGTTAGATTATAAGAAAAGTTGATAAATTGAAGTAATTATGTCAAAACCGAAAGAAAATTTGAGGCACATCTTAATTAAGCAATTACAGTAATTAGAGTGGAATAAAAGACTAATAATTTGTCACCAAAATTGACTTAAATTAAACTGAAGGAACCAATGTTCAAGTTAATTAGTGAAATTTAAGCATATTTTATAATATTGATTTGGTGGTAAAGAATAATTATTGTATTATTTAATACACAGGTTATCAAATTCTTCTTAATAAACCCATAGGTAAGTGTAGGTTCCATATATGTGGTTTGATGAAAAAATTGTAATCTAAAAGACTGATGCCTTGATATTCAGGGTAAACAAATGGATATTCCTCCTCCTGTGCACTTTGTATAACTATGTTTATTCTACAGTAATAATTTAAATTTTACTAAAATTTAACTTGTTTAGTTCGTAAAACTTATATTATTTAAATAATAAACACTGATACATTCACTATTTTTTACTATTTTATTTATATTGGTTTTCGTTACATCTGGTTAATTACAGTGAAGGTTGATTAATAGCAAATCAAGAGTAACATTAAAATATTTGTTTACACCTTCATCATTATTTCTTTAAAAAATACTTAACTGTAATGTATGAAGCAAATTCACTAACTTCTTTAACTGTCGGGTTAGAAATATTTATTCAATTTCTTTTATTCAACATTATAATAAATATCACAGTGTTTAAAATATTTTTTTAACGTCGATTAATCCAATGCAGCAAGCGAAACAAACTGATTTAGTTTTAAAAAGTTACTTTACCTAGATAAGATAATCCATCAAAATCTCATAATTAAAAATAAATTATATGTAAAACTTAAAAGTTTTGATCATTTTTATGCTTCACATCTAATTGAATTAATTATAAAATAAAAGCATTACAGTTTTTAGTTATATTTAATTAAGCAGACTATGTTAAGACCTATTAGTGAAATTCACTCGAATTTGTTTATTGGATTTTTTATTTAAAAAATTATTTTTCTTACTTCTTAAATTATTTCAGATTATGCATTTTAAAAATAATCTGTAACAATACGTCTGGGATGTTTTTCACGGCTGATTAGTAAGTGAAAAAATGCCGCTTAAATTAACCCTAATTAAAGTTTAAGATGATTAATAATGTTTATAATATTATCATTTTTCCAAAATTAATCTTTTAAAGATTAACTTTTTAACCCATACTTTATACTGAAAAGTACATTTTATTTAACTTTGTTTATGAGAAAGTAGTAAAAATTACACTTTTTTCTTGATAATTGTTTTTGTTTTACCTTAATGTTGATGAAAAATTAGGATTAAAATAGCTTGTATTAATAAGAAAATGGACTAAATTAACCAAAAGTTACTAAGATTAAAATGAACTTTGTAAGAAATAAAATACTTCATTAAGCCTAATACTAACATTATTTAAATTTTTCTTTCACGACGTGGATTTTTAAAAATTTCATGATTTGGTCTTTAACAGGAGTGAAAAAGTAATGGCTTTAAAAAATTATTTTTCATCTTAAATACCAATACCGAGATTAAGTTCAGGATAATTAATAGATTATAACAATTTTTAAAACATATGCAGTGTTTCTATAAGATTAATTTGTTATAAAAAACACGTTTTTGTCTTGTTTAGAGCTACAAATCTTTTATTAAACTGACTTCTAAGTTTTTTTTGAGTTTAAGAAGTTATAAAAATGTTCTTATGTGTAATTTTTGTACAACAACAATGTTGTAAAAAGTAGTAAAAAATAAATTTTGAAAGTTATTATTTTAATCAAACTAGCAAAACAAGTTATTTGTTGTCGACAAGTAATATCGTGCGCACTAAAATTGCTACATAGCAACATGATTTTAAATGTGCGAGCTAAAAAAACATTAATAATTGTTTCTGTTTATAATTTATAATGCTTAAAAATTTTACGAATTTTTATTACTACTTGACATTAATTTCTTTCTTCTACTACTTGACATTAATTTCTTTCTCTACTTGATATTAATATTTTATTACTACTTGATATTAGTAATTTCAGAAAAATTGGGTAAATTTATAATTGAAACGAAATTTTTGAAAAATGACGAAGGTAAATGCTTTTGCTAAAGGGTTGAGTATTTGTATATGTTATATTTTGCAAAGAGGTTCCTATAATTAAATATTTTTATAAACAGTATTTTAAATATGAGAATAATGAATGAGAGCTATTATGTGAAAAGAAAAATATATTTAAGGCAGCATGTTTCATAATTATAATATCAATAGCAGTTACTATTTGTAATATAGAAAGTTGGTTCATTATAATAAATATTTTGAGATGTGCGAGTATTTTGATGTATACGAGGAAAAATATTATCAGAAAAGGAAAGTATTTTAAAATTAACTAATAATATCAGTAACTATAAATATTTGTTATTTGTTAAGTGATTGAAATAAATATTGAGAAATATTCTGTCTGTATGACTAGATCTTATCTAGAAAATAAAGTACTTTGAGGTATCATTTTATATTAATAACATAAATAACGTACATTTATATCTCGTATTTGGCAAGTTGATCATTAAAATACACATTGTGAGAGATAATATCTAAAAAGGAAAATAATCTAAAACAAGGGTTGTTAAGCTTACGTAGACTAATGACCCTCTTCTTGAATAAGATTTTTTTTGAGGTCTGCATTCCCACCCTAGGCATTTTTTGTTCTTAAAACTGGCTCAATAAGCTTCTAAAAACAACCCTGCAATAAAGACTGATAACAATATTGCCACAATAATAACAGTGTTGCCACCAAGTCAGGAAAAAAGCAGAAACGTGGAAAAAAATCAACTTCTGACAAAAATTAATATGACAATGCAAATAATAAGTAATTTTAAAGCAGTACGATATTAAAAAGTAATATAAACATGACAGAAATTACATAAGAATCACACAGCATAATAATGGTTTCATGTCTTATTTATTGTTTCAAAAATATTTTTTTTTTTGTTGCTACGCGCTTCTTGGCTTTTCATTATCTTTTTGAGCTGCTTTCCACCATTTTTCATAACTTCGAGGACCCTCGGTAATGGCCACGAGAACCTTAAAGGGCCCGCGTACCACAGTTTAAGATCCCATGTTCTCAAATGTTTCAAATTAGGTGATAATTGAAAGCAACTACACAAAATTTTTGTGCTATCAGAATTATTGCACATGAACTGTTTTATTAGTGTGGACTAAAAACTATTTTATTTAAGGATTTCATCAATGACTCGCAGCACAGGACAAAGCCGGTACGATATCAAAATGTTAGTCTCAGAATGATTTCTAGCTGAAGAATTGGGAGAGACTGAAGAGATAAAAACGCTGCAAGAAAAACTCATTTTTAATTAGCTCTAAATTACAGTATATGGTGGAAATAAATTTATGGTTGAAGCCTATTAATATTTTTTTATTATTTCTTGTTGTATTTAATTCTAGACAAAAAGAAGGATAACTGCTCATTTAGTAGAAATTTTTAATATCTATAGTATTTTACTAAAAAGATTTTTAGGTTTTGAAAGAGAAGCTGCCACTGTTTCTATAGTTATCAGGAAATGGATTAGGAAACGTATATTTAAGAAAGCCAAGTTGATCCTCTCCACTGAAGGCAACAGGTTTTTAAGTGATTTCTGGAAGAAAAATAATATATCGAAGTGGAAAATTAAATTATAGACTAGTTTAAATTACTTTCACACTTTATTTTAAATAAGGAAAAAAATAGGTAGATAGAGAGAGAAAGAAACCAATTGTTAAACGTGTATATTTAACTTAAAATATAGAAAAGGAATAATGAAGAGTAAACATCTATCAAGGAAATAAAGTAAACCCAATAAAATATTACAGCAAATGGGAACCTCACACCCATTAAAAGAACGACACGTGGATTGAACTAGTCCAGGCTGTCTATGTGTTATAAGAAAAAAATTATAACCTCTCCCATTTTTTTTTGTTTCCTACTGCGTTAAACAATTTGATACGAATGAATACATTTTTGATAAATACGGTATATTATTTTGGCCAGAAAACATAACGGTGCACGTAGATAATGTATTATATCAATAGATAATATTTCATTCAAAATTTCAAGCGACAAATTGTGACAATTTTAATGAAGTAAAAATAGCTAATATTATTTTTGTAGAAATAACGATTTTTAAAAGTTTAAGATTTTTACAGTTCTGCTGTGACTCAAAAACTTTGCAAATTATGATAGCGAGTAAAATAATGACTGTTCTCTATAAAAAGAAAACAACACAAAAAAAAATTATATTCGGTACTTAAACAAAATAAAAGTAAGCTAATTATGTAACAGGTATGGAAAAAATTCAGAAGGTCTTTAAACGATAAGCCTATACGACATATGACTCTTTCAAAATAAATTTTTAACTATAGTAGTGCGTTAGAAAATGCATTGACCTTTTCAAAGTATCACACTTTTCTGATGATGGTGTATTTCTGATTAAAAAATTCGTTTAGTAGTATACTTTAGTATTAGTTTCCTAGTAGTATACTTTTCACCATCCATTAATTGACATTATGTTATTGCATTTTATGTTGCTGATTCTTTATTTGTAAATGATTATGTTTATAAATACATAAATATAAATTTTAAAATGATGACTGGAGCGATAGTATCAGGGGAAAAAGGGTTCTCTAATGTTGTTACAACCTTGTTTTTAATTTTTAATTTTTAAAAATTTCATTTTTTTAAAGTTTAATGTTAAAACCACATTACGTAGTCAAATAGTTATTAAATTATTTTGCCTGTTTTGTGACAAGCCGTCGTTATCAGTTGACGGATAGATTTATTAGATGTGGTAAAATAACATACCGTTTCCATTTCATAAGTGATAAATTTGATGGTTAGCACGCTTGCTATGGTAATAGAAAGAGCTAAAGCATGAAAAACTGAAACACTGAATTTTTACTTAAATGTTTCATAACACTGATATATTTACCGTAAGACATTGTAACATGTGAAGAGATTTTCTGAATTTTTTCGGTACCCTGATGCCAATTACTGCCCTTTATTAAATTGGTCATAAGTTGAATATCATATTTAAACCTTTTAAAAACACATAAGAAACCGCCAATAATCCCCTTTTTTTAAAGTTATCCTGATTTCCATTTTGCTTTAAATTAATTTTCATACCATGGCTTAAGAAAATCAATATAAGATTAGTCTGACTTTAATGTTTAGTCACACAAACTACCTTCTGCTAATCTCATTCAAACTTCAACAAGAAAAAAAATATAATTGTTCGTGGCACCAGAATTTGAAATGAGAAATGTTTACGCGCATACATATATGGTGCGAAGCCAGGAAATAATTTTTACTTTGTTTAATCCTTTAACGCGCAGTGTTCACCTCTGGGAACACCAAACTCTGACGTTTTGACTGTTGCCAGTCACGAGGAATAGCTATGATTTCTATAAAAATAGTTGCGGGTGACATAGCTCCACGAGAATCCTTTACTTTTAAGCACGTCATTTCCCTTAAAAAAATTGTCACGATTCTTTTTAACAGCACTGACATCTTCTGAAAAATGGAAAAATGCGAGAACAGCTGGATAGATTACCCAATGCTGAAAAAAGGGCAGACGTTGCCATCGCTCGATTTAACTACCAGCAAGATGGCGGACGATCGAAACGTTCATCGCGTGCCACAGATCTAGAGACCCTTTTTGATGGCAGCTGGCTGTGCCCGCGCACAGCCAGCTGTTGTCAAAAAAGGGTCTCTAGATCTCGTCCGCCATCTTGCTGGTAGTTAAGTCGAGCGATGGCAATGGCTGCTCTTTTTTCAGCATTGGGAAAGGGTTGTGCCTCAAAGGGTTAAGAAAACCAATATAAGATTAGTCTGACTTCAATGTTTAGTCACACAAACTACCTTCTGCTAAACTCATTCAAACTTCAACAAGAATAAAAGTATAATTGCTCGTGGCACCAGAATTTGAAATGAGAAATGTTTATGCGCAAATATATGGAGCGAAGCCAGTAAATAATTTTTCCATTGTTTAATCCATACCAGATTCCCTATCTATGTAATCAAACATACCAGGGCGCTTTATGCCATTAGTACAGTTTCCGAGTCACCCCGAATTCTGGTAACTGCAAACATGTCATGAACCGCCCACTAAAACATCGGGCATCAATCGATAATTCATCCTGTATCGCACTAATTAGCGCTAATTACCATCTGATTTACATGGGCAAACATTACTCAAGCCTATCGGTTACGCGGCCGTATCATTTTATAATAAAAGCTGGTTTTAGCTAATGTTGGTTTAGAATAAGGATGCTGGGAAATTCCGAGCTCCATGCACTCAGCATGCCAGAATGAATGAAATATAACCATGAACGGCGAATGAGAAAATTAAGGGCAAGGTTGCTTTTGCATTATAAATGGCTTCACCCGTTGATTTCGCTGTAGATGATGTAAGTCAAAGTTACGTTTTACATATTATTGTGAATGAATTGTTTCAATGCATGTATAACACGAAAACTGAAGGGTACCAGTGGCTATGAATGGTCAAGGGTCTGTCCTGTTCCACGCTAAGCACCTAAGCGTGTCGTGGGTTCGATTCCCACTCATACCCTGGTTTTTTAAAGTCTTCTTTCTCTGCGCTAGTAAAAACTTTCATTGTGTTGTCCACTTTGCTTGACGAGGATCTATAAGCGGGTTTTTAGAATCAAACATTCAAGACCGAAAATAAAAGTGTCAAATACTACAACAACGAAAACTGAAGCCACACCTTTAGTTCTAATTATTGAATAAGATATATCTTGTGACTTACGTTTCTAGTTTAATGTTTCACCTTTCCTCCCATACTCAAAGGGATTATCCGTGTCTGTACTTGTGATATAATTTAGACAATTTTGTTCATTGGAACTATAAAACTATACTTATTAGCAAATCGTTCAACACGTTCCGTCCTTCTAAGTGAGAAATCTTGCTTCTGTACGATATCTACAATAAAAACAAGGCAGTTAGCGTATAATGAAACTGCATCGGCGTTGATATACACATTTCTGTAGATGAATGTGGCAATGTGGAGGATTCAAGAATCTTACATACGGCCCGGCCCCTTAAGTCGTAATTTTATATTTATGAATTATATTTTCAAAATTAAGGAACAAATTGGAGTCAAATGGATTGAGCCCAGCTGATTCAAATAAAAACTAATTTCCTCTATATTTATATTAAGAATTTTTTTTTTAAAAATAATATATTTCTTCATAATTGCGTGGTGTAAGTTAAAAAGAAAGAGTTTCAAATTTTCGCTTGAAGATTTTGAAATTTTGATAGTAGCAGATTAGAACTTCAATTTTTGTTAACCCATTTGTGCCTGGATTTTTTGCGACTTTCTTCGATTTTTACTGATAACAGAAATAAAAGATAAATTTCTGATGTCAACTCCTTCAACAAGGGATGATTTCTTTTAAAATCATTATGCATAAAAATCGAAATATCAGCATCCTACTTGGTCATGTTGAAATATTTTGTAGAGTTGAGGCTCAATACTCATGAATAAAGGCTAGGAAAAATAAATAACGTTTTCGACTAATAGTGAAAATGCCGTCCCAAAAAAGGGACACTAGGGACAAATGGGTTAAAGAGTTTGTGAAGCGAAACGTATTTTTATTTTTATTCTATTTTTTGTATGTGGAGATAATTTTTGTTAGATTACCGACTTTTATTAATTAAATACTCCTCAAAAATTGTTTACCGAAAAAAAGTCTTCTAAATAGATAATGGATGTATGGTACTACTCAAAGTAAGTTAACTAGTTTTCAGTTTATGATACTTAGAACAGATGACTTCAAACAACAGACAGACTTTGTAAACTTTAGCCTGAATTCCATAAGGGAGAAGAAGCACATTTCATGCAAGATTTCGCCTATTAGTCAAAATATATTTTTTTAACAAAAAGAGAAAATAATTTATTTAAGAAAAATAAGATTACTTAATGAAATGGGAATATAGCATACTTCTTTTAAGTCATGAAATCTTTATTTTTGATATCCTGAAGTAAATTTATTTAAGGTTGAAGGTAACAAATATTTTCAAATAAATAAATAAATAAATCTTTAAATAATTTAATTATGCGATTTGTTACCTGTTTATGAAAATGTAAAATTAATTAAGTCGATTTGTCATTAGTGGGATAATCTTATAATACTCTTGTTCCAAGTTCATTTAGTCGAGCAATAATTTTACACAAATCATATAAAAATGCTTCAAAGACTCCATCAGTGAAAAATTTTTAGCCAATGTAAAATGATTTATATTACATGTATTTTACGATAAATACAATATTTCTTCAAGTGAATCGCTAATAATATGTTTGTATGATTTTCGAATATTTGTTTTTTGCATTTAAAAACTGTAAATTGAAATTTTATTGAATGAAATAAATTTTAAGTTAATTCAACCAAATAATTAATTTGATTCTGAATAAAAAAATAATAATTTAAAATAAATGTGCATTTTAAAAACATTTTAATGTATTAACACCATTAAATTACAGGATTTGACTATATTCATATAATTATAATCAATTTATTTGTTAATTTTTTTATATATTTTTAAAGGTTTCTTTTTTCGAATTTTTTTTATAGTTCTGAATTTTATTGGATTTTTAAGGGCGTTGTTTGAAAAAACAGAACCTCTGTCACGGTCTTTGTGCATAAAAAAACTAATTGCGCCAGAGACTCGAAAAAATTCAGGATGATTTTTTATAAGCTGCACTACATACTGCACCTCGTACCCATAACCTCTCGTACATCAATGCTTCAACCAGACGATCATTTTAACGAAAAGAATTAAACTATGCTACCTGGAAAAACTATTTTAAAGAAATAGAAATCACAACTTTCCTTTCAAAGCCCGATGACCGTGACTTCAAATATGACGTCATTCTCATTTGAAAAGCTAATTTTGTTAGGCAAATGATTTACGTTTTTACTCTAGGAAATAAAATGGAGCTGAAAATCGCAAAAAATCGATTAAAAATGAGGGAGCTGGTGGGTTTCCAGATTTTTAAAGAAGCGCAGATTTTTTTCTATATTTTTATACATAATTCTGATTTTTTCAAGCGGATCGTACAAACGGTGTAGATGTTGTTACGCTTTTTGTGTTTTTCAATCTTTTAAAACTTTTATCTTGGAACAAGTTGCCTGAAATTGTTCGAAGTAGGATAATGTTTATACATTTTGATTTTGTGAATTGATGCATTACAAATATATCTTGTTCTGGCGTTTTTAAGTATTGAAAAGAATAAAAATAAATAATTTTAAATTACAGCAGTTGGCAGAAAAAAACAATTAAAGTTACTCAGTGTCTTTTATGTGCTGGTGTACAATTATGAAAGAGAGTAAAAGTAAATTGTATAAATTTATAATCAATATCATTAAAAGATAATCAAATGTAGTTTATCGAAAGAGTGCTTTATTAAAATGAATAATTTTAGCTTATAGTAATGCTGGTAGTTAAAGACACATTCCCTCCCCAAAAATATAGTCATTTTATGAGAAATCGTCATTTGTTGACTTAAAAATAGTTGAATCCATCAAAAGTATATTCTATGAAACAGCTGTCGAAATCTGCGATTGATACCCAGTTGACTGATTTGATAGGGGTCAACATTTTAACAGTTTCATTTCGTCAGCAGAATAGGGAGGACGTATATGGGGGGGTGGGGTGCAGCCAATGGATTTATAGCAAATAATTAATGATCATTATGATGGACCAACAACGAAATTTATGCTCAACTATACAGGCATATTCTAATATGGATAAAATCATAAAATTCAAGTGATAATAGAAATTCGTATGACCCGTTCTTTGTTTTGTAAGCGGCAATTATCCTGCATAATTCAATATTGCAAATGTAAATCTTGTTCTCTGGATGCATCATAAAGTTAGCAGTCTAATTAATAATTCGAAATAACCTATATGTTAAGCAGAATCAATATGCTCAATATGAATTGCAGAGCAGTTGGAGCTCTGCTGAGTTTATCTGCTTGTTTATTGACTCAGATGGGAAATGACGGGAGTCTTAAACACATATGATTAATTTCAATACTGAATTAAGCGGCGCTTCGAACACGAGCACAAACATTGTTTGTGTAAGTTTAAAGGGGGTTTAATTCGACTTCGTTGATGCATCGGGTCGGTAAACGAACAGAAACATTTCATAATGTTCTACGTCTTTATGTTATTTTAACGGAGTAATCAATTTGATGTTTGCATAACCATGTGTAAACATACATCAGTAATGTGATTTTAGTTTTGCTTGTTGATAGTATGTTTATTATTATATCCTTGAAGAGATATGTTTAATTTTATTTACAAATGCAATTATATTAGCCGCCCAAAAGTAATGCCATATGCTGAACAACAGAATAATAGGTCCATAAATAATTTACCTTTTCTGGCACATTATTTGGAAATTTTGACTCAAGTAAATTTTATTGCCTTACTGCTCATTTGCATTGCTCAATGAACTTCAGAATTTAAAAATAGCAGTTTAATATTTTTGAGAAAAGAAGGCTTAAAGAAGTTCACACAAAAGGCTTTTTTTCTTTGAAATTTTAATGTGAATTCTTCGAGAGCAAGTTTTCAACAACAATCATAAAAAAATAATAATCAGGCAGTCAAAAGAACTATTATAATTTTATTAAACATATACAAAGGTGTATAAAGCTGGTATAAAATATAAAGTACTAAAGCACCTTTTAAAGCACCAAAGGCATTCTAGAGAGCTTTGGTTTAATACTTTCACAGAACTAGATTTGGGGAACAAACAAACCTTTCACTCTAGCAAAAAGTTTTGTTTAGGACTAAAACATTTGCAAGTCTTAGAGAAAAATTTAAAACACAAGAGTTTTGCGAATGTCTTTTATTGTCTTATAATATGTATTTCAAAACACAAAATGTGAAATATAAACTCATTAAGAACATTAAATTGTGCGATTTTGATAAATATAAAAATAACTGGTGATAGATATATTTTATATAATTATAGTATAAAAATCAAATTACTATGAACATCATTTAAAAAATCCATGCAATGGAATTTAATTTTCTTTCCTAAAAGCTATGTAACATTGTTTGAACTTTTTTCTTGTATTGTTACTGTTAATATACATCAAAGCATATAATTCGGTGAAGTTTTACTTGACAAATATATTAAATTTTTTTTTTCGTTGAAATTGGTAATTTGTAGTTAAATATTTCACTTGTGAATTAAAGTTAAAATTTGTCACGTGCACTCATGAAGTAGCACAAACATTTGTGTTTTCCGCTCCTCTTAAATAATTTTTGTAGTTTTACATACTTAGGAGAAACCGGGGCCCACTGGTATAGATTCCAGAAAAATGTCTTTTTTATGATGAGAATCCAGATTTTTCAAAATTTTAAACTATGTAATTGAAGGCTTTTATAATCTTGAAATATGATGAATCATTTTGAAAAAAAAATTACTGTGGTAAAATCAGTAACATGTAATTCAGGAAATAATAATTTTTGTACCAATGTACCCCATGATGGGGTAGATTGGTACGAGGATGGGGTACTATGGTACGCGGGTACATTTACAAGAAATAATCATTGTGAATACTTTTATTAGTAACCATAATTCGGATACAAAAACACTTAAAATGCACGAATATTAATTTTGAAACTGCAAAACAAAACATGATGGAAAAAATAGAAATTGTAAACTGTTAGTGGACGTTATCGTCACAACTTAACTACACAGGAAAACATAATAATGTTTAGCTCTAGCAGTACCACCAAAAATGTAGGTTGTGGAAGGATAAAAATACATCTGAAATATCAATAATGCAACTATGAGCCTGTTCAGAGCGATAAAATTTTGAACAATCAGTTTTCGTTCTTAAATACTAGAAAACTCGGATTCTGTAGTCTTCTTAGCTTCAATGTGGCCAACACAATAAGTATAAAGCTCTCCTTTCCAGGAAATTTTACTGACACATAATCACAACGAGATATTAGATCTACTAGACTCTTATATTTTGGATGTGATAAGTTCGTTTTCTTCTTCATGAGGGCTGTCTCCAATACTGCTATCTTCTGAGATTTGGAAACTATAATTAAATGTTTCTCTCTCTGTTTCTGCAGCTTGTGCAGGTATTTTAGGTGCTCGTTTACTGTAAAGAAAATGTTACACAAGTATACAGTCTATTATGGGGTACATTGGTACATATGCCAATGGGGTGCATTGGCACACTGTACTAAACTACTCCAGCAGCAGATTTTCTAGAAAATGCAATGCACCCCATATTGGCCCCATTAGCCAATGCACCCCATTAGTATATGTACCAATGTACCCCATAACAGACTGTACATTTGTGTAACATTTTCTTTACAGTAAATGAGCACCTAAAATACCTGCACAAGCTGCAGAAAGTGTCCTGCTGGTCTTTAATATATGTGTCATAATGTGCTATTATACTCCAAGTGATAAATTAAATGGAATTATGATTATGATGTTACAAATAGACTAAAAAATTACAAAATTAGAATAAAACCATCTTGATAAAGTTACCTTTATCAAGAAACTGCAAACACAATTACAGCAAACTTTCACATGAAGAATGTCTTCACTATTGCCAACTTATAGGAGAGGGGAGTTTTAAAATTTTAAATAACTAAACTAAAAATATCTACATTGTATCCACTTATCTCCTGCACCAATGTGCCCGTGTCTCACCTAATGAAAAAATTAGATTTTTAAAAAGTTTATGAGTGAATGACGAGAAATATTATAACATTCATGTATAAATTCAGGTAAAATATCGATACAATTGAATACAATGAATTACTATATCACTAACATCTAAAAGATCAAACCAAGGTTGCTTCATAAATGGAAAACTGTTGTATTAGAGAGTAACGCTGTGGATATTTTGCTTTTAATAAATTAGATTAAAAATTAAATATAGAATTTTTCATTTTTCCTGGTCAATTGTATTTTTAAATGAAATTACTCAATTAATGAAAAATTAAATAAAATTCAATTAGAATAATTTTGCATTCAAAGATTCAATTTAAATTAATATAATGTGATTTATTTGAAGGTTCAATAAATTTATATTAGTTAGGTATTAAGCAATCCTTCAAAAAATGACTTCAAGTTCCAAATCTAAAAAGTGACTTAGGGAGTCGGTACTTTGCTGTCATACTTTATGGGTTTTTTTTTTTTTTTGGATTTAAATTAACAGTTTTTGAGCATAAAATGAAACATAGTTGAAAATATTTCATGAAAAATGACGAAAAAATAATAAAGAATGTTACTTTGACAATGCAATTGTACTTTGACAATGTATATGTGAGGTAGCTACGGTACTATCTTCTAAAGAAAAATTATTTCAAAAGCCCCAGTTATTGAGACAACTTAGAATAAGGCATAATCTTTTTATTGAGATTTTTTTCTACTAATTTTACGTTCTAAATCGAATATAACAAACGTGCGATTAAATAAGATTGTTGCTTGGTTTATGGTTTTTTCTCATAAACACTAGACATGCTATCGAGGACTTACGTTACTAATAACTAGAAAATATTAAGCTGTATATTATTGGTCGATTATGCAAGAAAATAGCTACGCTCACCAGTTTGATCTAAGAGTTACGAAGATGTAAGGCACCTCCCACTAAAATATCATTGATCGATAATGTGTTTCATCTTTCACTAATTAGATCTAATTATCATTCGATTTAAAGAGGGAAACGTTACTCCTGCTCATTGAGAAACTTCTCATTTAGAAAAGTTGTTGCCAATAACGAGAACCGAATAAACGAACAAAATTATTTACAGCGATCAAGAGCATTTCCATCAGTCTCATACATTTGCTTAAATAGCCCTATAGGATTCGGTGGGCTCAATTTGAACTTAATAATTAGACAGGAATTCCTGGTGGCAAGTTAAAATGAGGGGGATTTTTATGATTATCTGCATTGTTATTAGCTACTTATAACTAATTAGTTCACCATGAATGAAAAATCAGTTAAGTACTCTCAAAGGGATTTCTATAGTAAAGGATATTCCGCTCCCAATAGTTCTGTATCTGATTTTTATTTCTGTTTAACAAACTTGAGCGGAAAATACTAATAAGGCCTTTTAGAATCCCAGATATTATTTTATGGTAAAATAATTGCTATAAATTTGTTCAGTTTCTACAGTGTAAGATAGTTGGGCAATTTAGTTATTTTACAGTAAATTTTTCCGTTTAAGGATTCTGCAGATCTCAGGAAGGGATTTTTAGTTTTACTTATTGAGAATTCAAAACATAAATACGATTTCAAACTGCAAAAAGCTGACGTGTAACATTATTTAACAATGAAACACTATATTATGTTTCACCATTATAGAAAAAAGTACCAGTTATAGGTATTTCTTTTAGTAAAATAAACATGAAAATGAATTTTATCTATAAATAAATAGATAATCAAACAGGAGTATAATAATCATTATTAGTATATCATGAGGGATAACATAATTTAAAGTTTTAACTTACATATTTGTATAGTCGGGGGATGTAGTTAAGGGGTGAGCCAAGGGATTTGATCCTCTCCCCAAATTCAGATTTTGTTAATTGGATATCGGTAATCAAAACTTTTGATAAAGGATACCAGATTTTATAACTTTGGAGCTCTCCGTGAACATTTTTCCTGTCTACTTGCACAATCATACTCTTATTAAGCTATTATGTCATAAATCATATACCATTAAACAAAAATTATTTATTTAAGATAGTTTTTAACCTATCATCATTGTAAGTGATAGTAAACAAATAAAAAATCAATATAATTTTTGTATTTGCTCTGACAGAAAATTTATATATGTTATTAAAATGCGTAAAATAAAAACTTTGTTTTTGATGCATCCGAATATTTTCAAAATTTTAAATTCATGTTTATACCATTTTAAAAAGCCCACATTTTTCAATTTTAAAACGTACTGTAGATCCTCTCAAAAAATATTCGAGTATGAGTCAAATTCGCTACATTGGTTCCATGCATTAAATATTATTTTTAAGATGAATTAAAATATACATGATTATAATTTTTTATATTTCTGTTGAGTTGTGTATTATTCAAGAAACTAATTAATTATTCACAAAACTTAGGTAAGGAATTTTGCTTATACTAGATTACTTTTTTGAGAGGGTGCGATTTTTGCCTTAAGTTTTCTTTTATTTGAAATTTATTTAATAATTTTAATGTAAAAAATTTAATATTATTTGTATTTGTCTCAACAAATAGAAGTTTTTGCATACTGATAGCAAAGAACTCTTTTATTCGGCTTTTCTTCAGTATGCAAATCAGATCATTTATTGCATTTAAACATTTTAACTTAGTTTCAAGCAAAAGTATATGAATTTATCATTTTAACTGAAATGTGACAAAATAAGAATACAATTTAAGGTAATAGTAAACAAAATAAATTTAGTATGCGACAGTCAAAAAAAATTCCAGAGGCTTTCATTATGTATTTTTTTTTAAATAAAAGAATATGTTTACAGCTAAGATTTCTGATAATATTCCAAAACATCAAGTTCTTTGCTTGATTTTATTAAGAAAATTTTCCTGTATGATTTATGCATTTAGATTTAAAAAATAAGGAAGTTTCACTGTTAATCCACATTTTATATTGAAAATAATGTTTAGAAGAGAGTTAAGTACTTAAAGAAATTTTTTCTACTTTAACATACATTTATACATTTCAATTATAAGAGAAAGAAAGGAATTTCCCCCATTCCTCTCAAACAACTCTAAAATTTTTAAAAATAATTTTCATTTAAAAAAAATAATTAAAATTGTAAAAAATTTGGAAGTAATTTTATAATTCAAAAATAAGTATTTATTTACAAGTAAATATAAATCATCTTAAGCATATAAATAAATGGTGGTTCTAGTTCGTAATTTTCAAACGAACTATTGAAAATGCACTAAATGTTTTTTTACTTTCTTGAAGATTAAAATCAAAAGATATGAAGTTAAAACTTAAGAGCTACTGTGACAACATTCTTCTTAAACACAAAAATAAATAAGTTCAACTTTTTAAAAATAGTAATACAAATTGCTTAAGTATTTTGATACAGTTTACGTGCAATTTATTTACAAGTTTATATATACTTCTTTTCCAAATTTTTTAAAACTTTCATTGCTGTAAAATAGTTATATTTATTTCTCATTGCAAAATATTATTAATAAAACATTATCATCACATAAAATAAATGTCGAAAAAGTCTAATAGTTATCTAAGTTCCTAGTTATTGTGAAATATTAAAAAAATTCTGCCTTAAATAATAAATTGTAATGGTCAATATGATTTTAAAGATTAAAAAAAGAATGTAAAATAAATTAAAATAAGATACACGAATTGTTATTGTAACTGTAATTGCTATTGTAACAAGAATTGTTACTGTTTTAATTTGTTATGTGATTTTAGAAATATCTTAGTCGTATCTTCCGTTTAATAAAGACAAATGTATGATAAGCTTTATTTTAAATGGATAGTACTAACAGAAAATATGTTTTAAAGGACGTCCTTAAATTTTTCTTTAAGCATTTCAGCTTTAAATTCTTTTAGGCGAAAGATTATTATTATTATTAAAATGTTATGTAAGGCATTTAATGTTTACTGAGTTACTTAGTTGTTTGTAACTAGGTTTTAACATTAGCAATAAATAAAATCTGAAAAGGCAATGTGCAAAGAGTGACTTTAGCGTAGAATGAGTACAGATTTTAATAAGAATTTTACAAATTTCATCCATCAAGAAAATATAATGTATGAGAAAAGTTTGGATGCTATTAATAAGTTAAAATATGATAAAATCATTAAAATCTCAAGGAATATATTTCAATAATCATTAGGGCATACTCCACTGGTTTTAAATATATGTTTTAAAAGAACTTTGAAAAAGGAAGGCTTGTATTGGGATCTAAAAGAAAAATTACTTAATAAATCCTTCCTCACAATTATTTGATATTTCATTTAGTTATTTTCATTAATTCTATTGGTTGATTACTGAGCTTCTATTTTATTCATTCATTTATTTATTTATTGATAGCTCCAAAAAATTTGAAGTTTCCTTGGTGTATACCGTGGATGATGTATGGACGGGATACGTGGGATACGAGTTTTTGATAAGTGAAGTCTTTAACCCTATTCTTAGTCAGTGTATGATTTGATACATTGCACTTTCCAGAAATCTACAGTTGTTATTAAGTCTGGCACTGTGCCTTATACAGATGAGACAGGATCGGACCGAGCCCGGTCCCGAATCGGGCTCACGAATCTGAAATTCACGATTGTGTTCGGCTGGGGATCTTGAGAGAAATTTTTCCTGTACTGAACATACTCCTTATCAACAGATTTTGAAAAGTGACTCCAGGGAGGAATAAACTAATTGTTCTTTCTTAAATTTGAATATAAAGTATTAGAAAGTGCATTAAGAGTTTGCTATTATATTTGTCTTTAATTTGCACAAACGGCAAAATTTATGATATTCTATCAATGAAGTATTTGACTTATTTATCTATTAGCTGAAATTTCCGACTCGGGATCGGGTTCCGAACTTAAATCCTCGGCTCGGGCTTTAAAAATTGAGCCCGAACCCATATCTAGTACCTTATGTGATGCGCTCAATACAACCTAATAATAGTAATAATAAACATCGATTTTTAAATTATTTTCGTCGCCAGTGAACTCCCAAGAACACATATAAATTATAATAAATCAGCATTTCTGAAAAAAAAAAATCTTGTCAAGTATAGGTTTAATTTTGACCTTACCTGTCTTCGTTTAAGTTTACTTTATTGTTTTATGTGTAGTAAATAATTTTACAGTTCTCAAAATTTATTTATACGTTTTGGATTTGCAATTCTTTGTTTAACCCTTTAATGCGCAGTGTTCCCGCTCTGGGAACACCAAACTCTGATGTTTTGACTGTTGCCAGTCAGATTTGATTTCTATAAAAATAGTTGGTGAGCTGTACGAGAATCCTTTACTTTTCAGCACGTCATTTCCCGTAAAAAATTGTCACGATTATTTTAAACAGCACTCACATCTGCTGAAAAATGGAAGAATGCGAGAACAGCTGGATAGATTGACCAATTCTGAAAAAAGGGCAGCCGTTGCCATCGTTTGACTCAACTACCAGCAAGATGGCGGGCGATCGAGACGTTCATCGCGTGCCACAGATCTAGAGACCCTTTTTTGACGCAGCTGGCTGTGCTTGGGAAAGGGTTGCGCCTCAAAGGGTTAAAGCTTTGAAATCGCAGCTACTCCAATGAACTATGAGTTTGGAACAAAGCTACCCCTCCGGTGTTTTCAAGAAAAAGGAAAGAGGAACTATATTTATTCGTTTTTGTATTCTATTCTAACAAACTTATTCCCGATGTCACACATTCAGAAACTAAGAAGCTGCAGTTTGCGATGCTACCGACAAATTATCGAACAGATAGACAAGCTGATTAAGAATCGCTGGCCGAAGCATTAACAATTAACTACCCTCTAAAATATCTAAAGCATGGTGGGGGGGGGGCGGTCAAATGATCATCTAAAGTGACTTATCATGTTTTCGCCGCCGCTTACAAATACATAAGGCCCGTATTGAACACACAGCGCAAGTCACACCGGGGTATCAGCTGATCAATAATTCTTTAAATCTTACGTTAATTAACGCTAATTACCATCGGATGGAAGCTGGCAAACATTACTCATGTCCATCGATTCCAGAGCAAGTGGTATATCGCTCAATTAGTAAGGTTATTGATGAGTGCTATTGCCCAGGGATATGTCTGGAGGTGTCAGGCAAGTCTGCCATTGGAGTGCATGAATCTATTATGGCTTACTATCTCTATTTAAATCATAGACAGAGGGAACACCATTTTAAGGTTAAAAAAAGAACCTGGGTACGTATTATAAACCGCCATGATGGGGTTTTCTTTTATAAAGGATTAATTATCAGGTCTTTTTCTGGTTTTATGAGCAGTGCATGTTTTGAACCGTGAGACTACAGTTTTTTTGGTATTTATTTATTTACTTTTTACTTTTAATTTACATTATGTAGATTTTTGTTATATTACTGCTATCCATTACCGCATTATTTTGAAAAGGTAAAGATTTGTTGTACCTAAAACTGCTTAACATGTACTTAAATTTAGATTTAATAAAATTTGTGATCTAAAAAACGTAGATGAGAATATCACTTTAGGCTTATTGCAGTTATTCTTTATTAACCAAAACTTAAGAATAACTGAAACAGAAATGCGAGTAATAACTGAAATTGAATCGGTAATAACTGAAACAGAAATACGAACACCAGCTACCAATTGTATCATATTTATGATAAATATAGTACTTTCACATATCAGTTCTTATGTTTTTCTTGACTGATATATGTATATTTAAAATCTGAAGCAATAGAAAATAAAAATATTGCCGAGATGAACGAGGAGGACATACTGAAAAATATTATTATAATAGACAATTTAGTTGCATGAAGTTTGTGGTGATATCACAGCCAAACTGATACAAATTCACTTATCCTAACACGCTATTTATTATAAACATGGCAGCAAACAATTAAAGCCAGTCTGAACTATAAATACAAAAACGAATTATTAGTAGCTACATCTGCTCCAAACAGCATGCATATTCATCTGACGATATACACCATCAGATCCTCATGTTCAGATGCAGGCTAAAGAGCATTGCGTCTATGATAAAGTAGGCAGAGCAGATGAAGTAAAATACAAATTCATCATAAAGATAATTCCTGTTTCCAGAAATGTCACGAAGATCATTATACCGTCCCTACACATTATTTTTTAGCTTCTTGTCTATCTAAAAAGCCTTGCCATAACACTTTTTTTATGTATAAAGTGTGTATCTGCTGCTTTTGGATAACGGGAAAAAATACGCAGATATGTGAAAAAATTTACCATTTTGAATTGATGAGTTTTATTTTCTTATACAAGACGCAGCAGGCCATTCACTTTTGTTTTTTATAAGTGTATTTGATATTCATTCTTTATGCTATGTCGAACTTTTATTTTTGAATAAATTGCTAATTGCAGTTCGAGATTTAAAGATTTTAAGAAACATTAAATAAGAAACACACCTGCCTATTAGTAAACGTGTTTGCATGAGTGTATATTTGTATGTATTTATATGTATGTATATTTATTAGTGGTTCTCCAAATTTTCGTAAATATATAAAGCACAAATAGTTAATAATATTATGGGCGAAAATTTTATAACTCTTAAGACTTTAGGCATTGTCAAAATCATGTTACAATTTAATATTTCGCACAAATTAAATAAACTTATAAAATATTAAATATAGTATATAATAATCTATCAATCACTATATAATAATCTCAGAATAGATATAATAATCTATTTAACATGTACGTAGACCATTGTTTATGTTCTTAATTTTTTTGTTTATTTTTTATTTATGTAATATAATTAGCATATCTTATGTAGCATTTGTCATAATGTATGAATAAGATTTTTACACATTTAAATCATTGTAAACATATGTACTTGTAGTTAGAAAAAACAATAACTAAAGGAATGGTGGATTAATGTTATTAATGTAGTTATATTTGATGTCATAATTAATAGTTATATGAATAGCTTAAAAACTACAAAAAATTGAATGATATGAAATTTATACATTATTATTTTACGGTTACTTGTTGATAAATTAATACAAAAAATACAACTACTTTATCAGAGGTCAACTTCATATTTAGAAATTTATCTGTAAAAACTTATTTAGAGATACAATTTTTTTTTGTTAGTTTAATTATTGCCTATAACTTCTGTTATATGATAGAATATCAAAAAAATATCTTAAAAAATAATATATTCCAGTTAATATCTTTTAAATACCAATTTAAATTTATACATTATCTTTCAAAGTCAAATTATTACTCTGTAAAACTCCACTTGAAAACTAGAGCTGTTAAAAAAATTTCTGCCAATGAAGGTTTTCCAATGATATACTCTACGTTAGGACCCTTGAAACCCCACGGAGGGCTCCCACACTTCGGCCTAGACCACGCTAGCTATCGCCGAATCCACAAACAACAACACAGATATACCAAATACAATTTCTGTGCATTGCTCTTCCCTACCGTCAAATAATTTTGAAAATTGACGTTGTCTATAAAAATTAAATCATTTTCTCCCAACATTCATACAGCGCAAGTATATTCAGTGCTACAGTTTTACACATTTAGGTGTGATGATTTCTCTCCATTACAATTTTTCTATAAATTTCGTATTTATAGTATAAAACTGGATTTCACAAGCAAAAAATAAAATTAAAAAAAATAATAAATAAACAAACAAACAAAAAATTCTTCGAAACTTCATATGAACTTATTCCTTTAATCCGAAAGTAAACAGATGTTGCAGGAAAGGTGGTATTCTGAAAAGAAATGTTTTCAAAGAATTTCGTGTTAAACACGTATCATAATAATAATAATTAAGTGACTAAACAGAATGCTTGAAAATCTGAAGTATGATGAAGTTTTCAGGCTGGTACAAGTGATATATATTAAGAAAGAAATAGTACTAAATACATATAATGTTTATTTATTTAACAATATTAACTTCTGAAATGGATGTATCTACCAGAGGCAGAAAAATCTCCAAAATGTTACATGCCCGGTCGGGCAGGTAATCTAAAATAATATATGCCCGAACCCACAATTTCCTTGCCCCCCCCCCCCCAAAAAAAAAAAAAAAAAAACTACATTTTATTGCTCGGTAAAATTTACATTATTAATAGTGTTTGCATTGAAGGAAAAATCGGAAATCCTTAAACACACGTGAATGTGGGGCTTTTATCATTCCCTATTATTGTTGGAGTTCTGTATTCTGTTTACACTGCATTCAAGGCATTGAGATTGCCACTAGGACATTGATAAAATCACAGAAATAGAATTGGAAATTAATTTTTTTCGTGCCAAAATTTGAAAAATTGATGGCATTTAAAAGTATATACATATTTAAAAAAAAGTAATTTATAAATTTCTCACTGTCGATTTTTTTACATGCCCAGTCGGGCAAGTGAAAAAAACAAATACAAGGCGGGCTGACAATTTTACAAGCCCCGGGCATGCCGGGCAATAGATTTTTCCGGCCCTCGTATCTACACAATTGGTATATCGAGAAAGGCTAATAGAAACTCAATTACGGGCAGTAACCATGGAATTTCAAGCTCTAAATTTTTCAGCATAAAACATGGCTGTGACTTAACACTTTGTATCACAATGTTGCAGATTTGCAGCATACCAATTAAAGTTGTATAAATTAATCCTGGAGTATTAAAAAATTTGAATGGCTGTTTTTTTCTAGAATAGCGTGGACATAAAATAATTTTTTAGAAAATTTTTGAAAAGTTTGTGATATTTAATTAATATTGTAACGCAAAACTTTATTTTGTACTTCAGCAGTTGCACTATTTTTATTGCAGCATTTAAAGTGTTTTTTTCGTAAGTCAACTTTACAAGAATGTTAATCATTTTTTAAAAGGTTCTCAGCTTAAATTGTTCACAAATACTTCGGTAACACTTTAGTGTAGATATATTTTCAAGTAATACAAAAATAAAAATAACTGTTTTATTGAAATCTACAACAAAATCATTTTGGCAAATAAATTTTACATGAATTACAAAACTGAAAAATAAAATTTTCAGTACTTTTATAATTTGCAATTTTGTGCAAATTGCAATTAAAAATTTTTAAAAATAAGTTGTTGAGATAAAAGGTTGATAATTAAATTATTTTAAATTTAATAAAGACATGGTAGCTACGCATTTTATAAAATGACTCTCTCCCAAATTATAGTATGTTAAAATTAATAATGCCTTCGAAAGTGTGAGATAATTTAACTATATAAGAACACCCAGTACTAATACTTTCAGTGATTTTACTTATTCTTGTATTCGATTTCCTTTAAAGGATGTTCAGTGTGTTTAACCAACGTCATCCTAAGTGTGCATCTGCCTTTTTTCCTTTAAAAAACTGTGCTGAACCTCCTGTTGAACTCATGCAGTCATTGACCATGAACATGAAGGGGTTAAATTCGGGCCCTTTCCCACCTGGTGTAGGTCCCCGACCCCTGTTTTACACCCTTAACAGGGGCCTCCTTCTCGTCCGGGGTGTTTGAACCCTTTTCTATACTTTCACCCCTTTCCAAACCCCAAATTTCCGGCGCTGTTAAGATGAGGGTCCCCTGTACATTAATATTTACGAGAAAAACCTGTATTTGTCTCCTTTAAGAAAACTCAGATTTCAAGATTAGTGAACGAAAAAAAAAAAAAAAAAAAAAATCAAATAAAGCGAAACGATTTATTAGTTAACTTTGTAAGCATCATTAGTTAAATAACATCCATGTTTTAATAAACAGTTTAAAGTTTCGTAAATTAATCATGCAGCAAAATCGATTGTTTAATTGTTAATTTTTTAAAATTGCAACATTAATTATTAATGAACTGTGTAACGAACAAGCTAATTTATGTACTAGTATTTAAAACAATACACAATTTTAAAATTAAACTATTAAATACTGTTATTTCAGAACTGTACAACATTAAAACTAAAATCCGACTTTTCAAGTCCATCTTTTAATTACTTCATCTCCAACAGATGGCTGTACAATCGTTCTCTTTTCCCAGACTTGATCAACACTTCATGAGGGGGGGAGGCGGTAGAATAATATTTAAGAGGCGTAATTGCTCTTAATAAAGAGGAGTGGTTAACAATTTTTTAATGAGAATATCAAGATACATGAACATACATTTTAAGGCCAATTAAAAGCATATATATACCATTTCGTTCGTGTTATAGATTTTTGCTAAGAGCCTTAATTATCTCAGAAATTTTCGTAGTAAGTAAGTATCGATAAAAGTAATATTTAAAATAAGAGCAACTAAAACCTACTAAGTAGAAATTCGGTTTCTAAACTGGCGTAGTCTGAATTTAATAATTTCTCTTGCAGGAAGAGTTAAATTTTAATAATACGAATTCATTAGAGAATTTTAGTATCACTCAAGACTTAAGCCAGAGGCGTAGCTATCATTTTCAACGCCCTGGGACAACTGAACAATTTGGGTCCCCTCCTATTTGCTTAAATGTAATGGGGAAAATTTTATAGACAGTTTGGCTCGCCGTAGGTGCTATGCCTGGGGACAGGTGCCCCTCCTTGTCCCCCTTGCTATACCGCTAGATTAATTATATATTACGCAATACAAACATAGAAAACTTCGAAAATTCTGTAATATTTCATAAAATTTTGTGATTTAATTTTACTAAGAACATTGCGTCCATTTTTAGAATTTCACTTTTGTTAAAAGAAGAATTTAAGCATTTTTGGAATGCTTTAATTACTGAAGGGAAAAAAAAAACCTCTCAACTGCTCCTATATTTTTAAATATTAAAACGAAGTACTCAAACTTTTGAATTGTAAAAGTCACATTTATAAAAGATTTTCTTGTTAAATAATTGTACAATTTCTTTTAAAAGTATAAAATTCTTATGGATTTCAGGTTTCACTTACACAAATATTATGGGGAAAAATTTCAATTAAAAAATTCGTGTTGGTAATAGTTTCAATTTCGCCAAAATCAAGTTTAAATTGCTTTTAATATTTAAATTATGAAATGAAACTATGAAAATGTAAATAATTTTAGCGTTATAAGCCATGAGAACTAATTGAGATCAAAAAATCGTAGTCGATCGTGAGATGAGTATAAATCAATACAATGCTTGATGTGCACAATATATAAAGAAAAATGTGATTTTATTATTCAAAGATATATACCGCATTTAAAAGGCTGATAATATAAATATCATATTACGAGAAAATTTATTAAAACACTATTACGGTGTATTGAATATCATATTAGTGAAAATGAGCACAAAATTACAAAAATGCCAATCAAATTTTATTTATTTTAATAAAGAAAAGTACATACCTTATGACGGTGCAGAAAATTATTTATTTGTTTTTTTAAACTTAGAAAACACAAGAAAAGCTATTTAACTGATAATTCAGATTTACTTACTTAAATCTAAAATATCTCAAAATTATCTAATCAGTTTTATTATAATTTGGCACAAATAAAAGAAATTAGAAAATCTTACTTAAAAAGGAAAATAAAACAGAAATGGCCTTTTTAATTATTTTATAATTGTATGAAACTATTTTTTAATTAAAGTATATTTTCGAGATACAGTAGCCTATATTCAAGGCCAAAGTTTCGCATTTCTAGTCCTCATGCAGAATCAAATTAAGAACTATTTCACAGTGGAAGAATTTTAAAGCTTTCGAAAGCGAGTAAATAGCTTTTAAAAAAAAAAAAAAAAAAAAAAAAACAGAATTCCCTTCCTTTGTGAATTTACGTTCATTAAAAATCACCCCTCTAAATAAATAAATAAGCAAACAAATAACACTTATTATCATAAATACTGTATAAATAAAATTATTCAGCAATAACACAGATTTAAAAAAAAAAAATTCACAGAAAATATGAAGATTATAGAAATGCAATACGTTTTAAAAATTTGGTGAACATACTAAACGAATGTTTTATTTTTAAAATCAAACTTTAAGCTAAACGAGTTAGAAAATGTATAGTGATCAGCGTGTAAAACAAGACTTGTGATCCCTGCTTTTGTATTTTATACTGTGTTCTCAACGGTTTTTATTTGTAGTTTTCTTTTATATACCAGATGGCATTGTGAAATTCTCGAAGAAAAACCTCTTATTATCACAACACCCCTCCAGACCATCTGCAATTTTCTTCAAAAGTCTACCATTATAAAAGAAGGAAACATAACTTCTAAGTAACTCATAAAAATACCAGTTTACAGACAAAAATGCGTTCCGCTTAAGCACGTTTTACTTTAAAAATCACTTTTCATGCCTGGATAAGTGAGAAGGAGTGAGAGTTAAAAAAAAAAAGGAAATCCACCACATTTTTATTTCAAGTACGTATTATGCGGCGGCCTCTTGTTATTGATACCGTAAACGAAGAAGGAGAGGCTAGTATTATTAAGGCAATAAAAATATATTTAATAGCCCGCCATATTTCAAACCAACCTCACACGTTAAAACGAGTTTTTTTCCCCCCGACTTTTAACGCGTTTTTGTAATTATCTAATTGCAGGGTATGATGTAGTAGAGGCTCCTCTTTGCTCGGTCCCTACCAAAGGATGATTTTGACAAGGTGAAAATGATTTATTCAAATAATTAGAACTGGCAATGTAGCACCCGAAAGTGCACCGATGATTGAAAAGAAAAAAAGACGTTGTCAGTTGATAGTTTGATGGCATTTGATGCCCGTCGCATTTTTTTACACCTGCTTTTCAGGGTTTCTTTGTAACGTTTGACAAACGACAAATTTTTTGACTTTGACTGAACGACATCTATATGTATAGAGGAAACTTCTATCATTATTTATTGAGGTTGAATAATTTTTAAGCTTAACATCAAGATGTAAATGTATGGCAATAACTGCTTCTTTACTGGCACTTCTTTGAATAATTACCAAGAAAACTGTATTGCTGTATTGGCGAATTCATAGTGTGATATGTACATTATGCATGTTGGCCATCTTTAACTACACAACATAAAACTTTATTTAACAATTTTCATTTAGCAATTCCCAGTGGATGCACGGGATATCTATCGGAATTATATTAAAATTGTTGGGAAATATAAGTTTTTGATTAGAAATATTTTCATACCATAATGTCAATATTTAATGTTAATTTAGTCTTCCTAATAAAAATAAATAAATTGGAACTTCTCCTACAAAAATATTTTATTTGCAATGCATATAAAATATTTTACATTATAACTCAGATGATTAACTTAAAAGAAGGAAGCTTCAAAATATATGCTTTTAGAAAGAATTAGTGTGGTAGTGTATAATTTTCAATTAATATGCTATCAAAAAACTAAGATATTAATATAAAATTGTTTTTTAAAACAATCATTCAGCACCTCGTAACGAGCATTGAAGAAAGAAAAATATATTGATGCCTTGTATGATGTTTTAGTATAGTTAGAGATGTTAGAACTGATTGCTGTCGGTCAGACTAACGATGGAAGGCGTAGTGACACAAATATTTGTAACATGACATGATCCAAACAGCGAGATTTACAGCAGGATTAGAATTTAAAAACAGTCACAGAGTACACTGATCCGTCATTCAGCTGTACGCTATTGTATACTACATAATTTTCTAAGGAGTACAGAAGCATTATTCATCTATTGAGAACAAAGAAAGAAACAAACAAAAAACAAAACAAAACAAAAAAAGCTCTCAAAGTCACACTTCTAAAAACGGGATACCACAGAGTTTAGTTAAATTCCCACTGTGAAATGTGAGCTTGGATTAACGTCTTACAGCACTCACGTTCCTGAACATTACTTGGACTATCACTGGTGTTCAGCCGTACATTGCATTCAATAATAAGATATCAGCCGAAACAGAGGTCTAGAATTCTCACTTCTTATTAACTGTGACTATTTTATATGTCTTACTTATAAACTATAAATTTCGGGTAGTAAGGCATTCTTATGTGTATGTGACAGAGGTTTTTGAGCGAATGTCATTTTCTGATTTTTAAAAAAAATGTGATGTAGTTTGGATATTGCTGCTAAATCATTTATTTATGTATTGAAAAATTATGCATCGGTAACTAGAACGTTGAAAGACAGACAGTATTATCTTGTAAATTTACTTCCTGTACTGAAATGTTTATTAGTAAGTATGTTGATGCGTTAATAAAGGCTTAGTTGGAATTAAAGCTTTGAACCGGAATAAAATGCAAATAAAAATGATTCTGTTAGAAAAAAGCCACATTGTAAACCGAAGCTACTACTGTTTTCTTTCAGTCTGAATTTCATCAATTTCATTTCTGCGATAACTTTTGCAGATAATCGCACTTATTTTTCTAAAATTTTTTCCGATTTTTATTTTGAAGCTTCTTGGAAAAAACAATGCGCCACCCTAAAGAATTAGAGATTTATTATCTAAAGAAACTTTACTGTACGATAAAACTAAAAATTTATGAAAAGCAGTCTTTTTGTAGGGGAAAAGGTTTGCTTTATTCTCAGAGTTTTGAGCAAGCAGATGAAACTTTATATTTGCAGTTTTACAAGTTTGTTCAGTTAAAAAAATAATCATTTAGTTAAAAAAAATGCATTCACTCATAATAATGATAAAAAATTCTAGAAATTAAGTAAATTAGTTTTATTCTTAAGTGATTCTATGAAAAACGTGATGTGTAGTAAGCATAGTTTTCTGCTAGTTTGAAAAATTTGCAGTAAATACTGATCGATGTCTGTATAGCTTCAAGTGTAACAACAGCAACTTCAAGTAGACGGCACTTTTTTACAATGCTCATTTTTATGACATAACACTTCAAACACGCTGAAATGAGCAGACACTTTAATTTTGTTGACAGAATGCAATTTTAAAACACTGAAGCTTGCAGTGGTATTTACCCATATTTAAAAAAATTAATATTCCATAAATAACTTATGCGCTTCCGAGCTCAAACCAGTGAAATGATATCAAAATTCTAGGGTAAAGGCATAAATAACATAGTCTATCATTTCCAAAAGTTCTCCACGGTTACTTCTTGTTTCAAGAGCTTCAGGCTAACGTTGATAAGCATATAGGTGGCATCATTATCGACAGTTATTCTGTCGAACATCTAATTCAAACGACAGTTTCTGTCTTTACATCACACTATGCATTACCTTATAATTATCTGGCCTAGTCACCTTCTAGTTTTATGTTATCAACCCGACATCAGGCTATATGAAGTGAGTCACGAGACTAAAGATACAGCGACATAATTTTTTTAAGGGGAAATTAATAACAATAATAATGAAACTCAGATTGTTTAGCTATCTTGGTTACTCGTGTCACGTATTTCGTACAAATGCTGGTGAATGGAAAAAGGTGATTTGGCAAAAACGTTACATCGGCCTATATCATTCCAGAACTAGAAAGTCTAACTTTGTATGCGTTGCCATTCTTCGAAAAGAAAAATGTCTCCGTAATAAGTTTCAATAAATAGCTTTTGTGGAGGATTCCAGGAAAGTTATCTTTGAATTTATCTTAAAGGTGAAAGATGAATCGGTACGAACGCATTATTTATGAAACAATGTCCAATGAGATTTAATTTACACATGTACTACTGCTTAAAATATAGTTAATCTGTACGATCCTGCCAATGCAAAGACACTACGTTAATGACTATCCTTTCTGTGTCCATCGTTGCTTCCCGACATGACTCTTTGAACAGTTAAGTTTTTGCCCTGCCTAGGTGAGCAGCAAGGAAATTATTTTGGGGTGTATTTGAAATATGTCGTATGTCGTGACTAAATAGACGGAACTTCTTCACGATTTAGATCTTATGCTAACTGATTCTAAAATTTCGGGTGGGGGTGGGGGATATATTTCGATATCCCCCTGAGTACGCCCCTGGACCTGCATATGCGTTCTCACACTGGCATTCAAAGACTCATTCTGGGAAGCAACAATAGTTACAAACAGGTTATTTAAAGCAAGTAAAATAGTTGTTTTCAATCGTTGTCTTTAGAATCTGATTTTCAGTTGTTTTGTTTGACCGTTTAGAAAAGTCTTAAATGCTGCATGAAGCAATTTTCAATGAAGAGCATTACTTTATTAATTTCAATAACATACATTAATTTTGATTTGTGTCTTTAAAATGAATCTGAGAATGTGAGTGACTATAATGAATAATCGTTTGAAATTCTTTTTAATTGCACTGTAAAAAAAAAAAAAAGAAAAAGAAAAGCTAACAATGCTGCAACACAATTTTCAAAAATCACATATAATGATACATTTCAAAGCAATTACATACATAAATTTTCTATCAGTCGATACATATTAATGACAGTTAGAACACACAGACAAACAGAACTTTTAAATAAAGTTGAAAAGTGTTGAAAACTACTATTTGAAAATTTATTTAATTACATAATCATCTTTAATGTCACGTGACTTGTTGATTTTCAAAATTTTAATGCACACCGTTTTTAAAATGCATAATAATATCGACCTTTACCTTTTCTTTGATAAATACACATTAAAAGTACTACTATCGTTCTAAAAATAATACAGAGTCTGCCTAATTATGAAATTTTCCAAAAAGCAGACATGTTTATTGAAATTCAGAGAGACATGAAATTATTTTGCTGGTTTCTTTATCACATTAAGTCTAAAAACATTTATAGTTAAATTGTACAATTATATGATCCATATTCTCTTTTTGGTATAAATAGATGCGTAGGATTAAAGATATACTGTACTTATATTTGTTAAAAGAGAAAAGTGTGTTTTTCATAGATCAAATTATACATTTTGCATGCTTAAAATTTGGAGAAAATATTAGTTTATATGTTTATTTACTTTTGATTTCCATTTGGCGTAAGCAAATCAAATATTTTATAGGAAATCTCTAACTTATATCAATGAATAAGACAAATCTTTCCTTTCTAAAATCATTCTTCAAATGTCTATAAATTTATTTGAAATACTTAACCGAAAAAAATTGTTATTAAAATATGGAATAAGGCACAAGAGCTGTGTCAGAGATGTGTTAACGAAAGGTAAAAAACCTGAGAGCTAAAATAGAGTCATTTATATTATGATACATGTAAACATCTGAAAAACATTCCTTTTACAAACAGGTAAAGAGTTAAATAAAAAAAAAGATGTACCAAAATTTGACTGCATAAAAGCATTTTCTGAAAATCTTAATAAAACGTTTGAAGATAAATAATGAATGTTTTTTACGATAAAAGCTAAAATGATAACAATTAGATAATTAATATTAAATAAAAGAAAAAAAATGTTCTGGCCCATTGAATTTATTCTGATACTGTAAATTAATTCCTAGGTTGATTTAGTTCATGAACGAGCAAAAATATTCGCAAAATATATTTTGCTTTACTATAGTTAAACTTCGTTATTAGAGGGAACGCACAAAAATTTTCATAAATGGCTTAGTAAATCCTGATTAAATTTTTGATTTAGTAACTATGGATAGTAAGTAAATTAGAATTTAACTGCTAAGTGATAAAAGAATAGAACATTATTAGATTAATTAATTATTTATTAAATTAACTAAATTCAAAATTACGCAATAAGACTTGAGCGAATTAATTACAGACAAGCTAAATGAAAACAAACAAATAATTAAAGTACTCGTTTATTTTCGGTATTGGTTTTGATATTTCATAACTTGATGCTTTATTTACATATGTGCATATGCATTTACATATACATATACATATACATACATACATACATACATATATAATATATATATATATATATATTCCAACGAATTTAGAGCCCACCGAGCCCTAACGAAACCATTTAACTATATGCATTTTTTTATATTTTTGTTGTACAATATTTTGTTATATAGCTTAATTTAATTAATTTGGACTCAGAGGACTTTAACGACGCAAATTAAAAAATAAAATTAAAAATTCCAAGTGGTACATCTGGTGTTGAATGAGTCAATATTTTAAAGATTTATTGTGAGTTACCCTGAGAATTTCTGATTAATCGTGGCTATCCTTATTACTTCCGATTATGTTCAAATTTTCGGCTTCAGGAAGACCTGGGGCAATGGCAGAAACATATTTTTTTAGGAAAGAATTCTAAAGCTATACCATGTCACGCATAGACAGTAAAATACTAATAAAAGTTTATGTGGCATTTAGGTCTTCCTTTGAAACATCCAAGCAGATAATATGTATACAGGTGTAAGTTGATTTAGATTGATTGTGTACAGTATTGGGCAAATCCACATGTCAACAAATAATAATGATAATAAACTAAGTGCGGCTGCAATCCAGGTATGGTTTAAACACCAGCAAGTATCAGAAAACTGTAAAAATCGCCGATTCAGTGCCAAAATGTGTTGGAAAATATTATAAAGGACAAGGGTGGACATATTTTCTATTAAAAACATGTAAATGTAACTCTTTTAACCCTTTTTTAAATATTGTTTATAATCAATAAATGATTGCCATAAATTATCACAATTGTTCACATTAATTTGCATTATGCTCTATGGAGGTAATAAAATAAACAGAATTAAGAGGAGATAAAAAAATGGCTAACGATGAGATCAATGATCATGTGACTTAAACGGCTGTTGATCCTATAAATCACATGCACGCTCACTAATATATTATATATGTACATATTTTCCTGAAATGCTCTAAGAACATTTGATACAGGGTACTTCCTGCTGCAGCCAGTGGCGCAGCGAAAAATTCTTCATGGGGGGGGGGTTACGAATACTGCAACTCATATATATGAATACGTGTGTGTGATTAGAGAGTGAAGAAATTCATTTTGTAAGTCAAAAAATTCCTCATGGGTGGTGGGGGGGGCTGTTGTAACACCACTATCCTCCCGTGGCTACGCCACTGCAAGAAGCAGTTTAGGCAAAAAAGATTACTATTTTAAATCACAACAAAATGAAAATAAAGTTTTGAGGAAACTAAAAAAAATCAAATTTTAAAAAAAATATATGGAAAGAACGGTCGTATGACGTTACAGGATAACTTTCTTTCTCTCCCGTTTGCTCTTTCCCTGAATATAGTTTATATCAGGGCTGGCCAACCTTTTGTATACCATGCGCCATTTTTTTTACAGACCAGTTCAGATGCGCCAGACAACTCGAGTACCTTTTAATTACGTTCACGAGTAGAGTTGGAAAATATGAGTACGGGTATAGGCTTTATTTTAGGGGAGGAGAAGCAATAACGTGTGAACATGAGAATGAAATTGTTGTTCTGAGGAAAAGTATTCTAGAATTAATTTTTCAGATGTTTGGTAGGGGATCAGATATATCTATTTTTTTATGACAATATATTCTGCAGTGCGCAAATGCCTTAACGTAGCATCATAAATAACAAGAAATAAAACATTCCTGGGCATTAAATTATTTCAAAAGTCTCCAGTCTATCTCAAAACAGCAGGTAAGTACAAGAATGCAATACGCGAGTTGAAATCATCCAATGCACCAAGTTTTGCGCATGCGCCTCTATTTGATCACCCCCAGTTTAAACAAACACTTTTACCTGACATAACGGGTTGTAAAAGTGCATCTCTTTACTTACTGTCATATGTTTTTTATGCTAATTTTCAAGAATCGAATTTAAACTTTTTAATCATTTTGAGACCACTAAAACTTTGGGCAGCCCAAGATAAAGCCTAGTTGCCTTGTGCGGTAACCAGGCCCTGACGCTAGCTTACACTCTTAAAAATTTGGCCCAACATTTCACCAAAACATGCTAAAACATGGTACTTGAAAATCTGGCTCCATAAGATGGTGAAACCTTGTTCCAATCTTTGGTGCTTCACAAAATTATGATTAAACCTGAACACCAAATGTTGGAACAAGGTTTGACTATCTAATGGAGCCAACTTTTCAAGTACCATGTTTAGGTGAAATTTTGCGCCAAATGTTAAAGATTGTAGTTTTACAAGAAGTTAAATCAATTCGGGGAGTTGTGTTGAAAAACTCTTTTTTGAACAAACTCCGAACAAATTTTGAAAGCCGAAATTCGAGTATCGGCTGACTTGTCCGAACATCTTCCTGCTGTCGTCTCTTCGAATCAAGTTTGAAGGAAAATGTACTTTTCTTCGACAGGCGAGTCCACAAACACAGACAGCTAATTTGCAATTCAATTCAACCCGAACATGAGACGGGGCAGCTGCTTCTTTGGACGCGTCCGTCCGGAACAATGTAAGAATTTAAAAATGAAAATGAGACCAGCCGAATCATTCATTACATTACGTCGAAACTGATGTGACAACATGAAGCACAAAGCACCGAGACCTACAGGCCGTTTTCGGAAAATCGACTATGAGGTTGTCGGTCGCATTGAAAAGAACTCAGATAAGCTTATACTAAGCATTTTTGACAAGGAAGCTACTGAGGAACAGACCACCTGCTTATTATTATAAATGCAAAAAGAAAAAAAAAGGGTTAGTTAGACATGGAATCGAAAAAATGATTTTCTTATTTTATTTTTTAAGTTATGGAATCACCTTGCCAATTAAATGGTTCTGCTATCATTAAATAAATGAGAAGTTCCCGCAGGGTCAGTATGTGCGTATGGTTACAAGAAAAAATAGCATATCAGGACAGGTTTAGATGAAACGCTTTTCACTTAGAGTGATCTATTTAGTTGGGGAGAATAGTTTATTTGACAGTATTAGGCTTTTATTAATTTCCTGCTTTGGTAAAAGAGAGCATATGAAATAAGTAAGAAGATATGATCTATTGTTTTTTATATAAATTTCTACATGTAGATTATACAAAAGAAATTCAGTTTCTTCCAAGGTAAGAAACAAGACAAAATTGGAGATGTAAACGAATACTCAGTATTTCATTTAGAAAAGACTCGGATTAATTCTCTGTTTTGATGAAGAAGAGTACACGAAATAAGTAAAAATTTGAGGTATTTTTTTGTATTTATAGGAATAAAGTTATGGAAAAATACGAAATAAAGTTGCTTAGACAAGCAAAAGTCAGTTTTTTCAACGATAAGAAACAAGACGAATTATTAGAGAAGTAAGAAAAAAATTAGGGCATCAATTTTGTGTTCTGGTAAAAGGAAGCACACGAACTAAACGAAAAGTTGAGTCGGTTAGAACTCTATTGTTTTGTATTTACGCAAACTTTCAGCATATAACTTAAACAAGACAAACTGAATGTTTCCCATGGTAAGAAACAAGACATATTTGAAGAAGAGTAAATTTAGCACAAAAAGTAAAAAATTTTATTTGTAAAATCTAAGTTATAGGTTTATCTCTCTCGCTCTCTCCATTAAAATAATTTAAGTCGAAATTACATTAACAGCAATTTTTTGAAAAATACACAACACGCACACACATACTTTGTTAGCAAACTTTATGTAAATGAGAATCCTTTTATGAAATCAAGAAATTTAATACACAGAACTAAATGACAATATTAAATAAATATGAACACTAGTGCGTACTTATTAGCTGGTTTTGTATCTGTAATTAAGAATATATTTATATTAACAGCGATACCTGAATATTTTGCAGACCTTTTCTGATACTTAATATGTTTCAATTTTTAATTTCTCCAACCAAGTTGAAAAATACTTATGGTTTTGATTTGTCTGTCTGTCAATGGTTTGAATGCCTTAAATAATCTTCCATTGACTTGAAATTTAAAAAATCAGTTATATATAAACTAAAATTACAGATAAATAGATAAATTACTATGGTAATTTTTTAAAAAATATTGCATTTGAAATTTTGAATTCTGTAAGCCTCGTACTTTGGTGAAGTAGTAATTTATCTTGAAATTCAACTCTTTTATTTTGTGATAATAAATACTAAATGCGCAATCTGCGGTCCTACAATAAGCAATTAAAGCAATTAATAATATCTTGTTAATTTTTATGTTTATGTTATCTATAAATAGTATTTGAAGGTAATTTAAAATACTGAAACGTTTGAATATTTGTTTATAGAAAAAAAAATTTAATTGGTTATCGATCTGCTAAGGCAAATGAAATGAAATAAAACTTTAAAACTGTGGTGTTTTGAAGTAGTTTTTTTAAGCATGCTGATTCATTTGTCACAAATACCTTCACTTGAAAGATGTAAAATTAAAAGTAGATGAAAAACAGATTATTTTGCGAGAAAGTAATATTTGTTTATGCAATATAAAAAGAGAAAAATTTTTGAATACGAAACAAACTCTGAGATATAAAAAATACTGGAAGAACAATCGCTATTTTTAAACATTTTTTGAAAATTATTACAATAATTTTCCACGTGATTGGTTAGATGAGAAAACATGAATTATGTATACATAATTTAAAAATGAATTTAATTAAATAATTAAACGATGATAAAACAATAAATGCAATATAACAGTGTTTAAAAGTCATTTGGGAGCTAGTATGTCTAACCGAAAATTAGCTCTACACTGTAATAGATACCTGTAATTTTACCACAACTATTGCTATAAAATAATGCAGCACAAGTGCTGCAGCTTTGGAATACAGCACTGTGTATTGTAAATCCACTCACGAAATGCCATAATGGCGTTGATAAGCCAAGCACAAGGAACCTTTTAAAACAAACTGGCACAGCCTTTAAATCACAACGTGTTGACGTTACGTTTACTTACACGTTGTGCTGTGATCTAGGTAAATATTTTTTGCAATGTACACGCTTTGAGACGGCTAAGTGAACCACTAAAAAAACTTCCTTTTTGGTGCTAAGCAGCCTAAAAAACTTCCAAAGCGATCCAGAAAAAAAGGATGAATTTCTATTTTCGAGTTTAACCTTCTAAGAATAAAATTTTCCTCTCATTGACCATTAATTATTAAGCTACTCGTGAATATTATCCAAGGATCCCTACACGACTGGGAATTGAGGAATTTTACAAGACAGGACTTTTGAAAAATATACATACAGAGCTCGAAAGTACCGGTGGTACGAGACCAGTAATATATATAACGGGCCAGTAGAATGCAGAATTTGTTGGTCCGTAGGACCAGTAACGTTATATTTACATTTTCCCCTTGCAAATTTTCCTCATCTAGTTCTATCCAATACATGTCATCTGATTTTACCAATACATGTCATATAATTCGATCTACTTAATATTTTAATTATAAACGGTAGTTACATTTTTAAAAATTCAACTCTTAATGGAAATCAATATATACTGCTCATATAATTTCATTATATGATTATATTTGTCTTTAAATTGTTTTAAAATCATGAATACGGACGAGTGATAAATGTTACGGACCAGGGAAGCCATGGGGTCACTGGTCCTCTGGGCCGCTGAGTAAATTTTCTAATTTCTACTCCTGATATATGCACATACTGTGTGTGTGTGTGTGTTCGTAGATTAGCACTAAGACAAATAGTCCTAGCTCCTAAGCCTACCAAATTCAGTATGGGGGTTTACTAACACAGATCCTCACGTACTTTGAAGATTTTTTTTTTTTTTTTTTTTTAAATTTGAACTTTTCTATTTTATGTTTTATACGATTTTCGGAAAAATTTCGCATTTATCTCCTTTCTATTCGAAATCTCCAAGACCTAATGCTGTCGAATGGGAATTTTAAAGATCTTACACTCCATTCAACCGATTCTCTTATAACATATTGCTAATGTGTAACGACTAGGTTGTAATACCAGTGCCTCGGTGATTCGCTTTGTTTCTCCTGTTAATAGCCTTGATTTATTAATGCGGGAACGTGATTTCAAAAATTTTATTTTACATTAAGATTTGGTTATTGTTCTAAAATTTCCATGTTCGGCATCGTGTTTTTTAAAATGCATTTTTACATTGGAATAATAATCCTGGTTGTATAATGAAAAATATTTTTTAAAAATGAACTTGTGTTGAATATTAAATCTGTAGAATTAGTAGAATATATAGAGTTAACGAGTTTTTTTAAGATATTCGAATTTTGTATAAAACCATGAAACCTGTTAAAAACTTATTTAACGCACAGAACATTAATATTAGAGAAAACTAAACAGTGGAAGAGCAGATCCTCTTATCACTGTATCACAGCATAGAAAGAAATTTAACTTACAATCAACAAATAAGTACAAGTTCACTTTGCTACCTTCTTTTTTTTTTCTTGATGTATAAAAATGAGATATTATTAGTTTATTGTGCTTTCTAAAGTTTGGAGTCATTACTGTACAACAATAACAAAAATAATCATTAGGTTTCATCAATAACAAAAGCAAAAGGATTTGAATTTCATTGAATAAAAGAGGAATTTGATATTAACGCTTAAATGTCAATTCTCATAGTTTCTTTTAACTATGCTTATTTTGAAATAGCTGTAATTTTTAACAGTCTAATTTCCTTTCACAGTGTTCTACAGCTAAAATACATCAATAGAGGATTTAAAAAAATATATATGTTTATCAGCTTTAATTTAAATCTTGTTAATCAAATTTGAATATTTTTTTAAGAAAAATTCTTGCTTACTCACTCTCTAAACTCTTACTAAACTCTTACACATATTAACTTACTAAACTCTTGCACATATATATTTTTTTACACTTGATAAGTATTTTGCGTAAGCTATAAAAAATTTCATAAAACATTAACAGCTGGTTAACTTCAAAATTAAAATGTAATTAAATTTGAGAAACAATCTGTCAAATATCAATTTATTATTGAATACGTAAAAAAAAACATAAACATAGTGCTCACTAAAAATCTAATTTAATTAATGTTTTTAAATGCATGCTGAAATATTTGTGGATTTAAAAATACTGATGTTTTAAATTTAAATTCATTAACAAGTCACTTTTAGTAAACTTCAAAAGTAAAAAAACACTTTATGAAAATCTATGACATTATTAATAATTTATAACTCCCGTGGATTTCACTACAAATGTATTGTTTATTCGAGATTAGTTTCGTTATTGTCTATTCGAATAAATGCTTAAAAGAAAACGAATCAAATGCCTACAACTTCACTTAAAATTGTGGAACATCTTTAAATCAAATTTGGAAATGTATCCTTTCAGCTTGTAAAACGAAAGTTTCCTGAACTTTGAATCTGCAGAATTTGTATGGATAAGTTTGAATATATTTCGAAGTCATTTCCTATGCAGTGAAGACAAATTTGTTTCAGTTTATTTAGAATCCAGATCAGTATTCCGGTTTCAGATTTTGGCTGAATAAAGGGGAGCGCGATACTTTCTGTCATCGTGAATTTCAACAGTCTTTGAATAAATTATTGAAGATTTAGAGATTGTAAAGCTTTTACATTTTACGTTAGCCGGGAAATATATTCCATCTAAGTTTTCTCTAGAATAGGAGATGAAACCAGGAATTTGAAAAAGAAGTATGCAAAATATAAGTTTTTGTAAATAACGTTGAGTGATAAACATTATTTATGGAATTTTAAAGAAACATGCTTGTTTAGTTAAAAAAAAAGTTTATGTGAAGTCTGTAAGACAATGTACAATGAAAGATAAGTTTTGTAGAATTGAAGAAAATTTTCTTCATTAAAAAGTCTCGTTGTCGCTAATTTAATGAAAGTTGATTAGTTTAATCAACAAAATATTTTTTGAGTTACACAAAATTTTGTGTGTGTGTGTTTTATAAACAAAATATTTTATTCAATCAAGGAAAGTTTCATGGAAGCAACTAAAGTGTAGGTTTAATTAGCTCCAACAAAATTCTTACTGAGGTCCAAGAAAGCATTTACTCAATTGGAAATATTGGGTATATATTTTATATCTGTTTGTGTTTGTTCTGTGCTATGGCAAGCCGGCACGAGAGATTTCTACCTACGGAGGGGTGCCTTGGTCGGAGGACTTTTTAAGGAGTTGTAAAGCGTATTCGCATTACATCCAGAAATCTCCAGAGAATCGGTCCAGAGAAAACCGACCAGAAATCTAGACTGCTAGATCGACAGAACTTTCACACTTAAGCGTCTACCATATTCAGTGTTTTTTCCTCGGCGACATGGTGGGTCTTTATAAATGCTTTACATGCTCACAAAACAGAATTCAACATTTACATGCTGTGGGTGGTAATTGAAAGAAATACAGTCGACACTTGTTTTCACAAGCCCGTAGGGAAATACTCAAAAAAAGGTTCGCGAATTCAAAAGTTCGTTAAACTGAGTCGTAAAATCGTTTATAGGAGTGTATTCGGAAACCACTCACTAATTCGTAAAATGGAAAGTGTTCGTAAAAGTGGGGTTTGCAAAAACGAGCCTCGACAGTACTTAAATGATGTTTTATTTGCTTTAATTACTCATTTTCCGGCTGGAAATATAAAAATCTGTCGTATTTGCTTGGTTTTATAATTGATACGTTTGGTATAAATTATAGCTTATAGATTACTCTGTTTGAAGTCCACAGCTTGAAAATGCCTAAAGTGTTTGATCAATTTTACCGAAATTCGACGAGCTTCAATATCGGATAGTTGCGTCATATTTAAAATAGTTTGAAAATCTACTTAAAAAAATAAAAGCATGATTATGTCCATCTTGATATGTATAGCGAGAAAAAAAGATTTCAGGCGACAGAATTATAAGGCTATTCAAAACGGGGCGGGGGGTTCGAATGATAACACATTACAATTAATCATAAGTTCTTAAATCTTATAAATCACCCTGAAAAGGACTCATATTTATTTAAAAATAAATTGAAGTTCACATATTCTAATCAACTTATCAACTGTTGCGAGTTGTTATCGGAATAATTTACTAACACACCTAATTGTATACAAACGTCTCTGCTGAAATCATAACATCTAATATTGCTATCTAAAAAGCCAATTTCTGAGCCAATTCCACACGCACACATGCCATTTGCTTGCAATGGCTGTCATGATCCAAAGAAAATAGCCACACAGCTGAACACTGGAAGCAAAATGAAGATCTTCCAGGGTGTGGTTGAGGAATTGCGTTTTGTGTTGCCATTAATCACCCACGGCGAAAAATATGTGATGCTGTTGAATTGTCTGTCGGGGGTAGCATAACTTTCCTGATTATGTCCATCCATAATGCGGATGAACTTGATTGCAGAACAAATTCCCATAGGGCTTTTCTGTTGCAGACTAAATATTCACTTCAGGTGCTAAATAAAGTCCAGTCTTGGGTAATGGAATATGTGCAGAACTGTGAAATTTCTAATTGAAGCTTGGATGTGTTGCTAGATAGCCAGAGGATAACCAAAGCTGAGGGTGAATAACTGAGTTTATTCTATGAAAAAATAAATTAAGATGCTGTGCCATTATTTGTCTTAGCAATTTGATTAGACACTTTTACACTTTTGCTAATAATCGGAACCACACCGTTTTAGTCCGAAGGCTGTAATAGCTGTTATTGTGTAATTGATGAAATCTTGTAATTTAGCGATCATGCTTGTAATTTGGTGACGCAGGATAAAATAGCATTTCACTATGTGGAACAGAGCTAAAATAGACACAATTTTATCGAATATATATATATATATATATATATATATATTGGATTATTCATTGATTTATGCAACAGAAATTGGGAGTTATTAGCTTCTTGCAGTTTTTTTACTTATGTATATACAAACTGAATAATTTTATTTTGTTTTGATATTCATTTCATGTCCTATTTTGCTGACTGTTTCAATTAAGAAAAAGTAATAGAGTTTGCAAATCTGAACATCTAAAGCTAATTAGTTAGCCTTGTGTGATTGCTTATCAATGTGAACATCAATATTTTAAAATTAGTTTTATGGAAGATAAAAATAAATGTATACACCTGAGTGTCTAATTTCAGACTGAATATAACTCATTTTCAAAAAGGCATTGACCTGGCAATTGCATTTTATAAAGAGTAAACATGTACTTTATCTTCCTATATGATTATGCTTTTTTATAAAGGGTAGTTCATTTATTCAAAAAATAATTTAGATTTAATGTAAATTTTAAAGTTGTTATCTAATGATGCATTGAACTTTCTTTGAGCGAGGGAATTGCAGGAATATTTTAAAAGCTCTCAAGCTCTTTAAGAAAGTTCTTAAAGTTATTGTCAGTGTCGATTCATCTATATTTTATGAAGAAAAACTTTAAAAAAGAAATATTTCAAACAATGTTGTATGTCTCTAAACACTGTCATGTATTTCTGAAACTTTTCAAAAGGTACAAAAGTCTTCTTGTCATAAGGTACAAAGCCTTCACCACTCAACTCACACGTCGGTAGGAAATCACAATTTTAAAATGTGCTCAACAATAGATAATTCAACAAACTAATTAACTTCATGTATACGTTACACTGAAAGACCGACTTGGAGAATGTAAATAAACATTCTACAGTGAATACACTCTTAAAAATTTGGCGCTAAATTTACTAAAACATGGTAAAACATGGTATCTGAAAAGTTGGCTCTATAAGATGGTGAAACCTTATTCAACTTTTAGTGCTTCACAAAAGTATGGTTAAACCTGGGCACCAAATGCTGGAACAAGGTTTCATCATCTTATGGACCCAACTTTTCAAGTACCATGTTTTACCATGTTTGGTGAAATGATGTGCCAAGTTTTTAAGAGTGAATGAACACATTCGAAAAAAGTTGGTGAAATTCCGAAAATTTTGTTATTTCATACATTTGAAAAATCACCGGATGTATGTCGACAATTTCGGATGAACTATAGTGGACATCCTAATTGAGACATCTAATATTATTTCTCCTATTTTTGCATGTCTGATATCAGATATTCAAAGTAAGTTCGAGCCGGTTCACGACTATTTCTTTATTTTTATTAGTACCACTTTTTAAAATCCACATAGTATTTTTTTCTAGTAGATGTTCAAAATTAAAAGTTTCTGTTTGAAATGTGTGGGATGTATATAATAAAACAGGCATGAACATTGGCGTGCGTTTTTTGAATACTCGATGTATTAAAAAGATGCATTTTTTTGCAATCATAAAAGTATTTGCAATTGAAATTCACCGTCGGTGCAAGGTGAATGTTGACATTTGTTGAAAATGCACAGATCGGCTCTCTGAATGCTGACATTCACTGGAGAGTGCCAATATTCGCTTTTGAAAACACAAACAAAAAGGTACAGAAAACGCACTTGTTAATTTAAATTTTACAAAATTTGACTGATTCCTAATTTCAATGAATTTTAATTGAATTTTTAATACTTAACGATTTTTCTATTGAGAAAAAAATTTTGCTTTTCAATATCGAACCAATCACTATACCTACTTCCACACAACTTGTACCTAATTTTAATTAAAATATGACCAGCATAAAATTCAATTTTAATTTCAAAATAATACTCTAATTTACTTTAATTTAAATCTACTGGACATAAAATATTTTTTGTAATGGTTGCAGTTTTTTTTTATATGTTTCTATTTTGTAAGTCGCGTGTTATTTATTTATTTTTAATGATTTTTAAAATGTCCAAATCATGCTTTTCAGCTGGTAATCAGCTTTAATTTATCTTAAAGTAAGAAAAAAAAGACAATATTTTAAATGAAGTATTGTAGCATTGTGGCTAAATATGCTATATCTCAAAAAGCAACTGAGTATGCTTTAACCTCTTAAAAATGAAAAAAAAAATTCTCCGGGCCATACAATAAATATTTTTATCGAAAAAATGTCTATGTATCTTGTTTTGGATATCAATACAGAAATAAAGGCTGTCTGAATGAACCAGATTAACTTTTTCATTAGAATAAAATCTGATATTTCATTATTTATGTGTAGTAACCAAATTGAAGAGGATTTTTTTTGTGTAATAAAATTTTATCGAGAACGTCTGAAGCTTATTGTATCATTAGAGTTAAATAATTTTCTTAAAAATGTACAAAACTGAAAAAAATGCAACTAATCTTGACGCTGCTTTTTCAAAAGACGTCGCAATGTTTGCGCAGCTTTTTAAAAAATCAAATGACAGAACCATAGTAGCACAAATAGTTCCAAAGGCGTTCAGAAGACGTTCAAACGGCATCTTTTGAACTAGTTGTGCTCGTAATGAAGAGAATAGAAAAAAAGTTAAAATCTATCTTCTTAAGTTATACCAACTATGACAGTCAACCAATAACATTTTTGAAACACATAGTACTTTGCAGAATGAATAAGTCTAGATTTATTTTTCAAAGCAATAGCTCTGCATAATTTTTTTTTCTGGAAGTTGCTATGCATTTTTACAATCAATAAATTTTATTGTTTACAAAAATGCATAGTAAGTGCATGAAGAGCCATTCTGATTTTTTTAAGTGTCTAACATAATTGCTTAATATGTAACGGAAGTTCAACGGAGAACTCTTTCATGAAATAAATTGGTAAAATAAACACTAAAGTAGAGGAATATCAATTATCACTCTACTTAAGGTTATAATTCAAAGGTTTTTCTTTTATTTGCTAGGTGGTGACTTTAACATCTTTTCATGACTGTAAAAGGGCATTAGTTATGAAATTTGAAAATCATGCGACAGATTAATTTTATTTCTAACATTGCACTTTTGAGTACATTCCAAGATTGTTAACTTAAACGTTAACAATCGATGCTACCTTTAACGACCGATGGTTTTGCTTATCGTTAACGATATAGAGAACCAAGATATCGTTATATATAGTGTCAAAAAATACACTTTTCTACTATGAGTAACCCTGCATCCACAAGATGCCAAGGTAAATGAAAAATATAATTCAACTCTAAATATTTAAATTTCGCTCTACGGTAATATAAAGATATTCGTAAAATTTTGTTTGAGGACTGTGAAACAGTAAAAAAATCATCGCTTAAACCAAAGATTCTTTACGTCATATACTATGAGATAATTAAGTTAGAAAATTAATACTAATGACGTTAAATTCTCAAGTATAGAAAAGTTTTGTTTGCTATTATAGTTAGCAATTTTAATTTAAAAACGCGAAAAGATTTTGAGCTCTATTAGCAGCTTACTATGCACTTCATCTGTGAGAAGCTGCTTAAAAATGATCAAGTTTGATTTGTAAATTGAAAAATGTATTATAAAGAAGAAAATGCATCCAAAAAGGTTTTTGATCTTCTGCAGTATCTAATCTCTTACTGCTCCTGTCTCCCTTTGAATGAGATTTGAATTTTGTATGATGAAAGAACTAACGAAATGTCTTTTTTTAAAGAATGCATTTAGTTTCAGAACATATTAGCACTTGTTAGTAAAAATATAACATCCCGTTTTCAATAATAATTTAATACCGTTTTGGATTCAACATTATTGAAGTTAAATTTAGGTTGTGCTTGTTAAGAAAATGTTATTTTTTCTGTGCAAAGAAGGGAAACTCATGTAGTAACTAGTATAAGTTGTAAATATCTTATTATAAAATATAAATGTCCCTTACAGAAATATTTTACGATGATATATTAAACATAACTTTATTTATATCACCTCGAGCATAATATTTTTGCTATATCCTGCTTTTTGTATTCAACTTCTAAATGTATTGAGCTGATCTATTTTATGATATATCTGTAATTTATTTCAAAGAAAATGTTTTTAATAAAGAATCTGGAAAATAAGATATTTTCATATTAAAAATACAAAAGAATTATCGAATTATCGAAGGTAGCTCGTGTTCTTGTATAAAATAATCACGTCATCGAGAGACACGTAAAAAGAATATTAAGTGACGAAAATTTTCTTTGGTATTTGTCCTTTACTATCAGATAGCTAAAATGTAAATTAAACAAAGCCAAGAACGTAATTCTTAAGTAGAAAGTGTTGTTTTTGATAAGAGTAAATAAAAAATGCATAAAGTGAAACCTATCCATCTGCCGAGAAGTTTACAAAAACGTTTTCTTCTAAGAAGTTTCCACTAAAGAGAGAACCAGTGGCAGATTTTATAGGAGTATTTTACCGAATTTTAAAAGGCTAAAATACTGCAGGAATATTCATTCCGTTGCTAACCAAAATTATTGGCAGATTCAAATGCTATAAAATAAAACGAGTTTTTTCACGAATAAATACCTTCTAAATAACCGAAGTATCTAAAATATATGACTACTTTAGGAAAAGAAGTATGTAAATGATAGCAATTAAAAAATATTTACATTTTTATCTAAAAAAAAATTTGAGAAATTTGACTTTGGGGGGAAAACGCGCTATGTAAAACAATTTTTAAAATAATCATGTATGACTTTATATGCATACTTATTAAGATGTTACTAATGTCAAACTCCGCAGGTTAAGGTATATTTTAAAAACTGTAGAATTTATTATACGAGTACATGTGCATGGATAATTTTTATAAAAGTAACTCGTTTTTCCAGTGGAAAAAAAAAGCTAACACAAAATTAAACATGTCTACACATAAAACCGCAATCTGTTATACTTGCAAAAGTTCAAGAATTACGTATTTAGACTTGACTTTTAAAATTTTTATTACTTCTGGAGAAATTACGTTTTCAATACGGTTACTGTGACAAACATTTCATTCTTTAAAACACCTATTTAAAGTTTTCATTTTGTACGCTTTGAAAGATATTGCTTGCTATTTAAATGGATATAGCTAGCGTTCTACTCAAATGACAAATATTTTTTAATAATATTAAAGGGCATTTATTTTAAGATAATAAAACAAAACGTGAATTTTCACCAAAAGTGACATTTTAAAGTATTTGGATACCATCTTAAATGTGTAAAGCATGCAACATAGTGTTTGGAATTATTAATTTTATGCAAGATATACCGCTTATATAAGATATGCTATTAGAATGTTATTATGCTTAGAATGAATTATGTTATTATGCTGTAGTACAGGAAAGCAGGACAGCAAGAAAAACAGTAGACATTTCTTTTAGAAGTTGCTTGCCATAAAATGTTAATTTAAGTTACACCGCATTTTAAATGGACACTTTTAATTTACTTTCAAAAGCTGCTATCTCACGTCAGACAAGAAATAGGGCCAGCTATATAGGAACAATAAAACAAACCAACTGTCGAAAAAATTAATCTTACACTAGCATATCTTTCAAAAATTCTGAGTATATATATTTTTTTATAGTAATGGTTGCGTCAAGCATCAGAAGAAATCTGGTGACTTCATGGTTAATTTAATAGCATGCACTTAAGTATTCTACGTTAACAATACGTTTTGACATTGAATTTATTTAAATAATATTTAAGCATGACCTTTTTTTTTGATAGCATAGAAGCAGTATCTAGGAGATAGGCAGATAACTTTGAACACAATAAACTATGAAAATGTGGTTGAAGTTTTTTTTATCTTTTACCGACATACATAATCAATTTATTGTTGAACAGTATTATTTACATGACAATCTATTTGATCTTCCTATTTCCTTTAACTTATCTTGTCTACGTACCACCATATTCACACATTGGCAACTGTCAAATGCTTGACTGATCATTTCTTAAGTTAATATAATCATTAATAATCTAAAGCAGTGGTATAAACGTGATGGACTATAGCACAATGCACCATTTTCTTCTTGAAAAAGAAATCATGGCGTAAAAACGAGTTAGTTAATATTGGCAATATTTATTTAATTAAATTTTACATTAATAATGAGTAATATTGCTACATATCGGGAATGCTTTTAATTCATACTCAATATTAGCTGAATATTTTAATCAGCCATAAAATATCAATACCTTATTATTTGAATAAGGACTCAATCCATAACTCGAGTATTCATTCCAAAATTCTGATATTTTTATAATATAAATCTTTCTTCCTTCTTAAAAAAAAATGTTTTTTTCTGTAGTTTCAAACATGAAATTCAGCTTTGCAAAAAACTGTGAAGCGAAAGCTACACAAATATAGTGTGAATATCAAAAAATCTTTACATAATTTTTTTTTTTAACTTCTGGAGTATATTATTATTAAAAAAGAAAATTGAAATTGAAACTTTTCCATTATTAAAAGAAAATATCTTACGTTATTCTCAGACATAACGTTCGCAAATTCTAACTATAATATCTTTATTGTAGATTAAGCTGTAATTTTTTTATTTTAAATGAATAATTCCATTTACGAAACTATTTAAAAATTCTAATTGCAACTTTATAGCAAATTTTCGTTGTTCTATAATTATAATCTGCTTATGTTGAAGCAACATTTTATTTATTTCGTGTGAATATGCTTACTGATGTGAAATCTAAAATATGTGTTTTAATAAACTTTCTCTTTTGAAGGAGAATTCTTCCTCTAAATTATTTCAAGGGAGTTACACGCAACAGTTCTCTATATCATCGTTCGTATAAATATTTTCTGTTTTATGCAGTTTTTTAAATTAGATAAATACTTTTGCTTAGCAACAAAATTATTTTTTGAAGTATATTTCTATTATTGTAAGAAATATTTTGCTTCTCCTACATGAAGGAAAAATCCTTCTCAGTAGTGAAATTAAGAAGTCTCAAAATCTACAGACGATTTTTTTAAAAAACATAGAGCTAATATTTTCTCTGAGCTTAATCCAGATACAATCAATATTGCATATTGTAGATTATATTTTACTTAAAATAAGATTTTCCTATTGTTAATAAATTGAGCACTAAACAAAAAGTTAGCATCAAGTTTGAAATAAAAAAATAGCATTTTTGTTAATGGTTAATTAATAATATATGGTAACTAATAATAGTGGTAATTAATAATACTTGTGGTAATAAATAATTAATGGTAATTAATAATAGTTTTGACAAGATTAAATTCTTAAGAGTTTTCTTGGTTACGAATCTATAAAGTTACCTGACGTAAAAGTCTGTCTGAATTGTCCGAGATTTTTACTTGCATGCTAAAATAACAATAAAACTCTCAAAACAATTATTCTATTAATATAATTCATGCATGAATTCATTTTGTTTGAAAGGAAATATAAATGTGTAGTTAAATATTTGTCGGTCGTGTGCATTTATAGCATATTTTGTACCGTCAAACATTTAAATACTCATATTTGAAATTTTAATTTTATATAAATCAATTAATTTACTGAATATAAAATGTATTAAAGTTTAGATTTTATCAAAAAAGCCCATTTAAACGACATTTCCCATATGTTTTAAATACGCAATTTTATAATATATTTATTCAACTTTTTATAACAGTAATTGCACTACAGAGTATTACATGTATTTTTGGTAAATTTTATAAATCCAAATTTGTGTGAAAATATTTTAAAATTTAATTTTGCATAAATGAACACGACCCTCTGATACTGAAGTATATAAAAAAATTGAAGTGTCACATAAATTTTATAAAATTTTTAAAGTAAAAGAACCTAAAAGTGCAAAAGGATTTATTAGTTAATCAAAAATGATTTAGTTGATTTTATTTTTGACTAGCTTCGCGGCAAAAATCGCCCTGAAAATTTTGTAACTACACATGTGAACAATTTTCTATGAAAATTATTAGGATGAAAAAAAAAATAGTAAAAATTTGTCTTTAAACTTCTTTATAGCATAAAAATATCTAGTTTGGAGGACCAATTTTACTTGTTGTTTGAGTCAAAAAATCTTTAAAATGATTTACTTACAAAAAGATATATTATGCTGTAAGCATTCATAAAACTATTGGTCTAAGTTTCTGACTTTTATCATAATCTCTGTACAATCTTTAAAAGAATATATTTTTTATGCATTTTAACATTAGTATGGGTGTCTTCAGATAGTTAGCAATATCTGCTTAAAAATTATTTTGAAAGTTTTTTTTCAACTGAAACAGATTTGATTGAAACAGAACAAAAATCCCTATATCGGATGTAATGTTAATAATGTGTGTCTCGTCTCGCAAAAAATCTGTAAATGACTGTCTCGTCTCGCAAAAAAGTCGTCTCGCGTCCATCCCTAATTTTCAATTAGGATGAATTAAAGTAAAGTCTGAAAAAAAATTAATCTATAGCTGTGATTTCATAGATTTTTTCTTTAGTTAAAAAATTCTACTAAGCTACCATGTCTTTTCAGCAATCTTGAAAACACACCACCGAAAGAAATTCAGGCCCATATTATTTACAGGAAAAGCATCCTTAAAAAACTGTATTTACCTTACATGAACACCATTATCTGAGTTTCAAATGCAAGCTCTTTTTGTCACATTTTAAACTATAGGTTTTCAAGAAATTTAATCTTGAAAACCTATAGTCTTCAATTTATTAAGGATTAAGTCTTCAATTTATTAAGGAATTTGGACATTCAGCTGAGCAATGGTTTTATTCTTCTGAGTGAAGACATGATCTTCATTGTATCTTATATTAAAAAAATGGTAGCGTGAGATAAAGGGAAATTTGTGGACATATCATATATAATATCTGGACCCATAAAATTAACTTTTCTCCAGAAATTTCCTCAAATAATCTTCGGTTACCTTTCGGTTCTTTCGAAACACCTGCAAGGAATCTTCGGTTAAATGTGATGTTACCCCGTTTCGCTCCTAACTGATTTTAATTTTAAAAACAGGTTTTTAAAATTAACCCCCACCCTCCACCCCTACACATCCCGGAGCATCTTGAAAAAAGATATTTTGTTTTCCTGTAGTTGCACTTGCTAAGTAGGTATTCGCCACTACATAAGTTCGAAGTGTTGGCCATTTTATGGTAGGGGCAGGGGGTTTTTCATGGGGAGGGGGGGTTACGACTACTGCAACTCACATATATGCATACATGTGTGTGATAAGGGAGTGAAGAATATACATTTTGTGTGGCAAAAAGTTCCTCAAGGGATGGTTATGACCCCTAACCCCCCCCCCCCTGGCTACGCCCCTGTGTAGGGGTAAATAGTATGCTGCCATCTTCGCCCACTAAGCAGCAAGATCTCTTAATTTTGAACCAATTACAGATGTGAGACCTGCAGCTAGACAGGCTCCAACACAGGGATGCCAATTCAGCCACTTTGTGGATAGATCTGGCCATTTTTGTGGCTAGATTTCCCAATTTACCACTTTGTGACTAGATCTTGGCCAACTGGTAGAGTATTTTGTAAATCGGAAATGAGAGTCCAAATGACTCAAAAAACACTTGCAGACAAGCAAATTTCAGCAGCACAAGCACTTAGAAGTAAACGCCAATGAATGATTTATTTATTTTTCTCAGCTTGAACACATTTTTAGCAATTTCTGAGCACTTTTAACTTTGATTTCAGATACCTTTTCTCCGTCAGAGTTGGCAACACTGCCCAGAGCTATACTTTCAACATGGAAGACGAATTAGCCATGGCAGACTTTAAGATTTTCGGGCTCCCTTCAGCGTACACCGTGCCAAAGCAATCTGGTCGACTCAAGTGAGGATAAGATCCAAGCTGCTTTACTTACGGTGTTTTGATGAGAACCGACTGAGCGAATGCAGGTTCTGAAAAAAAGAACAAAAGTGTAAAGCTGTTTACAGAACCATATCAAGTTCAAACAGACATTAGAGAAGAGGTGGGGACCGTTGTTATTGATATAAGATTTGGTTTAATTTTACATTCAGTCAAGATATAACCGCTTCCACTGTTGCAGAGATGCAAGGATAAAGATTTTTTTTTTTTTTTCTGTTTCATCCAAGCATGGGTCAGGTGAATGTATTCCTATAATCTATACTCGTGAAAAGGCAGCGCTGAGCCCCAGTGGGTCATGCTTATGCTTTGTTTATGGGTCTAGTGTTCCTAGAACATGTTGAAAAAAGAATATTTATCGTTCCTTTTTGTGCGACTAAGGGAATGGACCGGTTAAAGCTGGATTCAATATTAAAATAAAAAGGATGGTCCACACTTTGAAAAATTGTGCACACGCTACAGAGTTTAGTCAATTTTAATGCATAAAAAATTTTTTTTTGGATAAAAACATCTATATTTAAGAGAAAAATAAATTTCAAGCGTGACAGTGCACAATAATTTAGTATAAACATGTTCTAACTATTGAAATATGTTAGTGTGTTTCAGCGGATAGTGAAAATCAATAAACAGAATTGTATGCAAATGTACTTCTGAAAATGACACAGATATGTTCTCTATGGGTGACTGAGAAAACCTTCATACGAATAGTAACATTGGATAATGCTTCATATTTAACATGCTTTCAGTAAGCTATTTATAACTAAAAAATCCAGACTCAGTTTTTAAGATTCCGCAAAGAAAAATATTTTCAAAAATTATTCGGATTTTAAATTCTAAATTGACTCTTGGCGCATCCAGTATTTCTAAAATTCTACATTTTTAATTGAATTATACTATGGATAAGTAATGGACAGGGACCATCTGCCTTTTTGTGGGGCTCTTCTCCGCTCAACAGAGGAAGCGAGATATTGGGAGGCAAGATCACTTCTTAGGAAATGACTTCGGTCTATTATAGTTCTGTAGTTTACCTTTGTTGTAACGTTTAGTTCCTTGTATTTTGCCTGGCCATTGGAAATTAAAAAAAAAAAAGAATGATTTTCTGCAACCTTAAAAATAAACAGCAAGCTCAATTGCATTGAATAATGTCTTATAAAGGAGTTTATTACATATTTTTCAAACACATAACTCATTTATGGATTAATTCATTTTGGAGCCATATCATTCACTTTACTTTAGAGAGGGGGGAAATGATACACTAGCGCCACCATGGCCGAGTGGTGGATAAAGACACAGAACAGCGTAGATGGCCGAAGTGTGAAGGTTCCGGGCTCTGTCCTATCTCACGGACATCAATCTAACGGTCTGGAGTTTTCGGCGGTTTTCTACAGGTGAATATGCTTTAGAACCCCTTAAAAAGTTCCCGCCCAAACGATTCCTTCATAGGCAGATAGCCTTTGAGTAGTTTTGCCTTAATACATTACATTACAAATGATACGCTGACTTCTCAGCAGCTTTCCCAAGAAGCATTCAACAGCTGAAACCATAGAGATACGATCACAAGGAGATGGAATTAGCTATCTCCAGCATAGGGCAAAATGCAGTAACTTTGTTGGTCTAAGTATGACGGATCAATTTATTGGTTTCTTTTTAAATAGCAGTGAAAGATGCACACTTATACGTTACAGTAGCTCTAAATATAAAATCTCAGCATTCTGAAGTAAAAAGTTTTACATTTATGTCAAATGCGCAATTATTCTTGGCGCCAACTTTGGCGACATTACTTCTTTAAAATTGGAACTGTCACCATAGAATTACACAGTCATATTGCAGTGTGGTTCAAGAAATATGGCGGATCGGTTACAGTTTCGGCTTCACTATCAGATAGCTAATGCCGTCTCCTTGTATTCATATCTCTATGGCTAAAAAACCCATTTCAAATTCGAGTCGTTCACAGTCACAGATTCTGTTACGCATTTTCTAAAAACTCTGCTTTTTGAAATTACATTATTTTTTAGTGACTTTGCTTCGAAAAGGGTTAAAAAAGAAAGAAAGTCCCCAATTCCATCGAACGATAGAGCATAAAGGATTCCACTGCACATCCGCCCCGTTATAATTCTCCGCACATCCTCTCTCTCACGGTACTTCATCAGGTAAACGAACTCTTCAGGCAATACATACGAGGATGCAGCACCCCTTTTTTGCAGCCCCTGGGGTAATCGAACCTCCGAACAATCGTATCGTACCCCTTTCTGCTGCTACCCTTGAACCCTTTCCTTACTGTCTCTGGCGCGCCCTTTCCTAAGCCTCCAGAGGTCGTTCTTTTCCTCCCTTTTTCCTTAAGAAAGTATAGGGTTGAAGGTTTGCTTTTTTTTTTTTTTGCTTTTTTCATAAGTTGTGTGAGGCCTTATGAAGTCTGGTTTGTCTTGGTTCCGATAAGTACCGAACCTTGATCTTGATTTTCCTCAACCTTCAATACGAGTTGAGCAACTTTGATTCCCCCCCCTCTCTACGCCCTCTTTTTGTTGTTTTGAGGTCGTTGAGCAATTAAATACGCATCGTTTGAATGGGTGGATATTTAATTATTGCTCTTTAAGTGGATACATGCGTGATAATTAAAGGATTGATTGAATATATATATATTTACCTTTCACTTTATTTTTTTTAATTTCTTAGTATGAGAGATTGACCACGTAATTGTTTTTGAATAATAGTGTTCAATTCTTCTTCTTCTTTTTTAATGATAGAGTTCGGAAGGACGAGCAAGGTTGAACGCATCAAAATAATTAAAGCTTTACTCATAGTAAAAAAGTTATTTTTACTGGACAATTTTTATCTGACAGATGACAGATAAACCAGATATTAATTTATTCGTCAGAGCTTGAATCCCCCCGTTGAAAAAAAAATCTCTCTACATTCCTTTTCTTCTGTTTTATTTAGTTATTTTTTAGCCATGCCAGAAACACAAACATTTAAAACAACAATATCATTATTCAGAAAATGAAAAATACCAATGAAAAGGAGGGAACACCAATCTAAGCAAAGGAATGCCGACGGAAAACTGCCCTGTCGATTCTTAAAACAATGTAAATTGTCCAAAAGTAAGATAAAATGTTTGACTCAGTATTTTAAATCGCCAAACTATTTTCAACACTTTTTTGGGGTAGAATTGTTTAACGTTATAAATTCTGTATATTTTCTTAAATTCTAGCTGTTGACTTAAAATATGTAACATGTTTTTACTCGAAATAATGGCTTTATTAATCATCAAAAATTTAAATATAGTGAGAATAAGTCATGCATTTACTTTAATCAAAATGTTGTAAATAATTTAATGCTTTGTGTTGAAGAAGGGCTTTTGTTGCATCAAAATGTTAGACAGAAAGTTCTCCAAAAAATGAAAAAATGAATTAATTGTATTTATTATTCGTGGTTTTTGGAAAAGGGTAAAAATGCAAATATTTTTCACTCCTTCTCTTTTTGAAAATTTCTTTATCTAATGAATTAAGACAGTTTAGAAAATGTAAATATGATACATTTTAATCATAGTAAAAATTATTAGAAAAAAATCTCAGCTCTAAACACTCCTTTCAATGTTCAAAGTTGATTAAGTTTATGATGCACATTAAAAACAATGTAAAATGTTTTTAAACGAAGTTTAAAAAAAAAAGTCAAAATAAGAAGTCTAAAAATATGTATTTTTCAAATGATTAAAAATTAATAGGAAATCGTAGAAAAAAACAATTATATATTTAAAATGTTTTATCTGGATGTTATAGTTCTTATGATATAAAACACATTTACAAATTTCCTAATTAAAATACTTCATGCATATCTAATTTCAACGTGAATAACTTTTCATTTAAGTTACTTCAGATATAAAAATTATATTTCAGTGGTAATTTTCAGTATTTTAATACTTCAACTTAATTGCACCATCTTACATCTTCTTATTTATTACTTTGCCAATATTTATATATCGCGAAGCTAGGACTGCTCGAACTAAGATCTCGTGAACATAATTTTCTCCCCAAGGCTCTTAAAAAAAAAAAAAAATAAATAAATAAATCCCTTCATCACAGAAAACAAGCGCTTTGAAATAAATGAGTGATTTGAATTTCCTGTAATTCCCCCACCCCCTCTCTCCTCCCCCTATCTCAGAGACGAAACTCTACGATGATTATCCGCTACGCATTATCGTTTACTTAGTTTCGAAAAATTTTTCCACGAGAAAAAAAGGAGGGGAAAAAAATTATATTTGATGCTTCCGACCTGGTTTGAAAATGTTTAAATTATCCCGAAAGTGTACAGCAATAAATATCTTTCACCTTTCTACCCGGAACCGAACGCGCATGCGCGAACTTCTCGGACAAAGTAATTTCACCGGAGTTTCCAATCCCTCAAGGAGCGGCTCATGGGCATTAGCAAGTTGATAAAAGAAAAAGAGAAGAAAACAAAAGAAAAAAAGAAGAAAAAATTTGCAAAACATGGAGTATAAGATGATGCTTTATTTTATACCCCGAAGCAAAAAGGGTTGCCCGGAAAAATGCATTATCCCCTGAGACATTCCCTAGAAAGGCTCCTGGGCCCTTGATTAAAAAGGAATATCGGATGATTTGAGATGCTTCGGAGCCGGTTGCCATGGTAACTATTGTAATGACGTCACGATCCGAGCTCGAAGTGAAAAGGGGGGATCAGGACAAATTATTTCTTCTTGGTAAAATATTGCCTGCATGCGCTCTGTCTTGTTATCTCCGTAGTTTATTATTTATATCTCCCGCCCCCCCCTGCTGTTTGAAGCATGACTACCAAGTTAAAGTAGCTGTTACACAGAAAACGACAATTAGGAATGATAGTGAAGAATTAGGCAAAAAATAGTTCTAGTAAACTTTTCTTGGATATTGAAGAATGTAAGAATATTTATTGAATGTTATTAAACATGTTTTCATTCTGTTATAATGTTCTTTTTTTAAAACATTTTGTCTTTCATTCACTTAAATATAGGTTTCAAGAATGTTTACACAAAATGGAATGAATAACAAGGCAGATACTAAAATCTGAACGATTTTAAAGTTGTTCTAAAATGTTGTTTTAAATAGTACGTACAGAAAATTTCAATCAAAACGGTCAAAACAAAAATGACTTATTTTTTTCACAAAATCTGAAGACATTTATCTTTTGTAGTAAGGATATTCTGATAGATAAAAGGGTTCATTCAAGCAAAGAAGTAAAAAATCAGTGCATTTACGTACCACCTGGGTAATTAAAAAGGTTACAGTTTTTTTATGCGTATGGGAAGTGTTTCTCTTAAACATCTAGCGTTTAAAATTTAAAAAAAGTTCTTAATTTTTTTTGATATATGAGGTTATTTATCATTTTTATCAAAAGGGTTTCTTTAAAACATAAAAAAAGCTTAATATGGTTCTGCATCTAAAATTTTCTGACCGAAATCCGTAATTTTCGTTCTGTAGATCAAATCCCCAAAGCAATGGACTTAGTCTTTCATTAAAAGACTGTACTATATCTTCTTCATTTCAAATATTAATAAAATTAATTTATTTTTAATAAGTTCAGCGGTGATGAAATTATTTTTAAAATAGGAGGTACAAACAAAAATTTAAAATAATAATATAGAGCACTTTAACTATATGGAAACGAATTATTGAAATGCGCAAAATATTTACAATGCTTTGAAGCAGTCAAAAAAGCCAAATACTTATCAGTTATAACTAAATGCATGCTAAAAATTTTAATTTAAAAACTTACACACTCAAAATCATTTGCACGTTTAAAGCTTCTTGGATTGGAAAAAGGAAAAAAAAAATGTAGCAGATATTTTTATAATGTATTCAAAAATATAATTTGATTATAAAAACTTCAAACATTTAGCATCTGTTCTCTGTTAAAGGGATTTGCTAACATATATAAATACATAATAATCCAGTTTTTATTTTATTTTATTTATTTTATTTTTTCATTTAAGGAAACGGTATTCATTAAATTTTGAAACAACTGCAGGGTAAGAAACTATAGCATGATTAAATAGGATAATGTAAGATTTAAAATCATTTTAAAAAATTTAAATTTGTTATTGTCGTATCTTTAGTACATTTTGATCAGATCAAAAGTCCATGTTACATCCAATTAAAAATACTATTACTTTTCTCCTGTCCGGATTAACTGCATGCAACAGTCTTGACCGCTACGAGGTCCGAAAATGTTGGTCATTTTCTTATGGAGGCGCCTATTTGGAAGGTCAACGTTGCCCACATGAAAGGCATCTTATTTTCGACTGCAAACGAGATGAACACGACGATGAGAGACGATTGCAAACGAGAATTCGATTGCAAACGATACTGGACTGGCTCCTGGATTGGCACCCCAGAGTATAGTTTGAATATGAAGGACATTAGAGTTCCGACAGAGTTTACGTGAACCATCTTCCTTTAGAGTACTCTGTCCCATAACGGTCCAGTCGAGAGAGCTTCCAATTAAAAATACTTAGCAAGAGATTCTTAATAAGCTTACAATGAACGAAGAATTTTTATACTTGCATGATACGCAGAAAATTGACGTTTATATGTTAATTATATTCTTGATATTCTCAAGAAATTAATCCATTTTATTTAAAATAAAAAAGAATTAATTTCTTCTTTAATATTTTTAATTATTTATCAATTTTACATTATTGGAAAACATTTTTATGAAATAAAGAATTTTTCTTGTATCGTACGTATTTAATTGTATCAAGAATTGTTCAGACTTATAAATGTTAAAACAAAGATTTTAAATATCTTCTAACAGCGCTTATGAATAATATACAAACTTAGATTAGTAAAGCGTAGCTAAAAGTATTAATTTAAGTATTTAAATAATTAAATACTAATTCCCATAAATAGTTAAATAATATTAATGGTCAATATGACTAATACATCTTTACTAGCTTTTAGCTATTACTCTAATATTCCATATTATTTAATGTTAGAAAAATTTCTTTATGTTTATTAAATAAACGTAAAAAATGATTAAACCCTTGAATTGAAAAATCGCTTTCACCCGGTTACCAATCTTTTCAGAGATTCTTAAGATTGCAGATTTCGGAAACTGCCATATATTCTCTCATATTGCGTACACTAGACTGTATCGACACAGACAGCTCTGCACCATAGATTTATTGGTATATTTGCCGTAAATTGCAAATCTTCTGCTTAGAAATCTTCATAGAAATATACTTTGGAAAGTTTTGTCATATCCTGAAATAATCCATATGAGGAAATTTCTAATATTTCGGACAATTGTCTACCGATAAAAGGAGAGCCAAGTTTGTAAGTAAAAAGTATGACCTTAGATGCAGAAATTTATAATGCAATGGTCATTTATTCCTGAAGTTTCTCTTTACCTAATTATGATAAAAATCAATGCATATGCAATGCGTTGCAATTTAAAGAGAGATTCCTATTTTTCTATAATCAAATTGAGATTTTTATTTAAAACAAAACGCTATTTCTCAAATGAGGGCTTCTCTTGTTCTTAAGTATTGCATGCATGTACAGGCAGAAGCATGGTTATTATACAGTCAACCATAGTAATTTTTCTATTGTCTAAAATCTACTTTGCTCTTTTATATAGTTAAAAAGTTTTAAAAATCAATGGAAGTGTTTAGGTATGAGGAATGCAAATAGGTACTGCCATCTAGGGAGGCTTTCTGCAGTAATAATTTGCTTCATAATTTATGGATCGTCGGAGCCTCATGTGAAGCATAGGGTAATGAAAAAAGGGTAACTAATAAATCAATCATTTTCATACCCTTTGTATAACGCAAAAATTTCGACTAATTTTAGGCCAAGTACACGCCATTTATAAATATACATTCATCACACATAAGTTGTTTCACAATATAAGTTCAAACTTTTTTCTAAACGGATCAACATCAGAAGCAGACAAGACAAGTTCGCAGCTTTGTCCTTAGGTTTGACAGCCAGATGGCTGAAAAGAAGCTCCAAAATTTTCTTTCGGTGAAATACGTCCCGTCTTAATGCTTACTCATTTACATTTGCTCTCAGTCCCCCACTTTTTCTTCCTCTGAAAAATAATGAGCGACCCTACTCACAAACGTTTGTTGGCTGATGCATTAAAATTGCTCCTTGGATCTACACCAGTGCCACGTCTCGCATAATGGCGCTCTCCTGACCCCCCCCCTCCCCCTCCTCCTTCATCTTTTTATTTTATTATATTTTTGCTGATTTAATCGAAAGAATTTTCTCTCTCTTTTTTTTAATTTTTCCGTGAATACACTTTGCATTTTCTGTTGCGGCCCCATACTTTTTAGGCTAGTATTGTTTTATAGGAGAATTTGAAAAGTGCAGGGTGGGAGGAAGGGAAAGAGGGGTTTGCGTAAAAGGGGAGAGAGGGGGGGAGAAGAGACAGTGTCGCATATTCTTCAGCTCTTTTTTTTCTCCCACCCCTTCACCTCTTCTTTCTCTCTCAATCTTAAAAGAAATTCATTCGATGCTTGCTGTTGCCATCCTCTCCTTGAAAATTTTCCTTGGAAATGAATCTTTTTGTGTGCGCTCTCGCATTTCGAATTGCTTTGATCTTAATTACATTTACTTTTGAATTTCGGGGAATGAATTTTCATGTACTCATCTCGGGGCCGGGCCTGGCGCGCGCGCACGCGTGCGTTGATTTCGCCTCCTTCTCTTGGTTTATTTTATAATAATAATAATAACGATTTTTTTTCCTTATATCGTAGAGAAAGATGATCTGGAGAGTTAATTTGGTTTTGGGGGCTTATTAGAAAAGGAGAGGGGGGGGGGATAATGAAGGAACGGCAATACGCTTTCTGATCGCGTCGCCGTCGCAATGGGATATAATCGATAAACATTGTGTGATGATAAGACCGAAGATTCTGTTTGACAATGGCATCGTACTTTTTTAATGCACCATTCAAAATGGATTCCATTGAAACCATCTAACCTGCAACAGAAAAGGTGAATAAACAAACGCACACAAAGTCGCATTTTTCGAAACTGTTCTGTAATTTCTATGATGGGCCTCGTACATGTTTGCATGACGGTAGGCATTATAATTGTTTTAAGACTTGAAAGGAACCCAGAGAACCAGCGAACCTTGATCCATTCAAAAATGAAACTTTACTTTTTTTTCTGGAGGATTTCACAAACATTAATCTGGAAACCGTGTTCTAATTTTTAATTCTGGTCACTGTTTGGAAAATATGTGCAATGGGTAAATGATAAACCTTGTTTTGTATCGAGGACTGATAAAAGCGTCATATTATTATGCTTTGAGTGTCTCACTCATGAGAAATAAGGACATTTGATGTACATTTCATTTCAAAATAATGGATGCATCATGTCCTAAATTTTCCCATTCTGCGTTCGCAAGAGAGCTTTTTAAGATATAGATAGTGAAAACATTAAATATTAAGTATTAAGAGCCCTGATTTCAGTATGAACCTTTTCCCACAGTGATTTCTTTGCGGTCTTTTTGATATAAAATAACACATACTTTCAAAATATAAGCTTTTACTCTACATAAAAACGCATTATTTGTGTGTTACAATGGTGAGAATAATCACACGGTCTTAACCCTTTGAGGCGCAACCCTTTCCCAATGCTGAAAAAGGGCAGCCGTTGCCATCGCTCGACTTAACTACCAGCAAGATGGCGGACGACCGAAATGTTCATCGCGTGCCATAGATTTAGAGACCCTTTTTGACGAAAGCTGGCTGTGCGCGGGCACAGCCAGCGTTTTTTGCTTTCGTCAAAAAAGGGTCTCTAGATCTGTGGCACGCGATGAACGTTTCGATCGTCCGCCATCTTGCTGGTAGTTAAGTCGAGCGATGGCAACGGTTGCCCTTTTTTCAGCATTGGGCAATATATCCAGCTGTTCTCCCATTCTTCCATTTTTCAGGAGATGTCAGTGCTGTTAAAGATAATCGTGACATTTTTTTTAAAGGGGAATGACGTGCTAAAAAGTAAAGAATTCTCGTGGAGCTATGTCACCCGCAACTATTTATATAGAAATCAAATCTATCCTTCGTGACTGGCAACAGTCAAAACGTCAGAGTTTGGTGTTTCCACAGGGGGAACACTGCACGTTAAAGGGTTAAGTGACGTATTCTATACTGACAGAAAATACAAAAACGAAATTATCAGTAAGTTGCAGATTTGACTTTTCTTTTCCGAAACTAACAATTTTTTAATACCCATCAATTTTTAGAAAGCTGCCTGTAATATCTAAATACCGACAGTTACACTATCCATAAAGTTGACGGCACTTGCCTTTTACCATTCATTTGTATTTTGACTGCTTAGTCCAAATCAAATCAACCTTTGTAAGATTGCTTCTAGTTTATGAGACTTATTTACAGTATCCATAAACCAGTGTTTCCAAGCTTTTTTACAGCTGCCGACCGGCAAAAACAGAAAGATAAAATATTCGTGGACCAGCGTCAGCCAGAAATGATAAATATTATATTAATACGTATTTTATTTATTAATTCAAATATAATTTTTAGCTAGAGCATTTGTTGCAGAGAGCTGGTTCACGTAAAATCTGTTCGTGGCTCCAATGAACACCATGTTAAAAAGATATCTTTCGGTATGCCGATTTCAGGTGCTAGGTCTCTCATTTGGAACTACTTCAAATTTTCGGAAACAATTCATGGCAACGTTGGTCTGACTAATAGGCGTCCCCATAATCAAATGAGCCACATCTGCGGCCCTCTTTGTGGTCGAGCCTCCAGAAGGCCGCTGACCCGTTCATTAGAAAGAAAAAAAAATATTTATTGCAGATTATTTTTTTAAAATTGTACAGGTCCGTGGACCAGTGGTTGAGAAACACTGATATAGACCATGAACATAAGATTTACTTTATTTTCCTCGCCTTCAGGCTGAATTTTACTCAAAACGTCTGTACTACCTTTGGCCATCGAACTGAGTCAAACAATCTTAGAAAGGTGCAGATACCATAAACATATATTCTTTTCAATGATACAAATATTAACACGTTCAGTAAATTAATTCACTAGAAATCTTAGGAACAATGCTGAAAATTTTTTCTTCAAAATTTAAGGGTGCCATTTAATTAAAAATTTATTTTTCTTATTTTACAATTGCGACACTCTAAAATAAAAGAAACAAATGTTATTGTTACAATTTTTTCGAGGAATATTAATGAAATAAACATGAAAATTATTTTCAACGACAATTTTATTGAAAAAGTTAGATAACCCTTATTTTATACAACCTGAAGAAATTAGTACTTAAAAAAAAAAAAAAAATCCCAAACAGAATCTAAATATATTTTTGTAAAAGAAACAGGTCTTTTTAATGAACCTGCTTTTCTCACTAAATTTACCATACAGCATTTATATATATATAAATATAGCTTAAAACGTAAATTACCTACGTAATGTGGTACGTAATGGAAAATAAACATTGCAATAGATTACTATTATCACATTTACACACAGCTTAACAGCTCTTAACTGAATAAATTCTCGCAAGAATCTTTTAATACACCACGACCACAAACACTGACGCGAAACGCGTAAAATAAACTTTTAGAGCTGCAAACAGATTCACTTATTTTTAAATCCTCGATAGAAATTTTCAGATAAATTATATAAACATTTCACTGAACCGCAAATATTTAATAAACATCTACTTACATTGCGGATTCAAATTTTATCCGAATTTAAATTATCTTTCATCAATTGTGAATAACATTGACTAGGGGAATACTTTACTTAGCTCACGTAAACGCAAATATGATTTTACGTCGGTATACTTTTAGGGCTTAATAATACGGTGTTGCAAATATACTTTATTAAATCGAAACTGCCCGGGCGCACTTCCCCATGTTTTCAGGTACGACGTTATTAATTTAAGTCATAATTACACAAATCGAAACATCACTGGATATATCTCGGAGATTCCAATAAATGTTTTAAAATATTTGTAGAAAAGAGCTTCCAGCAGTGTGCATTTATATTTCAAAACTAAATGCAGGAATGCTTAGGAAGCATTATGAATTTATCGGGATGCCAGTTTATGCAAATCCCGAAGGAATTGAATATTCTTTTATGTTTAGAAATTTTGAAAGGAAATAAAGGGAATTTTCAACTCATATAGAATGCACTAAAATATGTTTTAGTGTTGATTTGTTGCTAAATATTGGTTTTAGGAAATTAAAATATTTGAAGTTTGCACAAAATATTCAATGAAGTTATTTCTGAATTGTTAATTCAAAAATAAGTTCAAAACTGAAAATTGAGGAATTCTGTCTTGTTTTAACAAACATTTAATACTTTAATTTATTTAAAAAAGTGTTTATTTTTTAAAGGATTGCGTGTAGTTTTTCCAAAATTTTATAATATAAATTTTCTCCATTAAAATTTGTCAGCCATAAAGTATTTTATATTTCTGTATAAATTGTACTAAATGTTTCTTTTAAAATAGTACTTTTAAGTTTTTATTCAAGTTTTAAGATCGAAAGAATACTTTTTTTTATAAAATTTAACTTTTGGAGTCTACATAACTTTCAAATAATTTATGTCAGAACTGTTTAAATGTTTAAAATATTTTGTTTAGAAGGGCACTTTTAATTTAGTATTTTAATTTTTTTCTTCATTAGTAAGACGCATCAGTAGTAAATCAAACATGCTTAGTTTTACAAAATTCGTAGGACATAGATATTTATATTTAGGTCACTCAAGAAAATATTGTGTTTTCGGAGCTAAAACAGTGATGTCAAATAGTGAATTTTAGAAACTTAGAAATTAAAGAGACATCGTAATTATTGCAAAATTATGCATAAACATACTTAGTTTTGTGTGAGAAAAAATACCATGTTCTTGAGTTCATTAAGAGTAATTTCATATTGGTAATATAATTTTAGCATAAACGTTTTCGAATTATACATTTGAGAATCTTTCAAATGCATTTCCAGTAAGTTAAATCCTTTCAATCAAAAATAAGTATTAAAAAGTACACAAAACGACAATTAAATAAATTGAAAGAAATAAATTTTTTTTTGTAATAAACACACATAAAAAGGTACTTGTTGGTTGGGACAGTCGTTTCGGCAGAAAAAATCTTGTCTTCTACAGCCGTCAACTTTTTGTCTCACAGAACCGTGGGGACTAAAAGATAAACAAAAATAAAAGCGAACAGCATGTTGCCACTTGGAAAAAAGAAAAAGCGAAAAACCACAGAAGTGGTTTTTCGCTTCTGTATGGGGGGGGGGCTAAAAAAGAATGTAGGTAATAGTAAAATATGGACAAACAAAAATAAATAAATAAAAATAAACAAAAAAGAACAACACAAAAAAATAAAAAAAAGAACAAACAAAAGAAAAATAACAAAAATATCATAAGAACAGAGATTTTAGTTTTACCAATAAGTACTTTTCAATGTGTGTTTTTTGCGCAAAGTTTTTGTTTACTTCATTTTTAACACCAGTGTTTTGACTGTTTTTCCTGTAGTTTTTATTTAAATACTTTATTTCTAATACAAAGTGAACATTTATAGTTTCTGTGTAATTTACTTGTAAAAAGAATTATATTTAGTAATTCCCTTGATATTAACAGTGAAAGATAAACAATTAGATACAAATACGTCATATTATTAAATATTATGCCATGCACACCAGGAAAAATAGCATGTAGAACAGTTTTACTCTGTTAAATTAATGTTCGGAAAACTAAAAAATCCATTAAAATATTATTGTAACTTATCTTTAAATTTTAAGTAATTTTAATGAAGTTTTAATGATGGAGTTGTAAGTTTAAAAAAATCTTTTATGAAATTTGTGTCTGTAGTATACAATGAAATTTACTTTTAGTTATTGAACTATAATTTATTATATAAGTAAACCTAATTTGGGAAAGACATTTAGTCAGCAATTTGTTTTGGTGCAAGTTTTGAGTAGATGAAAAAAAAATACTTAAGACAACAAATGCTAAAAATTACATAAGTATACTAAAGAAAGAGTTTATATATATATATTTTACTTTATTACACCAGTAGAATTAGTACATATGTACTAATTAGTACATATGTACTAATTCTACTGGTGTGACAATTTCTACATTATTTTTATGTATTTTCAATATGGAAATTGATGTATTAGCATACAGCAAGCATACTTAAATATTTTGATCTGTGTAATCAGATTTACAATATCAAATCCACTTCTCTTTTCTCAGAGCAAAGTAATTTATTTGAAGATAAGTTTGTATTAATTTTTTTCACATTTTAACTTCACTAAAATACATACTGTGCAAAATAGATGTAATTTCCTTCGTCTCATCTTTACTGTATCATTAATGTCTGGACAAAAAACTGCTGTCTTGCAGTTAATTACCACGCTCGCAATTTTCAAGAACTTTTTCAACATTAAAAATAAACTATTAGATTGGATTGAAAACTATATGATTTCAGAACATTTGCGTGGTATTAGTTGAAGGTAATTCCAAAGACAAAAATAAAAAGTAAATTTGAAATGCTCAAAATATATAAACAAAAATCATTGTATAATTTAAAAATAATTTTGTGTAATGTTAAAGTAGACATGAACCATACACTACGGCTTTAATATATATACATATATATATATATTTTCCAAATAAACTTTCTTTGGCCTGAACCGTAACCTTGAAAGTCTTGTACGAATATGCTTTAGGATTATAAGATTTAAAATATTTTTAAAATTACAATGATATTAAAGCATCTTATCAACTAATTTAAAATGAAATCTTAGTTCTCGTAAGCATTTTCAAATTAACGGTGTAAAAATAATAATTGTACTACAATCTACTGATATTAAATTTTTAAAAATCCATTTTTTTCGCGGTTTGATATTTCAAAGAATGAATGCAGCAAATACCTTCTCTTATAGATGAAAATAATTAATCATAGACGAAGAAATTTTCTGTTATAATGAACAACTTTTTTTTCTACACACATTGGATTATGTAATTATTCGAAATAAAGCTTTTTTACAGTTGATTAACACCATTCTAGATTCTGCTGTGAAAGAACCCTGCCTCTGCTTTTAGCGCCAAATTTTAACTCGCAAATAATACATAGATCACTCTTTGCGAAGCAGGAGAACATATTTTCTAACTAGAGTTAAAAAACAAAAACAAAAAACAAAATAACCTCCCAAACTCCAACTCTTCTATTGATAACGTGTAATTATTTTCCATTGAATCAACCAGTAATTAAAGCTAGTCTGTTCCAGCGACGAAATATGAAAAATGGCTGTTGTTGCCACTGGCGGAAAATGAAATAATAAAACTTTTCTGTTAATACGGTCTTTTAGCCTGGAATTAAACGTTCGCTTGGAAGATAAATAATGGATTGAAGTCACAGTTTTTGATGAAGGTTGGCTCGCCATGAATTTGATCTGAATATAAATAGCATGTCCAACCAGCAGGTAGTTGTAATTAAATATATTAACTTTTTGCTTTCTGTAAAAGAAAATTAAAGAGAGAGATAGGCATATTTATTTCGCAGAACCAATTTCGAGGAGTTCGATTTGTGCCAAAATTGCTTATAAGAGCAACCATCTCTTAGAATGGTAATTTTCATGAAAAAAAAAGAAAGAAAGAAAGAAAAAGATACAAGAGGTTTTCTAAATAACATAATTATCCCGAGGTATGAAAATATTCGTGCAAGTGCGTGGCGTTAACCTGAAACACATGTTTTCACTCTTGAAATATCAGATGAAGTAATTTTTCAAAATATACGATTAAAGCCTTACTAAACACTGTAAAAATGAGATTTTTAACCGATGAAGTGACGAGAATTGTCAATTTTAATTAAAAAAACCCAAGAATAGCTTAAAGTGTAACTTAAGGTGTTTGTTAATGAAATATCAGTTTTTTTTGTTGCATAACTTTTGTTTCTTTTTAACTTACCACTGATTGGAGCTTTTTTAAATGCAAACTAATTTTTTTTTTGTTTCAATAACAAAATCGGTAAAAAATAGTCACATTGTAAAATTGTTGCCATTTACTTTTGGAATTTAAACTCTGTAATTTGGTGTATTTTGTATTCAGATTGTTGTTTTAATTGTTTTATGAAGTTGTATGAAATTAAGACACTAAAAATGTCCTATTGGTCTTAAATGCTTACAAAACATTCACTTATTTTAACTTAGAGAATTTGTTACACTCCTTATAATTATTTATTGGTGTAACACTTAATGTGTTACACCAAAATAAAGGTCTTAGTACATATATAAACGTTTTTATTAGTTTGAAAAAAATATTAGACAATATAGAGGTCATCTTAGCTTATACTCCCCCTCCCCCCCTCTTTCCCGCCGCATAAATACTTAAGTTAATACTCTAACGGAACATTATTTTCTCTTAAAGTTGAGAAACTACAATTTTACTTGATATTTCCTTTCAAATGTTAGATTTTGATCGTTATGCAGAAGCTAAAGCTTTACAGATTCTCTTAAGTTTCAAAACTACTGAGTATTCAGATTTGAAGGCTTGACATTATTAAGGTTATTTAACGGAAAATCTTTTATAAAATAATTAAAATTGCGAATATTTTACTTTTTATTTTACCATATACTCTTATTTACATGTTCTTATTACAAATAGCTGCTGCATTATATCAAACTTATTAATTGCGTTTACCCTTCTCATACGAGTATCCGTGTAAGAGCAGTATGTTAATAAATAATCACGAAATCCCGGTAATACAAAGAAATATATTTACAAATTGTAACCGCATATTATGAAGAACTTTTAATAGTATATTTTTGCATCTTGAACAGTTCGTTATATTTTTTACAACTATCTGTCCCAACAACACGAACTTTCAAACTTTTGTAGCGTTTTAATAATTTATAATATAAACGATTCTCAATTATGCGTATTAGTTTTTGTGATGGATGTTTAATATTAGATTAAGCATTTCCATATTCAAAATTTTGATAATCTCCATGTGTCTTTATATCTTGTACATAATGTAAGGGTGTTAGCATGACGTGTTTCTCACAAATCTGACTACAATAGACGAATAATTTGCACTTTTTCAAATTTTTGCTATTTTATTGGGTATTTTGATCATTGACAAAATTATCGAATATTTTTAAGTTCTTCAAAATAATTTCAAATGGTGAAATTTCAGGCATAGTTTTATTTAAGCTAATATTTCAAAATATTGAATTTTTCTTTTCAGCCAAAAACGATATCAACATCAACAGGAGCGTGCTCAAGATTTTAGCGGCCGTAGACGACATTTGAAATAGGGAATGCAATCCCGCACTGTTTTTCGTCTTGCGGGATTTCGGGATCGAGATTTATTGATCCCGCGGGATCCCGCAATCCCGCGGGATTGACATTTAATTTAGTGGGCTTCATTTCAACAGAGAAAAGTAAAAAAAAAAAAAAAAAAAAAAAAAAAAGTAGGATTTTAAGCACTATCAAGCTAACTTTAATAATAATAATTAATCTTGTGAAATAATTTATACAATAACTTACAGAAATATGCAAATTATAATCATGATTTTCAGAATGATATACTAAGTTATGTCTTAATATGTTAGTATTAGTTATGTTAGTTGCTAAAAATCAGGAATTTACAGAAAAATACAATTTATAAATACATTCACATACTTATGTTATTTTCTTAGTTGCTGAAAAACGAACGTACAATATCGAACAGTCCAATGAATCATTTCCTAGTCTAGATTTAACTTTAGTAAAAATAAGTAAACGAATTAAAAACAATTAAAATCTAAAATGAAGACTTTTATAATTAATTCTTGACTGTTCGCTAAGAGATAAATTAGTATGAAATATTTCAGTTCATTTGGGACTGGGAAGTTTGCGAAAAATTTAGATTAAGATGTAGATTTAGATGTTTGATCCAGACTTTTATTAGAAGATAATTAAAAAAAATAAAACTTTAAATTAAAATTTTTAATTATTGATTCATTTACTGTTAGATAAGATACATGATTATTCAAAAATTTTCGATCTATTGATTAGGAAAGCGGCGTGAAATTTTAATAAAAAATAATTTATTTTTCAGTATCAATCCCGCGGGATTAGTCCCGCAAATATTTGTGCGGGATCCCGCAGGATCCTGTTCCCGCGGGATCGGGATTGCATTCCCTAATTCGAAATTGGTGGCCTTTCAGAAATATCTAATTTATAGTTGCAGATTTTGAAAGCCTTCTCCTCCCCACCCCCGATAAAGGACAAACTGGTTAATCTACTGAATGTACGAATTAATGTATATAATGTACAATAAGTTTCTATAACGATAAATTTCACATTCCGAACTGATTGCTGAAATGTCTTTTGTTTGTTTTGACCACAGCAGGGGCTTATCCAGAAATTTTTCATGGGGGGGGGTTACGACTACTACAACTCATATATATGTATACGTGTGTGTGATAATAGAGTGAAGAATATACATTTTATATGGCAAAAAACTTCTCATGGGGGGGGTTATGACCCACCTAACCCCCCCCCCCCCGTGGCTACGCCCCTGGACCACAGATTATTAGAACAAATTTGCGCACACAAATGTATGTTTACATTTTTTTCGGTCTACAATGATGTGGTGTAAATCGATAGGACCAGTGATGTAAAATACCCAGGTATTTATTTTCAAGGGTAAATACCCGGGTATATACCCAAAATGGGTATTTACCTGGGTATTTATTTTTGAATTAACACTATTGTTTAAAAAATGCTTGTATTGGTGGGTAAGGATATTCACACACGCACACACACACATATATATATTAAGTATAAAGTAAAAAAAAAAAAGAAAAGGAAAAACGAGAAAATTAGGAACCCTTTACAACTTTTTGATTTCATAAAACTTCAAAAAATATAATTATGAAAAGAAGCTATATGATACATGTTGAATAAAATACATGATTAAATATAGCCTATAAATATAACTGTTGGAATAAAATTGTAAATAGGAATAATAACAAGGAGCAGTGTATTTGACAATTTGAAAAAAAAGGAGAGAAATTCAACTATACTAAATATATACAGACAGTAAAATCTGAATTACGAATGTGAATCTCAGGAGACCGAAAATCAAATTTATAATTCTGAAAAATTCGTTAAACGGAAATTTTATTATAAAAATATTCGTCTTAAGGATTTTTTTAAAAATAGAAATATTTTGTTCATCAATCTGAAATATTCATAAAAGTTTAAATTTACCGTAAAAAATATTTTTAAACCTATTACTTATAACTACTAGTTTTGTAACTATTTGCATGTAATTTTTATTTTAGGGATCATTAAATCAGTCATAAGATGCATATAATCCCCTCTCCCCTTCAATAACAAGCAATAATAAACTATCACAGTTTAAAAAATAATAAACATAAAATAAGCTCTGGGATATAATAGTAAACTTAAAATAAGCTATGAGGTATATTAATCAATGTAACACATTAAAAATATTGCTAAAGCTGTCACTTGCAAAAAACAAATTAAGGACTACTATAAAACATCCTTCATTATTAAAGTTAGTGAAAAAAATGCGGTATGACTGATAAAGTAGTTTATGCCAAATAATCAAACGCTTAATAATAATAAAAAAACACTACAGAAATACTCATAATGAAGTCAAATTAAAATTAAAAACTTTGTATTTAAAAAAATAACAATAATAGAAATCTAATTGGTATTAATCATAAATGTTGTTAGCCTCACCATGGCGTAGTGGTTATGCCACTAGAAATGATAGACGGGCGAAGTGTGAAGGTCCCGGGTCCCATCGCGCGTCCGTCGACCTAACCGTTCGGAGTTTTCCGTGGCTTTTCTCCAAAAACTTAGCGTAAATACGGGTTAGGACCCCTTAGACAGACCCCTACGGAGGGCACCCCACCCATAGGCCTAGAGCCCATGCGTAGCTAATCGGCCTTAATCCCACAACACAACACAGACACATAAATGTTGTTAAGAACAATTATTCCATTCTAAGTTGAAACTACCCAGTTTTTGGGTAATTACCCAAGCCTTGGGTAAATACCCGGGTAAATACCCAAAACATATTTACCTACCCAGTGGGTATTTACCCACCCCATATCACTGGATAGGACAGATTATAACAAAACCATTTACAGCAGAAGTTACCTACAAAAATCATTGGTAGTCATCATCGGACTGGAAATAGACGCTGAAAAAATTGGACATAAACAACTTTTCAATAAATGTCTTTGTCAACGGAAAAAGAAGTATTTTGGATCAGACTAATAATTTGTCAAAGAGTCGTGATTTAGTTTATCCATACCTCGCTTTTCAAATAATCAAAGCGTGGACGTTTTCCTAAGTTGAGTTGTAGAGTACGGGAACATCTCAAGAGTGTATAAAAGAAATAAAACACGTGATTTGATTGTTTGGTGCCCATGAATTGGACAGCTTTTTTTTTTAACGGCTCTGAACAGTTTGACCATGGGCCTCTCATCGACTGTATGCTTTGTAGCAGAATGCTTTGACAGTATGCGTATTTTTTTAAACAGTGTCCCTTTTTTTTATTTTTACATCTAGTATCTATCAACTTTTGCTAGTGTCCCTTCAGAATAACCGGACATGAGTAGCTTATGCAACTAGGCAACTTATTTATAACAAATGGAGTCATCATCATCATTTATGTCAGGGATTGGGCTATTAGCCTGTTCCGGCTTCATTGGTCAATCAATCGGAGTGCAAGTCTTCCGCGGTTTCAGTGTCCTCTAGGTTTGCATTTCAACTGTGTTCTTGGCATTCGGTCCTTGGCCATGTACTTTACGCGATCTTTCCACTTATTTCGATATTCTATTACTTTTTGGTTAATATTACAAATTTTTAAATCTGTACTGTTATGGGATCGTTAGTTAGATGGTCCATTCTTGAGCATTTCTTTACGTGGGAGTAATAAAGTAAAATTGAATTTACTCGACTGGCCTGTTGTAAAACCTAATGAATTAGGAATATTAGCCTTTGTAGAGGGAAAGTAAATATTGACAGATATATTTCATTTAAATAAATGGCCATATGAGCAATCAGCTCCTATTTTACATTAAAAATATCACAACTTTGAAGTAAAACTTTTTTACCCTATATTTATACTTGATAAACGAATAGCAATATTGAATTTCCCATCAATAGAGTTTATTGAAAATGTTGTTTAATGTTTATCATAAGATCAAAAGTTCTTTTTAATTTTAAAAGAGAAATTTAAAAATATAACACGTTTAATTTTTATAGTGAGTATAAAACGTTTAAAAATGGGCATCGGCACTAGACTTTGTTACAGCAAAGCTCATTAAAATGCAGTTTATAGTGAAATATCTGTTGTAAGCGCGATAGTATTTTTAAATTCATTTTTAAGATACCTTAATATTAGTTAATTTTAATTAATTAAAAAAGTTTTTTATTTTATGTTGTTATGCCATATCCCCATAAAAATGTCTCTCATAAGAGATAACATTTTATTTTTATAGACTCATTATATGAAATTTCAACATTCATGTTTTTAAAACATTTATAATTTATAAAAATAAACGACAATATAGGTCTTTATAGTAATTAAGCTGATAATTTTCTGCCATTAAAAATGTTTATTATAAGAGAAAGTTTTATTTTTATTTTCACAAAATATAAAATTTATAACATCTAGGTTTATTTTTTAAATTTCAACAATCAGTTGCATTTTTCTTAGCCTACGAAGCACTCTGCATTAAATTAAATTAAAAATATATGTAATTCACCTTCATTATCTTTTATGCATAATTTTTAAGTGTTTATTGTCATTTTAATTTTTTGAAATCTTTAAAAAAACTTGTGAAACGGAAAATATTGAAATAACCTTCGTTATCGGTAGTAGGATACTTTGAATTAACTGTATGAGAGTTTTCGAAAAGGCAAGGAATATAACGTTGTTTTCACTGCACACAGACTTTATCTAATGTTAAAAAAAAGTTGAAATATAATTGAAAAATAATTTTGTTTTGAATAAATAATCTCCAAAGTATTAATTTCAAGTTTAGTGTTAAAACAAGAAAGATCAATCACGCCGAAATACATCGATTATAAAACACTTTCCAACACAACAATAATTTTTTGCTCCAAATTTGACGGTGGATCGTCGTTGATCATGGCGAGATTTTGGTTTAGCTTCAGAAAATCTGCATATCGCTAGTTATCTAATTCTAGTAATGTTATTTCCATCTTTTAACCGAAGAGTAAACTGCTCTACGTGTTTATATCCTAATTATATTGCGCTTGAAATGGATTAATAACTCTAAACTGCTACAAATCTTAATGCATTGGAATTCTTCAGAGTGATCCTGTAGAAAAAACTATAAATATTAAGGGCGTTATTTTCGATGGAGAGAATGATTTTATATCAATTTTATTTTGTTAGAAGTAGACAAATATCTCTAAAATAAGGGAGGAGACAAATATCTCTAAAATAAGAGGAGGGACCAACCCCCTGAAATCGCACCCCCAGAGGTAGCGTTAAACCTGGAGGACATTGGAGCCACGACGGATTTTATGTACACCAGCTCCCATTAACATACACGGTCCCACAGCAGTCGAGCCGAAAGGGAGTTGACCCTCCCAAGATCTTTGATCCCTCCAAATCTTTTGGGTTTTCCTAAAACTATAAATGCAAACTAAAAGAACTATAAATGCTCCATACCAATTTCTGTAGGATACATGGTACGTACATAGATATAAATACAAAAAATTGCACAGCAACTGATGCGTATTTCCAGCAGTTAGAGCTCGGACGGACGGACAGACAAACTAGAATCGTAACATCTTTTCAAATTTGTTGGAAATTATTAAAATAGATTCTTATATGTATTTTAGTGAATAAAAATGAAGCAGTATAGCAGTAAAATGGGAAATTTAAACTAAACTTCACTCTGAGAGAGTATTAAATGATGCACATAATGGTCATAGTTAAATATAGGTATTTAGAACTCCATTATGCAGAATGTACTGAAGCAAATGGAGCGCCATTTTGCATAAATACTATTTAAACGATATGGATGTATACATTACGTTTCCTACTCCAGGGGACTAAAAACAAGTCATAGTCTAAAACTTAAGATGAATGTTGAAAACGAAATGTAGGCTGTGGAAGAACATTTGTAAGTTTAAATGTCATTTGTCGCTGAATAGTCACTGAAATATCGTTATTTTTTTTAATGCATACTTGTTGTTGTTGTTTTTGCTTATGCCCAAATATGCATACTTACTTGCCCAAAATCAATATGCTTTATGACTTTTTAGTCTTAATTTCAAAATTTTTAAGTGTAACTTAGTGAACAGTCGATTTGCTACGGTCTATAATGCATTAAGATTTGTAGCAGTTTTGTTGCTAGTCGATTTGCTATGGTCGATTTGCTATGGTCGTATTTGCTATGGCTTACACATGTTTCGGTTTCGTAACATGTTTCGAGAAAATTTGCTCCCTTCTCCTTGGTGACATAAAGGACCCGATACACGCCCTCCCCCTAATCTGTGTAACGTAACAACTTTACTTATCATTTTTATAAATTTTCATTAACAAAATGCATTTATAACTAAAGTCGACCTTCGTGAAATTACTATGGGTAGGCGGGCACTGTAGCGTGGGATATGCTGACGACGTTCTATGGCTTTAAATACAAGGCTGCCGCGCCGGCCCGGAATTGTTTTGGAGTTTTAGATTTGGAAACGTTTGGACCAATACACAAGCTGTAGCAAGTGATAGGAAAATTTGAAAATTCACAATAACACAAGTATGACGTAACGGCCGTTGTTGATCCCTCCTTTGCCTTTCAGGCGCAAACTGTCACAATTGGCTACAGCAACACTTTGAGCGTTATGCAATTTATGGAAGCCCCCTAAATAATATGTAAATCAAACGGTGTTGCGTCTGCGACAGTTCATTCTTCATTTTGGACCATTGAATACCTATAGTATTATCCAAATTATTTTATGATGTATTGACAAAAAGATGGGTTATTAATATTTCTGCGTTACACGTCCATTTTTATATTCAAAAGTACACTTTTTTGCCTGGACTAAAGTTTTGATGCTACGCGGCATTGATTCGAAGTGCTTCTTCGCAAGCTTTGGGGTTTCTGGATCACGTGTTGCTAGACTTTGATAGGTCTCACAGTGAAGAGTTTTTGCACATTAGCTATAATAAAAAATTTTGCAGATTACAGACAAGCATCCTGATAGAGAAAAGTGTCCTGAAATATTGTCTGTACTTTACTAAGGCTACACCAAGTAAATGGACTTTAGTATTAAAAAATATTTTAAACTAACTAAACATTCCTGTTTTTTTTAATTATTATTTGATTAATAAGAAATGCACACTCCAAACTTCTGAAACTGAAGTAAAATCAGAAGTACCACGCACCGTTACCAAGAAATTATTATAATAATTTGGCCATTGCTATGTGTTTTAATATGTCCTACAGTACTTTATGAAGCAAATCAGGATAACTTTGTAATGTTTAACGAATGAATAGATTCAAAGTTTAATTTTAACGATGACTGCTCCTTTATATTTTGGAAAAAAATACCGATGAAGGCATTTTAAGCTAATTCAAGACCACATAAACTGACTTGAGTAATAACCTTCTTACATGATATCTCCTGTTATTAAAGTTTCGATTTTTAAAAACATATATATTTTTTGCTATTATACAAATTAATCTAAAACTGGATCAAGTTTATCACGTAAGATACACAGACTACACACGTAGGAAATCTGCTTCCTTACCCTGATACATGCGCAATCAACAAAGTATTCATGAAATCTCGTTAATTTTAATTACACTGTCACCGACTGCTTTAAACGTGTTGAGACATTTTTAGAGACTCCAGATTAATTACAGGAACACCGGCGAAAATTTCTAACGAGATTATGAAAGGCAAAGCGCCTGTTTTTTCCTCCCTTTTTCTTTAAGACGCGCATTTCAAAAACCGTCTCTGCACTTTAAAGACCAAAAGTATGCGACACGTTGAATTTGGAGCATGTAAAAACTTCGGAACATGTTTGCTCTGAAAAATCGTGTATATGGGATGAAAGTACGGAAGTGGTTTAATTATTTGATAATCTGGCAGGCACTGGAATATTTGTTTGTGAGGGATTTCGGCAGTTAATGACGTTTTTCTGAGGCCGTAGATATTTTCTTTTAATTTTTAAAAAATATTATTAATTATGTTTTGTACATTTTATAATGTTATAAGAAAAATATTGTTGATAAAAACATAAAAAGCTCTCCACAATTTTTGCGTGAAAACCATGGAATAATGTTTTATTAGCGTAATTTAACATGATTTTTTGTCAAATCTATCTCTATCATTATCTTCACATTTAAAAAAAAAAATAAATGTATTTATCATAAATCGGATTCTCTTTTCATACGGTGGATACGTTAAGCACAACACCGTGTTAAAGAAAGCTGTGTAAGAATGTGTATTTAAATAAAGAATAATGTCGAATATATTTTGTTATATAAACTCTCCAATATCCCACACTCCCACTCAAAAAAAAAAAAAAAAAATCTGGAGTGACTCCACTCGACTTTCCAAATACTTATGGTTAAGATCATTACCAAGCATTTAAACAAATTTTAATTGATGAATAATTCAAACATATATAAGAAATTGAAGCTCAATCGAATGCACCATTTAAACCCTTGCGCACTTTCAAGATTTTGTCCCCTTACGCCATAATGTAAAAGCAATCTTTTGTCGGTGCCCTGTAAAAAAACTATAAGTCCTATACACACCAAAATCAATACCGGTATTGAGATGGTGGTTTATAACATTCGTGGTGTACACCCGATTTGAGCTCAATCGAATGCCTCGTTTAGGAGATATCGTGTTCACTCACACACACACACACACACACACACACACACATCTCGTAAAAATAGCATAAATGAATTCAGAAGACCTCAAAACGTGTAAATACACCAAAATCTCGAAGTAGAATTTTTTCATGATTGTAATACTTTCCTTACATGGTATATGTTCCGAAAGTTAAAAAAAAATTCTCGTCTTTATACACTAATTTATCAGTCATTTTTCAACTAATAATTTTGTGCTCAATGGAAACGTAATATTTCCGTGAATTCTTCCCGATATCTGAGGAAGAGGGAAAAATTCGTTGAATCTGAAGAAGTTTCTCCAGCTGACAGGAGAAAAAAAGAAACGGATATTCGTTAAATAACGGCGATATTCCGGCAGCACTGTTGACAGTGAAATTTCCGTGAATTGAAGAAATATTTTTTCAGAGTGCACTCTTAGCATGCTGAGTAGTAAAACCACTGGAAAAAAAGTTTTAATATTACGTATGGTAATATAAATATTTAATTTTTTTCATCGCGACTTTTACATCGTGTTGTTTGGAAACCGCGTAAAAATATCCCTAAAAATAAGAATCCTGAGCAGTCTATATTCTTGACCTTTCGTTTAACAAAGAAGAAAATTAGTTAAAAAATCCAAACTTAGTTTCTGCTGCACAATAATCTTTAGCACGTTTTGTTCCGTTCGAATTGTAAAGAAATAATAGTTTAGACTAATTAAGTATTAATTTAGCAGTTCAGTTTACTTTTATAATATGCACCAGTCTTCAGATCTGTTCTTATTTTAAAAAATCTGTAATATAATTCTTTCTTCACATCAAGAGCGACACGAAAAAGTGTTATTTTAGTTTTTTAAATGTTATCTGTTCCAATAGAGACACCGTCGTTCATTTTAATGCAAAGTAAATGTAATCAACTAACGCGCATCAAAGTAAGTTTTAGGTGGGTTAAGTACAGCATTTTGGAACACGGACTTTTTGACTTTCGAAGTATCATATTTGAAGCACGTGATCATGCATAACTACCACTCAACTCTCTCTCCCCAAAACCCGATATCTCTTTCCAGAATTCGCTGCAGTTCTGTTATTCTTTTTCTTGTGTTTAAGTTCGTTTTGTCTTTATCGTGATGTTGTGATATTCGTCCTCGTGTATAAATATCCTAAATAAATTTGCTCGTTAGTTATTCAAAGAAATAATCATCTTATTGCTCGCAAGTCGTTATTATTTTTTCCTAAATCAAGATATAATTTCTTCCCAGCGTTTTACCGAGGCGGATAAACATTCCATTTTACTTGCTACCTAACTTAAAATATTTTAATCATTTTAAGAATTAAAATAGAGAGAAAGGACTTACAATTAAAATTCCATCTTTTTATCTCTTGTAGTCTCTCCTATAGTAAGCTCTTAATGCATAAAAACAGAATGCTTTCAAAGAATCTTTCCTCACGATAAAGCGGATGAAAGCTCAAAAATTGAAAAAGAAAAATCATATTTTTAAAGTTTAAAAAATGTAGGACTGCTGATAGAAAGCGGAAATATTTGATAGTAAAAAGGTGATAAATTTTAAGATAAAAATATCATTTTGTCGTTTTAAATTCTAGATGAGAAACATGCCAGTCTTTCGACAGACTGCGTGTCGAAAGACTGGCATGGTCGTCTTTTCCATGGCATGGAAAGCTCTTTAGAGTTTTCCATACTCACCAATGTTGCGGGATATCGCCAGTAGAAAGAGAAACCGTTATTGAACCCTTCGTAAGTTTTTATTCTTGCCAATCAATTAAGCTGATATAATTTTCAGCATCCAAGTTTATGCCTGGAATGTCAAACTGTCGAACAGGATTATTGTCCACAGAACAGTGTCCACAGAACTTCTTGCTCTGGAAATTCTCTTTATGGGCAGGGTGCGGGCATTCTGTCTTTCAGTATGGCCAGCATTTTAATATAAATATTTTCATGATTTACGAAATAGGCGTTTCGTGAAATTACAGGATCTGTTATGTTCCGTAGATGTTCTGGCAAGTAACGGAAGTTATTGACATTAGTCCACAGATTTCGAGAACCATGGAAACATGATGTATTCATTTTAATTTTGAACCAACCGATGCAGTACACTTTCATGATGATTTCAGCAAGAATGGCAAGTTCAGAAGAAGGTTCATCTGTTCTAATGTAGAGCCTCAAAATTAGACAAGCAATAATCCATCTTGCGTGGGACACTGGTCTGAGGTTCTGCCGAGAAAGGTCAATGGAACACTCATCTGTTGAAACAGCACGCATAATTTCAAACACATAATTCTGGTCAGTTGACAATACTTCTGTTTCAACACCTGGAAGTGCAGCTTTCATTGTCTAAAAATTTGCGACTGTAATGATTTCCAAGTCGAAGGGATTTACCAACGGAGACAAAATAGGACTGAGGACCTGTTGTTTGTCCATCAAGATGTCCAAATAGGTGCTTCAGTGGAAGCTCATTGAAATGCAGAAGACAAGGAATCCAAAGTGATTTTATAAACTTATTCTCAAACAAACGCATTACACCGCCTTTACTTCCTGGGTTAAGGACGGTTCATCACATCCAAGTGCAGTTAATTTTGCAGTTTACACACTGTTTTTCTTCAAAAAATCTACAATCTCATTGCATATAGAAACCGCTTTGCCAGACGATGGGGGATCAAATGACCAAGTAATGGGAACCTGGTTCCCATAGCAATGATATGCATTCTTCCTTGACTTCTTGATGATGAAACTTTACTCCCTCTTTAACATGCCAAGAGTTCTGCATTTACGGCCATCAAAGTATAATGCAAGATGAATATCTAATCTTGTAATATGAGTTATTTTTTTTTTAATTTGAAATTTCATTTTATGTTTTTGGTCTTGATTTTAAACCTGTGTATAACTTTTGACGCAAACAGTTATGAAAAATCTTGACGCAATAATAAAAGAAAAAATTATAAATGAAAAATTGACATTTTGTACATTTTTTTCAACACTTTGGCTCCCTTGCGTCGGCAAAAGATAAAATTTCACCACAGTGAAATTTAACGGTGTTGTTCGAAAAAATCATGTGATTTTGGTACATAAGTACAAATAAACTAATTATGCCAGGCACTTCAAAATTTTGAAACTGTCTCTTTACAAGCTGTACTACATACTGAAATAAACGATCAATCTGTATCAGTTTCAAAACTTTTAGAAAAAATTCTTAAAAATCGGAAATTTTCGAAAAATGTGTCACTCTTCGAAAAATCTTGCAGCTCAGATCCATGTATAAGAATTTTTTCTGAAAATTTCACTAACGCCACAGCGTTTTCGCTCATTGCAGTGTGTAAAGCAGCCTATGAAGAACCATCTGGAATTTTTTGGAGACCGTGGGGCTATTAGTTTATTTAAATTTGTGTACCAAGACTAAAAACAGAGTTCTTTCTTTTCGAAATACACCCTTAACTGAAACTTTACTAATATACCACTCTAGTTGTTCTGTTCTATCAGAAAATACATTATTATGTTTACATAACATTTATATATATATATACATATATATATGTATTATTTTTTTTTTCAAAACCCATGTTTTCTTACGATTTTTTGGAACTACAATTCTGTTGCGGCGGCAAAAAATATCAACCAAAATTAATTATTTTGCAAAATATTAAATAGTTTATAAATAGTTTAATATTTTGCAAATTAATTTGTTATTACCGATGGCAATTTTACCGCGCTATTACGTTTCGATTATATAAATTTCGATTTTTCCCTCCACCCCAGTGCCCATATTTAGAGTTCTCTCGGTGCCCGTTTTCACACCTTCTCCTTTACTAAATGGCGTGAAGTTAACTAAAACGTTCTACTATTTAGTTTCCCTTCTTTTTTTTCTGAGAAATTTTCAATTATTTTAAGTCTATTCACATTCTTGATTTCCATATGGAATTCGTTACAAATTCTGCAACACACGGATTTTTTTTTACTGACTCAAAAGGGCGATCACATGATTTGAGAGCCGTTTTCTTGCATAAATATTTAATTTCCTTTGTTTACATGTGCGTTACTAAATTAGCAAGCACTAGTAGAAGTATAGTAATTAACTAATTTACCTGCTCTCTCCGGAAGAGAGCGCTACATCTTTCGAACCTGCTGCATTAGACTAATTAATGCCGTCGAATTGCGGGGAGATAACAATTAATTTCGTGACCTTGATATGTTTTTCATTCTGGCTATGCCATTAAAATTTTCGTCTTCTGAGACGAATGAATTTTGTGCAGCATGCAAAAAATATTCAGTTTTAAATTATATATATCGATATATATATATACAGGGTGATTATAATTGTAGTTCCACTTTAAAACGATCAGAAAAGGAAAACTACTGGACCAAATGTTATCAAACTTCGTAATTGTGCAAAGGTGGTCATGGAATTTATTATCGGTGAAAAAAAAAAGTGCAAAAATTCAACACCAGGGTCAAGGACGTATTTAAGAGAGGGGTCGGAACCCTGGACCCCCCCCCCCCTCCGCGAAATTTAGATTTTTATTATGATAATGATAAAGTGTCCTTTTGAGAAACATACTGTCTTTTTAATGTTCGGAACCCTTCGAAATTTTTGGACCCCTTCCAAAATGTTTTTCATGGGGGAGTGGGATCCTGAACGCCCCCTTAAATACGTCTTTGCCCCTGTTGTCCAATTTTTGAACCTTTTCCGTGGATAATAAATTCCATTACCACCTTTACACAATTAACAAGTTTGATAACATTTGGTCCAGTAGTTTTCCTTTGATTGTTTTAAAGTGGAACTTTAATTACTATAATCACCCTGTATATAGATATATAATTTAGTTGAGGAGCTTGGGGGTCCAAACTTTTCAAGAGCTTATTTATTTAATATTTATACAGGACAAGTGCGTTCTATTGCGTTCTAATCGTATTTTGCATGAGTATTTCATGTTACCATTATAAACAAGTACGTTTGCGTGGCTTACTATTTATGTTAGATTATAAATTCTGAATCTACAGTATGCTAACACTTCCTTGTACTTTAAAAATTGAGGTTTAATTTTTCTCTTCTTAAAAATTCTAATCTAAACAATGTGTTAAAAAACGCCAATAGTTTAGACAGCAAAACCTCAGTGACGCCGTATGAGAATTATGTGTAAAATGAGCTGTAGTGAAAGAGGTAATCAGATGCACCAGTAATCATGGAAGGAGGCGATCTCGTGCCGCCACACTACTCCCCCCCCCCCTAGAGAGTCAGTCGGAGGCTGAAGAACAATGTTCCAAGCGTTAAGGAATGTTTCCACTCGTTGTAGACTTTGTGAGGCCACTGCCACTCGTTGTGGACTTTGTGAGGCCACTGCCACTCACTGTGGACTTCGTTACCTCTCGTCGCGGGCTCTGAAAGATCCGAGCGAGAGAGGGAAGAGGTCGGTGCTGGCGCCATCTGTCGCTTAAGGTGAGAAGAAGAATGCGTGTTCGCTTCCCCGGGTTACCAATGTAGGGAGAGCGTGCGGCGGGAGCCGGGTTTGAACGCATAAAATCCTTGTGGCGGATTTCGGCGTTTCCCAGCCTAGCCCAAAGGTACCCATTTGGCCGGCCTTCAATTGTCAGGTGTTGTGTGCGCGGAGGCGATGCCGTGCCTTCACAAGATCACTTCGAAAGGCACTGTTGGAGAACCTTTGCTATCAGAAGGGAGAATCTGCTATTGCAGCTTTACGATTCTATCGCCGTAAAGAAGGGTATTCGAACGGATAAAGGTTATGTAACTGTTGATGAATGACGGTCGACATGCTGAGCATTTACTATAAACAACATCGCCTTTGCTAAAAATAATTTGTTATGCTAACTACCACTTTTGTTATCATTTGAAGCGCCGTCTGTTGGCCACTTGTTTGCACTTTCTTTTTAGTTGCAATAAAACCCCATGTCATTTTATGCCTGTGTGTCAATTTCCACCTTTCTATCTACATTATTCCGTGAATTATTGACTTTTCAAATGTTAGCGGACTTTTGTGAACACCCTGTATTACTCGAATTTCTGAACTATGTTTCATAAACAGCCGTTTCGGCTTCAAAAATTGCATAATTTAAAATGAAAAGTGAGAGTTAGAAAATATCACTGTTAGTGGAGCTTTTACTAAAAAAATATTTTTTCAAAGAATGTTTGGGTTATTGAAGAACTCTTAGAATTTTTAAACGCAAAATAAATTAGCGTCTTATGCCAGCATTAATGATCCCCAAATTACTACTTTGCTACGTAATAGTTCACTCTATTTTTACTAGAAGATTGAGAGTTGAGTTTTGAAAAACCATGTTATATAATATGTATATAACCAGTAATGAATCACCGCGAGTCTCGTATAGACAAATTGTACTATAAATATTTTACGGATCACTTATTAAAATGAGAGAAAATTTTACTACAGTTAAGAGTTCTGGTAATTTAGAAAAAAAATGCAAACTACAAAAAAATATTTATAATGAATAAAATATCTTAAATATTCCCCATTTAGGTAGACGAGTTTTACTCTTCTTGACTATTTATTAAGTCTATATGTTTCTAACCCAGATATGAGACTATAAATATTTTTTCTGCTTAATGAGTTCAGCGCAATCAATATTTCTCGTCGCGTTCCAAATAATTATTTCTGAATTTTAACGATGCAAACCGCTGCCAGCAGTTTACCGAGTTTTTAATCCAAGCACGCCTGCCGTGCTTTTATAACGGTAAATTTTACTGCAAAGAAGAAGAAAAAAGAAATACTAAGCTGTTAATATAATTCAAATATTCAGAATTTTAACGCGTTTTCGCTTAAAATGAATGGGCAGAAATTATTCAGCGGCTGCTGTCTATACATTCTACAACCACTGGGAGAAAAATTTTAGCGCAAAAAAAAAGTTGAGCAAATTCCAGCGTTTTCCCCGCGAAAAGCGCCAAACAAGGATGAATTATGCATCTATTTGCTTTCTTTTCAGAGGAACGTGTGAGGGAAGGTCAAAAGGGATTTGAATATGGTTTAATAATACTTTGCTCCAGAAGACGGACCTCGGATGTCTGGAGGTCTTAATCAACAGCCTCCGCTAAAAATTAATATTGATGACGTGCGAGGCTTGATTTTTATTGCTCTCAGGGAGCATTGTCTCGACTTGTTCGTTTCTCGATGACTTATGTGCGAAGAACATTCCTGAGCTCTTGTTGATATGTTGTGTGTGTGTGTGTGTGGGGGGGGGATTGCTTGTGCAAAGCGTTGTTTTGTAAAAGTTTAAGCCTTTTCCCCGTTTTCTTTGACTTAGATTTTATACTGTGTAGGAAGAAAACATTCTCTCTCTTGTCTCTTTTTTTCATCTCTCTCTTTTTTTTCTTAATGGAAGTTACCGAGATTCGTAAAGTGGATTTCCATTCAGGAAATCAATTGTTATTCCTTTAGGGACTGCGCGAGATAAAATTCGGGAGAAATGTTTCGCGAAAACGCAAAATTGACTTCCATGTTCTTCTTTTTTTCTTAATCAAAGGATTCTGTTGGCATTACTTCTATTTACTTTGGTGTTCTAGATTTTTTTATTTTTATTTTTAAAATTCGTGTCATGTAATTCGCCGGGCTTACTAATAAATCCTCATTATTTTTTTTCTTTTGGTACTGAAAATAAAATGAGTAACTGAATATACCGGTATTTTGTTTAGCTCAACTCATTTGCATGTCATGGGTTTAGAGTTTTCGAGCTGAGTTTTATAACTCAATTTATAAGGATACAATCAACGCCGAAGAAGTAATTATTTCTCAAAAATTGTGACAGCTGCAGGCCAAGTTCGATAAAGGTGACAATTTCACTGACACAATCAATATATTATCCTTAGTCATGTCCAAGACTAAAATACACACACAAATGCACACACACACAAATAAAGAAAAAAACAACCCACAGTTAATAAGTAAAGATTTGTCTCTGTTTGTGTCGTTTACAATTTTTAAAGCAAGCGATTTGAGATTTAATAATGATATAGAGAGAAAAAAATGTAATTATTTCAAAGTTTAAAAATTTATTCAATCCTTGATTTTTAGTAATTTGTTTGGAGGTTTTTAAAGGAAATCGTTTCTGAAACGTTTTATCAATCTGTGTGAAACGTTACATATTTACAACGCTACACTACTGCTTTAAAAATCTCCAATCATACCAGTCTCAAAACATAATACTATTTCCCGCTTTAATTTCTAGAATAATAAATCTGATTTCCACAAAATATTCAGCGATAACGAAGCAAAAAGAGAATATTTCACTTTTTGACATGCTTTTATTAGTTTCACTTGTGTGTTTGTTTGTTACCAACTCCTTTGAACTCGATTTTGACCCACTTTAAACAGTCAGATTTAATTTAAACCGTCAGTCAGATTTAATTTTCGTCAGGATTAGTCATTTTTTTAGAGATCCTTTGCGTGAGAGCGAGAGAGATGGAGCAAGCGCGCGGTCTACGCATGCGTACCATTTCGGCACTCGGTTCAGCACAATGGGGTAGAACCTATCTCGCTATTGGTAACTGTATTCAATGGTATGTTTGGGTAGTTACGTTTTTGAAATCTAGATGCCAAATCTAAAATTTTTACCTCAATATTGTTACATGGATGTTTGTGTTTGTTGTAGTCGTTATGAAACCTGTTTGTTGATTAGAAACCTATTTTTCCTTTTTAGTGAGGAAGGTAGCATTTAACTGGGTTAATTAACACTTTGGTGCAAAGCAGGGGGCTGCTGCCCCCCTATCCGAAATGGGATCCTTTACTTAGCTTACAATTCGATATTTAGCTCACAATTGAACTTTAGCTTTAAATTTGATATCCAGCCCACCCCGAAATAAAATCCTGGCTACGCCACTGATGCGCAGTGAAAATAAATTATCTCACAGTTTGCACTTTCCAACTTAGTGTTCCTTAGTGACTTATGAGAGATATCGAAAATTAAAAAAAAATTTAAATAAGTACAGTTTAAAAATACTAAAAAACACGCTTTCATAGCAAATCGAACTAAAAAGTGAAAAATAAAAAAATAGTTTAAAAAAACTAAAAACATGCTTTAGTGATAAATTAATGAACGAAAAATAGTATTATTGTGAAAAAAGCGTGGGGTGCTCCATACATCAGTTCTTGAGAATATTCGATCGATACGATTAGTACAAAAATTATACAAAAAATTTAGCACAAAGCGCCGCACACTTTTTTCACAATAATACTAATTTTCGTTCATTAATTTATTTCTAATTCCGCTAAAAATTATTTTTCACTTTTTAGTTAGTTCAATTTATCACTAAAGCGTGTTTTATAGTTTTTTTAAAAGTATATTTTTATTTTTCACTTTTTAGTTTTTTCTATAAAAGCGTGTTTTTTAGTTTTTTAAACTATTTTTACTCATATTTTAGAAAAAGAATTGAATTCTTCACACCACACAAACGTTCCAAACAAAAGAGAATGTGCTGAAAAAAGTCGAATTCTATTGGGTTAACGTAGATAAATACACAAAAATCTACATTAAAAAATATTATGATTATTTAAATAACGAGTTGTGCTTAAGTGTTTATTTATTGCTCGGTTTTCCCAGTATGCTCCAAAAAGTTTTATAAAGCTCAGTTTCAGGAAACTAAATTGCAACTGCTGTTGACTGTTGTGTGTGTGCACACACAGAACTTCACTTGGCATTCATCCACAACATCTAAACAGACCTACCTACATAACACCATCTTTACCAGTTCTCCATGCATCCAAAACTTAAAACAGTGTTAGCGCAAAGCGGTGGTTGGATCTCTATTATAACATCCTCTTTAGTAGAGTAAGTTCAAGATGTTATACTAAAGGAATGATGTATCAATCGAATATTAATGGTTCCGGGGCTCAGAAGTTGCAAACGCAAGGCGTAAAGGTCCATCAAGTAGAAGTGGCACGAATGAATGATTTTGACTTAATGCAACGTTTACGTTCGATGAAATGTCATCGAGTTTGTTGGCAATGAATAAATTTCCGTTAATTTGAATGTTGCTGAAATGCTCTACAGATGCCTGATTTCGTGCTAAGAATAAAGGATGATTGTTTCGAATTATTTTAATCAAATGTTTGAACAGGTTCTTACATTATATGAATAGAAATTTCTTCGTTATCTAATGGCTTTTTATATAAGTTGAAATTAATCACCAAAATAATAAAAATATTTGAAAACTAGTTTCATTGACATTATAACTTAATTTGAAATTTTTTTCTTATTATAATATTATAACTTAAGTGACATTATAACTTAATTTGAAATTCAACTTTTTTATTTTCATTAAGTACAAAGCTACATTCAATAATAATTAAAAATCTACCGGTTTAGTATTTTTATGACGTATCAAATAATAAACAATATTTTTAAACACGTAACGTAATTTACGTAAAAATGAGAAAATAGAATGATAGTTGGTATGCCTTTTTTCAAATTTTAGATTCACAGTGATCCCTTCGTTACTTAAAACCATGTTGCTTGATAAGTTGATATTTCATTACATATTTTATGTAAGAATATTTCTCTTACGAAAAGATTATTGGGATTCATAGAAGAATGCGGTGATTGAATTACAGTGATCGATAGACAGGAATTTACCACAACTTTTATAATAGTGAGACTATACAGATTTCGTATTAACAGTAGGAGATATCTGCCTGCAGAATAAAAAAAAATCACTTCTTTATTTTCGTAGAAGTCCTTCCTAAAAGGTGACTTTAAAATCTTACTATTTTAACAATAGATTACTAATATTTTCGCGCAAGATCAACTCAAATAGTAATTGTAGGTCAAGACAGTAGTCTGCTGCATTAAAAAGAAAGCAATCAAAAACACTGATTTTAGGAAAAAAAGTGCTGTTGAGTTATTTCCGCGTCGCAAATGAAGGTTATATAACCATTCCTGGCATAGTGTTTTGGTCATGAAATACCCAAATTTTTACACACTTCCGCACTTGATTGTTAAAATTTTATAAACATTAGTTATTTTTCCTAAATATTTTCAGCAAAAAATTTAATTTCCATAAAATGCTTAAGGTTAATAAAGAGACATGAAAGCTCTTCACCATTATATATATATATATATATATATATATATATATATATATATATATATATATATATATTGGAAATAATTTATTTAGTTACTGCCAGATATTTTCTTTTCAACTCAGTAAATTCCAGCGAAAGTTGATAATATTATGGAAATCATAGAACTTTCAAGAGTTAAAGTTTTTCCCTAACATAAACCATTATAGTTAAAGAAGCACACTCTAAAACTAAGAGTGTAAATATAGTTACTCTTAAGGAGCAAAATAGTAACAGCCGAATTCATTGTTCAAAGGCGTAATAATTCAATATTTATTATGAGAAGTTATTCTAGACAAAGCTAATACTGAATGTTTCTACAGACAATTTGGGAAGAATGAAGTCCCTTTTCACACTGCCTTTATATGAATATACATAGTCACATCTCTAAAGGTTGCCATTTTATTTTTTAGGGGTACTATAGAAATTTCAATACAACGTTTCCCGTAAATCACTTGAAATATAACCAACTGTGCATACTTCTGTACAGATTTTGCCGCTTTATTCGTACTGTTTTAAATCCAGTAGGGTATTTAAGAGGTACTTACGGGTTATAGGCACCATTAGTTGACAACTGCTTCTCTAAAAGGTTGCCAACAAGAACACTCGTTTGACAAATTATAAATTAAAAAGTTGTAGAAAAAATCTGTCAATTTAAAGTAGAGCTAAATTCAAACTGGGCAAACAATACGACAGAAATAAAATAACAAATTTCAATCTAATTTCCATTAACTATTGAAAATATAGATTGAACTATTTACAGTCTTAGCTGCCGATATAAGGCAGGGTTTTAAAAAATAGCACTTTATAATATCAGCAGCCGATACAAAACAGAATTTCACGCAGGCACTTATGTGTTGCTGTGCGTAGTTTAATGGTGCCTATAATGGATAAATGCTGCTAAAAGTGTCAATTGAAATTGACTTCAAACATATCAAAATATTACCGGTTTTCATACGATATTTTTAAAATAAAAAATAGATACTTTTATGATCGTTTTCTTGAAAATATTACGATCTTTAAGGAGTTAAAATAAAAACATTGTTTCTCTCATAGAATTCTTACACACCTTAAAAAAGACAGAAAACTCACAAGCTTAATGATATAAATTTTACATACTTAAATATATGTATTGCTTCTTTAAGAGTTCAATTATAAAATAAAGTAATAATATAACTAATTTACTGTTTTATACTTAGAAATAATTTATTAAAAATGCAATTCACTGAAGCTTTCTATTTAACGCTAAAACTACATAATTTACGAACGATTCTTTACATTTTTACAGGATTTTAATTTCTTCCTCCATAAATCAAACTTAGCTTTGCACAGCTAGTTTCAATTATTTTTGTAACTTTAGTTTATCCATTTGAAATAACTTCTCCCAGACTTGATGGATTACACTTAGCATCAGTTTTATTTCAAATGAATAAGTATAATCTGATTAACTGCCACGCCCAAGTCTTAACATATTATTTGTTATCTTTTCGAGAAAATCTTCATATTTATCAGAGGTACATATTTTTCACGGATGATATGTTAATTTAATTATATATTACTCAAAGGCAATATCATTATAAAATCTATTATACAGGTTCTTCTTGGCATGTTTCCAGAATATGTCTATGAAACATTATTTCATGAATTTTTAAAGGTAATTAAAGAGTAAAAATACTTTTATATAACACTTTATTTTGTATATCTGAAGATATTAGATTAGTCATAACATTTTTTTGAAAGTAAAAATTACAAAACATGCAGACACAGATTAAAAACATTATATTCTTCTTTCTTTACTAAAAACTTAACTACTAAACAGTAGAAACTATGAAAAGTAGTTGATAAAAACAAAAATAATATTAAATTAAAGTCTGCATACTTTTTAGTTGACCCTGTGGTTCTCCCTTCTTGAAGGCAAAATATTATCTTGTTCACAAGAAATAAAAGATAAATAAATAAATAAATAAATAAAATATAAAAAATGAAAAAATAAACTTAACTGCTAACGATTTCATTGTTTTTAACACCAGTTTTTGAGAGCATATATTACAAGTTAAATTTGTATAATCGGAAATTGCATTAAAATTCGATCAAAAACCAACGAAAACATATATTTGTGTGAATCCATTTATCTTGCTATAGTATTCGAAGAGACATCAAAATATTTATTTAAAATCACATAAAACTATGTTCTTAAAAATTTGCATGTTTCATTAGTATAAGGTGTATCAAACAACAGCAGTAACAAAATTTAGTGTGCGTAAATACCTTTTAAGTTTTTGCTGCATTGTTCATACGACTGAAGTTCTTTTTTTTTTTTTTTTTCTAAACTAATTCAAAGGCTTTAAAATTGAAGCTTTGTACATGTCATTAAGAAAAATACTTTTTTAATTTATTCATAAAAGCAAGAATACTGACAGCAATGCTGAGAAATTCCTCAGATTTTTATAGTGAATTTTCGAAGCATTTAAACTTTTTGTCAGTGGTAATGAGGGCTTTAGAAAAAGTTGTTGCATTTGGAACATGTAATTTCGACTTGTGTGCTTGGCTTGAAGAATTCACTTATAAATACTCGTCGAGTAAAGTGAACAACAAGTTTTTACCACTATGGAGAAGGGAAATTTTAAACAACCAGGGTATAAATGGAAACCGAACCCACAACTATACGCTTAGACGATTAATGTGGAGAAGGACAGGCCCTTAACCTCGAAGCAGCCGGTCCTCTTTAGAAAAAGTTAACTAGTACAGGGAAAAGTATTAATTTTTATGAATACTTTTCCCTCTACTAGTTATGGCATGACTTTAACCCATTCGTGCCTGGATATTTTTGCGACTTTCTTCGATTTTTGCTAACACCAGCAGTAATTGGTAAACTTCTGATGTAAACATTTTGAACAAGGGATGATTTCATTTAACCCTTAAATGCATGAATTTTTTCCTCGTCCGCACGATAGCCACGAGTATAAGTTAAATTTCTTATATCAGTTTTATGAATAACTAATTCATTTCTGCAAGGAAAAACAGTTTGAAAGAATTATGTGAAACTTTTATTACTCACGATATGAATCATATAAATCATTCCATATGAATGAATCCATATGAATCATTTATTATTAAAAAAAACTATATTTTATATATGAAACTGACGTAAGAAATTTGGCTTCTACTCTAATCCGGCACTGAAAAATACGATGCATATATGCATCGCTATGCATTTAAGGGTTAAAATCATTATGTATAAAAATTGAAATGTCAACATCCTACTTGGCCATATTAAAATATTTTGTGGAGTTGAGGTTCAATACTCGCGAATAAAGGCTAAGAAAAATAAATAACGTTTTGGACTGATAGCGAAAATGCCGTCCCAAAAAAGGGACACTAGGCATAAATGGGTTAAACAATTAGAACAATGAATGTTTTTTTTTTTTTTTGTTGACAAGGCTGATAAAAATAGGTCTCCAAAAATTCAGTGAATTCAAGCAGTTTTCCCAGACAAGCATATCTCGAATGAATCCATGAATTTGTTTATTATAAAAAAATTTCTAGTTCGTCTGTTCATTATCGCAAGCACATCTTCTCAAAATAGCATTCGAGTGTCAGCGAAATTTTCTATTTTAGCTTCGCGAACAATTAATGAGTTTTGGAAAAGTCACAACTCGACAGAAATGTGAAAAGTTATTATACATAACCTAATTCATATTCTATAATAAATAATTTTTAATATACAGAATCAACAAAGGAAGTTTAACTCGTACTTGAATAATTTTTTGAGAGGGTGTGCGTCTTGCTGATTAGTAGAAAAGTACCCCAAAAAATCTTTTAACTGATGCGTGGGAAAAATCTTAACTATTGTTTATCAATTAATTTGATGGTCAGAATATGTTTACTTTTACTAGCCACCCAAAATATTTACCGAGAGCATATTCATGGAAAAAATGTCCTTGTAAGCACTTTCAACAGTAGGTAATGTCTTTCCATAATTACTGCATTGAAATTTCCCATTTTGTAATGAATAGCCTAAGAATTAATTTGAATATAAAGATACTAATAACGCCATAAAAAGAGATATAGTGATTTGGAAAGCGTTTAATTACGCATTTTAAATGTTAGTCACGGGATTAATACATTAACTCATTTGAAGTAAAACTACAATATAGGGGGAATTTTAATAAACAAAATTTTATTTGTTGTTCAACAAAATTGCTGTACTTTAATTGTCAAGCGCATAGTGAATGCATTAAAATTATTTCGAGTTAGTTAACGAAGCAACTTTTAGATATCATTCATCGGCAGAACATTTCACAAAAAGTAAAATGAGAGAAAATAAGATTGTGTTATTAATTAATCACCTATATTGTATAACTGTTGGTTATTTTACATTAGTTGATATATTCATCCAAGCGAAGTATGTCAATGAAGTTCCTTTTAAGATAATTTGATATTTTTATGCACATCTTAACAAAAATTGATATTTTTAAAGATTAAAGAGTAGTGATGTAAATCAAATTACAGAAAACTCCATCGAAAAATAATAACATGGATTTTAAATGTCAGAATGTAATATTCTAATTGATGCTAAAATTACATTAGAAAATTTTATACTATATTTAGGTATAATTTTTGAAATAGCGTCAAATTGTCTGTCATTCATTTTCAGATTATAGATCATGCCAGTGTTAATAATGCGTTATTCCACTTTGTTATATATTATACAAATAAATAATAATGGTCATAACCCGAACATTTCTCTGGAATAACTTAATTACACTATTAAAAACGGATAATACAAATTTTACGTGAGTTAAGCTTACAAAATCACTACACTGAAGTATTTAAATTGTTAACCTAATACTCATAAAAAATATTATTTATTTAAATTTGATAAAGTAAATCAGTGATATTAATGATTTTTAAGAAGGTTGGTTCACCTAAAAATTTATTTTTCAATGTAAAATAGCAACAAGCTGAATTATAACAATCAAACAGATAAATTCTAATAACGAAGAGGAACTGTAACTGGCTAGTAACAAATGTATATCTTTAATGTCAGTAGTAATAACTATAAACAAAATATCACTCGAGGAAGGTTTATAGCAGTTAAAAAAAAGCTATAAGCGAGATATTTAATAGCGGACTTTAATATTTACTTAAATGCGAGAAGGCTTCATCAGGAAATAAAAACAAAATAATAACCTTGTAAAATTTCATACGTAATTATACAAAGTATCAGGAAATAAAAAAATAATATCCTTATAAAATTTCATTCGTAATTATACAAAGTATCTCGACATAATTACAGTAACTTGGTAGTACCTCCCAATAATGAGAAAAACACAGCCAGTAAGCAGCATTTCAAGCTATGTCAACTTTTATTGACTTTTAGAGAAGAGCACCGAGTAATGATATGTATTACATTTTAAATTAACATAATGATGTTTTTTTGTTTTAATCAGATATGATTAAATTTGAATTTAGAAGCCTAATTAAAAAAAGCACCCTGTATAGATGAAACTTCCAAAACTCATTTATAGAGCTAATGGAATCGAAGTCCAAATAATTTAACTGAAGATTGAACCGTTTATCAACGTGTCAGTCTACGGACTGGTCATTTAGTGTTGTTAATTAATCATCAGTGTAAACGATTTCTTTATCATTTTTCCCGAGCATAATTATTCATGGACAATAATATATTTTATATTAGAGTGAAAGTCGTTTATATTTAGCTGAGACGAAGTGATGAAAGCTTAAAAATTGGAGTTATAACAGCTCATTAAAGGTAGTTCTGTTTTGTTTATATTTTACATTCCTGCTACTGTTTTACGAAAAGAAGAACAGGAGCCATACGAAAGTTTACGAAAGTTTTGTATCCATATTTAAGTTTAAAAATTTAATATTTTCCCCCCTAAGTAAAAAATTAAAAAAATCCGAGTTTCAGGTTTGTTATTTAAAAATATATCGCATTATATTGAGAAAACCATTTTCACATACTATTTTAATATCTTACGAAATCGAATCGGGTATCTTTATAAACTTTACACACTACTGTAAACTTTCGGTATTTATCTGCATTTTTATGACATTCAAAAGTTTCCTGATAGTTTATGCAAGCTGCTTCGAAGTTTTTAACATTTCACCATTTATTCGTCACCTACTAATGCAGATTAATACTTAAGAAATATTTTTTCAATATCGCATGTAATGCAGTAAGAGCTTAAAAGAACTTTGGTACACCTTGTATGAAAGACACTCTGTTGAACATCCAGTATTAAATGAAATAATCAGAGATATTGAAAAAAGGAACAAGATATTTTTTATAATTTTACTCATAGATGCATCTGAACTTTATTTTTCCTTGATATGCTTTGTATCTAAATAATATTATTTCGTTTTGTAAAAGATGTTGAATGTTAAAAAATACCTTAAATAAGATGGTCAAAAAAGGAGGAATTTAAGAACATATTCTGAACATTTCTGAACATTCATTTTTATTGAACATTTTCTGATTTTTTTACAACATGGAGATTTTAAAAGATTCTACCTGCTATGATTGTGACTATAAATTATGACTATGAATAATGATTCCAAATTATGGCTACAATTATAACTGTGCACTTTCATGACTCAAAATTTTTCATGTTTCTCAGATTTAGGGTTACTGTCTTCTTAAAGTGAATAAATCTACACCTAAGATTATGTTCGATGAATTAAAAAAGAAAGGTTTTTATGAAATAAGTTTTCTCTCTTTTATTTATAAATATTTTGGTTTTTGAGAAACAGCACTGTTTTCAGCAACACAAAAAATTCCTTTTGAATGATTTAAGTTAGAAAACGATTTTGCAGATGTTCATAAACCAATATCAGATGCTGACTATTTCACTACTATTTGCAGAAGCCAAAAAATTATCGATTTTCTGAAAGAAACACACACACACACACTTACCAAAAAGGAATAATGTACTTTAGTCAAAAGTACCTTAAGAAAAATGAAGAAGAAATTTTTTACTAATTTCAAAAGTTTTAAATATTTTTTAAAGAAAAATATTATTGCAAAGTAAAAATGTCAAATAAAAACATTACAAACAGTTAAATTATAAAAATTACCACTTTCACTCTAGGCTGGTCTTTGTAAACAACATGTAATTTATGATCATGAGAAAAAACAAGCGAATTCCATAACAGGCTTTTTATCCCTCCTGTAAACAATAATCATATAACATTTACGCAACATGCAGAAAATGTTTTCAAAAATTCAATTTTTGTTATGTTTGTTAAATTTATTAGTGCTCAAGAATTTTTGCCTGAAAATATGAAATCATTTATAGTTTTGTTGTTTAAGATAGTGTGCAGTGAGCCCATCTTATTAAAAATGTATTTTACCTCACTCGAATTTCTAAAGCAGTTTACTTTTCTACAGGATAATGATCATGCAGTATATATTGTTTGTTTGAAGAACATCAGCAATAATTCCTTAGTGTTGACCAAATATTGCTCCTAGATACTTCGGACGCCACTATTATGAAGATTAAATATATCTTATAAGCTGTACATTCAAATGAAAGAAAATGTAACTGACTTTTCAATAGAAAAATCTGCCATGATGTTAAAATATATTTCAAAGTTAAAATATATCTACGAAATCTACTAAAAAGTTAAAATATTTTTAAAGATTTTCATCACATCTTCCAAGAAATTTTCACTGACAGTTTTGGCTCACAATCTTCTTTTCTCATATAAATACTTTTATTAAAGAAATGATTAGAGATTTCTTGAAACTGCATTTGCTGTAAAAATATTTCGATAACAGTTCATTTAGTGTAAAGAAATGTAATACACAACGCAGTTTATTGCAAATTTAAATGACACAGCTTACAATTTTTTCGTATAAATATATCATATAGATTCCGTTAATGGAGTAACTTTTCTTCAGAATTATTACTTTACACCTTTAAAATATTTTAGGTATTTTGTCAGTTTTTACTACGTCAGTTAATTTACAATTTTTTCTGTGATACATTCTCGTCTGTTATCGGAACAAAAATATTAATACTTTATACACTTTAATCAAGATGCTACTTTTGCTGTTTAAATTAAGAACAGAGAATTAAAATACTTATAACCATTTTGTCTAACATCGACCAAAGTTGTAATATCAAAATGTAAACATTTCTAGCAATTTCTGTTATATGATGTAACAAAGAAGTTTGTTACATCATGTAAAAGAATGTTTAAAAAAAGATGTTTTAAGATTTGTTTTAATACATCCTGTTTTAAGAAAAGAACATGGTCGTTTTAGTATTAATATGCTTAATTATCGCTATAAACACCAAGCACTAGATTATTTCTTTTCAATAAGCCAAATAGAAGTTTTTCATGTTCAGCTATTTTTTTTTTGATAATTTTATATGCTTGAACATTATATAAATATTTTGTATTTATTTTAGTCATAAAGTCTTATGTTTGGTATCAAGAATATGTAACCAGTAATTTGGTGTTAGGAAAACTTGTTCAATGTATCAGTATAAAAAAAGGAAAACTTTGAGATTCTACACCTCAAATACTGTGTTCAAACTTTAAACTAATTCAAAACTTTAAACTAATAGATTGGCGATTGCAATGAACCAACGCTACGTCTAATATAATCAAAGATGGTGAAAGATCTAAATTTGAATTCACTATTGTCTGTCTAGCTGGCCGAAGTTTTGGTGGCTTTCTGTGAATGTGCCATGAATATGAGCCACTTCCCCTATAATGTCTCCTATCAAGGTTTTTACAATCCCTTGCTTATGTCTTTTGAGAAGACAACCGGCAATACCGATGGCATAGTTGCAAACAATTCCGGAATATAATCAACCACTTTTTGTAAGCAGTAATTTTTATGATAGAATTTAGAAAAATGTCAACGGTTAACACCTGACCTGTTAACTATTTTGATAAAATACTTATAAAATATACTGTTTATATAAAAAGTAGTTATAGTTATATTCCGAAAGTATTAGCAGCTATGCAATGGTATTGTTTGTTAATATATGTTTTTTTTGTGTGTGTCTCAGGTATTTGTATTCAAAGACGTAGGCAGGAAAAATTTCAGGGTAGGGGGAGTCATGTTTTAGATTTCAATGAGGTAATTTTTCAATATTCTACAAGTATTAATGTATATGTCCGAAAGTTTCGGGTCGGGGGTTGAATCCCCAGAACCCACTCTTGGCTACGGCTTTGTTTGTATTTATGATTATGATTACTCGTGTGCGAAAAAGAGAATGGCAAATAAAATTATAAGTGATAAATAAAAAGAAAATGAAGACCCCAATAAAAAGAAGTTAAGTGAAATATTACATAAATACACAATTTTTTCATTTTTATGAATACCTTAGAAAAGCGCACTATTCACAGCTTCACTCATTCAGTACAGCGTCAACAAGAAAATAATACTTTTATACTCACGGTGAAGAAATTCCTTAAGATAAAAATAAAGAACAAATTACTTTTTAATTAATCCACTAATAATAAAGTAAGGACCAACATTATATTAATGTACATAAAATAATTAGCATATTTATTTACTCTGGTTAATAGCAGAAATTTATTTACTCTGGTTTGAATTTCAATACAAGTATGGCTGTTTTATAATACTTGCAAGGCCCCACCATGACAGAGTGGATAAGGCACTGAACAGGGTAAGACGGCCGAAGTGTGAAGGTTTCGAGTTCGGGTCTGCGGTGCCGCCGTCGACCTAAAGGTTTGGAGTTAACGTCGTTTTTTTTCTATAGCTGTAATATGGATACGAGTTAGAACCTTTAATAAAGTCCTCAGATCAAGTCCAGCAAGTATATTCTCTTCGTGTAGACCTGCCATAACAGAAAACAAACAATATTTATAATTTTTTTCCCACTGGACGGAAACTTTCTCAATATTTATAAGAACATTGGCTATTCTGATAAATATCAGTAATTTCTGTAAGCGATATTCAAAGTATTTACACATTAAACTCTTTCGCAAAATGATTTCCTTGTGAGAGATTAACTGTATTAGTGAGATGCAATTTCATATTGATCTCTACTTTTCTCTACTTTTAGATCTTTTAAAAAGAAAAAAAATTATTTTTATTTCGGTTAATTGCCCCCCCCCTATCTCCTCAGAAAATACACAAGTACTGTTGTATGAGAGCTTTTAAAAATAAGTTCTATCTTTATATTTGTTATTAAAACTAAAATAGTTTGTCAAAATTACAATCAATATGAAGTTTTTATGAAATGATTATAAATGTATTATACTTATCTTCTGCAGCGAAAAAGCCTGTTTGTCACTGATTTTTATAGAATTATAATCAAATACTCCATTTAGTTGTAAATAAGGTAGTTCAGTTATTTACGGTGGCAGTTCTAAGTGATAGCACATTATAAAAGGAAAATATATACCTACCCCCCTTTTTTGTTTTTTAATGGTGAAGTTTGGAATTTCATTGACAGACGTAGCCCGTAAATGTTTGAATGAATACTCACATTTTTTCGGCAAGAAATGCATAAAATCTGTTTTTACACAGATTTTATGCATTTCTGTTTTGAGACAAATCTGTTTTGAAAAAAAAAAATGAAAGGCTGTAACTAAAATCTAAAATGCTGACATTTTCCAGTATTGACTTTAATTTAAATATTAGACATCTTTAATATTTACAATGTAAAATATTAAAAACAACAACAATTACAACAAAGAACATTAAGTCTGAATGTAATTGAAAAAAAAGTGTTATCCTACAGTAAAATAAAATGATATAATAGCAGTGTTTTTTTACTTAATCACAGAATGGAGAAAGAAATGAATACTTTGTGATGAATAATTGAAAAAAGTATTTTAATATCATATATTGATATACATATTTTCTTTTTTAGGACCTTAAGATCAGTAGTTTTCAAAGGAAGCAACATTACTCTCAAGGTATTTCATTTCCATTTAGTATTCTCTATTGTAGTTTAAATAAGGTTTACATTCTACATAAAATAATTGCAATATGCTTAGTAGAAAGAGGTGTTTATTTGCATATTAATCACGTCAATATATGAATTTCAACTTTTGAGATTGCTGGTATTTATATTAAGATGCGTTTGTGTACATTAATACATGCTTCTAGCCACAAACTTGACAGTTCTTGATGCGCAATTTTCTTTTACTTACGTAGCTGAAAGCTGCACAGAATCTTTGAAGATACAAGATATTGTAAGACTATGATTACAGGTTTACGAAAGAACTTAATTTGAATAGATTTTACTACATAAATTATGCATATTCGTTACAAAGTACAAAGAATATATTCTATAAATAAAAATGAAATTAATAAATACTTTTAATAAGCATATGTTATTTTAAAGAAATGATTGTCATTCAAGATAAATTTTAGAGTAAATTTTATACGGTAAAACAACACAATGATTTGATGAATTTAAAAAAAAGATAAAGATCATTCTTTTGATTTAAATAAATATATTTAAAATTAAATTGCATCATTAGAAACGCCTTTCTATAAAGGTAGTTAAAATTTAAATAAAATTTTAAGTTTATCTAATGATTATATTGTTTAAAAATTAATTTAAAATGATTCAAGTACATTATTTAATAGTTAGTATGGAAACTTTTTTCTTATTGAGTGCATTTTATAAATTAAAATAGAAATTAGTGTTAATCATCAACATTTGTTGAAAAATAATGAGAAAATAAACAAATGTCAGAAAAAAACTATTAAAGTTTCACCTATGAAACCATTTTTAAAATGTGGATTATTTTGTGTAAACTGCAACAATTACTTAACTAGTTTCTTTTAAATCGAATAAAATGTATCGACTTTTCAAATTTCAGTGGAATTGTGGAATCAGTTGATTAGAGGAATTCGAATAGATTTGATACGTGAAAACTATTAGTAATTTCATTAACAAATATTAAAATCCTGTAATGGGTAATAGAAAATGGCAACTGAATAGTTATTTATTGCCTTTAATTACAATTGACGTATCTATGACTGATGTTTTATAACCGAATTATATCGCAAGATATTTCTCATTATTATTTAATTTTTAAACGCATACAGCTGTAACATACTAATATTCATCATAATTTATCATAGTATGCATAATATCACATTTGTCACGATTTCTCCATGATATGCAACATTTTGAAATTTCACAAGCAATCGAACCAGATGCTCGAATTTAAAAAATAAGATCTCTATCTTTTAAAAGCGAATGCAACAATTAGCAAATCCTTCGCGTATATCTTCTTGGAGATCAGGGTTAACCTCCACATATCCTTCTACAAGTATACCCCTTTGGCACCTGGGATTCCCTTATCAGGTGCTTCAAGATCAGAAGAGGGTGAAAGGGTTTTCTCCCACAGCTTTACCCCGTTGAAACGGAAAAATCCCACACTTAGAAGCCACTAGAGGGAGAAAAAAATCAGAAGTGAAAAGATAACGCTCTGCACCTGGGAGAATGTAGGGGTATACGCAGTATAACCTTTGTGAGAAAAATCAGTAAAGTACGCTATACGTACTAGCAGGTAACTTCTTGGTTTGTGACCTTTATGAAGAGAAAGGGTTGGAGGACACTAGATTGTCCTTTCCATACATGCTTTGAGGTTTCGGTATTTTGATTTTTAAATAATAAATTATAGACAGGATAAAGATTTCTTTTTTTTTATGCAGCAAAATTATGCATAAATATCTTTCTGATTTAATTAACTGAAAGAGTTGTTTACTATGAATGTACACTACATACTTTGTTCCCTTTTTAATTTCTTATTCGATAAAACAATATATAATGGTATGAATAGTTTCAGATACAATTTGTTTTCCTTGGTACAGTTCAAAAAATTTTTTCCATAGTGTATTTTTATGGAGCAAGATTATCCATAAATATGTTGTTGATTTAAATAACCGAAGGAGTTATTTTCTATAAATTTATACTACACTCTATGGTCTCTTAATTTCCTATTCGATAAAACAATTTATAGGTATTAATTTAGGTAATATTTTTGTTTTCCTTGGTACTATTGAAAAATATTTTTTTCCCTTACAGTTAATATGTTATAGAATTAAAAATTTTCATTTTGTTTATTTAGAAATAATTTTGTTAATCATTTGATGATCATTGTCGGGAAAATATTGTGAAAACCATTTCATAATGAGATAGCGGTGTGCATTGTTCCTTTTTAATAAAATGTTGGTAGCATATTGAATGCCATCTATTACTTTTAGTTATAATGAGAACTTTAAAATAAAAAATTACACACATTTCTGAATATTCAGGCTGAAATGTATGCAGAGGAGACGTTGGGAAGGAATGCTTTAAGATGATCTTGGAAAATTGACAAATTTTACATTATAATCATATTTATTGTAAGTTAAATGTTATATGAGAAAATACCGTATTTTATCACTACATGAGCAAAAGTTATAAAAATAAATTAATGGGTCATAAATTCCATTTTATAGTGTTTCTGAGCGAATCTGCCTCATGTAGGAGCGGATTTGAAAAAAAAAATATACATATAAAGGGTTACATCCAAATTTCATAAATCTAATATAAAATAAGAAAAGTAAGTTAAATACCTACATCTGATTGCATTTACTAAAATTTTATTGCTTAATAAATTAATATATATCTAAATTGATATCAAAGCTCATTTTTGAAGCAGGCCTCTGAGTTGCCGTAACGAAACATAAATATCATTATGTTTGTTTGTACAGTATCCTTTACATCCAAAAGACAAATATCTGATACCTCTGGAAAATGAAATTTATCATTCTGGTTTTTAAAGAGCAATCTAACAATAAACTCTGTTATATCGTGCAGTTTGAATTCAACATAACCATAGCAGTAAAATACAGTTCTTTTTGCACGAATCTGAACTGAACTAAAGTGAAAAATGACTACGATACATATCTTCTAAAACAAGAATTTTTTTCTAGAACTTTTGCATCAGTGATTTTTAGAACACCTTCAAAGTATTTTCAATAGCGTTTTAACTTGTCTGTTTAACCCACATGTTGTTTAGCATTACTATACGTTATTTAATAATTATACTTAAGAATATAGAAAATTTCATAAGCTGATGATAAAATATTTCTTTAAATACTACGCACACAAATAAAAATATGCAGATACAAGAGTTTCAAATAAAAATTTTAGAGCTGCACTTTGTTAAATTTAGATTGAAGATAAAAACACATTCCCCGTTCAGAAAGGAATGTACATAAAAATGGAAGGATTTTACTTATTTTGTACTGCTGAAGCAATAGTAATGTGTAATGGCATCTATATTAAAAAATTCAGTTCTAAAATTGTTAAGCAATGAATATATGACATTTATTCCTTTTTCTTTTTCATTATAAAGATATGTTAATGTTATTTAAAACCATAACAAAAGTATTTGATTTATAAAACTTTACTAGAAACAGATTAACGCTAATTGTGTAGACAATTTTGTTGCAAGATTCGTAAAAAAGTACTCTAAGTTAACCTAAGTTAACCTTTATAAGGCGAGTTTATATGCAAAGTACTTGGGATTTTTCTGGCCCATTTTTTAGGATTAATTCATATATTTTCCCTTTAGTGTAATATCCCACGTGAAAATTGGAAAAACAAGTATAAAACAAATATAGAAATTTTGAAGGAGAATATATTAAATATTCACAAATTCCAAGTCGAAATACTACCTGCTGCTTGCACACGGAATTAAACGCAAAAATATATAATTAAAAGCGATTATGCTCAATTTTTGAGTAATTATTCGAGCTTTCTTTAAAATTACGAATGGAAGAAAAGTTCATAAGCCAAATATAACTTAGAATCTAGATGTATAGAAAAAATATACATCCAATATAACTGAAAAAAAAATCACAAAATTCACCGAGAGACATTATCAAAGAGACATTATCTAAATGCAAAATATTCTAAAAAGACGTTTTACGTAATTTTAGTTTTGTATTTAATAGTATCTTGTGTACACAAGTCTAACAAAATTCATTAAGTTTCTGAATTTATAAATAAATTTGCTTCTGCTAATATGAATAGACACGCAATGAATTCGTACAGTTGAAGCTAAGAAAAGTTATTTCTTTTCGAATGCACGGCTTGAGAACTTCTGAATATATTTCACAAATCATTGTATTCCATATTTGTATCTAGCGTAATTAATTTGACTAAACATCATTCACTAAGTTGTAATACTATTTAAAAAATATTTAAACCTTTTAAAACACTTTAAATATTTTGTGTGATGATGAGATAGCGGCATTTTGTGGTGTACAAACTTTTTATTGAATTTTTTCACATCATTTAAAGAAATAATTATTTTTGAGAAAACTCTTAAGCATAAAAAGATATATATCAAAGAATACGGTAGGTGGGCGCTAAGTTCCTCAATTTTGAATTACAACTCATTCCTGAAAAATTGAAACAAGTTATGAACCTAATTTATTTTTAGAATATAGCTTAGACCTTTACCTGTCATCTTAAATTATCACTTTTATCTAAAATATAATACATAAAATCTGGGAGTGACTTTAACAGATTTTGGAGTTTTCGGATTTTTGCCCCATCTAATGGGGTAAAGAACTTCTGTGGTAGACCTGGTACAAAACTCAGAATCAAACCCTCTTGCAAAGCTGTCTTAGCTGAAAAATTATTATTTGTCAGGTTGTGAAGTTGACTGCTATCAGCACCTTCAATATTGGTGGAGTATAATTAAATTTTCCATTTTAAAAATTTTTTCTGTGAACTGCATGGAAAATTTGATTTAATATGATAACAATCTCTAAAGTATGTATTGTAAACTTAGTTTAACCCTTTGAGGTGCAACCCTTTCCCAATGCTGAAAAAAGGGCAGCCTTTGCCATCGCTCGACTTAACTACCACCAAGATCGCGGACGATCGAAACGTTCATCGCGTGCTACAGATCTAGAGATCCTTTTTTGACGCAGCTGACTGTGCCGCACAGCCAGCTGCGCGGGGAGTGACCCCAGAACGGGAACACTGCGCATTAAATGGTTAACAAAAACAGATAGAAAAAAAGAAAACAAAAATCACTGTCAGTTAAATTTAATTAGAGAAACTTACAAAATAGGGGTAAGACAGTTGGCTGTTACAGAACTAAAAGGAACTCAAGCCGTAGAAAAACTTCATATTGGTAAAACGAACTGATGTGAACGTAAATATCGCAATCACAAACCGATTCAGTATGTCAAATAATAATAATAATAATAAATAAAAAATAAAATAAAATACATGCCTGGCTGAAAATTTTACATGACCTTGCATGTCGGGAATAGATTTTTTCGGCCCTGATTAGGCCCTATCATTAGAAGGCCGAGAACTTACGACATTATGATGGTTGTTGGAAGGCTTAGGATTTGACACAACATGCGAATATCAAACAAACAAAACCCTTATTAGGCAACAAACCATTATTATAAACCCCAAAGCATGAGGGGCAAAGATCCGCTTTCGGATCTTTATCCCATCGTACATGCGAATTCTCGTCCCATTTTATGAAGATATGAATATTGCTTTCCTGCGGTTTAGGTCAAAAGTCGTATCATTAAAAACATAAAGTAGAGAGATCATTATTAGGTTAGCTTCACATACAAAAAACCCTTAAAACATAAATCTGTGAAATCGCGAGCAAAAAATAAGTTCAAATTTTTTTTTTAATCTACATAAAATACGCCTAAAAGTAATTTACCTTATAGTATGAAAATATAGACAATCGCGCATCCGTGATTCTTTGTTTGCAAAACCAGTGACATCTATGGAACTTGTGAAAAAATCGGTGGGGCTAAAGTAGATTTTCTAAATAATAATAAAAAAAGCATTCGGATCTTTGCCTGTGCGGGCATTTACCCCCGACTTCTCTATTTTCTTTTAAATACCCAAATCTTTAAGAAAGTGTAATTCTACCGCATTAAAATTATGATTCACATCACTTTTTGAACACATAAATCAGTGGATATTTGTAATTCACCAACTATTTCGAAAACAAGCATTGAATAACTTATAAATAATTAACAGTTTGTCACTAAACTGTTCGATTAGTGATAAATTACCAAGTAGAAAAACTGTATGTTATAAGCAAATAAAATATGTATAATGCACGGCTGATGAAATAATTTCACCAGCCTTCCGCAAATCTTATCATTCCACTAACAGATACCAGTAATTACCATTTATTGAATGTTCCTGTTCAACCCTCATCCTGTAGGCAGGAAGATAAAAAAACAATTATTTAGGAATATTTCTACCTAAAACGATTTGTTTTTCTGTAAATGCCCTGGTTTGCTCACTTTTAACTTGCATGCGCGTAGTTTTCATATATAGCGCATTTTCCATATCATATTGGGGAAAGCGGCAACATTAATTGAATTTATGTCTACTTTTGAAGAAATATTGTAGGGTTTACTAAGTGCATTATAAAAGTTTAAATAATTTATCATCTTAATCAAAGGTAATTTTACATTTTCTCTAAGGGTATAATATACCTATAATATATGTTAAAATTTTTTAATTTTGCGCCATCGTGGAAGAACGATAAAAAAAGATTTTTCAAGGAAAGAGTACAATTTCCATGGATACCCACGGTTGTTTCCGGAAATCAGATTTTATATGTATAGCTATATACATACAAAACTATACACATAAATCTATACAGAACACAACGAAAGAGAATTTTCGTATTGAACTAGTTTACCGAGAAAATGATTATTAGCGAATTGCTTGCATAATGATGTTAATAAATTACTTACTGGATTTTCTCAGTGCACATAAATAACACTGAAGCAAAAGTATACTACATGAGAAATGATTAAAAAATCTTACATACACACACACTGTAAATAAACTCTATCAAAAAGTTTTACTTGTATTTTTCAATAACAGAAAGGACTTCTTTAAAAATTTTCAGAAAAAAAAACTAAAATTGTTAATTTTCAAATTACAGAACATAATATTATTATTACTATTATTGCATAATCAAGTTCAACAGAACATTTTCTGAGCTGAAAGAAAAAGAAGGAAAGGAACAATTATTAAGTACTAAGAGTTGATAGTCAAAAGCTAGTTGAAGCACGTGAGCTGTAGGTACAATGACAGGAAATAGTTAAATAAATTTCATATTTTAACTATTATCATTCCTGGTAATATAGTTAAGTATTTAACGTGACAATATCCGTGAACATTAAAATTTAATTCATGATTACGGACATATCCTGGCTCCTTAAACTAGACACAACCAGTGAATGGGAATTGTAAAACTCGGAACGTTTCCTCTGTCAACAATGGTCATTACAACATAGAGAAATTGCATGATTAAATTATTTTAAGTGCAGGGAAAGTAATGCAGTCAGTCATGCATCAGAATGAAGATTGTACTTAAAACCCCATATTTGAATAAGATTCATATGTTTTTGACTTGCTATTCAAACAATACACTCTAACTACATTTTAATAAACAGCATGATGTATATAGCAATCAAATTTGCATAACTGATTCTACGTTTGGGGTTTTAATTCATTAACCGTTGCTAATGGTCATACCTTGTGGGCACAAACAAGCGCCAGACATCCCCACGATGTCGTACTCCTTTGGAATGCTAAGAAGGATGTGGTTTTAAATGTAAACTTAAAAGTTTTGAAATGCTAATTTTTTCGGCAAGCCCAAAAGGTAAAATACGTTCGACGTCACGGTAAATTTAATTTGATGTTCGCAGATCTCTAGACTTGATAGATTTTACGCAGATAATGGTCAGGCTTCGCAGTTGTTATTTGTCTGGCTGGAAGTGCATTTGACACGAAGATCGAGAGAGAGTTTTTTTGCATGATGAAGTGCGGCTTGTTAGACTAAAGAAAGGCTTCCATTTGACGGCAATTTGTCGAGCATTCTTCTGCTATGATATATGTTCGAGACTATTTCAAATTATCTCATTGTTTAATGAATCGAGATGTCTAAATGATGTTCGTCTGTTTTAGAGGGGGTAATGACAAATGTTTGAAAGGAATCAAAAAATTCTGATTCTTATCACTACAATGAATAAAGAACAATTGCATAACGTTAATAGTTAACTACTATATATTTTTAATGCATTCGTCTTAGAAGCAATTATAGGAAATCACTGTAAAGCATTAGTAGAAACAAAATAAACTATCTGATAAATAAGTTTTAATTTGAGATGATTGCAAACTTGATATAAGGAGGGCAATGACAAACATAAAAGCTGCGATTCAATAATGCTGCTATATTAGAATTGAAAAGACGAAGATTGTAAATATGAATTAAAAAGGAAGGAAAGCAAGGTTCAATAGAAAAAATTCATTATTTAAGTTATAGTTTAAATCATTAATAAAATATAAAAACGAATTAATAAATATTCACAAATGCCTTATTATGCTTTCAATATGAAAAGTTTAAACAATTTTATCCTTAATGAGTTTCCTAGTTCGCAGTACATGATACGTTAGAAAAATGTGCAATGTACCTTTAACTGCAACAGAAGATTTATTTTCCATCATTCAAGACTTCTCAGACAAGTAATTTAAAAAGTAAGTGTTCTGGTCAAGCTGAATGTTTCAAATTATGGCCTTCAGTGTCAATGCATTTCTGAGTACGATTGCCGATTGATGAATAGATGACATAAATTCACACTACAGTGTCCAATGGGATTCCTGAGCACACCGCTTAAATCTTACTCCAAACGCAATTCTTACTTAAGCAATTCTTACTCCAAAATTCTTACTCCATCAAGCAAACTTACGCAATTCTTACGCAAAGCATGGTTTACTACTCTAGACCTCATCTTTTGTTGAGAAAAAATCAAGCTGCGTAAGATTATGTATAAATTTTTTCTGCAGCACCTTGTATCCTTTCTTCTGAAAGACATATAAAGATGAAAATTTTATAAACGTCCTTTTCAACACTTTCCAACAACTTAAAAAGTGTTAATGATTTTGAGTTATCTCTCTGTCAATCCACTTAATCTGCCAGACTGTAATCCAGTCCTAAGTTCGTGCTTTATTTTACAGTAAATATTCATCCTTATTATACATTTTACCTATTGGACATGGTAAATGCTAGTTGCTGTTTTACAGAATCGGACAAAAAAGGTGCAGTGCATTACGGTGTATGAAAAATCATTTGTTATTTATCTATTTGAATTTAAAACTTTGAACGCATCGTTTAACTCTATGAAAATACTCTCCATCAAAAATAGTACGCGTAGAATTTATGATTCTTTTGAGCCGCCAAGTTACATTCTATTGTTATACGAATTACTGACCATTAAAGTGATTGTTTAAAGTGCACTTAAGAAACGTTATTCTGTTTTAGATAAAATAAAATTAGAGTACATATTATAAAAGTTTATGACTGTATGTGAATGGTAATAGCGTAGAATGAGTAGCATTTATGGAGGGACTTCCGGAATCTCACCCATATGTTCTCCGAAGGCCTTGACCGAGGGAAATATCTAATGAAATTGTTATTTTCTTAATTATTCATTAAACAGGTTCAAATAAAACAAACTTTTGGTTGGACAAAGGTTTTATAATCTACGCATCTCGCATGATTTATCTTTCTTGTTTAAACTTTCACTATGATCAGGGGCGTAGCCAAGGGTTAGGGAGGTCATAACCCCCCCCCCCCCCATGAGGAATTTTTTGCCATAAAAAATGTATATTCTTCACTCCCTTATCACACACATGTATGCATATATGTGAGTTCCAGTAGTCGTAACCCCCCCCCCCCATGAAAAATTTCTGACTATGATCAGTTTTATAGAATGTGGGCGATTATAAAAGTGTATTTATTCTTGAAATGTTTTTAAAATGAAATTCTTATTTATAAATAATACAAAGCAGAAAAATGTTACCATTCAATACAATTTTTTTTATAATTTCATACACAAACTCTTACATGTGATCATTATCACTTAACACACTAATTTCTTTAAGTTTTATGAAAGATTCCGTATAATCTTTAACGCTGCTTAAATTTCTTAAGTGTAATAAAAACGTAATGAGATATAAAAACGAATTTTCTGTTTCAAGCCAGATTAAATCTGATAACTATTAAAAATGTCTGTTCGTGTTTTTTATTTAATTATGCTTGTCGGTAAAAAAATGTTAATTATAATCCAATATTTTAAAAGCATGTAAAATGAAGTCGGATTAACGCTTAAATAATTGAGAAGTGAGATCCAGATCTGTAATCTAGGTTAATATATGAAGTTAAAAATAACTACTTTTTGAATAGCTAAGTCGAATAATTATTTTTACTGACTACCAGTTTGGACTGCAATGTATCTAGATTTATTTTCAGTTGCAATACTGTCAATTAAACCGCATAACTCACATGAATTAAACTAATTCCCAACTTTAAAGCATAAAAGGGGTATTTTGAGCTGCTTTTCTTTTAGTTATATATATTTTTTAAATCAATTTTTTTTTCTTTTTCTTTAAAATTGCCTGAACTGCAGAGTTTTTCAGTGGGGATGAATTTTTCTTTATTTGTATTTTGAATTCATGTTCGTTCCAATATTTGTCCAATGTTGCTGAGCAACAATAGTCTTTGATTGCTTCGATGTTTACAGTTTTAAGTCAGATTAAACCTCATAATTATCAAAAATTTCTGCTGTGTTTTGATTTAATGCATCGCGTTCGATGGGCGAAAGCGATGCATTAGCGGTATATTTAGAAACAATCATGGGATTTCGGTACAAAATTATATATAAAAGAACTTATTATGTCTATCCCTTCAAAATTATTAAAATGTCCCTTTAAAAAAACCATACTGTAGGCTGAAATAAATAATAAATCTGTATGAGGAACGAAACCTAAAAAGAAAAGTCTTAAAATTCGCAAATGTTTGCATTATGTGTTTATCTTGTGCGAAAAATTTTACTGTGCCATTCAATGTTAAAAAGCTTTTCCTGAATCAAAGTCACCGCTTTTTTCAGCTATTTCAGGATTTAGTGCAGATTATAAAGAATCATGCTGTATTTTTTCGAGCCCCTGGAGTAATTTGTTTATTTTAATTGGTGTAAAAAGTCTCACGGCAGATGTTGTTTCTTAAAAATCCACCTTCAACCTTCACAACAAAACAACACTCAAGAAGAAATTTGTGTTTTAAAGATGAAATAATTAAAAATTTGTAACGTTCCACATATAAAACTTTTAATTTTGCACAAAAGAAAAATCATTAACACAGAAAGGGAATCTTTACCGTTTGTATTTTCAATAATAATAGTGATAAGTTGAACATAGGTTCATATTTAGGTTAAACTCTATAACAACCTTTCCCACTTTTTTTACATTTAAAACCGCATGTCTGCTTGTTTAGCTAAATTCAAATCGGCAAAATGTTTTTGGATTGAAAACTACAGCGCATTTTTGCCTTTTCCCAAAGACACCTTTTGAGGTGTTAAATCTTTGATTGTCTGTCTATCACGAAATCAACGCATCTTTAAGATCTAAGAACTTGAGGATGATGATTGTTTGAATGAAGGGAAGCAACTAATAATACAAAAATAACTACGCTTATTAGCATAACAAAACATTATATTCACATCTGTTGCTACTCCTGAGAATTAGGTCAGCAGAAAAGCTAATTTACTGGCTACTAAATTTGGGGAATTGCTTTGAAAGTAAAGGCTTCGGTTCGAACATTGTTCAGATTGATCAAGAAATAATACATGAAAATAAGATATGCAATTTGTAAAGCTTTTTTTTTACACTCCAGTTAAACATTAACGTAAATTCGGAAACTCACTTTCTATGAAACGCCGATTTTGCATTTCTAGATCTTTTCAGCTTTCTCCAAACCTTACCATGTAAAATACAATGTTTTTTTGATAGTCAGCTATTAATTTTTATTGTGGGACTGGCTTCAATAGCTCCATTTTTCATAATTTTTGTAATGGTGTGAATTGCTTATCATAAATATTTGCGTAAAATACTCTTAAATTAATTAATAAACGCCGCATCTTGGTTTTACGTTCCTGACTTTGGGAAAAGATGTACGAAGAGTCCATTGTAAATATTCATCTTAATGATGACAAGACATAAAGCTACACTGAGTTTATTGAAGAAAAAAGAATGCATTTTTATATTGTTTTCATTTATGTAGGTAGTTAAATAATCACTTTATAACAATTTGATACTAAAGAAAAACTTAACAGTATAATTAAGCTGCCGATTTTGACTTTAAAACATTCAATTTTTTAATGTTCAATCTTTATAAATTTAAATTATGATTTCCAACCATGTACCATAAATATTATAGAGAATATTTATATTCAAAATTGATAAATCTTAAAGATGTTAATTGTTGGGACATACAATTTCTTTCGTCAAACTCCAGTCTTTATTGCACACTTAACATATTTTGATAGTTTAAAAACTATACATTATAATATATTTCAACTTAAGGCCTGAAAGGTATTTTTTTCATGCTCACTTTCTCTGAGTTAGCAGATATTCGAACTATACTTAACTTATAGCTTATTTTGTAAACTTGTGTTATGTTTTGTAGATAAACTTATAGTGCTTTTTGTAAAAAATGCTGTTTGTCATATTGTTTGAATGCCTGAACTCCAGAGCGTATACAGATTTTTTCGAAGTGGGAAAAATGCCTCCCTTTTCATTCTTAATTTTTAAGCAAGGTTTATTCTGTTTACCATTTCTGAAAGAACTCAACGGCGAATAATAGCCTAGGTTAAGCCAGAGTTCGTGAATACCACTGCAAAACCCTCTTCTTTGAGCACTACATAATCTGAATTTAAATAGGAGTCAAAACAGCTTTACGTGTTTTCGTTCAGATGGCTGAAATTTACACTGCTATGAATTGAGACTGTAGCTATGTTTTACTGTAGCCTCTTCAAAAAAGAAATCTCTTCTCATTGTTTCAGTTTAAAAATATTAATCCTTAACAACACAATATTGTTAGAAATTTGTACCCCAGCTTAGTCAAAATTGGAATAAAGACAGGACAAGGAATATTCATTATTTTGATGTTAAACATATTTTTCATAAGTTATGCACCTAAATTTTATACCTGATTGACCTTTTTACGTGATTTGAAAAGTGACCGTAACTTAAAAAAACCTCTTAAGTAAGATCATTAACTTACTATTTTTATTCTTAATGTCTTAAAGTAAACAGGTAAGAGTTTCTAAAGAGTTCGATGCTCTCAGAGAAAGGTCATTAAAATATATGACATCATCCAGGTAACAAAAATCGCTTCTATACCAGTTATCACTGACAAACTGTACAGCTACGTCATTTATCACCTAATCAAAAGTATATTTTTTTATGATCTCATTTCTCATGTAATAATAGACCACATATAGAATATTCATCAACTTGGTTTTTCTGCCTTATCTTCACATTTGTGAATAAATATTCAGTAGTATCTTGAAGATAAATGTTTCCTTCAAATATGAAAGTTGCCATTCATTAATCTTTCAGTGATTGATTCTCATTAGTGTAATTAAATATTTGTGACATAATTTTGTCATCCAGATGTTCCCATAGCAACCTGTGGTTAGTGCGAAGCTGCAAAAATATTTGCATTAGATGATTTCGCAGGGTGTTGATTGATTTACTCGAGTTGAAACTGGATTCTTCCATTTCGAAAACATGAGACAAGTTCATAGGTTTCAACTATTTTCTATGTGACGAATGTTCGAGAATGTGATGAATGAGAATGATAAAGATGAATTTTCAGAGGCAGAAAATTTATTTTAAACACCGGTTCATCAGTGAGATTTTAAAGTTCACCTTTGGTCACAAAATATTGTACGATTCCTAGATGTTGGAAATACACATAAAATTTTCAGATTGCTACGTATTAAAGACATAGAATATTTAAAAAAAAATATCTTAAATAGTGAGTAATAGTGTTTAATTAACTCTTAATTAACAAATATATTTCATAAATTAGTGAATGCGGTAGAAAATAAAGCTAAGCAGAACTGGAGACAAAAATTAAAAAGGAGGTCAATGTGGAGAAATCTTCAAAAAAAGACTTTGACCCTCATATGTATGATGATGATGGTAGAAAATAAAAATTATTACATAGCAGCTAGTATTTATTTTCTAATAACTTCACTTACAAGTGAAATATCTGTGAAAAATAAGTTTGTGTAACTATGAAATATTTTGAATGGTTCATACTTCAGATTTTAAAAAAAAATAATTACTCAATAGTATTCGCATCTGTAAAACTGAAATTGTTCGCTTCAAGATGTATATATTAAGGAAATATATTACCCTGATAGTAATAATTTTGTCTTTTACCTTTATAAATTCTTTTCACGAAAGCGAGTGATTTTAAATAAAACCATGAATAGAAATCGATAAACATTTCATATCTTGAATTTTTATAAAAAATACTTTAGCTTTGTCTTGAAAAATTAAAATCAAGAACTACCTTTAAGCAATGTTTATCAAACTCTTTTAATTTTGTAAAGCGTTTCTAATGTTATTATTTTAATGGTGTAAGGAAAACCAAATAACTATTTTTCAATAGCTATGCGCCTAGTACAATTAACTTTTAAAAGAACAATATTAGTAAAAAAAGAGATTAATTTTCTTTTTAAACTCGTTCCGACCTCTGAGGTTAAACTCTAAACATTTTCGAGTACTGATCTGGAGGAATCATGATCTTCATCTCCTGAATGTTCAAACCGACGAGAAAAATCAGGTTTTCAACAGGTTTCTGTTCATTCCGAATATGATGTTATTGACCTACCGCGTAATATAACACTTCCAAGAAATGAAGACGACAAAAGTCCAAGTGCTTCTGAAAAGTAAACTTGTTTCTCAAGTAAACCTTGACTAATCAAATAATTTCTTTGAAATGAAATGCATTCTATTCCATCGTTCTCTTTCTGAAATGGATAAATAGAGTGCTTTATTCGGTTAATTTTTTGATCAAGGTTCAAACAAAAGTTAACAAATGCGACTGTATGGGCTAATCTTTTTATGCGAGGTATTATTTTACATTTCCTCATCTTAAATATTACCAAGCAAATCGCATGATTTTAATGTGTGGTTGAATACACTTTAAACTTTCTGGTAAACTTTGCAGCCATATTTTTTATGTTTTTTAAACCCTTAATTGCATAAATTTCAAATACATTTGCTGCGGATTATGTGATATACACGAGTATCCTATGTCAATACGCAGTTTGAAGAAATACCTGATATTCTTATTATTCACAACATGGATCATTTAGTATCAAAAACTATATTTTATTTGTAAGTTCGACATAAGAGCTTTGGCTCGTACTCTAAAAAGACAATGAACGTTTTTTAAACATACTATGTAAATATGCATCAAAGGTTAAAGTAAGTGTTTCAGTAAAATTTTAACTGGTTTTCACGATAACATTCTATGTAAAAACAACATTTAAATCAATAAAGTGAATTGAAATTCATTTAGTTACTATTGTATTCATTAGTATTAGAAAATGCAACAGCAAATGTATTTACGCAAAAGTTATAAAATAAATAAGTGAAATAAATGAATAAATTTTCAGCCTTCCAAAAGTGTATGTGAAATCAAAGAATTATTTTAGGGTTTAAAATTGTTCATTGCTAATTGAACTCTTGTCTCTCTAGAGTTCAGAACGTGTTAAAAGCCTTCTGGAGAATCACATTTCAGTAATGAAAAGCAATAAAATTTAAAGAAAGGAAAACAATGTTACTTCATTCGTCTATGGTTACTCTATCCGTTATCATCAAAAGAAAAAGAAATCATGAAACGATTAAACTTAAATGTGTTTGGGATGATACGGATAAAGACCTCAAAATTAGTAATATTTTCGCATGTGATGCAGTTTTTGAGTAACAATTTGATATCTTAGATTCAATATGGATGCACTTTAAAGATTTCAAGGTAAATATTATGTCAATGCTGCTTACAATTTGAAAACGATGAACTAACAACAGGAATTATAATAAACTTTAATCTTACAGATCTAAACAGAAGCTTGGTATTACCCGTGGATCATGATGCAGTTTTTTTCAAGCCTGCAATCTTAATTTGACTATTTTTAGATGGCATCTTATTTTTCTGCCATCGAAACCCACTAAATTAACATAGTATAAAAATCACAGTGTATATATATATCTTCAATTTTTTTTTAAATATTTAGATAGAGATAAGATGTTGCCTCGTAGTTGAAAAAGGTGTTTACAAATTTTCATCCATTTATTACATTTGTTAAAATGAATGAAATGTATCAAAATTGTGGTCAACAGTTTTTTTCTATACAAAAGCCTCCTAAAAATGGCCAACAAAATTTATCCATTTCTTTCAAATTCATGCATGGCTTTTAAAATTGCCTTATATCAGTTACGGATACAGACTATGTTTAGAGAGACAGCTAGTCATTCACCTAAACAAGTGGTACAATAAATTTTTTTTTACCCCCAAGCAATTTTTTGAAGGGGCAATTAAAAAAGCTTTTTTTGGACCTAATCAAATGTAAGCATTCAGCAATATCAAAGCAGTATCATTTTTTGGGGAGGTAGGCCAAAGTTACCGATTATTCTATTCTCTCCCTTGAATTCATCACCGCAGTGTAGTCTATCTTAAGCTATCTCATAGCTTAAAATAGTTATCAAAAATAGTAAGTAATTGTTTACTTGCAACGACTTTCTCCTTCTGTATTTAAAATTAGGTGACCACAAAAGAAATAATTTCTATTAAATTAAAAATTATAAAACGGCAAATGTTGCTGAATTTATTAATGTTCTACTTATATTGATTTAATCGAACTGACGTATGTACTCATGTTTTTGGTTGTTAAGATAAGTGTATTATTATTATAATCAATTATGCCTACGTTTCCGTTCGTTTGAGTTTCATGGTTCGGCAAAAGCCTTGAAGAAATCGGACCCTAGCTTGTAGCCCCTTAATTCTCCTTTGGTAGTAGTTACCGCACTTAAATCATTTACTTAATTATCTAAAATTTGATCATGCCACCTGAGCTCCCATCAAACCGCGCTGACATCTGTCCATTGCGCAAAGAATAAATGATTCTGTTATCCTATTATCCAGCAAAGAACATTTATATACGTCTCGGGGGAAAGTATTAATACAAGAATGCCCCGATACACGACTGGATTTAGACGGTGGTATCACGCCAATGCCCACGCCACGCATCCCACCAACGATACCTCCAACTAGCCGTGGACCATGTCAAGGAAGTAGCCTGAATTTCTAATGGCCACGGCACTCACGCGAGGCAAATATTATTTTTAATTGCGCCTCGGAAAAACCTTGCATTCGGAACCTTTCTCATCTGTCACACCATTATTCAGTCTCGCCAAGCATACAGTGAAATTTCCGTTTTTGTACTTATTACAAAGTTGGAAAAAAAAAAGAAAAGAATCCTTTCCCTGTTCACGGGAGAAATTTATGTGACAGTTGTGTGGTCACTGCTTCAAAAAATATATATATAAAGCCATGCCGCTGACATGCTCCTTATTATGTAACTGGCTTATTTATTTGCCGAAGGTGAATCTGATAAGCCCGGGTTCTGGCAACGCACATGCAAACGTCATATATATATATATATATTTCTCCAGTTTGTGGCTTTTGGCATTGTGATTTTCTGTCACAATTTAGATTTCTTTTGTGACAGGATATGAGAATGTACATTGATACACATTTCGCTGCAAACTGAAAAAAGCTTTTTTATTTAATGACTACCTGTCCGGTCAGTAGACCGTTATATTAGTCAAAAACAATCAAGTAGAAAGCCGAAAAGCGAATTATTTTAAAGGCTATTTTGTCACTATTCCGTGACGAAAATTGGAGCCGGAATATGCATGACATTTTTTTATGTGCATATATGAATGAGTCACAACGTTTTAATGTCCTTTTTACAGGTGCTTAGTATAATCACTGATTTTTTATTATTTTACCATGCGTGTACTCTTCACTTATTTACTACTGCAATACTAATGGATTTTTATTTACATCTTCACAAGTTACAGTGGTTTTAACTGCACATTAATGAGACAAAAAGCATGCTCTGACATATTAATAATATTTATCAGAAAAAACACAGGTTCATGTTTTTTTACGTGTTTCCTTAAAGTCTATGCACAGGTACATAAATTTATTTTTTATCATATATATTTCTAATATACATTTTGTTTTTCTCCATACAAATACTTTCTATAAACTGCCCTTAATTGAAGCTTCTGACCTGTTGCACATAGATATATACTGTGTGAAATACCTGATTTATAGACGTGGTATATTAGGTTTTTAAAGTATTGCAAAACGGGCACTATATGATTATATAAAAGTAAAACGAAATTCCATACACGCAGGAAGCATATGCAGAAAGTTGTATGCTTACGTTGTAATCTCTGTTTCTTTCGCTTGAGTTTGAAATTTAAGTACAAAAATCCGTTTCCTTGATGAAGAAGGATGATAACTGTCGAACTTACACATTAATCATTAATTTTAAATAAATTTTATTAGATGCCAGAATTGTATAACTGAATTCCTATGATTGCTATAAAACAAACACGTTTCAATATTTTTGTACCAAAAGCAAATTTTAACTACAACCCCAGTTTCGTCTCAGTCATTCATTTATTATGTGTTGTTAATGAAAAAGAATATATTAAAGAGCTTTTTCTCTCCCAAAATCCTAATTTTATCTATATAAAACTAATTTTCTGTGCCTCTAGGGTATTTTACTAAAGTGAGACCATTTTGGAATTCCCTGTGTGTGTGAACGTCCTCAAGATTGATCAAATCCTAAAACTGATTAAAAAGTGAAAGTATAAACACATTCAATAAAATGCAGGAAAAGAAGAAATTATTTTTAAAAATTGCATTTTTTAGTCTAAAACGAATTGTTTAGCAATAATATTTTTATTTGTAATCAGATAAGAGTTTTGAACCACAATAGTTTTTATATTTCGAAATATAAAAATAATTCGACTTCGTATATTATTTTGTGAGTTTTTTAAAATTCTTTAAAATTCAAATTATGCACTTATTCAGACTGATTTATGTAAAAATTCGAATGAAATATAAAATTTCTCATTAAACAAATTAAACATTTCAAGAAGAAACCTTCAGTTATTTATATTTCAAAAAAGCAATTTACTTCGAAACCTACTCGCAATTAATAACCGATAAATTTCTATGTTAAGTAATGAAATAGCTTTTTCTTCTAAATTCGAGTCACCTATTATTAAGGAATTGAAAGCAAATATCTTTTAACTAAATATAAAGCATTAAACCTAAAAATTCAAATTCTTTTCCAGCTTCAGAAAGAAAAAGAAAAATAAACTTGACAAACTTATCTGTAAAGATAGGTCTTACATGTATAAGAGCTCTATTATACTATAAATGAACTTTGATTTAAAAACAATATATTTATAATAGTCTCTAGCCGTGTTCATTTTGGAATACCTGCGATTTCGTATTCATAGTTTTTAGTTACACTGTGAATTTTAATTCCTGTGAGAAACAAGATTTTAAAATTAGTTTTACATTCTTCAAACTACACAATTTCCTAAAAACTAACTATTTGTTAATGATAGTTAAAAAACGTTGCATGATCTATTTGGAAAAGTGAATATTTATAAGACTCAACTATCACAATAAATTTTAACCCTGCTACACTGTCTCGAACGATGCCGAGATGTAGGACTTATGTTAGAATTTACTAGTACCAAGTGCTACACCATGGCCGAGTGGATGAAACACTGAACATAGTAGATGGCCGAAGTGTGAAAGTCCCGGGTTCGGGCCTATCGCGCCGCTGTCGATCTAACGGTTTGGAGTTTTCGGCAGGTGTAACGTGAATACGTGTTAGAATATCTTAAGAAGTCTTCCACTGAAGGAATCCCCCACCCCTAGACAAATGCCTCTCGTGTGGGCTTGCAATTAATTATACAAAAGCAAACTAGTAACGAGTAAATTTTAGGATGTTTTGCGTAGATTTTAAATAAAATATACACTTTCTGGTCCGTAAATTTTGGCATGAATCCTGCGATTCAGCTGAAAAATTTATAATTTTTTTCTTGTATTTTAAAAGAAATATATTAACTGTAAAACCTAGTCCTCGTGAATCTTGAGACTCAGGATATCACTTTTTGAGATATATTGAAAGTAAGAAATTTTAATATACCTTAAGAGAAAATTTTTCCATACATTAGCTGCAATCACAAAAACTTAAGAGATTTAATTTTTGAAAATCTAAATTTGTTTCGGTACTAACTAGTCAATAGAAATATGAGTAATTAAATCTAAAAAAAACCTTGTTTAGACATCTATCTTGAATTAACGTTTATAAAATGCTCTTCAGCCTCTTTCATAAATACTAAAGATTCCATGACGTTTACTTTATATAAATTGTTGTATCCCCAGAAAAGTTAAATGAGTGTTAATTCAAACACTTTGCTTGATATTTAAGAAAATATTTCTTAAACTTTCTCTATAAAAATGCAGAAAGTAATAAGTAAACAGTTGAAAAAGTTGTGTCTGTTATTCAAATAAACATTTGTGTCTGTTAGTAAAGAAAATAGTGTTTTTTAGTATAGTATAATTTTTAAATTTTCCGTAAAAAGAGTATGCTTTAAAATTCCTGACTGCGGTTTTTGCTATGTAGACTCGTAAAGATGAACTATGTAATGCAGCTTAATCTTATTGCAGTTACTAGGGTATACCAAGACGTAGATGTGACGGGTGCAGAATAATGTTGTTACCTAAATTTTACTGTCTGTAAGTTTTAATCTAAATTAATGCATGATCGTTTAAAATTAATAGTGTCTAAATTTTCGTCGTAGGCACCCATATGAGTTCTTTCAGACACTGGACATTTCTTAGGTTGACAAACACTTAATTACTGAAATAAATTTAAAAATGTTACTATCATGCAAAATTTATTTACTATGAAAATGGTTGTGAGGCACTTCCTTCGACATAGGATCGCCCATAATTTGCATACAGTATAACTTACTTTGTTTCTGTACTGAGTAAAGCACAGTTTACCCTACTAGTGAAATGTCATTCTTTCATTTCAGAAAACTTTTCACACTTTGTTATACATGTTTTTTAATGAATGAACAAAATATCGAAAGTCTGTCGTATAGAACAAAAGTTTTAACTTCTGTTGCTCACTTGTACTACATTAAACAGGAAATCTTTTACAACGTATGCTGCCTACAACTTACATTATAGGTGCAGTATAGTATTCTTTTAGATTATATTAGATTTTTTAATTTCATTCACAATTTTCGGTTCTATTTTTGATGGAATATCTTTAATTGGTTCTCGAATTTTCCTTTAACTTTTATATATTTTAGCAAAACCATAAAGTTTTCATTTAAAAAATTGATTCTTTAATGTAGATGAAAAATATTTTCAGTATTTAATATTTGTGCGTTTTATACGGAAAAAATACAACTTCAGAAGTAGTATTAAAGCTCAAATACGTCAACTAACTTTAACTCTTTAAGCATCTTGAAATTAAAAAAAAGTTCTAGAAATTAGTTTTACGCAGATTTAACAATAATAAACAAAGCAAATCGATAAGATGGGGTGATATACAATGTATATATATATATATTGTGCCAATAGAGTGTTTCATATACTGGTTGATAATCACCCCACAAAAGGTGTTGAAGTATTGGTTAACTTACCTTATCAAGTTTTAAATAAGTACTTTATTCTCTGACTACATTACAGCATTACAGCATTAAGAATAAAATAATATTTATAATAATCAATTTTAGTTCAGTGTTTTATAACAAAAATTTTTTTTTGTAAGTAAGTAATCAGTAATGAATAAGATATTCATGATTGAAAGTTAGTTTGTAAAAATTGTATAAGCTTTGAATTCTACTACCAAAATTTGTAATTAAAAATTATTTTAAACTATATTTCAATTAAAATAAAATAATAAATTTTAGTTAAAATAAAGTGAATGCGTAGTGAAATTTAAATCTCGGCTGTTCAATGAATTAAAATTTATATTTCTGAGATTGAACTGTTTTTTAGAAAAAAAGATACAGTATTTTTGTACTGTCTTAAAAAGAACATGTATTTTTTGTTCACTAAATATGACAATTTTCCGTTTCTAAAATATCATTTATTTTTTTTTACTGATACTTATATTTCACAGAATAATTTTATTTTAAAAGTGTTGTATCTCCACAATACTATGGTTATCTAGGCATTTTTGGAGAGTGTTTTATGGCCTTAAAATATAGTGGAAATATTCTGAAAATGTTTTTTTCAAGCAAGCTTACATAGTATTTATTCAAAATTTAAAATAAAATTATATATTTTATAAAATATGTGTAAATGAATAAATAGCACAAAAAATCTTTAAAAAAATTATACTTGTAGCAGCGCGGAAATATAAAAATTTCAAGTGAAAGGTACAAATAACATGAAGTTTAGCAGTTATAAAACAACCGCGTGATTATGGAAAACCAAAAATAAATATAGAAAACACTTCAGGTGTTAACAGAGGGCACAGTCTAAAAGCTGTAAGAGGTCACTAGCCCCTGCATACACCGTATTTGGCGCCTTTCGGTTGCAGGAAAATGTATTGAACTCGTTTGATCACAAAAAGTAGCAGAAAAAAAGGACTGTGTTCTTAAATTCAGTAAATATTAAGAAATTATCTCTATTAAAAAAATAAAAAGTTTAAGAGCTCAGTAAATTGAAAAAAAAAGGTTTGTTTAGTTTACCAGTCATTTCTATACTGTAGACATGTAATAAAACTTGGGTTTATCATAATCAATACTTTTAATTACATTTCTAGAGGTATTTATTTATAAGTATTTTTACTTTAGATTTACACGACAGAAAAAGTCTGGAGATAGTTACTATTTGGAGAAAATGATCATACAATGAAAATTCTTTTAGCTCTTTCCTTAAGAAAGAATGAGACAAAACTCTTAAAATTCAATGAAACACGAAAAGTAATATTTAAAATTATATTTTCTATTGTTTGTGTTCAACATTCTTTTGAAATATATATATCTATCTATATATATACTCGCATAATAGTCGCACTTTTTTTGCCAATTTTTCATGGTGCGACTATTATGCGGATTCCCCGCATAAAGTCTAGGTGCGACTATTATGCGGGGAAAATCCACTACGTAAGATTGTAACTCTAAAGCTATTTTTTCTGTTTCATAACGGGGATGCGACTATTACACAAGTAAACACGGTATATATTCAAAGACTCAAACGTCAGAATTTTTTACCAAAATAATACTTTCTAAAAAAATCTCAGCTTGAATAAAATTTAATTATTTAAACCCTCATTTCAGTCCCTAACTCTATTTAAGGGTTAGCCAGCAAACATTTTATTTAACTAGTCGAATAACCACGTTCAGGTCCCTTAAACTTTGCGCAGGGGTTGGGGGTTGGGGGGTTGGTGCCACACAGCGAGTCAGGGCGCATTTCTTCTGTATAAAACGCGGGGAAAATCAGGTGGTTTTGAGAGCTCAAGAGAAGTTACTTAGGCACCCTGTTTACTATCTGGCTAGCGGAGGAAAGAAGAGGGGAAAAAAATATTTGAGCAGATGTTGGAAAGCCAGGAATAAAGGGGAGAAAGGTGATATTCTGAGGTTAATGTTGCGTACGGAATATCTTAACGTATAAAGAAGTTGCAAATCGAAAACTTTCCAGAACGGTTTGGAATATTAACAGGTTATCTGAAATTTTAAAATGATGCGAGATATTGTGGGTAGAATTTGAATGGATAGTTTATCTTACAAAGGTGCCTTAGTACGCTAGTTTATTTGTCTACCTCGATGCATAAGCAGATCAAAAGAACAGCAATATTTCATTGTAGTTTGAGAAATATAGGTAGTGCGGTAACTGATGAAACATCATTCCACCATGATTAAAAAATAGAAGAAATCGGAGGAAAATTTAGTTGGAATTCCATGCGGAAGAAATCCCAGTTAAAATAAGAAAATAAATAAAATCAACAAAATATATAAGAAGCATATTTTAATATTATTTTTTGGGAGGAGGTTGAGTTAGATTGTCAGCTTAGGTTTGGTTGTTCCATTGTTAAGTATTGAGGTGGGAAGGTGGGATAAGTGCACGACTCTGGAATATATATATATATTATTTTGTGATTGGGAGAAAACCTTTTACCGTAAAGTAATTCAATAAAACAAAAGAATATATTTAACGTGCATAAAAGATATACGAACTCGATGGAAAAATAAAGATAAAATAAAAAACCTAGGCACAATCGTTTAAGGTAACAAGGATGGGAGGGGGTCTGCCATTACTAGAGCATAAAGAAAAATCAGGAAGCCAGGAGAGTCCACTGTCTTACTTGCTGTCTATGAACTTCATGTCTGGATTACTGAAACTCATCTTGTTGTCGTTAGAAAAGAAATGTTCAAAAAGCTTACGTGTATAAATTCCTAGGTAGAGTACATATATTTTAGCAAGGTCACAGTCCTTTTTTAAAACTACGCAGGCTCGAATATGCTTAGAAAAACATGCTTCCAGAATTGTGTCATAGAAACCTTCCTTTCACCCTGTTTCTTAATGAGCATAAAATGTTACAATAATTAATCTTTGCTTCCCCCCACCCCCCTGAAGTATCACGAAAAAGTGACCTTGATCATTTTTTCATGCGGTTTATCGATTTGTGCGCTGCTGTCTAATTAACTGGCCAGATGAATTTTGAATTAATTCTTAGAAAAATAAATACCTTCAGCCGGGAGTAAAAAAAAAAAACCGCTCAGCCCTTCGGAATTCAGTTTCTTTAACCCCTTTGATACTATGTTATCGTCCAATCAAAACTCTTCCCAATTCCAACACATTCCGGTCATTTCTCCTGGAAAATATCGATATGAGAGAAGTTTAGGGGGCGGGGTTCCAGTGCACTGCGCCCTCTCGCCATTGGACAGTCCTGCAACAATATTCCCGGCACTGGAATCCATTGTCAACCTTTTCCATTGTTTCTATCGCATAAAATTTAAGGTTTTTCATGCACCAGAGGTTTTGCCGATCGCAGGTGGGCGGAGCGTAGGCGGAATTTTTTGCGGCCAGTAAAAACCCCCCAATCCTTTCGTCCCAGATCCGTTGCCATGGCGACAGCGTTCATGCTCCGCTGCATCCCGGTCTAGATTGGATAAAACTCTTAATGATTCCCCGTGCTCCCTCGTTACTCTTTATTATGTTCTTTTTTTTTTTACTAATTTTTTTTCTCAATAAAAATATTTTTTAGAGATACCAGAGCTCTGGTAGTGAGGAGGGGGTTGGATGGTAAAAGGAAAATCTGCCAATAACAGATTATCGAACGACGTAGTGGCATTCCATTACTGTGGAAGAGTATTTTTAAAACTGCAAGGAGAAATAGCTGAGGGTTAGGGCTTTGGCGGCTTTATAAGGGTTTAGCCTTGTGTTTCTCTCCAAAAATGCGCAAAAAGGTTCTTGGATTGAGCAGGGTTTAAATATTTTGGTGGAGATTAAAGAGTACAAGGTTTTTCATCAGACTAATTTTTTTTGTGTTTAAAATAACTAATTAAATATTTTGGCAGTTTTCAAAAGTGCAAGGCTTCGTATCTTTAATTACATTTTCGAGTAAAAGACGAATGACAGATTAATTATTTTCTTGGATTTCTGAGAAGGACTCAAAAGCAACATTTTCCATCCGTCTTTTAGGCTGACGCAGGCAAAAAAAAAAAAAAAAAAGTTTGTCACAGCGATGTTACGAGCATGTTCTTTAATTTCGTTAATAAAATGAAATTTGAAATTCTAATTAGTGATTTAAATTATTTACTGAAAAGAACCTGAACGTCATGCTTCTAATTTTGCATTTAGAAAAAAAATAAAGTTATTATTCCATGAAACATTCAAGGCTTTAAAATTATCCCTGACAAACCATTTAATGGAAATTTTTGATTGGGCCGTCGTAAAATGTCAGATTTTTATTTCATGACTTGAAAAGAACGTTGCAAATTTAAAAATTAAAATTAAATATCTGTAAACGACATATCTTTACAAAAGAATAAAATTTTTATTACCTTTGAAATGTTTAATAAGTTTTTATTCTCATTAAGAGCCATTAAAATTAGTTCGATAAATCAAAAGTTTATTTAAATACTTTCAGAAGAATTTCGGTTAAAGAATTTGATTTTTAATTTTATCAATGAGTAAACATTGGTAAATAAAACAAAATAATTAGGTTTAAATGAAAACAATAATTGAGCCTAATCTGATTTCTGAGAATTTAACGGTTTGAAAAAGTCATACTCAAACATACACCATAGAAATGTTTCATGAAAAAATAAAAAATAATTTCTATACTTATTAAATCATTAAATAGCAGATTTTTTTCAGAGAAATATTTCATACAATTAAACTGAGATATAGTAAAGTCTTCCCTTAAGCTGCTTGTACTGAGGGTCCTAAATACTAAGATTACTCAGTAATTTTTTTTTTATAGAAATTTAACTATAAGTGACCGTCTGTGGTTCATTTCCCGAAAGAATATTTCAATCGAAGTTTAATGTATTGCAAAGAAAAAAAGTTAATCTTATTTCAGCAGTATATAAAAATATGGACGCTTATTATAAAAAGACAGATTTACATATAAAAGTTGTACATCGAATGCAACTTTTTAAAAGCTCAATAAAATTGATTTTTTTCCCCAGTTTTTCAGTTACTTCTATAATACATGTATCATGCTCTTGCTCTAAAATAAGTAATTCAGGGATTATAAATATTTTCTAAACATTGCACGACAGTGTCCTCCCCTAATGGCTTCATGTAATACAGGAGAATTTTTCGAGAGTTTTCTTTCTTTGCTGTAATATCACAAATATTAAATTTTGTTGTGCCAAGATTAGCAAATAGTCAATTGAATATTTTATTTCATGTAAAAGAGAAAATTATGCTTAAAAAATCCCTAAAGATCATATTGCTATGTCATTTATCAACCGATGTTACTTGATTGATCTCTGGCTAATTAGTAAATCCTCCATGGGGTGCATTTGCCCTCTAAATCTAAAGATCCTAAAGTCATCTTCGTTGTTCCTATCATCTTCAAGGATGTGGAAATACTCCTGAGTACTTTTACTTCGAATAATTTTCAAATGAACACGAGTAGCCTTAAACAACACTTTTGTAGATATCAACTACCCATTCATGTGGCTAATCTTACCTAAAAAATTCCGTTATGTTGACATTTTTATCATATTTACATATATATTAATTGAAAGATAAACGATTGATCATTATATAAAAGAAGAAAGCTTTAGAAAAATGTCATTTAATTGTTATTTCTCTTAAATGTTATTCATTATTAAGTCTGATAAGTTAAAAGATCTGATGTTGAACGATATTTAAAAAAAATATTTTAGATCAACAAATCATAGAAGCTTATCACTTTTAGAAAATTTAGCATATGATCTTATCGAAAATATACTCTTAAAGTAAAGATTATAATCTAATTCATTTATTTAAGCAAAACTCAATACTATGAAATTCTTCTTACCGGACTAGTACGATATCAATGAAGAGCAATAACCTTTGAGACGTTCCCCATAACTGTAATGTTGTGACGGAAAACTTTTTAGGAAAGACTAAAAGTTTTATCTTCGCTTAGCACCGCCTACTTCGGCTCTTAAAAATGCATGAGTATAACTAAGAAAACCATACATCAACTTAGTTTAATTGTTGAAGAAATATCAACATTTTAAAGGTAGTAAGTATATTTTATGTTCGTTACATGAATTGGCCAAATATGTCAAGAAAAATTAAAGCCAAAACCCCAAATTTATTAATGATGAAAATGGGATAGATTTAACAAAATCATACCAGTTACTATGACGTAAAATATTAACTGGTATGATTTTGTGCATAGAAATAAAAATGTGCATAGAAATAAAAATATGACGTAAATAATAAATCAAATGAAAATTTAAAAAATTATAAAATGGAGCTTTTACAGTAGAAACAAATTCAAAACATAAATTTGATTTCGGATTCTTAAGATTTATTTTAATGTATCCCTATCAACCAAGAATAGAGAATTTCTTTTATAAAATCATTCTAAGTTTGCATTCACAATGAAAGATAATATCTTTGGTCATTTATGAAAACCTTTTAGGTAAATATATTTTTTGATTCCAAAAATTTTTCCCTATATGATTTATAGGATTTCGAAGTAAATGGAGGTTATTTGGGGAAATTATACATCATGCTTGGACTTGCAACAGTGTTTTCACACGCTGGAAGTTTTAAGTCAATATTTCATGTTTCATATTTATCCAGACTATTAGTAAAAAGCTAGAAAGATTAACCTTATCTTACAACTGCGATACTTGCAAAGTAACATCTCAATAATTTTCCTTCAGTTTAATGCTTTACAAAATGTAAAATTTTTATTGGAAGTGCCCTTGATAGCTCAACTTTCATTTCATTCTTATAACATTAAAAATTTAAATTATACAGATTTCTAAATTAAACATATATTATGAGAGCAATTTCAAGTTTTAATTTATGTAAAAATTAGCTTTTTTCGATACTCAAGTATATTCATTTGCGTTTATAAAAAGTATTCTTCTTTACTGCTGCAGAAATTTTGAGTTTGTTATAAAAAATTAAAAGTTTTATGCAGTCTACAATTACACAGATTTACCATTAAACGTGTTTAATATTTAAAACCATAAATTATACTGGCAGTATGTGTCTTTAGAAATCTTAAAAAATAATAGCAAAACTGAAGTATTGAAAATTTTAGAAGCATTTTTTATTGTTTTTCGTACCATAGTCTTGTTCTGTGTATTCAGAACTTGAAGTCAATGTGCTTCAGAGAAAAGTAAATTAAAAAGAAACCTTGTTTTTCTTGAAAATTTTGTGAAATTATCATGCAGTCTAAGTAGAAGCGTTAAATTAGCCTAAGCAAGACAGAAAAGATGACAAATAAAGTAATCTTATTTAATATTATTGAAGCATAAATGCTTCTTGGATCATTAAGATTTTCTTTTAACTGACAAGGTTAACTAAAAGCAAGACAACCTGTAGCTCAAAAACTATTTTTTGTGAACATTCTGAGATCAATAAACATATTTAAAGGGTTCATTTGTACTTTGTTTAAAAGGACTCTTTTTCAGCCCTTAAAGACTTTTATAAAGTTAGGAATTGTCATTATAAAACTCTTGAGCGCGTTAAAAATTATATACATTAGTGTTTAATATAAGCCATTTTATCTCAGTTTTCTGTGGTAAATGTAATGATATTTTTTAGTTATTTGTAATGTTGCCCTATAAACTTTTTTATGTTTTCTCAACAGGCAATAAAATGTCAAAATTAGTAAAATTATCGAACTATCTAACAGCATGCTCGTGTGAACTTGGAAAGTGAAGCAGCACCAGCTTGGGCAGTGCTTGGGAGGGTGAACTCTCTCGACTGGACTGCTGTGGAACCGTGTGCGCTAATGGGACTGGTGTATGTAAAATGTGTTTGTGGTTCCGATTCTATCATGTCCAAACAATACCTCTGTGCTTGCCAATTTCAGGTACTAGGTTTCTCGTCTGGAATTGGTTGGAAAATAGGAGACAACTCATAAGGGGAACGGTGGTCTGCCTAATAGGCGTCCACGTAATGAAATGAGCAATATTTGTGGACGTCGTTGTGCTATAGCCTCTTGTAGGCCGCTGACTAGGCTATTAGAAAGAAAGTTTCGGTAAAGTAAAATTGAAAATCAGAAATGTATTATTTCAATGATTTTAATAACAGAGAACATTCTAAATATTACTAGATCTTGCTGTTGTACTTGCATAGTTTGGAAGCAAATAATTATAATTTTTGAACATCGATTTAAAAAATTTACTGCATGAATAAAATTTAAAAATGTATTACATTAATACAAAGAATAGCAGTATGCAGATTTAACACACATATTTGCATTAAAAGGATTGTGTATTTAATAAATTTCGGAAAAGTGTTTTTTTTATTTTCTGACTGCAAATGTAAAGATACTGATTAGCTAAAATACGAATTCGTCAAAACTTATATATGACACTTGCTTTAAATATTTTCATTATTTTTTAAAACATCATTTTTACATAGTTAGCTAATTTATACACTATAACCAAATTTAAATGTGTTTTAAGTTTAGATGTTATAAGAACAGAATAGATATTAAAAATTTGGTTATTCATTTGTACAACCATGAATGACCGATAAATGTATTTATAGATTCTAGGTTAATGTTTAAAATGCCGACTATCGAAGGAGTTCAGTTCTATATTTTTGTATAACCTGAAAGTATAAATTGTAGTAAAAGTTTTACAAAGTATGTTCTTCTTTTCAAATTTTTATTGTGTGTAGCAGAGAATTGTAGAACAAATGTATAAGCTTGGAGTTATTAAAGATTTACCTAAATTTTTAAAATTTGTTAGTGGTCAAAACGAGATATAAGGTTTGATCAGTATATGTATCCGTTGTACACCAGTCAGGATCTGAAAACCACCATGAACATGAATGTTAATCATGGTTGTTTAAACCTAGATGTAGCTAATTTTGGAGATACTAACAGTAGTGTTTTGAACCAAACTGACTATATTTTTTGTTTTGTTTTCTTTTCAATGGCTAAGTCAGCTGCCGACTATAGGCTTGACCTCTACGAGGGCCAGAGATGCTGACCTTTTCATTATAGAGCTGCGCAATTGGCATGCCAGAAGTGGTTTAATTTTGAATCAATATCGGATGAGAAGCCTGGTGCCTAGGTTGGCATCCTCCTAGGTATTGTTTCAGCAAGGAGGACACTGGAGCCACGACAGATTTTGCGTGCACCAACTGAGTTTAGGGTACACGGTCCATAGCAAACTCATTCGAAAAAGGTGTTCACCTTCCCAAGGACTAGTCGAGGATTCGTTTAATCGCCAGGAACGGCTGGGCATCAAACTTAATATGATATACTAAAAATACTTAGTATACTAAACAAGAAATTAAAAGTTTTACTTAAATCAGTTATCTTCTTTCCCTATTTTCCTAGTTATCTAATCTCGTGACTGAAGTTTTGGTAAATTATCGTATATTAGTTTTAAAGTGATGCGGGTTTACAGTATGGGTAACTTTATAAATCTGAGGTCTATTTGTACAAAGCTGGGAAGGTGCATCCTTAACCCATGACAGAAAGCTTTGTTCAAAAGGTGTTACACAGTTTTTAGTTGCTATAATACACTCTAAAACGAAGTGGGTGATAGTCATTTTTAGTAAGGTGAAAAAAAAAAAAAAAACAGATATTCCAAAAATCAAGAACCTCTAAAACTATCTCAAACTATGACCTTTGAAGTTACTCCTTCTAATTAAATAACCGCAGGAGAACCAAAATATTCTTTTAGATGTTGATTCTCACAACTACACTCTATAAACAAAAACGACAGCAATAATTTTTTTGACAGGTTGAGTGCTTTTGCATTCCACTAGGTTTAGAATGCATGGAAGTAACAGAGTATTTGTGAACCTTTTGAGACCTGTACATAAATTAGACGAAAAATAGTTAGTAGTCCTAGTTTATAGTTATCAATTTTTATCAAATGAACATGTATATCATGTTAAGTAAAAGGATAAATTTATATACTACGCTTATTAAACATGAAGTCTGGTTTGAAATCTTTTAGCAACATCGTGTTTGAATTTCGGAAAAAAAAAGCCACCTAAAACTGGGTGCTAAAAGAAAAAATAGGGAGATATAATCATACAAATTACATTCTGACTTTTTTTTTGTAAATGGAAGTGTTAAACAGATAAGGCAATTAGGAGGAAATATCATTTTCCAAGGCCTCCCTGACAGTTCGTTCTTCTAAGTAAGATTAACAATTTTTCTTTGCGATTTTTGCGTTCTGTAATCCAACCGGTTATTTGAGCTGTTGGAATAATAGAAAAAGAAAATAAGTCGGTGCACCAAAGATTTAAATAAGATACGTTTCAGGAAGAAATAAATAAGAATAAGAGAACACCCCGAACACAGAATTTGTGGCATAATCACTCTCTAATCATCACCAAAGAGCTGGCCACTGCCTATTTATTGCGGGGCTCTAGGTAAATGATCTTCAACACTGCTCTTACACAATTCAAATTGCAGGTAAATAAATAAAAATAATCGCACATAAGCCCCTGAAGCTGCTCAGCAACATTCTTACAGCGGTGCTTCACATCTTTTTTTTTTTTTTTTTTTCCTCGAGATCGGTCCATTTTTCACCATGAATAGTGATGATATCATACGAGCAATTCGTTTACTTTTATTTTCTTATTTTGGTAACTGTCTTTTATTTTTCTTTCTTTATTTATTCCTGGAGATAGTTAATATGTAAAGAAGGGATGGAGATGAGGCAGTGTGAACTGTGGTTACGCGGTGTGGCAACAGGCTAAGATATGACGGTCTTAAAAGTAGACGGCTCTAAATTTGTACTCAATTTGCAAAAATTGTGCACAGCAGGTGTTTTTCGCAGATTTGGACAAGGTGAAATCTCGTGCGGTTGTGAGTAAATTGATTAGTACATGAAAGAATAGTCTTTTTTTTTTTTAAATAGAGATGTTTTCTCGTGATGGAAGAGATACCCCAGTTGTTCTGGCTTCGCATTTGCATTTTTCTTGTTTTTATGCGTCGATATTTGAAGTGCCGCCGTTAGCGGTAGAAAAAGGTTGGTGTTTTAAATAATTCTGTTAAAAGTTGTGTTTTTTAACGCTGCTCAGTTATTTTATCTCACAAAAATATTGTTATAATATTAAAATTTGCATTCATTATGTTACGAATAATCTTTTTGAAAACCATTTGAAAATTCTGACACTTTTTAAGATTTCAAATATCGAATAAAATTGCAAAGATCCAACTAATGGTAAATTTTATAAGTTATTCGCAGTTTTTTTCCCTGATGTCAGTATTAAAGTAACGAATTAAAGGCTTTATTATTGAAAGTGGGAACACAGCAGCTCAATAAAAATTGAAAGTTAACTAATGCAAATAAAACCCTTTTTCATTAAAAATAATAAATTCAAGCTTTTAACTACTTAGAATTGACGTTTATGTATCATTAATGTTGAATTTTAATCCTATTAGAATTCATTACGATGCTCAAAGATATTTGCAAAATATTTGCACCTCATAGTACAGCATAATGTTACAGTACATTTTAAACATTGATTTAAAAATATTGTAAGTGCTACTGTAAATATTTAAATATTTCAACATAAAGCACACATTGAAAATAATACACCTGCAATAATGAACACATTTTTAAAGATTTTTTTAAAGCGTATAATGTGTTCATGAAACATTCATACGCTTAGAATGTAACTGTTTAAACAACAAACCATGCTTACAAATAACCTCACATAAGAGGCCAAACTTTTAGCATGCATTCTCTAAAGTTTAGTGTACTGACAAAACCTCAAAGTATCATAAAAGTCGGCTGATATAATATTAAATTTAATTCTCAAGACTAAATAGTGTTTTCATCTTTGTCCGGAATAAAGTTCATTTTACTTTTAATTGGTGGACAAAAAGTTTAATTTGTTTTTTTTCTCAATAACATAATGCATTATGCCATGCAGAGCACTGTAGAGTGCAAATCACCAAGTAATGCAGGTGGACCGAGAAACTAAATGTATGAATACTTTCAATTGTGAAATATTTTAACTTTATCATTGTATATTTTAAGTTAGAAATCATATAAATATCATTAAATACTATAGGATTGAACGGTAAATCGTTTCATAATGATGAATTCCTTTCTCAACCATTTCTTAAATTATGATACATATATTAAATCAAAAATAACACACAATACCTGACTTATAAAATTATATTGATGGCTATTTCTTTCATTAAATTTATTGCTTTTTAACAGAATAAGATTCAGTATTGTATTCTGTATTCCTCGTTCAATTATATTTTTATAAACAGCTTCGCTTAAATCATAACGACAACGTGGTGCAATTATTATGAGAATTCTAAAAAATAATTCTATTACTGTCAAACTTTTACCTAAGATGACTGGTAGGCATCGATTTACGAACGTTAGCAAAATATTCAATAATAAAGTAAGAGAGAAAAAATCTAAGAGGGAGGAAAATTGCTTTCTTTACTGCTTTTTATGTTTTCTTGAGAACGGCACATAAAATGCTTTAGTTTTTTTTTCTTGCATTCTTTTTACCTATTTAAAAGTAATTGTCATTTTTGTGTAGCAAATGGGGCCGGAAATAATAATTTTTTCCCTGTGAAAACATATGTAGTCTGATGTAGTATATTAGTAACATTTAACCTGTAAGTATTCCTAGAAACAACTTTAGCCGAGAAATCAGTTTCTTATAACCATTCCTTAAAATTTAGTCCACCGTTTGAGCCTATTTTGTGCAGCAATGAAATGTTGTAAAACAAAATAATGCCAAATTTTACTAACACCTACCTTAACCCTCTCGTCACCGAATTATGAAAAATCAGAGAAAAAAAATTCTGCCTAGCATTTAATGCATCTGAAATACTATTATAAATCATGCAAAAATATTTTTTTGCAATGTCGATTAATATTAGATTTTTCTAATATTAATTTCTGCATTTTCGAAGCATTTTGTTATGCTAAAATTAACTTAAAAGGATGCACATATTAGGTAAAGGTTGAGGAATAAGAAAAAAACTATACTTACCTTAAAAAGAAAAAAACCGGTAAAATAGCAGCGTAAAAATTTTCTTAATTTTTCTCCTGGAACAATGAAGCGAAAACTGTAAAAAATGATCTAAATTGACTAGTACTGCAATCTAGGCACGATTTATGCATCTAGTTAAGAGCCTTATATACTTTCTACATGAATTAATGATATTGATATAATGATATTGATATCAATTGATAAAGAAAAAAACACTAAATTCAATTGTTTTCTTTCTAAATATTGCTATTTGAAGTAGGAGCCTCATATGAGGTTCAGGGTGACGAGAGGGTTAAAATGGACTTGTGCTCCGCCAGTGTCCGAGCGCATAGTGCTCTGAACTGGGAGACTGAAAGTGCCCGGTTCAAACCAAAGTCGCGTCCGCCGACCTAGATGCTAGGATTTTTCCGTGGTTTTCTTCGAAAATTTGCGTCAAAATGGGTAGGATCCCATATAAAGACCCCCGCGGAGGGCACACCTAGCTCGGCCTAGATTCCTCGAGTAGATAATCGGACTTAATCCCATAAACAAACAAACAAACAATAAAACGGAACTTGTCTTGGACCGAAATATTACCTGGTTCTGTGAATTTAGGGATAGTTAATTTCATACCTTTATTAAACAGAGACTTGGTAAAAAGAATCTGTTACTGCAATTAGAAGAAGTAGTCTAAAAGATATTGAGGGTTATGTATATCCTTTTTGAATTGTAAGAGCACAGAAATGATGGCAGAATAGAAAATTTCCACTACTCAAAGATGTAGAAGATTTATGCACTGGCAGAAATTAAACTCATATTACCAGCTGATGGCAGTAAAATTATAAGTTCCCTTAAAACTTTGATATTTTAGTAGTTTCAAGTGATGAGCTTGAAAAAAAGCAAGTGCTAACATTAAGAGATCTGCGGTGGAACAAATCAGAATTACATCACTGAAGCAAAGTGTATAAAAAATATGTAAAGTCACTTGCATTAATATTAATTTTTTGTAGTAAATTCACAAAAATAATTTAAAATCTACTTACTCTGTGCCACAAATTATCATTTTAAAATATTTCTTTTACCTAAATAACCAACAAATTTTTAATATTTAATATCTACACACTTAAAAATTTGGTGCAACATTTCGCCAAAACATGGTATTAGAAAATTAGCTCCATAAGATGGTGAAACCTTGTTCCAACATTTGGTGCTCAGATTTAACTATACTTTGGTCCAGTACCAAATGTTGGAACAAGACTTCATCATCTTCTGGAGCTAACTTTTATAGTACCATGTTGAAATGTTACATCAAATTTTTAAGAGTGTAAAATGTATTTATATCAAATGATTTCCATACAAGTTATAAAGTATAGAAAATACACAAAATTACAGTTTTTTACCTATTTTAACCCTCCAAGCGTTTGTGTAGTAAAATCCCGTCAAATTCGTTCCAGTTTTCACTGCAATGCATGCATAATTTAAATTATTTATAACACTTAGGTATCATAAAATATGTCTGATATTAATGCTATTAAGTAACTTAGGAGCTTGTTTTTTTTTTTTGGAATTACAAATCTTCTTATCAAAATTTTATTTTGGTTTAATTTTAAAGCTGTATGAAAATTATACAGTAAAAACAACTTTACATTATTTGTCCATTTCCAAGAAGCTCAGAGGGTTTAAATTTAAGCACACTATTAACCTTTTGGGGCCCGACTTTTTTCTGCACATTCTCCAATTCATGCTGATGCTAGAGGTGATAAATAAATTTCCAACGTTTGTGTGGTATGAAGAATCCAGAGCCTTTTATAGAATATGAATAAGACAGTGAAAAATTCTGATTTTACTTTGTTATCGATGGGTATTTTGTGGAAATCAGATTTATTATTCAAGAAATTAAAACAGGAAAATAAATTAATTATTAAATATTTTTGAGACTTGCGAATTTTGCGACAGTCTAAATATAGATCACTGGGTGTTAATAGGTTAAGCTATTCTTTAAATAAACGGAACTACTTTTAAAAACAATCCAAAAACTGAATGCCTCTTTACAAGTCGTAGGATACACTGATATGTACTGATATAAAGTTTACGGAGCATTCAGAAAAGTTTTGCGGTATTGAGCAATACATGAACAGGGCCTTGCCCATTTTTGTTAGACATTTTAGGGCTTTATTTCTTGAAACTTGCAGGATACATTTAGGTTTACTGTAATAAAAATGCGCAATACAGTTTATCATGTAGCAGTATTTTTTTCTTGCTTAAAATCATTGGTTTGTTTTTAAACAGTTCAAAAATTCTGTGACACCTTCAGATTTTAGAAAGAATAACATGTGCTTCAATTTATGCCTTCAGCTAAACACTACTTTATTCTTAAAAGTTAGAGAACTAATATATGTATAGATATATATACATATATATTGTACTGCACCAACAAAAAATGAAAGAAATCTGGTTTGTTTTCAAACCACTCATCAGTAAACAAGAAATTAAAGCATTTCCTCAAAACTAGAACTGGTAAATTTATTACTTAAATGCGGGAAAAATGCATAAATTTAATCTAATCCATATGGCTTATTTTTAAATTTAGCAACAAAGCGATTCAAATTACAAGCACACATTGAATATGTTACACAGGAATGAAGAATGTCTCCATTATCGTGCATATTTACTCTCACACCTCAGCAAATATCTGTTATTTTGAGTTTTCGAGACAACGTTAATTAAAACCTATACAGGTAAACCTGCGTCGAACCCGTCTTCTACCAGAAAGTGAACACGAGACAGTGTTACTTTCCCCTTTGTCTTTCTGGAGGTATTTGATTAATTAAATCTCATTATGAATTTTTGCAAATATATTTCTCTGTAAACAAAGATTAATTAATTCATTAATTTTGTAAACATAAACGCAACTTTTTCTTTACTGTAGAGGCATTGCTATGCTACCACCGAATTATGGATGCGCTAATTAGTGAAACATTTGATGCAGAAGAACGAATAAAAGTTATCTTTTTCAGAAAACACAATGTTAGATATTTTATAAAGATGTTTCATGCAGCGGAAAAAATAGGTAAATAAATTTATATGCAAAGTGTATGCATGCCCATAGGTACCTGTAGAGAATATAGGAGACACAGAGTTAATAGAGATACTTTGTGATATCTTGAAAAGAATTTCGATTGTAATAAAGCATGTGAATGTATTCAATGTGTAGCGGTTTCCTTTTACTATTTTTATTAATTTTTTAAGTTAGAGAAATATATTAAATTTACATATTTATATTTATGTAACCACACGCGATATGATTAATTATGAATTCGTTAACTAAAGAAACACTAAATGCACACATTTTTTCGCAATGTTTTCCCGCTTTTTTTTTAAACGAATATCTTAATCACGACAAATTCGATTTCTTTTAGAATTCATGGATTTTTCTTTTCAAAATGTATAGTTGATTTTTTTATTATACTTATTATGCAGTATTTGGCAAAATATGTCAATATTTCTAAAATTGATTCATTTTTACCTTTGTACTATTTTATCATTTGATTAGCCACACAGGTGGTGTTGTGGTTAATGAACGATCCTAAGCTTGGGTTTGGATGTCTGTCCCTTCATAGGGTTTAACGCTGACCGCTTACTAGGTGTTCCCATAGTAATAGGGCCAGCACACGCGACGAATAGGTACACCGGGCCTTACTAATGGCGAAAGCCTCAGAAAGCGTCCGCCCCTAAGAAAAATGAAATATTTGATTATCTTGTACATTCAATGCTTTTTAATTTTCTTTATAATTTTCAGGATAACTCAAACTAATGATAGGAGATCAAGAGCAAAGAATTGAAAATTCTTAAAATTACACACACACACACACACACACATATACTAATCTTGATCATATAGATTAAAATACTTGGTGTTGATCCTTTATGCATACTTTATACAGATATGCCTCGAACTGAAAACTGGGAGTAGAAAGGCATGGGTTTAAAAATATAAATAATAGCTCTGACAGTAACTCAGATTCTATGAATCACAGTATAAAGAAAGAATGAAATTGAGATGTTACAAATCCCAATTTCAACTAAAATCTGTGACTTCAAGAAATTTCAAGTTAAAAATTTAAGTTAAAAATTTAAGTTAATTTGAATTCCGACATAAAATAATCCAGAAAGTGAAATAAAATTATTTCATTAAAGCTTTATCCGTATATAGATAATGTATTTTAAAGAGATATACTTTAAAGATATGACAAAATATTTCTCCTCACTATAGGACAGAGACGTACGATTGAATCATTGTGCTCCGACTTTTTCTGCAACACACGGGCATTTTTAACACGGCAAGTTAAAAATACTTTAACGCTTTTAAGAAAATCGTTATAAATCATTAGCTATATTTGAACATTAAAGCTTAAAAAGTAGTTAAGATTGATCTTCTTAAGTTAAATTTGCTATTAAAGTCAAATTTTGGCGCAACAGCCCCTATCAGTTGGACAGCGCAGGGCAAGGCCTGCGCTGTCCAACTGCGTCTTCGCGACCATGGGCTCTGGGGTGCGGATGCATATGCCGCGGCCAAGCGGTCATCCTGAAGCGAAGCCCCCAGTGTTTGACCCCAAGCAAACTTGATCCTCATTTCATCGACCCACTCAAGGGATGAAAGGCTGAGTCGACCTTTCCCAGCCCGATATTCGAACCCCGGACTTGTGGGACGGCAGCGTAGTGCGCTAACCATTACACCACAGGGCTTCGAATTTGCTATTATTATTATTATTAATATTGATTATTTTACTATTTTAAAATTGCTTGTAGGAAGTAATTACGTAAGTTACGGAAGTAAATTTTTCCAAAGAAAGAAGTAATCTTTCTTCTTCTTCCATTTTTTTTAGTAATTTTTATGCACTGCAAAAAAGAAAAAATCTCTGCAGTAGTCTTCCATAAATTTGACAGATTCTCAGTTTATTTTACAGAAATTTTCCGTATACGGAAAAAATACGGAAAATTTCTGTAAAATATAAGGAAATAAATTGACGTCCTGGCTGACAATTTTTTTTTCTGTCCGTTTAACAGACTTTTTTTTTTTGCAGTGTAGGGATCCGTGTTAAGACTGTTCATTCTCATTATTCCAAAAACGCAACAAGTATTCCCCTTCTGTACTAACAGTTGCTTCTCCTTATTGGTTTTTGAATGCCCAGCGAGACATCACATTACATTGCTGCAACGAGACGCGTGAATAGGTTAAACATTATTAGTTTAAGGAAAAGGTCTTAACACGACACCCCCTCTCAAACTCGTTCACGCCAGCGCTTTGTTTGTTTTGTTATGGCAAGCCTACACGAGGAATATCTTTGCACCGACGTTGTGCCTTGATCGGAGGACTTTTTTTTAGGAAATTCTGATGTCTATTGAAGTTACATCTGGAGAAAAGCTCCCAAATTCCAGATCATTAGATCGACAGCCGCACGGTAGTCCCGAGCGCGGGACCTTCGTACTTCAGCCGTCTACTTGTTCAGTGCCTTCTTATCCACGCAGCCATGGTGGGGCTCTTGCGCCAGTGGGAAATCTCATTGTGGAGTGAAAAGAGCTTGATATTTTCCCCCTATTTTGATACAGACAGAAAGTTAACGGATGCAAATATTTTAATTAAAAAAAAAGCACTATAACTGAACGATAGTTATCCTTTTAAAAAGGAAGAAAGGCAGATGCAAGTTAAAATCATTACCTCCTCTCAACCGTAATGGGAAAGTGTTAAAAAATTTTCTTTTTTGGGGACTACACTCCCAAATGGCGGAAATAATTAACTTCGTCAATACCTTGGAGACAGCACTTGTCGAAATTGCAAAAGAAATTCATCCATAAAAAATAGTAGTTAAAAAAAAGTAATTGAATTTAGTAGAAAAGACATTTATCAAAAAACTAGAAGACCGGAAGTCTCTTTTCGATTTGAAAAAAAAATTAAATGAGGAAATTTTAGATTATCTAATTAATGAGGGATTGTATAAATAAGAAAAAAAAATGACTTACAGCTTTAAGAAAAAGAAAATTAGAGTGTAATGGAATGTTTTGATTGAAGGGTGTAATAATACGGAGGGATGGACTTGATGGCTAAATTTCATTGGTCCTTCATTACAAATAAATATACTTTTGTAATATTTGTTCTGTTTTTCGTTAAGCCAAAGATACGCGAGGGCAATCTGATTGGAAAGCCATTAGCGGAAAACGTTTTAAGCGGTTCGGACTCGTATACACATTACATGTAGAGAAAACAGTCCAAAACTCCACCCCGTTAGATGGATAGTTGTGCAGAAGCCAAAACTCTGGACCTGTTCCTTCAGCCATATCAATAATCAGTATCTTAGCCACTCGGATAGTAGTGGGCACTGTAATAAGTAACATATATTTTAATATTTTAAAATATAAATTATACGGTTCAAATCCTAAAGCTCAGGGGTTGCCCTAGGGTACGTGCCACCTCCCCTGCAAACGTAAAAAATGTCGCCGCCTTTTATGCTGTACTTAGTTTTTGATTTTGAAATAGCACCCTTTCGAAGATGGGACTTCGATGCTATGCTTACCTTGCTTAGTGTCGGGCTGCCCCTGATAAAGCTAAAACTAGAGATGAGCATATTTTTTAAACTAGACAAATAAGCCGATCCGGTTAAACTAGCCTAGCACCTTTAAATCATTAAAATAAAATAAAATGACTTTGTGTAATTCAAAATACTGTATACGAAGGTTACTTTGTTCCTAGGGTATATATCTGCCGCAAAACGAAGTGATTATGCGCGTTACAAAACAGAAGCACCCCAGATTAGTAAACGGCTTTTCTTATAGGCTACTGCACGGGTAAACCAAGAACAAACACTATTCAATAATCAGCACTAGCTGGATAAAGAGACTTATAAGAGGGCCAGAAAGTCTGACGGGACATTTAGAGCAAAATGCTTTCTTCGGAAATCGGGCTTGATTTAATATTTCTAGTTTTATGAGTAGGCGATCGTGATAGAGGTGGTTTTAGTTGAGAACAGTGACTTTCTTGTGTTAAGAAGTATGCCAGAGGAATATTCGAATAATGGATTTTTATAATCTAAGGTAGGGATTTCCAACTGCCGACGTCGCTGCCCTTTACTGCGATCCGCGAATTTCATCTGGGATAAGAATTTGCAGCATCAAATTTGATGCTCTTACTTGAGAAGATATTTTTAATGAAAATACATATCATATTCAAATGCTATTCATTCGCGAATAGACTTGATTCTCTCTTTCAATGAAAAACATTTGCGTTCTTTTCACTCTTCCCTACCTTTCCCCGTCTCTTCTCACGTCCGTTGATTTGATTTACCAAAGGATAGCAGCTGCAGATTCTCCGTTACTACGTCACCCGAGATTCTCAACAATAGAGCTATAAGTGGGCATGGGCATGGGCATATCTTTTTTAGGGATTGCAACAGACAGATCACAGTTCTCATTGAACATTTAATTTTGCGTACTTTTACGTAAGTCCCCACCCCCACCCCCTTTGTAGTTTTAAAGGTTTCATGTAAATTTCAAAATCATTTTGCCGTTCCATACTGCATGGTGGCTGGCACATAACTTTCTGGAATTATGGTATCTGGGTACCTGGTTCGATTCTGACTTGGGCTGCGTTGTAAATTTGTCTGTAGCTTCTCAGAGGGTAACATTTAAAACACCCATTTGTCATTTGAATCGTATTTCAGTAATTTTTTTTCACTTGAAGGAATTTAGCCCATTTTAATAAATTTGTCGTAAACTTCCCCAACTCTTAAAATGTCTTGGTCCTGATTATGTTGCGGCCTACCATTCAAATGCACTCCTCGAGCACTTGTAATTTGGGAACTTCTGATTTAGGGCATCACCAAAAATGGGATTATTCTAAGATTCACACACTTCTGCTGCTTCCAAACGTCCAACCTAGTAATAGAACATAGGTACAATAAATTTAACAGACACATTGAATATAGAAAATAAAATATAAATCATATTTATTTAGATGTACATTTCTTGCTTGGCACGGAATATGGCGGACGCCATTTTCTTAATGAAATATGTTGGGATTAGTGTGGATCCGTGTGTTGAACTATTTAGAACTAACGATGTTCAGTAATTTATGTAAACAAAAAAGTGGTAAACTAAAGTGCTGCACTTCTTCAAAACTTTCCAACAAAATTGGAGTGTTTGTGATTTTGGAGTGATTGTACGTCTCTTCGTGTTTTAACTCTTCTGATTGCAACTTACACTTCGAAATCGATTCAAAATCATTTGGACGTTGTAACTTATTCTTCAGATGAAAACTGCAAATGGCTATTTCATCAAGGCTGAAATCTGGCTGAAGCAACCCTTACTACCACAGTTTTGGCCCTTTCACCTAACTTCTAGCTGGCACTTCCCATGTTGTACTGATCACCGCTGTAGCAGAAACCGTGCAGCAATGCAGCGACACTATAGATTATTTTACAGCTTGAAGAATAAAATGTTCAAATGTTCATTAAATTAACAGATAAATTTCGGTTTGCAATCTTGGTGCTTCGGATTGATGAAGAAAATTCTGCTACCGGCCTTATAACTGATAATGTCCGTATTTTCACTAGGCTCCATCGTTTTCTCTCTCTTTGCGCATGCGTTCACAGGAAAAATAGCTATCGTTACCTCGTAGCTAACGATGGAGTCAGCAGTCATGCACATAACATTGCAGAATAACAGTTTTTGGGAGACAGTTATATATTTTGAAACCTACGCATTTCTTAAAATTTAAAATAGATTCACTCGTTATCGGTTTTAAAATAAAAGCAGATTGACTTCTTGTATGGTCTCTGAATAAATATGCAAAGACTTGCGAGAAACGCAGAGCAAATTGATTACCTTCACGAACAGGGCTAATATTTGTTAAAATGAATTTACTTTAATGTTTTTAAGCGAATAACGTGCACTGAATTTGTACAAACTTCAGGATAAAATGAGCCTCATGAAATCAAAAGATTGAAACTAACGCGAGGAATGAAAATAAAGTAACTCTGACAACCCTCGTCTTTTAAAAGTTTTAACAACATCCGTAAAATTTTAATGAATGCCTGAAGGAAAACTCGCCTAAGATTTCAAAAGCTTAAACGCTTCCTTTAAAGAACGACAGCGTATTCTTGCGTGCCACGTAAAATGACTTATCACTTTTCCCTGTTTATGTAAAACAAATTTAAGGAGTGGGGGTGGGATGAATATTGTGAGTATCGAATCGATTCAATTAAATTACTCGTCCATCTGAGACAGATGTTGGATTCCTTTACGCGCACTCGAAAACACAGAATTCTCAAAACGCACTCACACATGCAGACACACGCACACACACACACACACACTCCACAATTCTTTTCTCTGCCTCCCTGGCGCATGACAAGCCTCAAAATTTGGGAGCCCCCAATATCATTTCTAGCAACGATATGAAAACTTTCGAGCGAATTCCCGGGGTACCCCCTGCGAACACATGCTTATAAAGGCGGAGACCGACTCGAACCTTTAATTTCGGGTGGGGTTGCGGGGGTGGGGGGTAGAATTTTCATTGGAATAACACAGCGCCTTGCATTAATCACTGTCAACGAACTTAATTAAAGAAACCGGTAAACGGGTTTTCCTGCAGGAATTCAGACGTGCGGAAAAGCGAACTTTACAGTCGATTTTGAAAAGAATATATATATGTGTGTGTGTGTTCGCTAACATGAGGGAATGTTGTGCGCTGTAATTACCGGGAAAAGCCATTCGAAAAATAAGATTTGGTTGTGTGTGTGTGTGCTTTGGAGACGTTGTAAGAGATAGCCTGGCGAATGTTTATGGAGTTCATTATTTCATCGAGTAACCAAATTGAATTTGTATGTTTTTCAAATGCGAGACATATTACGGTTTTATTAAATTAGTTGTTACTGCAAGGGGGATATGCATTTTTTTATTATTGTGATATGATAAAATATTGAATAATCGCACTTAAGGGATTTTGCACTTGTATTAAAAACCCAAGCGAGTATAAGAAATATTCTGATATGTAAAATGATTAAACTAGAAGAGTTTTATTTTGGCTGACGTTTATTTAGCTTAGAAATTAGCATTCAGCAGATAAGACTTTGAGAAACGTTTTATTTTATTTATTTTACTTTTTTCTGGTGGGAGAGTCTCGGAAATAAATAAAGTATGTGAAGAAAAGTACTTGATTAAAGTTTGCTTTTAAACTGGATTTATAATTCATAAGCATGCATATAAAAGATTAATTTTCCTGTTTAATCCGTTTCATAATTCTAGTCGGACCATCCTCCCATATCTTGGGTCCATGTTCAATTCCTAGAATGGGCTTGGAGTTTGTGATGTCCTTGTTAGGGGTAATGATGGCCGGTGCCCCTTTCACAAATGGCCGTCACTTTCGACGACAATGGATTGATGATAAAAAAAAAATGGTCTCAGCGATAAGTTTAAAGGCATTAGCAAATCACAATAAGTGAAAATTTCAAGGCTGCTCCTTGAAAAAAACATTCGTACTCGTCTCTTGGTTTTTGAACAGTTTTTAAAATAAACATAGTATGTAAGTGCTTGAAAGTGTGAGATTATTTCTTCACAAACTACCCTGTGCAATCTCCTGAACAGTCAACCTATATCTCTGAAGCAACTTTCAGAAAAAAAACCAAAGCTTTTATACAAGATTGCTTGATGGGCCGTTTTTACATCTTTGTACGTAGTAGAGGAAATACTGTGACCGCGAAAAATTTTAGTATTAACGTTTTGACGGAAAAATAGATTTTCACCATTCCTAGGTTTATTTTGACAAGACTCTGCTTGACGTTTCCGTGTATGTGCTTCTGCATGTACTTGTACGATCTATTTTGACCGACCTGCAATCCATTTCGACTAGTTTTGTGGTGACGCTTGCACGTATATATGAACGAAATTTGCAGAACTTAAAAATGATTAGCCCTAGACTATTGACATTTCCTATTTAGGACTCTTGCAACATCTAGTTGTGCAACTTCCTTTTTGATTGCAATCGAACAAGTCGTTCATTTGCTGGATTACAGAAATGGCTTTCAATACTTTAAAGTACATGACCAGCTTGAACACATTAAAACTTTACGGACAGTCGTTGTTTGGGCCACGGCCCAAATCTCGCCGATTGTAGCCAATTTTGGCGAGTTCTTATAAAGCCCAGATCTACTACTAGGCAAGCCTCGAGTCCAAAACTTTGGGAGGCAGAACTCTTCAGTAATTTTCGCTCTTTCTTTTAAATTCTGTTATCAAATTAGAAATAAATGTGCTTATAAGATCCAATTAAACGAAGCTCTTCGGCTTTGTGCCTTCGACAACTGAACTGATTTCGCAGCTCTCCCAGCACGCAGCATGTCCGTAAAAGTACATAAAAAAGAGGCATAGGTGAGAGTGTGAGCAGTGGACACCTACTCCAGGCTTTTGTTCAGCTAAATTCTTCCACCCATGAAATCAGTCTTACACTAGTTCGCTGCATTACTATGACACTGCCAATTTTTATGCATTTTACTGTCACCTTTGCAAGCTGAATTGATTTAGTTTTCGTGTTAAATTTTTGAAGTTCCATTGGGAATACCATTGTTCGTTTATATATAAGTATATAAGATTGAAAATTAAATATGGTGCTGTTTGTCGTAAGAATGTCATATTTGCTTGCTGTAAAAATAATTCGATACTTGTAAAACTAAACTCAATGTTCACTGAGCCTATGCCCAGCTTCGGGGAGCTCGATCCCTCCCCCCACCCCCGTATGGGCACCCATGAGAGAGGCCCAGTGATGACTAGTGCCTAATCTGTTTCAAAGAGTAAATACAGGCCAGGTTTTGACAAAATATTGCAAATTCTGCCATCAAAAATAATTTCTGAAACTGAACCCATCTTCGTAATATCTCTTATATTCGTCGAGAAATCGAAAAACCTTAATATGATTAAAGCATTAACAGTATCTCAGTTTCAAATGAATTAAGTTCGTTGTTGTTGTTGTTGTTGTTTCTGATGGCCCCTGACAACCGCAAACGGCGGTGCCAGATCCGCGCCCCCCCCGAAGGGAGGCGACACAATTTTGGCCGTGGTCCCCCAATTTTGAACCAGTTCCAGAGGAGGGACCAACGACCTGAAACCGGCACCCCCAGAGGTATCGTTTAACAACTTGGAGAACATTGGAGCAACGACAGATTTTACGTGCACCAGCTCCCATTAGCGTACACGGTCGAAAAGCAGTCGTGCCGAGAGAAAATTGACCCTCCCAAACACTGGTCGAGACGGATGCTGTTTCACTTGCCCTGTTCTAATGGGAACGGAGTTTAGCGCCCAGACCACTGCTGGACTGAATTAAGTTTAAATGAAGTGATTAAAAATGCGTACAGTTAATATACGTACAGGGAATTCATGTGGTGTCCACATCAAATATTTTAGGAACATACACCGAAAATATGTTTTGATCAATTCAACAAAAGCTTAAACGCTTCTACTATAGTTTAACAAATGATTTTGTTAGATAAACAAAATATTTCATTGAATCCTTTTTTTTTTTTTTTTTTTTTAACCAACACAATTATTCTGTTTATTCTCAAAAAAAACTTTATGAGATTCACCAAAAAGTTTCATTTTGTGTATTATAAATTACTGCTTCTGTAATACAGGGTGATCATAAAAAACTTCCCCGATGTATGGACCTCTAGCCGCCGTTCCGTTCAAACAATCGAGATGAGATTCAGATGTTTCAGAAGTATGCGCTCGAGACTGGGATTGTTTAAAATAACAGTGAAAAATTTCTAAATTTTCCAAAGGCAACACACACTTTTTTCCTGCGAAAGTTGATCAGCGCATTAAAAAAAACATAAATGACGCTGGAACGATGCACATATGACGAAAATTGGGGCTGTAAAACATTTGCTAAGGAAGGCATTGAAATGAACTGCAGACAGTCCAGAGATGAGATGGAAATTGATTTTATTTGAATTAAAAATTTTCAAGTACCCTACTGTTAGTTTAACACCTTTACTGTCTATTCCAGTGAATTAATGCGAATATTGTCAAAGCGCTTTCTCTTTGTGTCGACTTTAGTTCTTTACAATGCTCTTCTTTGTAAATGCTTAATGCCGCCAATTTTCGCCATGCGTGTATCGTTCCAACGCCATTTATGGTTTTTTCAATGCGATGATCAACTTTCACAGAAAAAAGTGCGTGACTTTTTTTATGACCCACCCTGTACTTACTACTTTAAGTTTATAACTCATGCAAGTTTATCGTTTGCAAGAGCGAGAAGTTCAGTTTGTGAAATATCTGTTTTTTTTTTTTTTTTTTTTTTTTGACATAATTATTTTTTTAAGTATGTAAATGTTGTATGATTACTTAAGGGTGGGTATCGAAGAAACAAAATCTGCCTCTCGGTATTGGTACACAAATCAAAGTTAACTAAATGCACCAAGAATTTGAAAAAATTATGGGGATGACTTTTTATAATCTGCAATACGCACTAAAATAAATGAAAAAATAAATGAAAAAACGAACATGCCTTTTATGAAGCTTACAGAAAAAATTCCCAAATATGGAATTGCACTGCAAAATTTTTCAAAGACTGAGATAGTCTGCAAAGTTTTCGAGTTTTGAGAATTTTTTCTTAAAGTTTTGTGACTGATACAGGTTTATTTTGTATTTCAGCGTACAGTACGGCTTGTAAAGAGGAGTTCTAAAAACTTGATTCGAGAAGTGCTTGACATAATTATTTTGTCGATGTTGTTGTTTGTGTTATGGCAAAGCTTTAAACTTTCTAAAAGGTTCTAAAGCGTATTCACATGGCATCTGGAGAAAACTGTCCAAAACTCCAGACCGTTAGAGCAGTAGCCGCGAGTTAGGGCAGAACTCTGGATTTTCATGCTTCATGGCTTTTTGTTTGCTTTGTGTTACGGCAAGCCAACAAGAGGCACGGTGAGGGGGTACCTTGGTCAGAGGATTGTTGTTGTTAATAATGCCTTCTGGCAACCGCGGAGTAGGTACAGATCCTCCATGTAGGACGGCGATGGGCGAAAGGGAGCGGATTCCATTTTTTCAATGAGCTCCTGTGGTGGGAAGACCGACTTAGCTCGGGATCTCCTAATTTTGAACCAATTGCAAATGAGAGGTCTAGCACCTGGATGCGCACATCCAGAGGTATCGTTTGAACATGAGGGACATTGTAGCCACGAACAGATTTTACGTGCACCAGCTCCCAGCCAGCCACGTGCACCGGTTCCGCAGTAGTCCAGCTGAGAGAGATTATCACCCTCCCAAGAGCTGACCAAGATCGGCGCCGCGTCACTTTCGGTGCTCTTATGAGAATGGAGCTTAGAGACTAGGCCACTGCGGGATTTTTAAGGGATTCTAACACGTATTCGTGTTACATCTGGTGAAAACCAACCGAAACTCCTGACCGTAATCGACAGCCACGCAGTAGATACGAACGCGAGACCTTCACACCCGTCTACTTTCCTCAGTGCCTTATCCACTCGGCCATGGTGGGGCCTCATAACGTTTTGTATTTATGCACCAAAATCATGTGTTTCTTCTTCGAAATACACCGTTAATCGAACTGGCTTACTATCAGTTTTGCTACTAAAAATTAATTAAAAAAGAATTCTCATGTGTATCAGTTATGAAACATTTTCTCACTGTAGTAGTGAATGCAATCCCGCACCGTTTTTTGTTTCGCGGGATTTCGGGATTGAGACTTAATTAATCCCACAATACCATGGGATTGGCATTTAATTCAGCTTAGAATTCATTTCGACAGAGAAAAATAGGAAAAAGTAAGATTTTTAAGCATTATGAAGTTTAACTTTAATAGCATCTTTAATGTTATTTGATAATTAATACAATAATTTACAGAAATGTGATGGTTATGATATTCAAAATAATATATTTAGCTCTTAGTTGCTAAACAAGAATGTAAAAAAGACAATGTGTGTCAATGTGTAAAGAGTCACTCGTCTTCCTAGTCTTGATCTAATTTTAGTAAAATAGTTAAAAGCGTCAATTAAAAAAATTAAAATCTAAAATGAAAACTTTTTTATAATTGATTCGAGATTGTTCGCTAAGAGAAAAATTAGTATGAAATATTTCTGTTCACTTGGAGATTGGGAAGTTAGCGAAAAATTTAGATTACATTTTATACAGACTCCCATTGAAGGATAATTAGAAAAATTAAAGGTTTAAATTAAAATGGGTAATTATTGATTCATGTGCTGTGAGATAAAATACACACATATGCAACAATTTTTGGTCAACTGATGATTGGGAAGGCGGCGTAAAATTGTAATAAATCTAATTTATTTCTAGTTTCAATGCCGATGGGTTACGGTAGTAATTCCGCAGGACTAGTTCCGGAAACATTTGTGTGGGATCCAGCTCTTGCGGGATCGGGATTGTATTTCCTAAACAGAAGTTTCTTACCTGTTCCTGCATATAAACATAAAAGCAGAAGAAGAAAACTAACATTAAACTGAAGAATGTGCCATGATGATCATTTAATGTAGTGAAAATGCTTTTCAAATAGTTAATAGACAATTATGATAGAAGTAAATCCATGAACCAGCAGTTGCGCTGAGACAAACTGCTAAAAAAAAAAAAAAAAAAAAAAAAAAAAAAAAAGTTTCCAGTATATTGTTATATAGTGAAGGAAATCTTTCGTATAACCCAGTAAGAACGACGTGTAAGCTATGTATACCATTTTATATAGTAGTAAAACTAAAAGAGATACGAGAATAAAAACCGGTGATTTCACATGGAAAATAATTTGCAGAAGCTGCTTTCAGTTTTCATGATCTGGTAAAAGAATAAATATAAGAACAAAAGTAGTCTCCTATCTTAATTAATAATAAAATAAACTGGACGATGATTTTTAAAAAGAAACTTATGCCATGATGTTATCAATGATACTGAAACCTTTAAATAATTAGAATTACTTGTGACTTCCCTGAAAACTACCATGGCTTGGGGAAAATTTAAACCATACTGAGTTATAGTTTTTTTAAATGTAGACTAACTTGTCTAAGTACAGAATGTCGTTCAATTCGCATTAATTGAATGAGAGAGATTGAATTATGAGAATTAGTTTTTATTTGAATTTTCTCTTCATATCTGTTATAGTTTCTTGATATTGTAGTACAAGGTTTTAATCAAATAATAGAAGTAACATTTAATGAAGCAGAATTTGTATATCATAACAAAGAATGAGTCAGGACATCAATTTTGAAACAATCTGAAAAAAATTAATTAAATCACATATTATTTTGATTCCTTTACTTCAACTAATTCGTTTTTCCAAATAAAAATAAAATACAGTTCATGTAATCACATGGTATATACTACTTTAGTGGCTGTACAAACTATTTATAACATGCTTGAAATCCGAAAGCCCAAAAGCCTAGTTTTCAGATTACGTACACAGAGGTACGGATTTTTCCCCTAAAGGCAATTACATAAACTTGAAAAGAATAATAATCGTAAAAGATATAAAATGATTTTTTAAAACACTGATAAAAAGAAACTCTTTAAACTTGGCTTGAATACATAATTTTATAGTAGCAAGCAATTAAGATATATGGATAGTTTTAAATTTTAACTTTAGACTGATTTCTTTAAAGATTTTTAAAGCATCCAAGACAAATAAGTACCTCCTTATTTTACTTTATTTTCTAACTAAATAATTTGGTTAGCTATCAGAGTTTAAAAAGTTTGTCACATTTAATATGGATATGTATGAATTGCAATGATGTGGGTTAGTCAATTTGCATATGTTTACAGAGAAGGAAACTTCATACTCAGTAGATTTTTCAAGGTTTCCATAAGATGAACAGGAAAGGTTATATTTAAGGTTTATTATCAGCCCAGTCCGAATTAAACATTTAAAAAAGGAAATAATGAATACTAAAGATAAAATTAAACAAAACCGGAATTTAAATTCGTTTGTGTTTTTCTCAAGAAGGTACGAGAATAAAATTGCTTCATTTTCTATTCGAAAGACCGATTAGTATTTCAGTTCCAAAAAGAAATATTTTTTAAAATGTAAATAGCTGTTTTTTGGTGAGTATATGAATTAATTTTTGAAAGAATGGAAGTACCCGGTTTTACCTAGCCCGGTCCGAAAGCACCACGTATATGTGAATAAAAGATAAATCAATGTTGTTTTGCTAGAGAACTATTAATTATGCACTGAGGAACAGACACGGGGTTGAAAATTACAAAACTTTTAAATATATTAAATTAAAAGTAATTTTTAATTTAGTATAATTGGAACTTACAAAAAATCAAGCCAATTATTTCCATTTTTATAAGTTTACAGAGCAGAAATTACAAATAAAATTTTGATTGCATTTTTTCGGGCTTGATGTGTCCATCTGTTAAATTTGACCTTCCAGAGGTTTTGACTTGAAAAACATTTGAAGTGCATTGCATATGGCTGGTCTTTTTCTATATCGTCATGCCAACGAGTCTGTTTTAACACTGAAATTACTTTTTTTTTTTTTTCGTGTTTTGGCATTTTACTTTTGTTAAGGTGAATTATAATCAGTTTGCACTCCAAGTTTTTCTATTCTAATATTTTGGATTTTTGTTGTTGTCTATGCTCTAAGTCAATGAGTAAGAATTAATGGATTTCTTCACTATTTGTCGAGTTTCTTCACAGCCCTTGGGTCTTTTTGCCTTTTATCCCTTGGGGATACTGAGAAGGAAGACTCGAAGAACTAGGCTCTTGACCGATTGCCAAGAACCAGGTTTTATCCAGGAACGTCATTTAAGAAGGAGGCTTAACACATTTCAAACGTGATAAAACACAAGACTCAATATTTTGAAACAATAGATGGGCAGCGCAGGCCTAAGCCCCAGGTGGGATATTGCTCCAGAGTTTAATTTAAAACAATGGCTAAAATTAATGCTATCAAATGCTGGACTTTAAACATTCAAGCAAGTAGAAAATACGCAGTAATATAGTCGGAGAAAAAACCGAAGATTCTCTATTCGAACTTTTTAAAACATCGGCATCTTCGAAAAATTAACATTCTGCACTTTCTTCCATTCAAATCAAAGTAATATAGAAGGTTTCTGAAACTAATCAATGTGTATTTTAACTGATGGCAACGGTTAGTTAATCAAAACTGCAAAGTCCTGCTTTTATCGTCTTACCCAATTTTGTCCATCTATTCTCCTATATTAAAAACATAAGAAAGTTTGGAACTATTAAGTCGCTCACTGGAACTGAAAGTTTAAATGAAAACGCTAGTAGCTAATTTATTAAAATGTCCGATTTTCTTTGTCGTTCTAATTTTGAGAAATGTACCATTGATTATCTCAAACTTCACAATTTTCTATAACATTTCCTTTTAACATTATGCTTTATAAGATTTTAAGTTGTTTAGAAATTTTAACTGCACTGCTCATTTTTTAAGTTGCTTCTCAAATGAAACATGTGATGAATTATTTATGCTCCATTTAAATAGTCTAGACACACATTTTAACGTGTATTAGATGAATGGTTAGCTGAATACAGTTTTCGAATCGACCAATTTCAAACACAATTTTCTAAAGTGTATCATCAGTGATGATTATAGATAGGGTAATATGATTTTTATTCAAATGCCTGTAAAAGTTTGTCGCACGCATACAGATTGTATAGTGGGTATGTTAAGAGTGCCAATTCAACAGCTGTAGCATCGCGTAGCCCTGATTATTAGGTTCCGTCCGATTTTCATTTTCGATTACCATATATATTAAAAACCAGAATCTCCATTTCCCCTGATAATGCTAACCTCGATGTTTCTTCTATGTTACTCACAAGAAGAAACCGCGAAAAGGTATGATTTCTTCAACAAAGGATAAGAGAACGTAATGCAACAGATAACAATAAAAGTGATTATCGACTTAACAACACTGTGGACAGCCCTAGATCCCAATTATGGTAAATAAAGTTATGTCATCACCAAAATAACGAGGCGTAAAATTACACGGCTAGGGTATTATCAAAATAGCTGGTTTATAATTAAATAGATCTGTGGTAATGGCACATAATAGGCAAGAATGAAAAGAGGAATAATATACTCGTTTAGTTGTAGATGTACAGGAGAACTTGAGGTGTTGGGATCATTAAGTAAATAAGTTTGGCCTTTTCTAAAGGCATATTGTAACATGATGAATAGAATATCAATCTGCACTCTGCAAATATTGGCAGATTGTTACACACTTTGAGGAGGTTAAACATAGGTTTTGGAAGCTGCAAAAGGAAATGTATTCTTATTTTTTTTGTTGAGTAGTGTTACAATCCTGTTATGATAAAAGCTATTTTATGTTTGTATCTATTAATGTCGGAAGAACAAGATAAAAAGTTTTACTTATTGGGATTTCCAACCGACCGAAGTATATTTTTAATTACGAGGGATCTTTGAAGAAATCCTCCACAATGTCCAAATCAGTACTCAAAAAATAGGAAAAACATTTAAATAAAATCCCAAAATAAAAATTGTTATCAACTCACGCACATAAATAATCCAAGCAAGCGTAAACTCTAAACTTGCGCTATAGTAAAATTTTAAACAGCTTGTTAAACAGCAATTATAATGAGACAAAATATTTAAATGTGCATAGAATTTCGTAAAATTCTGACAAGTGCTGCTTAAATCAACAGTGTAACTTTGATGTAGGTTCACTGAACTACAGTCGTCACAGCAATATAATTCCGTTTTTGTTAACTAAAATACTCTAAAGCTGATTAATTTAACCTTTTTAGAATATATATTTTAAGAGTAAATACTATATTTTGAAAATAATGTTTGAGTGAGACAAGATTTGTATAGCAGATGATGAAGATTATTAAAAAAGAAACAATTAGTTTACAAAACATATTTTATATTTTTTAGTGCTTAGATATTTTTTTACTAGTTTATATTACTAACGTAATTATTTTGTAATTTCTAGTTCTGTTCCACCAAAAAAAATACTAAATAATATGATTGTTACTTTATGAATAGATAATGCTAACAGATTTACTCATTTCTTTTTTCAGAGAATTCTAAATTCTCAGGTCTATTTGCATATATACAAGGTCAGTATAATGTAGAATTTTTTGACTGAAGGCCAAAATAAAATTATGCTTTTTTACTTCTTTAAATGTAGGGACTTTTCATCACTCGACAAAACTCAGACAATAAGAATGACATTTCCAAATGCTATCATCGGTGATAATCAGTCCTTAAATCGTCTGGCCTTTATCTCTATGATGCATTAACAGTAAAATATTATTTTCACGAGGATTAATTTGAATTCAGCAGCTGCTCAGTGTTGCATATTTTTTTCCATTATGCTACAAGACGCAGATGCATGACGCAGTTTAATAGATAAACCTTGTAATTGAAATTCACTTTTAGTATTGCAAAGGTCATTGCAATACATTATGCAGAAATGTAGAGTATTAGAATGTCTTGACCCATAAAATGTTTACCATTCTTTAATAGTATCAATATATACATAACACAGAACAGGAAGCATTTTATTATTATTTGTTAAAGTCGTCCCCTTAACTTCTGTGAAATTTAGTTTGCAATGTTTAATTATATTACAAACGGTGAATTTAGATTTTGGGATAGTAAATATATTTTAAAAACTAAATAATTTAAACTCAGGCTCTGTGAGATTAATAAAATAAAATGTTAAAAAGCGAGCATCTTTGATAAGGATGAAATTCCAATTTTTGAACATGAAATTCTATGCAACGAAACCTTATAGATTCCCTACTTTCACGACCCCCCCAATCTCTTTTTTGATGGGGAGGAGGGGCTTTGTCTATTCAGAAAAAAATGTTCACTATCAAGAGAAACTTTTTTATTTATAATAGTTATAAATGTATGTAGTGCATCTTTTAAAGAGAATTCCTTAAAAACGATAGTATAACTTAAATAGCGAGCAATTAATAAAAATGTTGTTTTTATAAATAATTTTGAGCTATCTACTGGTTTGCTACTTATAAAAAGGGTTGTCGTAAAATTACTGAACTCTCAGTTACAACTTACTCATTCATTCATTTACAAAAAGTTGATTCAACATTCTAAACTAGATTCTTCATTTTCAATCTGTAGATATATGTTTGATAAAAATGTCTTTTTTTAAAAATATATAATTCTGAACTATCCGAAATTGATACTATCTACTGAATTATGCTACGTATTTTTTATTTGACATCAATAAATATAAAATATTTTATACTTTATCCAAATATTATAACTAAGTATGTAGTAGAAAAAAAAGAGTGATACAAATTGAATTTGCCTGCAAAAATCCTTTTTAAATTTTGAAACTTGGTTCAGAGAAAGCTAGAAATCGATTCAGCTGAGTAATTAAAAATTAAAACTTAATTGAACAAACACTTTTACCCTAGGGCAGATTTTGCAAATGTAAATATATATATTCGATATGATTTAATCGCCTAATATGAAATTCCTTTCCCGATCCATCCAAAATCTTACCCGATCTAAAAAAGTGAATTAAAGAGAGAGGGATGGTACACTTGCATTAACCCTTTGAGGCGCAACCCTTTCCCAAAAGGGTAAAAAAAGGGTCTCTAGATCTGTGGCACGCGATGAACGTTTCGGTCGTCCGCCATCTTGCTGGTAGTTAAGTCGAGAGATAGCAACGGCTGCCCTTTTTTCAGCATTGGGCAATCTATCCAGTTGTTCTCGCATTCTTCCATTTTTCAGCAGATGCCAGTGCTGTTAAAAAGAATCGTGACCATTTTTTGAAGGGAAATGACGTGCTAAAAAGTAAAGGATTCTCGTGGAGTTATGTCACCCGCAACTATTTTAATAAAAATCCAATATATTCTTCGTGACTGGCAACAGTCAAAACGTCACAGTTGGGTGTTCCCAGAGCGGGATCACTGCGCGTTAAAGGGTTAACACAACTATAGGGCAACTCTAAGGATCTGTAGCTCCTTTAAAAAACCTAAGCTCCGTCAGTAGCTGTAAAAAACCTAATCTACTATGGAGGTGGTGGGGGCTCGAAAGAGGAGGGAAAAACCTTTAAATTTTTGTAGGACTTATTGGCACGCACAATTTTTCTGACCAATAGGATGGAGTTAGAAATCATATTAAATTACAGCTGACAACTGTTTGTATTGAAATTAAAAAAAAAAAAATAAAAACTAGCAGAGTGTCATTTTAAATGATAGAGACATTTTGAATGTCGTTTTACTGTAGCATACATTGAATATAGTTGGAGGGACTTCTGCAGCAAAAGCAGAATATGTACCAAAAAATGCGAAGTCGTCTATCCTTATAGTGAAGACACGTCGGCATTGTCTCTTCTGAACTTCCTGATGTAAATAACCAATTAAAAAGGCACAGATCTTCCAAAACGGAAATCAAACTTCTTCCCACTAAACATTCTTAAGGGGATGGTGGACATTAAAAAGTTTTTTTATTTATTTAATAAGATAGGATTATGAAATTTTGTATTTTAATATATTAAACTAAAAGCATTATAAACAACTGAAAAAAATTAAATTTGTTTTTTAAATATTAGTAATTAATTAAAAATTAATTAATTTTTTAGTTTCGAAAAAATGCTCCATGCGTTTTAATTTTAACTTCTTTTTAGTAATTTTGTTTTATAATAGCATAAAAATATATTTAAAAAAAGTCTGTGTATCGGTTTTTGATTCGACAGAGTAGTTAATTTTTTTGAAATATTTTCATGGATATATACCAAACTTTCCCGAAATTTTTCAGTTTTCGTAAATAAAAGTGAAATTTCATAATCGAAATTTTGACCCTATTTAAAAAGGATACACAGATTTATTGTAATATATAAGAATGTTTGCAGTAAATTTTGTACAATTCCGACCAAAATTAAGTCGCATGGAGCATTTTGAAGGCAAGAAAATCACAAAAAACTTGATTTGGAGAAAATACAGTTCAAAGTGTCATTTTCCATTTACCTTTAATACCGTCTCTTCTGAATAGTTTTATTTATGACTTTACCTTAACAAAACATATGTTTAAAATAATTTCATTCGAATATTAGCTTATTTTGTAAAACGTTCAATAAAAATTGTGACGTGTTTATTTACGCGTTTGTTGGCATTTTTTGGACATTTAATTGTCCCTTTTAATTTTTTCAAACCCTAATATCTTTTTAAAAAATTGCCGTAGACATACGCGGTTTTTTTCTCCAGTGTTCAGCTTTAACTGTAGAATATTAGTATGTAAAAAAGAAAAAACAAATTTTTTGGGCCAATTTTAATGATTTGGGTGTCCACCATCCCCTAAAGGAGTGTAAAGCTATTCAAAAAAAGGAATCCGGGTAGTTACGATACTTTGACTTGCTTTAAAGTGACTGTATATTCGAAAGTTTTCGATTATCAGAAACGCACATACGTATAGGTTTATAGGTAAACATGTAAATATGCCTTTTTACATGCAAAATTAACATTCTTAAATAATGATCTCTTAAAAACTAACAAACTTTCTATAATTTTAATCTTACTGTAATATTTACTAGGATGCACCCTGTGCTCATGATGGTATACAAAATCGTGCATTCTCAATATAAGTAAAGAGTTTAATTGTGTCACTTACGATGCAGTGCGGAAAAAACTACATTAGAACCAAAATAACGCCTAACAATTTTAATAAACATAATAATTTCAGACATTCAAAATCATACATATCACTGATAGTATTCGGGGCAATGGACAAATGGTACGAATATTTATCTTAAGATCACTGTACTCAAGTCACGGAAAATTTGATATGCGTTATGAAAAATTAATCCGCTTAGAAAAGGTTTTAAACTTTCAAAGCAAGCATTCCACAAGCCTCAAAACTTACTCTGTTGAGGTTCATCCATTTAGCAACAACGAATTCTATCAGTTTTCGGAGCTTCCTTCTTCTGACATTTGGAACATTCTCGAACATTAACGTTCATCGGGAGCTGAAGCATACATAAATTTGAAAGTTCATCGCGGTTGGCACTATTCATTCCAAGTGACACTGATGTAAATCTCGCACTTTCCAGAGCAAGTGTTAAAACTGTTGCCACACATTTTAACTAAAGAATTCAACATTCACTTTTCTGTCAGAATGGCAAAGGTTTTAAGTTGAACATCAGTCTGATTGCTTTGGCAGAAGTCGGCTCTTGCCATGCAATGTATGCTTGTAGATAGTTCAAGTGAGGAAAATCAGATTTAAGATTTTCTTTGGGGTGATGCATGAAAATGATAGAATTTTAGAGAAGATCGTGTGGAGATAATAGTAAAACATCATTATGAGAAATGATTTTAAATAATTTTTTAATGCTTTCTGAGATCCCAACTCAAAGTGGTTGGAATTTTTACGTGAAAAGTACTTGCTGATTTTGAAAGAATTAAATATTTAACCAAGTGCAGTATTGTTAAACGAAAAGGTGGTATAAAAAAGTTCAATGTGGAGGCTTAGTAATACAGTTTTTTTTTTCTTTCCAACCTGCCATCTATAGGCTTGACCGCTACGAGGACTGGAGATTTTGGTCATTTCATTATGGAGGCGCCTACTAGACAGACCAATGTTGCTTCCTACGAGCGGTCTCCGTCCCTCAGTGGCCCAGTCGGCTTAAGATAGGTTCCCATAAGAACATCAAAAGTGAAACAATGCCAGCCTTGGCCAGCGCTTGGGATGATGACAACCTGTCCCGTTTGGGCTGCTGTGGGATCATGTACACTAAAGGGAGCTGGTGCTAGTAAAATCTGTCATGGCTCCTACACTGCAAAAAAAAAGTCTTTTAAACTGACAGAAAAAAAAACTGTTAGCCAGGACGCCAGTTTTTTTCTGTATATTTTACAGAAGTCTTCCGTATTTTTTTCCGTATACGGAAAAATTCTTTAAAATAAACTGAGAATCTGTAAAATTTAGGGAAGACTTCAAAGCAACAAAAATAACAACTTCAATAGTCTAATTTTGAACCAATTTCAGGGGAGAAACCTAGCACCTGAATTGGCACCCTCCGAAACATGAAAGACATTAGAGCCACGACAGATTTTACATGAAGCAAGCACCCTTTAGCATTCACTGTCTACGCTGGATGCAGTCGAAAGAAGTGTTCATCCTCCCAAGTACTGGCTAAAGCCCGTACTGCTTGACTTTCGGTGCTCGGATGAGAACCAAGTTTAACTGACCTGACAACTGTCGGACTAAAGGGATAATATAGATCATTTCATCTGTGAATAAATACTTTGTTTTAGAATTTCAGAAAAAAGGAAAGAGAAAAGAAAAAAAAAGAAAAAATTGCTGATTACTTATAAGCCTTCACACAATAGAATTAAAATGAATTTCTTTCACTAGTAGTTATAAGTAAAAATAAAGTATTTTCATGATTAATAGAATAGTATTAATGCAGTAACGTTGCGTTTAGTTTTGAAAACTTTTCTTTCACTCTTTATGAGCAATTGTTTCTTGACAACACATTTGTCAAAGAACAATTGATTTACAACTGATCTGTTACATCTGCTCTTAGAAAACAATGCTACAATAAATGTTTTATAATATGCAGAAAACCATGATGAAGTTATAATAATGCTTAAAGTATGAATTAATTGTCACGGTCATAGCTCATAAATTAAACAAAACTAAAGCAATACGTTTAAAAAATTTCATAGTAAATTAAAACAGAGCTGTAGTACTATAATGTCTGCTATTTTTTGTGTCACAACAGGTACTGTTTTGATATGTTATGTAATAATGTGCTACCACTATTCTTATAGTTGCATTTCTATTTAGAGTACTCCAATTTAAATAATAAATATTGTATATTGTATAAGATTAAGAATTGTTATTGTATAAAATTCGTATGTTCTAAATAGAATTTAGAAGAAATATTTCACAATTTTTAGCTTCTTTGCAATTTCGTTTCATTAAGCTCAACAAGAGACTTTTTGCACAATATTTATGACAGGTAATTTGTATACAGATGCTCATATTAACATATCTTCCCGATATTTTACCGCAATCAACAACCAGAACAAGTACTTATTATTGCAATAGTATGAGCCAAACATTTTTCTTTGTTCTTATAACTTAAATCATATAGCATTACATACGTGCTGCGCGTTTTATCTACACCTGTGGCATTGTGTTGAAAATATAATTTCATGAAAACAGATAATTGGCACACAATTCATACTTCTTTATTTCTCTGGTTTCACTATAAACTTTCATGTCTGACTGATTTAACGTGCGAAGAACATGTGGTTTTGGAACTGTTCAGTATATCGCCAAGGTAATCTACAGCTGTTCTGACAGCTTTATGGAAGGGCGCAGGACTAATCGTTAGTACTTACTGAATATTTTTAACAGTTTCTCACACCGAAGACACAGGATGTCTGGTGACAGAATGGCTTCTTCGGTCAGAACTGTGGAAAGGCATTTCCTTTGTTGGGAAGTATGCTCATCGCCTGTAAAGATAATATTTTCTTCTTAACCTTTTACACGCAGTTTTCCCGCTCTGGGAACACCAAACTCTGACTTTTTGACTGTTGCCTGCCACGAAGAATAGATTTGATTTCTATAAAAATAGTTGCGGGTGACATAGCTCCACGAAAATCCTTTAGTTTTTAGCAAGTCATTTCCCGTAAAAAAATTATCACGATTATTTTTGACAGCACTCACATCTGCTGAAAATGGAAGAATGCGAGAACAGCCGGATAGATTGCCCAATGCTGAAAAAGAGCAGCCGTTGCCATCGCTTGACTTAGCTACCAGCAAGATGGCGGACGATCGAAACGTTCATCGCGTGCCACAGATCTAGAGACCCCTTTTTGACGCGGCACAGCCAGCTGCGTCAAAAAACGGTCGCTGAACGGTGCTGAAACGATCATCGAAATGCGATGAACGTTTCGATGATCGTTTCGATCGTCCGTCATCTTGTTGGTAGTTAAGTCGAGTGATGGCAACGGCTGCCCTTTTTTCAGCATTGGGAAAGGGTGCGCGTCAAAGGATTAAAGTGAAATATGAACAAGAAAATGATACGTGCAGGCTATCTTTCACTCGTAAAATACGAGTATTAAGAAACTCATGACAGACGAATGTGTAGCATTACATAACGATATTCAATATGTACCAAAAGAAACATACAGTCAACCTCGAATTAACGAATTGATTGGGACCTACAAACCGGTTCATTAAATCGAAGCAATTCGTTAAATCGAATATCAATTTTTGTAAAGAGTATGGCATAAAAATATCAATCCAAAATACGCTTAGATATAGATATGTAAAAAAGAATGACTATTATTTACTGCGAGCTTAAAAATTATAAGTCATACGTTAGGAGATCAACTTTAAAATTATCTAAATTCTTTAATGTCACTTGTTTTTAAAACTTTATGCATAATACATACATACTTATTGGCACTTTGGAAAGAAATTCTTGATAGTACTTTGTTTTTGTGGGTTTATTTCGAATTTCCAAAGCTCTTTGTCGATATTAATTTTGTGTGCGAAAAATTCAAAGTTTTAGTTTTATGTGCGAATTTTATTTTAGCGACTGTTGTTCGTTAACTCAAAGCTAAAAATTCGTTAAATCAGAGCATTTTAGCACCATTTTTTCGTGACAGAAAAACTATTCGGTAAATCGGAGAATTCGTTAAATCAAAGTACGTTAAATCGAGGTTCGCCTTTATTACTAAAATAATGATATTTAAAGGCTGTTCTTGAAAAAAGCGTGACTCTCGAACAGATTTTTTAAAAGTGAGCAAACAATGGAGGACAGTAAAAAATAAATAAATAAACATTGGTGCCCATACCTATGGGTAAGAAGGAACCATTATATCCCCTCCCAGGAAAAATATATATTACCTTTAAAATGTATGCATTGGTATAAATCGTAGAAGTGACTCAACATAAATATGTATGCTTATTTCTGGAGTAGGATTCCTGATTCCCCCATTCCACCCCCTACAAAGTCATATGGGCGCCAATGTAAATAAATAAAAAAAAAAATAAAGAAGGAAACTAAAATAAATAAATAAATAAAATAAAATAAAATACATAAATAAATAAATAAAGGCTTCCTCACAATCTGTGCTACATCCTCCAAACATTATACTTATATATTTCATGTGCAATGCGCATCTGCAAATATATGTAGTCTGAAATTTTCAAAGATTCAACGGTAGTGACTTCCATTAATTATAAAAATCTAGGAAGTACTAAAACGCGATCTATTTGATCATCCGCACGAATCCTTAACACGAAGCGGAATCTAAAAAGGCACATTTTTAACGCATTCCCCTGTGGATACCTTGCACTTTTAAAATCGAATTCACGCAGCATCCCTTGAATGGCGTTTCTATTTAATAATTTCATTTTATTCTCAAAGCCTTTTCTGAAGTGGGTTTCACTGGAGAGAGAGAGAGACAGAGAGAGAAACGTTCCAAAATGGCTCTCCAACAAAGCCTCGGCATCTTACAACAGTGCTTATGCAAATACAAGCACGAGCAGCAGTGCTTTCTCTTGCCATCCGAATGTAGACGCAAGATAGAAAGAGAGACCACTAACACAGACTAAGCGTCAATAGATAAATGGAAGCCTATAAGCACGCCTGAGACTAACTTAAATTCAGCATGGTGCCTTTTGGAGATTGTTAAAGAATTCATTCTACAAAGCAGGCTTTTATCAAAACTATAGATTCTCTCCGAGTGAATGGGAATTCAATTGGATTGTAATGGTTGCCGATAGTTTGAAAATTGTTTCCATTTGTAATATCATTTGGATTGTGTAATGCTGTTTACGGGCAAATAAGCGCATTTCTTGCGGGCGTATTGAAGCAATAAAATGTGGAATATTTTGCGCAAAGATGATATTACCCGGAATATTCTTTATTAAGTAAAAAAATGTAGTAAAAGAAGTAAATAAATGAGTTATGTTTTAAATTTCTCGAGGCGTTATGCATACAAAGATAAACTGCAGACTTCGTGATGAATTTCGATTTTGGAATTTTCGTGTTTTTCAAGAAAGAAAAATCTTTTCTTGAGATATAGGTCTGAGTATTTCATACTTTTAGCAAAAGAACCAGATCATATTCAAAACTCTGAAGAACTTCTGAAACTTTTGATAGCTAGACCTACCATCTTTGACGGTTTTGAAACTACGTTCTCAACAGGTGCCACGTCGTTGTTTAGGCAACATACCAAATCCGTCTGGCTACCAGCAAACCTTTAATTATAAGATTCTGTGTATCTCAGAGGTTCACCCATGGCGTAGAAAGCGACCAAATTTTCGAAAATAGAATTGAAAACAAATCAGCGCAGGGTGCCCGATTCTTAAATGTAAATTTGGAATATTTTATAAATTCAATGATCTGTTCAAGTAATTATAAATATAAATGTATACGTGCCTGCAACTTTAAAATATCTACGTGAAATTACTTAGAATAATGGCATATTCTTCAGGTTTACATTAAGTAGTTACAACGTAAAATAAATTCCATTGTAAATAGTTTTACTTACATCTAACTAGCATTTTTAACATACCTAACTCTATGTAAAAACGTAACATTTATTACAAACAAGGCATAAAAAATAATTATTTTGTTTGAAGAAAGAAATAAAATGAAGAAAATACAATTGTTTTTAAAAAAAATTGAAGATAAATGGAGACAAGCACAAAAAAAAGTGAACAGAAAAGAAAAGAAAATATGTGTCGAATTCCTTATAAAAAAACCCTGTCCTTTAAAATTTATTGAAATTTAGTCACATGTATACGTCAATATCTCCGATTATTAATTAGCTCACATTCTTTTAATTTGTTGGCTATATATGATTTCCATAAAAGTCTATATTTTAAAATTATTAAATCATGATATAAAAATGGTTACTGCTTGAGGCATTAGACTTATTGAACGCGCATACTTTTTGCTAACACTTGATAATAATAAACAACAATATTGTGTTAATTGCTTTAAAACAAAGGTATAGCATATAAATAATTGTTTTTCTCAATAAAATTGCATTTTGTACTTAGTAGCGTTTAGTTGTTTTAAAACTGGAAAGGTGTGAAGTAAGCGGAAAACTATCGGAAGATATTCTGAACAATTATACTATAGCTGATGCTAACGAAATTATGTTACACGTTTTAATTTAATAAAACATATAGCTGAATTTAGAAACTACACTGCAATTAGATAGAGATTGGTGTATTAATAAAATTTATAGAAACATGATTTTCGTGGAATACCTTAATAAATGCTTCTATAAAAATTTATACAAAGAGTTTAGCAACAGATACAATTTAAAAAAAAAAACAATATAAAAAGTGGAATATTTTAAGTTAAGTTTTTTTGACTTATATTCATTTTAAAAACAGTCAAAGAAAAAAGAATCTAAAATTATTTTTGAAAACCTAAGCTTGCAGATTACACCTGATACCAAGGTTAAATTTAAGTATAATCTACATTGAACATGGCAAATTCTGTTCTAAACAGAAATGCTAACATGTACGGGCGCTTTTTCCAATATTTATTCTTTCGCGTATGGCACAATCCTTAATTGTTTGTTCACTGTTTTTATTGTACATTATTTTCCTTTGTTTTCCATCGTTCTAATTTGCTAATTACATATATATGTATATTAGTTACATTAGTTACATGAATACAGTATGAAGTTGCTTCATTAAATTTGCTATTACAGGATTTATTGCATATAATTAACACCACTGTTTTTTAAAATAAGTATACTTTACAATAATTTTGATTATTACGTGTAGTTTAATAGATAAGTAATTGATTATTAATTTATGCTTATATTTGTAACTAGTTATAACTATCATCAATACCTATTAAAAATTACATTAAATTTACTACCTGTGGAACTTTTCCAATGTATTCTCTTTTTAATTTTATAAATAAAAACTTTAACCATGACATAATTTTTTTTTTCCAATTTACAACTTTACCAAATACTGGTAACAGGTACATTTGACTTCTTCTTTCCGCAACAACAGGAATTCTTTTCAAACTGTAAGCCACTTTGTCTCCATATCGATATGCATAAACAATATATAGTAGGGAATGAATTAATTTATTTTCATAATAAAAATTAATAGTATAATAAACTTGTTAGCCTCATCTTAAAAAATCTTTCAATAAATAAATATATAAGTAATAAAAATTCCTATTATGATTTACTTTGGTTTTTGAAAAGTTATTATTAAAGTGTGATATTCTCTTTTGTAAATTTTTTATTTAATAAATACTTTTTTCTTTTATAGATGCCGTTTTATATACGAATATGAACAATAATTGGAAGGGATATTCTAAAAATGTCAATGCTGATATTATTTCTAGTGAACTATATATATAAAAGAAAAGGATAACAACAAATTTTATAAACTTTTTCGGATTACATGAAAATGAAAACTCATCCTTGTGTTCAGTTTCCTGTCATCTAACTTTTAATTTTAGAGGTAAGTCAAATGGCCGCAATTAAATTAAGCTGCATCCTTCTTATTAATATTAATTTTGTCCATTAAAACTTTAATTAACTACTGACAAAATATGTGTTTTAAAAATGAATTAACTTTGTACGTGCAATTCTATGTTTATGTAACTATGGAGATGAAAAAAAAAATATGTGTAGTTTAAAAATATTACTGAAGAACACATATTTCTTACTGCTGAAGAACAGATTTTAGTACTGTACTATACATTCAGTTCTGTTAGAAAAAAATTCGACAAAATCTTTTATTCAATTGAAAAAAGAATTTTCACTATCCAGTTTCCAGATGAAGAGAAATTTGTGCAAAATTTTAAAAGAGAAAATTGTTCATTTATTTGAAATATCATTAATAAGTTGACAAAGTTATAATAAGATAAATATTTGTGTATGAACTAGTATCCAATTTTAAAAGTTTATATCTTAACTGCTAACACGTTTTTGCTTGTGGTGCAAAAGAAAACTTTTCATCGAAATTTCGAAGAAATCTCGATAAAATAACCTGCACCGCAAGCTGATGGAGTTATCCTCACGTCACTGATTTTTACAGAACTTTAGACTGAAAGATAAACATTTGAGCTTAAATTAGTATTCAAATATTTAGAGTCATAATTTCAGTACCAGAATATGGTGACACATATATTACGTCGCTGTTATCTAGAGGGAAAATATAGAATAAGGTTATAGAGTCTAAATAAAATTTTAATTATACTCGCCTTACATTTTTGAATTGATTTATGCTTTGAGATTAAATGAATTTTAAAATTATTATTTAATTAGAGTCCTTTTAAGTTATGCTAATTTTTTCATAATGCAATGTTACCCAGTTGTTGTGAACACTCCCTGATTTCCAGTTTTCAATACAATGTACTTGCATTTTATCAGAACTAAAACGCACGAATATCGTCCACTGTTTTAATTTTATTTTAGAACCCAAGTGTTGAAAAGTTTGAAACTCATTTTTAAAACTGATTTTCCCTTATATGTGACTGAGTAGTGTGTGCAGAACTTTTCTAAGAGACAGATTATTCTTTTTTATGTTTAAATATAACTCATATTTTAAGATGTTTGTTCCTATCGTCACAAAGACGCACATATATTCTCTACATTTCCAAAAATTGTTTTTCAGTCTTGCTTTAGTTCAACCATCAACGTAGAAGAACAACTAAGACAGGAAAGGGCAGGTTAAACTTGAGTTCTGTGAAGGGTGTGTAGGGGGGGGGATTAAACTTGATTTTACCTCATCTGTACCCCCGAATTTCATGTGGAGTGGAAACTAATACAAATTTTATTCCTTTCCAATGCTTTTCTGAGAGTTAACATAGTACGAAACTGTATAATTGAAAGAAAACTTATTCAAAAGTATCTAAGAGATGTAAAAAGAAATAGGAAGGTAATGATGATTGAAAATTATTAAATTTCAAATGGCTACTTTTCAGAATTTTTGTGTTTTAATCTTTCGGAAGTATAGAAATGACTGATCTTCGATACATAGTAAAGAAATCTCACTGTTTACTTAAACCAAATACTTTTTCTGCTCCAAAATGTCTCCATTTTGCATTCTAAAAAATAATTAAATAAATAAAAAGAATTTAGAAAGAATATTATCAAGGCGAGTGACAAATTAACACAATTGTGTGTAAAAGAGTTGCTTTTTAGTGTTTTGTTTTTGATTTACTCCATAAGATGGTATTATGTAACCTTCAATACAGATGCCTAAATCAGATTGATATTTAATTCTCAGTGTGAGGCATTAAAATTATCAGATTTTAACTTTAGTAGCAAAGCAGAATTAGTCCATTCTTCTATTTTCTTCTGGTGATCTTTTCTGCACTATTTCAAAATGCTTAAAGTTTCATCTCTACCTACTTATTATAAAAGAAGATGTCTGTGTGTGGGTCTGTGGGTCTGTGTGTCGGCGGCGTTACGGACAAACGGCTACACCTAGAAACACCAAATTTGGCACTGGGGAACATCTAAACATGAAGTTGTGCACCTCGAAGCGATTTTTTCAAAATTCGACCTAGAATTTTTTTTATTTTATGTTTTATGCGATTTTTGGCATTTTTTCTCACCTAATTCGTAATAACGGCGGAAATTACGCTCGCAGCAAAACGGCATTTGTATCATCGGATAGAGGAGAAATTTTTCTTTTAAAAACAGTTCGTTTTGAATACGTAACATAATTTACCGATTTTTAGGAATTTTTTTACTAAGCATCGACTTCGGCGAATTTTTCGTAAAATAATTTTAAAATTGTCGCCATCTTGAATTCTATCCGTCATAACTTTTTGATATTTTGACAAATCGTGAAACATTCTTTTCTCCCTCTTTTAAAATAAAAACGAAAAAATTATGTAAATTAGATGATTTTTTACGAATTTTAATGCAGCCTAATGTTTAGAATTTAATAGCATCAACACGATATTCCGCCATTCATTACATTGCGATCGCGGCAGGAGAACTTATGTTCCGTTGTTGCCACAGAAAGGATTACAAAAAAAGGTTTTTTCAACCAATCGAGCTTTGAAATGGGATATCGGAATTTCAATTCGCAAGTGAGGATCTATGACGTCAAATGCTTTAAGATACGTACAAATTAAGCCATAATTTTAACTCATTTATTCCAGCTCTATTTTCAACACAGGGAGACGATATTTTGATTAAAATTTACTGTAGAAATAAACTAATAAATTCACGATTATTATTATTAGAAGTGGTATTTTAATCCGGTGCTTATTTAAAAATTGAAATGTCTTCACGGTGCTGAAAATGTTCATTTTAAAAGTTACAAAGTTCGTTTCAAAGCGCGATATATTAAAATTTTTCTATTTACTATTTTTATTTTTGGCATTTAATTATGGCGCAGGCGTTGCCTAACGTATGCATGCACGTTGCGAGTATAGTTTTATTTTAACGTTGAATTACGTTCCTCCATAAAGGAGAGCTTCACGTGTTAAATTAATTGCGTTGCCACAAAAAGGATTAGAAAAAATGTTCTTTTTCCAACCAATCGATTTTTTAAATGGGATATCGGAATTTCAATGCGCAAGTGAGGATCTATGACGTCAAATGCTTTAAAATACGTAAAAGTTACGAAACAAATTTAACTCATTTATCCCTGCTCTTTTTTTAACACAAGGAGGCGATATTTTGATTAAAACTTACTTTAGAAATAAACTGAGAAATTCATGATGCCAACCGGGGTATCTTTTACGGTAGTTAAACACTGACGTCATAAATTTTTAAAAATACGTGAAATTTGTAAACTCTGCAACTCTAACGTCCTCTCACAGTTATAGCGATTCTAAATAGCTCCTCGAGATGACAGAGTTTGATGTTTTCAGTAGACAGAACTATGGAGGATTTATAAGATATCTTTATATTGGATACATGGATATTTAAGTTGGCACCGCTTGAATATTTTTCACCACGGTGAGATTAAATGTTTTGCGGTGCTAAATACGCCAATCCTACAAAACTATGCATAAATTAAATTTGTATGGAGAGCTTCCTAAATAGCAACTATTATGGGAAATGAATAATGTTTATGGTAATGCGTAAATTGCTAAAGAATCGCCATAGAATATAAAGGTCCCATTTGTGCCAAATAATGTAAGCTGTTTCGTTAAATTGAGCATTAAAGAGGGAGAAGCGAAGATAGATAGTATTAATATGCGTAATAGGTAGTATTGGTAGATTTGTAAGGATGATATGAATAAATCCCAATATACAACGTTAATAAATATTTCATGAAATTAAAAGTGTTCTGTTTATCCTTTTTCAAGGGTTGTTTCACAACCAACTGAACGATAAGTAATTCTAATTTGCGTTGATATATCCCGCAGTAATTTCGACAGAGGAGATTACTTGAACTTTTTAAAAATGAAATTCGCAGCTATTTTAAAATAAATAGTTGTTCATTTCATGTAGTGTCTGAGGTATTTAATGCTACAACTTGAACCTCAAAACAGTATGATATAGAAATAACACATTTTGAAAGTCAGGAGTTCTCTGCAAACCGCTAAGCTTTTCACTTTTCTGATCGCGAATGACACTGATGCAGTTTTTTGAGTCATGATATTGCAATGATGCCAAGTTAGTACTCATGACGCAAACTTTACATTATAAGTCAAATAATTTCGCTTTTATTTTAGCTTTCACATCACTGGAATTAAGTGGAATTACACATGTAAGGAACTTTTTCGTTTCCTACCGTGCGAAGAACGGGCACGCAGCTAGTCAGCGAATAAAAGAGTGAACATTTCTAAATAGTTAACATTAGTGCATTAATAAAATAATAGGATCAATACTTTATACCAGAAATTTTAACAAAACATTTTTCCTATTCCTTTAACCTTAAAAAATACTTATTTAAAATCTCCAATATCATATAGTATAAATCTTCGATATTGGATAAATATTACAATTTTATTTTAGTAAATTTGAAACAGATGCTATTTCACTTGACTCATTGTTTGAGAATTATACAACCCAGTATATCTACGTATGTGTATGTACACCTTGAACAATTAAAAATATATATGTTGTTTCATTTTTAAGATCGTTCCATACTTTCTTTGATTTCTATAAAAATAGCAATAGAAAACACAACTATTTAATATAACCTTATTTAAAATTTTGATGAAAATTCATAATGTACCAAAATGTACGGTGTATAAATTGACAGTAGTTGCGAAATATTCTGTTATTTTTCAAGTCAAGAATTACTTGACTACAATGCACATTCAAGTTTTAATTAGTGTTTCTAAGGCAACTCCGAAAGTTGTGTGCTATTATTTCCACAAATTTCTCCGAAGGAATAAAATCCGTTAAAATAATGAACATAGAAAATTGTAATCGATGAAGCTGTTTAAATGAGATACCATTGTAATCAAAAAAGCTATTCTGCGCTTGAAAGAAACGTAAGAAGAATGAATTCTTCTGAAACTAAGTTACCGTCTGCGATTACAATGAATTTCGCCAGGTGGCGTATTTCATCGCGGGGCTGAAAAAAGACGAACCCGTGATGCACTGAGCGGAGCTGTGCATTTTAAAAGAGACGAAAAGGAGGACTATGCGTGCCGAGAGAGAGAGAGAGAGAGAGGAAAAAAAAAAAAAACAGAATCAGTAAACTTTTACTAGCGCAAATACAAAATAACTAATCCTTGATGTAAAATATTGCTAGTTTAATCAACATAGAAATTTTAGAGTTTAATCAACTATTTAAGCTGCTGCATTAAGGGTATAAAATATTTTTATTAATCTGTATTAACATAATATATAACTTAATGCAATGAAGTAATCCGGTTATAGGATTACAATTCATTCGTTACAAAATAAATAAAAATTCCTACTTCACAGCTGTCTAGAAGTAAGTTCGAACACGCAGACTTTCAGATTGGATATTTAATTGTTCGATTAGTATTTAATTAAAATGAGAGTTTTAAAATTTTAGCCTAGATTGTATGAGGCATACAGTATTATTATTGTACTTTTACAAGTTTCATTCTTTTTATCTTTTTAAATAAATGCGACAATAGATTATTTCTTTTTATCTTTACACATTGTTGAAACGATATTATACTTATATATCATTATGGATTTTTTTATTTTCTCTAAATTAAAAACAACTGCATAAATTTATGATCACTGAGAAAAAGGCCTTACAAAAAGAGTGGATATTCTCAACAAATTGGGATCTGTGAATTTGTGGAATTATGCCGACGTTTCTACTATGTGAAGCAGCAACAGAGAATGCAAAAAGCAATCTGAAAGGAATTTCTTCTGCCATGGCGTTTACAAAATGTTTCGGTGTAACTAATTCCTATGCACTGGGAATACCCCCTAAAGAGTCATTTAGTGCTTTTCTGCACAGAATCTGCACTGAATCTCCTGCAATTTTCTGCAAAGAATCTTATGCAATTTTCTGCATACATTGTCAGAAATTTGATCTTCCTTTTTGAAGATTTCTAAAAATTTTCTCATTTGTTCCTACATAATACAAAATTTGTCTTAAAAAGCAAATGCCTTTTCTTTCAGAGTTAAACGCAATGATAAATTTTGACGATCCCTGGCCTATAAATTAGGATTATCATTAGATTAATGCCCAGATTCAGCAAGTATTTGTTGGTAATCAGAATGCAGAGTATGATTACGAAGACAATATCTGAATACAGACAACACAATCCAAAGATCTACAATTTAGAACATATGCACAGAATGAAATTGATGAATTGAGCTGTTTAATTCCTTTAAAAAGAGGCTTCAAATGAATCTCAACTTCAAACTAAAAAAATTATGTTTAAATTTTTATGGAGTATTTAAATTTGTGTAACACTGACTCTAACACTCTAACATTTGTAACATTTTTGCCTTATTTTATTACCTGAACTTTATAATTAAAAACCATGAAAACTGCAAAAAGGTCAAATTTGTTAGGAAATAATGTCGACTTGATTAATACCATCATTTTATTATATACATTAGTGGCGATGGATGTCTGAAAAAAAATGTATTATTAATTTCTATAATGCATATTAACTCCGTAATTAACATTATAATATAAGAGTTAAGATTTCAAATATTGATGAATTGCTGCATCTAATGCATAACGTTTCGTGTAACACCGTTAAAAATGAATTTACGTTCAGGATATTATCTCCTCTGTGCAAGGCAGCATTTAAAGTTAGATCCTTTGAAAGCAGAATTGATTTCATCTCCCGAAAACATAACCACGAATGTCACAACAGAAAATATATATGATAGGGTGTGGCAATGACCATTGATACCATGTCCACATTCTTCTTTTTTTGGTGTGTTATAAGAGGATTTTCTATCAGCTCATCCATCATACTCACATTCTGTTCAGAAACCGTGACCATATCTGATTCTGAATCTAGGACTTAACAGTCAAACGTAAATCTATCACATTTCAGGGCCACATGGACAATGTGTAAATATTTAAACACGAGCCAAGAAGATCCTATCAGTAATCTACAGTGGTCTTTTTTCATGTGTGATCCGATGATACCATAATGTATTTCAATGCTCGTTGTAATTATTTCCACTCCAGGAAATATTTATCTTCAGCATTGCCCACAAAAGAACTTGTCCAATGTTCGTTTAATGAATTGGTTTTTTTTCTTTAGATTTCGTGCGAAAGCTTCTGTATCAAATCCTCGAATAATTTTCTGTTTTAGTTTAGACTTGGCGTGAGGAACACTATTCCCACACACCCCGAAAAAAAAAATCCAACCTTCTTCAGACAATGCCTTACGCACGGAAAAAATGAGTTTATATTCTTTACATTTGCCACAAAGTGTCACAGCTACACACTTAGTTAGCGCTTGATAAATGAATGTAGTAGCACGGAGCAATTAAAAAGAAAGATATGGTCACAAGATAGCGCGCGCCCCTGTGTTCTTTTTTTTTTTTTTGTCGGGCACGGAATTCCTAAATACGTCACTTGCCCATAAGCTAACCACATCCGTAACCTTATGCATCACATTCACTGGGCGGAGTCGTTTTTGTTTGTTCACCAACTTTCCTGGGCACTATAATAGATTAGAGTCTGGAGACTTAATTGGAAATGAATATTTATTCGGAATTTTGTCGTAACGCCATTCGATTGTTGGAAGTGCTTTGCGTGTTAGTTACTGCATTGTTCGGGCGAACGAGAATTGGAATACCTTAACGTTGATTGATTTACCTTGGCGTTAAGTAATAACAAATACAGCGAAACTCATTCTACACAGTAATCTGTGTGATTAGCTGAGCGTGAAAAGTTCTACACGGTAAATCTATGAATATCCGAAAAAAAGGTCGATGTTTATGCAACATTGTTGTTTATAATGCAACACGCTGCTAGAAGAAAAGAATGACGTTACCTAGTAACTATTGAATTTTACAACATGAACTAGTTAAAGGAAAAAAAATAGTTACGAATCAGCAGAATACGAAAATGTCGCTGAAGAATCTTGTAACTGGGAAAGTTTGTAATAAATTGGAAATCAAGGTAAACCGTCTGGATCAGTTTAAATTGAGCATGTGATGAAGCTTTCCTTAATGTTTTGAATGCAGCATAGCGACCATGGACAATATAAATAATTTTTTAGATCATTCATGTGAATAATTAGGAAAAAGTGTAGAAAATGCCAAATGACTGAGGGATTGTACGTCGATATAGCAATCTTTTTAAGTCTTTATTGCATTAAAACATACACGATTTTTCCATTAATCTCACATGGTTTTTCAACTAATTTGAATATTAAACACTGATTTGATATTTATGCTATGGCGTGCTCCCAAAGCTTATTGTTAAGGACCTGGGAACTCACGTTTAAGGGGTTTTTTGATTGATGTTTAAAGACATTAAATATTAACAAGCAGATTAAAACAATTCCATGCAATTTTCCTGGTGACTAGCTAAGCATATTTTTTTTTACCTGGAAACAAAGGCATCTTATGAACTATATGTGATAGATTGGATAGGTTGTAGATGGTTAAGTTGTACCTTGGATAGGTTGTAGCAATAACAAAATGTTATATCGAGTAATTTCTAGGCACTCTTCAATCAAATTTGCATTATTTCTTAGAGCTTTGACCAGCATTTTGAATATTTTGCAGTCTTTAAGTATAAAAATGAAAACCATTTGCGGTAATATGATATTTATTTACTGGTACAGTTGAGAAATGAGTATGAATATCGAATAATAAGTACTGTTAATCTCCAAAAATGTTACACCTTTTACTTCAGTTTAGACCTTTGATATCGATACAAATTTTTGATAATGTCAGTTTTGTCAATATTGGTTGACTGAATTGAACATTGTTAAGCCTTGTACATATCAACAGCTGAAAGACCACTGTTTCTTGACTGCGGTATTGAATTATTTCACAACTTCGTGATAGAACTAAAAACAATTGGCAGCAATCAGCATACTACTTTAATGGTTTTATGAAGTACTTTAATGTTTTACTTGTTGCTATAATTCTACTGGGCATGTTTAAGCTATTATTTTTGAATTGGCAAAACTCGTAATTGTGTTGTCTTCGAGGTGAAGAATTTTTTCCCTTGGCTCTCAATACTACATTATTTTTAAATACCTTCCGCTAAGGAAACGTGTAATTGACTAGAATAAGAAATAATTGTTTCACAAACCTAGCTAATATGCTGAGTTTCATGATATTTAAATAATTTATTCCGCTTTATCCTGTGAATGGGTGGGTTGTGTGTGATGTTGCTGATAACTGTTATCCTGTTATAGAAAGTCTGTCTCTAGTGATAGTGTATTTCTTTTAAAATAAGTATCCATTTAGAATGTTCCCAGTAGAGAATGCTGATTGGATAAGAACCATAAGAACATGTTCATGCACTTTTAGGAGAAGATTTTTCTCTGAAATCTAAAGCTAAAATAATCAAACAAATTTCATTATACTATAAAAATTTTCTCTATCCCAACGAGTAGTGTATGTCAGCCAATTTTTAATTTTCCCTTATATAAACAAGTATGACTTGAGCAATTTGCTTATAAACACCTAATTAAATATATTTTATTTAACATTTTACTTCAAGAAACCTTTGATACACGAGTTATTACTTACTGCAATCGGTTTAAGAAGCGCAATAAGCTTTCGATGGTACATTTCTTTCTTTGAAATAGTGATGAATCATTTGTCACCGATCTGTGCTTCATTCTTAAAAGAGACACCGGGAGATTTTTCTTGCACAATGCGTAGATTCAGACTTCCCATGTTTCTCAGACGTGCTATCGAAAATTGCACAATGACCTAAATGTGACTACATCGTGACATTTCAATAAAGAGTCGCAAAATGTCGCTGCAAAGCTATAAAGTAGAGCCAGGTGGGGTAATTATGATCACTGGATTTTTTTTATTTTTTATTTATCAATGATAAACTTTCACAAAAGCCTTTGGTATAAAGATTATAATGAATTTTTTCATGACATCTTGCATCATTAATATTAAGTATCTTTATGGTAGTAACAATCAAGAAACAAACACCATATCAAGATTTTCAATTAACAGATTTGACAGTAAAAAAAGGACGTACCAAGAATAGTTGCATGTATTCTAATTTTATTTTTATTTCTTTGTTTGATTTTATTTTGTTCTTAAAGGTTAAAAAAATACTTAATACAATATCTTCAATTTTTTCAACAATTCCTACCGTCAATATTTTCCCTTTTATAAAAAGAGTCACTTTTAACAGACCTTGGCAGCAAGATTCTAGTTTAATTGAATAAGCAGAAATCACAGCCTTATTAATGAATTTGCATCAGTTATTTCTGAACTAGTGTAACAAAATTGAACCCTGGTTCCGAACCAGGGTAGAGTAGCAGTCTCATTGCTCCAGCAAAAATTGTAAGCATAAGTACTTTTTTAAAAAATGGAGTGGTCATAACTACCCCGTGATCGTAATGACCCCAACTTTTTTTTTCCATTTTGTGATTTGTTTGGGTGATTACGACCAACCCCTTTAATTTTAAGCAAATAATTCTTCGGAAACAAAATTTTACTAGTTGTTTTTAGCTCAAAGTTTTACTCAAGTTAGCGAAAATATATTTTCCCCCTATATTTAAAAGAGATAAAAACTCACAAAGGTGCAAAAAGTGGTCGTAATTACCCCACATGACTATATCTTCTGGGCGTCATTCCGACAACTGCACAAGTGTAGCGAGGCATTTCCTAGTTGCATTGCGACGATTGATCACATAAAACTTCACCTTTAACACTCAAAACAGGTTATTCCAATGGCGCCTTAAATAATTCATAATCCTAAAAGCCAAGTTAGAACATTTGATTTATTTGATGGAACCATGACTCATAAAATCATCGTGCCGCCACCATGACTCTTTTGATGTTTGAGATTTAAAATTTTGTTGGTCTTTAAAAAATCGCAAAAACCCCTTGAATGTGTGATAGCATACTGGAAATCAGACTGTGGTCAATAAGATGGTTTGAAAGACCGTATTTAGGTTGCTTACAGGAATATGGCTGTTTATCGAATCTAGTATGATTGTAGCAATTCACTGATGTGCAATACTGTAGAAAGTTTTGTAAATGTGTAGTTCTGTACACCATGAGATTTTTCTTCGTACGATAAATATTCTGCATAGAAAAAATTTTGGCGATATATGCATTTTTCAAAATGATATTAGTTATTTATTTAGAAATATTTTAAGTTTTCTTCAATGTGATGTTGAAAATAAAGACAGATTGAAGAAATAATATCATAACTTCAATGACCTCTTGAATTACTGATGCTTTCGCCTAAAATGACTGCAAAGTGAAAGTCTTATGAAACCCAACCAATTTATGCCCTAAATGCATATTCTAACTGCACTGCACATAAGTTTAAAATAAGAATAAATACATTTCCCCCTTCAAAAAGAATATTAATAGGAAATTAAAATATGCACTTTTCTAATTGCGGAATGCGAGATAAAATTGAGTACATTAGGATTTTAGGAATTTTTATTCGCGCACGTTCGAATATTGCAGAATATAGAAGCAGTGGCCGCAAAAATATAGCTGTGTTCTGTACATTATAATTTATTCGAAAACGAAAAAAAAATATGTGTGTTTGTTCTTCGTTAAAGCTTCGAAAGCCCAAACAATTTTCATATGTTTAAAAATCACTTTTAAAACACGAGCTATTTTAATTATTAAAATGTCTTATAGAAAATTCGGAATGCCAACGTATAAAGCATTGGATAGTGAAAACCTATTTTTTTAATTTCTGTTATTATTATTATTTTTTCTTTAGAGAAACAGAAAGAGATGGAGCGACTTTGAGGTCATTAGCAAAATGTGTTTCCCCCCCCCCCTTCCTTTTAAATATACAGCAGCCTCATTTAAAATCAAACGAAAAAGGAGTAAAAAAAATTTTTGAGAGAGATATAATAGTTTTCCATAGCTAGTATTATCGATCAACTATTTTGCTTTTAAAAGAAAGCAGTTGCATTTGATGTGCGCATGCTCGGTTACCATGTCGACATCAACAACAATGCGAAATATTAAAAAAAAAAAAGGCTCTTGTCATTGAAGACGAGAGAAGCTCATTAAAAAAGAGTTTTTCGAATTGATGAGAAATTCTCTCTACCGTGAAAATTTAAAACTCCCTTCGAAAATGGTCGACAATGAACCAAGGAGTACAGAATTTAATGCGCTGGATGTGATGGATTTTATCGTTTTTTTAATGGCCGAGACTTAATGAAAAAATGTTTTTGCGAAGATGGAATTTTTCGTAAAGGAAGAGCATTTTACCTCCGGATACCTACTGTGATGGTCCGACTTCGTTTACACAGCAGAAATGGAATAAATTTTCTTTTTGGTTGTAAAACAGCTAGGGAAAATGCATTAAATGCCCTTCTCAAGGTTATAAATGTTATCTGTGTTGGCGTTTCTTTCTTTCTCATTTCTTTCGATGAAGGGTATTTTTTTTTAATGCATAGTGTGGTGTGCCCGTTAAGAATCATGCAAAACCTAAATTTATAAACAAAACTACAGTTAAAGAAATAAATCTGTAAAATTGTGTTTAAAAGTATAATAGTTTGCATTTAAAGACATCATTAAGCGTGTTTATAGACTTTCAGAATGCATTGACGGAGTTTAAATGTAGGGCAGTCTAACTTTCTTCTTACCTTAAGAAGTGCCTCAACAGCAGGGTATACTGGATTGGTTATTATAAGGTGTTATTTTTGTTGCGAAAAGCCAATTTTCGATCTTTAATATAGGCTCATGGGTACAATACTTTGGTAATTTCTTTTTAAAGGGATCTGGTAAATGTTTACTTTCACTTGTTGTTGTTGTTGTTTATGATGCCCCCTGACAACCGCAAACGGCGGTGCCAGATCCCCCTCCCCGCCCGAAGGGAGGCAGTGGGCAGAGGGGGTGCGCCTTCCATTTTAAAGGCCGCTTTCCAGATAGAGAGGGAGACGCTGGCCGCTTGGCCAATTATCACTTGTAAGCAATAAATTCTTCGCACCGCAGAGAACAATACACTCCGGACAATAGGTAATTTTGGACCGTGGATAATTTTGTGGTTTCACACCCCATCTATTGTTAGGTAGAGGACAGCCCATGTGTCGCTCGGCGTGAGACGCGGCCAAATCTTCCCATTCAAATACATAGTAGCCGCTGCTGGAAAGTGGCCTTAAGGCCCAAGTGGGAGGATGTACGATTTAGCCTGTGGTCCCCTAATTTTGAGCCAATTCCAGAGGAGGGACCAAACCCCTGGAATCGGCACCCCCAGAGGTATCCTTTAACAACTTGGAGGACATTGGAGCGAGGACAGATTTTACGTGCACCAGCTCCCATTAGCGTACACGGTCCCACAGTAGTCGAGCCGAGAAGAAGTTGGCCCTCCCAAGCACTGGCCAAGCCGGAGGCTGCTTCACTTTCCGTGTTCCATTGGGTACGGAGTTTAGCGCCCAGACCCCCGCGGGTCTTACATTCACTTTATAACCACAAGGCACTCCCACAATAAAATGGTCAACTCTTCGGACCTTTGCGGCGGCGAAGGCTACTCGTAATTTGCCCATTCTTGAAGAAAAAGAAATTTCTATGCATCCGATGAAAATCATCCAAATCTAAGGCTAACCTGCTTTTGACTGTTAGGTCATCACCGTCACTCAGTGGCGTTTACTCGGTTTCAAAGGTGGGCTATCTCACAGCAGTGGCGTACTGGAATCTATCGAAATGGAAGGGCATTTTTCTCCGATTTCTTTTCAGCGATCCTTTTTCTATCATCGGAATAACTGGAATGTGGCAAAAAGAGAATGTTAGGATAATATTTTTATGATAACTGGTACTCGTCGGACTTTGCTGCTAGTCTAACTAGTCTAGAGGATACGTTACTGCCATCAGAGCAATTTTTTAGTCGAATCAGCATACAGAAGCTGCTCAGTCACTGACAGACTTTTGCATTTGTTTTTGGTTGAGGGCAGCTCACGTGACCGAAAGTGTTGCTTAAAGCTGTTGCACTCTTCACAGAGATTCGCACCACAATCTTGATCCTCATAAAAGAGGAGAGGGAATAACTTCTAAAAAACTTTTGTCAGCCAATAGATCTTTTGGAACCAAATATTGGATTCACGTTCCCAGAATGTACAAGGAATGTTTAGTTTGTAGGTCGAGGTTTGGGCATTCGATCCTCTAGTAATTAGATACCTTAGCCACTTGGCTGTTACTGCTTTGGTACTAGATATTCAGAGAGTATGGAACAGTAATTCTCAACTAGATGCCCACGAACCATTCCTAAGTGGCCCGTGAGGCAAATCATAGATGAAAAAAATTAATTGCGATAGAAACACATACTCATAAATCATGTTAATCCCTAAAAGACAAGAATCGAAAACATTATTTCTATACATATCCAATTACTATTATTAATTGTGAAATCCATTTTTATTCATACATAATCTTTGAATGGTCAACTTTATCATTACGTGATGTTGGGAACCGCTTGTACAAAACAGCTTATGTGCGCTGGCTGGCTATACACGTAGGCAAAACTGACAGTGTATACACATGATAGTTACTAAACAAAGGGAAAAGCACGGAAGTGTTAATCGAATTTCGTGGCCAATATTCACAAATAATGAAGACACTCCCTATAATTTAAAGTGAAATACGATTTTTAGAACTATTTTGAATTGAATGTTTTTAAAGGGTAGACTAAATAGGTTCATAAATATTCTGCAGAGCATCTATTACTTCAAAGAGTTTTTTGATAATTATTAGCAAAAGTATTGAAGCAAAATTTACACCCATATATCATCATTTGCTTCGGATTTTATTTTGAATACTTTATAAGTTCAGCTTAAAGTTTTATTGAGTAACACATGATGTAATACCAAAATTGATCATTTTAATGATAATCATAAACTATTTGACAAACAGAAATTTTTAAAATGCGAAAATTAGTAAAAAAAGGAAAAGTTATGAATATTTTTATTTATTTAAATAAATTTCCAGTCACACAAAAATGAGAATAAATAGGGAACATGCATTTATTTTTCACTGAAAATCCACTTAAAGTAAAGATAAATAAGTAAATTTATATTAACACTTTTAAATTCATTCTCATTTTGTAACTTTTGTTTTGTCGTGAAATTCAACGAAAATATTCAAAATAAGAAAGAAAACTTTTAAAATGCTTAACAATACATTTCATTCCATATTCTGTTATTTGTTCGCCAATGTATAAATTCAGGCAGTGATGTTAAATATTAAATAAACACTCTTACATCTATTTAAAAACAAATATTTTATTAACAATTTAAGTGTCACAACCAGTTATGTGGGGTGGATAAATACACTGGGTAAGTAAATATTTTTTTGGTATTTACCCAAGGCCTGGGTAAATACCCAAAAAGTGGGTATTTTCAATTTAGAATGGAATAACTATTCTTAACAACATTTATGATTAATACCAATTATATTTCTATTATTGTTACTTTTTTTAATACAAAGTTTTTAATTTTTATTTGACTTCATTATGAGTATTTTTGTAGTGTACATTCATAACACTACAAAAATTACACAACATTAACATTAAAAAAAAAAATATTATTAAGCGTTTGATTATTTGGCATAAACTACTTTATCGGATTTTTTTCACTAACTTTAATAATGAAGGATGTTTTATGGTAGCCCTTAAATTGTTTTGTGCAAGTAACAGCTTTGGCAATATTTTTGATGTATTACATTGACTAATATAAGCTCACAGCTTATTTTAAGTTTACTATTATATCCCAGAGCTTATTGTATGTTTTTTTTTTCATTTTTCAAATTGTGATAGTTTATTATGGTTTGTTATTGAAGAGGAGAGGGGATTATATGAATCTTATGATTGATTTAATGATCACTAAAATAAAAATTACATGCAAATAGTTACAAAACTAGTAGTTATAAGTAATAGGTTTAAAAACAAATTTTTAAGGTAAATTTAAACTTTTATGAATATTTCAGATTGATGAACAAAATATTTCTATTAAAAAAATCATTAATACCAATTTTTTTAAAATAAAATTTCCGTTTAACGAGTTTTTCAGAATTACAAATTTGATTTTCGGTCTCCTGAGATTCAGATTCGTAATTCAGATTTTACTGTCTGTATATATTTAGTATAGTTGAATTTCTCTCCTTTTTTTCAAATTGTCAAATACACTGCTCCTTGTTATTATTCCTATTTACAATTTTATTCCAACAGTTATATTTATAGGCTATATTTAATCAAGTATTTTATTCAACATGTATCATACAGCTTCTTTTCATAATTATATTTTTTGAAGTTTTATGAAATTAAAAAGTTGTAAAGGGTTCCTAAGTTTCTCGTTTTTCTTTTTTTTTACATTATATATATATATATATATATATATATATATATATGTGTGTGTGTGTGTGTGTGTGTGTGTGTGTGTGTGTGTTTGGTGCTTGTATTGGTTATCCTTACCCACCAATACAAGCTTTTTTTAAACAATAGTGTTAATTCAAAAATAAATACCCAAGTAAATACCCATTTTGGGTATATACCCGGGTATTTACCCTTGAAAATAAATACCCGGGTATTTTACATCACTGGTCACAACTTTTTTTAGTTTAATCAGAAAATAAAACAATCTAACTGAAGTTACATTGTTTAAATATATTTATTTGCTTTGTAAACTTGCGAAGATTAATAGGACAACGGTATCTTGAAAAATAATTCAAATCGGATTTTCCAGATTTTTTTTTTCTTCTTCGTGACTGCATAGCATAAAATATGAAATCTCCGTTTTCGTTCACCAAGATTTTTAAATCGCGTGCTTACGCAATTGGTTGGAGATTTATAAAATATCCTGAATACATTAATACTTTACGACGGTAAGAAAATTTTTATTCATTCTTGGGGAAAAAACTGTTTTCGAAAGTCATTAGCTTGCCCTGAAAGTTGATCGAAACAGAAAAAAAAACCTTTGAAGTTCATGCATCTATCTACTAACGCTCATTTCAAAATTTCCGCCGTTTTACTCATTGTTAGACGCCATTTTAGATTGAGAATGAAAGCAGTTTAAGTCATATATTATATTTGAATCTCCTTTCTCCTTTGTTTACTATAATTTTTTTGGAAGAAATTGTTAGTAAAATTTCTAAGAGTTAATTTAAAGTTATATGCAGGGTATCTATCAAAGTCCTGACCCTCTCCTCTCATAGTAACTTGAGAAGGGTGGCAGCTATTGAGAGGGTCGGTCCGACCATATAGGCAAACTAGGCAACAGCCTAGGTCACCGAACAAAGGGAGGCGGCAATAGCCAAGGCAGCAAACATTTTTACTTTCCGAACATGTCCCATGTAAGGAAAGTATCGTAATCATGAAAAAATTCGACTTCGAGATTATGGTGCATTTACACGTTTTGAGGTCTTCTGAATTCATTTATGCTATTTTTACGAGATGTATGTGTGTATGTGTGTGTGTATGTGAGTGAACACGATAGCTCCTAAACGGGGCATTCGATTGAGCTCAAATTGGGTACATATGTTATAAACCACCGTCGCAAGACCGGTATTGATTTTGGTGTGTATAGAACTTATAGTTTTCCTACAGTGCTACGACAAAGATTTCTTTTACATTATGGCCAATGGGGGGAGGGGGAATTCCTGAAAGTGCGCTAGCGTTTAAAGATCCATTCGATTGAACTCAAATTGGTTATATATGTTATCATCACTTTATTATCATCACCATCATCATAAAACTGGTATTGATTTTAGTGTGTATAGGACTTATAGTTTTTCTACAGGGCTACGGCAAAGATTTCTTTTACATTATGGCCTATGGGGGGGTAAATTCTGGAAAGTGCGCAAGCGTTTAAACGGTGCATTCGATTGAGCTCCAGTGTGGTATATATGTTTGAATTATTCATCGATTAAAATTTATTTAAATGCTTGGTAATGATTTTAATCGTAAGTGTTCGGAAAGTTGAGAGGAGTCACTCCAGATTTTTTTTTAGTCCTATCTGCAGGGAAAACAACTGTTCCCTCTCCCCGGAACATCTTTTAGTCCATCTCTCTCTCCGAGTACCGAGCTGAAGACGTGGAAAAACTGCACATGGGCTACATACAATTTGGACCGTTTTCGAAAATCCTACCCCTTCCTCGATTTCCAACTAACCCTTTTTTTATTTATGTACTGGGACGTTTATAAAGTTTTCACGAGACAGTGACGTAATTGGATTGTTCCACATTTTATTTACATTTGTAGAAATAAGATGGAAGAAAGATTATTTATCAAATTTTCTACTCAGCTGATATATGCTGGTCATTGAATTGCAGTTCTCTTTTGTATAATAGCGATATAGATTGATTATTTTTTCTTTTTTTGGCCTTTATAAACTATTAGAATGTGTTAGCAATTTCTCATCAGTCATAATTGTCTAGAATCTATTTAGACGGCTAAGAACTTCCCTTTGGTCGGCAGACTGATATGCATTTAAGAATAAATATTCTGGAAATTAATTTGCGTGTTAATATGAGAGACATGAGATGTTTTCCTTAATTTACTTCTTCATTTTTTCTTACATTACCATTTATTTGTGTACCACCCGGCACGTCTAAAAAAATTGTGAATGCTAAGAAAAATACTACAAGTGTTTAAAAAATAATTTAAATCGAATTTTCAGAATTTTTTTCTCATGACCGCGTAGTATAATATGAAGTCTGTGTTTTCTTTTACCCAGATTTTTGAAATTGCGTGCTTACGAAAGAACTGTGTTCGAAATCCTTTCAGGTCCTGAAAGTTGATCGAAAAAGAAAAAAAGAATGTTCAAAATTCATGCATTCATCAATACTTTACATTAATTTCAAAATTTTGCTGCTTCACTCATTATTTGTCGCCATTTTTGATTTAGAGCGAAAACAGTTTAAGTCACAGTACATATGAATTTCTTTTCTCCTTTAATCCCCTCCCTTTTATTTTCAAAACAATTGTTAGATTACTTACTGTCCGTAAATTTTCAGAGAGTTCATTTGGGTTAAAACTTATAGACAGGGTATCTATCGAAATCCTAGCCTTGCCCTCCCATCTTAAGTTTTTTATTCTCAAGCCTATTGTTTACTTTTAGATATTTATTTACTTTTTTTAACTTACAAAATTGTAAAAAAAGAGAAAAAAAGAACGTGTTAAATATATGTATCTATGGTCAAATGTTACTAAGAACAATATTGTGAGCAATTTTAAACCATTGTAAACTAACTACTTTTATATTGTATAACACTGATGTATTTTACCAATTGTAATCCAAAAATTGTGCTGTAAAAAAAAATAAAATAAAAATGAGGGAAACCGCTGCTTGCTGGACCTGAGCCTGGAGCTAGGGTTCAGCAAGACAGAAGGACACTTCAGGAACTGAAAAAGGCTTTAAACCAAATACGTAGGCCGTTCCTGAAGATAGTATCCTATAGTATCCCATCTTAACTTGCGAGTTGTTGCAACCGGTGCGAGTAATTATTCCGACATTCCCAAAATATGCACGACTTTTAAATATACAGGAGCCAGAAGTTACACATCTTACAGCCAATCAATGCATTGCTAGGAAATACCGAATTGTTACTGACATACACCAAAGGTACTATAAAAGTCCGTCAAAAGTTTTCAAATCTTCAGTTTTACTTTTCTCTAAGAGTTCTTCTCTAAGCTTCGAATTATTTACCTGGAAAATAAGAAAATTGATTATCTTGGGTCTTTTAGATTGTAAAATTAAAAAAGAAATAGTAGTTGTATCATATGAAAGTAAAAACTGTTGAAGGAATATACGAAAAATAAAATAAAATAAGAAAATAACAAGGGATCAGTGAATCTAAAAATGTCTGCATCACGTTTCATCAGTCGTTGGATATATGAGCAAAATGTTCAGATCATTTGGATCATTCTTCTTTTACTGTTTCAAAACTACGCAAATAACAGGAGAAAAGCTGTTTAAATGATTGAGTGCTTACTCAAAAATGATTTTGCTACCTGGAAGAAATAGCGGTGATGAGTATTTTTAAAAACTTAATGAAAAATTATGAAAATTAATTAGAAATTATTAACGGAAAGAGTAAATAATTGCTTCAAAGTTGAAAAATGTAATAATTAATGTTAAGACGGTTAAAGAGGGATTATTTTGACAGCAATGAATAAATTTAAACGCTTAAAAATTATTTCCGTATTTTAGCTCCTAAACTTCATATTGGAGAAAAACCTGACTGAATTATTGAACATATGATGGATTAATTGTTTATTATAAATGAATTAATGATCTCTGATTTTTTTTTAAACCCACATTTTTATGGTTTAATTTGGTTGTTAAAATTTCCTTCAGTATAGTACCGAATAGTAACTTTGTTAAAACAAGTAACTTTTTTACATTTTCAAACATTTTATAAACATTTCTTGTCACAACGAGCGTGCAATGCATTCGTGTAGAAATTTTGTCCTGTGTGCACTGGACGTACAGCTGACCAGTGCACACCGCTAAAGAAATTGCACATGCAATAATAATGTTAATATAATTCAATAAAATTTATTAATTACTCAGAAGTCGATGTACGTTTTTTAAGAATTCAAGAATTACCATTAAATAGACTATTTTACAGTAATATTTTAATATTTTGTTTTAACATCATGCAAAGCTTTACTATGTATAAATGACACACAAAATTTTTGCTGGGAAAGGTCTATGGCTTAATATTAGTCAACAGCCAATAAAAATATAATTACAACAATTAGTCTTCAAATTTCTACGTGATGATCTTTTGAATATAATTTTACGAAACTTCAAAATGCCGATTAAGTGAGAAAGAATGAGTATATTTAATTATTTTCTATATATTCGGATTTTCATTCCTTAACCCCCATTTTCCAGCTTCATCTCGGTGAGTTATTAACAAAAGTTATAAATGAAAGTTAACAATATAAAATGCAGTAAATATATAGAAAATTATTTTCTATAAAAGAATGGACTCGATACACTGCTAGAGAGAGTTGTATTTGCTATGCTAAAGAAAAGTTATGGGAGGGTTATCTGCCTAGGAGAGTGCCTTGGGTGGGGGACTTTTAAGGGATTCCAACGCGTATTCGCGTTACATTTGGAGAAAACAGCTCAAAATCCTAGACAGTTAGATCAACAGCCTCGAGGTAGATCAGAACCGAGATTGTCAGAGAGAAGATATTTATTAATTCAACCAAGCACAAAATGCCAACTGATTGGGATGAAATTTTGCAGGCTTAGATTTTATACTTGGAAAGAGAGTAGAACATTTATTTTTCTGAAATTTTAATTACAATTTTAGAATTTTTAAAACATAATATTGAAGCGGTTGCTGACTGGCTATTTGCAAAAAGGGTAACTCTGAAGGCAATCCTCGAAAGCTCGTGATAACTACGTAATTAAAGAAAGCAGATTTATTTGGCAGAAGATTATTTACGGAAATATTGATTTCGTGAGTAGGTTAACTCTTTGAAATATTTCTGAAAAATGAAATTGTTGAAAGAAGAAGAAAGAAAAAAAAAAACGTTCTTCAAAGGGAAACTTTACCAGGGTAACTGCAACTTCTTGAATAAAATAAAGTTTGCGTGAAAATTTACTGAAAATGCCAAAAGTTGGCGCTGTTAAAGAAAGTGAAATCCCTTGCAAAAGCGAGGGGGATTTGGGTAAACGCTCATGAAAAAAAAATACTTCACGGGTAACCTTGTGAGGTGCTGGTTGAAAAGGGGACCTCTTGTGTAGGACCTGTTGCCTCTTTTCAACGGAAAGTTAAGAAAAAGAGGCTGAGAAAAGGAGCGGGAGAGAGAGAGATGGGATCATAGGTCAAAGCGGATTTGCTCGAGGGGAATAGACAAATTTATAAATGTTACGTTTAGGGTGTTTCGTATTTAAGAAAAATGCAACCGAGAGTTGAAGAGATAACAAAACTCAGGATGATACGTTTTTAAAGCCATTACTTTTGTTCAGTGAATTATATATGGAAAATTTAAATAAATAAATGCCCTATAAAACTACAGCATGATGATTTTCTTTAAATCTAAATTCTGAAATTTCTATTATTAAAGGTTTTACTGTGATCAAATAAATGTTGAACGATCCAGTTAATGAATTTCTCACGTTTTTATATTTGGAAGAACTGCACGGAAACTATTTTTACTCTTATTTTGTTTTAACACTGAATAAAATAAAATATTTTTCCTATGAATATATGCATGGTAGATTCTGACTAATAAGAGAAACATACGCAAATTATTATCCGAATTTCGAAAGGCTTTTTTTTCTGCTAAGTTCGGCTGTAGTGTGACTCCCTGCAAAGTTGGGATGTTTGATTTGTCTGGAAAGATCCATTCTGAACTCTTATACATGTGTTAAATTTAAAATTTAAAATGATTTGTTTTTCTCTACGGACAGCAACGTTATACATATTTTTAAAAAAATAGTCCTGATAAGTTAAGATATTAATTGCGTACACCATGTATTTTGTTTGCAATATAGATGGATTTTATGGATTCAATTTAACTTAGTGTACCTTCCATAAAAAAATACAAAAAAATACTGTTTTACCTGAATGGAAAATGGTGAAAAGTAAAATGAAATTCTATGGGATTAGAAAACACAATAATTAAAGAATTAAAAATAATAACACATATATTTTTTACCAAAGTTGTTATTAAAATATATTTTCAGTAAAGAAAAAAAACATTTAGATGAAACATGAATTATTACTTATTTTTCAGGATTGAAAACAGACGATATTTTGCTTAATTTTATAGTTTACACATTCGTAATGTATTTCTCTCAATCGCCAAAGTCTCATAAAATATTCACTACAATGAACTGTAGTAAAATTTTACATTTTTACACCAAATGTCCAAAAGTGCATATAAGTTTCATTTTTTCATATGTCTAATCACTCTGCGTGCAGACATAGGCTGCTCAATGATTATTCTGGTACATGTTAATCTGATTTAATTTCTTTACTCAAAAAATTACACATAAAGAGGTTTATTTAGAAACTATACAACCTATAACGCAAAGCAGTTAACTTTTTACGGTGGCTGCAATGATCACATCATGGACTTATCCGATAAAAGAGTTTCTTATCTTTAGGCAGGCACAAAAACATTCGTTCAATAATCAATACTTTTAGTAAAATACATCTTGAAATAGTACTGTGGTTGAATTTTTCCATGATCGGGAAAATTTACTTCATATTGGTCTACAAAGAAACAAGTATAATAATAAAAAGAAAGAAAGAAAATCGACTTCAAATTACTTACCATAACTTAAAATCATTCCCATTCTAATTTAGCCGCGCCTGGCAAATTCTCGTCAGATATAAAAGATAGTGTCAAGCTGAGTTGAAGTTTGAGAAATTATTTTTTGACCCCAAATTTTGGCAATAAATCGCCAAAAGTGGCCAAGCTTAGTGACTTATGGCATTAAGACCAGCGCCGTTGCTGGCAACCCTTTAAGAAATAGTTTAAAAAACGTTTTTTTCTGATTTTCAAAATGATAATAAGATTAGAACGTGACCAAATATGGATCAACCTTTGACCTATCCCCTTTCCAATAAAAAAAGAATTTTTTAAAAACTGTCCACACGGTAAAAAATTACCGCTCTACATACACCGAAAAAAAAAGAAATACGCGTTAAACATGGTACCTCCTCCTTTTTTGAAATCGGTAAAAAAAAAGTTTTCTTTTAAATGGTTCTGAATGGTGAATCTTTCTCAATCTTAATCCTATAAGGTGCACTATTTTTGGTTATATGCTTCCCAGATGAACTGTCCATAGATTGTTTTGTATTGATAATTGTCCAAAGAACCCGGAAAATGTTTGGTGATACTTGATGGCAGGAAGTAACTACATCTTCTGCACATTTGTTAATAGGCAGCATTTGATTTTGCAGCGTACAGATAGGTTGCTTTTATTTCTGGGTCATTTTCACATTTAAAAATACCGTACACAGACGAGAGTTCTCATTTTTTCGGTTTGTCTCTCTGTCCGTCCGTCCGTGCTCTAATTCCCGTAAATATGCATCGATTTCGACTAAATTTATATATCTTATTTCATCTGTCTTAGAACTTGGAACGCGTATCCTGTCAGATGAAATTTTTAGACTTTGTTGTAATTCTCCTTAAATATATAACTAAACCTGACCATTCACTAAACTTGCATACATCGCTAGGTTACGCACGGTTATTTTAGAGAGCTGTATTTTCTAATTCAAAATATATCTACTGCTACTAAATTAAGCCATAGGCCACGTTTGTGAGTTCATCTTAATCGACAACACAGGCCCTGATTACCGAACAGGTCCATAAGGCCAGGACCTATAGTAAAAAAAAATCTGAGGGCCTCACAACTGCAATATTTGGTATTTATACTTGTGGAATTGAATAGGAGTAGATGGGAGGGGGGGTCCTCGAAATGATAGCAGACCTATAGTATCAGAGAGTGTAAATCAGGCCCTGATCGTCCCCTACTCTGAACAAAATACATTCAGTAAAATTCCTGGATAAAATGTCAGAATCATTTCACAGTTGAATTCCGGTCAGTGTTTTGAAGTTTCCGAATGAATTTTTCGCACTTTGACCAAAAAGAACGTTAGGAAGTGTAACCTGATGAATTCGAGATTAATTTGACTGTTTGTCGGCAATTTATGAAAGATATTTCAATGATAAATTGTGAACGTATTCAGAGCATCACACTATATCGGACATTTTTCTAAACCATATAGTGAATTTACTTGATCATCTACGGATTTCATATACAGGGCTATTTTTAAAATAGAGGTGTTTAGAGCAAGATTGTGAGAAAACTGTTGGCCTAAACTGAACAAATTTGTAATAAATACTATTTTGACCACGAGGTTTTGATTAAAAAAGAAAAAAAAATCAGATTTTTGCCACCAGGGGACAAAGGGGAGTTGTAAGGTCCATTTTGGGAGTAAAATAGGCATAGAAAGTACAAAAAGTTAACATTTACTACTATATTGGCATCATTCTCATGTGTGGTTCAATATGCTTTCCTTGAATATGTTCCAAAAAGTGCATTCTCTGAACAGCATTCCCAACTGCAGAATGCAGCTGATCTCCATTGATTTGCTACACATGCTTTGTTAATAGTTCCTTCAAAATGGCTAAATTATACACATTCCCTTGGTATACTAAAAAATTTGCATTACCACCTCTTTTCTCCTTGAAAATCTGCAAAATCACTACAACGCATTACTGCGTATGAGAGTCATAGCTGAAATGTTTGATAAAACGTAAAATGCAAAGGTGAATGTAAATTGTGTTGTCAATATCAAAATGCTTGTAACGTGTTAACTTTATATGCCTATTTTACTCCGAAAATGGACCTACAGCGCCACTTTGGTCTCTGGTGGTGAAAATCCGAACTATTTTCTTTTTCTTTTTTAACCGAAACCCGGTGGTCTAAATAGTATTTATTGCAAATTTGGTTCAATTTGGCCAAGCAGTTTTCTCACAATCGGGCTTAAAACACCTCTACTTTAATTATGGCCACCCTGAATGCACTGTGAAAATAAATTTAAATAAAATACGCTTTTAAAATTTACAATCTGCTGCATTAGCAAAAATCTGGAAAAAAGTTTTCTTCTTCTTTATATATATTTTAATATTTTATAGCAGTGTATAATTTTGACTTTTAATGAAAAGAAGTCAGTAAATAACACGCAGAGATGAAAATAATTTAGTAAACATCCCCTTAAACCCCCCCCCCCCCGCCCCTCTCTCTCTGCTTGTGTGTGTATGAGTGTTTGGCGGGGGGGACATGCCAATTTATATTGACAATCGGTTTTGACGATCAAGGTGAATTTCCCCCTCCTCCCTTCTTAGAATAACGGTGCTTTGGCACATGTTGCGTAAAGGAGAAACTTTCACTTGTATAACCGTTAAAAATGTTGTCCATTGTAAAGAATATTCTTGGGGGAGAGAATATACAATGAACAGGTGAAAGTGACCTACTTTCGGCTGTACATATTTCTTCTGAGAAAACCGTTAAAGTGCTTTGTTAAAGGCGAAAAATGCAAGACAGGTTCCGTTGCCCTTCACAATGAAAATTACTGGATTTGGCAGTTTGAAATTCAAGCACAACTTAAGACGCTGCTACCGTTTGTCAGTGAGCATTAGCAAAAAATGCATACAAAATAAAATGTAATAGTTACAATTATAAATTATTGAAAAAATCTGGAATTTCGTTTTTAAATTTTGTTTTTGGCAATATGAGGGAAAGTGATTCATATTCTTACATTTTGTTAGTCATTTAACTGTCCCTTAATTCTTTTGAATCTTAATTATATCTTATTTTTTAATAAGTTTCTTGAAGAACTAATTAATGGACAAAGTAGGCTTACCATACATCATAGTTTAAACAGGATTGTCTCGGTGTCTCATACATGGCCCCCACATTCAATTTAAGGGCCCTCGACCTGGGATCAGAGCAAATATGGGGAATAAATATGGTAATTATTTTATAAGTCCTAACTAAAAATTATTTATAAAAATATGTTGCTTAAAAATGGCAAAATGACAAGAGTTACCATATGAATGTATTCAGTTTCACACTAAAAGAGCTAAACTTAAGGATTACTCTTAATGGTTACATTTGACTTATCTTATTTAAAACAAAACATTATACAGGATAAAATTCTCCACCCAGCTACGGGCCCCTCTAAAGCCCGGGCCCGGGGGCAAGTGCCCCTCCTTTCCCTTTCTCTCGGGGGCCCTGGAAGAAGAAAGGATGGAGATAATATGCACACAATGACAATTTTACAAAACTTTTATGATAAACGGTTAATCATAAATATGCCTTTTAATTTTAAGCTACAATTAGCTGCAGTCTTCTAAGATTTTGTTGGATAAAAAGTATATTCAAAATATATTTTCTATTTTGTATTAGTTACAGCAATTAAAAATTGAAACTAAGGGTAGGGCTGGACTCTGCCTTCCCTAGGGCCGGGCCCTGGATCCCAGGGGTCCATCCAGTCCCACCCATGTGGGGATCATGGTTCCAGACAGTTTGGTAATATATCCCGGTTGTTGTTAATCGACAAAAAAATGAATATTGATAATTTGACGAGATGTCTCTAGCAAAAACATTTTTTGGTTTCCAAAAATGAAAAGTGGGGCACAACAACGATCCACATTGACTACATTAACAAATAGGTCCAATTATTTATATCACTTATAAAAGCAAGATGCACCTTATCTGGAGCTTGTTTTCTCGATCAAGAAGCACATTTGGTGGAAGACTGGGGACGCATGTTAGATTCTACCGTAAGAATATTAGTGTTCTTTAAATTAAACTTTTTCATTACTTGTAACGATTTCTACGAAAAATTCTTAATAAATGATAATATAGTGGAAAAAGCTCATTCTGCAAGAAGTACGGCAGGTACATAAAATTAAAGAAGCTGGCTTAAAATTTAATAGTATGTAGTTATAAACTTTTATAGTTTATGGTACCATTATGTCATTTAGGTAAACAATTTTTTGTGGATTTGTTTCTGTTTTTGCCGTACATTCGGCTCCTGTTCCGTTTTAGAGATTTTGGATTATGGTAAACCTAACTGTGTAAGGTTTACCATAATCTAAATAAGTAATTACGCAAAAGTAAGAACTCAATTGAAAACTTATGGATAAAGCACAATATTTTAGTGCAAGTGTCTTATTAATTTATTCATTTATTGGAGAAGGCACCGTTGGATAGAGACAAGCAATAAGAACAACAACAAAAAAAAAACCACTCAGAAGAAGCTGGTTACAGCATTAGATTTATGTAAAGTTATGTGTGTAAGCTAAGTACACATGTTGCAAGCTATATGTGTGCTATATAAGCATACAAGGAACATATAGCACACAAGGAATCTTTCACTGTGTCTTTATAAAAATAGGAGCAATCAGACTTCACTATTTATTTAAACAAAGTCACTATTTATTTAACTTTTTGAATATACACAAACACTTTCGGAAAGAGAAAAAACATGTAATAAAAACTGAAAAAAAAGAATGAATCGAAATTGGAAAAAATTTTATGTATGTTATTGTGTCAGGTAAGGTGAAATAAGAAAATGATATTTTATTATTTTCAGCAATACACAAAAATATAAACTAAAAAACTGTTAATACTATTTATTTTTCGATCAGATTTATTTTTTTACTAACAACACTCAGTTTAATGACAGTAATTCTGTAAGTCATGGGGCAAAATATCAACATTTCAAAAGGCCTATAAAATTTACTTTTAAATAATTTATTTTTATTTAGATAGTATTGTATTACTTCCTGTATCAAGAAAAAAAGTGTCTTTTATCAACTGGAAAGAATAACGAGGTATTAGTAAAGTCCCGCCAATTTTATGAAATACGTATAAACATTTAAAATGGCATGGAACAGATAGTTGCCTAAATTGTTACCTTCTTTGCCCAAACTATGGTATTTGCTATTTTTCTCAATTAAGAATTTCTATGCAGTAAGTTGATATATTATAATAAAGTTTTACATTCATTAAAAGTTTTAGATTCATTAAACTCTAATATCGAATAAAAAAGCTCAATAAAAAAAATCTGGAGTGACTCCTCGACTTTCCAAACACTTGATAGTTACGAAGCATTTAAAAAAATTTGAATAGTTGAATAATTCAGCAAAATAATGAAAGAGAAAATTATGATGTGGTCTTTAAATTCGTTGTGCCAAAAAATTCTGTCATTTCTGATCAATTTTATCCTGTTTTAAGTAATTTAACAATACTATAGTGTATTTACAATACTTTGAATCTATTTGCCGTATGTATCAAAAAGTCTTGGTATCCCTTTAAAATGATATATGCCTTACTCAACTCAATTGAATTCTGTGTTCAGACGTTAGTGCACGAAATTTAGTCTATAGGCCGCAATGTATCTTTTAATAGTCCTGTAAAGAAATTCAAGTTCTAAACACACTAAAATCTAGACAGTATGTAAAATAGTGACTTGTAATATACTTATCTAATCAATGGAATGCACCATATAGACACTATCACACTTTAGTGAATGTTTTGCGTCTATAAGCCGTAATGTATGATAATTCATTTTTGTACCCTGTACGGAAATTTAAGTCCTACATACACCAATTCGGATGTGTGACGGCGACCTACAGCATGCATATCTAATTTGTGTTTATTCGGATGCATCATTTAGACACTAGGAGCACTTGTGATGAGAAACTAAGAAACAGAATATTTATATCTTACAGTTGATTTAATTTTATTATATTTTCTTTGAAGTTATCTATAAGAAAGCATTACTTAGTATGCTATTATTTTAGATTACTCTACTAGAATTGTATCGACCTATGTAATGTGTTGTTTTTCATATTATAAAAAAAAAGATGCATCCCCCCGCCCCTCCCCCCGAAAGCAGTGATTAGACAAATATCTAACTTTTTAATATATTTTTTTATTTGTTTAACTTGAACCACAACACTTTTGTCATTGTCGTGCATCCTCTAAAATAGTGTTTCCCAACAACTTCCGGTCCACGTATATCAAATGTATTAAAAAATAATCAGCAGATATAACATTCTAATTAAAAATTATATTTGTACAAAGCTTAATAAATAATAATCATGTGATAAATAAAATACATGTTTAAATAATGCGTTTTTATATGTGGATGACACCGGTCCGTGAAATATTTTCTCTTACTTTTGCCGTGATATGCATTTGTGAACAGTCTCTTGAAAATATGCATCTAGGATTTACAGTTGCGAAAATAAAGGTCTGTCAACTTATTCGATACGCTGTACACTGTTAATAGAAATATTTCAACATATTACAATAAAATGGTTTCACATTAGCTGGAATCTTCCTATGGAGAAAAATTGCGCCATGATTTGGTGTTTGAGTTGATCAATGAAACCAAATCATGGTGAAAAGATTCTCCATAGAAATGTCGCAGCTAGTTCAGAACAATTTTGCGGTGAAATGTTGAACTGCTTCTATTAACAGTGTATGTAGAGGTTTGAATAATTCTTTGAAAGACATCTTCGGAAGTATTTTTAGAAAAGAAATGAAAGCAGTAACAAATCCGTTTGAAATCAAAATGAAGGAGGCAGACTATATGCTTTCAAAAAATAATATAGAGACTTTTTAGTACATTTGTGCAAAAACATCAAAAGAAGCTCTAACTTATAACTGTGTTCGCAAATATGTTATCTTTCTTCAAGTACGTAATTACACAGAAGAGCATTACTATAAAGAAAAAAAAAAAAACCCTGCCTTATCACGACTATTCTCAACGATGTCATAGTTCTCAATGCCATCAAACTCAAATATTTCTTTGAACATACCGCTGTTCGGGCAATGTTCTCGGAAATACGAATGAAAATAAAAGGAATTCTATGTTAAAAGGAGTATGTTTTATTCTACGATCGTGAAAGAATTTTTTTAATGTGCCCTTCGAGTAGAGCATTACACTGCTAGTTATTTTTATCGTATGGATTTCTCTTTAGTGACTAAGACGTATTTATTCTTAGAACTTATTTAAACATACAGTCAAAACGTGCCTAGAAGACGACATTTACAATATTTTTACTCACAAAATATAATTTATGATACTTAAGAAACGAAATACTTTTATAATAATTTATTATAATTTATCAATTATAATTATTGTGTTTCGATAATTTATTGTTTATGCAAACAATTTTTCTTGATAGAAAGTGTGGTATGCTTTAAGGCTGTTCCTTTTAAGAGACGATTGGTGTAACAGAACTTTCAAGCAAATTTAAAAACAAAATAATTATGATAAATGCTTGAAAAATTAATACTTTTTCCTCATGCAATGCACTATGAACTTACATTAAGATCAAACTTATATGTCTCGTGCAATTTTCAGAAAAAATTCTTAAGTACAAAAATTATGATAAAAGTGATCCGAACTGTAGCCGTTTAGGTATTTCTGCAAAATTCTGTATGCTTAAGATTTTTTTCATTATGATTTGTACATCTTAAATGTTCACAATTTGCAATCTTGTATAGTATACCTTGCAAAGAGGCATTTTAAAGTTTTTCGAGACTCGATAAAATTTGAATTTATTTTAAATTTTTTATTGAGTGATTTCATAAATGAACAGTCTTATTGCTTTTTACAGTTTTATTTCAGACTTCAACTACAACATATAATATTGATCTTTGGAATTCTTGGAGTATGAGGTTTTTACAGATAATATTTGAAAATAATGGGAAAAGTTCGACTCACAAATACCATGCAGAAAGCAAACATTCTCATCTGAAAACTTACCGTTTTTTAAAAACCCGTTATTTTATGAATATTTCTCTCACGATTCGCTTAAAAAACACGCAACTCACTTAAAAATGACCCACAGTATATAAAAATCCAGTAACTTTCCTTTGAAATACTGGACAGCTGAGGTGCCCAAGAATTCCAAGGAACATTCCAAAAAATAATAGAAACTTTACTGAACAGTTCAATTCAGAGGAATTTTCCTGGGTTGCTCAGTAAAACTCCTGGCATTTTCATGGAACATTCCTTGGAATTCTTGGGCACATCAGATGACCATTATTTCCAAGGCAAGTTCCCAGATTTTTTTTTTTTTTTTTTTCAGTGTATTTGAAATGGTGAACCGAACTATGTACAGAGGGACCAAAAAAGTCCATAAAAGATTTAGGAATTCATTAAAAAAAGGACAAACAATGATCGAAAATTGTGGTTTGCACAAATATGTTTTTAAGGGAGATCGTATTTCTTTCCTTTTTTTTTTTTTTTTTTTTTTTTTTTTTAATGACAAGAAAGGTTTTAGTTACAAATGTAACCGGGGTCATAGGAATGATATGCACAGTGGGAAGCAAATTTCCAATAAATTAAAAAATCCGAAATCTCTCTAATCCTTTCCATACAAACTGCAATTTTGTATCATGATTTTATCTTTTTTAATGAACTTTTGAAGTTTTCACGAGCTTTTAACGCATCCTGGGTTCGTCAAAGTTTAAAAATTCATTAAAAAAGAATAAATAACGATAAAAAAATTTGCGGTTTGCATGGATAGGATTAGAAAAGTTTGGGATTTTTTTTAAAATTGGAAACTTGCCTCCCATTTTGCATGTCAGTGCCAACTACCGGTAACATTTGGAACTACAACCTTTTTTGTTAATAAAAAAAATACGATCACCCTCTAAACCTATTTGTGCAAACTGCAATTTTCTATCATTATTTGCTCTTTTTTTAATGAATTTTTAAAGTTTTCACGGACTTTTTGATCTCCCTGTATAAATATATAAAGGGCTATTATTCATTACTAATTCAACTCTAATTCGCACTTCCGTTTAACTGAAAAATATATTCACAGCTAAAGTGGCACTATTTCATTTACAGACCATAGTTTCAAATGTATTCATACTACACAAATTATTGTAATACAACTTGTAAATAAAATAAAGAAAATTTACTGTTTCATAAATTAGGTTTATAACACTTTGAATTATGTATGGCTAAAAACAAATTTCGGAACTTGGAACTTTTAGTTTGAATATAATTTCGTATCACCTTTTTTGACAAGTTCAATCATTCACACTTTTATTATACCCCCCCCCCCCTTATAAAATTTTTTCGTCTCAGTTGTGTTTTTATGTTTCGTGAAAAAAGAAAAGCGTGATGACAAAAATTTTGCTTTTTTTGGGTTCATATTTAGCATTATAATAGCGACTTATAAGTAATAAACATAGTAGCAGATACTTCTAAATTTTATTAAAAGATTTTGTTAAAAATCTAAATTTCCTTAGAAAAGGTGTTCATTTGACTGATTCGAATATCTATCTATCTATCTATATATATCAATAAATATTTTCAAATCTCATCTCAAAATAATCTGTTCGCTTTAATTTCTATCGATTTAAAGAATAAAAATACAAATAAAAAAACCGAACATTTTACTCAGTTTAATTATTAATGTCCCGTGTCACGTTGATTTAATGTGTAGTCTTAAGATAAAAAAATAATGTTTATTAATTAATTAAGTTCTGAATAATGAGGTAAATTTAGTGAATAATGAATGCAATAAAAATTAATGTATAGTAAAAAAACTATGCGGTGAAAATTTTAAGAAATACTTTCATCATATATTTTAATAAATACAATGATGAAACTCTGTTAAAGAGAGGGCCATTTTAAAAATCGTTGAAAAATACCAAGATGTTGATTAAGAAATGTAACATTTCAGGTATGCGTAAAATTATTTTTGCTAAGCACTGTAGTTCAATTAACTCGAAAATGATCATATTTGTAAACTATTTAAAGGTGTACGAAACTTTATTTTCCCTGTAGAAGTTATACGTTCATAAGTTTCACCGATTGTATTTATTTATATATGTACTTTTAGACTACGTATGTAAAAGTTTCCAGTGTTACCAGAAAGGAGAAAAAACTTCTGTCAAATGACTCTAAATTTGGGATCAAGAAATATATAACAGTTATTTGGTTAATTAACGGACATAATCTTATAAGGAAGGATCCCTGAAAAACAATTTAGCTCAACACCACAAGTCATTAACTGATGCCCGGCCATTCTCCTCTAATTTCTTAAGACTTTGTTATTTAGTTCTTAAAGATCGCCTGGATACTTAATTATAAATATTTTCCGCGCTATTATGTGTAATGAAACCATGCTATAAAACGGAATTTTATCTATTAGTAGAACGTTCTCTAATGTGTACCATCTTATGTATATACCTTAGAATTAAGCTCCTAAAATAACAGAGCGTGTAATGCTTTCAATGTGTGCATGAAGAATGAAAAAAGCAAATTGAAATCCTAAAGTCGTTATTGATACTGATGGATAAATGTTTTAGAGAATCCCTGTGATACAATATTAATTGGAATTACACTAAATAACATATGATATAACCGCATTATCAGAAGACATTTATTTAAAGAGACCTTTTACGAAAATGTTATAGGCATAAAACGGATTTTTTTTAATGATTAGGAGAAAGAATCTCTTAAATACTGTAATAATAAATAATGATCATAATAGATGAAGGAAATTCATTAGGAAAAATTGGTTAAAAGCTGTTATTAATAATATTGGTTAAATGGACGCAAAAATATAGAATTGTAATACAATGAGGATATTTATTTTGGGCTAATAACAGTTTTTCAATCAAAAGATAAAGATAAGATAGAAGATTTAGATTATACTTTTTTTGTCTGAACTACATTGCGTTTCTTAAAGACCGTAATTTCTGTTGCTCTGCCAAGAACATTTATCTCATCCTGAAAGTTTAAGTAGCTTTTGCACAGATTTTAGTAGTGGTCACAAACTGCAAAAGTAACCTTTAATTGATGTAAAAGTAAACCTTAATATAAATTGACTGGAGCTTTCTTACACTGATTGTTATAGACCTTTAGTCTTTTCATAGTAAATATTACCTAAAGTGTCTTTGTGCAATATTTCTGAGAAACAGATAGAGAAAATATCGCACTTATTTTCTTTTAAACAGCAACACGTGATATTGATGACCTGGATGTACGATTTGATTAAGGAATAGATTGCAGACTATTATTAGCATTACATCGAAATTTGATTGGGGTGACAGTTTGATTAATAAAAAAAGTTAAAGACTGCGTTGGAGTGGCTAGTACATTTAGTTTTTCAAATAATAATACAGGAATTAAGGAATAGTGAAATAAAAAACTGCTTGTAGAGATTTTCATGTTTCAATGTTTTTACATTGAAAACAAATCACGATTTGACCGTTATGGTGTCTTTTATATTGACAGATAATTTTATAGAATTACAAAAACACCAGTAGATACGGGTTAAAAACGCACGCAACACATGAGGCTAATGCATAACTTTTGAGAAATATACGTTAGCGGATAATATGCCCAAGCCATAAAAATGTAATTATATTTCGCACTAACACTGGCGTCTAGGTAAGTTAAGAATAAGCAATGGAAGAAAGTTTGAAAGCCAGACGAGCTTGGTTAGTAGAGTAATCAAATTATTGCGGTAAATGCAACGGTACAATAAAAGTAAAAACAGTGGTAAAGGAATATGCATTTCAATATATATGTTCATTTCCAAATAAGTCGACCTTAAACACCAAGAGGTAGGAAAAACAAAGTAATGGGTGCAGTGACGCCAGAGGTCTAAATATATACAGAGAGAGCTTTTACAACATAATAGATAACGGACACGCACGGCAATTAGAAATCGGCATAAAAATTGAATATAAAAAACACACAAAAAAATTAGTTTTATTAAGCTGAACTAACCATTTTAAGTAGGAAATTTTAACCAGTCAAAAATATTAAATTAAAATAGAATAATGCAAAAAAAGTGTAATGAACTGTTACAAGTGTCCCAGTTAATTAGTTAGCATTCTAAAGTATCTGAAGTAGATTTTCCTTTGTGTTGTCTTCTTTGAATAGACATTAAAACTAGACCAATTATTCGTACACAAGGATACTCGTATATTTACATTTTTTTCGAACACGCAATGAAACCAGGCAAACTTAGAAGAACACAGGAACGATTATAATAGTTTTTTCTACATATAACCAGCCATAGTTACCGGTGGATTAGAAACTGACGTCGAAATTTTGAGGTAATCATTTTGTTGCAATTGTATGTAAGATAAATCGCTTTTTTTTCCCGTGAAAAAGGAAATATGTTGGACCTAATGGATAGTTTGTCATCGAAGACCTAGTATCGAGTTTTTATTAGGTTTCTTTTACAAGAAAATTTTGGCTTTAATCAAAGCAATTCACATTTTTTCCTAGCTTGTAAATGAAGTTTTTTATAAGTCGATGCTTCGACGCAAGGTCAATGTAAATTATAAATGTCCATAGATGAAAGTCTTCATTAAGATGAAGTCTTCATTTAAGTTCTTCTAGACTCTTTCACTTATTTGGGTAGTTATCAGCAATCAATACATTGTTTACAACTTGAAAAGAAATATAGAACGTGCAAGCACATGGATTATGAATCTTCCACATTAACTAACAACGCGTTTTTGCCATGATGTATGTGTACATTGAATTTACCCCTCAAGTTTGCGCGCTCTCTGACGTAGAAAGCATTGAGTGTATTGACGTCATACTTCAAATTCAACTAAGTGGTTTTAAAATAGGAATTCTTACTGGATATTTAAAGAAATGGCATATGAGCGTGATATATTAATATTAGAAGCATAACTCTAAACCCATTGGGTCTAGAGAAAGGGGACTTTTGAGTTTGCCGAGTGGTACTCGGACAACATATATTTTAAATACCAAATACACTACTAACATATTTACTACAAGCCACTGATTTTCTCGTTTTTTTTTTTAAATAATCATAAAAGTGTTTGTAATACATGCTGATTTCAGACATCTATTCCTGTGAATTATACATCCCAGTTCAATACTTTATTTGGGAAAAAATGTCATCCCCTCCCTTTATCATTAAAAACTAGCACAAATTATCAATACAGTATTGTACCAAATGAGGATTCCAATTTACACAGGTCCACCAATGGCCAAGTGGAAAAGACACTGAATGTTGGTAGACGGCTAAAGTTTGAAGGCTTAGTGTTCTGGCCCACCGCACGGCTGTCGATCTAACGGTCTTGAGTTTTGGGCAGTTTTCCCCAGATATACTGTGAATACGCGTTAGAACCCCTTAAAAGTCGTCCGCCCACGGCATGCATTGCTTAAGCATATATCTCTCGTGTAGTTTTGACTTAACCACATATCAACCAACCAATCAATCAATTTATGTAAGCGATTTACAAAAAAAAAAATTTCTAGCAAAAGTCTGCTTAATTTTTGGTGCAATATGGCAGAAAGATTAGTGTAACAAGGGAGTTAATTCTCTTAAGCCTATATATATGTATATTTATGAGTCCTTGATTTTTGATCAGTTTTAGTAATTTTGTTATTTTTTGAATGCATTGATTTTAGTGTTTAGTCTAGATTTCTATATTTAATGTCCTTTTTTCCCAAGGGTGCAGCACTGATTGATAAAGTCTTGCCGGACGGTCGTCGGAAGGCGCCCAATGGGTTGCGATCAATACACCTTAATAAAGACATTACAGACACTCAAGCCGGGAATCGAACCCGTAACCAAGGCTTCGCAAAATGATGCATTAGCCACTATACCAACTGGGTGGCTTTATGTCTTATGATATAATATGAGGTTAATTAATTTTGTGTTAAAATATTTAGTAAATTTACGTTTAGTGTAATGATTTTATATATCTTTTAATATATAAAATTCTCCTGTCACAGTGTTAGTCACCTAACTCCTCCGAAACCACTCGACTAATTTTAATGAAATTTTCTGTGTATATTCGTTAGGTCTGAGAATAGGTTTTTAACTATGTCTCATACCCCTAAGTCATAAGGGCGGTCCACCCCAAAATGTTTAGCCCCAGAGTGCTATTCATTTCAATCAGGATTTCTGTGTAGACATTAGCGTGTCGAGTCACTTTTCAAATGTGTTTGCCAGATAATGTGGAGAGGGGGGGGGGCATTAATAAAATGTTGAAAGTCGCACAAGGTTTGCAATTTTTGATAATTGATCGCTAAATGTGGTGCCAAATCGTGACAATTTATTATAAATATATTTCGAGTATAGTTAGAAAACGCCTGGCGTATATTGTAAAAGAGTTTTATTAGGCGATTTTAATATAGATTTCTATTCCGAAGAAGTGCTCTGTGGAACAAGAAAGGAAAGCACGGTACACTTATGGATTATGATGCCCATTCCAAACAGCATTTAAAATGTCTTTGCGGTATAGTTGGAATATGCTTACAGGAAGAAAGAAGATTGTATAACAGTTTCAGTACTCGATTTTAAGATAGATTTCGATTCCAAAGATGTGTTTTATGGTACAAGAAAGAGTTGATTCCTATTTTAACACCCCCCACTCTCGCCAACCTAAAAAATCCCCGTACTTTGGCGAGCTTTGCAGTCATGGGTCTCTAGGAGTTATGCACAAGTTTCAACGGTACTTATGTATTATCCCGGCGATCCCCAAGACAAGCAATTTTTCCCCAAGATAAATGAGGATCCCCAAGGCACATGAAATTGTTGATGGTTTGGAATACGATTGGCAACGTATTTAAAATCTACGAAAAAGTAGTTTGGCGGAAGTGACCGCCGGGATAATACGTAAGTACCGTTTCAACGCCCCCAGAAGAACTAGGTGATAACTAAAGTGAACAAACTAGCGATAAACGCGCCAGTTAAGGAATTTGAAGACATTTAATTATTAAAACTACATTAATTGGTAATCCAAAATAAATAAAAATGTAACGGCATGCTGTACTTACATGTTGTTCCAAATCGCCATTTTAATTCTAAATTACGATTTCCATATAAATGCAAAAAATCGTCATGGTAACTGCATATGTTTAATCATCACCACCTTGGCGAGAGTCGAGGCGTTAAAGTAGGAAACAATATATAAAACGGTGAAGTATAGTTGTAACATACTTGGCGAAGATTGTAAAATAGTTTTAGTAGGCGATTTTAAGATAGATTTTGATTCCAAAGATGGGTTTTATGAAACAAGAAAGAAAAATACAACACAGCCATGAATAATGATACACTTTCCAACTTAATGGAATAAGGACGAAAACTAGGGACGACGCATAAATTATGATACGATTTTAATATATAGCACTATACTGCGTATTTAAAATCCGAAAGTGTTTCAGATTTTCATCCTTTTTTTGGGGGGGGGGGCAAATTTTTTATGGAATGACTATCAATAAGTCTCAAGGCCAAACTATGTCTGTTTGTGGCTTAGATTTGAGCACACCATGTTTTTCACACGGACAATTATACGTGGCATGCTCTCGAGTGGGCAAACCATCCAGTTTGTTTGTGTTAGCTAAAGATGGGATAACAAAAAATATTGTACACTCTATTGCGTTAAGGGATTGATATTATTTTTTAGTAAAATTATTCTAATTAGCGATATATATAAATTTAAAGAATAAATTACAATGAATTAAAAATATAAATATTTGGTATTGTGTTATTTTTATATTCCAGCATCGTTCACAGCGCTCCATGCCTCTTCCACTCATATACCACATCTTCACACACTTACAATAAGTTAGACATTTCTTTCTACTAAAATAAACCTAGGAATAATTTATATGGCAAAACAACGTTTGCCGGGTCAGCTAGTATATATATATAAACTCAAAACACACACACACACACACACACACATATATATGTGTGTGTGTGTGTGTGTGTGTATCCTGAAAGTTGAAACACACTACTCTAGCCACCAAACAAACAAACGCTTCCTCTAGGAGGAAAATTCCACAGATATGACAACCGGCGTCGGCCTGACGTCCCACTGAAAGTCAGGGATATCATTTGCTTTTACATTTCTTTTCATGCACCATTTAGCTCTTAGCATCCAAAGCCAGCATAATGATAGGCACACTATCTTCCGAATTACAGGTCTTGAGAAACGTATAATCTCCGACATTTCTCCGTTTAACACCGCTGCTTCTCCTTGACAAGCCATCCTGAGCTGTTGCTTGTCCACAGTCCGAGGGTAGGAAGAGATAAAGCCCTCTCTGAAGATGTTCGACGGGAAAAGCCCGTTAAAAGTGTAAAGATTGATGGCCTTGCTAAAATTCATCTCGGTGTCCGCAGCTGCTTGTTGTGCTGTTTGACACTTGCGTTGAGTAATATGTCGCGTTAATGGAGCTCTTGGAATTCCTGTGGAACTCAATATGAAAGCTTGAAAGTGCTGAGAAGTCTAGTGCTTTTAAGGCTGTTCTTTTTACGAGTATAAAACTACTACAGACGTCACAGGACATTTTGAACAGCTTTAAAAACAAAGGAATGAAGTGAAAATTAATAATGCTTCGTCACTAAATGCACTATGTACCTATGCTAACAATAAGCTTATTTGTCTAGAGCAAATTTCGGATAAGACTTCTTAAACAAAGCGCTTCAAAACGGACCGGCTTTCTTGCGGGGCGTAGCAGGGGGGGAACGGGAATCCCCCCGAATTGGTTATGAAATCCGTCTATTATCACTATAGTTCATATCCCCCCCCGAAATTTCTGCTAGCGCTGATCCTTTGAGATAAGTACTATAAAGCACTGTACGTTCAACCCTTTGAGGCGCAACCCTTTCCCAATGCTGAAAAAAGGGCAGCCGTTGCCATCGCTCGACTTAACTACCAGCAAGATGGCGGACGATCGAAACGTTCATCGCGTGCCACAGATCTAGAGACCCTTTTTTGACGACAGCTGGCTGTCGTCAAAAACCATGATTTCTGACCGAAACAAATTCCGCGTTTTCTCCGAGTGCCAAATAGGCCGGCCATTCAGGTTACCTGACTCACGGAGTCACGGTTTTTGATGAATACTGCTGCAAGTCTCAAACAGGAAATAATAATTACTGTAAAATAATAAGAATATAAAACATATCCACCATTCAGTGCTGCGTACTTTAATACGTTAAAAATCGGTTACATGTCATTAACGATATTTTTCCTTAAAGTGTAAAGATTGATGGCCTGTGTTAGCAGCTATTTGTCACTTTCATGAAACACTAAAATTCTTGTGCTCAGCATTGAAACAACATTAACATTAAAGTACAAATTATGCAATAAATTTAAAAGTAATTAAGAATAAGAATCAAAATGTGATTGCAATCCTGCAAAAACCTGATAATCATTCATTAAATATAGGATACTAACATTAAATTTCTTTTTAAATAATTGTGAAATCACTGTAAAAATGCAAATGAAATCCATCGGAAATCAAAGAAATCACTTCACACCCCAAGAAAAGGAAACCCCGTTGTTCTACATTTCCTCCGATTTTGGAAAACCTACTTCCAATCCTTTCTTATTAAAATCTTGACAGGAAATTTGAATGTTTAAAAAGTTAAAAAAAAACCCGTTTTTAACTCAAAACTTAACTTTCTCAGCGTGCGAACTTCCCGTAGGGAGAGGGTTATTCACCCTTTTTTTTTTAATGAAAAAACACGATAACGCAATGTAGAGGTCACTAAAAAAATCGATACGTTCATTTTTCCCCTGTGCGGAACGGGGTTCAGGGAACTTTTACAATGGAGCCGACAGTTGGCATCGGGGGTTCAAAGGCTTGAAAATGAAGGGGTGAACGACTGGCAGAGGACGTCCCTAATGCGAACGGGGATTTTTTATTTTCGTAGAAGGGGGGAGTCTGAAGTGATCTTCCGAGTGTTTGCTAAAAAATTAGTTTGGCGTGGTACTGCATAGAGCGGGTTTCTGATTCTGTTTGTTTCTTTCTTCGGCACTTCAGCTGAAACGCCCACCGTTAATTTACGGGATTCGACTGATTTTTATTAAGTTAATCAGAGGAAAGTCTCGTTAGTATAAATGCATGGATGACATAGTGATTTTTATAAAGTTGTTGGATATTTCGTAGTAAAAGAATGTTGACTATATTATGATATATGAAAGAAAAATATTATCTAGCAATATTTCGTAAAATATTGACATATTGATAGTTTTTAAATGCTTATCCAATTTGTTTTCTTTGTGCAAAATGTTTGCAAATAAACTTCAAATAAAAACGTCATATTAAGGTATCAGCTTTGCATGGTGCGTTAAAGCTATATCCCCTTTTTCACTCATCATTTAAAAATTAATGTTCATCTGAAAACATTTCAGACATTTTAATAGCTTAGATAGCAACAGAATATTTATCATACATTCGAAAAGGAGTAATAAATATTATCTCACAATATTGAAAAAATATTGAGGTGTTGACAGCTTTTAAATATTTACACAATAGTAAGGAATCCAATGAAACTATCTCTAGTATAACTCTAGAAATTCTTTAATATTGCAAAGTTTTTCACTGTGAAAACAATAAAGAGAAATTTTAAGTATAATTTTAAACTAATAGAGGTTCAGCTTCAGAGAGAAATGTTGAGTTCTATTATGGAGAGATGATATTCAGTGTTAGTCTATTGAAAATGTACATTAAAATCAATGAATGACCATCTACTAAACCAACACAAATGTAACAAACCTTTAAACTATTTCTAGTAGTGAGAATTTAATAATACGTTATTCATACATTCAATTTTAGTATAAGTGTTTCGTTTTTCTTTCACAAAATATTGGCTTGTAAATTCCTAATAAATATATAAAACATTATATTAAAGCATCATCCTTGAATACTGTGTTAAAGCTCAAGCATAAATACTTTGTTCCCTACTAGCAATTTTGCTCGGGCCGTCATCGGCTGGCTGCGTGGCCGGTGGTAGCCCGAGCAAAATTGCTAGTAGGGTTGTTGTTGCCTTTTGATTATTTGATAATCTGCTTTCAAGTGAAAACACTTTAGACGTTTTCTTTTAATTATATTTTTAGGAAAACAAAATTATAGCAACATTTACAGAATAGTTTTATATCTTATAGTATGCTTCCTCCTGACTATATTTTGTTTTTCTAAATTACAGGCCAGTTTAGCCTCTGATAGAATGTTTTTTCATTTTACTATTTACATTTTATTTTGCCATGAAATTTAATTCATTGAAAAATATCTTCTAAAACTAGGGAAAAAAATAAAATTTTTAAGGGTTTGTTTTAATGGATCAGTCATTTATAAGCAAATTTCTACCTCTCATGCGTTGATAAAATTTGGAAAAATTTAAACCTAAAATGAAAGAATTTAGAATCTTTATTGTTTTATGAAATTCATAAAAGCAAACATTTGTAAAGCGTAAAAGGAAAAAAAAAGTATTTTCGGAGTATTGCAATGCCAGAAAGGTATTTTTTTTATCATTTTGATTTATTTTGAAATTTGAATCTGAAACATCCCAAATAACAGAAATTTTCTCACTAAAATTTCGCTCTTAGTGATATTTTGACCCCTTTAGTCGTATGAAATAACCAATGAGACAGACTAAAAAAATATAATTCGAATAACGCAGTTCATATACGTTTACTTAAACCATACTCTAAAAAAGTCAATGAGTTACTAAGAAAGCTCTAGGAATCAAGGCTTCTATGTATTTTCTTAGAATTATTAATAAAGAAAGTCAAGTTTTGTAAATTACACTTTTATTGATATTCTTGACTTTGTTTAATAATAGTATTAAGAAAGTTATGGAAGCTTTAATTGCTTGATCGACTGATTATTTTAGAGCACAATGCTTTACAGAAAACAGGTCAAATACATGTCGGTACGTTGTTGCTAAAGTTTTTACCATAAGTAAGCTAATAATTATGCTTCATAGTTTTGACAACAGAGTCGACACTATGCTTTTTCTTCAAAGTTATTTTGAATGGCTCTATTGCAATTTAGAGTCTAGTACTAGTTTTCAATAATTTTTTAGGTAAAGCTAATTTTTAAACGAATACCCATAGAACATTTAATCTTCTGTTTTTTAATTGACTAAAATGAGCAAATGCACAATAAATTAATATGAATTAATAAATAAAGTGTAAATAGCAAGCTAATAATTTATTAAAAAAATCACACTAATGAAAATATGAGGTGTATTTTTTCTACTTTGATAGGATTATATACCGTAAAATGTTTTGAAATAGCAGCTGTCAATGTATTGAAAGTTTTTTTATTATAGTACTGTTGAATGTAAAGGATATATTTAAAAATCACATTTGCATATAAATAAAATTGCATAAAAAATTAAAATATGTCGAGAATTGTTTGAGAAGTTGAAAGTTACTTATTAAACTGCTATATGTCAGTTTAATACTTAATTTACAGTGACTACACTCTTCTTTAAATCAAAATTATGCCAAATGCGATAGTTTATTAAGTTAAAAAGTCATCTATATCATAAACTATTAAAATACAACAACCTTGTGTTTTCCTACATTTATTCAATTTATTTCTATTTTTTTTTTGTTTGTTTGCTACAATCCTTTTAATGTTGTAAAAATCATTTCTGACCCTTCATCTTTATATGCAAGGAAAAAATAAATTTAATTTATTAAACATTTCTGTTTTAAGTGACCCGAACTACATTTTGCGTATTTTTAAACTATGAAAAAGTGTTACTATGTAATTGTTTTTTCTGATCAATTAGCTTTGCGACCTTTATAATGGAATAAATTGAGAGTTTGACTTTTTTAAAGAAAAAAATCATTTGTATGTTTTGACATAGTTATAAATAACGGAATTTTGTTACAGTTTCGTACATTCAAATATCTAATATTGAATTATTGATTCTCGTCCGAGTATCTGACTTACATACTTTTCTGAATTCTAATCTACGCATATGCCAGAATAATGTATGAAAAAAATGCTGTACTTATAGATTATCCTTTTGAAAACAGCAAATAGGAGGATCTATCATTAATTATTTCTGTTGATCGATTGCTAAGTATGTTAATTTAAATGTTTGGGATTGAACTTGCGTGTTTGGAGATTCTAAATAAAAATAATTGTATAAAAAGACTTTAAATCTCTTCACTCTTACAGATAAACTAAATGAATAGGCTTAATAAGTTGCTGAAAGATAATATTAAAACCTGGAATACAGTAATTCGAAATTCTGTTAAGCATTAAAATATATATATTAATGATGAAGTAAATAAGTAAAAGTTGCTTTTTATTTCTACATCAGCTGATAACCGACAACTTATGTATAAAAATCTGTATTACATTCAAACAAAAGAAAATATTACGTTGGAATATCTAAAACACTATTTCAGTTTATTCACAAAAGTTGATCATTTTATGAACAAATTATTCTGTTGAACTTACAAATGAAAAGAAAATTAAACAGGTTAATTTTACTGAAGCGTTCATTAGTCTTCAAAATATTTCATGAGAACTGTATGAAGAAAATAGATTGTCGTTCCAACGAAACTTTTTTTTGACCATTACTAGCACGTTAACTGGCTTGAAAATTATTCATAATGCATATTTTTAAGAAGTGTTTTCCAATGCATAAACTAATAAGTACATCATAATTCTAAATGTACTGAAAACAGTTGTGAAATAGCAACATATTTGTTAAACATTGTACCTTTTACTGAAGAAATCAAAAATCAAAACAAACGAACAAGCAAATTGCTTTCTTAACATTTATTTATTGTAGTTCCCAAGATGAAAATAGTCCAAAAGGATTATATCACAAAAACGATTACCAAATTTTACGTGATTAGATGATTCTAATGGAAAATTAAAGAAAATTAGCTCAAAATTCATACTAATCTTGGCATCCGTATAAACATCATAGCCAATTTAATTTGTTTTCGTAAATATTTGTTTTTCTACCAAATATACCTTACTTATAGAAAGAGAGAAGAAACCTTATGAAATTTTTATAGGATTACTACTAGATTTATGATTATTTTTTTTTTACAAACTTGCAGGTTTAAAAAAAAACCGCGAGAAAGAATAGTTTATTTTTTTCAAAAGTTTTAAGCAATTTTAATGAACAACACTTTGCGTCCGTATTAACTATAGTTGAAAACCATGAACAGAAAGTTTTTCTTTTAGCTTTAAAATTCAAAAATATTTTATGATACGTGTATTTTTTAATTTATATAAAAAGTAGGAGACTTGAAATGGTATCAGAAGTTTAGAAAACAATTGTTGAAGTTCTGAAAGTCGCTGTATGTAAAAAGTTGAACTGCCTCAATTTCCTTACAGTTGTTGTTTATTCATGAAGTAGAATCGAACTGCAAACTGATAAATGAAGAAAAAAACAAAACACTGATTTTTGAACAAAGGCGTTCTCATTTTTTATACTTTTCAATTCACTGCCCCAAAACGGATGAAGTCAGTCACATTTTTCATTTAAAAATATTTTTTGAAAACCCTATTATATTTAAGGTTTTTACGAAATTGTTATATTTAAATAATTCACATTAAATTGTAATTCATGGTTTTATCCATTCTTTTATTTCTTATATCTAAACAATTCGCATAAGTTGTATTCCATGGATTAAAAAAAAAGAAACAAAAGTTTAGGTACCTTTACTAAAATACATTTTCCTAAGTAAAAAATAATTAAACTATAGCATACATATAAAATGTTCTTTCATTAAGTCATTAGAGTGCATCATTGCATACACACTTATGCACGCAAAATTGTTATTTCGTTTGCATACACACTTATTATACACATGAGTAATTTTATCCAATGAAATTTCTATAAATACTCAAAAAAGCAGCTGTTCGTGTGTTCGAAAAAAAATAAAAGAAAACTTGAAACTTTGTCTCAAGTTGTTATTAACTATAACCTTAATGATACAATGCATATTTGTTCATATTTTTCGGCGTGAGGAATAATTGTTTAACGACTGCACACACGCTACAAGGTAATTCCCAACAAAATTGATACATTCAAGTAAGCAAATGCAAATGTTAAACTTTAATTTTATGAAGCGTAATTGACTTTCTGAAGCATAATTAAAAATATCGGCTGCAGTTATGTCTGTTATACTTAAAAAAAAGGAGGGTGGTGTAATTTTCGGTTACTGATGCAAAAATTGTTAAGTATCAAAGTTTTCATGATATTGTTTGAAAACTTTGAAAATCACAGTAGGAATATGAATTATAATTGCTTATTTTGCTTTTAAAATTATTTTGCCTAGTTGTGTATAAAATATACTACATTTATTATGTATTCCAGTCAACATTAAATTAAAACAAGAAATTATTTTTATGTTTGTTATTTCAATATGCTATCATATTCTTTTTTAGTGATACCTACAAAAATTATTTTAAATATTTTTATTTTGTGATTATTAAGTTGTTGTTACTGGGTTTAGTGAAAAACTTTGAGATTTTTACGCTTACTATAAATTTCCCTAACAATTAACATTTACTTTGAATTACTGTTGTAACTTTAAAATTGAATTATAAAGAAAAATTAATATTTATAATGATTTTACTTTTAAATTTATTTAAAAATAAAATATAAAACCCATAATATGATCAAAAATTTCAATTAGAATAAATAAAAGCTAAATAAGTAGGGTCAGATGGCGTAAAAGAATTGAATTTTCAGCTGTTTTCGCATACAATGTTTTGCAGAAATAAAGCCATTTATTTTTACTGATTTTTTTTTTTTCAAATGAACCTTGACAATATATTCTTTCAAGACATAGTGATGCCATTTTAGAAAATATTTTTGAATTGTAAGCTAGTTAAGCTTAGTATAAAACAATTTGGTCTATTTTACCACGGGAAGTTCGTTATTCCAAATGATGCCTGTAGAATTTATTTACTGTAAAATACATTAAAATAATAGAAGTAGGTCTGGTAAAGTTCTAACACCAGTCTGTATTGTATCAATCGCCACATGTTCAAGAAAGACAAAATCTCCTTTCTTGATTTCGTTTTACAGGTCATATGGTATTCACCCCATTAATATCTGCGATCAATCCAACAATATTCAACTCACTGCCAATATTCAATTCAATTTTTTTACTTTATACACAATTTGTTACACATTTTCAAGGTAAAAGCTCTCAAGAAACTTGCAATCAGATTGCTGCACAGAACTGAGACTTTTTTGTTTGTCTTGACTGTGTGGCAGCTCAAAGTACATTTTTTTTATTCCTTCTAATTCTTCTTTAAGACAAAGTCCAATTGCATCGAGTCCAATTGATCAGTTTATCATCATTTTCTGACCTATGTGTGAGTTGGCCTCTTTCTTTCTTATTTTTTTCCTTTTGGCTTAGGTATCGCAGCTTTCGGGGCAGTTAATTGCACAGGTGAAAGAGATGTCAGGCTAGCACATTTTAAATAATTGCACACTGATAATATTGATTAATTGAATCTTGAGTTATTAGTCTTGTTTATTTGAACAGTAGTAAGAAAGAGCTGCCTCAGCATCTGAAGTAGGCATGTTACTACAGGCTAGGCCTATTATGTTGTTTTGTTTCGATTATTTTTCTACATATCTCTATGCATGACATTTTTGACCATTTTAAAGCTACTTTTTCAGCTATTTATGCATATCAATTATAATTCTAAATTAACAGGAGTTATGCTAAATAATTTATTTCTATCGAAATTTAAATTCAAGAAAATAGATAACATTGTTCATATTATATATTTAACAATTTAAAATTAAACTGCAAGAAAATGTTACAATATTGCATTACAAGTTAATATTAAATTTCAAGAAAATAAATAAAATGTAGTTTATGAACGCTTAATGCATTAAAGTAAATAAAAAACTTTGTAAAAAACACACATAAGATGTTATAGGTAAGAAGATTACAAAGCTTTTTATTTACTTTATCGTTTAACACCAGTAATTTGAGTGTTTTTTCCGCTTAATGCATTAGACAAAACAAAAATCACTCATCTTGACTATGATCTGCTTAAATGTATCTAAAAATTTTTAAATAATAATAATAATTAAACAATTTACTTACTTTATACAATTCATTGACTTGAGGTATTGTCTAGAGCTCTTTTATGAGAAAAAAATTTAAACTTCCACCATTAATTATTAAAATGAAGTAGTTCTGAGAAATTAGTAAACCACGTGTTTTAAGAATTACCGTTCACAACCTCTAAAATTTTAAAATGGTTTCTATTGAGTTACTTATAAAGTCATCCTTTTTACTCCACTTAACCCTACATATTACCAGTATACCAAGATATAATGCTTGAATAGTGTTTCTTGAATGAAAGTTTATCTCTTATTATGCGATATTTCAAAATAACTTTTAGTAAATATTCATTACACACCCGCAGATCGTTTAATAACTAATAGAAACCACTTAGTGACTCTGGCTAAAGAAACCTCTACAAATAAAATTTTCATACATTTAAATTTAAAAGTTACATGTTTTGTTTTACGATTTTATTGCACTTTAAAGATACTGAAAATCAGTGTGATAAAACAATATCTAATCTAAGTTGTTGTTGTTGTTGTTTCTAGTTTTGAAGCAAGGGAAGATGACTATGAAACAAGCATTATAAAGAAATTAGAATAACGATAATAAGACAACACATTTTTCTGGACGGAATTTACCATGATTGGTATGTATTTAATACAATTATGAATTCTTGTGTACTTTAATGCAAAATAAAGCTTACCACACTTATATTTTTCTTGTGGTTTTAAAATTTTAAAAGAATAAATCCCGTATTATTTTAAAGCGTATGTTCTCTAATAATGAAGAAGAAAAATTCAGTCAGACACGAAATAAAGTAATTAAAATGCATCATTCTGAAAGAAGAAGAAAAGTCTCAATAATAGAATACGAAAGATAAATCTTTTAAAATATAATATTGCTAAATTCATTATAGATAAAATAGTTATTAATAATTACCGAACAGCTATTAATATATTACGTGCAGTTTAATTTAAAAAGATTTATAAGACTGCTCCTAAGAATAAGAAATAAACTTCTTTATTTTTTGTAAAATGTTTAAAAATATGTACCTCTATAGCATCACACCACATGAGCTTCTCCTTTTTTATAAGTAAAGCAAAATAAGCAAACGATAATTGATTTTAACAAGTTTAATATTCTAATAAATATTAATTATTGTTTATGAAATAGTGTGGTTTTCACTGCCCATAATAAACAATTATAAGTGATCAATATTTTATAATAAATAGAGTATTTTTCATGTATGTGTGTGTGTGTGTGTGTGCGGTTGACTACATTAACTTCAATATTTGTAACAATAATAGCATTTGATGTTGAGTAAGTACACTTTTTTGACATTCTGAACATTTTACACATTACAGACATATATTCTGCTTGAAGACTAACCAATCAATGGTACAATACAGTTACCTAACTTCAATTTTTAAAATCACATCGGCATTTTAAGTTACATTATGAATGCAGTCGAAATAAAGATTCAATCAGTTAACGACAGATACAGTTATTTTTAAGAAAGCGGTCCACAAGGGGGACCGGTGACTTGGAGGTTAAGGGGCTGTCCTAATCCACGCAAGTCGCCTAAGCATACGGTTGTGAGTTCGATTCCCACTCAATCCCCTGGCTGTTTAAATTTCATTTCTATGTGCTATTAAAACCTGTCCCTGGTGTGTCCTCTTTATACTAAGCGAGTTAGCAGGTTAGAGAAAGATATTGTTAGATGTGGTAAATATACGAATTTTTTTAAACCTAAGATGGTCCGTAAAAAAAGATGAGTACAGAAAATTATGAATTTGTTAACGAAACGTCGAAGCAAATATAGCTACTTTTTGGCACAATCACAACAGAGATTCAAACATTTTTTTCGTATCGATAGAAGAAGAATTTTGCTGACAGTGATGTAACTCGGGCCTGGACGTTATTTTGAAGCTCCTCGTTGGTCTCTATTGCTCATTAAATGCATGATGCCGAATGATTTTTATTCTTTAACTGAACTGAAGAACTGACTGAGTTGTAAGCTTCCAGAAGAATTGTGAGCTTCAGCGTTACAACTTACTCTCATCAGCGTTGATTTTATTTTATAGTCAACGGCAGGTAGCTGATGCACTGAACTGCTTTAAAGATATGAAAGTCAGCGTCGTGGTTCTTCCAGAGAGAGGAGGTTTGCTATTTCCCACAATTTAGTACATCACACTGAAAAAAAAAAATGTTTTGTTGATTCAGCAAAATTTTTGTTGGCTCTATTTCAAAGAAATATTTTTGGTTGAATCAACAAAAATTTTGCTAATTCAACGAAATATTTTTTTAATTTAACATAAATTTTGTAGAAACCGACAAAATTATTCGGTTGAAATAGCGCTAACCAAATTTTGTTGAATCAAGAAAATTTTTTTGAATTCAACAAAACATTTTTTTCTGCGCACCTGTAAGAGAGTCATCGCCTAATCCGCATCTCTCTCCCACCTACCAACCTTCCCAGTTAAAGAACATACGACCCCACAGATATAATGTGCCCGTTCAACGCATGCACACGGTGGTATTTGACAGTCTGGATTTAAACCCAAGTTCTTCGACCCACAGTCCAAAACAACCGGGCTACCACGACCCACGTCCCAGGCAGCACAAGTTCTCTGAACGTCTATTAACGTTCGAGAAACATTCACACTGAAGTAACGTTCTCAAAACGTTAACGGACGCTCAGAGAATATTGCTGTGATACCTGATATCACCGTTGATTTGAAGTTCCCGGTTGGTCTCTATTGATTACTGACTTATGAGAGTGGGATTTTCATTTCTTTCCTGAACCGGAATTCAAATCTGGCTAAGAGGCCAATGCTTAAAAACCAACGAGGAGCTTCGAAATAACTTTCAGGTCCATGTCTCATCACTGACGGTGACTTTCTTCCAAAGAAGATCAGAAACCTCGTCCACTGATAAATGGTGATTATGTCAAACAGTAGCCATGTTTGCCTCTAATGGAACATGTTTCTATGATGCATGTTACATGAACATGCGCCATATGTTTCTATTTTTATTTTTAAATGGCTCTTCAGAGGTTTTGGAAAAATGTGCATTAATCTGCTGTGCATTTGAACAGACTTGAAAGATTTGAAAAAAAAGATAAACGTCATGCTTACAGTTTTCAGTTTTGAATGCCACACATTTTTTGTACTCCAACCGATAAAAATCATTGTGCAAAGTTATCTGAATTATAAAATTTTCAAGTTCTTAAAAATGTTTATTTTTTAATTTACAAACTAAATTCGTTAAGAAATAACAATATTTTACTACGACTCGTTACAATAAAAAATGAAAGTATAAACAGAGAACAATCAAATCAAATTAAAATTGAAAAGCAAACAAACAAGTAAATAAAATTTTACAAATACATGTGAGCAATCCTCAAACAGGCTGATAATAATTAAAATATTCTCTTTATTAGAATTACAGAAACAGCGTACGGATAACGACGTTAAGTAAACAATCTCACAAGATTTCAAAAACAACTCACAAAACTTTAAAACGAATAAAAACTGATTAAACCAAACCCCCTCTCCTCCTGTAATTCGTAGTCACTTAAGTTAGGATCGAAAATTAACAAATTTTCATGGCCAGAAGGCTCTAATCAAATATAACATGACTTCTTCCCAAGTCAAATCGAATTATTCTGCAATATTTCTCACTTTCACTTGCCTTTTAGGCAGCACGGCGAACTTTACGAACCAGTTAAAAAAAAAAAAGGAAACGAAGGCTCATTGCATGAACATCCTCTACGGCCGAGGCTAACACAATTAAAAATAAAATTATAAACTCCTAGTTTCTTAATATTTCAAAAAATCAATGTGCAGAGGCATATTCGTTAATCCAATTAAGATTTAGGAGGTTGACGCTAAATCGTAATGCCTCCCCCCCCACTCTTTCCGGGTTACTTCCAAGGAGTGACAGCCAAGAAAGATAAGGGCCCATGTAATGCATTTCTAAACACATGCTCAGGGCGTCAAATCGACATGAGCATCGACTTCATAAAGCTTTTTTAATCGGCCACGCCCATGTTAAATAAAGCAATAAAGCCGTTGGAGGCATATTACGGAGTTCATCTTCACAGCACAAAAGGAACCGATACTTGGAAAGATAGATTCTTATCTGGACTCTCGTGGTTATGTGTCAATATACGTTAGATCTGGTTCGGTATTCCAAAAGACAGCAGCCGTTGGGCTCCGCTATAGTATTTCAAGCTAATTTCTTTTTTTTATCCTCTCCAATAGACAGACTGAAACCTTGATGATGATGAGCACTTAATCATACATATGTGCAGCTGGAATCGCATTTTTGTTTTTATCTGGATTATTAATATATTTTATCAGTGTGCCATGTCTAATGACCCCCCCCCCTTCTCTCACGCACACACACATCTTTAGATATGCAGATTGATATATATAAGTTTTGCGATGTACGGCGCATCTATCCGCACCTATATTTGATGGACAGATAAATTATCGTCTAAAATAGTGATTTTCAGGCTGTTATGCCATCATATATTTTAAGAATTACTTGTAAGTGGCTATCTCGACTTACCTGCAGTCTTGTATTTTTCATTTTGTTAGTGTTATTAGCTTCATAAAGCCACAAAATGGGGATTCTTCCCTAAATCTCTATTAGAATAAATTGGAAACGGGAGACAATTTTTTTTTCTTCCATTTTTGTTTTAATTTCTATGAGTGGACAAACTGGCACAAGCTGACGCAATATGTGATATTTGAGGGATTGGAAAAAGACAATTTTCACAAAAGTGAATTTTAGTTTCACTGTTTTTTTTAAACGTTGGATTTTTGATTTTGAAAAGACGAAAATAAATTAATTACAAATTGTCATGGTTTACCGCAATCTTTTCAGATCCTGCGTCCTCAGTTGAGGACACAATTAACTATAGTATCCCACAGAATGGATGTCCTAATTTCTGCGCGTAAAAAATCCTAACTACCTCGAAAATTTAACAATCAAGATTATCAAATTAATTTTTTAATTACAACTCCCTATTATAAAAAATATTTAATTCAAAGAGGAATTATCTAATTACATCTGAAAGGGTTAAGTTGAGGACACAATAACTATACTATCCTACAGAATGGATGTCCTAATTTGTGCATATAAAAAATCGTAACTACTTCGAAAATTTAACAATAAAGATTGTCAAATTAATTTTTTAATTACAACTCTCTATTATAAAAAATATTTAATTCAAGGAGGAATTATCTAATTACGTCTGAAAGGGTTAAGTGGTTCGACTATTTTCTTTTCATTTTAGTTAGAAATTAAGCTTGAATAAAAAGAAAAAAGAAATGTACACATAAAAGAATGCGGATTTCATTGAATAAAATTACTATTATAAATATACTTTTTGAAAGCTAAAGTAGCTGTTTTTTGACAGAGGATAGGGGACAGGCATAAAAAAAAAATGCTTGCATTAAGCTATCTCTTAACATTTATAGATCATCCTTGTGATATATAAACAAGTTGTGCGAGGAAATGGATAAATTTATCAAAAAATACAATTTTATGCTTTTACCCTCTCAGCGTCTTGGAAATGGGCAAATAATGTAAAGTTGTTTTCACCGAAAATTTTCGATCAGCTTTAAAATTACTAAAGCAAAATTAAATTTTGAGAGGAAGATTTATGATTATTAAAAAATAATACCCAAATTGCTTAAAGCTTTAATATCAAGACTTTTTTTTATGATACTTGAGTTTTATAAATAATTTAATTTATAGCTGAATTGCAGTGAAAACCGGAATGAAGCGGACGGGATTTTACGTCACAACCGCTTGGAGGGTTTAGAAATATTTGTCTACTCTCAGTTTCACTGTGTGTTACTGACGAATTGTTATAAAAGAATTCAAAAGCAAATATAATTACATAATAAAAATATTTTTTATAAAATTAACTGAAATATATGAAAATTTATTAAAGTTATTTAGCTAAATATAAATAAAACACATGTTTGCAAGACATTTTTTTTCACTTACACACTGATCGTAATACCCTAGCCTTAAAAAAGTTGAATAATATTCAAAACTGCCAGGCAAAAAATTAAAACTAATTATATTGTTTTTCTGAAAATAAGCTCTTTTAATTTTTAGAAAAAATAAAATAGCAATAATTCTAGGAAAAATCTTTTTATATTTTTCTAATTTTTTTAATAGGTAATTTGTAGACTTTATTTCCTTTAAAAATGACAATTAAAAATGACAAACAAGATAAAAGTCCTGTTCGGTCACCGGCATCTGTGTTTTCGTATAATGTTGTTATGTACATAAACAAATTTTAATGATGTTCCTTTATATGGACGAATGGAGTAAAATTTAATTTTAAAAATGTGTAACTATACAAATAAAAAAACCTTCGAAATTAAAAAAAATTAGAACTGAAATTTAATAAAGATTTTATCGTTTTTATTAGATGGTTACAGATGAATTTTATTCTTTGTTATCGTTTATATCTGCATAAGAAATCGCATATCTGTTAAACTTTTCCCCTTATATTCATGGTAATATAACCTTATAAATATGATCATTTGTAGAGTTTTTTTTTTTTCTCTATAACCAACTTAAGCAAAACAAATACTAAATTTAGTAAAATTAACCAAGCAGGCAGTCGAAAAATACTGCTTTTCACCCAAAGAATGTATCAAAAATACGTTTCAAAATTGAAGAACGATTGCCTCTTAAATTCCACATAAAACGAAAAAGATAAATACGGAAGATAAAATTCTTAATTTCTCAAACATAATTTATCATAAAGATTATCTGATTTTAATTGCCACGACAAAACGAAAAAAAATAGATAGAATTTAAATGAAAGATCGGAATAATCTTGGATAAAGTTCCTTATCACCACCAGAGAGCGCTCTAAGCACGGCAGAATGACGGGATTTAGCTTTACGTCTACTGAAATGTTTTATCCCTTTTTAGAGAGGATGCGTTGCTCGCGATTGAGGGAGATAGGAGAAGAAAAAAAATGTTTTTTTCAGATTTCTTTTTTCTTTCACGAAACGCACAGTTCTCAGAAAAACGAGCAATGCTCTCCCAAAATTTATCCGTGCGCTTGGTTACACAAGCCACGCCCTTTATTCAAATGCCCACACATTTGATTGGCCTCCAGCATATTGATCCATTGAAATTATGCTGAACTTAACGCATGAGGAATTTTTTGCCCTTCACTGCAATGGCATGCGAATGTTTTTATCATGCAAAAACTGGCGAATATATTATTAAATTGGGTGTTTTTATTGCTTGGACGTGATTCGAGGAAATTTTCTGTGGAATATTTCTACACATTCTGTGGCATCGGTGAATGCTTTTATGAATATCACATTTTAGTTTTGGGCATTAACGTTTTCACGTTTCTTTTTTTTTCCTTTGTAATGTTCTGGGAACAGAAATTCATAATAAAATGTTCCATAAAAGAAAAATTGTTTGGTTAAGTTTTGTTGTTTCTTTTTCCCTTTTTTTTTCTTGAATTTTTTAAAAAGCTTTTTGTCTGATTGGAAAAAGTATCGATTTTAATTTTCTGATTCTTATTTCAGCGTTTACTTCTTTATATTTTCTCTCTTCTTTTTTAAATGAAAGACTTTTATCAGAACTAAGTTTTAAAGAATGTTATTTTCTGCTTTAGAGTAAGAATTTTTCTTTACTTGCCCTTTTTAAAAATTCCATCTCTGACTGCTTTTTAATCAAAAGTTTCGTATCATAAATGGAAAATTATTCACAAATACCCAAGATCTTTATTTTACGAAAAGAGCAAAGTAATTTTTTTTATGAAGATAAATATTGCAGTATAAGGAATAACTTTCACGTTAATAACTCGAAGTACAATATAAATGAATAATACATCAAGAAATTTTACTTTTTAAAGACATGGGAAATACATTTGTGCATCTTCCATTTTTTTATGTGCTTTTCAGTAAGATTATGGATCACTTAATTTTAATGAACATTAAATTTAATCAGGCAATTACTAAAATTCAAACTGCATTGTTCTTCAGAACATTTTGGATATTCTTAAATACGTCCATTTGAAGGATTAACTTAAATTATTTTAAAGATTTGCTTTTTTAAAATTTAATACAGTAGAACTCGTCTAATGTGACCACCCTTGGTAAGTACAAAACTGATCATCTTATAAAGACGTCCCCTTACAAAGGTGATTACGTGTGATGGTATCAAATGGAGATCATACAAAAGTGGTCACTGTAGACAGATAGTGTCTTTACCAAGATGGTCACTTAAGCAGGTTCGACTGTAATTGCAGGGATTACAGTCAAACCATTCGACTGTAATCCCTGCTTTTATTATTTACCATTCATACAGTATGTAGTGTTAAAGCTATATTCTTAAAACAAAATACAGTAGAGTCTCGATAATTCGAGTTTCTCATAATTCCGAGTTAGCGAAAAAATCAGTTTAGCTCCCAAATAATGACCCATACATACAAATAAATTTTTGAAGAATTTTTCTCACCACAAAATTCAAATACTTGGTCGCCCGGAAACCACTGCAGAAATTCCCCTCCCAAAGAATATGGATGTATTCTTCCTATACGTACCCCTCATAGACATTTCTGTGCAGTGTCCAGGTTGACATGCTGCTTTAGAGATGGTGTAATACTGTTGCACAGAAACGTATCAACGTATTAATAGTAAAAACATTTGACTATTATTTTCCAATATAATTAGCCTGTTCCAATTATCGCTAATGTAATAATATAAGTACCTTTCTAATTTAAGTATGCACTCAAATTATAAAAATTGTTTTATTTTCATTTATTTGTTTATTAATTTTATGATTTCGATAATACGAGTTTTCGATAGTTCGAGGCAAGCCCGGTCCCGTCCACCTGGAATTATCTAGACTCTATTGTACACACATAAGTGCTTCTTCATCTTATAATAACTACAAGTACCCAACTCTTTAAATTTAAGATATACAAGACTCATTTGTTTACATCATCCGAAGTTAATTAAGAAACAAAATATATTTCAATAAATATGACGCAATTGTAATTACAAAATACGAGTACATTTAAGTATTAAATTTTTAAACAGATGTTTTTGATGTAAAATTGAATATCTTATCTCTTCCATCTCAAAATGAAAGGTATACAAAAGTTTTAAAATGTACAGTAATAAACGATGCTACTTTGATTTGATGCATTTAAAATTTCATATATCTTCTACCACATAAAAGTTCTTATACACCATAAAAGTTAGAACAAACAAGCTATACTAAGTGATTGAATAAAGTACATTAAACCTGAGAAAAAATTGAATTATTTCTAGAAGGTAGTTTTTATGAAATCTGAGGTTTGCGGTTAAAAATTAGGGTGGCAAAAATATTTATTTTTCTGTAGAAGAAACATATATAGCCGAACTAGCTCAATAGAATATCAGTTAAAGGAGTATCCCGCTTATTGTAATAAATTTTCAATTTACCAAACCCAGGGGCGTAGCCAAGGGGGGGGGGTTAGGGGGGTCATAACCCCCCCCCCCAATGAGGAATTTTTAGCCATACAAAATGTATATTCTTCACTACATTGTCACACCCACGTATACATATATATGAGTTGTAGTAGTCGTAACCCCCCCCATGAAAAATTTCTGGCTACGCCCCTGCAAACCGTAATAATTAGTCGGTGTGATCCAGGATCAGCGAATATCCTGCTTATTAGAATAAGATTTCTTTGTAAATTGGTTATTTCACTAAGCAGGTTCTACTATTATTATAATTTATATTAACACTTTTAAAGTCTATATATTTTATATTAACACTTTTAAAGTCTAAGCCCGAGAGTCTCTCGGGGTCAATTTTTAAGTGTCTGAGCCATAAAAAACCGACTACATGTGTCTGCCGTTTTCTCAGTTACTGTTTGAAGTTTGAAATACAAAAAATTATTAAAATAAATGTCTTCCAAGTATTTTTTTATAATCATGAAAGGTATCAGAAACGTCCAATCGAAGCGGAGATAAGTCGTCAAAATAGCCGAGACCCGAAAGTGTTTAGAAAATAACGTTAAAACTAAAGTGCAGTATTAATATGTAATAATGGATTAAACCTTAAGTGTGGACAGCAAATTACTCAATATCCTTTATAATATTTTTACAACTTATATATGTATACTTTAATTTTAGTCTTAGCAGTTAAACAGCGATAAATATTTATTTATCAAAGAACAATATAGAATAAAGAATGTCATCATTTTAACATACCATCATACTATCTACCATTTATTTCAGAATACAGCAAGTTTTCAAGATTTAAGCAATTTGTTTTTTTAACATTACATTCATAAAAAGAAGTTATATAAATTTAAAATCTTGAAAAAGGCTGATATAGACACTATACAACATTCTAAAAAGCATCTTCTTTTCAAAATGTTGTTATTAAATGCATGCATTCAAAAACTTTGTTTAGAATACTTTTAATTTTTTACTTAACTCTGAAAATTTTAAAAATTCTTGCAGTTATTATGTTTCTTTTTTTTAAAACCTCTTCTACATTATACAATAAACAAGTAAACAAATCAAATGATACACACACTAAAATTGTTTAAAGAAATGGTGAATGAATTACTCTAAGATGAATAATATTTTGAAAGACAAATTAATTGCATTTACTTTGCCCCCCAAAAAAATATATATTTTTTTGGATTTTTTAATTTATAAATGAATCTGATTAGTTTTCTCCTGATGAAGAAAAGACCATATCATTTAGAGACATATCTTAAAGTTCCACTTGCATTATAAAGACTTTAAACAAACACACATTTAAAAATTACTTTTATTTTTACTGCTAGTAATAAACAAATATTTATATGCATTCATCTTTATATTAAAATGTTGCTTCATTACTCAGTTATAAATTATACTCCTAATAGCTTTACATAGCAGAATAGATTTTATTCCATAAATAACCAAAGAGAATAAATACAAAGGAGTTATAGAGCTAGAAAATAAATGTTCTTCAACTTTAGAGAGATTTTAAGTAAAATAATCAATCTTGTTTGATTAGAAAACTAGCAATTACTAATGAATTTTCATTGTAATTTAGTTCTTATTAATTGTTTGAAGATGACTATTTTTTATTTAAAAAATGGAAAACCAGTATATTTTCACCAATAAAAATTTTTGTATGAGAGAATGATTCACAAAATGTCGGGACATATTGATTATTGTTATATTTTCTGTTATTTTAATGAAATTCCCTTTGGTTCTAATGACATTTTTTCTATAGTAATAAGCAATAAATATGTATAGTAACAAATTAACAAAACTAAACTGCACGGCTTTTGTTTAGATTCTGTTTCATATCTTTGAATCTAACGACGTATAATTTTGATTCTGAAATTATTTTTCTTAAAACCTTTGACAACTGTAATTAATTCTAAACCTAAATGCCTTTAAATTGCGATAAAATGCCATACAAAATTATACATGAGGCATACAATATATCAAATTTACTGTATTGTCAATACACCAAATTCGCAGGTTTCATATGCTTTCAACATAGTTCATGTACATATAATCTTTCTTATAAATGAAAAAATAAATCTGTTTGTTTGCTTACGTCATATGACAATATACACCATTGGGCAGGTAAGCTCGAAAATATTAACAAATATGTAAAAAATACAGAAAACGTATTGACTTAAAAATCCGAAGATTATCTGTTTTTCTGTTTTTAGCAAATTTTCGTAATTTTCTAGTATGTGAATTCAGTATGATAAAATATTTCAGGGGAAAATTTGAAATTGCGGTCAAAAATTTAATGCCAATTTTCCTAGATTATTAAATTTTGGCGTAAGATTAAGTCATGATGAAAATACACTCGCAATCTGTGCTGTTCTAATTCGTAGGAAATTGAAACAGCCATAGTGACAAAATGTTTTTTTTTTCTGCACGAACCATGTATATAAGAATTAATAGCTAAGATTAAAACTGAAGAATGCCAATAACTTACAAGCCTATAGTTCTTTCATATTTATATGTTCCTTTTTTACGTAATAAGAATCACTTTAGTTTTTCATGATTGTAGAATTCAATAACTTAAGTGCATCAGACAATAGATTCTGTCAATAACTAAAATGTAAAAAAATCTAAAACAAAATTTTACTTTCTTAAAATTGGCAAAGATGAAAGCTGTTTAGTATAGTTTTCAAAAATATAAATAAGAATAGTTCTACAGCCAGAATTTTTTTGACTCTGACAAATCTGAACATAATGTAAAATTAATGTTCAATCTGAAGTAGAAATATCCCCCTCCCCCTCTTCGATGTCGGATTAAATCAGTATAATTGAGAATAATTGCATTATGTGTGTGCGTATACATCTTAAATTTTAATTCTTGATTTACATGTTAAGAATTTCAGCAATTAGATTCGAAACGAATTGCTTTTACATTTATGTAACATTTAAGGCGTTTAAAATGACTTTAATAGTTCAATATTAAAAATATACGAAAAAAAAAACCACTGGAATATTTTGGAAAACTTCAAAAATCAGATAAGCTCAGACTTTCAAATAGCTAATTGTTCTAAAACTTGTGGTCATATAATTCAATTTTGTGAAATTGCAAAAGTATGACAAGCAAAGCATATTGCATTTATCTTTTAGATTTTTAGAATTTTTAATCTTTTAAATGGCTGTGAACACCATTTATACTGATTGATTTGAAATGTTTGCCACAATAATAACAATAAAAGAGAAACAGGAGTTTTGCTACTTTTAAAGTCGCTAAATCTGATCATTTTAAAATTTCAAGGAAAATGTGTCTGATATCGTATTTAGAATTTGAAAAATTTCATAATAAGCTACAAATATTTAATTCTATTTTTTATTTGTTTTTAGTAGAATGTTAAAACAATACCCATGATTTTGAATTTATATAAAGACTATTTATTTCGTTTAGAAATATGAAAAAAATTATAATAGCTTACAATAATAGCTTACTGTAATTTTTTAAGTATACATTTATTTTTCAGGTGGTAGTGGTTGAAAGCGATTTTACGAAGTATTTAGCTCGTTCAGTAACCAAGAAAATAGATTTCTTATTGACTGAAATAGGATTTTCAACTTGAAAATAGTTTTCAAAAAATGCAAACTTTAAATGCTGTAAGTATGTTTTTTCTTTTATTCATCGTACTATTGTCATTATAGATTATTTTAATAGCAATTTTATTACAAAAGAAGGCTTACACATTTGATGAAATCCTGACATGTTGCTGAGATGGAAGGAAGAAGATAGATATGAATTATTCAGTGAAGCACATATGTGAATTGTTTCCAACACTACACAAAATGCAAACTGTTCAATGTAGTCAATGTAAACCACTCCGTACATGTACAAATATACATTATAAAATAAATAAAAATGGAAGAAATATTTGAGATAAAACTATTTTATGTAAACAAAAATTAATTTATCTTATTCTAAAGTCAATTCATGCAAAACAAAACAAAAATTCGTTATTTTATTTTATAAGATAATAAAATAATAATGATGATGATAACGAATGATAAAAAGTCAATATTAATAGTAATTCAGTAGCATGTGAATAACCAGAGAATTATTTTTGGAACTTGGAAGTGCATTAATGATTGAATTGGACAATAATAATTGTGACATTGTGAGCATCTTACCATAGTTATATAAAAATATTATTTAAAGATGTAATTTCATATCAAGTACCATTTTCTGAGTGTATAGCTGATAAATTTTACGAACACATATATTTAGTTTAATGCTTATAAGTATTTTTATACAACAATTTTTTTGTAGATGATTGTAAGTGTAAATTGCAAATTTAAAAATAATTTGATTGTTTATTTTAAAATATTGCTACTTTCAAGAAGCACATTCATTATAAGTAGGGGAACAAGCCATTTCACGTTTCGTATGTTTATAAAAAAAACCTGCACTCGTAGCAATGCTATTTAAATAAAACTTATAGCATATAAAGTGGTCCTATGTTGTTATATATATTCACGTTAACATGAAAAACCGGGAAACATTTGTTCATATCATTTTATTGTTAGCATTTTTCCATTGAAAATCGTCATTTTTTATTCAAACTCGGGATAAGACTACACCTACCTCATAGCGGAGTAGTTTGTATCTTGAGCCTACTGAAGAATATAGTCAAAAAGTTCCATACAAACGAACTTGTATATTGATCTCTACATATCGCTGTTTCGCTAATAGGAACTTGAAGTAGAAGACTTATGATTGCATCGTTTATATGATGGAGGTATCAATGCTTTTGGTGAATGCAAAAGTAAAGGCAAAATTAGTGGAATCAGTGGAATCATCGTATCAGAATCAGGTAGTATCTTCTGTGTTCTTTTTACGAAGTACTTCACAGAATCTTCGCCTTAAAATTTAATCTGTATTAGATCATCGGTCTCATTGTCATTGATGTTATGTTATTTTCTGGTCACCAAGTCTTCGTCTATAAAGGTGTTGCTTTCTGTTTCCAATTTTATATATTCCTTTTCAGATGATTAATTTGTTGAAGAATCATAAATTTTGAATTTTTTATTAGATCTAGGCTGTATCGCTCTTTGACTTTCTTGTAAATTTATTTTATGTTTCGAAGTTAAGGCAATTGTATTTCACTCAGGGGTACCTGTGTACATAGCCTATCCTCTTGACTTTTGCTTAGGTTTCGAAAGATCTCTTGGATGTGCTCGGGAAAATGGGCTCATTTCGCGAAGAGTAAATACTCTTATAGCACTTAGGCTTGCTTCATATGGAATGTGTGTTGAAGATGTTTCAATATTCTCTGGAAAATCCAGACTTCCTTGGTTCTCACAGTTAGTTTGAAGATAGTCATCTAGACTTACATTTGCGGGATCAGGAAGTCCTTGTTTCCTGTGAGGACGATCATGCAGGTGTGAAGTCTGCATCTGAAAATTTATTCTGACTAAGTGGATAAAGGTCTGTTTATATAAATGCTGACTGGATGTTTTCTTGGGTCATGTCTTTGGGGAATGCTTAGGACACCACTGAGAGCGATATATGAATTGTCATCGAAGCTTCAGCATTCCAGATTTTGCATCCAACTGTCCATTATTTTGTTAAAGATAGTATAACTCTGGCAAAAGATAAGTAAATTGTTAGGTAAACCTATCTAACTTAATGAAATACTATATATTTCAATGCTTCACGGGCTGTGTTTCAACTTAATCTTACAGCTAACGCAATCAAGGATCATTGTTTCATTACAATCAATACGCTGCACGTTCTAACTTGTATAAAAATTTCTTATCATTTTTAATAATTGCTCTGAAAATTTAAAATGTACTTTATTTATCCTATTTTCTGTAATTATCCTGATTTTGTTTCAATAAAAATATTTTCTGTTGTTTGGTATATCGCCTGAGTAGGTACTCACATCGTGACAATGTAGCTTCTGCATCTTGCGACAACCTAACCCTCATTTTACGTACTTGCTTACATTTGTTACATAGGTCTATGAAACGCAATGTATGCGATACTAAATAATAACTTAATATTCACAAAATATCAAACTAAAAATTAGTATAAATGTAATCGTTCGCATTCTAAAAGCATTAAATAACGACAAAAATACTGAAAATGAAAATAAGCCTTTTAACATAAATAAATGTCAATTTAAAATATCGTCTACCTTTGAATCGCAACTTCGCTGTTTCTATGCTAAGATACAGATTTTGATTGTAGATACTAAGATACAGATTTCGATTTTCGATACTGTCTATTTCAGACAATATTTATCGATGTATATTACTAAAAATACGCGTGGCAACATACTAGAGGTGAGTTCCGGCTCATTTTTTAATGTCCAAGCCCGATGACTTTTAATTCGAACCCGCCCTAGCCCGAAATATCAGCTAATCGATAAATAAAAGTCAATTACTTCATTAATAGAATATCACAAATTTCTCCGTTTGTGCAAATTAAAGACAAATATAATAGCAAAGTTTATCAAATAATAGTAATTAGTTTATTTCTCCCATGAATTCCTTTTTAAAATTTGTTTACAAGGAGTTATGTTCAATAAAGGAGAAATTCCTCACGAGCCCGAACACAATCGTGAATAGCAGAGCCCGAGCCCAGTTCGGGCTCTGCAATTCAGTATGTTGAAGAGATGTTGTAGTAATGTTGTAGAGATGAGACAGGCTCGGGGTTGAGCACGTCTCATCTCTACAACATACCTTTGAGATAACTTACACCATTTTCCCTTAGATTTTTTTCTTTTAATGAATTTATATTTTTCCCCTCAGCTATGAAATTCTTGTATCAGTGGATAAAAGAGGTATAGTTACCGAATAACTCTTAGTCATTAAAAAATCGGTATTCAGGTATTCCTTCTTCAAATACTTCAAAAATATTTAAGCTAAAGGAAAACTCTTGTAAAATTGTACTTTTTAAAATTTAAATTACTAAAATTTCGTGTATAAGTTAATTACGTATGAATTGCTGTAATAGAATAACACTATTAATAAGCCAGTGATTTGATATTTGATTAAATGTGACGTTACTTAAAAAATCTTACTAAAATGCTTAAATAACACTATGGAAAATGTGCTTGTTTTTTATAACACACTTTATTTTTATAAATGGGTTCATAAAGCGCAATTTTAGGATAAATAAAAGTGTTATTATATCTTTCTTTATTCATCAGTTATGTGGGATCAGGTTCCACTATGCCGGTAAAATAGCAGATTTGGGTTAGCCAGCGTAGACAGCCAGCGTAGGTTGGCTATGTTAAGTTATCGTGGTTTTCTTAACGCGAATTAACAAATAACTGTTCCCTAAAAGAATACCCTAAAAAACATTTTACTTTAGACCAATTTCTCTGACATAGAGAAAGAGTATCTATATAATCTCTTCGAGTGGTATTTTAATTTAATTGAAGTAATAAAAAATCAAGCATTTACTTCAAATTAAATTTTATTTACAGAACAAAAGGCTAGCGAAATTTCGTTAAATTTATAAAAAAAATACCTACTTAAATAAATAAATATATATATATTAAATTACAAGCTAGAGTGAATGATTGATCCTTTAGTACTATTAGATACTAAGAATATGGAGTGACACTTGATCGATCATGTTAACCCTTTCAGCTACTAGCTTCATATACATGGTAATGATATGCTAACATAAAACGAATCTTTACCATTTCAAAATTACAGGTTTCATTCCAGATACTTCTTGATGGTTATGCCTTTCCACGAAAATGCAGACACAACGTCCCCCCTTCCTTATAAATGTGTAGATATGGCATTACATTCCCTTTATGTCCAAATCAGGCCTTGGAGATATTAAAAGTATAAATTTGTTCCCCCTACTCCCCTCTTCATCGTATAGTGGAAACATTATGAGCGGGACAACTAAATCGGAGTACATGCTGACGACAAGAGGTGCATGGCTGAAGAACATCCAGCTAAGTACTTTAATTTGAATAAACAAGCTACTGTAATGATGTAGTCGCCTTGATTCCCCGAATTCTCCCGGTAGGAAGACTACTTCGTCCGAGATACATAAAATGATCGCGGAATCCAGTCAGTTATGTATAATGAATGGAGAAAATACATAAACATGGGGGGGGGGGAATAAAGATTACCGTGTACTTGATGATATGTGGTTTTTAAATGCAAGTCATGATGCATTTTTTCTTAAAAAATCTGCTGCGTTCTTGCGGAATGTAGGCTGTTTTTTTTAATCTTTGAATTTATGATTTATTATACATTCTTAAACAGGTGAAAGATAATGGTATTACTTAGGTTTACTTTTTACAACTTCAGGTCGTTAGAAGGTACTACATATGAAAGTCTACATTCAGTAGTGAGATCATCATTTTTAAGATAAAATTTTACAGGCTTATCCAATAAAATCTTACTTAAGTTTGTACAAATACCTCAAAATAAGTTTTATTTATAGAAAAGAATCATTTAATAAGCTTTGTTAACACACAATAAATACGGCTACTAAATGCTTAGAAAATAACTCTCATTCTGTAGATAGTTTCCTGTACTAAATTCTGTTTGGTGTTGCCATTTATGTATTTCTTTTTAATTAAAAGGTTCATAGATTATTTGGAAATACATCAACCGTGTATAGTCAGTATGTTTATAACTCTGAGAGTTAAAAGTTGACCCCTATCGATGCTCGGGCTTAAACCTCAATGCTAATAAAGTTTCAGAACTTAAAGAGTTTATTTAGTGTTGCGTTAAGACACTCCTATACCAGGTGTATTTGCATAGAAGGGGTTACTTTTTAAGGGGTTTTGGTGGGTATTCACGTTACATCTAGAGATAATGCCGAAAACTGCACTCTGTTAGATCGACAGCAGCGCGACAGGCCAGAACACTGAACTTTCACACTTCAACCGTTTACCATATTCAGTGTTTTACCCGATCTGCCTTAGCGGGCCCGAGATTTATTCAGAGAAAACCTTGTTAAATTATCTGCTTGTGACGCAATTTCCCCCCTTAATACTTGTTAATATAAACGAACACTAGAGTAAAGAAGGGATGGATGCGAAACGAGGGTGACATTTTTGTCATTAATATGCAGGGATTTTGTGGTACGAAGCAAAGCTTTGAAGCTGGTGTAATTTTTAAAAATTTATAATAGATGTACAACTGCGGAAAAAAGGTCCACTTGTACTTTATTCAGCCGTCGTTCGTCGTACAGCCAAGTTACAAATACCAATCGTTAACGGTTGACGTGCACTTTAATTTGCAATACATAAAAATTGCATAGGGGGCCGTCTCCATATTAAAAATAGCACCAACTTTTTTTTTCAATAGCAACCCCTAGATTTCACATCATATTTCAAAAATTTACCTCATTTTAATCCCGGATACCGATTTTCAATAAATTTGAACTGAAAATGAGTGAGTTATGAGCACCCTAAATCCCCATCCCCCATGTTAAAATATTTTTTCATACTTTAATTCATATCTCATATAATATTGATAATAAGAAGCTGACTTTTACTCGTACTATTGGAACTAAACGACCCGTACTATTGGAACTAATTTACTATTATTATAACTTTTAATAAAATATTAATATGAATTAAGAATTATTAAATAATTATTAAAAAAAATATTAATAGCAACGTAGCTAAATTTTGATGGAAAGAGATGCAAAAAGTGATTTTGCATGGCTGTGCAAAATTTCAAATTTTTACGTTCAGTAGTTTAATTTTTATTAAATAAAATGTGTTATTTTCCTGGGTGTTTTTTCTGTTAAGGGACCATAAATAAATTTATTAAGTGACAATTTTTTGAAAATTGAGTAAAATAAATGCAAATTAGATTTCTTTTGGGCAAAAACAGTAAAAGATAGCGATATTAAAAAATATCAAATTTTGAAGCAAATAAATTAGAGGTTTTTACAGTTTAATGGTGATTCTATAAAGCGTCTATTGTTGCGTCCGCTACCATATCCCCCAAAATAAAAATTTTTCCATGTATAGAATTAAATGAGTAGATGTATATCTACCAATAGAACGTCCTGTTTTTGAAAAACTAACATCCTCAACATTCCAGGCATGAATTTGACCTTTTTTTTAATATTGGAAACATCAGGTCTTTGGACTTTCCCATACTTTATCAAACATTCAAAATCAGGTTTTTCTGACTAAATTTTCATCTGTCTATAAATTAAAGTAGCGTCAAAAGTCTTATAAGAATATTGCGCATTGCAGACGATAATATTAAACGAAGAATGTGAAATAACAAACACAGTGATGACATTAGGTCGGCAAAAAAGTAATTGCGTTTTTTGCATGAAACTCAAACAAATACATTTCAATCATGAAACCATTTTTCAAACATGCTCCACATATTATCAAAGTTTTTGGCTTGCATATTTCCCTACAAGTCCTCCGCTCACGTCCCATAGAGAGATGTACTTTGTGTAGATTTGCTTTAGAACAATTAATTAATCTGGCTTGCATAACTGTGGTATCACACGTTAAATTTTACATTTCCATCAAAAAAATATCAGCAAAAATTCTCCACTAAGAAAAGTACGCCTACCAAGGCACCGCATCCTAGGCAGATTGCCCAGGCGTAGCATTACCATAACAACACAAATCAAATCAAATCTATGATAAATATAAACTATTACTATTGTTGCGGTTTTTTTACGTTAAAATAAATCTGAGTAAAACTAACTGGAATCTTCAGTTGAAAAATTAGCACATTCTCAATTATAATGCTGAAAAAAATTTACATGTGTTTGTGTGTCTTTTGAAATTACATGTATTTTGTAATTTGTATTTTTTCAGTTCAGAAAGTATTTTCTACTTTGTATTTTCAAGCATTTGAATTAATTTATCTTGTATTTTGTATCAAAATACATTTTCGATGTATTTTGCCCAACTCTGATTATTACAGCCACAGATAATCTTTTAATTACCCTAAGAAAAAGCGATCACCGCAATAAATTATTCCTATCAGAAAATGGTAATTTTGATGCTTTGATTTTAGAAGCCAATACGAAATTGTTTTGTTTAGTATCCAATTTCATCAATCCCGCGGATATTCAAAACAGGCAGATTCTGCGGGTCCATAGATTCACAGAGAACTGATTGACGACCTTTTTTTTTAAACGGCGTTTAAGTCAGCATACCGTTCTTTAACCTGGGGCTGGGGGAACCAGCAGTTATTAAGACCCTGCATTCGATCAGAGTTTAACATTTTCAGATTTCGTTTGATTATCTGTTTCTTTTCCGGCTTACATCTAAATTTTGTTGTATGTTTTATCGTTTACAGTTTTCCGTACTTTTTTCCTTATTTAGATATTTCTCATGCATTTTTACAGAACACTTATTTACAATATAGAGACCCCAGAGAGTCGGACGTTCTTACTCTGATTTATATAGTCTTTCCAATAAATAAATAAATAAAATTATATAAAATCTGGAGAAGACTAAATTTATTCACTTCACACTGCCACTGCAAGTAAAATTTTTATATTCAGAAAATAATTATTTTACAGAAAATAAATAACTTTGCAAAAATTTATTTTGTTGTTTACGGTTTATAAGAACATTAAGAAATATTCCAACTTACTTCTGTATCTTCAGATGCGAACTTTTTTGGTACATCATTTCACTTCATACTCTATTCTGTTATGAAATAAATCATGAGCTGAACTCCATTTAGTGTAATTTCTGACAGTTCCAGCAACACTATCAGACCGGTTTCATGGGGTTGAGAATCATTATCTTCAGATACCAACTTAAAAAAGTAAACTATATGTATGTAAGGATAGTTTTCTTTTTTCGTCAGTGTATCTCAAGCCATTAATCACCTAACAAAATAATGAACAAAATTTCTCGGGATCTGATATATATCATCAATGGGGTAAACGAAAGACATCTGTTCTCATCCTCACTGATGTACTTGATCCATTAGCCATCATACAATAACGATAAACCATTAATAGCTGTAGCATACTGAAGGTCAGAAAAATTTTATTTGATAAATATCCATGGTACTCATTATTAAATATGATTACTTCCTTAATTGCTGCATACGTATATTATTATGACAGAAATATAGTGTGCCTCGGTATTCCTGGACTTTATAATGCCTCAATTTGAGATGGTTCGTGTATTCATGTACTTTGGTTTGCTAATTTTCAAGGTAAAATCAAAAGGAAAAACATAGGAATAACTGAGTATTTCTATGTATGTTTTTTAGAAAGATATCATAAAGTATATAATAAATCCTATCGTAATTGTTTGCTGTGTCATTATAATTTTCAGGCTGTGTTTCCCTCTTCACTTACACTTTTTATATTTTTTCCTATATTTATTGTCTACAAACTCAATCTTTATCAAAGTTCTCAAAAATTCATTTGAAATTTTTTTTTACAGAAATCTTACCAAAACACCCCTATTTTTAAATTATTTCGAGAGCTTATACAATAAGTCCACATCCATTGTTGGGTAAAACTTGAAATGCTGCCTGATCTGGATCTTCGTACAAAAAACTATTAATAGATGGACAACTATCATCGTCTTTAAGCTCGTACGTCGTTTAACTCGTAATATAATTTGTATATTAATCGTGTTTATTAAGGGAATTAAATATAATATAGAAAGTATTTTCAGATTAGTTAAATTCATTCGATAATGTAAGAAAATTTCAAATAGCAGCCATGTAAGGAAATTTCAAAGAGCAGTCTCTAGTAAGCAATCTCAGTGAGTATGAAAGGATATCATTAAAGCTCAGTGCATCGTTCATTTAAAAATCAAGAAAGCTAAATCGTGCTAAACGCATCGATTGTAAAACACATTCCAACAAAACAATATTTTCGCGACAAATTCGGCAATGTACAGCACTTAAATCTGGCAAAATTTTGGAGATAATCTTTTTAAAAAATCTATATTTTAATTAATGCTATTCTCGGCGATCTATTAAAAGAGCTTTATATGCTATATACATCTTTTAGCTGAAGATTAAAGCGTTATAAACATTTATTTGCGTATTGTACTGTGCTTGAAACTAATTAATGTCTCGCCATAGACTGACATAGATCGTAATGCATTTGAACTCTTTTGTGCTCCTGTAGAAGAATAATGAATGCTACAGACACTATTTCAGATGGAGAAAATTATGCTGTGATTCTTAATAACACATATCAATATTATTTTGTATAAAATAGCCGAATATCTTTAAAATGCACTTTAAAGGATGATTTCCCATAGAGAATATTGTATTGAAATTTCTAGGTTCTCCTGTAAAAGAACTATAAATGCTACGTATACCATTTTCAGTAGGGTACATGGTACACAGAAATAGTAGGAGAAGGGGGCCCAAAATGATCCCCTGAAGGGGAAAACTTACATAAAATAACATAAATGTTAAATAAAACTTTGGCACTTTACCGCAATATTTTGTATAATAAACACATTTTAATAATATTTTAAACCCAAACTGAGTAACGAAAAAATTAAAATTTTGAAAAAGAGTTATAAGGATCATTTTACCCGCACCCAAGGGCAAAATGATCCTAATAATTGCAAATTATTTTTTACTGGCAAAATAAAAGATGTTAAATTAATTATTACTATAGGTAATGAAATAAAATAAGTTTTAAAATACTATAGTATGCAAAATTTATTTTTACGAAAAATTTAAAATAAAAAAGTGTCATAAACAATAAAATGGAATATTTCAAAATTATAAATCAAAAATTATGGACTACGATAAAAGAAGAAATAAATTAAATAATGTAATGGGGAGTCTCAAATTTTGAGAACGTCAGAAGGGCTGCCTAGATGACAGGGACCCCGTACTAGAGTTTCTTCAATCAATGGATCATTTTACTCGGTAGTATGGCTGCCCACTTTCAGAAATATTACTGGGACATGCCGAGAAACATAACAAACAAAACAAGTTTAATCATATCTAAAAACATACTCTATTGAGTAAACCAAATCACATTTCTGCATTAAAGACTGTATTACTAAATAAATAGGAAAGTTAGTGCTTACCTTATAAGAGATATGATAAAACCCAGTTTTTGGAAAAATTCTACTCAGACACGAAATACACCGATCTTAAAAATCGCCATTGCTTTTTGACTTGGCACAACTAATATATCTGTTACTTAGTTGATAGATCTGCTTGTCTGGAAGATAACATCTGTTGATCATTTTGCCCGCTAGGATCATTTTGGGTCACCTTCCCCTATATATAAATTTCGTAGCAATTTATGAATATTTACCGCAGTTTGAGCACGGACTGACAGACAGACAAACCAAAATCATCATGCTTTTCAACCTTGTTGGAAAGTATTAAAAATCAGTGGTACGAATCACTAGCTCTATTTTGGGCTCGACTGATGTGGGACCGTGTACGCTAATAGGAGTTGGTGCGAGTAAAAGCCGCTGTGGCTCCAATGTCCTTCAAATTGTTAAACGATACCTCTGGGGGTGCCGATTTCTGGGGAATGGTCCCTAATCTGGAATTGGTTCAAAATTAGGGGACCGCGGGCTAAAGTTTGGACTTCCTCTCACTGGAATGGAAGGCGCCCCGCACTGCCCATTGCCTCCCTTTCTGGGGGGGGGGGAAGTCTGGCACAGCATGCAGTTGCCAGAGACCATAAGCATCAACAGCAACAACTAGCTCTATTTAATTTGATTTTGTGAAATGTATCATGAAAACAAATGACACCTTAAGCTTACTGAAGATGAAAACAAATGACACCTTAAGCTTACCTACTACAAAATGAGAATTCGTGACCTTATCGCATGCTTTAATCGTAGAAAAGCAGCATCTTGTAGATATCTATATCTGTAGGATTTTTTTTTTTTCAATCGTGTTATGTGTTTCATTTTTGCAGACAAGAGTAATGATAAAACTATTGCAGTGCCCTCAAATCGCCTTGTTCATTTTTCTGTTTTGTGTCATTTTTAATTGATAAATCAGTGATTAACTTATTACGGAGACCATTTCATTATGACATGCCCCTGGCCTCATATCTTTATTAATAGCTCCCCGCTATTGAAACTTCTGCAATAACTCTTCAGTCGTCGATGCGGGAAGCGACTAACCCTGAGGTGAAGTCTGGGCGGACGACATTTAACAAAGTCAGATAAGGCGCACACAAGGAAGAAACTGGAGCTATAAATAATGAGCTGAAAAGTAGAAGGAATTAACAATTAATGTTCTGCTAATGATCACAATGCATCACAAATATTGTGGATATATACTTGCTTATTGCCCGAGAAAGCTCTCAGTTCGTGAGGCTTCTCATATGGCTCCATTAAAGTCAACTTAGTATTCAAGGCCTTGCTTTCTCAATATGATGCTTTCTTCCATTTTTATCGATATAAAGAGAGGTTTCTGTTAGTAGCAGTTCTTTTTTAACAGTTCCCTTTCTCATTTTACTTTTTGTTACTTCTATTTGTATGTCGTCTGTCTGGTGTTTCTACGTGTAGGAATAACGCCATTTTGCATCCCACCCATAATAGTTTTTCTGGAGCCATCAAAACGACAGGCAGTCGTTCCAAACAGAGTAATGCACTGTAATTACTTAAAAGTAAAGATTTTTGGCGCCTCATCAAGACTACTGAGTAGCTCATGGCAAACACTGTATAGATGCAATAAAATGCGATTGGCGGAGTCAGTGAAAGCGTGCAGAATCCACAATGATGTGATGCACGCAGGTTTTTTTCAAAATGTGATCCTGTCTGGTGTAGTACACATTTAGTACGCTAAAACAAGAATGATAAACTATGTCGCACTCATTGATTGTAAAACACTTTGTAACGCAATGCTTTTTGTGCAGCAAAGAAAGCGATCCTTTGAAGCAAATAAAATTCTTAAATATTTGTTTTTGGTATTGTTCTCAAAGTGCAATTTATATCAATTACTCCAGAAAAATAAAGGTATAACGCTACATGCACGATATTTTATGGTAATGTTTTTTTGGAAAATCGATTATATTTTTAATATTGTTGTCTTTGTTATATATTAATGTCCATAAAAAGCACTTAAATGTATTGCATTTCGTATATATGTACTCTTGTAAAAGAACTTTTCATTGCTCTGTACACCATTTAAAAAAGTGCACATGGTGTTTAATAATGAAACTTTTGTAGCAGTCGACGCATATTTACATCCATTAGAGCGTGGACAGCAGATAAACAACAGTCAAATCAAAGCTCACACACATTTTTCAATCGTGCCGGAAAATGTTAAAAATCGTAAAGAAGAAAATAATTCAAAAGGCTCAACACCAGGCTATCTTTTAAATCTCATAAGTACACTAAAAGATGTTATCATTTTTTTTACTGTTGAGAAAACTATCTTCTACTAGTTTTGGAGAGGTAAATTTGGCTTTTTTCTAAATAAATACATAAATAAGTAACATAATTTTGATTGAGATTCAACGAACAATTTTAGAAAATCTGCGACAGCCGCTGTTATAGTGTAACCAAAATTATTCTCGGAGCCAGGTATAAAGTAAAGTGATTATAAATTAATGAAATAAGTTTTACTTTATTGACATAAATTCTAGCTCTTTCTTCCTGAAGCTATAGTATGTTGGTGCGGAAAAAGCGCAGCTGATTAAATATACGAGATGCATCGACCTATGACACAATGCCCCTTATAGAAGCCCTTCCAGGAGAACCTCTCTATCATTTACTTTGCATTTGAAGAAAACCAGAAACCCCCCCCAAACAGTCAATGCTACAGAAGTTAAACAGATCTGGATTTGAACCTGGGCCGCAGTCTTTTAGTTTAGCCAACTTCTACGATTTTTATCACAGTTAAACATTCAATCTTTTCCACTGAAAGGGAATTAAATGTAAAATAAAAAGAATGTTCAGTATTATGTAAATCAGGTTTAGTTATTGTTCATTATAATATTATTCAAAATAGGCATTATATTTTAAATAATAAAAGTAAATTGCTTGCAATAAAAGCGAGAATTATTAAAACATATAATGGACAGGAAAATCTAAACTAAAATATTCTCAGTGGGATTTTAAAATATCAGCTTGAAATATCAATTGTTCCTTACTAGAAAAAGAAAACACATTAAAAGGTTTCGTAAGGAAATAAAATGAACTCAAATGAGGTGTCTATGAAAATAAGGTTCAACCTGAATTGGAAATTGGTGATCGATAGTATTGTATATTAAGACAAAGCTACTCAGGGAATATGTGCCTAAGAAGGAGCGCCTTCGGGACCACATTTTAAGGGGTTCTAACGCGTATTCACGTTACATATAGAGAAAGCCGCTCCAAGATGCAAACTATGGGCCAGAAACCGGGACCTTCACACTTCAGCCGTCTACCATGTTCAGTGTCTTTATCCACTCGTCCATGAGGGGGCAGGGGAGCTAAATCGGAGAACAGGGGGGAAGATTATATTTTTTCAAACACAGGTTTAAGTTTAATGAAGGTTTTGGCCAAGACTAGTTTTACTGTATAAAACAAATGTTTGACATCTATGCTCGAAAATCAAAAACACCTTCCCCTTAGAAAAAGCTTTCTACAGTAAAATATGATAGTTCGTGCTAAGTAAATCTCATCACACAAATGAAAAACTGTTATCACAGCGATTTTTGCCACAGTCGTTGGCAAATAATTCAATTACTATCTCCTCACAAGATAACACCCCATCACGTTCGTTCCGTATCTCATCCCGAGAACCACGATTTACCCACTATATTGCCAGATAATATGCAAAGTGAGTTCAGTTTAGTTTACAGCACAAAGTAAAGTGCAGGTGTTTTTTTCTCCCTCAGATAACAGCGACACATAACTAAGTATAAAATAAAAGGCCGAGTTTAAGACATGGAGGGAAAGGAATTATCAGACAGAATACGAGTTGCCGAACCACTGCCTCAAAGATCGTCTTTTTTTGTGTGTGCAGTGGATACAAAACCCACCTTGACTGTCCCCCTCTCTCTGAGACCATACTCTTATAAATACCGGTGTCTGGAAAAGAAATCACCTGCGTCGAGTTCATTTGCATAGGAGGAAAGGCGGATAACGAGCTCTGATAAAAAGACTAGAATTAAAAAAAAAAAAAAAATCATGAAAAAGAGACACTCCATGGTCGGTTCTAGAAGAGAGACAGGAGACATGATTTATATGCCTGCTGATAAAAAGGTGGTCTATGTAGTTGATATGCAGAAATTTGTGGCCAATCTTCCAAGAAGAGAATCGACCATCATTCTTTTAAGAATGGTTCTAGAGATTCTTTGGGAGATGATGCACTAGAAATGTGATGCTTTTGGTTTAATGTCAGTAAATTGGAATAATAGGGGGGGGGGGTGTCTAAAAACAGCTTTACAGTAAAATTAAGCTGTATGTTGCAAAGATATGAGATGGGAACCTCTAGGAGGGATGTTGACCTCGGCATTTCAGAAGCGTCAAAAATCGTCGACTAAATATGACAGAGGCAAGAGTGGAGTTAAGTGTAGGGGAAAGGTGACACAGTCGGACAATAGATGTTTTCTTTATGATTCAGATGATAAAATATTAGAAACACATGCCATAATTTAGTTCCTCTGTATTGCAACACTGTAGGAACAAGACACTGCCACATTAACCTTGTAGGGAAGTTGTACCCATGTTGGTTTCTACTAGCACTGAGATAAAAATGAGACAACATTTCCTCTTTGGATTAGAGAAGTAAATTATCATCCTATAGTCAATATCTTTGCTTTAATTTAAAGCTTAGAACTTCTTAAACTACAGATTAGACTATCTTAATTGCACGAATGTAATGTCCTTTATTCTGATGATAAATATTATACAACTTTTGAGTTTGGATTTTTAAAAATCGAATTTGAATTGTGGACAGACAATGGAACGAAGGCAATGACACAATTACAATTTCTAGTAGACTTCTGACCTTACTTCCGATCTTAGACTTCCAAGAAAAAATTAACTTTTGGAATTTTTTTTTTTTTTTTTTTTTTACGTTTACAGTTCAATTTGATGTTACTTTATTATTTTCAATTCATCAACATTATTCAGAAGGGATTTTGCAACTCCTAAATGCGTTTCATCATTACAACTACTTTCATACTTTCTGTGTTGAATATCTCAACCTTCATTTTATTATAATAATGATATGCTGTCTTATTATAGCGGGATTTGTATGGGGTGTACATGAGTACCTATTGAATTTTTCTTTACAAAGAATAAAATAAGGATGAATTATGTTAAAAATTACAGTGAAAGCTATAAGCGGTCAAACTATTGTTTTGTATTTAAATTTTTGTTTTAATTAAAAGGAAGAAAATTATTATCGAACATGGGACAAAATTGTGTCCCACTCTCCAAAATTAAAAAATTTAAATTATTAAGTACTATTTGAGTACTATATCAAAAAAGAAAAATAAAAGATGCAATCTATCTCTATTTTAAAATGCCAATGATCATATGTTCTTCAAAATATCATTGTGATTTTACGTACTATAGAAAATTTGAGGTAAGAGGAAGCTTTAACATACTGTTACTCCAGAAGTCTTTAAATATGGTATTGTAAAACGTACTCTTTTTCCTTATTACAAAAAATAAAAAGGGAACATTTAATTTCCAGTAAATGAGTGGCCCAACATTTTACTATTGTATAAAAGAGTTTAAAATGATTTGCTAACGGAGGGTTTACGAAGAACTATAATAGAAAAGAAAAGAAGAAGAAAAAAAAATACCAAAAATCACTGATAGTTCATTAACGAAGTAAAATCTGAAGACACGATTTATATAAGTTCGTGTTGCTTGTATGCAAAATTAGCGGCCAATTTTACAATATATGTATCGGATATTTCTCTATAGAAATGTCTCCGTAAATTCTTTTCTAGGAAGTTGTATTAAAAACTTACTTAAATAGAATACAAAAGCTCAGTATTACTTGAATTAAACTTTAGGTAAGGGATATAAAAACCCTCAGTGTTATAATATAGAATCCTTATAATAACCTTATATAGTAGCCTTAGTATAACACTCTCTAGATTCGTCATCAAGCATTAAAAAAAAGATTCATTTTATTTACGCTTACCTCTGTTTTTATTTTATTATGTTCTGATTAATTTTAAGTGGAAATAATAACATTATTTAGAACTGGATTTATAAAGGATAGTTAAAGATATTTAACATTTCAAACATGTTAAAGAAACAGTTTTATAAATTACTAATTAATTGTCTAGAATCCAGGTAAGCTAAGAAGCGAATGCTGAGTGGTTCACGTTTTGGAAACTCAGTCCTAATTGACTGAAACGGTTTAATTAAGCTCACGTGCTTACTATCACAGAAACCTTAAAAGTTTGCATTAATAACATTTTTGCCCTATCCGCGGGTTTCACGTATAAAAGATGCTGTAAACTACCGGAATATAATATGATTTTTGCAGATCATATTTCTTTTCGGTAATTTTGAAGACTGAATTTAAAAGTTAAATAACATATTTAGTAAGAAATGCTTTTTAATGTTGTTGTTGTTGTCGTGTCCATGATAGACGACGCTATCTATGGAAAGAGGTGTGACAGTGCCCCCTAGGGAGCTGGACTTCTATTTGTTGGTCCCTAATTTTGAACCGATTCCCAGATGAGGGACCAACCACCACCTGAAATCGGCACCCCCAGAGGTATCGTTTAACAACTTGGAGGACATCGGAGTCACGACGGATTTTACATGCACCCGCTCCCATTAGCGTACACGATTCCACAGCGGACGAGCCGAGAGGGAGATGACCCTCCCAAGCACTGGCCAAGCCGGATGCTGCTTCACTTGCCGTGTTCTTATGGGAAAGGAGTTTAGTGCCCAGATCACTGCGGGACTGCTTTTTAATAAATCTAAAAAATAAAAGTTAAAGGTTAATTTTAGTATAAATATTTTTCATACTTAATTCTATACAATAAATAAAAAATGACTAAAAAGTTGCATTATACCACATATTGAACATTCATGGTGCAAACAATACAATATGATAAATATTTAAGAGTACTTACTCAAGGACTCATTAAATAATTAATTATTGCGGTTAAGAATATTTGAGACTATAGTTAGACATCAATATACTTAAGGTAACGATCTATAAATAGTAAATAATAAACTTAATGATTAATCGGTGAATATTTGGTAATTTCCTATTTTTAACCTCGAGTAATAATAGTAATTTTGTTTTTGAAACACATCGGTTAAAGGCTCAGAGAATGATTAATGAAACGATTTTTAACGGGAAAAATAATATTCTTCCAAAAGATAACACTTTATATTCTAATAAGAATTGGTTAGCTGAAGTTAAAATGTATAGTCTCCCACATCTAATTACGCTTCACCCGTTTTAAACCCTCTTCTTGTAACTTCGATAGCAAAGCTTATTAACTTTTCCCTAAAGCTTAATTACAACTCCTCGCAACAACAAGGGGGTTTTCAGCTCCCGAACGAAATTCTCATTTATCATACAGAAGGCAATAGGTCAACGCCAGACTGAAACAACGTGCACCATTACCCGCTGTCCAGAAATCCAACAAAGGCTGACCATTCTGCATCCAGGGCCATCTGCCTGGGTGCCATCTGAGACCCTTTCCAATTTGCATAATAGAGAGTTCAGCCGCAACATGGAATATCCATGGGCGTTGGTCCTCACGATTAGCATAAAATAAGCAAGAAAAATCTGAATTTCGGTGTCTGCCTCCGCTAACAGATGGTGTACAACTTTCAGGCTGGATGCAGTGTTAGTGAAAGTCCCTTCTCGTTTTTATTTTTCACTTACACGAGGATAACGATATTAAGAAGGAGGGGAATCAAAACCCAGAACACCGAGGTTGTGTTTAATGGGGGAAATACAGATGATAACATGCATTTCCAAAATGTCTGCTCCAGAACTGGGTGCAATTAAAAAGGTATTAAGTATAGCTGTCTGCGGTTTTTTCTTTTTCTTTGATTTCCTCTAAGTATACGAAGACACTGCACGATGTCTATGCCTTTCAGCAATGGGTAAATTGTGTTCATAGGTATCGTTCTTCAGCCATTTATGAATTATTCAGTCAGGTTCAAAAGCTTCATAAATATACTTTTGTTAGATAAACTCGTGTTAATGGATTGCTCAAATAGTATATATTATAACTATTATTACTTATATTATTATTTTTGGATTCTGAATTAAGAAAATCAACACATCTTTGAGCAAGCGATGTTTTTATGGTTGGCTCGGTAACTATTTGACTAACATTTGTAAATTGTGCTTAAAAGAGTTACTAATAAATTTGAAATTAAATTTTTTAAATCTATTCAATACTTCTTTTATTTTGAAAATCTTAATAATAGCAGCCCATACTTAACTCAGATGCGTGCCTTTTTTTCTCTATATGTCTGAGATACCACTCGCATTTATAAGGACAATTTTTAACAAGGAACACAAAATGATTTAAATAAACCTGCTTTTCTTAAAGATCAAAATAATGAAAACTGCGGATCTGCATCAATGAGACATTGTATAAGCTGCAACATTGTATAAGCTTCAGACGAAGTTCATACCATGAAAAATAAGTTCAGCGTGTGGCAGGTAATCTATCGATGTAAAAATTAAATACGCTAAGGAAAACCTTTGTGTCCCTTTTGCAGCAGATTGCGCAAACGGATGAGCGCAAAATCCGGCATAAAGTTCGGGTGTAGGTGGTTGTGTGAATGTTAAACTTTTGTGTAATATGCTGAAGCACCGTAAAAAAATTAGAGAAGTAATTTGGCACGCACTATTTCGTGCCAAGTAGGGGTATGGTTCCATTGTTGGGTCAATTTTGAAATAAAAACATCACGTTTCAGCAGTGCTATAGGGCTACAGAATTACAACAAAATTTATGAAAAGTGAAATTATTCCCCAGTTTGGTGAAACGCTAATGTCTAAAATGTGATTTAGCCCTGTGCTTGGCAACTTTTTTCAGACGACCGATAAGTGAGCGAAGTATTGTAAATTCCATGTTTTAAAGCTGTGGAAAAATGAACCGAATAGGGCAGGTTGCAATCCAAGTGACGCTCAACAGAAACGCGCCAATTAGACAATTTCTTCACAATCTCCCGCCACGCAATATGCTAAAGCAAATTTTCTCGGAAAATATTATTGAAGAAATACCTCAGCAATTAACAGGGAATGAAAATAAAATTATTAATGAAGTGTATGGAAATATTTCCGAAAATCGGAACCTAAAAATGACGATAGAACTATTATTAATGCTGACTTTAAACCATAGCTAAGATAAAATAATTTGCTATGATGAGAATGAAATCAATAACTATCCAGTAGTTTTTCAATTTTTTGACTATGAGTGGTTTGGTTTTTTTTTTTTTCGGTTAGCCGGAAGCAAGTGAAAAATTGCGGAATAATTGTGATCTGCGCCAAATGCTTACAAACCTAAAGCGATTTCCAGTACATAGTTGTTTAGCCCTTGCCATATTTTGGAAGTTTAATTTAATTTCGTACTTTAATTTAATTCCACACCATTATGTAACCAATATGCTCTCTCTATATGATATGCTTTTCGAAAATATTTCCATGCACTTCATTAATAATAATATTTTCATTTCCTATTTATTGCTGAGGTATTTCTTCAATAATATTTTCCGAGAAAATTTGCTTTAGCATATTGCGTGGCGGGAGATAGTGAAGAAATTGTCTAATTGGCGCGTTTCTGTTGAGTGTCACTTGGTTGCAACCTGCCCTATTAGGTTCGTTTTCCCACAGCTTTAAAACATGGAATTTACAATACTTCGCTCACTTATCGGCCGTCTGAAAAAAGTCGCCAAGCACAGGGCTAAATCACATTTTAGACTTTAGCTTTTCACCAAACTGGGGAATAATTTCACTTTTCGTAAATTGTGTTGTAATACTGTAACCCTATTGATATTTTTGTCTATATTGAATTACGTATATAAGTAATACTTTGTATGCGGATTAAAATTTACGGCTTTGTTTTGGGGAACGACAGTGTTTCAGAAGTAGTTTTCAGAACTTTCAACGTTTCCCAGAAAAAGCAGTTGGCGGGATTTGCGCCTGGCTAAGCGAAAAATACCATAGTTTGCCACCACATAAGTTAGTATTGAAAGTTAATTGCATCGTTATACTAATCAGAAACTGAAATACAAAGAAATAATTAGTCAATGGAATAAGAATGCGCATCAAGTTTATATATCGTAATGCTATTGATTGAGAAATTGAACTGGAACCGCAGGCAATAAAAGAATTTTAATTCCACTTATAAAATATTCTAGTACTATTTTACCATATCCTTTCAAAAAAAACTCAATTCACAAATATACCTGAATTTGCTATGACAGTAAATAAATCTCAAGGACAATCATTAAAAAAAGTGCAAATTTATTGAGGCGGCAAGATTTTATATATGATCAAGGATACGCGTCAGCAAGTAGAGTTCAATCAGTCCGCGGTTTAAGATTTTATAACTCTGAACATAATGCACCTTTAGCCGAGGACGGCTTCAGGCTGAATTTTCGAAGGGAGCCCTCTAGACTTTTTATATTAACCTAAATTGTTCAAAACGCAAGCTGAATGTGTGAAATCGCACGGGAACTAGTGAAATCCAAGTTCGGTAGAGGGAAATGACCCCTATGACCCTCTCGCTGGAGCTGTCTTCGCATTTAACAAAATATGATAGCGGTTTTACAAAAACACCGTCATCACAGAAAAGTGTGGTGGCTGTACAGTGAATTTGTACAAAAGTGTTCACTATGCGTAGATGGTCTCTTAGCCAAGGTGGCCACTTTAGTAGGTTCTACTGTATATGGAATGGTGAGACATACTCTTTGACGGAGGAACTTATTCACGTTCAAATGAAAAAGTTTAATGCTTTATGGTCAAATTTCGACCACTGGCAGACAACTAGTTAAAGTAATTGTTTAAGTCGTATGTATTTTTTTTTTATGTCTGGAGAGTCTACACTTATAAACACTTAAATATTGTATAACTGTTTTCTACCAAAAGCTTTAAAAATTGGCTCATTAGAAAAGTATACTTTTATTTCAAGAATACAGTGTTTGTACTACAATGTTCTGTCTTATTATTCGTCCAAGAAAGACGTGTTTGACAAAGAGACCGTTCCTGCAGACAAACAGGGAACTTAAATTTTGTGCAGAAGTGCCCGAACTGAACGTCTGAGTATCGGACTGTATCATATGCAAGAAGAAATCACCGGTATCTGAGTACTTCATCACGAAAATACCGCCAATCACATGTAACTGACTTAAAGAAAGGCAGTGACCAGACACATAGTCGCAACGATGGTCCAACTACTCTACAGTTGAAATTTGGCTCCTGAAGACATATTTTTGCTCTTTCGAGCAATAAAAGTCCGAAAATACATCATTTCATGATTACTGACACGGTTTCATGTGTCATTGTGGGGTGACTGAACAATTCTCGTTTTCGGGCTTTAGGGTGCACATACACATGCAAGCTGGAAGCGAAAGATTGGTGCAGGAAAATAATATTTTTAAAATTAAAAACTCACAACATATATTCGGAAAATTTCTTTTTATGACTTCAGTACCTAAATTAATTAAGTGTCTTGTCTAAAGTGATAAAGTCGGTACTTGAAGTCGTGATTGTTTATGTAAGAAACTAAAAAATGATTGAAATCAGCCGGTTTAATTTTTTTTTACTTAAACATTTTCGAATCGTTTAAAAAGCATTCTTGAAATGACTTTGTTTGTAAAGTACGGTAAATCTTACATCATTCAGTTGAAAACTTATTTAAAACACTAGTACAAGATAAATTTTAGTTAAGTTATAAAAATGTTTTGTTTGTTAAACCAAGTATGGGTAAAAATCCATTTTGGATTTTTTGGAACACATATTCAGCGGCAAAAAACACTGAAATAAGTACAAAAAAATACCGCCCAAGCAACACAAATCACATCATAAGTAATAGTTAATTTTTCTTCAAATTCTAATTTTTTGATTATCAACAAGCTGTTGCGAGTACAACCTTTAGAAAACGGGTGAGTCAGCCTCCTAAAATATAAGTACTTTTATGCATTATTTGGTGAAAAGAAAAAACAGATTTTTTAAAGCAAAATAAAATACACAAAGCACATATTTTAAAACGAATAGAGTAAAAGTAATTCCTTAGATGTTAAATGGCAATAAAAGTACCCAATTTTTAAAAGGATAAATATTCAATCGTCTATCAAAATATTAAATTGCCTGCGAGAAGCAATAGATACTAGGAATTTACACCTTGAACATGAATATTAACTTTTTGAAAAATAATTTTGTTTAAAAAAGTCGCTTTTTACGTTCTCAGGAATTGAATGCATTCACTCATCTAGAGAGAGGAAGTGCTTTGGATTCTATTCCTTCTTCGGAGTGATTAGCCACTCTTTCCCAGAGTGTAATAATATCTTTAGAGTGCAATAATTAAAAATATGGCATACAAAAAGCCCAAAGTGCTATTTTATAGATAACTGACACTTCTCCTGTGTGTGTTTTGTACCTATTTAAATTTCAGAAGCAATCGCATAAATAAAAGTTTTGTGGATAAAGTTGAGTCATTTGTTAAAATAGAAAGACACTCTTTAGGGGCATTTTACAAATTAGTTCAAGAGTTTCCCTATAACCAGCGATGTAAAAGAATAAGATAAGTTTAAGGATTTATTGCTCTGCAATCACCTAACAATTTTTCACTGGAAGATGGTATATGTTTGTGGAAACTATGTCACAAAATGTGTCTGTTAGTCTTTGTAATGTATTTCCAGAGGAGGGATCTTTTAAAGGGATATTAGTTCTCCTACACCGATTACGCATGCGCAGACGCTTAGTAATTTTCAGTATTCAACATCAAGATGAAAATTATTCAGACTAGATATCACGAGAAAGGATAATTTAACTAATAAGGATAACTTAAGCTGCTGATTATTAATACATCCAATAGAGCTAACATATTTTATTCTGAAAAAATGTGTATGAATTATTCTTAACGATTATTTGTTTCCATTTGTTTCAAATGGCACATGTTCTGTTCAATGGCAGTATGCTTCAAATGTCAACACAAATTGAAGTCAGGTTAGATGAAGCCAGAGTTGTTTATAAAATAGAAGTTGCTACTCAAAAATAAGTAACCTCTTTAAAAAAACTAAATGTTTATTCACAAAATGAAGAAAATTGTTCGAATAATATGCTTGAAACCACATAGATTGCTGTTTCAGATAAATTTATCTGAGGTAACATATTTATATTTGTAATTCAATTTACATCTTGACACTCATCGTCACATTTCCATGCTATAAGGTGTTTAATTTCTTCAATGAAAAATGAAGAATTACCAATATTAACTATCTAAAGCTACAGAAGGTCACATAAAAAGTGCTTCGACCTGAATGTTAAGTAAAAATTCAGGATTACTCTTGTACTAATTCAGCGGAACCTATTTAATGTGACTACCTTCGGAAAAACGAAACACTGGTAGCCATACAAAGGGGACAAAGTGCGGTAGTTTTAAAGTGAAATTTTACAAAAGTGGTCACTATCAGTAGGTTGTCTCTTTACTAGGTTCCACAATGAATTTCAAATAGTTGCTCATTGGCTGAATCTACAATTATTTTCTAAATCATGTTGTTCTCCCTACCCAAGAAACGTTCATACTTACTTCTGATTTACCTTTTTTATGATATACTAGCTGAAGTACCCGTCCTTGACGGGTTAGTGAATGCAAATTTCCAAAAAGCAAGAACTTTTGTCAGCATTGTAGGAGTACACAGAATGGATGGAGTATGTTGCCAAAGTAAAGAAAGCGAAGTTATAATTTTTATGTATTGTTAAAATATTCAGGTTAAGAGAGTCACTAAGTAATATCATTTCATTCGCTTTAGTCGTAATTATGTGATGCGCGAACGGATCTTTACGAATATAGAAATAATTTTCGCAAAATCTCAAAATTTAATCAACATCTTTGAAAAATTGGAAGCCTAGAATTTAAGTGGAGTGACAACCTATCATGTCACCCAATTTCGTTTCATTCCCTGCAGTCTTTATTTCGTGGTGCTGGAACAAATTTTCAGCATTTTAAAACGATTTTCGAAAAATCTCAAAATGTAAGCAAAATATTTTTTAAATTCAACGCCTATAAATTAAGATTAGCAATTACCTACCATATCACTCAATTTCGTATCATTCGTATTAGTCGTTATTACGTGATGTTTGAAGCAATATAAACGTATTTTGAGAGAATTTTCACAAAATCTCAAAATCTAATAAAAATGCTTAAAATTGGACTCCTATAGTTTATGTTGAGCAACCATCTATCCTAAGACCAAATTTCATATCATTCCCTTTAGTCGTTATTACATAATGCGGGAACAAAGATTCACTCAGTTTTAAACGATTTTCACAAAATCTCGAAATCTGATGGATTTTTTTTTTAAATTAGATGCTTATAGTTTAAGGTGAGTGACCACCTATCATTTCACCAAATATCATTTTTTCACCTTTGCAGTTATTACGTGATGTGCGAACACAAATTTACGCAGTTTGAAATGATTTTCGCAAAATTTCAAAATCTAATCAAGATTCTTTTAAAATTCGACGCCTATGTTTTAAGTTGAGTGACCACCTATCATGACACCCAATTTCATATCATTCGCTTCAGTCGTTTTTACGTGATGCTTGAACACAAATTTACGCAGTTTGAAAGGATTTTCGCAAAATCTCAAAATCCAATCAAGATTTTTTAAAAATTGGACGCCTATGTTTTAAGTTGAGTGACCACCTATCATGACACCCAATTTCATATCATTCGCTTCAGTCGTTTTTGCGTGATGCTTGAACACAAATTTACGCAGTTTGAAAGGATTTTCGCAAAATCTGAAAATCTAATCAAGATTTTTTAAAAATTCGACGCCTATGTTTTAAGTTGAGTGACCACCTATCATGACACAAAATTTCATATCATTCGCTTCAGTCGTTTTTACGTGATGCTTAAACAAAAAAAGCGTCACGGACAGAATGACAGAATGACAGAAGGACAGAATGACAGAATGACAGACAGACAAACTTTTTTTTGAGGGTCGCATCGGAATCCCGGGTGCTTGAAACGGATAGAAATTGTAAAATTTTTGAATTCCAAGAAATGTACAGACAAAAGTCTAATTTTATTTATATAGATTTCTTGAGATGTGGGCAAAAATTAATGCGATTGGGAGAAAACTGGACTTCACATTGAAGGACTGCCTTAAATTACGGACTTAAAAAACTCAGCAGGGAAAAGTTCAAGTTTAGTCTTCATATCCGAATGTCCCCAAGCGATATTTAGCAGTTTTAAAGGACTAGTAATATAAGGAGTTCTTGACTATCTGGTTAGGATCAAAATTTTTATTCACAAGGACTTTTATGTGAGCCTTAGTGATCATTGACCATGAGCGTTAAGTCTGATAAATCTAACGGTCTAAAAACAACAACTTATATTTTGTTGCTGCCCCCCCCCAAAAAAAAAACATTTTTTTTTACGGTTAAGAAAAAAATTTCAGTGATAACTTTATAACCGAAAGTTAAATATTAGCTATTTTATTACACCTTCATTTGCAGTATAACTGTTTCATAAAAATATCTTTATGATAAACTTACACTTGAAGAATTTGATTTTGAATTTCTTGTTAGCTAATGACAGCTCTAGCTTTCCGTAACGACGAAGTTTTATAAAAAAAATACTATATTCTCATAAATAAATCATTTGCAAAATTAATTTTCTCTTTTTTTTTACAGACCATTAGTAATGAGTTGAATGATTCCACCTGCTTTTGATTATTAAAATTGGCCCATGCCATTTGCTCATCGATTGTGGCATCAGGTAATCAACAGTAGACAAATCTATTTATATAAAAATAAGTCCATAGGAATTCATCTAATAATTAAGAAAATATGCACTTAGTGAAGACTCCATAATAAACAAGAAATTCGTTCTGTTACATAATATTTACTTCAGGATGTTGAGGCCGTATTATCAATTTCACTTTGATGATAGAGTAAGAGCCTCCTTAATGTTGGAAGTAATCGCTTTTCCTCTATTTTGAACTAAAAATAGGAAGAGTTTTCGTAGAAAAGTAGTTTTTATTTTTTATAGGCATAAATGACTTTGTCTGTATTCGCCCGAGCTCGAAAATAAATTAGGAATGGGACAATTTTTCCCACTCTCCACTGACTTTCTGAACTTGAAAAATTAAATCCAGACATTTCACTCATACAGAATGACATTGGTAGTAATATATTATTTATCTTTCAGAGCCATTTTTCTGCAAAATCCATAAATAATTTTTCGCTTTTATTTACCTTTCTCAAAAATAATTCCCGTCCATTATTTTAAGTGTCTGGTAATTCAAAACTATTGCATAACAATACTGTTCTTTGGTTTATTTCAAAATATTGCTTTGTAGGAAAGCGTGTAGGTTACAAAACCAAAGGTATAAGATAAAAAGCAGTTTTTAAATTGTTTTGGTAGTAATTTAATTTTTCTTTTACAGGTCTACGATAGCAAATTTAGTTTCTTTTATGAATAAGACTACATAGATCATAATTTACAATAAAATAAATTACTGTTTTAAACTACAAAGTAATAAAACAACCCAACATATTTTTCTGATTTTTTTTTCAAACTTTGCATATTAAAATAAACTTTTAATCCTGGACTGTCAAAATTGGCACATTTGACTACACTAAAATAATAAATGTTTAAAAAATATATTTTTTATATTTAAAAATATTTTTTAATATCAGGTAAGTTTTGTAGCCGATAGTTCTTAAATTTTGGCGTAACTGTAACTTTCATTGCAGTTTGCATGATTTTCAATATTTTTTGAGGAATTGCGAGTTTAACATGTTATAAATAAATACAATCGCTTTAACTATAGTGTATTCGTCAAAAATGTAACATAAAAAAAGTCATTGAATATTAAAATTCGAATTTTTTTATGAACTCATGAAAACAATTTATATCGAATGGATTTGTTTTCAAAATAAATAATACAAATTTAAGAAACATTTTTGTTCTTACTTTGTTATTATGAACGATATGAGTGAAGCAATGTGCCTGGTAACTCATATACATACTTCATACAGAAATGAGTGTTTTACTGATTCAGTGTTTTACTAATTGACTGTAGCCAATTCTTAGTTATGTATCAGTAAATATCAGCAAGAAACAGTGTAAAATGATTTAAAAAAAAAAACCAGTCTTTTTTAATGAAAGAGTAGTTGTTTTCTAACCACGGCACATTAATGCTTTTTCCTCGAAATATTTTTAAAGATTTTTTTATACGGATACTATAATACGTATAACAGATCAAAAAATTACGATTTTTTTAAAATTCAACTTTAGAATTCCCAAAGCAAACTGTAAAAGCAGTGAAAAAAAATCTTTAGACTTCTTTAGTTCTGTTTAGTTCAAATGTGAAATTTCAAAGATGTATGATGATAACTGATCCAGTCAGCAATTAGTGATTGTATCAGTAAATAAATATTCTTATTAAACTTAATGTGCCAATATGGACAATGGTTGAAAATGATTTCTTACAAAATATACCTAATATTTTAAGAATAACTGGTCAGGATAAGCACAATATTTATTTTGGACTGTTTTGAACGAGACAAGTTTTAATGAAAAAGTTTATGTATTTTCTTGTTTAGTATATTTTTAAAATATTACATAAATAATATGAAGAATATTTTATGACACAGGAAAGTGTTATTTTCCTGATTGGGCCTTCATACATAATTTTTTTAAACAGGAAGCTATTAAATACACTCATTAATAGAAAGAAGTTTTTAATTTTAGTTCCATATCTTTAATTGTGAGAGAGGATAGATTAAGTTACAGATTTCTCAACATTTCGCAGTTTTTTTGTAATTGGAATTGGATCTTTTGGAAATCAAGAAAAAAATGCTTTAATTTAAATCGTAAGTTGAGATATAGAGTCTTCTGAACGTTAGAATCTATCTGAATATGTTGATGTAGTAATTCAGTAAGACGATATTTACCGCATGAAACAGAGTATTCACTAAAGTAAAAACAGAACATTCATTTGTATCTACGCCATTTCCTATTTCTGCAAATAATATAACTTCACAATCGGATAGTATTTTTTGCCATGTTTATTTTTTAAAAATTAGAACATGATTCGTCATTTTGCTTTAAAAATAAATAAATAACAGTGCAGAAAAAAACACTCAAAAGAAACTGATGTTTTAAAGATAAAATAATTATAACTTTGACACGGATAAAAGGTACTTATCAAAGTGTGTACACGTATTTCGATTGAAAAAATTTCGACCTTCATCATCAACTTTTTTCAAATCAAAACACGTGCACACTTTGATAAAGTAGTACCTTTTATGTGTCTTATTTTACAAAGTTTTATTTATTCTCAATAACAGAGCGATTTTAATCTAATTTCGACTCTACCACGTTTTGGGAGTTTTTTTTCCAAATATAACGTGAGTACGCTTTAGAAGTCTTTAAAAAGTCCTCCATCGGAGGCATCTACCTCGAAAACCACATAGGTCATGCGTTTTTCAAACACAAAATTTTTTGATTAACTTTTACATGTAAGTGTTAGCAAAAGTCTTACATTAATTTAAAATAATTCCCTTAAACAAACCCAATGAAGTCTTTGAAAATCCAAGCGTTTATGTATCTTACGGTTTTTTATTGATTCCTGAAAACTTGTGGTTTTTTCCAAAATGGCAGATTTATTTGTAAATTCAATTTTTAAAGTGTAGCAATACTTCGTAGTTTAAGGTTTTTTAATACGGGTTATGAACATCGCACGCATCAACTTCCCAGAACTTAGGATACGGCTCATATTTTATAAAATCAGCAAAAGTCCGCCCCCGTTATTTCTAACTGTTTCACGAAACAGCCCAGTTCTCTTTCAAATTCGCCCAAAACCTCCAGCGGAAATATTTAAATCTCTAGACTCTGTCCATTAGCTGTATTACTCTGTCACGACCTTCTTGAAATTACGGTCTTAATCTCATTAAGCTAAAGTGGTGGTTACCCTCATATTAGGAAACATTAAGCCTAATTACATGTATACTCTCTTTAACTTAGGGGCTATTGTCTCGGCTATAAAATGAGCGTCTGTTGTTCTTTTGGAACGCAGTTTCCGCGAGTAAAAACAAATTGGGCCTCCAACCTTTTAACTCTGGGCAAACTGTTGCTATGAAATATGGGGCATGTTTCAGGAAAAGTTGAAAGTGTTTGAGTGGAATATTTTGGTGAGATTAACTCTCTCTGGTGTGTGTAAATCACAATTAAGGCTCTCAGCTGCTGCCGTAAATTCAGTTCCAGCTACGGAGCGAGGTTCCTGACTTGAAGACTTGTTCCTGTCCTCTGAATTTGATTTCTGTACTTACTTTTTAACTAAATTAATAGAAATACAAAGGCCGCGGTAGCATCGTTGGCAGGTATAGTCAAACCCCAAATCGAAGGACGTGGGTTCGAATTCAGTTTGATCATTGTGTGTAAATGGTGAATGAATACGTTAAATATGCGGCATCGTATGCTTTTCTCTTTTTTGATATCTAGGTAGATGGTAGAGGGCACAGTACCGAGAATGATACAGCCATCCCCCTCCTTTTTAGGTGATTTTCTTAGAAGACAGCAAACTTCCACACTCTAGGTCAACAGCGTCAAAACAGTTCCGTACAATTAAGCTGCGAGATTCTTTTTTTTTTGGGGGGGGGGGGAAGTAAACATATGTTATTAAAAAATGTTCATAAGTATATCAATTTAGCGTCATATAGGACAATCTTGACTATACCTGTGTGCCTTTATATGGAAACATTGGTCAAAGTCAAGACTAGAGCACACTATCATCAAATTCACGTATGTATTATATACACATAAATCGCAATTTACGAGCAAAAGGCTTAATTAGCCTTATACTCGTAACGTAGGCAATTCCCTATAGACTAATGGAGTGAAAAAGGCGTTCTTTTCAGTTGTTTGGCCAAAATGGGTCTTCACCAACAGCAAATTTCTAAATATTTCCGCATACGAGTAGAAAAATCAAAGGAATAGAAACAAAAATTTCGCAACTGCCTTAGTGAAGCATGAGATGTGGCAATTTTTGCAGATTTAAGTTTCCCCACTTAGAATTAATCCAAATATTATAGGCTTATAAAAGACATTATATAAGCGGCAACTATAAAAAATGTGTTGCTTGAAAGGAAATTAGAGGGATATTTAAGGTTAATAGGATTTTTATGAACGTTAGAATGTAAAATAATTCATACAATATACACACTGATCGTCTCTTTTAAAAAATGCATTACTGCAATTGAATTCATTTAGCGTAATTTAAATCATTAGCAAAACTATAATAAAGAAAGGAAAATTATCAGAATTTTGTTAATATATTTAAGAGGAAAGTTTTGTATGAACTTTACTTCTAATTAGCCGTAGTAATAACACTTTGTAGCCTTATCTGCTTTGAGTTCTGTTTGTAGAAATATTAATTATAAGAGAGAAAAACTCACAATACAAGTATTGGTAACACTTTTCGCTAGTAGTAAAATTATAAACCACACAAATTGAAATGCGCCAAAACTTTGTGTCACGCCTAATTTTTTCGATGCATTAGTTATAGAATTATTACACAAACAATGAATTTTTCTTATTTACATTAATACTTTTAGAATAAATATCTTTTTAAAAGAGACGATCAGTATGTACATTGAATAAATTATTTTACATTCTAACGCTCATAAAAACCATACTAACCTTATCGGAATAATTCAGAATATTCGATGCAGTAGATGTACCAACACTAAATGTATTTTCTTGTGAACGATTGATTAGAATTATCAAGAAAATTTATATGATAAAATAAAGGAAATACTTCTTTTATAGTGCATACATGGGCGTAATCAAGGAGGGGGATTGGGGGGTCATAACTCCCCATGAAGAATTTTATGCCATACAATATGTATATTCTTCACTCCCTTATCCCACATATGCATGCATATATATATGAGTTGCAGTAGTCGTAACCCCCCCCCCCATGAAAAATTTCTGGCTGCGCCACTGAGTGCATAAGAATGTTTTCACAGCGTCAGGCTCTAACTGGGAGGGTAGGGGCCCGCCCGTCTCAAGAGAAGGGGGGCCCGGGTTATTGTGTAACCGATAAATATTAGGATGTGTTAACATTAAGGGTATGGGAGAGGAATGGTGTCATTATTAATTAATTATGATTGATAATTAATGCATTAATAAAATATTGATGTATTAATTAATATGCGTCCTTCATATTAATTAATCCCTTGTTCATTCGGGAACCCTATCTCAAAGAATTTTCAGAACTACATTTAAAATGAAGTGTTTTGAAGCCTTCTGGGGCGCAATTGCAGCTGCAAAAAATTTGGCAAGTGTCAAACTTCATTCAAGTGCTATCAGTATAGCACTTTTTTCTTTCTTGTTTGGGGGGCACCCTCAGCAGGGGGGGCCGCCGAGGGTGGGGGCCCACCGGTCTGCAGACAGCCGGACACCCTGGCCAGTCCGGGCCTGCACAGCGTTTACTTATTCTCATAGAATCAGTTATGTTTTATGATCAATGCATCATTCTATTTCAAACATTCATCTGTTATAAGTGCATAGATTAAATGTATTATCTGAAGTTACACAGCTTTTTAAAATTTTGCAGAATTTCTTACAAACTCGTTTTAAAACTAAAAAACATTTATGTCTTCTTTTATACAATTCAAGCTAGTAAAATCAAGTTGTATACAGATGTGTGTGTATTATATGCATGTCTTAAAGTATCACGAAATAGAACATATAATAAAAATTGTCAAATCGGGGGTCGATTCGGGGCCTTCGCAATTAGTAACGGGCCTGCGCGGGTATTTTGATGAGCCATCCAAAGAGGCCTACGGATGCTCGAGTCTTCACGTATACATCAGGCATTTCTTAACCTTCCCAGTGCTTTCAAATGTTATTTAATATAGTTTTAAGTAGTAATTGTGTTACTAATTCAACGAACAATCATACGAACTCATGATTAATTTGTTTGCTATACATATTGACATAAAGAAAATAGATGCATATAATTTGAAGGAAAAACAAAGTAGCGCTTACTCTCATGATTCACGATTGCTTATTTTAGTTTCGCAAGTGGATATTTAATATACTTTAAAATAACTAAATACACAAGACATTTTTATAATGAATATTTCATGAACGTAGTCGTATTTCCTACGTTATTTTAAACAATTCAAGATTAATCTTTAACAAATGATGTATTAAAGCGCATTTCAGTGTTTTCGGGATATCCTGTATATTGGAGAAAATTGATAAAATACGCTCTATAGCGCGATCCCTGAATTAATTATTCTTTAATAAAGAAATTTCATGTAGTATATATTATTCTTTTGTCGCTTTCTCAATGGAACTTTGGAATTGAGCAAGCATAATGAACGCTTGTACAAAATATTAACTACATTTGAAGTTTCTGTATAAACGGGCAAAAATCAATAATTTATAATTTACTGTATTTCTGCACTGTACCAGATGTAAGTCTGAATCACATAATCAAGGCATGTATAACTGATAAATAACATTTTCAACTGGCAAAATTAAATTGTCTAAATAGTATCACAACGTGATGCTTATTTACAAGAATAAAAACTACTCAAGTAAGTAATACGCGATTTCTGATTAAAATAATTTATTTATAAATAACACATGAATAATTATTCACTAAACATGATTTACATACATATTTTTAGAATTTTTAAATACATTATAAAAGTGTTCACGTACCTTTACATTCAGAGCAAAATGCTCGAATTTTAGGATAAATTTTCATGAAAGAAAATGGCGCAAGATTCACAAAATGATTACCTACATCTAAAGTTCTTTAGTACGACAAAATTATAAAAAATTGTTTTAAAATAATAAAATAATATAACATTTATAATACTTAGAATGAAAAAATAGAACACTGTCACTGGGGGAAAACAGGCCTCAATGATAAACTCATTTTTAGTGATGGCAACTCATACGCAGGCCCGTTGCTAATAACGACGGCCCTGGTCGATTTAGGAGGCTAATCCAGCAATTATGTTCGCTGTCACAGCCTGCCAATCTTCCCGGCAACATTTGAACACTGAATGTATAGAATCGAAAAACATTTAGTGCTCAGAATCATTAAACTGTCCTCGAGCTTCCAACTCGATGCATTATAATCAAACTTTTATATGAGTTATGTCATTCTTCACAAAAGACTCAGCTGCGATGTCCAACGGACAAGTTAACCTTTACAAAGAAGTTAAAATACATCTGTCTAGCGCCATTTTGGCTCATAATTTTGTCAGACGATTTAAATCCCCCAAAAGCCGCTTTTAAAATCGTGCTGACGTCTTCCCTTCATCATTTCTTTTATGTCTCTTAAACGCCCATGTAATTACCATTCTTCTCCTTTTTTTGTTTCATCCAGAGCTGTCGCCTCTGGGTGGCCGTGTCCTTTGAGAGATTAGAGACCCTTCAAGACAGGTGACTAACATCATCACAAAGATAACGCCTATATACATTTTCCTAGGGAAATAACAAGAAGCTGCGCCGAGAACACCATTTGCTTTTATTTCGCCGAGTGATACTTTAAGCCATATGACATCATCAACTGCGGTTAAAAGTCATGTTCCGGCAATTGAAAATCATGTTCTTTTCTTTTCCTTTTTCAATTTGCAGGTGGCGAAACAAGAGGAACCAAAAAGGGTGCCGTTTCAAGGCATCAAATGAACCACAGGGGCGTGCGGAAATCTGAGGAGGAGTTGTTGGAATTCAATCGTGCTGAGGTGACTGGATCGGAAATTCAACTGAATCTTTCGTCGTTCTGTCACATCTGGATGAATGTTCTTTTTTTTTTTTTTTTTTTTTTTTTTTTTGTCAAAGTTTAGTAAACGATTCTGTAAAAAAATAAAAAGTGCAATGTTTCATTGAAATTGAGTTGTTGTATTTACGCGTGTTTAAATAAATTGGACGGTTTATCGTCTTTATTTAAAATTATACTCAATAAAATAATGTTAAATGTGATGTTAAACTTCTTTCGATGTTCTGTCACATCTGGATGGATGTTCTATTTCTTTTTTGGTCGAAGTTTACAAAAAGTGTCTGTAAAGAAATAAAAAGTTGAATGTTTTATTGGAAATGAGTTGTTGCATTAATGTGTGTCTAAACAAATTGGACGATTTATCGCCTATTTGGACGATTTTTCGCCTCAATATCGAATTATTTATAATTATACTCAATAATGTTAAGTGTGATGCTAAATTACTTATTCAGTTAATATTAAAAGCTTAGAAACATCTACTACTATCAAATTAAATCAATGAAAGGTAAGTAAAATAAAGATTTAATAATATAGTCATTAAAAAAGCAGTACTGAGAAATAATAAATTTATAAGAATGTACAGTTTTTCTTTTGTAAAATTTTCTTTTCTGACACTCATACTGAATAAAAGATCCTTCCATAAAATTTTATTGTAGAATTTTCTTTTAATTTTCTTTTTTTGTAGTCAGATAAAAATACTGTATAAATAAATATTAAACTGTTATTTTCATAACTAATTTATAAGTAGTGGTTAATTAAGTGCGTTTTTTGTACTTTGCAATTAACAATACAAAAGCTAACATATTTTGACTGTATTGAACTTGAATAGATCAAAAATTTATTTGTGTAACTTTTTTAACTGCGCAGGAGAAAATTTTATATCCGAGTTATACTTAAAACATCAGGGAAGGTCTCCTTCACCTGAATTGATACATCTCATTACACTCGAAATGAGAGCGTATGCATCAACTGCTTGCACTGAGGTATATGTTCTCGTGTTGAAGACGAAACATTAAAGCTCTCTTGATCTTCGATTCCATCAACTGCATTTTTTTGAGGATATTTGTTATCCTAAAGATAAAGTTCGAGGCCAACGAATATTCAACTTAATCTACTCATCATAAATGTCATTTAAGTTGGATTCATACTGGCTGCTCCGTTCTTCAAACATCACAGATCTTCTCGCAGTAGACGTGTGCCGGCTGGCATGCGGACGATGTATTGCAGAGTATTTGAATAGAGCAGATTTTTCGGATCAGGGCCAGAGAGTAGAAATATACTAAAAGCGAGCGCATCACCAAAACCCGCTGGAAAGGTGAGGCAAGGATGAACCGTGTGACTTGTGGCATGGAAATACGCAGAGAGGTTAGATTTATAAACTATCGTACCATTTGACGCTTGGTAAGTGTAAACTGCAAGCGAAACTTACTGTCAACATACGCATTACAAACCCTCTTAGCGTAAGAAAAAATGAAAAAAAAAAAAGGCTTGGTGGAGGAGGACACATTGAAACATTCTTTATTTTGAAAAAGTAGGTTTTCAAAATGTGGGGACAAAAAGAAGAACCCTCTCCTGTGAAATGTTATTCCAGAACCTTTCACAAATCATAAATTGTATCCATATATACAGATCAGCTATGTGCTATTTTTTAATAACAGTATATGATGGAAACGAAATTAGCTAGCTGACCAAAAAAACTCCATAAAAAACTAAGGAGAGTTGCGCAAGAATTACGCTAGGTAGATTTTGCCACAATTCAGCCCCTGGGACAAGTGCCTTAAGTTAGGGTTACTAAAGCGCTCTCCACCCTTTGCATCTGCTCTATGGGCTGAGCTCTAGAATTATCTAATGGCAGAACGAATTCTTACGCAAAGTCTCATTGGTCCAACCATTTAAGGGGCCGGTATAATTTCTCGTCTGCTGAGAAATATTATTAAAAGACAACGCTTCAAAGTGGTGAGCTACAAAGGAACGGTAATGTCAGTGTGAATCCAGCTTTATGGAGATTACTGAAACTCTACTCGTCATTAAATGTGAAATCGAAGAACTCGGCACAAGAGTGAACAATGCATTGATGGAAAATTATTATTTCAGAATATTCGGGCTCATACCTAAGAAATTGAGCGAGTAATCAAGTTAGTAACGGAGGCTTCACTACAGGTTTGTGGACAAGATATCCGGTAAGGCTTCATTGCGATCACCATTCAATCATGGAACATAATGCCTGTATTTAACTCAAAAAGGAGCATAAATTTTAGTTATAAATCCCAGCACAAAATGGACAGTTTATTGGATCTGAATATTAAAAGGAACTTGACGGATAGCTACTTCCACGGGGCTCACCGTCGCTTGCATTCAGCGAACGAGCGAAAAGCTGCACAGAGAGAAAATAAAGAACTACAGTTGTGTTTTGTTCAGGTGCATACATCATAAATAACAATGAAACAAGCCAAACTAATGTGCAAAAAGTTAAATAAAGGAAAAATTTTAACTTTGATTGCGGTAAAGGATCATTCGTCTATACTGATGGGATTTAAGGGGAAAAAAAGGATTTCGCCTTGTTGTGAATAATTCTTGTTCGACAATACGTAAATGATTTTTTGTGGCTTTACAGCAAATGTAGTGCCTAAAGAAAAAAAGTTCCTAGAAAAAAAATCCAGTGAAATAAATGCTTTATTTTGTGCAAATTTTCAATTCTTTTATCAAAAACTAATAAAATTTTGAAACTTCAAGCCGTTTTGAAAAAAAAAAAAAAAAACTCGGAATCCAGATTTTAATCTGTTACCGTCACCGTATGGCACTAGGCGATTTTGAATTCCGAAAATTCAATTTTTTCGATTCACCATATTGCATGTACCATATAGTAACAATAATAACATATAAGTACCAGAAATAGTTCGAGAAATGTACACAGTTTTATAATTAAAAATAATTTTATGATCAAAATAATATCCATTTTCAAAACTCTAATATATAACTAAGTCACCGAGAAAGAACCATTAATAAGCTTATTCGTTGAAAAAATATATTTAGACATAAAAAAACTTTGTCTTTTACTTTTTACCTTTTTTATTTATTTTCTCTTTTTTCCTTTCTATGCACAAGTGACCGCTTAGATCTAACGGACATTGAACCTGCCTTTCTTAATTTTTCTTTCTTTTTTCTTTATCCTTTTTTTCTTACCTACAGGTACTAACTCAATATAAAGATTTTGAGAAATTAAGAATAGATGAAAATATATGGGGTGTGATAAAATATAGACGGTGGATGCTTTTGAAAGAATTTTGCAAATATAAATTAGAAGAAAAAAAATAATAGCACAAATCCAAAAATATTCAGTAATTTCATGGATTTTTCTGAAATGAGTGAATACTTTTTAGAAATTTTCTAACGTTGTGTAAATTTTTACCTACACAATGTTAGAAAACTTATTAAAAAATTCACGTTCTTCAAAGGTTTTTAATTGCTTTTTTAATTTCAATCTATAAAATGTGAACACAATCAATTCTTCGTATTCAGGGTGTTTCAAAAATTATAGAGATAAACTTTTAGGGGAGGTAGAACACATAATAAGGATTCAGAATCATCTAGGAATGTGAGATCAAAAATGTTGTTTTTATACACCGGTAAATAATCACACCACGAAACGTATTGAAGGATTTCATTATCAAGTTTTACAACAAATCGTTTATCCTTCACAATCACAGCATTCAAAATGAAATACTATTTATCAACTGATTAATTTCAGTTCAGTATATTTCAGGAAAAAATAATTAAATTTTGGCAAAGCATGTAGGACATTTTACTAACGCTTCAACACCTTTTGTGGAATGATTATCAACGGGTGTAAGAAAACGTTTTTGGCCCCAAATTACTTTGTGATTCCGAATTCTTTTTGTGGGCTCTACCTCCCCTAAATTTTATCTCTGTACTTCTGAGATAACTAGTATGGTTCAGAGTGCATTGTGTCAAAACAGTCTCGTATGAAATATTTCAGCATAAAGTCAAAGATAAAGTACCAAAACACCATGTGTCTCATTATTAATCAACATAATTTAAGAATATAATGGCAGATCTAAAACTGAAACAATATTATAAAATATGAATGGTGAAGACATCGGTAAGTAAAAAATACAACATGCTGAAGAATAAAAAATGCTTTATTAAACATACAATGCAGACGATGATGCTTTTGCAAATTGACAACGTGATGCACAACGTGACGCACAAAATCTGAATTTTAAAACCAACTTCCATGATTAAGTTTATACTTCACAATTCTATTTTAATTATTTTTTTCCTAAATATTTACGTCCTATAAAGTAGTGTCTAAGTTGAAATTCCTGCTTAGCCTATTAGTGCCCGACTTTTTTTCATCTCATTCTCCAATTTATGCTGGTGCCAAAAGTGATAAATAAATTTCCGACATTTGTGGGATGTAAAGAACGCCATTTCTTTTTAAAAAAATATAAATGAAACACTGAAGGATTCGCATTTTACTTTGTTACCGCTGGAGATTTTGTAGAAATCAGATATATTTGAAAAATTAAAATAGGAAAATTAATTAATGCTTAGATATTTTTTCAACCAACAAATTTTGCGCCCGTCTACAAATAGGAAGCTGGGCGTTGATGAATTAAAAGGCGCATTAGAGACTTCAACCGAAAAATTCAGTTATTCTTTCGAAAACTCACAAAACATGTCTATATGTTAAAAAAATAATTTTAAAGTAAATTAAATTAAAACAAGTAAAATTTAATAAAAAAACATTATATTCCAGACAGCTTACGTGTCTTTAAAAACGCACGCTTAATTCCTTTTAGTCTTATATATGTTTAGACAAAACGATTTTATCTAATTATTAACTTTATTCTAAATGTGACTCATATCAATAATACATGTATATAACAATTTATTACCTAAGTCCCTTAGGGGTTATGCGTGAATTTAAGCCTTACAGAAGCTCTGAGTAATCATTATTTTCTCTTAATTTCTAGTTTAATAATTTACACAGTGACAAGCTAATACCTCCAACAAAGATTATCTTTGCAAATCTCGTTATTAATATCAGAGTCCCGAAATACTTCTAAATATTCGTATTAATTCCACTCAATTTAAGTAATACTTTAAAAACAAATGATTATCAAAGATTTCGCGTTCGTGGAGAAAGGCTTTGCAAAAATTAATCCACGAAAGCTTGAAAAATTAGTTTTTTAATCTCACGGATTTGAATTTGTTAGACAGTATTCATTGAATTTAGAATGCATTAATTTTTCAATTTATTATCTAGCAATTTTTAAAGCTGAAGAAATTCAGCATTATTTAAATTAATTTCACTGTGTCAAAATATTGCATTAATTATATATTTGCAACTGTTTACTTACTGTACATCTTAAATATTTTTATGTTAACAATAGTTTCAAAACAATATAAAGTGTACAGAATATTTTCAAATGCACATGATTAATGGCATGTATAGATTATATATTTTTGCTTTCAACATTGTTTGCGGATAATTGCGATTTCATTCCGAAATTTTTAATCATTGTATCTCTTACGGTAGCTTCTGCTAAGTACAGTGTAACATGTTCCAGAGATAAACTTCTGTAAGTTTTATTTTGCTATAAATTTTGTTTCACGGAGAAAAAAAATACCGTTCTCATCTAAAGCCAATAGATGGCTGTTTTCTAGGGATGGATGCGAGACTTGCGAGATGAGACAGCGATCTACAGCTCTTTTTCTGAGACGAGACCAGCATTTTTAACATTACGGTATAGGGATTTCGCGAGACGAGACAAAGCTTTTAGGCTGTTTTGCGAGACACCTATTTTCCGTCTAGCGTCCTACTCTTTTCTATGTCCCAAAACTAGAAGAATAAATCGGAGAATTATGCTTGTAGGTGATTCACACAACTGGTATAGACGAAATGGTCAAGAATTTCTAGTCCGTAGTATTCTACCTAATCACAGTAGAATGACTTGTTTATGTAACGAGAAATTATAGTTCGATTTTTGGTTGTTCGACCGTTTAACTAGAATTACGGTTTGCTAGTCTACCTACTATAGTGCACAGCAATTTACAGATATTTTTATCTGAGTACAAGCACTTGATTATAAAGGAGAGATCTAAAAATTGGATAAATGTGTTCAAAAGTGTCTCGTTCTATGATCTAGTATTTATATGGAGTAAATAGACTCATAAATTCTAGTCAAGATTTGCATTCTGTGAGACAAAAAGCATTTAAGTGGAGAGCGTGTTATTGTTCTCGTACTTTTTTCATTGTTTAAAATTGAAAATACCCTTTTTTCTTTTCATATTGGCTTGATAATGGCAAGAGAAGCTATTTTGATGATTCATTGGCTTATTTCAAAGTCAAATTTTTCGATACACTGGAAAAATTTGTTAAATTTTACCGTTGAAAATGCGATTATACCAGGGGTGCAAATAGGATCCAAATATCTAGTGGCATCAAACTTTCCTTATCTTCCAAAATTGCAGAAACAAATGTAATTTTCAATACCACGCACCAATTGTTTGGTCACACCGTGTGACTGTGCTACCCTTTTTGCATACCTAGATTACACGGTATAAATATGTATATACATTCGTAAATACGTATACATGTTTACTCACATGTGTTAATGGTGTAGCAATTACAGAGGTCTTTTGGAGCAGTTTTGTAAGTATGAATACATTTTTGAACAGAAAGAAAAATATTTAGAAAGAGGCTATTGGATCTACTATTTTGTATTATTAGGAATTTTAAACACTTGATAAGACATTATCGCGATATTTATTGTATGAAATTAAAAAAAAAATAAACATACGTAACCTATTATAATAACTGCAACAAATATGACAAAATATGATCTCAGTGATAGTTTACAAATAGACACCTACCGTCGTCGCATTGTATTACATATTTGTGAATAGTGTCAGTATGCACAGAATGACTGCGACTATTTCCACAGAAGATGGAAATTTTTTCGATCGAAAAAGCTATTTAACCTGACGAGTAACGTTTACGGTGTTATTTAGCAAATATCCGAATTATTTTGCGTTTTAAATACCAGTTAATTAGAGTGTTTTTTTTTTGTTGTTATGGAACTGACTTTTTAAAAACTCGGAGATTATACAATTTCATTAAGTATTTCGGTAAATAATTCTAATAATATATTTTTCACGCAGTTAAAATTTATTGTAATCATCGAAAGCCTGCGTCTTTACAAAACAATTCCTACAGCTTCGTCATCGTCAGTAGATCAATATTATATTCTTTTTTTTTTATCTGGGGACAAGTTACTCTTTGCTTTCTTAAAAATTTAAAAAAATGAATGATTTAAGTTTCTAAAATTTCTTACACCTCTGAAAGAAATTTGCTTTAATCTGGAAAAGAAAAAAAAATACCATCCAGTCAGTCTCTTTTACTGAAGAGATATGTTAACATAACTTACGGTCACTTATTGTTCAGCCAGTTTTAAGACGTCCGCTCAAAAATAATCATTATAACAAACACTTTTAATTTAATCTGCACAAAATGTTTATTAACTTGGCTTATTAATTTCAATCCATATCATTCTAACAAACATACTAATGCTATCCAGGGGCGTAGGCAAGAGGGGTTAGAGGAATATATAAATTCCGAAATTTTCGAATACGTTATCATAAGCTGCATATCCCCCTCCTTCTCCTGGATACTCCCCTGATACCACCTATTACTTATACTAATACTATTTTCGTTTCTCTTACTGAAGCGATCAATTTAAATATTTAAATTCTCAATGGTTCAGCAGAAGAAAATACTTTATTCATTTTAATCTCGTAGAAAATATTAAAATGTGTAATCTTTAAGAGTTATTTAAAGACATAAATATTACAAATACGATGTAAAATTGTGCATCAAAATTTACCAGTGTCACGAAATTTTTAATTTATGGCTTCACGTTTTTGTCTGCCATAAGAGAAATAGCAGCTAGCAAGCCCAGTCCAATCAGTTAGTTTTCTAACGGGGCAATATCGAAACTTGCAACGACGTCGAAACCAGAAAGAATATTTTTTTTCCTTGAATCGGACCGTTACGCAACCGTTACGTTACTACGTAAAATAAAACCTCTTATGAAGTAACTAAAATCTGGGTTTCAAAATCTTCACGCTTAAAGTAAATTTGAAGCACGTTTCATAATATGAACTTGTCTAACCTTTTTATAATTTCTGTTTTTATTATGACTGATATTATGCAATTATAATTTTTAGAAAATAAGGTATAGTAAAATCATGATTGTCTCTCGAAAGTCGGCAGTTGGTTTTAAGTTTTGATTATTTCGCGATATCGAATTATCAGATAGTCATTGCAGTATTTATTAATCTTCGTTCTTCATCTTTTATTTTTCTTTTTAAATTTATAAAAAATGAATTTAGAACTTTCTAGTCTTTCACTGAAAGTTTAATTACGCCAACAAAGACTGCCTTCCTCTAGTTTAGAGTGATCTAAAAGTAAGTAAAAGTAATGTCTATTAGTGTTAGAAGTGCCTATTTTATGACTTTATCATTTTTATGACCGTCAAAATAAAGAATAAATGACATTTGAAAATTAGTGCAAGTCTCTTCCCATCCATCTTAAGTAATAAAGAAGACACAAAAGTAAAAAACATAAATTTTCTACATAAAAAAATCTTGTCTTTAATAACCATAAACTGTATAAGTTGGAATAAAAATATCTACCAGTAGCCTGCATATGAAGTTTTGTGTGTTTGTTTGTCTGTTAGGGCAAGCCTACACGAAAGACATCTGTCTAGGGGAAGGTTGCCTTAGAAGGAGGATTTTTTAAGGGGTTCTAGAGAAAACCGCCCAAAACTCGAGACCTACAGATTGTCAGCCGCGCGATAGGTCCGAATGCAAGATCTCCACACTTCAGAAGTCTACCATGTTCAGTGTCTTATCCACTCAGCCACGGTGGCGCCGTACATAACTTTTAAAGACACAATAAAGAGTTAACAGTGGGAATATGTTAGAGTTTTGTAAAGTTTCTGAATATTAATTAATTTATGACCCATTTGGTGGCATTTCCATGAATTTCTTGGAATCATCCTGAATTTTTTCATGTTCATGGTGCAATTAGTTTATTTTCTTTTGTGTATAAACTCCATGGGGGTGACACGTAATTCTCCGAAAAACACCTTTAATTTCTGAAAAAACACTCAAAATACTGGTGTTAAACGATAAAGTAATTAAAAAACTTTGTAAAAAACTTTATAAAAACCACACATAAGAAGTAAAAGGAAAAAGGATACGCGTTTCGTTCAAAAATTGTTTTGAACTTCTTCAGTCCAAGCCCTTCGACGTAAAGAACACAGGGAACTGAAAAGAGAAAAAAAAAAAACAAGCAAGATGTTGCCACAACGGGCAAAGAAAAGTCGAACAAAACCACGGAGAGGGGAGAAAAAATTAAAAATGGGGATAGAAAGGAAAGGAAAGAAGCGCAAAAAATACAGAAATAAAAAAGGAATATAGAAAAATAATAAAAAAGGGAACACACAAGTACAAACACACACACAAAAAAGAGAAAACAGAACAAACAAACAAAAAACAAATAGCACACGTTTTTTTTTTTTTTTTTTTTTTTTTTATAAACCACGAACAGGACAGCACAATAAATATATATATAAATATATATATATATATATATATATATATATATATATATATATATATATAATTTTTTTTTTTTTTTTTTTTTTTTTTACCTCGGCTCTGGACAGGAATCGATCAAGTGCATTTCGATCACGTGGGATGCTTCAAGTGAGTGTTCGAAAGTTATGAGATTCCTCGCGTCACTATAGCGTCTAATTCCAAAGTGCCCTTGAAGCACTCAGGGATTGATTCGTTCTATAAAGTCAGAACTGCACTTTATCAGAGATCTAGAGCCTCTTATCGAAGATTTTACGAGACCGCGCAGACCAGAGGTTACGGGAGAGATTCAAGTATTGAGGGGTAAGAAGAAAAAGGAGTATCACACAAATATCTATAAGAACTAATTGTTCGTAATTATTTGGACAACGTCACAACATGCTTGTGTATTTCTAAACAAACAATAACGATTTAAAACTTTATCGAACATTCCGGCGTTAACTTTGCAAATAACAGAATAATATTCTCTGAAAATGTATGTCTGGAAAGATGTTTAGAGTGCGAAAATTTTGATTAATATTTTTATGGAACAGAAAAAAAAAACCTTTAAGCAGATCACGGTAGAAAATATAACTTATAACTTTTTCATGTTTATTATTTCAATGAACATAATGATGCAAATATGTACAAAGAAAGACGTGTGCCAATCTGCTGCACAGAAAGAACTAATCTGAAAAGTTGTAAAATAAAATGCTACACGTGCGGAAAAATATTAACAAAATTCTGTGACCAATCACAGACAAGCTTACAGAAAGACCGTGTCAGTTTATGGATTAAACTAACCCGAGTGCAATTTTTTTTTGAGAATGCCATTTATGGTTAATCCACGAGCTTATCCTGTATCTTGTGCTACCTGATTCTTACTCTGACACGTAGCTGGTGAATAAGGCCGTTAAAGCTTCATAACATCCACTTTTGTTCATCACTGTTGTATTGCTTCTTCATACGCATTTTCCGGTGTTTTACAAATAACCTTTTTTTTTTACACTAAATATAAGATTTTACTATAATTCTCGTGGTTCTATTATATAATGCATAAAATAGAAAAAAAAATCTCAACATTTTGAACGTTGACTTCATTTTTACGATTCGTCTAAGTACGTGTATATTCCAAAAAACACTTCCTTAAAAATCTAAGCAATATTAATAACACACTTGAACTGATTTGTGTACCGCTATTCAAGAAAAATACACAAACCATCGGAAAAAATCCCTGGTAGTAATTATTTTATTAACTTCCCATCTCTTTTTGAACTTACATTAGTAATTAGTAATAAATTATGCAGAGACGGTTTTTACATGAGAAAAATTATGGTGAAGTAGAAAAGGAATGAACTTATTAGAGACAAATTGATTAGTTTTTGAAAGCAGTAGAAAAAAAAATGCTTGAGTGAGATATGCAGAACCTTTTTTCCTAAATACCGCACAATTTTCTCTCTAATTAGCAGAGCACTCATGTCTTGGAGAAGCAAAGATGCATTAATTAGCAATTAAACACTAAAAATTGCCCACTTAGCTGTCTTAAGGAACTGAAGTGCAATCGATGGTAAACATTAATTGGACAGCAAAAAAGTAACTATCTACAAGAATGGCTTTAGGGCTTTGAGTTACGATAAAAAAAAAGAATATGTAATGTGAGTTTAATGAAAATAACACTCAGTGTTCAATATTCTTAGCACTGCGTCGCACAACGGTTTTATAAGGATTGCATTGTTATTAAAGTTTTAAAAAAAACTTCTCTCGGTTTTGGAAGCTTTCAAAGTATTTAACTGTATTTGGCAAATAAATCACTCTAAAAACTGAACAACGGGATAATATTAGACAATAGTAAATAAATCCCGCAATCTTGAATATGCTATGTTTATTCCGAATGGATTAGTTATTGTGAATATGAATTTGTTTTCTGGGATAAAGCTCCCAATTATGCTCTACCAGTATAAAATTTCAAAAGGAAAAGCAAAATAAAGTTGAGCAAGATGAAACTAAAGTTGTAGCAAGATAAAAAAAATGAAAAAGTCATGTAAGACGTAAATAGTGTAGAATTATAAGTAAAATGCAAACTAGCAGTCTTTCAAATTTGTATATCAGCATCTAAGCCAAACTTCTAACTGCGCCATCAAGAAATAAGTCTTTTTAAAGAAAAAATAGTTTCAAAAAGTTATATTTGTTATATTTCAAGTACGTATTTCAGAAAAGACTGCATTAAGAAAAAACTTATCTCGTAAATTTTCTAAAGGTTACATTTATTAAATCTGTATACAGCCCCTCGTACAAAAAACATTCGCAATTAGATGTGCCCCATATACTCATGAGGTGATGTACAAAATTGCAGTAGTTGATCCTAAAAAGTCTTAGGGATATATGAAGATAAATGTATACTGACTTAAACCACTTTTCAATGGCTTTCAAAGAGAGAAGTTCATGTCGAAAGATCGTGTTTGACGGGTCGTGCAGAAATTACGGAAAAGAATCATTTCTTGCACTCTAGCATTAAACTTCCATATTTAAATTCATGTAAATCACCTGATCATCTTTTTTTAAAGATATCTCTGAGAATTTTTATTACGAAAGGCTGAAGTTTTGTACATCACCTCATGAGTGTATGGGGCTCATTTTACTAATTGATAATTTTTTTTTTTTTTTTTTTTTTGTCGCGGGATACAAATTTCATAAGTGTAACTTTTTGAAAATTAAAGAGAGGAATTTTTTCTGTAGTCTTTTTTTCCTACCTTATTCAAACATTGTTTTCAATTCACATTGCTCACTTTATCTCTATTAGATGAAGAATTAAGGCGTGTCACCACTTTTGGGGACACCATGTATAATATATACGTTAATTAAATCGAAATGAGTTAAGGTGTCCAACTAGGTGTCTACTTATTAGAAAAATCATGAAAGTTATGAAAATGTCGCATGTGAAAAGTTGGTTCTTGAAATGCCAAACATTCGCTGATTTGTATTGATTATCTAGAATTAGCGCTTTCTAAATCTATATGCTCCAAAAACCTAATGTAAAGTTTACAGCGTGAGTTGTTTTCATGGAACTAATTTATAGTTCTTATTCATTTATTGAAAACTTTTGTGTCAGGTCACAAGATGAGCAGACGATTAACACTTGCATTTCTGGAACTCGTTCAACCAGGACATGTATACTGGATTTGTGTGCTTGGCCACCACCTCCTAGACAGAAACTTTTACGTCATCACTAGGTCCACTAAAATGACGTCATCACACATTTATTTTCACAAAGTATAATTATTCAAAATTTGTGGTGAATTTACTCCCTTATAAAACATTTTAATGATTTAAAATAGAAAGTTTAGTTTTACGACAAATAGGAAATTTTAACTATCACTAATTATATAATATGATACAAAAATAGATCACAATAAATTATTTTTTATCAGAAAGGTATTTTAATTTTTATCTTTAACTTAAAATATTTTCTAATATTTGTATCATTCACCAGAAAATTTAAATAGTTTTACTTTGTGAAAGCAAAACTGTGATGACATGACGTCATCTTAAAAGACCTAGTGATGACGTAAAAGCTTCTGTTCTCAGGACTTCTATATCTAGGAAGGGTTGGCTTGGGCCGAATTGAATGCTTGGCGGTTATAAATCTTCGGTTCAGAATGCAACAAAAGGGGTGTGCCCTGCTTGGGGGTCCTAACCCGCAATATGGATACGCTAAGTTTCGGAGAAAACCATGGAAAACTCCGAAAGGTTAGTTCGACGGAGGCGCGATGGGACCTGAACCCGGACCTTCACACTTCGCCCCTCTACTATTTCCAGTGACACAACTACTGTGCCATGGTGAGGTCATTTAACTAGGAAAATAACGCCTTAGTCACAAACTGCTAGTTCTTTTTTTGTATGGTGTGTGGCACCATATGCATTTCTGGAATCTCATTTTTTCGAGATGCATATTGATATTCAGTGGAAAAAAATGGTGAAAAATGTAAATCCGTTGTACTTGATGGACCACCCAATATATATACGCGGTAATCCATATTAAACAGTAATTGCTTTGAGATCTCTACAAAAACAAAAATCCAAATCGCCATCAAATTTGATAAAAATGCCTTCCTAAGTGGCTGCTCAGGTAGTGTAATGGATAAAGAACCATTCTCTCACACCTTTGGTCCGCGTTCGATTTCCGGAGCGGGCTTGGTTGTCAACTTGTCCGTGCCTTCATTGGGGGTGACGTTGTCCACTGGGTGCCTCCGTAATAAAATGGTCTATAGTTCATGAACTAATGGTGGCGAATGACTGATGGTCAAATATGCCATTCCTTCAGTGGAAGAAAAACTTCCAAAGTGTACGATTTTGATTTCTAAAATTCCGTAAAAGAAAAAAAAAACTTCCTATTTTGTCCTTCGGGATAAAGTGTCGCTCTGCATAGCAGTAATTTTAGACTTAGATATCTATTTCATAAGTAAATAAACAGAAAATTTAAGAAATAATACACATTTACTGAAAGTAAAATAAAATGATAAATTGGAATTTGAAAAAAATAAAGTTAACACAATAATTAATAACTTTACAGAAGGCATGAATCAAAAGAAAGAACTTAATGATGTTTATTACAATTACACTTAAAGTCAAATCATTGCAAACATGCGAAGATAAACCTTTTCTTACTTTGCTCCAAAAATTACATTCATAGTTATTAAATTTTTGCTCTGTCCAAAAGCTTCACTGGTAAAAATATCAGAAATAGCTGAAATTTTTGGGGAATCTCTACGGGAGTGTTAGTTGAAAAATTTTCTTTCGATGTGATTGATCACAAGTACGAAATTTTATGTTATATAAATTACTTGATTAATAAGAACCCTTACTTTTCTACGTTCACTGTTTGAACTAGATTTGGAAAAGCTTGGGTACTGGCCACCAATTTTGACTTTTCATTCTCTGGCAATGTTTTGGTGGCTTGCGCATGTGCGTACTCATTTACGCATGCTCATCGATAATCATTTCTCATCATGGTTGTCATAGAAACAGTTCTCCATACATTCTTATACATTATCCATGGCCTGGTGCCGGAAAATATCCAAACTCTGTTCCTTAGATTTTTATTTTAAAAATCAAAACAAGAGAGAAAGTGCTTAATATTTCATTTCAATCCAGAATAGTCTTTTTTCTTCAGCAAAAAAAAAAAAAAAAAAAAAAAAAAATCCAAATGGGAGCTTACTAGTTTAATTTCAGTCTTTGTACACGCATGCAACAACTGAAAGTTACATAAAACTTCAAATCGACATGCCATTGGTTGCGAATTATTCAAGCACAAGGTATTTTTGAACTCATTTAACAGCACACAGTGATACAGATCAACGAAACAAACTCTTTTCATCATAAAATGTACTGTCGCAAATATTTCCTTCATTTACACTTGATATTCACTTTGAGAAAGGGCTTTTATCGAGAAACGTTTAGTGTGTAAAGAAATTTATTCTCTTATAGTGCACCATTTGATGTACACTAAGATTTACAGTAATCAATCGCCAATAAATCTTTCTAATTCGTTTTTCACTTTTCGCAAATCGTGATCGAAAATTTAATTAACACTATAGCACAAGTTTGTGAAAATCCTGTGTCGGTCGTCTAGAAAATAATAAAAGAAAGTGTACAAACATACCACCGAAAAGTACACATCTGTATTCATGTATAGATAAACATATACAAAATGTTCTACGGAAAATAATTCAGAATGCATGATCAATAAGGGATAAGATATGCGTTTTTGTATACACTGTATGAATTACCTGTAATTTTACAACAACAATATTGCTGTAAAATAATACAGCATGTGTATAAAATAATACAGCATTGTGTTGTAAATCCACTCAAAAATGACGTAATGACATTGATAAGCCCATCACGAAGAACCTATGGCAATGATTGTATGACAACTGGCACTGTCTACATCATAACGTGTAGGCGTTACGTTTACCCACAAGCTGTGCTGTAAAATAATATAGCACAGTATGTTGTAAATCCACTGCACAACACGCGAATAAGCGTAATGCCAACATCACAACGTGTTGTAAATCCACAGCACAACATGTGGATAAACCTAACGCCAACATCACAACGTGTTGGTGTTACGTTTATCCACACGTTGTGTTGTAATCATATTTTTTTTCAGTGTAGATACCTATGCATACACCAAAATACAAACTTGCAAAAAATACTTTTCAATCAATGACAACGGCAATTTTCCCGTTACCATTCATGCAAAAAGTATGACATTTTTCACCCATTGCACGACTTAGGGGGCATCCGGTCACTGTTTCAGAAACACATGCACACACAATTCTCTCATCATTATAAGAAAATCATAATTGGACAAAACAGACTGAATTAAGTAAAGCGTTATCGCCCTGTCTCCTAACTGTTCATTAAACTTTCCGTCCTCCGGGACAAACAACAAATAAGAGTTTCTCAGAATAAGCAGCACAGTATTCCTTGGCAAAATGTTTGCTCATCGGGCAGATGGCTACTAATTATGAAGGAGCCGGAACTAATCGATAAGAAACTCAACTGATCAGTCAAATCCTTGATTGGGTTCTATTCAGAATTTATCAAGCTGTTCAGTCAACTTGACTGGCTCATGACAGCTTGAATTTCTTCAAATTGCCGAGGGAGACAAATCAGATAAGCAACATAATGGACGGAAGACAGTGGGGCTTTTTTAATAGAAGAGAGACGGTTGTGTGGGGGAGATAAAATTAGGGTAAAAAAAAAATGACAGAGATGTAAATATATATGATTTCAGACTTTTTTTTTAGGTGATGAATATTATGATGATTTTTGACTAATATTTCTTAAAAGGGAGTTTTTGTTTAATTTCATAAGAAATGTTTCTTTTAACTGTTTTTAATCATTAAATCTTCTATTTTTGATTTTCATTTCTAACACACACACACTAAGGGGGTACTAAATATTTTTCATTAAAAAAAAAAAGAAATTAATTCTAGAAAATTTAAGTTTTTATCAAATTCAAATGTAATTAATATAATGCTTCAGCAATAGATAAACCTTATATAATTGATTTTGAAAATCACTTTTAAGTTTATAAGTCCTTTATAAGTAAACTATAAGCAATATTTTAATTTAAAAAAATACACAAATATATAAGCTTAAAACTCTCATTATAGCAATTTTTTCCTAATTATGTACATTTAATTGAAATGCAAAACCTAACAGACTCCATTTAGTCAAAATAGGTAGAAAAGGGGTCATAAAAGTATGTTTAAATAATGTAGTTATAGGTGTTTTATTTAATAACTGCATGTATTACATACATGCATTTTAATTACATAAAAGGTGTGTTTATTAATGTCGACTTTGATGATTTTATAAAATGTGGACATTGTTTTCTGTGTTGTTGTATATTTATGATGCAATTGGTGAAAATCTACAATTATATAGTTTTAAAATTGTAAGCTCAAGCATCCATTGAACAGTTGATATAGAAGCTTTGACGTCTGCTTTTATTAAAAAGTTCACATGATTTAGGACAAAAATTCCCCTAAAATACAAAAAAAAAAAAAAAAAAAAAAAACAGTCAGTCGTAGGACTGCACTTCAGAAGTGAAAGCTTCTTGTCAAGCTTTCTCAAATTTATATTTATGCAGTTAAACGGTTTTCACATAGTATTGTATTTTTATTTAAAAAAGTTTATAAATTTTAATTAAAATTTTTATACATTAGAATTTTTTTGTAAAAAAATTTTTAAATGTTTTTTAAGGCTGTAAGTGTATCGCACGTTTATTTATGATATTCTCAATATTTCACATACTTTTGATCGTTTGTGCACATTTTAACGCAATTTTCACTGGGTTAGCATAGGAAATTTTTCATTTTTTATTTTTTTTCTAATTTTGCGCTCGATATGTGTGTGCGTTTAAAATTTAAAAAGAGAGAGGGAGCTCACGCAGAGACCAAAACGTAACACAGCTGGTATATGCGTACGGTATACATCAGCGTGTCATATATTTTCCTCCATGTGTTGGATTTTGTTCGATTTAATTAATAATTATGTACGTCAATTCTTTAATTATCAATAATTATGAACTTGCGTTGTAATGAACAGTAATACTATTTATTTGTAATGAATGATGTATTTATAATTCAAATTCAAATGCACTGTATTATAACATTCATAATTCAAATAATGTACGGTGTATAATTATTAACACTCTCCACATTATCAAATTAACTTAATTGCACAATAACTATCTAGCTATCTCATTTAAGTACAGTATTTTAAATAAATAATCGAAGATCATAGCACCTGCCCAGCTAAAAAAGTCTGCATTTTTTTTGCAACATTGTAAAAAAGTGCACAATTTTTTCATAAAAAGTGGATATTTCTGAATATTTTGAAAGTATATAGTTGTGCAAATTATATGCAGTTTTTATGCATTCTAAAACAAAAATTTACGCAATTTGAAACGATTTCAGAAGAATATCAAAATCTAATCAATTTTTTTTTTAAATCCGATGCCTATAGCTTAAGTTGAGTAATCACCAAATATCATTTCTTTCGCTTTATTCTTTATGACGTGATGTGCGAACAAAAATTACGCAGTTTGAAACCATTTTCGAAAAATCTCAAAATCTAATGAATTTTTTAAAAATTTGACGCCTATAGTTTAAGATGAGTAACCATCTATCATGCCACCAAATTTTATTTCATTCGCTTCAGTCAGTTTTACGTGATATGCGATTAAATAAACGTCACTGACAGAACGACAGGCAGAGAAACTTTTTTTTCTATTATCATTATTATTTTTACTGTCGTATTGGGGTCTCAAATGCTTAACATGGATAGAAATCGCAAAATGTTTTAATACCAAGTAGTGTACAGGCAAAGTCTAATTTTACATATTTCGATACATAAAAGCTCCCTTTCCGAAATTGAAACACCACAATCACTTCAAACTTTATTCATTTCATCCCAAGACGACCCGTCTCGTGGTTAGTATGCTCGTCTTCCAAGCCTTGGGTCTACAGTTCGATAATAGTCGCGGAAACTAGAAGGGCGTAGTTTAAAGGTAGCTTGAAGTTCTTACGCATGATAACAGATGGCAGCCCTAAAAGTCAAGTGTCACAATCCACTTTTTCTGCAATTAACTTTTCCTCCATATATATCTGAGTCTGACGTGAATTCAGTGCTTTTTCTCCATTCCAAAAGTACCTAACGTGCCTAAAGAAGGTTTTACTTAAAAAAAAAGTCGAAGTAAAATGGTGAGTTTTTTACACAATATCATACCTTTATTTTATTTTTGAAGCACATATTGAATTACTGAATACTTTAAATTATTTATTATTTAATCTGTAACACAGGAGTTTAAGTTAATTGGTAACACAGAATTTTATGCAATTCACCAAAGCCTCTTTTTAACCCAAATTTCAAGAAAAAAACTTTATTTTTCGGCCAAGTACATCTTCATTTTACATTTCTTTTTGTAATTGTTTTATTTTACTCTACAGATTTCAAACTTTAATAATGAATAGGTGCATTCATGTGCAATTTTCAAAGATAATTTCTTTGTGTTTTAAATACCTGTACCAGAAAAAATATAATATATAAATGTAATTGGCATGTTTTAAATTTAGAGATGCATTTAAATTTTTGTTTAAAACAATAAAGGAAATCCATTTTTTTAAATATCGTAAATACTTATTTACTAAATCAAGTAAAAAAAATTCTTATAATCAAACATTTTAGTTAAAAATGGACTTAAATGTATAAAATAATTTTTGAGAAGTTTTAGGCTGAAACTCTTATTGGAAAATACAAATTCACTTTAGTTTAGAGTCATTTCCGGTGGCATTTAGAAAATTAATTAAATATTACTTTTTTTAAATGTAAAAGAACATACATTTCATGAAAGTTTAAAACGCTTAAAATGATGCTTATATAATTAGAGATAAATTAAGTACCAATTTATATATGCAGTCCAAAGAAGCATTAATACTCTAAATGAAATACTTTTCAAATATTGATTCAGCAAAACATCAAATTATTTACATCATTTTCATACCACTCATCTTCATATTTTATATATAAAGGTTCCACAGGTGATGCATGTATTTCAATCTGGACAGAAGTGTTCACGTTTTTGTTTTATTCCCCCCCCCCCCACCCATCCCCCAAAAATAAAAAAAATAAATAATTTTTTTTTTGCATCCAGTTTTTTAAAATGTATTCATATGCTAAATATTTTATTATGTACCATAACAAAACATAAGAGAACTCGTGAATTTTTTAATAAAAAAATAACTATTACTTCTAATTACACCTTTTACAAGCTCTTAATAAACTAAAATACAAAGGCACTTCACAACGGTCCATACGGAATTCGTTTAATTTCTTCTGTCAGGATATTATTTATGCGCTAAAGGTCATTCCTTGCTGAAAATTGATGGCATTTGTGCCACTCATTTACTGTTACTCAAGGAAAAAGTCACATAATCATAAACTGAAAATATACCATTAAAGTTCGAGATAACGAGTGGTAGACAATTACCTGACTACGAAATAACTGAAATATCCACCTCATATTCTTCAACTAAATGAAAAAACATGAGATATATTGATGTTTATTCATGCTCTGAAATTACACTTTATAGAGCCTTTAAATGTTCAAAAAGCGATTAAACATCGCTTTAAATTGCCGTTTCATTAAGTTCGTGACAAATATTTACCTCGTAGATGATTCACATCAAGTTTATAGCCCATTAATGGCTGCCCGGCAATAAAAGCTGTTGGCCACCCAAGAAGCAAAAGCAAAAGAGAATTTACAGAAAGACGATCAAGCATTTTATAAGAATGATTAGCTGCAGTTGAAGGCCTTTCCCAGAACACACAACGTGGTATATGACTCTGCAACGGAACTTAGTAAAATACGAAAATAAAAGGGTACACATAGGTTTTAAAGGCTATAGTTTGTAAAAATGATGATGTGAAAACGAAAATAGACCACTACAGAATATCCATTTTACTATATTCGTTTAAAATAACATTATTATTTATAATAAATATTTTATTAGAAATCTAATACGAATTTCCCTAAAAAAGTTGACTAATGTATCCACTGTTGCATATCTTATCCTTTCTTTGGTGATAGAGGCCTGTTGTAATAATTAAACGGGTCTAATTTTCTTAAATGCAGTATGATTACGTTCAGTTTAAATAACGAGATAGTAATTTATACTATCACCAAAAACTTAAAATAATAAACAAGAGTTTTGAAACATCATTTATATTCGAAGGATCTATCCAAAATAAAGTGAAAGAACGCATGAAAATATAAAGTATAACATTATGGTATCACATCCAAAATTCAGGTTATGATTGTATAGCTAAACTATGTTTAAATAACGTGAGTACATCATGGATATGCACATTAATGCATACATCATTTGTAATACTCGCCAGGGTTGTAAGTTGAAATCATACTGTCCAAAATTCATTATCAACATTACAAGTAAAATTGTGCTTCTAACATGTACATATAAAATGAGCCTTAGAAAAACTAAACGACAATTGGAATTCTTAAATGTGATGTAGTTTTGAGATGCTAGTAAGAGACTACAGAAATACAGAAGTAAAATAAGCATGCTCCTTAATACAATTTTCAAATGAGAAAACCGTGTATACTTCTTAAATGTGCTTTCAAATTAAGTTTTCAAATTTTTGATACTTTTTTTGTATGCTCTTGTTAAATATTTTTCAGGATTTATAATATTAATTTTAAGAAGTTGAAAGGTTTTTTAAATTAAAAATTTTGCAATCTGCTATATAATTGGTGCTCTAATTTTAATCCCCAGTGTAACAAGAGCAGTGGCGTATGCAGACTTCCTTCAAGGGGGGGGGGTGTTATAGACATAACTTTTTGTTAAAATGCGTAATATTTAAGCTAAAATTTGAAAATTCATTAACATTTTGTTTAAAAGTTTTTGACAAGGCGGGGTTTGAACCCCCACCCCCCCCTTTGCACACGCCACTGGACAAGAGAGATCGTGCTTATTCATACACGTCTATCTGTTTTACACTATAATGTACCATGAAGCCATTTTGTACTTTTTACAAAGTTAAGAAGACTATTAGAAATTCGCAAATATTATTATGATTACGAACATCATCAATAGTCCGGCATATGAAAAAGGAGCTATTCCATACTAATAAATTATGGCCGTGTTTAATCAGCCAGAGATGAACACTTTACTATAGGTGAACAATGATGGGAATTTCTCCTTTAAAAAGCTTGTATATCAACGTTGTATTGCACTTTTAATATGTATTGATATCGCTTAATAAGAAAACCAAACTCGCTTAAACTATTGAATATACAAAATCAAACGAGCCAGTAAAAATATCGAATGCAACAAAATTTATATGGATCGAAAACGAGAAATGATTAAGAAAGATCAGGGAACTTGAAAAAAAATTGATTAACTTTTATTGGTAACATATTTTAATTTCTTTATTTTAACGTACTGATGCGATGAAATTTTACTACCATTACAAATACAACTAAATTATATAAAAACAATACTGAGCAATGCAATGCACTGTCTACTATTATCAGTAGGAAAGCTTTACAAGGTACCAGAATGGATTATCTTAATATATCACAAAGATCGAGACTAATGTAAGCCCTAAAACCATCACTAATTAAGAATACTATATAAAAACAACACCAAACAATGCCATGCACAGTCTAGTAGTAGTAAAAAAGTTTTGAAAGGTACCATAAAGGATTATCTTAATCGACGTATGACTAAGATCGGGATTCATGTAAGAGCTCTAAAACATTCGCTAATAAAGATTTACATCCCTCTTCTTCAAACTTACTGATCGAAAATAGCTACTTTTTATTTCTTCGTATGATTTACATCTCAAGAGTCTTCTGTGTTGGCCGTAAAACAAGAAAGGAGAAAAGAAGACAAAATCACATATCATGACCGATGCTTTAAATCAAACTTGAGTGCTGTCGTAAACTGTTAAAAACACAAGTTTCGGACAGCCCACTCCAGTTATTACACGGCGCCGAGCCCATGCTTTAAAGGACATAAATCTTCGGGTTCTAGCTGTGTTACGAGGGCTACCTTGAATTTGAACTTGAATTTCCAGGTTATTTATGGACTTCCGATGAGGTTGAAGCCGGTCACAAGTTGGCTTGTTTTTTTTTTCCCCTTCTTTTTGCTGTTGGTTGAATACTAAGCAGATATTTTTTCTAAGAAAAGATCATCAAGGAAAGTTTATAACCAGGTACTTCGCCTACTGGTTTATTTTTTTAATAATTTATTTGGGTGATTCGGCGTATTTATATATAGAAATTTATTCGAAGACTTCCATGATGTATGTTGAAGTAATTATTCTGTCAACAAAGGTTATTTAATCCCCTGAGAAGCTCAGAAATACTTTTCATTTCACTGTTCACAGACTTCACGTCAAAACATCTAGTTTAAATATGTTGATTTAAATATTAATTTAAACATGTTGAAATACATTTTAAAAACTGATTTGTAACAAACACAAAAAATTAACACTATTCTTGAAACAGTGTATGATTTGATAATTTGAATATGCGCAACTTACTGGGGACAAGGGGGGAAATTTCAGATATCACTTATTTGAAAATATTTTCTACAGTAGGAAACATTTTGACTCTCACCCTTCCGAATATTACAAGGTAATTTATATGAAATGCAATGATACGCTGCATTTTCCAAAAATCAATAGTGCTTAAAAGTGTCAGTATGCCTCATATGATACGCCCAATAAAATTAATTTAACAATTTTTAGTTATCGTTATTTCCGACACCAATTAACAAATAAGAGAACACGTATAAGTTATAATTATTTAACATTTGAGAAGATATAAAATCTTGCTAAGTGTCGGTTTAAGTAACTGTAAAGTCATACATAAGTGAAAAGTGAGGAAAATGTATTTATAAATTTATTTTACGCTTATGCATGCTTTATAGAAAGTTCGTTGATTAATAGATTAAAATGCATTTCATAAACCATGTTTAAACTCAACATTAAAATTTTCAAGTTAAAGCTCATCTTACTCGTGCAAAAATTATTTTCAGAAAAATTAAGTTTGTCCTGCGATAAAGTTTCAGATAAACAGTCAAATAGGGAAAATACCTTTAAATTGTTGACACTATTCTTTGATATTTAATAGACTGCTATTCGATATCGAAAATTTCTCCAATTTTTTCTTTCAAAAAAGTTTTTTGGAAAGTTCTTTGAGTATTCAGAAACCATAGATATAATTCTTTTTCTCTACTTCGATTAACAATAAATTCAACAAATTTAACTTCCTGGTTAAAAATTTAATATTCAAAATTAAAAGGATTAACGTCATTTGTAAAAAGTTGAATCATACAAATTTCCATCATAAGAAGAAAAAATTAGATTTCGGATGACAAAATTATAAAATTTTACGCTTTAACCCTTTGAGGCGCAACTCTTCCCCAATGCTGAAAAAAGGGCAGCAGTTGCCATCGCTCGACTTAACTACCAGCAAGATGGCGGATGACCGAAACGTTCATCGCGTGCCACAGATTTAGAGAGCCTTTTTTGACGCAGCTGGCACAGCTTGGTGGAGCTTTTTTGAAACTAGTTTGAAATATTAACATGCTAAACTGCAAGGTTTGGGACTTTAACATGACATTTTTTATCCCTGAACACAATGTAAACAAACATTTTTGCACCGGCGGTCTAAGCTGTATTATTTACTATCTTTAACGTTTTTATGCTAGTTTCTTTTAAGAATAGACTTAAGCTAATTTAATCATTTTGGAGTTCTTTAAACTTGGGGAACCTAGGCCCAAGCCTATGAGGTAGCCAGGCCTTGTCTTGAATTGACTGGGCTACTGCACGAGCTAACCAAATTAACCCATTTACTCCCAGCGATCTACTTTTTAGACAGTCGCGAAATTTGTAAGTTACTCGAATATTTAAGCATTAGTTTATATTCATAGTTTAATTTCTGGAATAATAAATCTGATTTCCACAAAATACTCACCGATAACAAATTTAAATGACAATATTTCCCTGTCTTATTCACATTTTTAGAAAAAGATTTACGTTCTTCATACCACACAAATGTCGGAAATTTATTTATCACTTCTAGCATCAACATAAATTTGAGAATGTGCTAAAAAAAGTTGGGCGCTAATGGGTAAACGAAATGTGTGAAAGCCTGTTATAGAATAAGGGTAAACGACCAATTTTGGTTTCCAAAAAAAAACCTCAACAGGTGTCGCCGAATAGATTTCGTACTGTTTGACGCTTAATAAATGAGATTTACTTAAAATACATTTACAACTTAATGTCTTTTTCTCTTGATATTTCCGGGATGGAGAGTTCAAAAGTTATGCTCCAAAAAGATTAAGCGTTAAAATTCTTATGGGAGGAATATTTTATCTATCAAAATGAATGCATATATTGTATTAGGTTGTAACGAAAGTTTTCCGCCACTCCAAGTACTGCCTGCACAAGCAGTTCGCGTTGGTGTCTTTGCCAATATTTTGTAAAACGATTTTTGTTATTTGAAAGAAAAGACTTGTTTTAGAGCACTGTGTTGTGAAATCCGTAAAACAATATCGTTATGATTAAGTATAAGGTGTCTGAAATGGAACTACCACGCTACCAGATTGATCCATCATTTACTCTCAGTTCTGTCGCAAAAAGTCAGCTACAGAATGACACTGAATGATGTGTACAGCTTAAGGTACTACTGTTGTATCATATGACACTATGAAGATTTGGTACCGAAAGTTCAAAAACGAGGACTAGGATATTTAAGAAGCAGAGCGCTCTGACCAGACTACTGATGCTGATGAAACCCGCCTACGAGAATTTGTGGAAGAAGATAAAATATTCATCCACGAGGGCTAGCTAAAAGAGTTAGACTTTAGTGCCATGTCCATCAGTCGCGCTAAGCATCGCATAAACGTGACATATAAGGTCAATAGCTGGGTACCGCATGAGTTGACTCAAGCAAATCTGGCGGAAAACTTTCGTTACAACCTGATACATACAATTATTTTTACACAATATTTTTTTAATGAAAAATAGATGCTTTTATTACCGTTTTCTTGAAAATGATACGACCGTTAAGGGGCTAAATTCCAATAAAAATGGGATTAATAAGGGAAGGATTTCATCATTTTAAGAAAAGGATGAAATTCTACTAACATTCTATTAAAAAGAAAACTTTTTCTGACAAATAGCACCGGTATGATGGAACGAACTGCCCAGTTGACCCTTTAACGCGCAGTGTTCTCGCTCTGGGAACACCAAACTCTGACGTTTTGACTGTTGCCAGTCACGAAGAATAGATTTGATTTCTATAAAAAATACTAGCGGGGGACATAGCTGCACGAGAATCCTTTACTTTTTAGCACGTCATTTCCTGTAAAAAAATGGTCACGATTATTTTTAACCAGCACTGACATCTGCTGAAAAATGGAAGAATGCGAGAACAGCTGGATAGATTGCCTAATGATGAAAAAAGGGCAGCCGTTGCCATCGCTCGACTTAACTACCAGCAAGATGGCGGACGATCGAAACGTTCATCGCGTGCCACAGATCTAGAGACCCTTTTTTTGACGCAGCTGGCTGTGCGGCACAGCCAGCTGCGTCAAAAAAAGTCTCTAGAACTGTGGCACGCGATGAACGTTTCGATCGTCCGCCATCTTGCTGGTAGTTAAGTCGAGCGATGGCAACGACTGCCCTTTTTTCATCATTGGGAAAAGGTTGCGCCTCAAAGGGTTAAACTAGTTCATTTCAGTCATACTTTCAGTCTTCTGCTATAAAATTAAATAAATAAAAGTTTGAAAATGTGCCACAAACTCTTGCTATAGAATTTTCGGAATTACTTTCAACCTTCAAGCTTTGATGCGTTGTTACTAGAATGTGGCATATAATAAGGTTCACCAGATTGACACTTACTTAACAATAGAAATACGTAATGAAAAAAATAGTTATTTATTTGCTGATTATGCAGGTTCTCCCCAAAAAGGTGGTAACGTGCTTTAATTCTTTATCTAATAGAGATAAGTAGGCAACGTAAACTGAAAAAAAGTGTTCAAAATAAAGTAGGAAAGAAAGCTATGTTAAAAAAAGTTTCTTTTTTTAATTTTTAAAAAGTTACGCTTTTTAAATTTGTAAACGATCCCCGTACAAAAAGAAATCCCAACTAGTAAAATGTACTAGATAATTCTAATAAGATCATGTGCAAAATTTGAAAGTTATATCCTAAAAAATGTCAGACATTTGAAGATAAATTTATGCTGACTTAAAACAACTTTAAGACTTTTTTTCCTACTTTATTTTGAACATTTAAAAAAATTTTTCATTGCCCCCGTTATCTCTAGTAGATAAAGAGCTTAAGCGTGTTACCGCCTTTTTGGGACATCCTGTATATCTTATTCACTTCCAGATTTTAATACATAATCATAGAGCTAAACTTCATTTATTTTATCTCTATTTGCATGGTAAAAAAATAGAAATAACACGATGAATATTTATTGCATTAGTAAAATGAAATAATAATATGTCTTAAAATGTCAGGATAATATAATAGTCTAACTAAATAAACAGTAATTTAAATGTTCCGACATCCTCGCTTTATTTAAGATAACTGTAATCGGTTTATAGAACTGATGTAATAAAGATGGCGCAAAAACGTTCGACAGAATAATGCATTAGCGTGCTTAACATTGAATTAGTTTAAGTTGTTTGATGATTGTGTATGTAATTCGTAGCACCAGCAGTAGCATGATATATACAAAATTTAAGACAAGTAATCTAATATCCAAAGTAGATTTCATTAAAGTTAATTTTCTCTTGAACTGTAAATTCTCCAACACAGCATCTGAAGAAATGATTTGAAAAAAATTACATTTTCCTCAATCTAGAGAAAGGAGATTGCATTAAATTACTTCAGTAGCACTGTTTGATTATTTTGAAATTATTTTTGATAAATTATTCCTTATAGGTATGGTTGCTCTATTTGTAAAGGAGGAAGGGACGTGAGGGGCTTCAATAAAGAAAAAACTTCCGAAAACTTTTCACTTTCTCTCATAAAGGTTTATATGCATTTTAGCTTTAATCAAAATAAGCCCCTCTCTCTGGGGTCGTAAGCAGTTTCTGAAAGGGTGCCAATATTCAGAGGTTTCTTCCCCTTTCAATGAAGATTTAAACTCCGTAAAAATAATCAGGATGAGATATTATGAATAAGTCCTATAATAAAAACCCACAGCAATTACAAGAAAAAAATGTTCGGACATCTACACTCGTCAGCAAGGTCTAAGACAGGAAAGAAATACAATTTATACTAATGCATGAATTTTTTGCAAGACGAAAGCCCATTATTAAGTAATGTGAAACTGTAGCTCCTTTAACTAATGTAAAAATTTTACAGGGGGATATACCCCGTTATCTCCCTGGAACACTGTTAAGAGAATTAGTTGAACGTTTCACCGAACAATGGAGCTGAATTAGCTGCTTTCTTCCAATGGAGAAACGCTTCACCATGATTTGGTTCCATTGATCTGTTTTTCCACAAAGTCATGGTTCAACGTTTTTCTTCGAATAATTGCCACTATTTCAGCACTATTTTATGGTGAAATGTTAATTACTTTTATTAACAGTGTGTGTTTCATCCCTGATTATGCCGTACATTTATAACGAAAATATTCAAACCGTTGAAATTAATTGAAATACGTTTGGCATTTTGCACTTATAAGGAATGAAATAAGACTGAAAGAAAATTTACTGCTTTTTTCATGTAGCAATAGCTAAGTTTTATGTTTTTATCTTTTATTTTAATAAATACGTATTTTTACATCCAACAGATTTCTCACAGAGAACATGTTCAGAAATTTTACTATAAATCGTCTTGCTTATATAAATTACGTTATTTGCCGGATTTTCAGTGTCTTAGCAGTTAGTATAAGAACTTAGTTACCATTTATTGTAAATCACTTAGAAGTAATAAAATTTTTAGGTATAGTATTCAATTTAGTAACAATTAAAAATAAAATATATTAAATGGATTTGTAGGATTACTTAAAATGAAACAGAATAAAACTTAGATAATTGGTTTACGTTGGAAAACTTTTCTTAATAAGCCTTCAAGAAAAATATGATCAAATCACTGAGTTTTGTTGTTGTAAACTGACTGTAATTGAATTGGCAGTGTAACGTTCTGTTAATGCATGAGTTGTAGTTAAGACAAACATTTAGCAAGCTTGATTCGGCATACACTTTTAACCAATATCATTCGTTTGTAATTTTAGAAGTTTCATCTGCATTAATACCAAATCATAGTATTTTCTAGTGGGGCTTTATAAACGGCAGATCGATGGGAACGGAAATCGAAAATTCCAACTCCGTTATTAGCTTGTACTTATTTTTGCAACACTGTATCACAAAACAATTCCGTTTGTTTCAGTATCATAGCAACTCTTTATAATCGACTAATAATTTGTCTGCCACAGGCAGAATAAGCAATCCAACTATGAATCTTTTGTATCTCATTTGTATATAGTAGTTTAAAAAAGTTTTTTTTTTTTTTTTTTACCGGTGCCGATAGTTCGGCACTGCCACCATGTTTTCAAATATATGTTAGACATTAAAAAAATTATTTGAATTTAATTCTTGATGATTTCTAAATTTTAAGCCTTTATAGCTAACAACATAATTTTTTTTTTTTTACTGCATTGTTCAGAAACAGTTTATAAAAGTTTTTGTTTTCCAGTTTTGTAATTCATGAAAATTTTACTGACCAAATTGTGCCTGTTGCAGAGTAAAAAAAAATGACTATTTTATTCTTGTACTACTTGAAAATATATCTGTAGTATACCAAAAAATTACTGAAGTGTTCGTGAACAGTTTAAGCTGATAGCATTTTAAAAAGTCATTAACAGTCTTGTAAGGTTGACCTGCGACAAAGAACTATAAGTGTTGCAATAACCAATAGTGCGACTGCTGAAGTGCAAAATACAATTTAGTGTTACAATATTAATTAACTATCACAAACTTTTCAGATTAAAAAAAATTATTTTATGTAAATAAGTACGTTTTTTTTTATAGAAAATGTCAGTGATTCAAATCTACTTATATAATACGCTAACGTATGCGGAACCAAAATCGACAATATTTCCACTCTGCGAAGGCAAGAGCTAGATGTAAACATTAGTGTAATAACAATGACGCATATTCAAAAATCCAAATTAAGCAAGCATGTGTCACGCAGTAGCTAGATTACAAAATAACAATAATGGATACACAAAAATCCAAGATCTTTCGGACTTTTTCACAGCGTTAAAATACCGAATTTACAAAACTTGGCGCATGAATCGTCCATCTAAAAAATGTCTCCATGCATTGGGCTAAAGCATATTTAACCATTTGCTGTTTCAACATCGGATTTTATGATTGAACCCAAATTTTATCAACCCTAACCTAAATAAATTTAATGACAAATACTGTTAAAACAAAGAAACATGATTTTCATTGAAATGAGTCCAGAAATTTAGTAAACACCGCACTGAGTATAAAGAACTGTAAGGTATATATGGAACGGCGAAGCTGGACGCCTTGGCTAGCACTTTTTAATACACTCTGATTAATTAATGCACCTTTAATTGGTATCTTATCGGTGATCGGCAACACCGTGATATAAAGGGACACACCTCGCAGTCGTGCATAAAGAAAATTCAGAATTTCTGTTTCAAACATCGCAGGGAAGCTAAGCGCTTCATAAGGGATAAAATTCTGTCAAGATAATTAGCATTACTAATTAGAAAAGACAGATAGCAGAAACTAATGATTAGAATTTTAATAAACACAAAACTCTTAACAGCTTATAAAAATTTCACTGAGACAATATCTCACGCTTTTTCGTGAAATTGACCTCACGTTTTCTGAGTTCTGCATTAGTTATGCGCGGACATGCAGCCCGACTGATTAATTCATACCTGAATCCAGTCTAGAACATAACTGATGAGTTTATTTGCGGTGTTTTAAATTTTCTTCACAATGAAAGAACTTATTTTGTTCAGCAAAATCCTTGGGGAGTGCATAAGGAAATGATGGATTACAGCACATGACTCCGTTACAAAAGGCAATACATTACATGCTCATCATTATGCAGAATCCTAAGATAGAATTGTTAGAGCAAATTATGAATTATTAAATAATGTTTTAAAAGTCAGTAAAAGAAACATGCATTTTCAAAAAATATAATTAATACACTTCAAAACTTTTAAAAAAAGTTACATTCAGTCTAGTAGTTTTTAAAGTATGAACTGAGACTAAAATTGAAACTTAACCATTTGAGGCGCAACACTTTCCCAATGCTGATAAAAGGGCAGCCGTTGCCATCGCTAGACTTAACTACCAGCAAGATGGCGGACGATCGAAACGGTCATCGCGTGCCACAGATCTAGAGGCCCTTTTTTGACGACTGCTGGCTGTGCGCGCACAGCCAGCTGTATTGATAACTAGCATGAGTAATGATGCATTTCACGTTATTTTAAAGCAGGATTCCAGTACTCCAAAACTTTCCCATGGCATGCAGTTCATCGTTGTTCCAATATTATTCTGTTTGATAACTAACTGTGTAAATAACCAGATTAACTATCTAAACTACCTGAGCTTTCTTCTATTTCACTAAACATTTGACGTCATAAATTAGCAATTGCGTGAGATTCGTAAACTCTGCTGTAAACTTTACGTCACATTCGCAATTTGTGCAATTCTTAATAGCTCCTCGAGATTACACAGTTATATTCTTCACGAAATACAACCATTGGATATTTAATATTTTTAATGGAGCATTTGAGAAACGAATATTGAGATATTAGCATAAGTAATAGGTAGTATTAGTAGATTTGTTACGATGATATCGACTAAAGCACAATGTGCCACATTAATAAATGCATGATGGTCACAAAATATATCTCTGTATATGAACTTCTAGCAACCGTTCCATTTAACCGATCGAAATGGGATTTCAGGTACAGTTATTTAGAGGTGCGAGCAACGAATTTTGTGAACGGCAACAAAGTGGCGTTCACGGTTACGGTTATGGATACAGAAAATAGAAATTTTCGAACAGCAACACACTTTTTTTCTTGTCGCAAAATATTCAGAGCATGCAAAAATCATAAAGAGTATATGAACGGTACGTGTGTCTCAAAGAACGGATGTGTTATGGAAGCACATAAAACATATATCAATGTGGGTGGTGTGCAATAGATGCACACCACCCCCATTGATAGATGTTCGGGAGATAGTCAGCATAAAAGAACGATAAAAGTGGAGTGGGAATGTTGATTATTCAGTTGGAGTTTTCGCAAGCACATGCCGACAAAATAACTCTGGCAGGGAAAGTTCTGATGTTTTCAGTAGGTGTGTGATGCGTCTGTTTTTACTGATACGCGTACCGTTCCATCGTTCCTCAGAGTTTTGCTTTGGCTGGAAATTTTACGACGAGAAAAATTGGGTGTTGCCACTTTAAAATTTTAAGTTTCTGTACCTATAATCGTAACTGTGAGCGATATTTTCTTGCCATTCTCAGAATTCTGAGCTCATACCTCTTAATAACTACATCTGAAATCGCATCTCGATCCGTTGAATGGAATGAGTGCTAGAGGTCGATATATCGGTATAGGTTTTTTATGACCACTCTGTATCATAAGATTACAATAGTGTTAAATAATAAAATATTTTCAACGGGAGCCTTAAAGCTAATTAAACCATATGTAATCCTTAATAGTGTAACAATAACTATTTTTAATATGTCCCGAGATGGTTTGAACAAAAGAGATTTCGTTGCGCGAACAATATATTACCTGAACTTCTTTTATTTTTTTACGTACGTGTGTGAAGAAGTAGCTGTAAAATGTTCAACGGCCTTCATTTAATTTTTTGACGACGTGTTTTTATGTATCTGTCTTTGAACTAGACTAGAATATACATCCGTTTTTTTATTTTATTTATACAGTGGCGTATCTAGAAGGGGGCAAAGAGGGCATATTTCCCCGGGCGCAGCACCCGAGGGGCGCCAAATTGTACATAAAAATATTCCCCATTACATTTTGACAAATAGGAGGGGCGTGTGCCGTTCAGAGACCGGGGAAAATTTCAGTTGTCCCTTTGCTCTGAAAACTAGGTACGCCTCTGCTTTTATATAGATTATTTTAGATAAAAACCTTTGAATATTCCTAAAAGGGAATTCCCCTATCTGGAATTACATAGTTCTCCAAGTACATTGTACGGAAACACTACAAGTATGAGGTTCTCTTGAAAGAAAATGGAAGGAAATGAAATGCTTCTTGAAATCTACTGGAGAACTTTCAATCAATCATCCATTTTCCCCCTGTTATTCAGTAACGCTCATTTTTAACACTTAGTAAGTAAGACAGGGTGTTGTGAAACCTTATAATTACGCAGTCTTAATTACTTAATTATAGATAATTCCTCTCAATTACAAGGCTCTTTTTCGGTTTCACAAAAAAAAAAATGTAATCACCTACTTTCTTGAACGAAAGTATGTGATTAAAAAATCGTTGGTCCTTTTCCAGTGAACTGCTTGTGAAGATAATTTATTAGTTTCATTAATGATGCCACCTCTAATTTAATTATAAAGTATAAAATAAATGATATCTAAAATTCTCTTAGAAATCGAATCAAGGATAAAATTAAACTGTTTGTTTTCAATATTGGGATTAACGATTTATCATGAAAAATTACACGTTTCTCTAAGTTTTCTATTATCAAAATCAAAAGATAAGTCTGTTTGAACAACGCGAACAATATAGTAATTGAATAAGTGTTATTAAGTATTTATTTTGACAGTTATTTGACGAGGTAAAGATTTAAGAATAATGGTCTTTAAGCATCAAAAGATAATAAAGGTATAATTTAATAAGGAATTTGATATAAGATTTCTGCCACAACACTATAAAAGGTACCTAAGTGTTACCATAAAGAAATTTTACAAACTTTGATTTATTTTGATTTTGATTTCAGATTTATTTTAATATTCAGAGGTAGATAACTTAATTTCTTCGTTTCACAATTTCAAGAAAGTTGTCAAATTATAATTGACATAAATATATACAGAACGAGGGATTTTAACTTTGAACGAGAAAAACATTTGGAAATCTCAACCATAATATGCAAAAAATTGACTTCAAAAAATTTCAGTATTTTAAACTCTGCCACTCGGGCTGTGCAGTGGCTAGAGAACCGTTCTGTCCATACCACAGGTCCGGGTTCGATTGCCGCCATGCGCTTGGATGTCCTTTCGCCAGTCCCTTCATAGGAGGCAGTGCTGCTCTACCTACTAGTGTCTCCATAATAAAGTGACTAGTAATTCCGGTCCTTGTAGAGGCCAATGCTTATAAGCGGCTACTGCCTGCCACTAAAGAAAAAATAGTATAAATTCTTAATGTACTAGTATAAATTCTTAATGTAATATTTAATATTAAAACACGTTAGTTAATCTGTAGATTGAACTTCATGAGTTATATTTTAGAGTCAGATAAGAACATTAATTTTGTTACAAATTTCAATAAGCATTTATATTTCTATTTTTACATATTTCTTAACAAAGTTAAAAACATACTCAAAACGGCTGAACAGTTAGTCTTTATTGTGAAATGCCAAAGTGTTTTCCAACAGTATATACATTTTAAAACTGTTTAAAAAATGCACATTTTTGAAAAATTAAAAAATATGAATAAACATGGCACGCAAGTAGTACTTTTGACAGCTTATCTTATAGCACAAACGATAAAATATAATTTAAATGAAAAAGTAATTAATTTATAAGATAATCTAATGCCTTTTTTATACCGTTAAAACGTTTTTTTTTTTATAGACGTTAGGGTAGAATTTGTAAAGTTTATTTTTCGTCACTGGGTATTTCTTCAATACATTAAGACTCAACCGTCAATCAGTGTTTGGGCAAAATCCTGAATCGCACCAGCTCTCGCAAAACTTGGAGGCTTTTGGTAAAATATCGCCACATTTATCGCCAAAAATAAATTTTTAAAATTGAAACCAGGGTGGTGATATCCCATACATTTGGCAAGAAACCAAACCTTAATGTTACTGAAGTATAGTATCTCAATTTAAAATGAAATAAATGAAGTGCACCAAAAATGTATATAATTTAGTAGGCGTAGAAGAAAGTTATGAGGTGTACATATCAGATTAAAAAAAAAATCTACTTTAATAGTAATCTATCTTAATTTTTAAAAATCTTTCTTAATCTACTGAATCAGTAACCAGACAACTAATCATAATTAAAAAAGGATTTCTAATCTGTGCTGCAAAAATTTGAATAAAATTAACTGAACGAAATTTACAGTTTTCTTTTCATAGAAATGTTTTTGAGTTACTAATTTAACTGTCATATCCTAGAAGTTCACTGACATTTTCACATTGCTTGAATGAAGAAATATGTTGAATATAATATGACACAATTTTTTTTCTGAAACAAAGGTTTTTCTACATATTTAAGAAATCGGAAAGTTAAGATGTGAGTTTTTTTTTTTTTTTATCCGGTAACCATCTTAAAACTTGAGTTTGCTATTATGACATATTATATTAAAAAATAAAAAAAAATATTGGCTTAAGAATATCTTTTATGAAAATAATGTAATGGAGTCCTTACTATGCCTCTAAAATTCTCATTGTGCTTGTGAATGTAACATATCAAGAAATATGCCGTAAAGCATGTTTTAAAAATTTTTTGTAGAGTACGTTTAAAGAAGTGTCTGAAAAATAGGAATACTGATTATAACGTTTTTCTTAAAAATCCTGACTGTAAATTATTTCTTTAAATTGAATTTTCTGTAATGGTATGTTGTGTAATCAAATCAGAAAAGCATTGAAATTGAAAGGTATTTTCAATAAAATTTTATATCCTGATTTTCGAGAAATATTAAAAATTTGGTGATGACAAAAATGCAAGAATTAGGTGAAGAACAATATGTGATAGCAAAAGTACAAGAACATCTTCCCCCCAAAACCAAACACTCGTGTTATTTCCATTGAATAATAATTGAGAATTACACAAAATCAGTTCTAAAATTGTTTCTTCATTATTAGATGATAAGAGCACAATCAAATTAAAAATATCTTTATAATCTCATTTTACAAGATGAAAACTTCATACAGAGCATTTATTTTTAAGCATTTGACTGTAAGGGGATAGAATTAATCAATAAATTGCTTCATGAAAGAGTCCAATATCGCAAAGAATTTAAAAAGCATCGATGGTGTTTCTGTAGTGACTATTTAATAGCGATGTGATTTTACTGCCCCATGACTTGAAGAGATTTTTTGGTGAAACATATTTTCCTGTAGCACTAGTCCTTTTACAAAGTAAAAAAGGGACCTCATGGCTGTGTGGGCTTGCGCACCCTCTCTGTCACCAGCCTGTGAACACTGAGGTCTCGGGCTCGAATCCCGTTATCCCATGGTTGTTTCTTTCCACTTCATCTATGTCTGTACTTCTGTTGTGTTCTTCTGCTATTTTTAATAAATGTTATTTGGAATTAAATAAATGTTACATGAATATGCAGGGGAGTAAGATCATCTTCGAAATCGCAGTCAGACACCTCAGGAAAAATTCTCAATTACAACAACAATTAAAAAATATATGTATACTTGTGTAAACTAATCCGTAGATTTTTGTAAAAAATTTGCGCTATAAAAGTTTTCATTAAATTTTAAGGGATAGCATGACATGGTTGGCACAGTGTATAAAAAGAGTATAAAACCCCAACACTATTCTTTCTAAAAATAGCTGACCATAGCTTTTACATGGCGGTAAGTGGAAATTTAGAATATAAAAGAATGCATCTCTTTCTCATGTGTGGATTACTCTGGTGTATTATGAAGTACCACTATAAAGATGCCAGAACAAGCTCATGTGGCATCTAGTGGTTTTTAAATTCACATTACGCAATTTTCATTAGGATTAATATTAGTGTAATTTCCAAACCATTTTTATACTACATTTTGCACCTTGAAACTTCTTTTTGCTCTGATTATTCCCAGATGATCTACAGTAATAAAACGTTCAAATACAGTGGTAACACATTAGGATTCATTACCGAGAAAGCTTAACAAGACGTCCAGTTTTAAAAAATTATCTTTACTGCAAAGAGATCACATATTTCTTATTGGTAACTAATAATAAAATGAGAGGCTTTAACTTCCATATGAATATTTGAAAGTAAGCTTTCTTATGTGGAAATTTTTCCACTTAAATTTACAAAGCACTGCACATTCAAGATTGCAGTCAAAACCACATTAAAATCAAGCATTTCACAACATAAAATATATAATAAATTAATAAATAGTATATTTTTTAATAAACAACTGAAAATAGTGCCAGTTTTGTACAAAAATTCTTACAGGATGAGTTAATATATTATTAGCTGATTTTAGAAGACAATCACTTCAAAGCCCTGATATAAAACATCCAACACTTCAGTTATGCAATGAATTATTTAGTGGTGCACCTTGGTATTCACATTAAAGGGTATAATTAGTGAAAGTATTGCTTTAAGAGGATAGTATTAGACTTTATAATAGAAATTTGGAGATTATGGCTTTCCACACGTTGAAAAATAGCTATTATGGAGCGCACCCATCTCTCAAATTGCGATTACTTGATAGAAATACCTAAGTAGCATGATTTTCAGAAAATCTTGATCATGATTAATAGCTCACCTGCCTCTAGTGTAATTAAAAACGTCGTAGACCGCTTACGTGCTTTACTCGAGTCTTAACGTCTGATGCATTTCGCATGCCATAAAAGATTATTTTTGAACACGACTACCTTCAACGCCCGACCTTTTGAGTTTCCTTAATAGCAATTAACGCTGCACAGCCTTAATAAAAAGCAATAACTGCTGAAGAGATGTTTATAAGAATATACATCATACGGCATTGAATACAACATACAAGGGGGAAATCTTTATTCTGCAGTTGTTTTCTTGTCATACTCATTTTTATGTTCTATTAAATAGCATATAGAAGCTTAAAATGTTTGGTGTAGGATAAACTAGAGTAAAAGTAACTTTATTTGATACTTGTCGTTCTGGATGTTTTACGTTTATTTAATCTACGTTTATGGGAGAATTATTTCTGTTTTACCGTTTAAGAAATCATTAGATTTATTTATTAAGAAATCATATCATTAGATTTATTTTCATGAAAGTTAATGGAGAAACTCACTTGCACAGCGCTTTAGTTTCTGTCACATATAAATGGATCGCTTTAAAATAATTTTTATGTTAAATTGTTCGCCATCATTAGCAATTCAATCTAAAAAGGATTGTTAACATTAAAACGCCCGTAAATGTAGTAATCAAAATAAGTTTGTCTAACCGATAGCAAATCGTCATCAGTTATCGATAATAACGCTGATTAAGAAAACACGTTGTTATTCTTGTTTCTAATGCCCTCTGGCTAACAAAGTAGCGGCGCGATATCCTCTATATACAATGCAGATGAGCGAAATTGTTCGGATCCCATTCAATTGATTCCCAATGGGAGGAAGACAGACTTAACTGGAGTTTTCCTAATTTTAAACCAATTCCAGATAAGAGACGTTGCACCTAGATCAGCACCCCCAGAGATATCGTTTGAACACAGAGAGAACATTGAAACTACGAAGAGATTTTATGTGGCACCAGCTCCCTTCAGTGTCCACTGTCGCACAGCAGTCCAGCTGTCTATCGAACCTCTTATCAGGGGTTCAGGCCAGCAGAGCAGCAACTTATAATTTTTCACAAATTTTTAAAATTGTTTTATATTGGTATTTTACAGGGTGAGTTATCATACTATTCAATAATTATACAATAAATACGATAATTCTTTTGTTTCCACGAACTACCTTAATTGTTTATTATAATTCAAGTTGAAAATAACGTATAAGCATGTAATACGATATAAGTGAAGTAGAAGGGAAAAAACTCTAAATTTTTATGTTACCATTTTTGAAAAAAAGTGGGCAAAAAGGCATGGGTAAAATGTTGTAATTTTTAAATAAAGTAAATATTGTTATTTTTATATAAAAAAAAAGAAAATAAGATGCATATAAATGGGTGAATGTCTTTAGATTGTTATAGGCCATGATGTATTGGAATTCTCGTGAGTTATCCTGACGAAGAACTATAAATGGAGCATACATTTTCGATGGAGAACTTTATTTCTTCAAAACATGTTTCGAAAGAAAAGATATTTTGCTGATAGCAGGAAAGGAAATTTTTCTGTGAGCTCGATGGCAACACAGAGTGTAACCTTGAACCTTTCGCTTTACTTATAGGTCATTCGTTATTTTTACGCTGAATCTTGTTTGGACAGCATGCCTTTATAATGTCTGCGTCAATTCAAAATCCCGCCAAATGTGAATTGTTTGCCGTCATACCTATCGTTCATGCAAAAGGGTGAGCGTCCAGTGGATATTTACAATGAAATTCTCTCCGTCTACAGAAAAATTTTGGATATTATCTGAACGTTTTGTACCTTTAATTTCCAAAAATCCTAAATAGTTAGCTCCGCTATGACACAACAATGCGCAGTGTAATGAAATCTAACATACAGAGAGGGTGCATTTTAATAAGATTATATTGATATTATATTTCAACTTGTACTCAGAATAATTAAAGCCTAATTTGCCCCTGAAAAATAAATAAATAAATAATTGAAAAATGTGCTGCCAAATCGGAAGCCAACAATATTTCCGTATATTTACGCAATTTTATTCCTGTAAATTCCAGAAGAAATTCCGTTCTAGGAGAAGAACTGACCGCCGATATAGGAAAACTATCCAGCATTCAAATAAAAATTGAGAATATTCGTGAAATATAGTCGAAAGTTCCCAGTAACTGTACGATTATTTTTAGAGTGTATTTTCTCGAAATAAATAGCAAATTTTTGACATCTCGGTGCATGCTAATAGTTAAACTAATTTATTTAACTCACATTGCATGTCTGGGCCTCTTCTCCTGGCTAAATCTTCTAACCACTCGTTTGCTAACTTCCTAAGCGCCTGTTAACTTGAAAACGTTGCAGGCGTATCAAAAATCAGTTGCAATACAATAATACTGAAAATGATGTATGCATAATAGATGGTTCTGGTATGGCTTTATTCACCAAAAATTTGACACAGGGATTAATCCGAACTCGCATGTTAAAGTCATCGGTAAGATATCTTGCCCATGATTTTAAAACTCATCTTTGGATTAATTCGCGTGTCTAGTGTTTGGTGAGTGAGGCCGTCACAAAGCTCACAAAAGAATGTTCATGCATTTGTTCGATGAATGTGTAAAAAAAAAACATTTTCGAGGCTATCATATAAACATAAAAAAACAAAATGCTTGTATTTTCGAGGTTCTTATTCAACAATCTTAATTTAAAATTAAGAGAAACATCTGATTACTGGTACCACTCTATAATGACCAAAATATTAAATCAGCGTTTTGCTTAACTTCCGAAACTGCAATTGAGTTGAAATCTTGCACTCTTATATATTCTATCGAACAATGCAATATGATGAAAAAAGTTGTATCCTATATCCCTTTTAAATTAATTTTAACCCTACATAATAATTTTACGACCATCCATATCTTGGAAGAATTTGGTAACTGATTATGAGTGATATCGATGCCGAAACTTTACGAAATTTTAAATAGAAGTGTTTAGTTTACAATTTATACATAAAATTCATTTTAGAGCTCGGAATGCAGGAATTTTAAATTGGCCATCCTAAAAATGTCCTAGCACGAATCTTTAGAAAAACTTGTCATGATTAGAAATACTTAAGGTTATTCTGCTCTCCTCACAAATTATAACATCTTAAAAATACTTTGTTAATACTCTGTCACACATCTTCAGAATAACAACAAAAATCGACAAAAGCACTGCGGTTTATTAAATCAAATCATTCTGGTATGTTTCCACCAATCTTGGAAACGGAAAGTACTTCCATGCATGGGCTTAAAGCTGCACGTCATTCAATTTGCATTAAGCATTAGGATCAATGACCACGTAACTTATTCTATTTATGTCATCAAGAAATTTTCCTCGCATTAATTATAATCATATTAGGATCCTGCAAAAATTTTCGAAAGAAATCCCATTAACTCTCAATGAAAAAGAAAAGTACAATCTTCTTACAAAAATGAATATGCATTGCATTTTAATGAGGTAGAACTTATTTGAATTAAGCATCACGTGGTTAGCCAGTTAGCTGAGTGACAAAATAGTCACGTTTGAGCCGGTTCTAACCGGTCGGAGGATCGTAATTATAGCCTTTGGTTTTTGAAAAGCAATGAAAGTTGCGCGTGTATAAACGTGAAATTTAAATCACATACTAGTGAGAGTTTACAAAAACTTTTAATAACAGTGTAGTGATTTATACGAAACTGAGCTAATTGATTTTGATTAATGAAAGATAAATACTTCACTGTTATTTTGACAGATCAGGTCACAAGAGAGGTGAAAGCGAAAGTTTAAACTGATTGCAATGAACACATGCTTCTGTTGTACTTACATAAATGGTTATATCATTCTTTTAAAGGAAGGATGAATAGATTTCATGAAAAATCTAGCTGAACAATGCTATTTTTCTTCGTTAATTTATCCTGTAAATTTATTAAATACTTTAGTCAGATTAAGAATGAGTTATGGAAGAGAAAGAATTTAGACTGATTACAGTGAATGCATGCTTCAATTGTACATACAAAAATGCTTTTATCAATCTTATAAAACCAGGTAAGCAGATTTTCATGAAAGATTTAGAATGCTATTTTCCTTTTTTAATTTATTGTTTGAATTTATTAGAGAATTACTAATATCTTTCAGATAAATTGCCCATTTTATTTTCAAATAGTCGATCTTTCATGCACACACACACAAATACAATAACAATAATAATTATAATAAATTAAATAAGATTAAAATAAGGGTCCCTTTTATGCCACATTCAGAGTCTTAAAATATCATAAGATAATTAAATTAAATGATTGAATTATTAAAAGAAAACCAAAACAGGATACGAAGTATGAAATTGAAAGAAAACTATAGATTCAACATTGATAAAAAAAAAAGTACACTTTTCTAATTTGGATCTATCAAAGCTAATTTAACTCGGAACATTTAAACGTGTATTGCTATTATGATAATTTACTTATTTCAACACATATAATATGAATTAATCACCTAATATATAGTTAGAAAATTAGTTTTAAGCTTCGAACAATAAAATATAGATTGGAGATTCTAGATATGAATCATATTGTTTAATTATTAAGGAGTGTAAAAGAAAATTAAATACACAGTTTTCAGTCATCTTGGATTTACTTTCAAAAAATACATTGACTTAAAAATCATGACATGTACGAATTATGATTTCATTTCAATATTAACATGATTACCAAAAAAACATTGTGCTCATTCCATTAGCAATGTTTTATAAATTAATTAAGAACTTTACATGCAGTTGAATTTTCAAACAACTATTGATAGAAGTTGGATCTGCTCACTTTCGGACAAAATTGAGTAGGTTTGTCCGACTTGATAAGTATTAACCCTTTTTCCTTGAGTAACTTTCCATTTGATAATAAATTCCAGGTATTATAGAATGTTTTGGAGTAAAAATTTGGGTCTCCATCAAGGAGGAGAAATCTAAGGTATGATTCACTAAGGAAAAAAAAAGTCTGCCCAAAGTTAATTTTATTTTATACTAAAGAAACTGTTATTTTTCCTATAATGAAAAATATCCATCTAAGGATATTATCCGGGGATATTTTTTTATTTTAAGCGAAAATAAATTAAGTGATACTTGTTTGTTGTTTGTACGCTTGTTTGTTTGTCGAGAGAAGGCTCTCTGTATAAGTTGTGCTAACAAGGGCTAATTAAAACCCACTCCACTGATTCCTTCTACAATTTAAATGCTCAAGGTGAAGGAATTTTTGCTAATACAGTCGAACACGCTTAATAGAATAGCCAATTTGCCACGAAAATTTATTCTAATAAGTGGGATGTTCCATTATCCGGAATCACATTAACTAATTATAACGGTTTGGTAAATTGAAAATTTATTACAATAAGCAGTGCTTTAACCGATATTCTGTTAAGTGAGTTCGACTGTATTAGCATCGGTGACACAGGCATGCACTGTTTGTTCACCGGAAGGTCTATTGCAGTGGTTGCGGAACCTCTGAAGTTTCTGAGCTACCGTACTAGTTTTTTAAGATCCCGCTATGAGCTAAAAGCCAAAAGAACTAACAACTCTTAATACAAAAATCTTAAATTTGTTTATTGGCTGTAAATTTAAATTCCTAGTAAAATTTTACTAAATTTTAATTAATCTATATAACGTGATTAACGCAATTTACCGGAAAAGTACGCTCGAGGTGCTAATAGCTCGGGATAGATGGTTTGGCGATCAGTGTCCTATTGGAACAATGGAATTAGCGTACATCACATACGCACAAAGATCTTCAAACATTTACTGTAGAACACCTTCCTACCGTTTACTATTCTGTCAGTTTATCCACTACAATAGCAGAGTTATTAAAAATGTCTCATTTGCGTACGTGATTCATGCATGTGCGTCATTTATATGGAAAGCACTCTATAAAATAAATCCATCCATTTTATTGTTATTTTTGATAAAGGAAGTCATGTTTTGCTATACATTGTTCTGAGTAAGCAGTTCAGGTTATTTTTGTATATACCTTACTGAAATTACTTCAGTATCAGAAATAATTCCAATCACCTTCTTATTGTTTTTCAATCCGATACATATTGTCATTTAATTGTGAGATTTACTTTATTTGCTTTTAAACTGTTCCAAACGAGTTATTCCTTCAAATATTGGAATCACTTAAACATCTTTAATGCTTGATTAAATAACCTTTTAAGGAAAAATTTATGCATATATCTTATAAAATATACAATGCAGTTACTTTATTTTATTAATGTTCATATTTGCTCCCAAAATGTGTCAATGGATTCAGATTATATGATTTTATCAGTCTTAACTTTCTTTCATCGTCTAAAAGACTCACAGAGACTAATACGTAGACATGAGAAACTAAAATAACATAACATCAGAAACAGCAGATGTCCTCTGTAAAGATTGAAGAGTTTTATCTGAGATAAATTTTCATACACGATCATAAAGAAGTAAAATAATTCTCTTCTGATAATACTTGATTGTGAGTAATATTCCTATGTCATAACTACAAGAAGAAAAACCTCTTTTGCTGCTGTAGGCATTCAAGGAAAATTTATTTAACCATATATTTTTTTAAGTATAATTTCTTAATTAGTAGAAATGTATCATTAACTAAAATAAGCTACATGCTTGTTCAAATTAATGTATGCGTAAGATGTGTTAGCTTATCTAACATGATGCTAACGATTCATCTAAAGAAAATTGCAGGTTGGATACTTAAACATCGTATATCTGCCTCGAGACATGCAGCTTCAAGAACTCTATTACTGGTTATAATTATCAAACAATCTGATTCGCAAAAAAATATATATAAATATGTAAAATTCATTGGTGAGTGATCTACGTGGAACATAAATATGATTCGTTAAATACTTTACCAGCAATGGCAAGATCAGAATATTAATGTATTTTTTTTCTTTTGTCATTGTTTCAAAGCATAACTTAATCTTTTAGAAGTTAGTATCTGAACAATTTTATTTTATTTTTTCGCATATCTGCTGCTTAATAGACTTTTCTTTTTTTTTTTTTTTTACTCAAAGTATAAGCACTATCTATTTAAACTACTCTGAAAAGCATCTCATTTCTTTATTTTACAAATTAAATCCAGATTTTTGAACTCTAAAATATATTGATTATCTTAAGAAAAATTGCAAATTATTGCCTGCAAATCACTTAAAAAAACAGAAGGAAATAACGGTGTTTGATACTAAAGGTTTTGTATTACCAGTTGATGATGGGAAATTACTGAAAAATGAAAATCTTGAATATTTCTAGTCCAATAATTTTTAATTTTTGAAGCGGAATATATAAAACAAGTTTTCATAAAATTAAGAAAAATATATTTCATTTTCTGTACTTTTACTGCCCTAACTTACACACTTCTAAATTTAAACCTACCATGTTTAGAACTTTTGTGATTGTTGTGTTAAAGCAAAGCTACACGAGGGTTAAGTGCCTAAGGGGAGATGCTTTGAACAGGGAACATTTTAAGGGGTTATAACGTGTATTCAAGTTTAGAGGTTTTGACAGATTATCCCTCGTGTAAAATCAGTTATTAAAAGAGCTAATATATTAGAAAAAAATATATAGTTGCTGAATCTTTTAAAATCTATTTTAACTATAGCATATACATGCCTAAAAAGGAATACAATATACAATTCATGAAAAATATTTCTGATTGGAAGATAATAGCTTTGCTTTAGCTATATCAATTACTAAACAAAATAAATTCTCGGTTCGTGTTTAACTTTGACTAAAATTTAATGTCTCGTAAAGTTTTGCAAATAATAATAATAATAATAATAAATAACTTTTCCCCATTTTATAAAGGAAACGATTGTATTCTTCCCCTGACAGATAGGAGAGGCTTTAGTGTCTGTCCCTTCCTCTTAAATTCCTAGAAATGTCCCCATATTTGATTTTTAAAATTTTTTTAAAAGGATTTAGCATTTTTACAAAGGAAGAATTCCTGTAGAGTAAGCTTGAATGCCGATGCCTTGAAATTTGTGTATCTTATAAAAAATGAAATTTAAGTATATTTAGTTTTTGTCCCTTTTCTAACCTTATGTAACAATCCTTACTATACTCTGATATGTGATTTATTGATCATGATAAAATATACACATAACTTTATCATGACTATATACACTAGGTATACACATAAAAAAATGAAAAACACAAGTTATTTCCTTTTTCTTTTTATTTAATTACACTCTGAACATGAATCTTAAAATGTTGCCACATTTATGAAATTGCTTAGTTGAAAAACAGTATTCAATCAGTTACTTCAGTCGGTATTTAAAAAAAATTGCTTTTATGATAACTGGAACAAATACGAAAATTTTTAGACTGGAGACAGTTTTATCTCTTCTAATGTGCCAGAATTTATCGTTCAAGGCTAGTGGCACAGTAAAAGCGCTTTCTTACGATTGTAGGTTCACTTGGCAGAAAACATACCTATAGGGATCTCTATCCCTAAGAACACTCTTCTATTAGGCTAGATGCTCTTATTATTTAGACTTTTTAGAGAGATTTTAGTGTATTTATATATAATTTTCTTTTTAGCAACAGTGATATGTGTGGCTATTTTGTTAACTTTTACATTCATCCAGCGGAAGACAGGAATATGATACATAGAAAAGCTTTAGTCGTTCACTGTGCGAATGGTTGATCCAGAAAAGATTCAAATTGAAAGTAGGGGAGATAAATGCGAAGAAATATTTTATTGGATGATACATTATGCCTTTCTTTCTGCTCATTTATAATCGTGAACCCATATTTAAGCCTGTTCACTGACATCTTTGTTGTTGTTCTCGTGTCCATGGATAGACAATCGCACTGTCCATGGAAATAGCCCCCTCCCCCCGAGGGAATTGGACTTCTGGTTGTTGGTCCCTAATTTTGAACCAGTTCCAGATGAGGGTCGAACCACCTGAAGTAGGCACCCCCAGAGCTATCGTTTGAACACGGAGGACCTTGGAAATGGAAATGTGGGTTACGGTCAATTATCTTGGCCGGGGTTGGGACTGCCCTCCGTGGGGGACTTTCTAAGGGGTCCTAACCCGTGTTTACGTGAAGTTTTGGCGAAAAAACCGGAAAACTCCAAACAGTTAGGTCGGAGGACGCTACCTGGTTTCGAAAGAGGCAGATTCCGTCTCAAAGTTCAAAGCCATTTGCCACGACGGATTTTACGTGCACCAGCTCCCATTAGCGTACACAGTACTGACACCTTTGACAAGACACAACGTAGAAGACTCCTCCTAGGCTACCTGTGATTGTTCTAAGCTTGGATCTTTTACGGCTTGGAATGCTTTAAGTCTACTTGAACAATCGATGGGCTCCGACGGAGCATCTCAAGACCCAAGCTTATAAGCAATATTGCTAACCGACTCTTCTCCGATGTGTCATTTTAGTAATGATGTTAAACAATGCGCAATAGTGTATGGAAATCCTTAACAACTCTTCAAATTTTTAGGTTTGAATGTGAAAGAAGGGAGGGGGTAGTTGCTGCTCCATCGTTACCCTTGTATCAGCACCGGACCGAGTAAACTTGGTACCCTGGGCGAAATCTCTTAACGGCACTTCTTTAAAGGAAAATTTTTTTAACGTCTCCTAACAAGTGCCACCTAGACACCTTAGTTACCCCACTAACTCCGAGGTGGCTAATTAGTCAATGGTTGTCATCCGGTCAAGGTGACAATACCGTCACCATATTTACCCAGTGCATCTCTTGCTGTAATGTCGTAACCGTTATTGGCACCCAGGGCGGAACGCCCCAGCTACGTCACTCTCTCTTTCGTTAAAGCCACTTAACCTGGGCGTACTGGACCTACAGTTTTGGTGGGTAAAACGTAATACACGGTCCAGTCCATTAGAAAAAAAATTTTTTGGAAAAGGGATAGGATTTTTAAATACGGCTCAAATTGTGTATATCCCATGTACAGTTTCCAAAATCTTTTAACATGCCATCTTTGCTGCTGCCTTTTCTACAATACATCTGATTTCTTCTTTACATACTTTGTACAGTCTACATTTTTTTTTAACATTTCACATTCATCAAGTTATATAATATACACTATTTACACTTCTAATTTTACAAACAACAAATTTTTTTCTTTTTCAAATTCTTTTTACGGTGAAACAGGGCAGACACGCCCAGGCAGCATAGCCTGTTTTAATATGTTTCTTCAAAATGCCCCTTTTAAAATTAAACTACATATCTTAAATATTATTCTTGATTATATATATTTAATTAATATTGATTATATATACTTAGAGTGACCCAGAAATTAAGAAGATATGATGCAGCTGAAGGATTCTGTAAAAATAATTGATGATTTTCGACATAACTTTTTTAAAGCTTTTATTATTTTGTTTAGTAATAGTGGACGTTCTTGGACATACCCCGCCCAAGATGATAAAGTCTGACAAGGAGCAATCCTAACAAGATATACTTTTGTCAAGGGACGGTCTCTTATGTATTGTATCGGGTCTGACAATGAGTGACATACACAGAGGTCCGAGGACACTCGTCCTAATTTTTTAAAGGTACGAAAAATGGACCATGTAAGAATATGAAAGAATATGTAGATATCAAAGAATATGTAGATATTTCTGTGTTTTAGGAGTCTTGTCCTCGATACCTTTGGAAAGAAATGAAAGGTATACCTCCCTGTAAAATCAGAATCCCATCGATTCTGCCAGGTCTCGAGTATGTTAGTCTCTAACAGATGTATTAATTAGGGAATTATTATGGGGGATGTATTAATTAGATTAATTAGGGAAGCCAGAATCGGTGTCATTGTTAAATCTTGTGCTTCTGTTAAATTTAAGACTGCCAATTTTGCAAGAGTGTCCGCAAACTCATTACCAAATATACCCATGTGGTATTTATTGACTGAAAGATGAGTCTGGTTGGTTGGTTAGTCGTGTTTAATGGCACAAGGTCCAAAAAGGACATACTGCGCCAGACAAAAAGTATAGATAGTAGAGAAGATGTTTTTAGGTAAAAGGATGTTGCATAAAACAAGAAAAGCTAAAAGCGATGAAGTCTAAAAATGATAAAAGCAAACTGTAGAGAGTTAAAAAGTAGATAACATTAACTCAAGGACATCTGGATGGGATCCCCCATCCAGATACTAGTCACATAAAGGTGGGCACTTCACACTGAATAGACAATATTGGTACGTCGTAGGAAAGCGAACAAATTATGGTGCGGGGTTTCACCCAAAATTTCGCCAAGTTCGGGATGAGAGCAGTTAAATAGTATGTGGTAAAAATTATTAAAAGCAATGCATGAGGTTAAAAGATGACGAATGGTGAGATAAGTATAACAATGGGGGCATTCCGGTGCAGGTTCATCCAGGTGTTAATGCTTATGGGTAAGTCTCGTGTGACCTATACGGAGACGTGTCAAAATGACATCAAGTCTACGATAGGGATGAGATGACTGAAAGATGAGGCAGGCAGAGGGAACAATTTTTTGTTCTTCAGATGGAACTAAAAAAAGTTTGCTGCCTGGATAGTGCCGCTTCCCTCTGTTCGGCGCCCTAGGCCATCACCTAGTTTGCCTATATGTTTTTGGCGGTCCTGCGTTGGTCACGCCAACACCAAGGTGTCAGATCTGAGCTTCAGATAACACCAAACTGAATGAAGATTGCTGTCTTTCCAATCACTTTCCCCTTTATATAATAAAAAAATGACCCAATCGTCTAAAACAGTTCACCACTTCCGCGAAAATCATCCCCAAAAAGCAATTAGTCATCTCCCTGTAACCTTCAAAAACTTCTCCTAACTCTTTCAACACGAGCAAAGGAGTGGGGGAAGGGATAGAAATTCTCTCGGGCGAACATTACCTCACCTGACAAAAACGCCCATCTCAATGCACGTAATAAAAAAAAGAGAATTCTTCCCACCATCGCACACACAAAACGGTTTCAAGGGCAAGGTATGAAGTTCAAGTTCAGGTCCACAAAGGGGAAGGGGTTTCTTACGGGGATCAGACTTCCTGCTTTTCTTTCTTACTACTTACCTTACTCCCCACCACCCTCTTTGCCTTGCCGTTGCGGAGGATTACGCGATATAGTCATTCGAAGGGGGTTAGTGTGTAGTGGGTCGCAGCAGCTAAGAAGGAGGAGAAAAAATAAAAACGAAGATTCTTTCTGAGGTTGGGGGAGATATGGGTTAGTAGTGCGAGTCGTGAGAAAGTGAAATTTTGAGAGGGAAAAGGGGTAATTGGACCACAAGAAAGGGGGGAGAGTTTGGTTTGGTAAGGCGAGGGAACCGTCGGGTTAAAAAGATAGGGTTGGGCTGGGTTTTGTTATTACTGTTTTTTCTTCTTAGGTTGGTATTTTGTCGGAAATGACATTGAAGTAAAGGTCTTGAGGTTTGTGATGTTGAAGTTGTAGTGTGTACACACTGCTATATCAAATATATATATATATATATATATATATATATATATATATATATATATATATATATATATATATATATATTAGTTTCACTAATGTTTCACTTTTGAAAAAGTTTCTGTATAACTTCAAAATGTAATTATTGGCTACCTAAACGAAGGCATAAAATCAAATTTGTCTATTATAAGAAAGCATTTGTTTGCAGTATTGATTGAACAAAGCTATTAAACTGTTAAATATTGTTGCCTTTCTGTCTTAAAAAATTCATATGAACGTGGGATTCATGATTATCGTCTGTACGTACGTATGCATATTTGTATGGTTCATTCTAACTATCCCTGAACCTAGACTAGTTTCGTTGAGATGTCTGTAAGTACATATGCAAAGAAAACTAAATAATTATACATTAGTGAAGTTTACATACGTACTCAAACACAGTGTACAAATACAGCAAGAAGATTTATAAATCTTTTTACAGATGCAAACGAACGGAGTTCTGATAGATTTAAATTAAAATGAAGTTCATAAAAAAATGTTTATAACTTAATAGAAATGAAAGAAAGTCAATTGGTGTCCACATCATATACATATTTTTTTATATAAAAGAGGTTAAATTCTAAGTTATTTTTCCGTTTTTCCATTGTGTTCAAAATTTCTGTTGAAAAAATTCTTAAAATTATCATCTTTGATTCAGGTGATACTGATGAAAATTCTAAATAGCTGTTTTTGGATCTACAAATTAACAGTAACCCGAACTGTTAATTATACTAGTGTAAATATGAATTAAAATTGGGACTGATTATTGGAACATAGTTGAAGCATAAAGAAATTTCTCAGGGACGCGAAACATATATATAAATCATGCATTTGTCTGCAGACAAGCCAGGTACTGAATTCTATTTTTTACTAATTGAACTTTGAATAATTACGTTTCTCTCAATTTTCGTTGTACTACTAAGTCTTTTCTAGGGAACATATGCCTTAATTATTCAGAAAGCTCTACTGTGCCAAAGGAATCCTTTTTTAAAACTATTATCTTTTAACTTAACGCAAAAACTGTCTTAAGATCAATTAAATTATTATTATCTAGTAATATAACGTGAATAGCAGCGGAATAATTTCGTTATTTAAAACTTTGCGTTCTCAGGAATACCCATAATATAAAATCAAGTGGTTACCTATTTCTCCAACGATTAATTCTCTCCTTAATTATTATTGATACACACTTGACACAGATAACCCTTTTCCTACGTAGAAACTCAATAACTGAAACATATTTTACCTTATTCAAGGAAAGAGAAAAAAGGTCTAAAAAGACCTCAAAAACCTTCAGCATTTTTACACAATCTACTTTTACCTATAACGAGCCTCTGCAGAAAACCTGCTCTGAAAAGATTCGACGGGGAAAAAAATATCCTAACCCTGATGTATTAGGTAAAAACTCTCAACTCTACTCAAGAAAAAAAACTCGGAATCCCACGGTGGGGCTATGATGCAGAAGAGGCGCAAGGGGTTCATCCCAAGGATAGGGTTAGGGAGGCAAGGGATGATGACGCAACCTCTTACGTCAATAAACGTCTGAGCGCCATCTCTCGGTGCTCGCTCGCAACACACCAGACGCCTGATATGCAATCTTTTTGACTGACGTTCCTCCAACTCTTTGACACGGTTATACTGGCTACATTTTAATCACGTTGGAGATATCTTCTAGAGGTAAGCCGTTTCATTGTTTTGCTTTTTTCACTTACTGGTTTGCATCGGTATAGAGATGGGGCGATAACGCGGAGACGGGAAAAAAGAAAAGTTGTTGTTTTGGTGACGAACGGGAAACACGGTTGAGCGCTTGCCGAGATGAGAGCATCTTTTGCCGCAGGATTACCGGCATATTTTGCCGGCGATATGAGTTTTAGGGTTAAGATCAGCTAAAACGCTGTTTTTGCCGATGTAAGGAGCAATTTCGGAAAATTATTCCCGCAAATTATTTTTGCTGTATCATATAAGTACAGTCTAGAAAAAAGTGTTTGCCCGACGAAAATAAAATATGTTGCATTTCAATTAATTAATAATTTAAAATATTTGCATCTGGGAGAAAATAATTAATAAAAATGTGTAGTGTATTGTATAAATTATTTCGTTATTATCAAGTCAGTTATTATCAACGCTTCAAATTTTAAGAAATCAAGACTACATTTAAGTTAAAAATCTATTTTAAGTTTTTTAAAATATGGATCACACTGTTTATATAATTAAAATTAAAATTATAAACTCTTATAAAGAATGATAAAAAATGTTATTTGTACATCTGTTTTGCATTTTTAAAAAAAGACACGTGCTAGTTTGAAGTATTAATCTTGTTTGTGGCATACCTTCATAAAAGAAAAAAAAATAAAATAAAGCATAAGTGTACGTAAAAAGTACGTTACTTAAAAATATCTAAATACTTCCATAGTCATGATAAAAATTATATCTGAACACAGTGTTATTAAGCAGGCAGGAGGCATCCTAACAGAATGTCGAAAAAAAAAAAAAGTTAAATACCATTTTCATGTTACTTCAATAACGTGAGCTTTACTTTTAAACATAATTTAGTAATTGTTATTGTGGAATTATAACTTGTTTATAAAGTTCTTTGAAGTAAATACTGCTTAAATCTCTCTTAAGATATGTATGCACTGTATACATTATGTAGTTTTCATAAAAATACTCAAAATATTTGAGCTAGACTTTTTTTTAACAACTTTTGAAATATGCATGCTTTTTTTAAACAAAAAATAGAACTTTTTAAAGAAACCATGGAAATGAGAAAATTATTTTAATTAGCATTTTATATTAAAAAAATTAATGAAATATAAGCCATACTTTGAAAAAAAAGCACACACACACACAAACAGATAATTAAAATTAAATCAAGACAAAATATTGAATGGTAGATGGAACAATATGACACTTGAATAAATAAAACCATGTTGTTTAATAATTAGAATTTTCAGACAATTCTAGTATTTATAGAATACAGGAAGTGACATAAAACCAAAAATATGATACAAATATTTTATTTAATTAGATAATGTATGAAAAGCATATATTTAAAAAATTCATTACCGTTTCTTTCATTTATTCAAACATGATTTATAATTAGTTGTAAATTTTACTAGATCTCGACATTTGTTTCGAGTGCATTTAAATATTAAATAAATTATAAAGCTTTACTTTTTTGTTCAAACTGAATTACTTTTAAGTTCTCATTGAGGAAAGCTTGAATTACATATATTCAAAATTTTGATTATTTTTTCCTCTTGAAAATGGCTATCAACTGCAAATGAGGAAACTTTTGTAAAACGTTTACTAATTTAGTTTTTAAAGTGTTTTTTGGTAAAAAGATTTAGTTAATAAATAATATTCTTAAGTAAATAGTTTTAAATAATAATATAATTTCTGAAAGAATTTCTCAATTTAAAGAAATTTTATCATTAAAAAATATGATCTTATAATTCTTTAATTCGTATTTCGATATGCTAAAACATACGTATTTTTTTTTTTTTTTTTTGCATATAATTTTTTTCCCCTTCTTCTTTTATTAAATACATGACGTACTATTTGATTGTATGATCACAACTAACGCCCCACTTACATAGCATACAAAATTAGAGGGCGCACTGTGTTGTCTACGAAGCTTTGGTAGGGGGCGCAAAAAGTCTTAAGTTCGAGATAATATAATTAAATTTTGTTAATTTACATTTTTTTATGTTGTTTTGAAAGATCACCATTTTCAAAACACATACTTAACAATTTCATTTATTAAATAAATTCGAACACTTTCATAACACTTTGCAAAAATATTTTAAATAACTTTAAATAAATTGAAAATCTAATTATAAAATAGCATTATGTAAATATCCAGCTTCTCTAGTTCAATGTTTTTTTTTAAATTTCCAGTGGCAGAGAATAAGACAAACATTTAACAGGCAAATGAGAACACTGTGAAAGCATTGATATAGTTCAATGTCTAATTTCGTATTTTATGCTGCAGTTTAATTCATTTATTTTAGAAGTAACGGTACAAATATCTGATACAATAACATCCCATATATAAAAATTATGTATTAGTAAAACTCTGAAATAATACTTTACTGAATAAAAGTGTTCTTTAAATTCAAATAGTATCAAATTGACTTATTACAATAAATTTTCTCGAATAATTCTTCTATTCTCACCAGAAATTGATCTGTAGGTATTAACACCATAATTTTAAACAAACATTTATAAGCATAATATTCTTTTGATTTCAAACTTTGTAAGAAACAAAAATATAATTATAAAAAATAATTATAATTGATGTTGAAAAAAAGAATTATATTTTACTGTAGTTCTTTTCTAAAGAAAATAATGAAAGAGGAAATTTAATATTAGGAGGTGGAAAATACAGAAAATGTTTTCAACTTCGTAAATTTTTTAAAAGAGCCATTGAAAGAGTCATTGAAATAAAACTTACTTGGGTTAGCCAAACCTTGTGACATTACTCTATATAATATAAAATACTATTTCTAATATTATGAAAAGTGTGGTCTTTTAAAATTTATTTTACTCGACGATAATTTAAAATGTACTTCCCACCATGAATAGGATATTTAGACTCTGATTTATTTCATTTTCATTGACTTTACCTAAATTAAGCCGTAAAATCAATAAATATAACGTAAAATTAATAAATATTCTGTTGATGTGAATTTTATTTACTTATTAATTGCAAAAATTGAAATTAGCACTGATGTTTTTACACATTTGCAGTGTTACACATTTCATCCAATTAAAACAATTTCATATTATCTATTTATTTTATTTATAATCTTAAAATTTATACGTCAGATAAAATTGCATTATTTTTTAAATCCTTTTGCAAATGTAATGTACTTTAAACTCGTTTAATAAAATAATATTTTTAAAAAATGTACTTCGTAGTAATCCAACTACTTATATACTTTTAATATATAAAGTCACTGCAATTAATAAATAAATAAATTTTTAAAACATCTTTAAAAATGATTATTATTATGAATACTGCATTTTTTTTTTTTTACTTTCCCCAACTTTTAGGAATAAATTCTTTTTAAAAATCTAAATTTTCATTACATAAACACAATGGAAATTAATTAACTGAAAGAATGAACCTTGGAAGTACTACATAGATTTTTAATTTAAATATTCAAATTCACGAAAAGAAATGTTAAATGTACAAACTAGTATTTTTATGTATTTATTATTAATATATCTACTAATCATTTTAAGGCTAATTTTTTTGGAAGTATATTATGAAACAAATATGATGTTCATGATTGGGAAAAAGTGGTATGTTTGCAAATCAAATACCACTTCATATAATTAAGAGAACAACGTTTCAGTCACTCTAAGCAATTACATATATTTACACTATTTGGAAAATAACTTTTTTAAAATATGAAGTAATATAAGTAAAAATTTATTTAAATTTTATTAATTTGATTTAGATTTAATAAAAAGTAATTTTACTAGATTTCCTGTAAAAACGTTGAGAATACTTCAATGAAAAGTACATTTTAAATTTAGATCATAAATGAAATTTTTAAGGTTAAAAAAAAAAAGAAAAAAAACTGTAAATAATTAAAGTAACAAAAATATGACGACATTTGCATTGAAAAATTTATGCTTCTGTGAAACAAAGCTAAATTTAAAAACTGATTTACTAAAGTCAATTAAAATTACAAATGAAAAAAAAATCTTTGTTTAAATAAAATAAAATAAACTTTATTTTTCAGTTTTCTTATACTGATTAACTAATGAAATGAAATATCACATTTATATCTCTGAGATTATAGAGTTAGATAATTAAATTTCTGTTGTAGCATTATTACTTTTTAGAATGCCATAGTCTAACGAATATCTATGGCATTAACTTTGAAATAAACATTACAATGCATTACTTGTTTGAAGTGGATCACAATTATGATTGGAATTGTTGAATTTAATTTCTACCGAAACAAATCATTTCGAGATCTTATATTAGTACATTATTTCATTGGGGAAAATTTTTCTTGCAAAACTTGGATTCCGGATAAATTTTAAATTAATTTGGATATATTTTATGTGTCATTAACTTCTCTTTAATTTCAAGTCGGAAGATTTGGATAAATAATAGATGTAGATGGTTTTGTGTAGAAAACATTTTGCAAATGTCTAAATGTCTTCTTTTTGGGGGGGGGGGATAAAACATAATGCACGATAAAAATAAATATATTAAACTATTAACACTTATTTCTACATAATTACTTCAAGCATTTAAAACACTAAACAAAAATGGTAACAATTTCGTTTTATGGATATTAGAACGAATCTCTAACCAACGCAGCTAACGGGCCATAATGGTTATTATATTGAAAACATTCGAAAGTTCTTTACTGTTCAACTTTGATCCTTAAATTAATTTTATCTAAATTAAGTTAATATAATCTAAATTTAAATTAATTAAAAAAGATATTTCACAATGCATTTTTGATGCTTTGTCCTAAACAATTTCAACTATCTTTAAAATTATGTTTAAAAAAACCTGGAATGTTGAGTAATTATTTTTCATAGCTAAAAAGAGAGCATTTGTAAACACCTATGCGCATTTATTATTGGGACTAACATTTTTGGGGCTGTTCTAGAACAATAATTTATATTTTTAAGCTTCTTTTATACACTCTCATAGTGTGTTAAATATAGATTCATATCAATATCATACAGATTATGGCCTTTCATACTGTAGTATAATATTTACTACCGTTATTTATACCACATAAAATTGTTCCTGTTTGATAGGCAGCAAGAAAACTTCACCGAACCAACAACAAAAATTGAAATAATATTTTATAAAAATCTTTAATATAAAGAAAATAGTCATCCTTGCTTCATTTATGTCAGAAAACAAGATGTTTTATGAATTAAATAAAATTTTATTCCCGCTCTTTTTATTTTTACCCTAATAACTTTGTTGAATCATGTAAATTTGTTATGTTCAACAAAAAGTTTTCTAAGTATGCTTTAATTTTTTTTAAATCTTTATTCACATAAACATTTTCCATAAACGAAGTAATGAATATATTTATTCCCTCCCTTTTACATATAGATAACTAAAGCAACATTTTATAAACGTCCGCGTAAATTAATCGCTTTAAAATCATAAAATTTTTCATAAATTTGCTAATTACAACATATGGTCTTTGCGACCAAAGTTCATGGACACAGAGATGCCATTCTAACAAAACGTTCACTAAAGCTGTGATCTCTGATTGTAGCTGTTATATTCATGACGGAAAAAAAAATCATTCACAGGCTTGAGTTCTGGGGGTGAACTCAGGCTTTTTAATCTATTTTTTTGAAATTTGAAAAAAAGGGGTAGGGATCACATGGTGGGTGAACGACCGGAGTATACCAGGTGGGGGCAAGGGGGAAAGTGACGGGCTTCGAGCGCAGGATGCAGATGTGGAAAAAAGTGGCGTTATATTTGATTTTTTTTAAAAAGAGCTTATTTTTAAATTTTGATAAAATTTGAATTAAAATGTTCTTTCGGGTAGTTTTAATTAAAAATTATCTCTGCTCATAGATATACTTAATGGCTTACTTGGACTTACAGAGAATATGTAGTAAATTTAGTTTTTATTTATTTTAATTTATTGTACGTAGACTTTAAAAAGTGGTTTTTGAAATACTATTTCATTGATATAGTTTTTTATAGAAACAGTTTCTGTGACACAGCAATAGTTTAGGCTACATTATCCTTCTACATATTGCATATATTCACTGATCAATATAATTTTCTTTATCTTTTAATTAGCAAAACAAACTAGTTGATTAGAAAATACTTAATATCGTATCTTGTTTCTTTCTCTTTTTCTTTCATTTTAGTGTATTTTTTACTAAACATATGAGCCCCTTAAAGCCCATGTGGGGTAACTCAAATTTTTCTAGTTTTGAGATATTTAAGATTTTATTAAGGTTAATTCATCGTAAATTCAGCATTACAGAGCAACTAGTGCTGCTACCTACATGCTTTCTAAAGGAGTTACAACTTGCACCAGTTGTGCTTTCTATAGAATGCCCTTTGTTGAACACTTCTGTGCTCTAATTCAATAAAACCAAAAAATGAAGTTACACCACTTGGGCTTTAATGAACCCATAAATTAAAATAAAAATGGGATGCATTTAAGATATTTTATTATTAGAATTAATTTCTATGAATTATGTATTGAAATTAACAAAAATCTTTTTAATTGCTTAAAAAACCTTTATAGTGCAAAGTGTCAAATTGCCGACAAAAAAAGTATTGTAATACTTCCCCGTAAATTAATAAAAGGTAAATTTTTAGCCCCCAAACTTAAATATTAAAAAAATAATAATCATAAGAAAAGAAAAACGAAACCTTTCCATATTTAATATGAAGTTTTGCAAAAGTACTTTCTAAACTTTCTTCAAGAATGTTTGTTTTTCTAAAAATGTTCTCTTCAGATCTCAATTGTAATGTTACTACGTTTAAGGTGAAAACAGTTTTAGAGTAAAGTTTTTTCAATATTTGGAGGCAAAAATAAAATTGCACAAGTAGAATTTCTAAATACCACATTCAGGGGCGTAGCCAGAAATTTTTCATGGGGGGGGGGTTACGACTACTACAACTCATATATACGTTGGTGTGACAATGTAATGAATAATATACATTTTGTATGGCAAAAAATTCCTCATGGGGGGGAGGGGTTATGACACCCCTAACCCCCCCCCTTGGCTACGCCCCTGACCACATTTATTTACTTTTGCATTTGTATAATGTCAGATTGGTTGTAAATCATTATAAATTTTTATGGCGATGGCATAGAATTGTGTTAATCAGTTTCTGTTAGTAGGATTTTAATTTTAAAACATTCTTTGATTTTTTAAAGAAGAATAATCGTTATTGCAAGCAGAGTCTTTTCAGATTGGAAATGTCTTAATATAGATCATTTCAGCATAAGATTACATATATTAATTTAGTCCAAATGATTTAGAATTCTATTTTGATGTGATATTAATAAATCATTTTATTAATAAAGTAGCTTTTGAATTTAATACTTTTCTTATAAAATTTTAAACATTAACATTTAATCACTTTGAAAATGAAAAGAAAAATTTAAGCAAATTGTTTTACTAAGCAAACTTACTTTTTTACATTAAGATACTATGTTATGAAATGGTATTATGTAAATAAAAATCTAAGGTATTTTATTAAGATAACTTTAAGGGAATAAAAAGCATTAGTCAACAGAAGCATTTGTTATTTGCATTAAAATAACTAATGTGCTTAGTTACATTCAATTATAAAAGGAGTTGTGAATCAAAAACTAATCTGTGTAAATCTGCATGGTGCAAGCTACAAGAAAAATCATAATATAAGCAATAACTAATATTTTTTCTTTTGTTTTTAATAGTATTGTTTTTTTTTTTCAAATAGCTTCTAAAATTTTCAATCAAATGACTCAATTTGCAATACAATTGATGAGTGATTAGTAAAATTTCCAATTTTTGATGTATTCATCAAAAATGGAGTAAGCAAAGAAAACTAACATTTTCACTTTTCCTTATTTATTACATTTTGTAGTTATGACCAAATTGGGTATTATCACTAAACACATTCTTAAAATCTCAAACCTATTTTTGCTAACTTTGTATGCTGAATTTTAATCCCCATAATAAATAACTAAATAATGATAAATTAAACATCTTTCGATACACCGTAAAACATTATATAAAGTTTGGTTTACGAATTAATTTTCAATACTTAAGTAAAAGTATTTTTGAGTAATATTAATTTTAAGTTATGATGTTTATAGTTTAAATAGTGCTTACATAAGTTATTTTAATAGCTCAAATAATGATTTAAGAGCTCTAAATCAATTTTTCTAATAGTAAAATTAAAAGCAAAAATGAAAGTAGTTTTGTTAAGTAAATACCATGCAAATATAATAACTTTAAAAATTTTTACAGATAAATGCTTAAAAAAAAATGTCGAATAGGAATGAAAGAATTCGTTATATTAATTAGCGAAATATAAAAAAAATATGAGATTTTTCTAACACAGAAAGTTTATAGAAAGCATATTAATCATAGTTTATTATGTCTTGGGCTATGGCATGTGAAAAGCTTAGATTAATTACATATAGAAATTATAAATTTATAGATATTAATTACTTTTTGTAAAATACTTTTCAATTAACTATAAAAAATAAAATAAAATAACTTTCATGAGTATAATTTTCCTTTTATCTTGGTGCTTAATGTTTTCGCTGCAATTATATTTCGAAGAAAATAGATAAAAATAACTTTCAGCATTATTTCTTCTGACATGATATACAGTTTTTCGGTGTGGCTTTTTAAAATTCAGCACTATTCATAAATCAAATTAATATAGAACTTTAATTCTATTAATTAACTTTATTTGCTACATGTACCATTAACTTTGATAGAATTCTATCTAAAAAATATAATCCAATAAGATTCATATATGGTATAATTCCAATAAATAATTACATCCCAGAAACTCCTCCCTTAAACTTTATCATTCTACATCGACGCTTTGATTCTAAATCATCCAACACAAAGCCATAAAACATGTTTCCTACAACTTAATTTTACCTTTATCAATTATACCGATTAGAAATATTTTTTTCCCTCTCAGCGCAATCAGATAATTGCCAATCGCCTGTTATCTTCACCAATAAAAATTCTATATTTATTACTGATATCATTTCACAAATAAAATGTCATCGTGTAATAAACTCATCAGTTTCTGTACGATTCGACAATTCATTCCTATAATTTAATATCGAGTGAAAAGATTTCTCTGAAAAATGATGCAGTAACTACTGTAATTTATAAAGCAGAGGATTTTAAGGGTAATATAATAGAGTTGCTCTGCAATCATATATAGATATAGTGGTTAATCATTTTCTTGTCTGGTTGAATCAGAGCAAATAAATCAGATTCTACTTCTGAAATTCTTACCTACAAGTTCTTTTACCAAAGTTCTCTCACACGATAGCTGCTAAACTGAAAAAAAGTATTGTATTAAAAAAAATAGTTGAGTTTATTTAATCACACAATTTCATAAAACCAAAAAATTTGCTGTAGGTGTTTTCTGAATCATCAGTATGTTGATGATTTAGTAAAATATTTTTATATTCATTGAAATATTATGTTGATCCAAGAAAATTATTCGTTTAAAATAGTACCAGGCAAACTTTAGCTAAGTCAAATAACATTTATTTCCTATAAAATAAGCACATTAATAAGCCAGTTCATATAAAGATTAAAATGTCTAAAATCTATATATGAGCTGGCATGTTCAGTTTAAAAGAAATTTTAATTTATATTGCTTAGCATTTTATAAATTTTGATCTGGAAAATTTTACTAAGTATCAAATTATATTAAAAATATGTCGCATGTTACAAATACAATACTTTTTAAAAATAAAGTGTATACCATGTTAACGTGTAAACATGTGTAATACATCAGTAACCAACAAATACTTCATGCTCAGGGTTTTGCTATTATTTTTTGTAATCAGTATTTCTACAGGTTTGATAAATTATTACTGTTAATACTAAATTATTATTTATAATTTATATTGCTTAACATTCTAGAAATTCTATAGTGGAAAATTTCGCTAAGTATCAAATTATATTTTTAAAATGTCACATGTTATAAAATATACATTTTAAAAATAAAGTGTATACCTTTTTAAAAAAACATTTGTTATAGAATAATAACCAACAATACTTTATGATCAGAGTTTTTCTATTACCTTTCATAATCAGTATTTCCACAGTTTCGATAATTATTACCATTTTTATTGTTGTCATTTATAATAAAAGTGTTATAATAATTAAACTTACAAAAACAACCTAACACAATTTTGTATGAAGTTCTTTTTTAAATTATTTTTCTTTACAAATTGCAAGTAGTGTTGAGTTTACATTCTGTTTTCTAATTAAAAACGTTCTCCTTAACTTTCTGATTTCAAATTTTCATTTTCTTTGTTTTTCAGCTGTTTAAAGAGAATAAAGAATCAACCACTATTCGAGACAATCATGCTTCTGCTAGAGGTACTTTGAATTTGTTATTTATTTTTTTTCACTTTTTAAACGGTCTCAACCAGAGTATTAGTTTAATTGCTATAAAAGAAGTTTATCTATATATATATTTCAATGGCCTTAAAATTAAAAAGAAATCTATAAACGTATTTTTTTGCATTCAATAGAATTTTTTTAAAACGATTTTAACTTACGAAATTTTCTGAAATTTCGTTGATCCAAGAAAAAATTTCGTTAATCCAGCAAAATTCTGGTTGTTTGAAGAAAATATTTTGTTGTTCGAAATAAAGAATTTGGTTAAAATAGATGGAAATTAGTCTTTGTTGAATCAGAACAGAACTTTTTTTTCTGGTGTATTGTAATTTAAACTAAAAATATATCATTTTAGGGGTATTATTGACTACAGAAATTTAGAGAAAAAAAATTGATAGTGAGATTTTCTCACTGTATCCCTTTGAAACTGTAATCATCTAGAAGTTTCTATATTTAGTTTAATATAGACTCATAAATAATTCAGAGATATAAGCTCTCAAATGGTATTGTTTAAAAGAATAGATCTTTCATGGTTATGGTTAAAGCGAAACAGTTTCGAAAATTTTTAATGGCAATACCTTCTTTTTTTCTGCTTAAAATGATCTTGACATTGAAAACCGTAAATGGCGTTGGAGCGATACACGTATGTTGAAACTTGACGGCTTAAACATTTGCAAAGCCCATGTGAACACAGAGAGAAAGTGCATTAACAACACAATTCTCTTCCATTCACTGCGATAGACAATAGAAGTGTTAACTAACAGTAGGACATTTGAAAACTTTTAATTCCAATAAAAACAATCCCCCCCCTCTCTTGAGCTGTCATTGGTTTTGGAATTTTCTTCTTTGCTGATACCGCCAGTTTTCGTCATGCATGTTTATTTCCAATGGCGTTTATGGTTTTAAATGCGCTGATCAGCAATCACAGGAAAAAAAAGTGGGTGTTGCCATCGGAAATTTTCGAAATTATTTTGTATTATTTTAAACAATCCCAATCTCATCTCGATTGGTTGAACGGAACGGCGGCTAGAGGTTCATACATCGGGAATTTTTTATTTTTATTTATTTATTTTTAACTATGTTTTTACGACAATCCCATATTTGCAGGCTTATTGATAGAGTCAGGTGGGGTAATTATGGCCAACGATAATTTTTTTTTTATATCTATAAATGATAAAGTGTCGTAAAAGTATTAGGTATCAAACATATAATGTATTTTTCATGACAAGTATCTTTCATCACTCATTTCAAGTATTTTTAAGGCAGTAACAATTGGACTAATAGCATATCAAAATTTTCAATAAATGGATTTAAGAGTTGTGTGTTTAAAGTTATTTGGCACAATTTTTTTTTTTTTCAGACAAGGTAGTTCATGTCATGTAAAGTTTTAAGTCACTTAGTGTCATGGCCTGTGAACAGAGCCGGAAGTACATTTGAAGACTTTAAAAATACATAAGATAAAGAGTTTTAATAAAAATAAGACAAGTAAATACAACGAATAAGTTTATATCTTGGACATTTCTTTAAAACAAATAGTTCCTTTTTCATAGTCAAATAAAAGGACAGATTAACATTACGTCACAACCCCTTCTGTATGAACAGGCGTCATATGAAAATTTGGTTTTTGGTTTGCTGATTTATGTTTATGGTGAACATTTGAGTCATTCTCTGCACAAATACAGACTCACTCCACTTTTTGAAAAATCTTAAATTTAAGTATCAAAACACTAGGTATAGTCATAACATTTTATATTTATAATAACCTTCCTGACTAATAAAAATTAAAAAATTAACACCATTGAACGATAAAATTTGTGTACCCTTTAATAATTAATAATTTATTTCAGAGGCTATTTTGAGTAACTTCATACTCTAATGTAAATCCTTGTAATGATGCAACTCAAATAGACAAACAAATGCTGAAATGCAGTGGTACATTTTTGGCGCCGACTTATCAGAATTAAAATTTAAAAAATAGTCAGTCACAGTGTAATTGCCACATGTTCAAGTACTTGTGAACTCAAATTAATTACTCGCATTATTAAGAATGAAATTTTATTGGGTGTATTTTAACGGCTTGGGTGCAGAAGTGGCGCCCAGATTGGCGAGATGCTAAATTGGCGTGTTTCCACGGCGCTTTTCTTGATGCTTGCAACAAGAATCTCTATGGACAATCACAAGAGTCTATGCAGAAAAAATTCGTCGATCGCAATTCACCAAAACAAAATTTGCGCAATTCGCGAAATATAATTCAATTTTTGAGACATTTTTAAAGAAATTTCTCAAACACAATCTACGATATAATACTAATTACACTTTTCAAAGGAGACAAGAGAATGAAAAATGGAAATAAAACACTGAATTTAACTTTATTACTTTTTTCACTTTCCTAGGCACAAATTGATTAATTCCATCAGATACATAAAAATTGTAACATTACCGATGATTATTTTTTGGCTATTCTTTCCTTTAATGATATATTTTACCGGTAGATGAAAGCTGCATCTGTATTTATGCATTCAACAATATTTATTTTAATTTATATTATAAAGGGAATTTAAAAAACAATGTACATTATTTCATCGTATTTCTCAACTTTTTATTTTAGGGAGTTAGTCAAATTGTGTAATGATCAGCTCATATGTAACTCGGAAAATGTTGGAGTTCATCTGTAGTCACGTGGTTTAAATTTCTCTCCTATAAAACTTGTGTCACTGAAAAATAAATAAATAAATAAATGTCTAATGTCTTGACAGACTCCATTCCAATAACCTTTTCTGTTTTTAACTGTCTTAAACATTTATTTTTAATTTATTTTTAATTCTTTATTTTGTTCTTAAATGGTCAACGTCACAATTATTTCAGCAATTCTTACAATTCAATATTTTCCATTTAATAACTAGATTTTCAGTACACTCTCCTTTGTCAGCAAGAAGATATTTTGACTTTATAAGTAATAACTATAACCTTATTACTCAATTTGCATAAAATATTAACGGACCAGACATGAGCGGCTCCAGACTGAATTCTCGGAGGGGGCCATTGAACTTTTTACATAGGTCTATACATTGTTAAAAAATGCAAAGTGCAGTGTGAAATCGTAAAGTATGCCAATCTAAAGTTCTAAAACGAAATTTCGGAGGGGCCATGGCCCCTATGGCCCCCTCACTGGAGCCGCCCTTGGGACCAGAGTAACAGTAATTATTAACAAAAACAAGAATAGTAGTCTCAATTACTCCAACGAAAATTGTACGCGTGAGTATCGAGCGAAATCAACATGTCATAACTACCCCCAATTTTTTGCAGTTTTGTCATTTTTGTTGGGGGTAATTATGACCACCCCCTTAAAATATAATTAAATAATTTAGCGGAAACAACATTTTCAATGTGATTTTAAAAGGTAGTTTTCCCCTATTTCTCTCAAACAATATTTTCCCCATAATGAAAACGATTAAAAATTCACAAAGTTGTTATTCGCAGAAAGTGGTCTTAATTACCCCCACCTGATTCTATATTGGTCATTAGTTTAAAAATCTTACCTATTTAACAAAACGTTTTGAATATTTTAAAATATATCTTTGTTGTTTCACGAACTGGAAAAATGTTCTTATAATGCATTATATAAAATATGAAAACAGTATATCAATATATAATTATTGTGAACTCATCATTATTTCAATAATGTGCTAAGCTTGTTTCTTTTCATTCAACATTTATACAATTAACATTTTAAACACAATTTGCAATCTGTGTAGGTTGAGAGCAGAGTTGGGCAAAATACATCAAAAATGTATTTTCAAAAATACAAGATACATTGATTTAAACACATTAAAATGCAAAATGCAAAATACTTTCTGAATTGAAAAATTCGACATACAAACTACATATATTTTCAAAATACACACAAAATACAAAATACATCTAAAAATTTAAAAGTATTTTAGTTGAGAATAAATACAGCAAAAACATGTTTTGACTTCTTTTGGCTTCATTTATAATTGTAAAAGAGTTACCAGCAATATAGAAAATTTGCTTGACCAAACATCATTATACTGTTCTAAACAGAAGTATGAGAAACTTTTTGTTTCGCCTTTCCTGTTTAGTTGAACTTAAAGGTCACACACGATCCTAACATTTCTTCAGTTATGTGTAATACTTGAATAGTTAAACTCATTTATATCAAGCGAGCAGAAAAATGAATACCCTCAATTTTATCATTTTCATTCAAACATCCCAATCTGATCAATCTGTGATGTTATGATTAATTTAACTTCGGAATACAAAATGCATTTTCAGTATTTTAAAAATACAAGATACATTGAAAATGTATTTTAAAATACATTATCAAAATGCTTTGCTTTTTAATAGTGAAAATACAAAATAAAAGATACAAAGGTATTTTGAAAGTGCATTTCAAATACATGTATTTGCGATACTGCCCAACTATGGTTGAGAGAGGCCATTTTTTCTCCGTAAGACAAAATCCCCCCCTCCCCCCCCTTCAAAACCACTATTCACATTCTTATGCAAGCTTTTCACTCTAGCTGACTTCATCCAATTTGCTACGCCAGAAAATAACATGCTACGTTTATTTTCCTATCAGATTCTGGTGTGACAAATCCCTATTGTAAGGCAATAAAACAGGGTGTTCCTAAGCCACCAGCATCTGATGTGCGTTTTTCCAAGTCTGATGGTACCTGGACGTACGGGATTTTCGTGTAACTAATGCGCACGCATGAGGCTTTCATTATGACGCATTAAAGCAGGGGCTTAATCTGGCAGATTTTGACTGTGCACAATAATTGGTGCCCAAAAATCATGATCGATTGATCTTTGGGTGATTAAGTAGCCCACTTGTAATTACAGCTTCCGTAAAAAAAAAAAAAAAAAAAAAATGCTTGCGCAAGGAAATGGAAATTGGTCAGATTGGTTTGTGTGTTTTAGGTACAGGCGAAGTACTATTACAGTGCTTTAGCCTCAAGTGTTCAACACGAAACAGCTTGTATGAATAAATAATCTGCTTCTGAAATATCGGTATGTGTGTATCACCCTTATGGTGAAATTTTACTTTGTTTTACCTACAATAAGTAAAACTCAATGGACGATTTTAGAGAGTTAAAAAAGAATTAAAAAGTCAATTTTAGTTTGTTGTCTAGACTAAATAAAGCAATAATAGGTTCAATGTTTCTGCCTGATATAATATTTTAGTATTGTAAAGTTTACAAAGTTGATTTTTGGAAAACAAAGCCGTTTTATTTTTCAGATAATTTTTTGTTAAAATATATAATTCATTAGTTGATAGTTATGGAAATTTCAATTTTTCTTACAGATATTAAAAATCTAGTTGTTTGTTTCATCACTTTCAATAAAATTTACAGTGCAAAATAAGCATTATTTCCCATAATTATTTTGCAAACTTTAAAAAATATATGACCTTCATATAAAATATTTTTATTCTATATTATATTCATAGATTATAGTATTCTTATATTTTTGCTCTATAAAATATAAGTACAATTCTGATCTTTATATTTTTCGTGATTCTAAAACTTTTTAAAGTTTAATATTATATAAACACTTTTTTAAAGACTGTTTAAGAGTGTTTTTATTATGGCAAGCCTACACGAAGGGCATTTGCCTAAAAGGGGGTGCTTAGTGTCGAAGACCTTTTTGAGGGGTTCTAATTCGTATTCAAGTTACATCTGCAGAAAACCACCTGAAACTCCACAACATCTTTCTATCAGCCTTATAATGCATGACTGTAATTTTTTAATCATGTAGGGGTTGGTATTTGTGCCTTAGAAAGCAAGTCATGTAAGTAAAAAAAAAATTACCGTTGGATATAGAAAATTTTTTCTAAAAGTTTTAATAAATTGATTTTAATAATGTTAAAATTTGTTTTTGCTTATTTATCATTAAAAAATCCTTTTTTATTTACTTCTATTTCTATATATTTTCCTAAATCTTTATCTCAAGTAAGTAGGTTATCTTACTTCAAATTATAATGCAAATACTTTTATGTTTTCTTAACACAAATCCCAGAACTTAAAAACTTTAGCAAGGACATTTTTATTTTACACTCTCATTAATATTTCGGAGAAATTGCGTTATTTTTTTAAACTAAGTTTCTTACGTGGACCTACTTCTTAACACTCTAAGACGGGGCATAATTTTAAAGTTCCACCACTTGAGCTATTATATCCACCAATGTATTATTCATAATTTTCCAGTCAATCTTTCTTTGAGGCGGATTATCAGGTTTTCACCATAAATTTTCCTGGGTATTTTTTCTTGTCAAATTTTATGCTTCCTTTTATATTTTTATGTTATATGGAATCAAATTTCTTGAACAGTGTAATTTTTTTTTCTAAATGCAACTAAAACTAGCATGTAACTAAGACAAAAAGTTATACCTTACTCAAAAATTGTAATAGTGTGAAACAGTTTCATTCGTATATTTTATGATATTTTATGTAATTAATTTTATAAGAAAAATAAATGTTTATGGGTAAACTATATTTAATTCAGCTATAAAAGTTATGAAGCTTCGCATACTGGTAAACATTTGAGGAGCTTATATTTCCGTTTATTGAATTTAAGTTTTCTCTGCTCTACACCCATATATTTTAGCACTCGTTCACATATCGCAAAATTTTTTCAATTTCTAAGTCTGAGAGTAATATTTGGAGCTTTTTCTCTAGTTATAGTTTCTTTTATAAAAGTAATTAGTTTTATAAAGCCAAAACTACCGAGCTTAATTTGATGATCATATCTCTTCAAAGGGGAGAAGGAAATAACATTCCTTCTTTTTAAAAAAATAATTTACATTATACTTTTTACCAATATTAACCTGCTCATTTCATCAGCAAAAACTTAGAAGATTCTTTAGCTCCCAGCATTTTTGTTTCCTTCATTATTCTTTCTATATCCTGCTGGAACAAATAAAGCTTTCGCTCTGAGGGAAAGCATACTTCATAAAATATCACAAGTACACATTTTTTACTTAAGCAACTGAAATTTTAATGAGCAAGAGCTAATAAATATTTTCGTTGAATATAATACAACTGAAATAAATATTAATTAAACTATTAAAACGGCTTTAGTGTAAGAAAATTATGCATTCTAAATGTTTTTTGGCCAACCTTTAATATCATTAATTAACGTAAGTCTATAATAGATTACACTGCTTTGGAATGTGTGTTCTTATCAAACTTTTTTATATTATCTTTATCTTATCATCTGATTTTAGATTTTTTAGCGACAATTGGTTTTGGTTTACACCCTAAACTTCGTTATTTGTTTCATAACAAAATGCTAAATCCATCACAACACACTCCATTTTGTTATTTCATAAGTTTGTTTTTAATTTTCAAAATTATAAAAATGTATTGTTATATCTCATTTAAAGCGTTTTCGTATTTGGAATAATATTTTTAAAAATGCCTATGAACTAGTTAACCCAACCGTTTAATTAAAACACCTAGTTTATTTTTAACATTTAAAAAAAATGTTGATAACATTTTGAAAATACAGTCACAGTAAATTAAGGCTTAAGAATCAGAGGTCTACCTTTTACTTTGTGCTAAATACATAAGAATAATTTTCAGTTATTGACAAAACCTTTTAATTTACATTAAATCTTTGGTCACGACTTAATTTTTTTTTTTTTTTTTTTGTCATCACCATTTTTTTAAAATTCTGAATGTACTACTCAAGTTTTTTAAAGTTATAAAAAATATTTTATATTAACTTTTCTTACTTCAATCCAATAATTTGGCTATTCTAATAAGTTATGTAGGAAATTTGTCATAATTTTTTACCTAGACAAATTGGTAATTAAAAATTTGACAAAAAGTAATATATCTGGTGTGATTTTTCTGGTTGTTTTCAACCAAACTTGTTGCCTTGTTTTTTCACAAACAAGGTGACTTTGAAATGACGTCAGATGTCTAGAGTTATTAGACAATCTATACAGCGAATTTTCGCGTACATATACTATAGAAAAGGAGCCATTTTGATTTTTAAGAAAAAAGTCGATTGAGCTCAAATTGAAAAAAACTAAGAATTTTTGCTGAATTATTCATCGATTTAAATTTATTTAAATGCTTGGTAATGATCTTAATCGTAAGTGTTCGGAAAATCGAGTGGAGTCGCTCCAGATTTTTTTTTTTTTTTCAAAATAGAACTGCCTATAAATAGAACAGAGTTGTAGACCACAAGTCTAGACTTATGGAAACCCCACTATAGAGATTTGCATAAACAACAGCTCTAAAAGTGAAGTCAAATAAATGATCGATCTCCACCTGATCTAAATCATTGTTCATTTTAGTTAAATGTTATCTTAAAAGCAACATGGATCGAAGACATGCTCCTAGCATAGCCAACAGCATTAACATTTATATAATCAGAAAAGTCGATAGTGAAATGTTTCATCCTGGAAAATTGCTCCCATTACATGCACCTGCACTTGAGTGTCTATCATAATCAGTCTCATTTGCAATCAACTAATGCTGTCCCATGTCATGCGTAATCTATCTGTTTGCTATTTAAGTTCATTTTAATTTGTTGCACATATTATTTTTAAGAGAATAAATTCAGGGTTTTTTCTTTCTACTAAATTTTACAGATTTCAAAATTCATGTGCACAAGAAATATTCTTTTAAAAATATTTTCTATCTGTTTTTTATTCTCCAATTCTTTTGATAGATGTCCAATTTTCTGTAAGAATTTCATGAGATTTCTATTAATCTATGAATCGTTAAAATGTTTACTGTCAGTTATGTATGTACATTTGATCTTGTTAAGTAAGAAACATTTGATTAACGTCAACAAATTATAATATTTCTTTGGCATGAGTAAATTTTATAGACCTCTGGTGGATAGAAGCACCTTATGCTCCTTTTGTGAATGATTGAAAATTTACTTTCTTCTTATGAAACGCAAAAAGTGAGCAAAACAAGTCTGTTGACTTTGGCTTTATGAGGGGTTTGGATTTGGAGGGAAGAATATGCTCGGAAATTTACCTCGCTTAAAAAAGATCACATTTCATACAATTCTTGGTTTTTTTTTTTTTTTTTTTTTAAGAATTTTCGAGTATACTGAAATAGTTATACTACAACCATATACCATTATGCATTACAAAAGAATTTTCCTTAACAGATGGTGACAAAAATGTCTTGATGGATATGAACTGTAATTACAACTATATGATACATTATATTATTCAGCTTTGTGCATTGAAAAAAGATTCCATTCTTTGATTCATAATCTCATAGTATAATTATCAAATAAAAATTAGGCACCTTTATTTTTATCGCTGTTGTTTTGTATTCCACTGTAAAAAAAAGGCTATTATCACAGATGAAAGGGTAATCACCTTCTCAACCTAAATGATAATAATTAAGGAGTCTTGGCTCTTCATAATGTGCATATTATTCCACTGTAATCCCCTTCCATCCTTATGGCATTCTTATTTTTCGGAGAGATCTCTATTGAAGTTGTCCATAATATCAGGATTGAGACATTTCAATTTTCTGCTAACATGTAGATAAACCATAGCAAGGAAATTACATAGAACGAAACAAAATTACGGTTATTTGAAAAACTGCCATTTCAGAAGACTTCTGTTTATGTTTTTCGGTAAAATGTGATGATTACAGGTGTTGGTTGGTTAGAAGAAAGCATCATTCGTTTTATTGCCATTTTGTGTTAATGTGATAGGATCATGAAAAATATTGTATACTGCACGAAATCTGGCATGCTAGCAAGGCTTGCAGTAAAAAAACTGATTCTAATCTCCACTTCTTAATTTAACTTTTGACGTTTTAGAAAGTTAAGCGAAAAAAATTATCATCATTTTAATGCATCTCTTAAGCCCAGTCTGAACTTATATAAAAACTTTCGTTTATCACTTATATAAGAGCTTATATAAGAACTTTCGTTTTATTTCAATAGTTTTTAAATTAATTTTAACTTTTCCAATATACGTTTGCTGTTTAATATATATATATATATATATATATATATATATATATATATATATATATATATATATATATATATATATATATATATTAAACAGCAACAGAGAGAGTTAAATATATATATATATATAAACTCTCTCTCTCTCTCTCTCTATATATATATATATATATATATATATATATAGAGAGAGAGAGAGAGAGAGACAGATAGATAGATATTTATATTTATGTATAATTAATAAGTAAAACGCAAAGAACATTACTGCAAAATTGACATACCCCGTAGGAAAAAGAAAGTACAAATATCAGAATCAGAGGGCCAAACAGTCTGAAATTCGAAATATAACGAACCAAATCCTACCAGAATGAATGGAATGTAAATTATAATTTCTGGGACATTCTTCAGGAGCCATACCCAGACAACAAAATAGTAGTATTTCGATTGTGTGGCATATCAAAAGAAATACTCACGCACATTTAGGCCCTAGCCTACAATAGAAAAACGAGAAGATAAATATATAATTAATTTGAAAGCACAATAATCGAAAAACACTGCAAAACTGACATACCCAACAGGAATAATGTAGAACACATGGCATGAGATAGCAAATTTTGTTGTAAGAATGTTGGCAAAATAAGCGCTGAAATACCGGTGTTGCCAGAATTCGAATGTACAATTGTAGAATTAAGATTATAAAATTGTTGCCAGAAACAGTAGTGTAAAATTATTTGACAGTGTCAACATACAGGTATATTGATTAAATTAACATTAAGGTATATTAATTAAATTAAAATTATGATTATAGAATAATAATAAATAGATAGTATACCCATTTAAATATTAATAAAATTATAGTATTTAAAACTCTAATGAATATATATACTAGCTAAATACATACAATTTGTTCATTTTCCTGAAATTTATTCTAATAGAGAATATTTAAAAACTAAAATTAGATTTAAAATTGTATAGTAGCTGAATAGGAACCCCGTTCTATATATTATATATCTATACACAGGTGAATTTTATAAACCATCACAATAAAACCATACAGAGATATAACAGCATATAATATACGATCACTAGAAAAATATTTTTCATTTAATTGCACTTAAAAATCAAGTTAAAACAATTAAATGAGGTTCGTTATATCTTTTATTTATCAACCACCTTACTTCCCAATCAAACCTTCATTCTTTTGATCAATCATTCGGAGTTCGACAACAAAGGACATGAATTTAATTGAACGACAGGACAAAGCACAGCAAATTCAGCATGTTCTTTTGTTCTGGGCAGAACGAATGCAAAATTAAAACACATGATAAATATATTCTCTTTCTTCTATCAAACAATCATTACTCCATGCAAATATCCTGAATCATCTGCCTATCAAGTTCAGATACTGAAAACAAAGGCTTAACAATCAAGAATAATTTCCTTTCCATATTGAAATATAATTAAGATTGATCTTATAATTAAAGTTTTCAGATAAAATTATGCTTTCAATTAAATATGAAATGAAGAGTTGATTTGGAAAAAAAAAATTAATCAATGTCTTGTATGAATCATTCAGACTAGTGAATTCATATTCAATGATTGCTTTCCATTGAAAACAATAGAGAATGGTGCAGTTTAGGGTATATTACCGTAGTTAAAGATCGCTTTTAAAGGTTTACTACAAATATTGATAATTTGGATTTTAGGTTGTTTATATAAAGGATGAAATTTATTTCAAGGTTTTAAAAATTGTAGAGCTAGAAAATGAAATATTTATTTAATGTGATTTTTTGAAATTTTGTATCTTTTGTATTTCTGATTTTGTAATTTTTGTCTTTTTGATTTTGTATTTTTAGTTTCGTCCAATGAAGAATATTTTTTATTCTCCTATTATTATATAAGTAAAAATAAAATTCTTTTTTTTATTTAAGGCATTTTTCATTTTCTTTCCTTTTATTGTTATTATTTCTTCTTCTTTTAATATACTCTGACAATTTGTATTTAGATATTTGCACTTTTCGTAAAACTCACTCTAGGATTCAAAAAGATAAATTCATGATGCTACGATGGTACAAAATAAACAATTATACTTTTCTAATATATAATTTTTCTATTTTATTTGAAAGGCATTTCAAAAATTCTTATATGCAGCACTCTGTCAATGCAAGTCCTTCAAATACCACTATGGAAGAATAAGCTGGACACAAGAGATAAATTTTTATGGTTACGTGTCTGAAACGAAAAGAACAAACAAATTAACTGTAGTTGAAGAAGAAAGGGTGAAACCCGATAAACTTACTTCCTCTTGCAAACAGCATTGTCTAGGTGGAGTAACTTATAAATTGCAGTAAAAAGCACTTGATGCTTTTTTTGGACATTCAGAGCTTTGAAAGTGGCGCTTATAAGAAAGAGTTTTCATGACAGACTCCTATTAGACGTCTGCTTAAAACTTGTACATTATTGTAAACTTAATAATAATTTTAATAGTAAAATTATAAAACATAAATTTTTGACAGTTTGTAATTAGTGAGAAATGAATTATGATATTTATAATAACTTCATATTCATTAGAATTATAAAAGTATTCACACTTATTAAAAATCTGGAGTGACTCCACTCGACTTTCCGAACACTTAGGATTAAGATCATTACCAAGCATTTAAATAAATTGTAATCGGTGAATAATACAGCAAAATTCTTATTTTTTTTTAAGCTCAATCGAATGCACCGTTTAAACGCTAGCGCACTTTCAAGAATTTCCTCCCATAGGCCATAATGTAAAAGAAATCTTTGTCGTAGCTCTGCAGAAAAATTTTAAGTCCTATACGCACCAAAATCAATACCGGTCTTGCGATGGTGATTTATAACATATATACTCAATTTGAGCTCAATCGAATGTACCGTTTAAACGCTAGCGCACTTTCACGAATTTCCTCCCATAGGCCATAATGTAAAAGAAATCTTTGTCGTAGCTCTGCAGAAAAACTATAAGTCCTATACACACCAAAATCAATACCGGTCTTGCGACGGTGGTTTATAATATATATGCCCAATTTGAGCTCAACCGAATGCCCCGTTTAGGAGCTATCGTGTTCATTCACACACACACACACACACACACACATACATACATCTCGAAAAAATAGCATAAATGAATTCAGAAGACCCCAAAACGTGTAAATACACCAAAGTCAAATTTTTTCATGGTTACAATACTTTCCTTACATGGTACATGTTCGGAAAGTAAAAATAAATTAACTTAAAAGTAAATCAAGGCATTTATAAAAGAGAGTAAAAGCCTGTGTCACTAACTAATATAACTCATGAACAACAGCAACTATTTTGAAACTAATAGAAATATTTGAATATGGTAGGCACATTCCAGCTCAGAAAATGTTTAAAACATAAAAACTTAAACTATTTCAATACTTTTCTAGAAACCTCCTTCAAATATAAGAAATATACATCAGAATGAAGTCAAAACAAAAGGAACAAATCTACATCACAACAACGTCCCAATTAAAGCAGTTTTCAGTGCAGCTTCAATTGTGATGAGATTAACCATAAGATGGACTTTACAAATCGGAAAACTTCAAAAGAAAAGTCCTAAAGTTTCAAAAGATAAATGGCAGGGCTGGCTTTTTTTCTTCCTTCCCATAACGAAACATTTATAAAACGCTGAAATATCTATCGCTTTTGTTTGACCATTCTTCTGAAAACAAAAGACCAATATTGGACGTCATTACAGACTCATAAAACGTCCGCTACTCCTGGATGTGATTGTACGACGAACTTTCTGATTATCTGTTTCTTTATGTACCAGAAGTTTTTATCGCTGGATTAAAATCAAGGAAAGGAACTTAATTATAAGTCAATATGGATTAAGTTCACTCTGAATACGGTCTTTTCATGTTACTGAATGCAATGAAGTATGATTGTTAAGATAAAATTCGCATGACTTTGATCAAACGAGGGCACATTTGGCTTATAAAGGAATTGTCTGGTTTGATTCATACATTTCTGTATTCCTTATCTCGCATATCATATTTATCTATCCCTTTCTCACTCACAAAAATAAGAAGAAGAAGAAAGAAAGAAATCGTCATTTCATACGCTACTGCTACTTGACGAATGTTCCAATGTGTAGGACACTATATGATTGATATAGTAAGCTTTATTAATGAAGAAATTACGTTTCATGGGGCTCTACAGAAAATTGAGTTAATTCCTTCTTGGTTTATCTTTTACAATTTCGCACTAATGTATGATTTGGAAATTTAAAATGATGTTACCATTGCCAAACGGCCATTTATTGTATTTAGGAATGCTATTGGCTCTACAATATCAGCATAGTGGTAAATTTGACATCCTTCAAAGTTGATTATGTGCTATAAATCAATGCTAAATAATTTTGCTGAAGTTTGTAGGTTTCAACAATCTCATGCAAATATTTGCTGAATTCTGTGGTCACTTTATAATACATTACATGCGACAGGCAATATATTATTATATGTAAAATAGCAACTTCTAACGGCGGCGCACCTTTTGACCGAAATAGAAACCTTTCTGTAAATGTAATTTAAAAAATATGCGACTGAAATAAGTTTTAATAATTAGTGGTTTGAAATGCATGGTGAAGTAATATGGTACAGAAATTTAAATTATCGCATTTTTGCACTTTGCTTGTTATATACAGATGTCGATGATTAAATTCCTAATTTATTTTAAAAACTAGCGTTTTTAAAATTTAAAATTACTAATATATCATAGTCTTGATTAAATATTTGTTACTATAACTTGAATACTATTAACTGCATGTTAAATATATAATAAGAATCATCATATAAATTCGCCTCGTTTGGTTTTGTAATTAATAGATTTACTTTTCTATCCCTGTGCTTATCTTACAGAAAAGTTAAAAGGATTTATTAGTCTTAATATCTATTCCTGTTATCCAATAAATAATTCTAATCGAGTACCTAGATATTTTTCCCCTTCAAAACCCAATGTACATGTTTTTATATCGACTATGTCATTAGTCATGATTGATGATGTTGTTAATTTGTAAAATCAATACATGCTTGTTTAATAAATAAATATTTGTTTAGCTGAAGACGACAAATAACGGAGAAAGATAATCATTTGAAAACAAAATATTTAAAGTAGAACTGACTGTTTTTAGTATCTTTAGATAAATAAGTATTGAGGAAACAAAATTAAAAAAAAACTTTTTTAATGCTTCTGAGCTCCATTCCTTGATTACTAGTTTTTATGCACACCATTTTGTTGTAAAAAATGAATCGACACATATTGAAAAAAAAAATCTTCATAAAATGTTAACTCTATTACTGTGGACATATACGCCCACTTTACATTGTATGTACAGGGTGGCCATAATTAAACTGCAAGTGTTCAAGGGGTGCTGGAGAGAAAACTACCGAGAATATTCCATTGCAATTTGGTATCTATACGGTTCAGAACATGCGCAAGTCAAATATGCAAAAATAAAAAATCGTCATTTTCAACCGATAGATGGCGCTGTACCGTATTTCAAAGGTCACCGGTGGCATATACAACTTCCAAAACCGATAGACAGAGCATGGTGACATTCTAAGAGGCATATAAACAATATAAAACATCATTTACAGTTTATCACAATTCCATACAATTCGCTTCAGTAATTAAATTTTTACAGTAACATGTAATCAAAAATTAACGTAAATTAAGATCACAAATTAAACAATTCATAAAGATGCTTTGGAAAACAATTAAACCATTATTTATTCTCATTCACTCATTGGAATTCTTAATCGTTTCATACGCCGGTATTCTTTCAGAGTAGCCGAATAATTGCTACCATTTTGATAGAATATATTATCACTAACAATGCACGTTCCTTCTTATACAGAGTCATAATTGACCATTACTCAATGTGGTCTTGTTTTTACACTGTTCGATGGGCTTAAAATTTGCATATATGACTTCCATAAGCATTGAAACACGATATAGCGCCATCTATCGGGATAAAATGGCGAATTTTTTTAGTGCATATTTGACTTGCGCATGTTCTGAAACGTGTAGATACCACGTTTCACTGGAATATTCCTGGTAGTTTTCTCTCCATCACCCCTTGAACACTTGCAGTTTAATTATGGCCACCTTGTAGATCCTAGGTGCACTCCCTTAACCACCATTTTTTTCCTATTACAATTAACTGTTTTTGGCAATCATAAAAACCGACAAAATTTTCTGCCCGATCTCTCGCTATGCCTATATTTTTTGCTTAGTTGCTATAACTTTTCAGCCTAGTTCAACTTTTATTCACCCCCCCATAACACGGTAGATATGTTTCGTGCTGTATGAAATCGTGTTGTTCGAGTCACCAACACATGACCAGAGTCAGCAGTGTTAATAAGCAATACAGAAATATATATTTTGTACTTTCACTGTATTGTAAGTCTTTTATAACGTGTTATAGGAAAAAGATCACTTTTTCTGCCGTGATATACGAATTCGTCTAATATGAGCAGGTGCTATAAGGGGCTAATGCTTAGATCAGAAGATTTAAACTGTAGAAAGAAAACGGAGAGTTTTAGTTAGATGACATTTTTTTTGCAATGGCGTGTGTCTGCTCATCAGTCTTCTGCCACAACTAAGGGCCGAAGTTCTGACAATTTTATTATGGAGGCACCCAGTGGGATTCATACCCTATGAAAGGACGGAAAAGTTAACACCCAAGTCCAAGCCGGGATTCGAACCTGGATCCAATATGTGATAGAATGGTCCGTTAACCGCATTACCTGGGTGGTAGATGGCAGAATGTACTGAATGCATTAATTAAATATGTTAATGAATCTGTCATTTCAAAAATCGCCAAAATCACAACTTTTTAGGAATTAGTATAGGCGCACCCTCGGAGGGGGCTATGGGAGCTAAGCCCTCCCCCCCCCCCCACTACAGCTGGAGAGTTAGAAGTAAAAAACTTTAAAAATTAAAAATTGTCACTAATGAATTAAAATATTTTATTTTAAAAAATCGTCTTAATTATTTCTAAAATATCTCTTAGGGGGAGAAAAAGTTGTCTTTTAAATAAATACTTAGTGTATGAAATACAGTTAAACTCGGTTACAATGTCACTGGATAGGTCAGATAATTATTTATGACTATAACGAGTTAAGTTGACAGAGAGGGCTTGTGTTCCAGGGGCAAGTGATACAGAATTTTTTGACCTTATAACAGGGTTATAGCTATAATAGAGATCACTATAACCGAGTTCATCAGCATTTGTATACATACCCCCCCCCCCCCCACAAACTAAAATCCTGGTTGTGCCACTGGGAATTAGTGAAAACTATTCCACACTCAAATACGTGGATTTTAAAGAACTTGTTTGGGTTTATTGTAAAAAGTAAGTTCTTAAGTATAAAATGCTTTTATTTTATTAACATATATATTTAAAAAATGTATTTCACAGTGTTTCTTGAAAGGACCAATTCAAGTAAAATGTAGAAATTATGAATACTCTCGCCGACTGTCGAAATACTAATTAGAAAACAAGTTAATTATTTTGTGCAACATCATACTCATTAGATAAAGGTTTTTTTTATAAGGCTTTTGTGTGTTAGCTTACTTTAATCTCGTAAATTACTTTCATTATATTCTCTCTGAGATAGAAGCACTTGAACTTAACGTGTCGCATACTTTCTTTCAAGGGAAATTATGATAAATTAAATTGGGCTATTTAAGTATATGACAAAACGATAATTTAAATTTAAAATTAAAATTAAATATATTTTTATAGCATTCACTGTGCACTTTTTATTTCGAAAATACACAAGGGATATTATAACTTGAGATACGTTAGAGTACAATGCCTGCCAAATGCGATACTGTTCTTATTATCATGAGAACCAATATAACAGAAAAATGCATGACAAAATATAAATAAAAGTGTAATTGATTGCAATATTCCTAAACCCATTTGAACAGTTTTTAATTTTTTCGGTACCCGTTTCATATTACATATCATACAGTCTGCTCGAGTTAAATTTGTGCACAGTTATATATTATTACAATTACACTGATGCATAATGTATCAGACAGCATAATCTGTTTTATTATTTTTTAAAACAGACTTACATTACAATCTACGTTACTGTCACGCTTTAAAATCAACTTATTGGCACTGATACTTAATCAAGTTTAAAATCTAAAACAAAAGAATTCTCACAAGCATCTTCCAAAGAGTGTCGTGCTGCCGACTTAACTTTCCCTCATAAAATATTCATGGCTGCTTCGAGATCTCTTAAAAGTTAAAGAACTCATCCTTCAAATTTGGGAACCATTAATCAAAATGTTCTTCTCTTATAGGCTAACTTCGTTTTTCTCCTGCATAGAAAACTTTGAGCTACTCTTACCTATTCTTATTGTATTGAACAAGAGAAAGATCTTTATAAAGTAAAACATCGTTTTAAAAATAAAATTTCACTAGAGGAAGATTTTATATAAACCAGGGACTTTATTATATCATTTGGTTTCGACTTTTTGATAGAAAACCGAGTTGAAAATAAAAATGATATAGAATGACCAAGTTATTTTTATTTTTATATTTTATATATATATTTATTTATTTTTTTTAGCTTGTTTTGAGCTAGAGCAAAATCTTTGATGCAACATGTAGCAATTTATAACTTTTGCAATACATTACGCAGTTGCCAATCTCTGTCAAAGAAATTCTATTATTACATTAAAACTCAAAAGCTTTAACACAGAGATTCATTTAATTTGGGGATTCATACCATATGAAAGGACGGAAAAGTTAACACCCAAGTCCAAGCCGGGATTCGAACCTGGATCCAATATGTGATAGAATGGTCCGTTAACCGCATTACCTGGGTGGTAGATGGCAGAATGTACTGAATGCATTAATTAAATATGTTAATGAATCTGTCATTTCAAAAATCACCAAAGTCACAACTTTTTAGGAATTAGCATACGCGCACCCTCGGAGGGGGCTATGGGAGCTAAGCCCTCCTCCCCCCCCTACAGCTGGAGAGTTAGAAGTAAAAAACTTTAAAAATTAAAAATTATCACTAATAAATTAAAATATTTTATTTTAAAAAATCGTCTTAATTATTTCTAAAATATCTCTTAGGGGGAGAAAGAGTTGTCTTTTAAATAAATACTTAGTGTATGAAATACAGTTAAACTCGTTGAAAGTTAAAAAGTTGAAAATAAAAATTATATAGAATGACCAAGTTATTTTTATTTTTATATTATATATATATATATATTTATTTATTTTTTTTAGCTTGTTTTGAGCTAGAGCAAAATCTTTGATGCAACATGTAGCAATTTATAACTTTTGCAATACATTACGCAGTTGCCAATCTCTGTCTAAGAAATTCAATTATTACATTAAAACTCAAAAGCTTTACCACAGAGATTCATTTAATTTTTTTTTTTTTCGTTTGAAGGTGTTTTTCCCCAACATAAGTATTTAAATTTTTGTTAATATAATTGTAACTTAAAAATAGGTTTAAGTCAATTAATGCATACACTCGTAGAAAACCTACATCAATTTGTAATTAATTTCATTATTTTTTTGCAATTTAAGACGTTAATTTCTAAAACTTTATTATAACTGCCGAAAGTTGATGTTATTTATCCATTTTTAGGATAAAAGGTGGAAAACTCAAAAAGACAATGAAAAAAGAAGGCTGTCTTGTGGTAAGTATTTGCAATTTAAAAGTAACTTGTTGTACATGCAATTAGTTGAAAATTTGAAATATTAAAAATATTGACTATGTAAAACGATAAGAAAAAATTATTTTTAAGTTTTTGAAAAATGTGTCGAATGCACTAGCAAACGGAATATGTAAAAATAGCTCTGTTATAAATCTTTTTTTTTATTTAACTTTTTCTGAACGTTTTAAAGTTTTCATTTGTAAAAAACATTGCATGCTGGTTTCTTTTAAATTCAGATAATTAAAAAAATACAGTTAGCTTTTTTTCAAGAAAATTCAAAATTTTGTAACTACTTTTACGTAGCCATATTTTTATGATTTTTTTTTTTTTTTTTTTTTTTTTTTTTTTCAATTTCCAAGCAAATTGAGTTAAAGCGATTATCATGAACTTTGTAAAAGCCATCGTTGCCATAAGATGGCGTTTCATTATTAGCTCTCTATGTAACAAAATAAAAATGCTGAAATAAAATTATCGAAAAACATTTTTTGAACATAAATATTCGGTTATAAAATCTTTTTTTCTCTTTTCTTTAAATAAACCAACACTTTCTGAAATTTTTTCAGGATCAGCGATGGAAGACTTGCTACAACTGTAAGTACTAATTATTACTTTTAAATTCTGTTCCTAACTGTCCATCTTTATTCACTTTTAAAATACATATTAAGGCCTTGACCTTAAAGATGCATGAACATGAATACTGACACTAGTTTCGCCACGTTCTGGTCCATAATCTTTAGCAGAACAGTCAAGAACTCGAAGTACTCAAATTTGTATGATCACCCATATTCCGATACCCCCACTGAGAATGAGGGGGGGTACAGAGAAGACCCATTCCGTCCCCCGTAATTAGGGGAGGAAAATTAGATTCAAAACATCCTAGAACAAAGTGGTTTAGCGATGTTAATGAGGGTTTAATTCGAGGGGGCTCTCCCCAATACTTAAATTAAGGCGTCGAAGTGATTAAGTGCTTTTTAATAAGAAATAAGTTCTGAAGTTGCTGAGTCCGTGATATCGCCGACCGCATGACTTTTAAGGTTGTTTAGTTATTATTTTTTTCCCTCAAAGAAGCTTCTGTGATGCCGCTGCATTCATTACGTGTGGATGAACCCCTCGAAGATCTTCGTTAATTTTTCGCTTAACTATACCTGGACGCTTCGTGATGAACTTCATCATCCATGTTATAAATAGTGATGAGCATCTGTAATCATGAAAAATTGTTTTTGTCCTCATGATGAGGATACATCATGTTACCATTAAAAGACATTACAACAGATAAATGAATAAATGCTGCTGTAATTGTTCAATGTTTTTCTTTGTCTAGAGACATTTGTTTTCTCAAATCTGTCTACAACTTACGGTGACGCGTATATTTGAAGCATAAATATATTCAAACAGATTTTTTTTTTGTCGAATGAGAGGTAGTGATGATTACACTGAAAAACCAAAGAAATCGGCCTTCATCCAAAGAAGGAAAAAAAAAGCATATATCTTCTAAAGAAGCTAGTGTTAAGTTATTGTTTTAGTCCATTTATACACAGATATTTTGGCGACTTTCTCCGATTTTTGCTAAAGCCAGCAATAATAGATAAATTTCTGACATCAAGTGCTTGAACGAGGGATGATTTCTTTTAAAATCATTGTGTATAAAAATTAAAAAGTCAACATCCTACTTCGTCATGTTAAAATATTTTCTGGAGTTGAGGTTCAATACTCGTGAATAAAGGCTACGAAAAATAAATAACGTTTTCGACTGATAGCGAAAACGCCGTCCCAAAAAAAGGACACTAAGCATAAATGGGCTAATTTGCTTGAGTTTGATTTCTGCACACAACGTCCATTTTATGCCGTTCCCAAAAAGGGACATTAGGCATGAATGGGCTAATTTGCTCGAGTTTGATTTTGTCGCACAACAGCCATTTTATGCACGTGGAAGAAATTCAGATGTGGACCTAAAATTTAGGGCTCGATTCAAACGACTAAGGTAAGGATCAACCTACATTCAAATGCGTTCTGCAGATCCACGAATGAATACGAAGTTAGAAATTCATGTTTTAACGTATCTCTTTCTTGTGAGCTGTAACTTTATATAGTGCATTATTATTATTATTTTCGGGATGAGTGGTGGTTTTCATCCCCGCTAGAGACACTATTTGTCTATTCAAATCTATGCAATAGCAAGAGAATTTAGAAATAAGTGCTTTGACAGTTATATAAGTAATTTAACATATTTCACTAAATAAAGAAGAAATGAATGATAATAAATCTTTAAAAACTAGCTGCTGAGGTAAAAACACTTATATAGCGATGGAACACTAATTTTAAGTGTTAGTATCATGCACCTCCTTCATGCATGCATTTTTACAATGCATAAATTTTCACGTTTTAAGCGTGTAAGGGTTGAAAAATATCACGTGATTTTGGAGCACCAAAACAAGAAAGAAAACTAATTATGTAAAGCAGTCAAAATTTTTAGAATTTCGCTTTACAAGCACTTTACAACGCAATAAATGAGAAAATTGCATTAGTAACGAAACTTTCAGAATTTTTTTTAAAAATCGAAAATTTGGCAGGATGTTCGAAGGATGTTTGGCAGGAAACTCTTCGAAAATGTTTGTTGTGCAGTTCCATGCTAAAGAGTTGTTTTCAAAAAAATTCATAAAAGGCACCGTTTTTTCGTTGATTATGGTATGTATTACAACCTGTGAAGAATCATCCTGAATTTTTTCAAGTCTCTGGCGCAATTAGCTTATTTTAATTAGTGTAAGATCGTGAGAGAGATCTGTTTCTTCGAGCAACACCCTCAAAATAATAATTAGAGTACACTTTTATGTACTCGACTGAGTAATGCTTAAGTTTATTAAGAAAAAAGTTCATTTCAACAAAGTAAATATTCTCTCTATCAGTATGTAATTTGAATTTCTGACTTCTGAGATTTGCATGATGAATCTGATTTTCTGGGGATATTACATGTTCTTATTGTAGAAGAATCATCCAATTAATTTTTAAATTATCATAATAAATAGTCCAGACCCTTGCAACAATAGTGCTGTTTAAAGAAATGTTGTCTCTGTATTATTACCACCTTTGAATGCAGAAATAAATGGACTTCAGTTTTCGATAGTTGATGACAAGGAAATGCAACTGTTTGACACCATTGGTACCACTAGTAGCATACCACAAATGTTGTGCTTCCTAAACAAAAAATGTCTTTTTTGAATTACCACAAGATTGTCGCAAAAGGACAAATCATTAAAATTTTATTTATTTTACCGAAAATTTGTGTCTTTTAAACTTTACGCGTTGCTTAAAAATATTTTTTAATTTATGTTTTATACATAAAATAAAATTATAATATAAAAAATATTTAATAAAATATCTCTAAAAAAGTATTTCTTAACAAATTTTAAATAGTAAATAATTTTACTTATTTTGAAGCATTCAATAGTTCACACACACACACACATAGTAAGAGAGAGAGAGAATTGCTTAAAAATTAATATATTCATCCCGATTTTAAGCACGTTGGTTTGATAAAAATTTGAATTTCTAATTAATAATTAGACAAATGGTTCATTTAAGAATAAGAATAAACAAAAATATATATATGAATGCCAATTTTATTGATAAACTAAATGAAAACGTCTGAATAGCAAAGTAAAATTCAAGACTTATTTGCACTTCCAAAGTATATCAACAACTGATTAATTACAACTCTTTTATTGGCAAGAAAAATTTGAAAATTTCTTTTTCCATCCTCGGAAGCCATTATCTCTTCAATCTAATAAATATTATAAGTTCGTCAGATTCATCAAAACCTTATGCATAAAAGAACAATATATTCCGTAATAAAAGTCCAATAGATAAAAATATTTATATGAAAAAAAAAGAAAGAAATTTCTACTCCCCCCCCCTTAATAGCGTACTTTAAATATCGAATTAGACTGAATAAGAGGATTAATGGCGATTCTCAAATAAGTAAAATAAGGCTCCATTCTTAATGTTTATTAGACGGAGCGCAGCTTGATTAGAAAACGTTCAGGATAAAACTCGCATTTTGGAATAATTTCGAACGACTTTTATAATGAAAAGAGTCCTGGGGAAGAAAAATAACTCCAATCGGATAATACAGGTATGTTCCCGTTAAAGGGAGATTAAATTACGCAGTGTTTGATTGCTGTAATTAATCCTTTGTCAAAGCCGTATTGCTAAATGAAAGGAAGAAGCAGGAGGCACCAGTGCTGCTGCGTTTCGATTAGAAATCGCAGGGATATTGTTAAAAGATTGGTTTGAGCATGAAAGTTTGAGACACACACTTGCGTATATACAGTTTTGAAAAGAAAATATTTTTAAGATCCTGAAAATACTTCTGAAAAATTGCCATAGTTTTCCTGGAAATTTGTAATTGTGACTTAATTGGGTAGTTTTGTCTGCAAACAGAAATCCTGGGGATTTATTTTAAATGAATAATCCGTGGCGTGTAGTTAATTTATACATGCAAATGTACAATAGAGTATTTCACAAGACGGTTTTGACGGAACGTGAGATGGATTATAATTATTAATATTAAAAATGAATTTAATGTCGTCAATAAAATAATTTAAAAAAAAAGACTTTTTTTTTCTTTGGAGGGGGGCGGGGAGCTGTAGTGGAAATACTGTAAGCATGGATGAATTTGAATCGATTTTCAGGAAATTTCGCTGCAAGCCGGACAATAATAAAAGATTACCAGAGTTAAGTATTGTTACCTTTAACTACACTCTAGCTACGTACCATTAGTTTAAAAAAAACCGTCTAATATTTGAACCTATAGAAAGGCGTTTTTAAACAACGCTTTTGCAGCTGAATTTCAAACAATGCTAATTTTAACAATAAAGTCATGCAATGGAAAATACATTCTTCTGTTAAGATTTGTGATGTCTGCAATTTTTTTCTGAAATACACTGTCTACCGATAAGTTTTAGGACACCTGTGATAGAAAAGAAAAACTAACTTTATTCAAAATCAATAGTTGGTAGAGCCTCCACGAGTGGCGATTACAGCGTGAACCCTCCGGGGCATACTTTCCACAAGTCTTTGTATTACAGCTAGTGGTATTGTCTTCCACTCGGCTTGGAGTAGACATAGAAGTTCCTTCACCGATTTTGGACGGGTAGTGCGCCCCTTAATTCGGCGATTCAACTCGTCCCAGAGGTTCTCGATAGGGTTCAGGTCTGGGCTCTGGGCAGGCCAGTCCATTTGATGAACTCCATTGGCGCCATACCAAGCTTTGGTTAACCTCGAAACATGAAAACTGGCATTGTCGTCCTGAAAGTAAGAGGGGTCCAACTCGTAAAACTGCCACAACGTAGGAAGCACATTGTCATCCAAAATATTGCAGTAGGCATCGGCGTTGAGCTTACCATGCATGGGGACAAAGGGTTCCAGTCCGTACCAGAAAAAACATCCCCAGACCATAATTCCACCTCCGCCGAACTTGACTGTTGGCACAATGCATTCTGGCAGGAGACGTTCTCCAGACAGACGATAGACCCAGACCCTGCCGTCTGAACGGTAAAGGGTGAACCTTGAAGAACGGGTTCTTCGTCGCTCCAAAGAACCCGTTACCAATGATCTACGGTCCAATTTAGATGTGCTTTACACCACATTAACCGAGCAGCGCGGTTGGACTTTGTGATCAAAGGCTTATGGGCAGCAGCACGACCATGAAAACCAAGCAGATATTCTTCCTTACGGATGGCATTCTTTGAAACAATACTCCCGGATGCCTCTTGAAACTCCTCGCGGATGTGGGCCATCGGTTGGGTGCGGTTCTTCCAAATTTCTCTGGACATCACTCGTCGGTCTCTATCTCCCAGTTTCGTTGGTCTGCCGACTCGGGACACATTCCGACAATCACCGCTCACCTTCCACTTCTTAATCACATAGTCCACTGTCGATTTTGGGTACTTCAGATCGCTAGATATGTCCCTTAAGGATCGGCCACATTTGTGATACCCGATAATTATACCTTTCTCGAAATCAGAGAGCTCCAAACTGCGCGGCATCTTGCATGCGGCTAATGCCGATGCTGTTTCCTTCACGATATATACCGGCGGAGGCCGTGACGTACCTCAGGACCGCAGATATCGTCATTTGCATAGGTGTCCAAATACTTATTGGTAGACAGTGTACCTTCTCTGACACCCTACTAGCAATTTAGCTCGGGCTACCACTGGCCACGCAGTCAGCCGATGACGGCCCGAGCAAAATTGCTAGTAGGGATCAGCCCATCAGTTTGGCACACAATCTTTGTCTACGCCTAGCACCTTTGAAAAGAAACCACAAATATTGATTTGGTTTGTTGATTGTAAATAGTTTACAGTACTTCCTCTTTCTCATAAATATTGCAGGTCATTTCTAACTCATTCTGGATATATCCATAACAGAAAAAAAATATACCAATCCAAATCTGCACCATAATCTCCTCAGGAAAACGTTTTTCCCAAATAACTGCACACAACATAGTATTTAACTGCGAAGTTTTTTTCGTTGCAAGCCACCATTTGCATTGCTTGTATCTAGAAAAGATATCAAGATATAAAGCATATTTTTTTTTCTAATTTTGTAAACAAATCGCCACTGATTCATTTTCTTCTCCTGAATTATCGCGATTTCTTTTTCCTCTGATTATGGTACTTCTTTTCTTTTCACTTACTGAGACTTTTATGCTGTCACAAATGTTACCCTGCAAAATATCAGTTTTTTTCTGTCAATAAGCAAAGATTCTATTTAAGTTTTACTTATGCTGACGTAGTACCAAACAGCTTCAAAGAACAGTGGAAATTCACATCAAGTTCATACAGCTGGGTACAGTAAAAATATCACTACAGACTTAAGTGATGATAGTGGTACATATTGATTGTACTTAGTGCATAGGAGGAGCTGCTGAGAAAACTTAAGGGCTCTAGCCACCCTCCCCAACCCCCACCCATAGGTGAAAAATGAAACGGAAATTATTTTTAAAATAGTAAATTTTCATTGAATTAATAAAATATTTTACTTTAAATGTTGTTAGAGTAACAACATTTATAAAACACACAAATAAGATTTAAAAAAGGGGTATTAAATAAATATTTGCAGATAATACATGTACAGTTGAACTAGGTTATAACTACGTTGAAGGAAACGTATTGTTTTCTACTTTCTAACCGAGTGATGTAATAAGCATATTGCTTTTCTATAGCCGATTGATTAAACGGTACTAAACATTTTGTGACATGTAAGAGAATTGTCACTTTACAGGAAATCACTGTAACTGAGTGATACTATAAACGATCTTCAGGTTCCATGGAAGAGAGATTGAATGGAGGTGAATACGTTGTACATTATAACAGAGGTGTCATTACAGCTGAGTTTAGCTGGTTTTGTTGCATCTTCCCCTAAACAAATCTTGGGTGCGTCACTGTGGACTAATTGACACAAGCTTTTGCCAGATCATACCAGTAGTAATAGCAGGAAACTAATTATAGAATTATGTATTACAACACTACCAAAAGACAAATAACCAGTTTATTTTGATTGAGCCAAAAATGAAGATTTGACTACAACACTACCAAAAGACAAATTACCAGTTTATTTTGATTGAGCCAAAAATAAAGATTTGATATTTCTAACAAAATAGGAAGATGTAAAACATTCACCAACAAATGAGGATAGATCAAAAGCCTTTTGTCAATCAGAGAAAACAACAACAATTAAGTTTCGAAACTACCGTTTGCAGGGAACTAGTCTGATAAATTACAAGCTTGATTTTTTTTTTTACTGAAAAATACATTTGAAATAGAACTGATCATTCTGGTGATTTTAAGTTGAGACCTTAATTGAAATGATAGATATGGCTGTGTATTACTTACAGTAATAAAAAAATAGAAATTAAACGCTACTGACAATTAGACTTAATTGGCATGATTTAAGAATACATTTTTTACCTTATTTAAATGGTGACTTTATTGTGCTATGAGGATACTTTTGTGGGTGGTTGACATCGTTGGGGTAGAATCGTTTACTTTTGTTTCTGGATAAATAAATTGAAAGACATACACTGTTTTGAGTGATCATGTCCTTTTTGTTGCAATTCTTTTGGCAAGTGGGTGAATTCGTTTATGAACAAGTTACAGTGGTTATTTGTAAATACGAAAAGACATGTGGTCGGTTCTAGAGCGACAATATTATAAATTTAGGATAATCTTCCATGATTTTTTACATAAATCTTTCCTAGAACATTTGAAATGATCTAGCATTGCCAATTTTGAAAAATGGAAAATACAGCTGAAAGTTAATGTTATATAACCATCCCAGGGGTTTAGCAAGAAATTGTCAAGTCAATGAAATATTTGATATTTAATGTTGTTAAACAGAAAAGTGGCTTTAGAATAATCTTTAAAGCAATTATTTCACTGTTCTTAAATTTTTTTACAAGGCTCAAAAAGATTGTATTGGTATGTGTAGTGTGTACCTTAGTTAAAATGGGAATTTCTTTACTTTTTTTCATCATGTTTCAACAGTTTCTTCTTCGCTCAACAATCAATGCCGACGCAATTTTAGTTAAGGATTGACGCAGGACGGGACGAGTAAAGGATGTGAAGTTGCTTTACGGAACGAGATATTTTTATTTCTCATCATTGCGAGACTGATTCTGCGAGACGAGACGGCCCTATTTTTGTTTTAAGCCATATCCCTAATATTATAAAAATGAAATTCACGAAACTTTTTACTTTTTTGTTGACCTTAAAAATTTCCAGCTACTGTATAGCTGCGATTGACGGTTACAGGAATTAGTATAGGTCATCTTTAAGACTGCCTTTTTATGACGAAATTTGCCAAGGAATGTATGTATGAATACGAATCAACAAGCAATGAATGTTTAAATAACTGCAAAAAACTATCAACTCCGTACTTCTTTCCCGCCATAGACCATCTGCTTCTAAACTTTATTGTATACAGGACTGGGAGGAAAGCACGCCTCTGCAGGTGTAAGTATCCAAAAGCAACCATCATTTGAATATCTTCCAGATGAGTAATGGGATAGTACGGTGTGTATGCTAAATAGTACGTAGATAATCATGTAGCGGATAATTACAAGTTACTCCAACAGAAACATACGAGTGTATTCATATCGAGCGCCGAAGTATTGAATATTCTAGAATTAATAGTTCCAGTTTCGCAATTATCTAGAAAAAAATCAATATATTCGCCGATTAATTATTTTCTGAGTGAAGGAAGCAAAACAAAAAAGGTTTTGTTAACACTTGGATGGACTGAAAAGCTGAATGTTAATGCTGGAATCGCTTGCGTACGTAATTTCAGCCCTTAAAGCAAAATGGACTTAACCATCAAGGAGTGGTGAAGGCAGATTGCAGGGTTGCATGCGAGGTAATGATGAGCGAAAAGAAGTCTTGTACACATCTTGTGACTAGATTTAAATTAACATTAAAAAAAAAAAGAGAAATAAGAAATGGAACGTGTAGTCACTGCATGATTCATTTGAAAATGTGCTGCCATAGTAGTGGACATTTATGCATCTTTATCTATATTGCATGTAGTTGTCCGAAAACTATGGCTAAACTTTCAAAAATGAATTAAAACTAAACAAAGATTATTGCTTATGATTTTTTATGTTACACAAAGAAAAGACCAAGTGTCTTAACTTGTGGATGAAATGTAAACTAGATGGTTAAACTAGGTCCGGTACCGTCAGAGCCATTGCTCAGACTTTTTTTAGAGAGGGTGGGGATATCGATAAACTGCCAAGTTAAATATCTGTTTTTACCAACATATTTATTTTTTTATCAACTATATTACTAACTTTTTACTTTTGTCAAGTGTATCAGAAACAAAAAGTAAATTATCGTTTTCATTAAATTTTTTTCACCAATTTTGCCAACTAGGTATCTAATTTGGCTGAGTTTAATAGAATTTTGAAAGCGTTATGGGGGGAGACGCCTGCCTACCCCCCTTTGCAAGGGTCCTGAGTACCGTGGCCACCTATATCTCCTACCCTCAGACGTAACTCTTTCTGACTTCTTTAGACCCAGACAGCACATAAGCTTAAATCAAGCTTGACATTTCTTTGAATTTGACGTATTAATACAAGCTTGACAGTTCAATTCATTTTAAGCCTGCAGCAAGCTTGGGAAATCAATTTGAACTGTCAACCATGAATACAACTTGATTACAGCTTGAAAATGAAGCTTGCGTTGATGGCGCCATCTGGCTCTGGACATTAAATAAAGAAAAGTTCGTTAAAGTTGTGTTTTATTTTATTATATCGCACAAAACCTGGACATTAGAACACGCAAGGGGAAGGAATGAATGGGATAAGCCCCTCTGAAGTGGAACACGAGGGGAGTTTTAGTTTTATTTACATCTAAGTAACATTAGTAATTCCATTAACTAATTAATTAGCCCTAAAATAAATTTTAATATAATTAACACAATTTAGTTAGTTAAGACTCATAGATCAATAAACAAGAAGTTGGGAGTTTTTGAAAACGTATGGTATGGCCATATATATATGCTTATCACAAAATATCCATTAGTTAACACTTTTTATTTCGTGATGAAGGAAAGAAAATTTCGAACTTTTTAGTGTATCAAGAAAATTTATGGAGCGAGAAACTTTGCTCCCATGCCTCGTAATTACCATTCCTGGAATTTGCGCACCCATGCGCTAATAATACAAACGGACTAAAAAAAAAAAAAAAATATTAAAATCACTTTTAAATACATAGTCTTGTTCTAAATTAGTATAAACAAATAGGTAATTTTTAATTCAATTTTAGTATTCTTTAAAAATGTTTTATTTTTATGTCGGGAAAATGCAACAGCAAACAAAAATAAGTTAAAATGCTTGTAATAGTAGTATAGGGGCCCCAAAATAACCTCTTGCCCCGGGGCCCCGACCACTTATGATCAGGCTCTGGCCGCCACAAAATAATTTATCATCAGTCATAAATGTACTTGACCATAGAATTTAAAAAAAAAAAGATTCTATATTTACAAATATGGAAATTCTTCAAAATAAAATACAATTATATTAAAATTGATTTCAAAATCAGTCGTTTGTCTCATTCGACACAACATGAGTGTTGCAATATTGAAAGTTTAAAAACGTGTGCTGCTGTTAAGTTTATATTATGTTTATTTCCCTATTAGTAGAGTATCTAAATCACACATAACATTATTTTAATTTTGATGCATCCAATGGAAAAAATAAAAGAAACAGATCAACATATCGGAAAATAGATCTCGCCAGAAAACGGCGTGAACAGTCACTTCAAACTTTAGTCATATCAGCTCAAATCAGGTTGGCTGAGTGGTTATGACGCTCGCCTCCCAACCCAAAGGTCCCAGGTTCTATTCTAGCCGCGGACACTTGATGGAAACAGATAAAATTAAATTGAAATTTCAGCGTAGAGGGGGAAAATGCGTGGTAAAATAAAATATGCGGGGCGAGTTCGGCGCCCCGTGTATTGAGGAAATTTTTTAAGCTTGCTATGTCAAGCTTGAAATGTCAAGCTTAATGCAAGCTTGGCAAGTGTAAACTAGAACACTTGATTCAAGCTTGCATTAAGCTTACACGCTTGAAATTTTCAAGCTTAATTCAAGTTTATTGACTTGATAAATCAAGGTTGCTGCAAGTTTGATGCAAATTTGCTGTGCTGTCTGGGGAGGCCACCTAAAAAACACTGGAGATTATTAAACAATCTAAAATTTATGACACTAATTCGTGAAAAGTCTGATTACAGCATCCATTTCAAGTTTTAATCCTGCAGTGCTTCATAGAATGTGACTAGAAATCTCGTATAGAAACGGTGTGTTGCGTGCGACTGATGGTGCTCACATTGAAATCGTGCAATAAAACGTAGAAAAAAAACTTTGACAATTTCTTTATGATACATAAAAAAACCTTAAGTGAATATCTTTGCTTTTTTTATTTGTAATTAATTTTTGAAAGCTGGGCCATGCTTTCCCGACATCTTATATATACCAGTTCTTCAGGCTATCTTGTGTTATAGGGTTAACAATATACGCTTCATTTTTTTTTTTTTTATTTACAAGAATATTACTCTTATGTGATGCAATAGGGGACAGTGTAAACGCACCAACTTTATATTTTGTCAAAATTGTGGGGGGGTTATAAAAATCACTCGTTTCATTTAGGAACTAGTTACTTGTAAGGGCCTGATGGAAAATAGCGAATATGATGACTATAGCAGTAGCTTTAATTTAATATACACGAAATATAAATAAAAAAATAATTTCATTTAATAATTTGCAAAATACAACTATTTAATATACAGGGTTGTTAAAATTAAACTTCCCCTATAAACAAGATTCTACAGATAAAACGATAGTAGACTAATTTTGTGTACTATAGGCTGTACGTGAGATGCTTTTAAGGAATTTTTAAAAAAATAGCTGAAAAAACGCCCACAAGGTGGCGCTTTGCTCGAGAGAAAATCAAATTTAGCAATGGAAACGGCTAATTTGAAATGTATAAACGATTTTAACAATCATTCAATCGCTTTTGGGCATTTATTAACTAATTTGAGCCATTTTTGAGCTGATTTCATCATGCAAAGCGCCCCCTACTGGACATTTTTTGAACTAAATTATCTAAAGCATACTATAGGAAGCTAGTGGCTGACCTAGACAACATGAACAAATATGTCATTTATCAATCAGGTGTTATCTGTAAATGTAAACATATTGACTATACTAATATACACATTACAACGTGCTATTATATGGAATCATTAATGATTCAGCGTATCAGGTTTGCATGCACCAAACATTAGCAGTACTCTATGAAACTATATTTTCCTAGTGGGAGTTTCATTTCCTATTTTGGTGGTGAGAGTTTCCTAGTTCATTTTTCAATGAATAGATGATGCTACTTATTATTTTATATGAAACTAGGAGCCAAGGCCTCCAGACTCGCTACGCTTGCTTTTCGTATGAGGCATTCGGCCCCTAATAAGGCTTATTCGTAAAAAAGACATAATTTCAACAGACAAAACCCGAAGATTGGATCAGATAGAATGTTACTGAGCTACACATTGCTTGGTTCTTGCAGGTTCATTGGTACATAAAAATTTAAACTTCACACTACAGTAGATCCCCTCCCCTCATAACACGGAAGATATTTTGTTATGGGAATCCGTGTTGTACGGGTCCGTAGCTATACTCCACGTGGAGTGCGGACTCCGCTTATAATCGCTGGAAAAATTATTTGCACTCCTCAGAAACACAATGATATTTAATGTTGCCATTCAAAAGTTATATTAATTAGGAGCTAAAGCATAATAAAATTAGAACATCTGTTTCAGCTGTATTTTTAATAATGTAAAACCTATTGGACACCTTGCGAATTTGCCACCCATGGCGATTTTTCATTATTTGGCGAATTGCGTACATGTAAAGTTAATAAAAGCTACGGAAAAGATAGGATAGCTTGCCACCAATAGCGACTTTTCATTATTTGGCGATTGACACATGCTCACAACCTATAATTACTGTTCATTTAAGGTTACCGGAAAACCGTTATCCATATTTTCATTTACATAATCGTTTGCAGATTGGCGTACTTAGCACCACGAATTATACCATCTCGTCGCGCTAGCAAATATCCAAAGTGTACTATAACTGCTATAATGGCATAGTTAACGCCACCAAATATTTCTACTGGTAGCAAATAATCCAGCTGCACCGAACTGGCTTTAAAATAATCTGCATTTTAATTATTTTTCATTTTCAAGATTTTAGTTATTCTTTTTTGGAAAAACGAATAATCGCTAATTCTAAACCCCTGTTGTCTAAGCTAACTTACTATTTGAAAATTGTCAACTTTGTGTAACACATTTTGAGTTACTTATATCATATAGTTTTTATTTTGGCGTAAAATGGGCGTAATTCTAACTCATATTTGTAAATTTCACGCGATTCTAGATACTTGGAAACGCTTTGTTGCAAAGGAATGAATGATTTTATGCCAAATCTGGCAATCATTCTGTTTATTTTTCTCAGTTTTTTATTAATATCTTCTAAAATAATTCGATTTTCGAAATTTAAGTCAACTTAGCAGGTTCCTAGGAATTTTTCGAATCTGTGGGCACCTTAGTCGAAACTCAAATCCCCACGGTTTAGGAGGAGTTAGGTCAACAAGCTTTGACAGCGCCAGCGGCGATAGCGGCCTTTACTTTTTTTAGAATAGAGAGATAATGTGCTGAAAATGAATATAAATCGCATACTTTTATATCCCCCCCCCCATCTGCATTGTTTAAGTTAATCAATACTAACGTAAGCCTAAAACAATTAATCCATGACAACATAGAGCTAGTGTGAAGATTAGACTGCTCCAAACATGCCCAAACTGCTCTTATTCAGCTATAATTCCTTAAAAAAATATCGGTTTGTTAAAAAAAATTACGCTATTTAATTAATAAATTAATCTATTTCGTTATGCAATAAATGAATGCAGAAATGAATTTATTTTTTTCTCATTTAAGCTTCTGTATTTCCTACTTTTTCTCCGTATCTTTTAAGAATTGATAAACATTAATTCACTATCTTTGTTGTTATATTAAATGATAACTCTTTACCTTAAAATGGATTCCATTACAGTTTTACATACTCTTAAGAGTTATATTACATTTCAAAGTCTGATATTCAGCTTTTGCACATTATCCCCATAGAACATAACTTGTGTACACACACACACACTAAACAAATAAATAAATAAATAATTTAAAACTGATTTATATTAAAATAATTTAATCAAATCATTAAAATTATTAACCAGACTAAAAGTAAATGTTCTAATTATCCTAAAAAATATGTACTTATATGCTAGATATGGTGTTTAATCTTCTTTCTTAATGTTTTTAAGAAACCGTAAATGTTTCTAAGACTTTTTTTTTCATAATTTCACAAGGTAAAAAAAAATATTTCTAAAAATTCGTTTTTAGATTATATTTTTTGACAGGTTCAATGAAATCTTTAAGTTTTAACGTGCAACTACTTCTGCTTAGTGAACCTTGGTTTGTGTGGGCTCTTGATGAGTCCCCAAGCATATTTTTTCATTTCTTTTTAAAAAGTACTTTTTTTAGATTATTGATTTATTTCCTTTTCTGCAGCTTTTTCAAACGGACACTTTCTCATTTTTTTCATACTATTTTTTTCTTTCCTTTTTTTGTGGTGGTGGTGTGAGTGTGTGTGTGTGTGGGGGGGGGGTAGTTATGTTATATTAAGTTCTTATATATTAATAGCTCAATGCGCTTATTTCAGACTTCCTTTTTTTAAGAAATAACCCTGATTGAGCTCATTTTGTCCTGCAATGTCGTACAAAATTCGTTAAATTAAAATTAAATTAAATGCATTAAATGCATCCAAAAAGCTTGTTTTTTTTTCCTTAATAGTAATCCTTAAATAGCAATTACTGTAATTTCTTGATGCAATTTAAATGGTGTAAATTAACATACATACATCATGCCACAATATAGCTATTTACAGAATTCCATTCTTCACAGAGTAAGAAAATCTGTTCATTTATCTCTATAAATAACTTTTTCATAATATCTTAGAATATTTCACACGGAAATGCTATTTTTCGCAGTTAAGAACTTTGGCCGAAATTTTTCACTCAGTAATTAATAGATGACCAGCAGGGATGCAATCAGAGCAGGGAGGCCTAAAAAGCCTTCTTAAAGAAATCAAGGGATTTTTCTTTTAATATTAGCAAAATTCACGTTTAACGCTTACAATTAGCAAAAACTAACATAGTCAGATTATTTTCTTTTCTTAACAGCCAATAAAATTAGCTTAACCGTTATATCATTCAAAAATGCAAAATAATGTTTTATTGTATTTTTTTAGTTCTCCCTCATTATTGAAATATTCATAATATTTTGTAACTTACTGTCTCCTTTTTCTTAAAAAAATGAATTTTTATACTGCGCTAAATTTATTACTACTATACCTTAAAATAAAAAAAATGTCATCGTTGATATAAAACTTTAAAATTCATAAACGGTTCTCTCATTCTTGCCGCAATCATTTGTATTTTATTTCATTTGTATAACAAAAGCTTCATCATAAGGAATCTTTGCTTTGTCATTCCAACAAAAGATATTTTCTTGATGAGGGGAGGAGAATGAAAAGTTGACAAACTTCTGTTTATGGGCAGGGGACAATGCACAGCTGTACAGTGCACGTCAGTCCCACATCAAGCAAGCCATTGAGGCAGATGTCTTTTAACCTAAGTCTAATTGAGCCTGACTACGTAATGATAGATCCAAACAAATGACAGAAACTCGGGATTAACTGTGCGACTGCGACAGGGAATTAAGGACTTTCTGCCAGACTGCACACTTTAAAAAAAACATGTTTCTGAAATCTAAACTAAGTTTTACCATTTCTAATTTGGAGCAAATTAAAGGAATGAATCAATGATAATTAATTTTTGTTGACACGTAATTGTGTTATACCTTTCATTATCAATGTTCCGATCTCTTGTGTTACAGATACAGCAGAATCAAGGTACGTGCATATACCTAACAAATATTTATTTTGTTAAAGTAAAAGTAACATTTATTTGATTAATTCATAAACTTATTTTAAGTTAAATTGCTGTAAATGAAACTGAACTGTTACTGTCTATGCATAAAAATGTGTAAAATATATTAAAATGCAAAATTGTTAAATTTTGCATTAATTAAATTAGGAATACAAACAAGGGAAATACTTACGAACAAAAATGATACTAATTTAAAAAATTCAAATTGAAACTTTTTAAGTCCTCTAAAATTATTGAACATAATTAGTTTAGATTTTTTAATAAAGGAAATTTAACTTATGATTAGAATAGTGGTCTTTAAAGGCCGACTTTTGCTACATTTATCCCATAAAGATGACATTTGCCAGTCCGTCTGTCCGTCTGTTCTTGCTATGACTGCCGTAAATACGCACTGATTACTACGAAATTTATGTGTGTATTCTTACGTACAGTACCATGTACCCTATTGAATATGATAAATGTAGCAATGCAAGAAGCCATTTTTGACTTTGTAATAAAGTTACACAAGTATGAATTTTACAGTAGTAAAAAAGAAAGAAAAGCGGCTTCAAATTATGGTACAAATTAGATAATGTCACCAATGGCGAATTTTTATTAGCTGGTGATTCTTGGGCGATTTGCGCATGCGCATAAAAATCATTTCATTACCTTCGAAAATCATTTGAAACCTGCGAAAAAATAACTGTTTTCATTTACCGCATAGTCTATGAGGGAAATGGAAAGACTAGGGGCTAAATGTAAACAGTCTCTCATTTACTCCCAAATGAAGTTAGAGCTGGCATTGTTGCGTGCACCTATTAACTAGAGGTAGCTGACTTAAGCAAGTATAAGTTTGTTCCTTCAAATTCATGTAAGAAGCAGAGGTGAACTCGAATTTGAAATATCAAAATTTTGTTTCCGTCTACCCCAACTGACCCTTCATTCATTGGGTATTATAATTAGAGTTTTAAAAATACGTATACTAATTCTCAAAATGTCTGCAATTTTTTAATGTTATGCTCATTTGGTTTATACTTTTAATTATAAATTAGCAAAAATATATTATTTTTTAACAATCTCTCTTTAAATATGAATTTTATGTTAAGTTTAAACTTCATGAAAATTTAAAAAAATTCCAGAATTTAAATCCCTTACAATAGCTTTTAAAATTTTTAAATCAAATTCTTTCAAAACTAATCTCTATAAGTTTTTATGGCCAATTCATTGGTTTTCAGAGACTACTAGATTATTTCATTTGCACTCTAAAGGCATGAAAATGTGCTGGAAAAACATCTATATAAAGTATTTATAGCAAAAGTATTCTTAAAACATATTTTTGGTTTAATTTGCATTTCACCTGCATTTAAAGAAAATTGCTAGATTCGCTATTGCTGTGTGATTCAGTACTAATGTCCCAATTCTCATGAACTTTAACTTCCAGTTAATTTTTATTGTTAAAAATTAAGTTTTCCACTCAAATATACCTTAAAATGATTGCACGTTCATCCGGTTTTTCATATCGTCAGTTATGCACTCCTGCAGGAGTAAGGATAAGATCAGGTTGATCCTCTCACTTAATTGAATAATTCACTATATCTGTGATTAACACTGTATATATCGCTTTCATATAAAACTTAAGGGGGAAAAAAAACTGGGAGATTGGTAGAATTTATTTCCGTAAGCACTTTATGCCCAAATCGCTTTGGCCGAAAAATTTTCCTCCTGATTATATACAATCGCAGATGTTCCAGATAAGTACCTTTCGTATATATCCGGAAAAAAGGGGGGCTCTGGAACCACATATTAAGCTCAAGCACGTAAATATTTGATGAACTTACACTATTAGAAATCGACAGTAATAACGGGAGGAAAAAAAACGGGGGGTGTGAAGAGCAATTTAGATACATGATTGGTGGACTACGGTCGCGTGCACCAGTTCTTTCTCAAAGGTGATTTGCCCTTGAAGCTGACGCGCCCAAAGACCACGTGATTCAATAATTGTCTTCAGCATCTCCATTTTTGCGAACTTTATACGAAAAACTGAATTTTTGCTGTTTTTGATCTGTCGGTATAATAGGATTTTCTTTGACATTCCCTGATGGGTATCAACTTGTTTTCGTCCTCCGGTCTGGTAGTTTTGATCAAGTTTTGGTTCTTCCTATCTCTGACGTAAACTGACAAAAAGCGACAAATTATGAAGCCTTAAAAGTTGATATATTGTGGGAAAAACTGATTCCTTCAGCGGAAACTCACGCATCAATCAGGTGATATATTTTTAAATTATACATGTTCGATGCATGCATGTCCCAAAATGTTTCATTTGTATTCGCCAATATTTAGAAGGTTCAGAAGAGAAATCTCTTAAATTAGATCGTCTGCTTAAAATATGCGTGTTTAAATATTCAGAAGAATGTTAAAAGTGTTAATAGCAGGATGAATTTAACCGTAAAAAAAAAAAAAAAAAAGCTAAGAAAATCATTCAAAACTCCTGAGTTCTGTCGTCTCCATCTTCAAGTAACTAAAGTTCAACAACTTTATAAAATAATATTTTATGTATGTGTAATATTTTCTCAAATGTCTCTCAAATGATGGTGGTGTAGTGGCTGAAGAACCATTCTATCACAATTTGGGTCCGGTTTTACTAACCAGCTTAGGCAGGGTATTAACTCGTCTGTCCCTTCATAGACAGTAACCTCACCATGCCACTGTGATATGGTGAAGAAAGATACCCCCGTTGCCTCACCATGGCACAGTTGTTATGTCACTGAAAACGGTAGACGGCCGATGTGTGAAGGGCCCGGGTTCGGGTCCCATTGCGCGGCTATCGATCAAACGGTCTGGAGTTTTAATAGGTTTTCTCCAGATGTAACGTGAAAACGCGTTAGAACTTCTTAGAAAGTCCTCCTACCAAAGCACCCACCATCCTTGGCAGATCGCCTTAGCATAGCGTTGCCATAATCTCACATACAATAATCATAGGGGGTAATATTAGCCGCCAACTTGCTGCCTCCATAATAAAAAGGCAAACACTTCGGGTCGTAGTTGTTGCGAATGCCGTATCGCAAGTGCCCGCCCTTGGAAGAAAAAATATTTTCTAAAATGGCAACATTCAGACTCTGGAAAAATACTCTATGCCATCCAATTCACCCGAAGGTAATCTCGTTCCTAAAAAATATTCTAATTCGGGATTTTGTAAAAGAACGTTCCTAAATTCTTGTTTCGTTATAGCATTTTAATTGTTAAATAGCAACATACGTACCAGATGTAGGTATATTTTTATTCACATCATATTTTTATGCTTAGTATTTTTTTTAATTACACTAAATATTTTTGTTTAAAAAATGTTGTGTTCTAGTTAAATCCGTAAAACCATGTTAAGTTTAAAGAACATATGTAAGATTTTTTTTTTTTTGGGGGGGGGAGTAACAGTTTTGAAACTTTATAGTTATACCAAGTCTGTTTTAACGATACATAGTTATTTACACAACACTTTTTAAGACGCCATATCAACGCCGCCTGGAAGTAGCTAGTTAGAAGTGTCCTTCGTCAGTAAAAGCTTAATTATAAGTTGTATGCTATCAGCAAAACTCTCGCATTCGCTAAATAGGCTCGTGTAAATCAACACGGAAATTCGCCGATAAACATCTTGCACGCCAACAGCCACGCCATTAACCGAAAAAATCCAATTAAACGTTACATTAAAAGCAGAGACAACTCTTTCCATCAAATCAAAGAGAGATTATTCGATTTCATTCAAACTGTGACAGCGTGCACAGTCGATGGATGTATCTGACTGAAGTCGGATTTCTTTTCCAAAGAACTAACCTTGAAGTCCATCTGATAACGCCCTAGGAATCAATCCGATTACTTGATTCAAAGGATTATCCTGTTCTGCCACACTTTCTTAAAAAAAAAAATAATAATAATAATGCCGTGTTTTCACTGATAGTTAGTTGTGTACGTGACAGATTTGTCAAGATGATGAATTGTAATTCCAAGTGCTTTACATTTGCAGTATTTTTTTTTTTTTCCTTCTGGCCTGGAGAATAATTAGCAGACGATTCAGCCGTCTCATTTAGTTAGGCTGATTAGTGACAGTTCAGGAGAAAGTCGATTCTCTCGTTAAAATACTTCGTAATTGATATAATTGTTGCGGACAGAAAATAATTGGAGAGTCTGCAGCAATAAAGAGGCAGCTACATTTTTGGCCATTTCTCAGTTAAGTCCGGTTTCCCTAGTTAATTGAAAAAAAAATAAATCCTGGGGCAAAGAAAGAGCTGCTTCAGCTTTCAGTTCGGTCGTTTTGAGCCAGATAGCAACAGCTTCACTCGAATTATTGGGTCTTTAGAGAGTTAGCTTCTGAAGCCAACTCATTCAAATGTAATTATATAAAACAAGAAAGATAGATCATGCTAAAAACATTGTGAAGCAAATTTCTATGGAATAGACCTTTTCATGCCATTTGGCGATGCATCGTCGTCAAATTTGGCGAAATTTTGGGGATAACATAAAAAACGCTGTATATCATTATTAATATAATTTTGCGAGACCCCCTAAAAGAACTTTGAATGTTATTTCCAACCATTAAATGCAGAGTAAATCTGTTATAAACTTTTATATATTTAATGTATTGCGCTTGGAGTGAGTAATTGTCTCTACATTGCCATGCACATGGAAATGTAGTGGAATGTTTGTGAATGCTCCTGCCGAAGAACTATGAACGCTACATAAACCAATTGTAATAGGGTAGGGTAGGTGTTATAGTATATAGGAATAAAGTATATAAGCTTCGCTGTAATCGATGTACATTTACGACAGTTAGAGTACGGACGGACAGACAGACAAACCGAAATCTTAAACATTTTTCAACTTTGGAAAGTCGCCAAGTGGTGAAGTGGCTAAAGAACCATTCTATCACACCTTGCGTACGAGTTCCATTCTCTGCTTGAGCTTGGAGGTCGCTTTATAGGGGGTAACGCTGGGTACCCTCATAATAAAATGGCTCGTAATTTGGGCCTTAGTAGTGGCAAAAATGCTTGAGGAGCAAGTGTCCGGTCTTCAGGGAAAAAGAAAACTTTGGAAAGTTTAAAAAAAAACAATTGCTTCTTCGTTGTTGCAGGTCTTTTATTAGAGAATTGCTGCGTTTCAGTTTTGGAGGAATAAAATTTGAAATATCTGTCACCTATCTGGCAGCCTGTGCCCAGTTATTGGCCTAGTTCGTCAAGTCCGATTACTTTCAAGGTATCATAGGTGTGGACCTTGGGATGGAATGTTCTGATGAAAGCCTGCCTAGTTGTGGATCTGGCTCGTAATCACATTGTGTGAAAAGAAAAACACTCAAAATCCTTGCAACCAGGCTATTTGGCTTATGAAGGCTATTTTATAAGGCCGTTAGTATCCGTTACCAGACTTCAAATTAATATAAATTGTGCAATGATAGTGGAGAAATATTTCAATATGCGTGAATAAAAAAGAAGCACGGTTAATTTTCTTTTTAATAATTGAAAAGGGGAAATATAATAAAATCGCTGACTCAATTTTCTTCCAAGCTAATTACTATGAGCCATATCTTTCATTTGCATAACGAAGTTTGGGTGAAGCATTAGGCATGGGTAAACGTCACTCGCATCAAAAAAATTCACATACAATATACATCAGCGAGTCTACTTAACATCTTATCAAACATCCAACGTTTACTTTTGAATGAAGTTAATTACGTCTTCATAAAAGGACACGATGAATAATATAGGGATATGCTTATACATTCTAGACAGCTCATTTTTCTTTCTCTAATGTATTGGCCTCTAAAATATTTTTTTTCTTTCTTTTTGAAAAAAAAAAAAACCTGCATATTGGACATTACTGTATCGTGATTACCGGGAGACCGTGGTTCCTGATCACGTGACGTATCGTGATTCTTGACATACCGCCATGTCTTGCGTGATCCATCGAAAAAAAAAAAAAAACTTCTAACACGAACGCTTATACTGGGAAAAAAAATATCTGAAAAGTCTAGAGATCAGAAGTTATTGCGTGAATTATACAAATAAAGCATTAAATTGAAAGCCCCCTAACTTTTTTTTTTTTCAGCGCTTAGCGAATAATGTCCTTTCTGGGGTGGGGGAACTATTGTGCACGGGCTTTATAAAGGTGATAATGATTTTAGTGTTTTTATTATAGTAGTACTGCTTACCATCGTACTGTCAAATATGTCTTTTTTTTGTATGCTTATCCAAGCCAACAATATTTTTTTTTCAATTACGTATTTCATTAATGCTTAAAATACAAAATGTTCTGGGATGCGTTTTCAAGAAATTACTGTAATAATGGTTTTTTTTTAGTCATGTATTATGTATTTTCTGCGCTGCTGAAGTATTAATGATTATTCGTCTCGGTTTTCAGACGAATAATCATTAATGCAGTTAAGAATTGATCATTAATGGAGTGTTTCTGCATAGTAATTTCCAACGACAGTGTAATGAATTTATTATATTTTCAAATGATATTTTAATAGTTTATTATCTTGTAAAGGAATCGGGGTCACCAATTGATTACGGTAAAATATTCAGATTGATTCAATACTTTACAAGTGGTTTCAGTCGTAATTGCATTTATTGACAATAAATGAAATTACTCTGAATATGAAATATTTCTTAACTTCTTTCGATTTGTTTGTGTTTCTGGGTGTTTGTTTGATTTTTCTACCTGTCTGTGCTCCAACTTTCGTAAATGTTCATTGATTTTCGCAAAACCCATATTGGTAATTGATATTTGCTACCATTTACTCTGCTAAAGCTAATAATTGAATTTGAAACAATGAAATAACATTTGAATTGGATTGTTAAAAATAGCAATCGAACAATTAAAAAATAATTCAATCACATTGTTAAAATTAAAAATTAAACAATTTAATTAAATTGTTAAAACTGACAGTTGAATAACATGGGAATTCAATCGTTAATAGTTCAATTGTTAGTCGAATAATAATTGAAATTGTTTGTTAAAAATAAAACTGAAACTGTAAAATATAACAAGAGAAATTACACTACATTACAATTTTTGGCTGTCATTGCTTTAGAGCTGTAATATATTTCAAGTACAAAGAAGTTAGTATATATTGTTGTTGTTCCTATTAGAATGTTCTTCGTTACAACAACAACAACAACAAAAAATAAAAGGAAAAATAAACGGAAAGAAAAAAGAAGAAGAAAGAAAAGAAAAAAGATAGTTATTGCATTTACAGCTCTTTTACAGGCTAAAACAAACTGTCTCTCATTCATCAGGCTTCTAAGGGTAATGCTTATGAAACAAATTTCAGTGTCTTATTTACTTCAAACTGCTCATTACCCTGGTTGCAAAGACGCAAAGGCAGAGATTCCTCTTCTGCTTTTGTCATTGCTTTCTGGTTTTGGTCTTCAACCCTGACAGAGCGTGACTTTGTGCAAGTGCAACTATACAGTATGAAAAACGAGTTCTTTCAAGCAATGATAACGTCGAAATTGAATCTTTGCCGTCCTATCTTTCCGACAATGAGAGCAAACAGGTTGACTACAATAGTACACATGAGGAGATAAGACAATATTAGAAATCTTGCTTTAGAGCTGTAATATTTTGTGTTGTTGAGTATTTATTGATTTATCGTTTTTGCTTTTATTTAGTTTTAAAGGTGAATGACCTTCAGATTTTTCCAACCAATTTGTATCCGGACAAACCCAGAAAAAAAAAGACCACACTCAGATAATTTAAATTCTTAATTTTATAAAATTCACTGACAAACATATTTCTGAACATTAAAGGAGCTCTGCAACTCCATAGAATAATGTTATAGTATTTTAACAGTTTAAAAACAGGAAATACTTTTTCCTTTTTTTCAAGTATTTAGGTAAAAATTGGGATTGCATTTGCTTTCTAACATTCTACCAATAGCCCTTAAAAAAAAAAAAAAAAAAAAATCTTTGAACTATGTATACAATTCTTAAGAACTCGATAATTTATTTATTTATTTATTTATTTAGAAAATTTGTTATTCTATATGTATACAGGTGTAAAAAAAAGCACTAACTCATTTATTCATCTATAATTTAATAGTGATATTTTTGTTCCAATTTTTATATTTAGATTCCCAAATGTATAAAAGAAGGTCTATCCATGCATCTTCAAATATATCTAATATTAAATTTTATGTAGTTTTATTTACTGTCATATATACAGCACAAAACAATAAAATTAAATAGTGCATTGTAGATATTAAACATATATTTCTGAGCTAGCTTTATGCACATTTTTATCGCATAATTAAATCTAAATCTAGGTAGCTAGCAGGCTAGTTATACGTTCACACTACATTTATGCAATCGTGTAATTATGGACCAAAAAAGTTGTGCTGTTGAACCTTATTTTCTAAAGAAATGGGTTGCTGCAGCATCGCTGAGCCTTAAAAATAACAAACGCAAATTCAGGTAACAGTAATGCTTTGCCTACTCATACATAAACAACCATAAACTATTTAAAAAATTCTTTTGTAGAATTTAAATTTTCTAATACTCTTTACCCTCAAAAAGCAAAACCACAAAAAAAAAAAAATTACCTCTATAACTATTTGGCACGTGCCAGAATATCATATAACTGATGGTTCCGTTTTCTCAGTCCTGTGGGGGTAATCAGGAGGCTACAATAACTGTTAAAAAGAACTCCCATCACTTACAATATCCCAGCTGTAATCTTTTCTTCCCCTCTTGGAGCAAGAAGGCTCCAGATTATGAATCAAAAATTGATTTTTGACAAACGATGCAACCTGGGCGGTGTGTACCAGGCGTTAAAAGAGGGGTCAAGTAGGTCTTGGGTGGACGTGAGAGGTTTTGCTCTCTCTTTTTTTTTTTTCTATTTTATTATTAAGGGGAAAGAGATTGAGAATTGAAAGCTATATTTGCTCCGTTCAACCTCCCACCTGTACCCCCTCGAATATCTGAGTGTGGAGGGGTCCCTAGGTGGCGTGAAATGAAAATAAAATATTTAGTTGATGCGTTACACCCAAGAATATTTTGCTGAAAAGATGTGGCTTCCCCCCCCCCCATTTTTTACAATTTTTTAGTTATTTAGTCAGCGATAGGCAGAAAATAATATTTATTCAGTCAACTGATAATAATACTAAGGGGACTGGGAAGTAATGCAGTTTTTCGTTTGTCGCTATTTCACGAAGTTAAAACTAATGAAGCTTGCACAGGGGGTGCAGCCATGGGGACCTGGACACCCCCCAACCCCCGAAATTTTCAATTTTCGTTTATTGGATGTCAAGTATTTTTGTGTGAAGGTCTACCTTCTTCACCTTTTGGTCAATCCCCGATTTTTTTTTTTTTTTTTTTTTTTTTGTCCCTGAGCTAACGATGAGAAATTTGGCATGTATGTGAGTGAGGTTTGTGCTCGAGAAGAGATTTTAAAAATTTTCTAACTTATCAGGATAGGAGAATCAAAATGTTCTTTTCACACATCTCGCTTTATCTTGAATTAAAAAAAGAGATACCTATAAAATTCCTACTGCAAAATGTAACGAAAGTGAATACTTAAAAAGCTATTTCAGGACATTTTTGAATTCGCCCTCCAAGAGGGCGGGGTGCTACCCTCCCCTTTTCCCACGTATCTTCCTTGGGGGAAAAAAATGAACTTCTTGCCTTAAAATTTAACTACTATGAATCCATTACTTAAGTACAAATACTTTGTTATTAAAACCTGAAAAAAAAATTAGTTCGAATTTGATGTAAATGTATTCTGCATCACGCATAGTGTATTAAGGCAAAGCTGCTCGAGGGATATCTGTCTAATGAGGGGTTCCTTGGGTGGAGGACTTTTTAAGGGGTTCTAACGCGTATTCACGTTACATCTGGAGAAAACCGCCCCAAACTCCAGACTGTTAGATCGATGGCCGCGCGATGGACCCGAACCCAAGACCTTCACACTTCAGCCATAACCATGTTCAGTGCCTTTATCCATTCTGCCATAGTGGGCCTAGATTTTTTGTAAAAAAAAGATGGTCAGTGCCCCCCTCAATGGGTATGAAAACTTGGTCCAGGCCCACCATGGGATGATATGTTGATTGATATGTTTTATGCAATGTTTTCTCAAAACTGACCAAATACTTACTCGTAATGCCTGTTCAACTTAAATACTTTTCCTTTTCCTAGAATGGTTTATTGGAAATTATTTTTAAACCTGAAGAGAAAAAAATATTCAAATCAATTCTTTAAAACCATTTACCAAGCCTAACCAAGCAAGATTTCAGATTAAATGAACGACTGAACAGTGATATTTTCATTATCATCATTGTTTCTTTCGCAAATTGTGCAATCGATAATTTCAAAATGCTTGGACCCTCGAGGGTGGAGTACACCACATCAGTATCAATACGACCTAGAACTCCAATTTCACCCCTCTCCCCTCCCCCGCTAATGATACCTTCTGCGTCGTGACCTTTTTCGCACCCCTAACTGTAGCCAGGCTCGGGTGGAGTTCAAAACAGAACGTAAAATTTTAATTTATTAAAATTTGGGTGTAGTCTCGCAGTCTGCACTCACTGTACCTCATCGGACGCTGAAAATGAAAGTGCCCAAACAACACAGATTGCGGTCATTTACCAAGGGTCATTTTTCGTTTTTTCTTTTAAAGACTATGTTTTAATTAAATTGCGTTACATCATCGATGTATTGTACAAGTTGTGCGAGAACAACGCATTTAGCATTAATTAATGAACTGTTAATCGATGATTGGATTCTTTATCGCAGAAAGATCACTAATTAAGTTGTTATAAAAGTATGAAGTGATTAGAACATCAGGGTGTTTAATTAATCATTCATGGTAGATGAAATGATGGCGATGATGACGTTGGGTTCGATGCATTGGAAAAAAAAAAAAAAACCACTCTTTCATCAGGAAATTGATTCTGTGTCTGATGTATTACTGCTACTCTTGCTGCTGTACAAAAACATTCATGCCCAACAGCCTGTTCTAGAAATAACCCTGACCAAGGATGAAATTTTAAAAAGTTTATAATATGTTTTGAATTCAAAATATTTAGTGATGCGGAACTAAGATAGCGATAAAAAATGGAAGATTGTGTTTAAAATTATAATAAATGTTCATACTTTTCTATAATAATCAGGAATGAATCTTGCAAGATTGAATCTTTTCATACAATTTCAGGCACTGAAACTAATTTAAACTTGTATAATGCAAATATGATACATGCAGTTTCTCTCTGTTTTATTAAATCGCATGAATTTTAAAATAAGTTAACGCATTTCGGTCTTTGTTTCATTAATTTATTTTTTCAATACAATTTTTTAAACTTGTAAAATAAGAATATTTAATTTACAGTGTGTAATATTTTCAATAAATTACAAAAATTGGGCCAGTATAAAAATTTATATAATAAATTACAAAAAGCAGTGTTGTAATGGAAGTGTTTAGCGTTACAAATTCAGCGAAGCGTCCACTTTCATTTAAGTATTTCAAAAATGCCAATTTTTGTTTGTGCAAAGTTTTCAGGCACTATTTTCTTGCGATATTTAGACATGATATCAGTAATTTTGACATAGTATTGTCCTAATAATTGTTTTGTTAATTTTGTGTTGTAAATATTTCTAATTACTTTCCAAATATCCATTGATGATTGGGGATATATTTAAACTGTATCTTCGATGTAAGTGCTAACAGTTCAATAATTGCGAAACATCGGGATTCAATATTGTCCTAAAATCTATCAAATATTAATCGCTTTTAACTCAGCCTAAATCAAAATTCATTTCTAGAATTAGACTGAATCTCTCATTCTCCCACCCCTTCCCTTTCATAATTTCAGGGATATAAAAGCTTTAAACACAGAAAACTAATTTTAAAAGGAAAAAATCAATAGAAACTTAAAAAATTACTATTTATTAAAATTACTAAATCTTACTTCCTTGAAATCCTCTACTTTCTTAAACTTCCCCTTGGAAAATAATTTCCTTCGAAAAATCCATCAAACTTCACAGATTTTTATTAATAAATATTAATTCATCTAAACTCTTATATCTTTATGTAGTTTTAAATACATATCAGTGGAATTTTAAGTAATTTAGAACTAAACACACAATAAATTAGAAAATTCCCATTTTAATTATACAACGAAACGTCGGGTCTATGTTAAAGTTAAAAAAGTAAAAAAAGTAAATGTGATTCTTAATTTCTGGGGATATTTAGCCTTTTTAAGGTTGTTAGTTAAAGAAACGTGGTATTTTAAAAATAAAAATATATTTTATATTAATTTTTTCTATTGATTAAAGAATAAAAGAATAAAAAATTTTTGACCATGATTAAAAAAAGGGAAAAAAATTATTTGAAATTTTAATCTACAAAAGTGCAGATGATAGAATTTTTCATTTTTATTTTTACTTTTCGTTAATTCTATTTATTAACTGTTAACAAAAAAGAGTAAACGGTCAGAACTTAGGGTTCCTGTTTAGTACAATGCTTTTGTATTCGGAAAACATTTAGTAATATTATTTTTTAGAAAATATTATCATCATATACAGAAATTTTCTCCTATCATGAACTATGCATTTATACGCAACACAAATTAGCATCTGCATGCATAACTTTGAGCATGCATTCCATGTATTTCATGTAGTCCCAATAAAAATTCCGAGCAATTTTCATAAAAGCGTTTTTTTGCTTATGCAGGTAGCTCGAGTACATCTATAGGCACTGAAATATTTACGAGGAAAAGAGTTTATTTTTCAAAGATTGTTTGTATTTTAAATAATAAGTTTTTATTCTTGCGTAATGTAGTTTTACAGTACAAAGGTGTTTACTTACTACTGTGACCCCGGTTTTACAGTACAAAGGGACAAATTATTAAGGTGACTGCCAATACGAATTTACTAGTTAGACGACTAAAACATTGAACATGAATTTCACGTATTTCTGTACAATTTTGACCATGCATTCTACGTATTTCATGTAGTCCAAATAAAAAATCCGAGCAATTCTCATTAAAAACGATTTTGTGCTTATGAAAGTCACTCGAGTACATCTCGACTCAGAAATTGAATTATTGATTAGAAGACATTGAATTATTTACGAGAGAAAGAGCTTATTTTTCAAAGCTAGTTTGTTATTTTAAAGAATTAGTTGTTATCATTACGTAATGTTGTTTTATAGTACAGACAAACTACTAAGGTAACTACCAATACGAATTTACTAGTTAGATGACTGAAACATTGATTTTCGGCTAAGAGGAAAAAAAGGAAGAATGAAAAAGAAAAATCTACAGACTTTTTCTTTGTAATTAAATCCGTAGCTACTATGAAACATTGTGTTTCAAATTAATAGTAAAATTAATATGTATAATAATTTGTATTGCATTTTTCCTAATATATTTTCCCCGTGAAAATTTTAGACGATTTATATATTTAAAAAAAGAGGGATTTTTGACATGGACTTGGTGTACATTGACAGTGAAATGGATAATAACTTTAGTGTAATAGGTCAAACATTATCTTCATTTATATATTTAAAGAAGAAATAAACAACATATTTGAAAATGCACTGTAACAGTGTATTTTTTTTAATGTTCGTATTTTTAGTCAAATTTGATGATTTTTACTATTTGCAACTACGTGTGGATATACCTGAGCTTCAATCTTTATGTCATTTTTTTTTTTTATTCTACTGCAGAGTGTGAGACATGTTGATAAATTTGCGACCAGATTTATTCAAGAAGCATAATAATAATAACATTTATGGAGAGATAGCCCCCAACAACAACAACAACAACATGGAGAGATAGCTGCATTTTCATACAATTTTCATTTTTTTTTCTTATTTTCTTTTCACTAATAATCTTTCAAAAAATTTCATTTCTTCCAAAAAGTTTCTTTTCCAAGAAACGAGTCACCTTTAAAGATTTTATTAGATAATTTTAAAAAGTATGTTTATTAATAAAATCTCTATAAAAACGAAATATCTCCTAAATTTTCAATATAATACTCAAGTTTCATATTTAACTTGTCCTTTTTGTTTTTATTTATTTATTTATTAGATCTTATTTTATCAAACATATTAAAGTTTTATTTATTTTGCATTTAAAATTTAAACCTGAGTTTCGTTTCCATCTCTACAAACAAATACAGGTCCAATACTTACAAATTTTGTTTTACGTATAAATTAATCACTTTTATGCTTCTGCATATTTTTTTTTAAAGTAACTAACTGTACGTTGAAAATTAATAACGTATTTTTCATTTTAAGTACAGCAAAAATGTTTAATACAACATATCGAGTATGCCGGCTTTTTACTTTAAAATACCAATTTAAATGATTCTGAAATTCCATCTTTCCCGTAAGAGCTGGAACTACATGGCGATTAACGAATCTTCCTTTTTCCAATTAAAATAGAATGTAGCATTAAAAGAGAAAATAAAAAAATATTTGGAGGAAAACGGAGAGCGTTCAAAATAAAAGTTTTACGGATTGGCCGGTAGATGTCGCCTGCTTAACTCGCAGGCAGCGGAGATTTCCAAGGATGATTATTCCCTTGAAGAGGTTTTCCATTTTATTCTTTACTATTATTTTTCCCCCTCTCCTGTTGATCTCCTAGTCTCTAATCCCAATTTAAATCGATCGCTCCTTAATGCATTTTTATGATTTGTTACTTCTGATTTCATAATTGTATTATTCGTGTTTTAGAATTGTAATATTTAATTTTACAAAAAATGTTCGCAATAGGCATTAGGGAAACCTTCTTACGTGAACGAAAAATGTGAAATCGCTATTATTTTCTGCCTTCATACAAAAATAGAGATTTAAAAAAAAAAAAAAAAAATCCAAGTACTACTGATTGAAATTCTTTTAGTTTAAAACCAAAAAATTTTTAAAAATATATACACACTTGCATTTTAGTACATGAATAGAATGTTTTAGGCCTTGTTTAAATGTTTAATGTGAATCCATTTTGCATCTAATTTTCACCAATGCAAGATTAGTTGTTTGTTTTCGATTGATATAAATTCCAGGTTGTTATTTATTTTGCTTTCAATAATTTTTCTTCTATTGCAAGTGAGTATATAGTATATATATTCGTATTGTGTACTATTTAACACATATGCAGAATATCTAAACAGCGTTTTTTAGCACTTGAGTACTATTTCGCTCGATCGCTGTTTTTGGTGTAGACACGGTTTGTCTACGCGCCGTATCACTTCTCAATTTTTTTTTTTTATTAAGACAAATTTTTAATGTTCTAAGAAAAATTCTGGGTGTTCTTGGGATTTGGTGAGATCACTTTTAGTGCTTTTCTTCCAATCACGGGATTTTTGTCTACGCTATTTGTGGGCACGATTTTTCTACGCGCCGTATCACTTAGAATTTATTAGCCGATCCGTGTTTTACGCAAGGTAATTTAATACTTTTAGCAGAAACTTGGACATTTCCATCCGATATTTACCAAATTCCTGGGTTCGTTTTAGTTTCAAAATTAGCCAGTGGTTTGTTTGCAAAGGAGAAAAGCATCAGGGGATATGGTCTTTATGAAGGAAAAATTTATGGAACATTACAAAAAATCATTCCACTCGTGCTACTGCGGTGTGCAAGTGGCTGTTGCATACGTTTAAGATAAAGTGAGGTTTGCAGGTATCACTCAAGTGCGTAATTAAAATCTAAAAGAAGTTCAGATTTTTTTTAAATGTATTTCCTTCTTCTTCTTATAGAATGCGTAATTTATACCCTCCAGATATACATTTTAAACTGTGGGTGAAAAATCTGACACTGTTTTAGTGTCATTTAATTCGTTACTTTATGACACTCAAACAAATTGACAGAAATTTCTGACCAGTACGTCCTTAAAACATTGACCTTGCAAATATTTTACCCATCTAATGAAATTACTTGGTTATACAGAAAGCACAATTAGTAAAACAGCACACATTAAAAAAATGTAAATGCATTTTTTTAGTAGTAGTGGCTTGCACATATTTCATTTTCAAACGTTTACAATCAGAATATTTTAGCAGTTCCATACAATTCCTTCTTCGTTATGTACAGTATCGTACATATAGCGTAAAAAATGTTTCGTTATTTCAACTTCTGTTTCCTATACAATTTTTTTTTTTCCAGATTTTTTCCATTTTAGAACTTTTTATATCAATTCACTTATGCTGCTTCATTATGATTCTGTTGAGAAATATTGACTTTATTTTTGTGTAGAATCGTTATGACCGTTATTAAGCATCGATGTGTGTAACATATATTAAACGTTACAACCGTCTTAGACAAGAGAATCTTTACTAAACAGAAAATATTTCATCGTTTCAGAATTGAATTCCTAGTCCGTTGAACTACAACTTTATTCTACGGAAATTTACATGCGCTAGAAAAATGCTTCGGTCCTTTCCATTTCCGATTAAAGCAAATCATAGTGTAGGACCCACCATGGTCGAGACACTGAACATGGTAGACAGCTGAAATGTGAAGGTCCCATCGTGCGGCTGTCGAAATAACGGTCTGGAATTTTGGTCGGTTTTCTACAGATGCAACGTGAATAAGTGTTAAAACCCCTTAAAAAGTCCTATGACCAAGGCACCCCTTTCCGTAAAGGCAGATGTCTGCCTTCGTGCAGGCTTGCCATAACACAAAAAGAAATTTAAATGTATATATCTTTTCAGAATATACACACCAGAATTAAAATATTTTTAAAAACCTTTTAGAGGAGAGTTTAGTTGTAAACAGGTAGTATCTCAATCGCAGTTTCGAAATTTAAGTATTGGTGAGTGGAATTTTTTCACTCATCTTCATCAGTTATTTCGGATTATAGATTTTGGAAAAAAAAAAAAAAAAAAACTTTCGTTTCCTCAGCACATTGGTTAATAATTTAAGAAAAAAAAAAGAGGGTGGTACCTTTCCAACACCTGTCTGATGGCGTAATTGTTCTCTTCATCCCTTGCATCCCCTAAACAAAGAGGTTTGTAGTCTAGTTTCAAAGGCAATCTGACAACTGATACCAGTGTTGCCAAAAAAAAAACCCACACATAATAACCCTTGCTTACGTACGAGAGCTAAATTAATTTATCACTAAAAAAAAACTTGAAAATCTCACGACCGACCGCCGTCTCAAGTCACGAATAGTTACGGAGATGATGAAAAAAAAAAAAAAAAAAAAAAAAAGAAGGGCATCTTGCCCTTAAACATACGAAATCAGTGTTCGCTCGAACATCAGGTATTATTTTTTTCCCCCTTTCTTTGCTCCCTCGAGATTATTATATACGGAACAAGAAGTTAGACCTTCAGATAACTGTTCATGTGTTTTAGCGGAATCCTCCCCTCTGATTTTGTTTTTTTATAGGCCGAGTTTAGTGGTCATTACATAGAGGGTTTTCTGACTAATGCTTTTAGAACAAGAGAGGGGAAAATAGAAAAAAAGAGGAAATCATTTAGGTCATGAGTGTTTGCCGAGAATAAGGACCCATTGTTTAAGTTCTACATGTGCACATGCTTCTTGCAAAGAGCTGATATTAAGAGTCTAATGCTTGGATGATAGGTCGAATCTGGGAGATTATTCAGAAAACAGTTACAATGTCTTGATTGTTAAGGGTTTTTTACACAGTTCGGAGTTCTGTTAGGGTGTATCATTTGAGAGGGAACCGTTTTAAACCGTTCTTTTGCTTTAAAGGTGAGTTCAGCAGAATATACATGAAACGCAATGAAAACAAATGTGGTAATTTGCATTAATAGCATAGCTCGAAGAAAGGAGGGGTAAACTCTTAATTCTCAGCCCCCCTTTTCTCGATAAAACTTATTTTTAAAATATTTGTAGACTCTAAATTAGTAATTAAAATTAATTGAGATTTCGTAATCTGAATCTAATAAGTACAGTCTCCATAAATCCGGAAAACAATATAAAAATTTCGTTGAATTAACTAGTGTAATATTTTTACAGTTATCAATCAAAGGAAAGCAAAATATTTCAAAAATAATTTTAAAAAGGAGGTGCTAAACTGTTCATTCTTCGTAGCAGATTCACTTCGTACTCCAATACGTTCACTGGAAAAGCTGTTATATGCAAATATTAATTTTCTTAAACAGAGGAGAGCTGCTAAGTCATAAATGCTTTGCTCCTGTAATATGCAGAATATTTAAAGAGAATAAAAGCATACATCACACTCTCATTATATTGAATGAATCAGCAAAATTACATTATCATTTTAAAACGTAGTAAAACTTTTCATGTCATTAACTAAATGTTTTCTGAGCTTGATTTGTGTGTGTGTGAGAGAGAGAGAGAGAGAGAAAGAAACCGTAATCACAACAACATTTATGCTCCAAATATCAGCATTCCACTTTATTAAAATTATGTTTAATCATCAATTTACTTTGATTTAGTCTATACGTAATATACATATTGCAAATACAAGTGCAAAAAAACCACGTACCGTTTTTCTCTTTATTTTCCCTACGTCATTAAAGTATTTTGTTAGTATATCGTCATTAAAGTATTTTGTTAGTATTATTCGTTTATTTCTTTATTTGCGCAAAATTCTTTGCAAGTTGAAACAAACAATCAACAAAACCACAAATAAATAAACAAAAATTAGACATTGGAATATACTAATCTTACCATGACCAATTCACGGTAATTAACATGAAATCAATTGAAAGACAAATTAGTATTTTAACGGATGAACATAAAATAGAAAAAAAAAGGACAGAACAGGCCATTTTGATAAAAGCATGGTTAATTCAGTGAACACTTTTCAATAGAGTATTTCAATCTATAATTTGAAATTTTGGAGGCAAAATTGAAACATATACATCAGTTCGCTTTCACTACATTAGCTCAAAGTTTAAAAAAAAGAAAGCTAACTAAACAACACAACTGCACCTACACAAAAATATTCACTGCTTATTTGCCAGCATTCATTTCCATAAAGAAACATACTAAATTGCAGTGAAACTGTGACCGTTAACCTCTGTGACTTCTTACGCAAGCACACACACACACACAAAAAAAAAATAAAAATAAAAAACGGAACAACAACAAAAACAAAAAAACTTCTAGAACAAATATTATCCAGGGGAAGAGAAATAAAACAAAATAGTACATCATGTCCAAGAGTTAGTTTCGCAAGATATTCCCTCGTTTTTTTCCCCCTCTCCTCATCCAAAAAGATACAACCCCGTATTTTCTACCCTCGGACATGAAACACAGCCGATGCATACAGGAGGCGAGCTTTCTCACCTTCCATGATGAGTTTTTCCAAGTTAATGAAAGACGTTCGCCCGAGTTCATTTCTCAGACATTTTTGCTCCTTTATATTATTATTTTTTAGCGTGCTTTTCTCTCAGCTTAGCCTTTTTAGTAGCGCGCGAAATTGGATTTTTGTTTGTTTGTTTTTTCCCCCCTAAATATAAATGCATTTTTTTTTTTCGCTCCCCTTCCTCAATCTCAGTAGCATAAAGATGCTTTTGTCTCTTCTGGTAAACATTCTTTTCATTACTTTTTTTCCCTTCTCTGTGTTAGTATATGTAAGCGTACACAGCAAAGTTTTGAAGCGAGCCATGCATGAATTAATAGAATATGTAGGGGATTTACCTTAAGATCGTGTGTTCTTAAGGGGAGGGGGATACCCCCCTCCCTCTCCTGTACTGCTTTATTGTGACACCGGTATTATCAATATTTTTACTTGTTTTCATATAATTTTTTTTTAGGAGTGCTATCAGTAATTTTTATTATTCTGTATGAGGAATGAAATTGATGTTCATTTTATTAACGGCAAATATAACATGTCACTATCAATGGTGTATTACACAAAGCAAAATAATCCTTTAAATTCAGGATATATAAGGAACGGATATTATAAATAACGCTTTTTTTCACTTTTATTATTCATTTATGCATTTTTAAATTACTATTTCTTATGAAAACCTGCTATTGAAGAATGTATAAATTAACAAACTACTTGTATTTTTTGAAAAAGCTTTTATTAAATCTCTTGTATTGGTGACTGAAACGCGTAACATGCTAAAAGATTGAATCAAACAAGCGTTTTATTAAAGCAGTTAGAGTGAAAAGTTTGTTATCTGAGCAACATAGCTAGCTAAGTAAAGTACTTAAGTTTGCATTATAAAATATACTATTTTTAAAATCTTTTGATTATATCAAGAAAGTGAAATAAAAACAAAAATTCAAAGTTTTTTACCTATTTTAATTATAAGTTTGGCTCAGTAGCGAAATTTTAGTTAGTTCAGTGAATTTTTTTCATTGTCTTCGAATTTTTAAAACAAAAACTTGCCTTCGTGAATAGATTTTATTGTAAATCGCTTACTGACACTGTGTGAATGTATTACTGTGTAGCGATGTATTACTGTGTAATACATCGCTAAAAAATTCATTTTAAGTTAATGAATTACTCATATATCTCATTTTCTCGCAGTTGTGTTTTAGTAATGCATATTAATTAAATGGAAGAAATGAAACTTACATTAATTACGCAATTAACCCTTTGACATTCTACACTCGACATAATAAACTAATTTGCTGGATAGATGGTTTTGCCACAAGTTGTGTGAGTAGATCCAATGAAGATAAGATATAATATTAGTATTCCGTATAATTTTAATGTGGATAATTATGGCTAATTAACAAGAATAGTAATTATGTCTCACTTCTTTGACCTTTCATCTGCTGTATCTACATGAACGAATATTTCGCTGACAGAAACCAACATAAAAGCGACGGAAGCAATAAAACATCTTATGTAAATATCTTAGCGGAATTCCTATTTCTTCCGAAACGTATACAAATTATGTAATTATCCAATAAAAAGGTGATTACCAAGGCAAACACTAAAATAACACAGCTGGATTGAGTCCCCAGTGGTTATATCACAGAAACCTATCAATCAAATTTCATGGTCGGTTAATATTAAAAAAAGGGGGGCATTACTTTTATAGCCTTATGACGTGTTGCATTTAACTTCCTGTACTTTCCGAACTTATTTACAATTTAAAGCATTTTTTCCGTCTCGTAAAAAACCACTTCCGTCGCGCAAAAGCTCTTGAAAAATTGCTACGGTGACAATCTTCGCCACCTATATGTCTCTTGCCTAAACACCGGGTGTTACTTCACTGGCAAATGTGCTGCACAAACCCGGTAATTTGCTCGAGAAGGGTATGCACGTTACCCCCAGGGCATGGAAGTGAAAAAGCCTGGCTTCACTTGCATAATTATGCTATCTACCCGAAAATATCGGCTGATAAGGCATCAGTTTGTTGCCATGAAATATGAGTCCCGCCATTAGTACCTTAGTACGGATATATCTGATTGTTTCTGTCTAATGGGAAGTGAGCAGAAATAAATAAATATTAACCGTTTGATTGATTGCTTTCATGTGCCTCTGAAAGACTGCATTAATTCATCTAGATTTGCTTTTCGAATCGGCTTCAGAGATGATCGTTTGTATAAAAGACAAATGATTTTTGTATTGCTGTCATGTCCTGATTATATAAGTTCGTCTTCTATGGGCCACCCTAGTGATGAACGGAAGACGTTCCTATGCCCCTAAATTAGGAGTCTCTAAGCTTGAATTAAAGTTTGTTAATTGTATTCCTTTAAAATGCACATTATATGAATTAAAAAATTTTTCGGATAATATTTTTTTTAAAATGAGTAAGTACATACCGTGTTTACTCGTGTAACAATAGCCCTTGCATATTAGTCGCACCCCGTTTCGAATTAGAAAAAATAGCTTTAGAGTTACAATATTATGCAGTAGATTTTCCTCGCATAATAGTCACACCTAGACTTCCACCGGAAAAAATTGGCGAAAAAAGTGCGAAAGATTGTACAAGTAAACAGGTAAGTAAGACTTTATCGACACAATATCGGTTATGAAATAAATAATAATTGTCTACATCACTCTAATAAGTAATTATAGTCTGTAACAGTGTCGTATTGTCGGCAGGATAAACTAGACAATTGACCAGGTCCCACAGATTGTAGGGCCCCAAAAAATCTTATATGTCGCACTTCTAAAATTTTACATTAAAATTATTAAAGAGAAAAAAAAATCTCAAAAGTTATATATAGGGGAGAGTGGGACAATTTCCCTCGCTTTATAATAGTTCCCTTCCATTTAACTAATGCCAAAAATTAACCACAGAACAATATTTTCACAACTTTTAGCTTTCATTGTATTTTTTTTTCAGAATTTGCCCTTATTTCATTCTTTGTAAAACAGGTAATTTTCATCTAGCAGGGCTAGACGATCCCCATGAATCCGAAAACGTCTAAAAACAGTTGAGGATCCCGCATGACTTCGTGTTTGTTAAAACCCAAACAAACAAAAATATGGGCAGCCGAGGCCATATATTTGCTAAATAATGTTATATGAATTAAAATTAATAAGTAACATCGAATTAAACAATTATGTTATTCCCGGAGGTGGTCACATTAGACAGGTTTCACTGTGCTTATTCAGTCAAGTATCAACATAAAGTAATAGCAAGTGCCTCTTATTTTAACCACAAGTGTGAAAGAGGTGGCTTTCGGTAGAATATAGTCGTATGAACTTTCAGAATTAGCCCACTTCAGTAATTTAACACAATTTTATTCTCAAATGTGGTAAATTTTGGAGTATAAAAGTTTTCTTTTCTTACATAAGGACTATTAAATGGGCATCTATAATTTTATAACTAATTTGTATTTATTTTTACTTTTTAAGAATGATTGGGACCCACAATTCTTTATTGTAAAAAAAAAAAAAAAAAAATCTGAATATATAAGATTTTGTCTCAAATCCTTATAAATAAAAATGAAATTCTGTTTGTTTGTTTGCTTGTTTGTTTGTGGATTTGATTCGTATACAAATCCACAAAAATGGACCTGTCAGCCTGAAATTTTGCACAGATATGTAAAATAATATAGAATAAATCATAGTCCACTTTAAAACTTTGAAAGTCCACCCGTTCCCGGAATTTAAGAGATTTTTTATGTTCTCCACGCAAAAAGCTTTCCGTAATTGTAACCCCTGTAGTCAAAAAAGTGTGAAATAAGCATCGTGGTTGCCCTGTGTGGCGAAATTTTGACGAATAAAATGTTTTAAATTTTCAAAGTAAAAATAAAAGAATAATAATGATTTTTTTTGTTAGTTTATATTCGTAAGGTTATTTTTTTTTTAAATTATAATATCGTGCATGGGAAATCAGAGCAGGAATGAAATGTTTTATACGCAAAACAATAAGAATAGGAGATTTCCGAGGCTAATGTGTAAAATTTTTTAGTTTGGCGAAAAAATAAAATGGCTCAAATGCCCAGAAAGTGAGTTCTAGCGGTTTGCACAGTTTTCGGCTTGGCGCAATTTATTGAGAGCTTAAGGAAATGGATTTTTGAAAACAAGTGCAAAGGTTTTATTAGAATACAGCGTTAAATTTTAATGATCCGTGCGGAAATAATGCAGTTATTAAGGGATTTGAAGCGATCGAACTTCAGCATTCTCGCCAATTGAGTACATTGATTTAAGTTGGGGGAATTCCGCCAAATTTCAGAAATTTGAAATCTTCTCATTTAGTACATCGGAGTAACGATGAATAAAACACGTTATATAGTTGATAATTTTAAAAAAATCGGCTGTATTAAGGAAATCCACTTTTCAAATAAATGCGTGCTTTACTTTTTGGCGGTCGAACCATTTCCCATATTGATTGCTGCTAAGTCAATGCTTCGAATGATTCCCTGAAAAAACTGTTGCAAAATGGCGTATGTTGGGACTTTGACGAGGCTTAGATTTGAAACTGGATTTTATTTGAGACTGGTATATATAATGACACTGGTTATAGATAAAAATGAATGTTGGTACGTGTGTATGAGGTTGAAAAACTCCAGCACCGTTTGACTAATCACCATGAAATTTGGTTCATCTAAGTCCTTTATCATGGAGAAGGTTTTTATGCTATCCGTTTTCCTCTAACTTGCCACTAGGTGCCGCAGCACAACGTCGAATTCTATTCCATTTAGCCGTTTGCTATGCGAATATCGTCCAACCGATTTCGATGAAATTTGGTACACGCGGATATTAGAACACGGAGAATATTTTTCACTATCCATTTTGCTGTAACTTGCCACTAAATGGCGCTGCAACGCATCAACTTCTATACCGTTCGACCGATCGCCATAAAATTTTTTATACTTACACATTTGAGCACAAAGAATATATTCTAACTGCGTTCCTTTTGATGTTACTCACCACTAGATGGCACTGCAATGCATTATTATTTTAACTCGCCACTAGATGACGCTGCAGCAGGCCAAATTCTTGACCATTCAAACGGTCGCTATGAAAATCAGTATACATAGCTATTTGAACAATGAGAATATTTTGGCGTTATCCATTTTGCTATAACTCGCCACTTGACAGCGCTGTAGCAAATCATTACTTTAATTAACCACTAGATGGCCCTGCAATGTATCACTTCTTGACTGTGCAAATGATCGCTATGAAAATAGGTATACATAGATATTTGAACACGGGGAAGAGTTTGACGCTATCCATTTTCCTATAACTTGCCACTAGATGTCGCGTCAACACATGAACTTCAGGACTGTCCAGCCGATAGTCATGAAAATTCGTATACATCGATATCTGAATGCGAAGAATATTTTCGCCGTATCCGTTTTGCTAAAAACTTGCCACTAGATTGCGCTACGCAGCATGGCCTTCTGCACCGTACAAACGATTGCCTTGAAATTCGGTATGCACGATTATTGGACACAATATAACGCGATATCCATTTTGCTATATATGTTTATTACAATGAATAGTAATTACCACAAATCGTAATATCAAAAAGTCCATTCATTCCCGTGCGAAGAACGGGTACTTCAGCTAGTGGGTAAATAAAACTCCTTTTATCTCTGTCTGATACAAATTCAAAACATTTAATGATCTTTATTATGAAGTTAGATGTAGATGTATTTCTTCCAACGCTATACTTTGTACAAATGCAATGTAAATTATTGGCTGTTGAATACGATACTGTAGATAAAATTATATGTTACTCTATGAAAAATTAGCTATTAAACAAATTTTCGTTATATGTGCATATCAAAAGCATGGTTAATTGCAATACTATATACTTTTAGTTTTTTGGAGGAGGGGGGGGGATATGATGACAGATCAAACATGGACCAAATTCATCCGAATTACAATTCTCAACTCGCAAACTGAATAAATTGGTTCAACTTAGCATGAATGCGTATAAGAATCTCCTGTATCTAGAATAGAAGAAACTAATAAATGCAGTCTCTCCTATCTGAAAATGATGCCTTAATTGCCCGCTAACTGAAGGCAATTGTAATTCCATACTCTGTAATCCCTCTTTAATTTAATACAACACACCTCTCATCATTTTGTGGTTGGTCAAGTTATGAAAAGTGCTAATATTTACACAGTGAAACCAGTTCTCAAATCTACTTCTCTCCGAATTCCTTGCCTTATTAAATCAACACGAACAGTGATAATTCCTGAAATAAAATTCTCAACAAGTTCTGAGGTTGCTGCAAATAACAGATGTTGGAAAACGTTATATATATATATATCCCACAATTGATAGAAGTGAATGTTTGTTGTTTAAAGGTACACTTTATTTTATCTATTGTTCAAGCATGTTTTGAAATATCGGAAATGTATTATATTGTAAGTTATAGGAGATTTTTTACTTTATTTATTTTAATCACATACTAATAATTATATTTAGCTATATAATTACATTAAGACGATTAATTTCAACAAAAGTTTAGAAAAATTGAATCGATTCAAAGCTTCAGCTTTCAACTTTTCATAATCACCTTTGTATTTTTTTAATTAACAATTTTTACACATATTATTAATTCACACCATGTTGGAAGACTAAAGCTACAAGTTACTGATTTACATCGTCAAGAAATTTTGCTTTCAGAAAAATTTCGGACAAAAAAACATATCGTCTCTAAACTTCTGCGCTCTCCTTTATTTCAGAATCAAAATAATTTTTTAAAACTATAATAAACGGATAAATCATTATGTTTCTCATAAAAATCTGCTCATTCGATTCATTAAAATGCAATTACATCTATCACCACATTGGAATTTTTAATTTAATGTCAGTCTGTCAATCAATACTCAATGCGTAAAAATTCTAGAATGAGATCATTAATCTAAATCACATCTTAGAAGACGATGATTATTCTGTGATAACATTTCCCATCCTTAATATAACATCGTAGATTTTATCTTTTCCTGTCAGTGAGAATTAAGTGAAAAAAAAAACTTAAATTTATGGTTTAGGTTCGTTAATTTAACAGCAAATTTCTATTTAACGTGACTAGTCTAGTATTTACTTTATGAGCACATGTACAATTTTTGGGGGAAAAAAACATCGCAGATATAATTTTTTGGAAAAAAAACAAAACATGGCAGATAAAATTTTTTGAAAAAAAAAAATCTTACAAAAAGACGCATTGTATAGGCATTTACTGGCAACAATACAAATTTCCATAGGATCACTATACAAATTTTTTATATGAGTACCTAAAGCAACTTCTCTTACCCTTGTAATTAGAGTCCTAGAGACAAATTGTAACTTATTATAGATGCACTCACACACACACACACACAAGCCACTTTAATAAGAACTCCCGTTTCTAAATCTTTATGATTATTCCACATTCATAGTAGAAAGGGGGCCCAAAATGATCTTAGCGGGCAAAATTATCCACATATGTTTTCTTCCACGCAGGCACCGCTAACTACAATGTAACAAATGAACTAGTTGTGCCAATTCAAGAAGAAGCAATGGCAATATTTAAGCGTTCGGTATATTACGTGCCTGAGTAGAGTTCATAAAAAAACTGAGTTTTATCATATCTCTTATAAGGTAAGTAGTAACTTTGCTATTTATTTAGAAATACAGTCTTTAATATACAGAAATATATGACTTGGTTTACTGAATAGAGTATGATTTTAGATGTGAATTACACTTGTTCAGTTTGCTATGTTTCTCCGCGTGTTCCAGTAACATGACCTAAAATGATCCATCGATTAAAAGCACTCCAGTATCGGGTTAGTCATCATGGATGCCCTTCAGACGTTCTCAAAATCCTTGATTTCCCATTACATTATTTAATTTATTTCTGCGTTTATTATGGGCCGTAATTTTTGAATTAAAATTTTGAAATATTCCATTTTATTGTTTGTGACACTTATTTATTTTTTTTTTCAATTTTTTTTTTAATTTTCATAAAATAAATTATGCATGTTATATAATTTTAAAACTTATTTTATTTTACTATGCATAGTGATAATTAATTTTTACGTCTTTTATTTTTTTCCGATAAAAAACAATTTACAGTTATTTTCAAATGAAGGATCATTTTGCCCTTCGGTAAGGGTAAAATGACCTTTTGGGCTCTTTTTTCAAAATTCTATTTAATAGTTACTCAGTTTAGGTTTAAAATATGTTTTTATAATGCAAAATATAGAGTAAAATATTGTGGCAAAGGGCCAAAGTTTTATTAACATTTATGTTATTTTATGCAAGTTTTCCCCTTTAGGGGATCATTTTGGGCCTCCTTCCGCTACGCTATCTAAAGTCACAAGTATAATTTTTAAGGCATCTGTATAGAATTATTTTATTTTATGAGTACAAACTTATTCTATTGGCATGACCGTCCGGAGTGGAGCAGAGCCTTCTTTAGAACCTTATACCATTTTATTTCCATCTTAAAAATTGTTCTCCAGATGTCAACTCTCAAAATCACTGAAATCATCATCTACACAGTCAGTCTTGAGTCCACCACTAAATCTGATCCGAACTGGTCAATCTTTGAAGATCTTAAATGTCGATAAAGAGGGTCCACTTATTTTACAATCAACGAGAAAAACAGACAAAGATAAATTTATGGTTTAAGGTGGACATTCGCTTACTGGAACGAATGAATTCGCCTAAGATGGCTAATGTAAAATTTTACAGTCATAACCGATAAAACAATAATATAAAAAATAATTTTAAAAATGGTACACCTGAATGATTATCTGAAAAACGCAATAGATGGTTTAGGTGCAAAGTTTCGAGAGCTCAGCCCACGTGTCTTAAGTTGTGGTCTTGGGCGCAACCTGTCACTCATTCAGTATTCTCCGCCACATCAACTAATATTCACGTTTCCGAATCCTTCATAATTATTGGGCATTTATCGTACGCTATTTACAGTACGTCAACACTCTTCCAGAAGAAAAAAAAATAATTAAGTCGATGATATAAACAATGCGTGCTATGAAGATAAATCCAGAGACGTGTAATTACGACCTGCAAGTATTTATTCTTTTATAAAAACCTTTCAGCACGTGTTTTTTTTTTTTTTCCTGGAACGTGTGTGGCTTTGAGTATTATTTATAGTGATTTTTCTACCCTCTTTTGTGCTGGAATAATTAAACGTGTGATGGTCATTTTTGCAGCTGGGGGAATCGGGGGAGTTCTTTCTTTTGTTTCATGTTCTCTTTTGGTGTAGAGAAGTTAATGATTTTCTCTTGTAAAGCGAACTTTTTTTCATGTTATGGACGTTGTAATTAATGATGTTGGTTTTCTGAAGCTTTTAATTTTATGATTTTTTAAAATCATTTCTTGCCTCCAGAATTATGTGAAAGAAATTAATGATTAACGGAAAAATATAAATATATATTATCATTAACAGTAAAATATATTTTTTAAAATTTGTGTTGCAATTAAAAAAAATATTATGTATAATGCTGAGAAATATTTGTGTTAAATTATAGATTATGTATTTGTGCATATGGGTGCTACGTATTTAGAGACGCATCATAATATTAAATATTTTTTCTGTTTAAGTTCGAAATATTTTAATGTTATTTTCATAGCAAAATTTTAAAATTTTGCTGTATAAACAATTTATTTTTTCTACTTGAAAGATTGTTCAGAAAAACCTATATTCTTACAAAGGCTCATATCAGAAATACTTACATAAAAAAAAATATTTTCAACGTAGTGAATCAATCCAACATTTCTGAAATTCGAAAACTTTGGTTATAATTTCTAACTTAACATTACTGGACATTTACTGAAAAGTACATGAAAGTTGATTTTAGGAGCAATAATATAGTAAAACTATTATTTCTTTCAATGTCCGTGCAGTATTTTTTTTAATCCAGGATGTCTATTTCGTGTGGTTTTTCTAAAAGTTATCCTAAATCTTTTGGAAGTTCAAACAGTTTAGACAGTTAAACTACTGCGTGAAATAATTATGCACAAATAACAAACACAGCATGAAATTATTTTATACCTTTGTTAACACTGTTATTAGATTTTATTTTACAAAAACAGTAACTTGTAAGGTACATAATGATAAGTCAAACATAACCCAAACAGCATATCAAACTTGCAGCAAGCTTGATTTATCAAGTCAATAAGCTTGAAAATTTCAAGCATGTAAGCTTAATGCAAGCTTGAATCAAGTGTTCTAGTTTACACTTGCCCAGCTTGCATTAAGCTTGACATTTCAAGCTTGAATCAAGCTTGACATTTCAAGCTTAATGAATTTTCCTAAATGCACGGGGCGCCGGTCGGCGAACTTGCCCCACATATTTTACTTTGCCACGCATTTTCCCCTCTACGCTGAAATTTCTATTTAATTTGTTTCCATCGAGTGTCCGTGGCTAGAATAGAACCCGGGACCTTTCGGTTGGTAGGCGAACGCGCTATCCATTCAGCTACTAAGCTTCGCGCAGTTATGACTGAAGTTTGAAGTGAATTATCCAGCCGTTTTCTGGCCAGATTGATAAGTGGGCGATATGTTATTTGTTTTTTTTTTTTTTTTTTCCATGGGATGCATCAAAATTATAATAATGTTATGTGTAATTTAGAGACTCTACTAATAGGGAAACATAATATAAACTTAAGAGCAGCACACGTTTTAAAACTTTCGCAACACTCATGAGCAATACTGCTGGCCAAAATCGAGACAAACGACTGATTTTGAAATCAATTTCGTAGTATAATTATATTTTATTTTGAAGAATTTCCATATTTGGAAATATAGAATCTTTTTTTTTTTTTTAATTCTATGGTGAACCACCCATAAAGTGAAGTATACTAGCCCTTTCACTTGCCCAATTATCCCTTGTTGGATGCAGCTTTGGTTAATTTGTAATTTTAATTCCACTAAAAGTTATGTTTCCAGTAGGAAACATTTTCCTAATGTCACATGTCAATTTACGCCAATGCATACAGCAGTGATATATTGGTTCTTATGAAAGTTATCCAAGATACTTTGATTCTTTAGATACCTCATGAGGTAGTTCTTTGCATGGCTAATGTCTAAAGTCAATCTTCTCCGGTTATTCACTGCAGTTCTCCAATTCTAGGAACTTAATCATGTTGAAAGCTTCAAACTTTTCAGTCGGACTGGTATGACTTTATATTTAGCTGTTGCAGCGTGTCCCACAGTTCTCCTAATTCGCAGAGTAAATTTTTCAGAAAACTCTTAAGGCAAAAAAGGGTGCAGACACGTTACATTTAAAGATGGCAGTTGGTACCTGACTAGTAATGGTAACTTTTCAAGAGTGGTATGTTTCCCTCCAGAGGTCCCTGTAATTTAATTGCAACGAGAGCCTCAATCTTCTCCACTTTGCTGGTTGCTGAAGATACTTGATTCAAACTGTGGGAGAAAAGAAAAAGACACTTGTTAAAGTAGTTTTCACAATCATGATCAAAAATGATTGTCCGAAGAATATTGTAACGAAGCTCATTAGCATTTTGAGCGATAATTAAAAATACTCTTACATGGACCTTATCAGGCCTTATAATGCATTCTACTTGCGACAGCAATATTCAGAAGACATTTACAAATACGCTAGAATTCATCCGAGTTCACGTACCTTTCTAGCATCAAAGAGGACAATGGTGTCGAAACCAGAAATCACTGTGATCTCGAGAACAGAGCATTAAAAATCGATTACCAGTAGATAGTAATATCAGAGAAAAAGAGCACAATCCATCTGAATTTTCCGCTTATCTGATTCCCCCCCCCCCTTGTTGACTAATTATTTATATAGAAAAAAGTGCCCATTAACATGTGTTTCTGTGTTTTTTACATCTGAAAAGTTTGTGAATGGTATTTTTGGGAAAGAAAACTTGCAAGCCAAGATATAATGACAGGGGTTGAGGCGGCTGCTTTGATCTTCTTGATCACGCTTTATGTTTTCAGTTTTATTTATTTACTATCTTTTTTACTCAAAAGGAAATGAGTTCCCGAAATTGCTGCCATATATTAAGATGGCAGTACAATTTTAGTGGTTTTTATTGAGGGTACAAAACTCATTTTCATACGTAACGAAAGCGATAAACCGAGCTAATTGAATACTGTATGCAATATTCAACACTTTCTAACCAAAATATTTTAGACCTTCGTGTGTATGTACGTAAGTATGTTAGATAAAGCCTTAAGTACTTGTAATGCACGTAAATCAATTTTAGAAAGGTCCAACATAAAATAAATGAGGCACTAGTAAAACTATCGAGTACAACAACAGTTTCTTTTAACACAGCAAAATTTTGTCCTAGAGCTATTAGACTAAATTCATAAAAAAGAACCATTTTTTGTAGGTGCTGTAAAGTAGAACTCAAGGCAATGTAATGCTCTTAATTTTTAGAAATTTAAAAAAGAACAGATAGCTCATTAAAAAAAAACTTATAGAAAATTACATAACTGCAATCTGCAATACCCTCTGAGTTAAACAACTCCAGAGAATATTTCAGATTGCAGTTTTGCTTTTTAAGCAGAAAAATCATGTCAGAAGCATTACACCGAACAAACACTTTATAACTCCCCAAAATATACTTCCCGTTGAAAGAGCATATCTTCGGAATTTATTTTCAATCTAAATAACACTTATGAACTTGACTTTATATGTTTGAATTCCTCTTTACCATTTTTAACCTGGATCTGAGTTTTCGAACAATTTTAAGTTTTATCCTCAAGATTTCCATAGAAGTGTTGAAAGAAAAAAATAATGTTAATAAATTATTGCACATTTTCACGTAGAAAGCTATCCTAGCTTTCAAACTCTCAACAAGGAACATTCGACGGAAATCAATCGTAAAAGATAACTACAAAAACTGTAAACTGGTCAATATTCATAAAATTAAGGTGCACATCTAGAAAATCGTTTTGTTTTTAATTGATAGTTCATTGGTAAGTTAATAAAAGCCCTTAAATCGCGCAAAATGTTTTGTTACAGAACTTTTCTATTAGCAGTGCCAAAATTGCTGAACGATTTAGAAGTGGTAATTAATTACTTTGTGGTTCTCAACTATATAAAATATTTAAGAAAAAAATATACTCTAAAAACAGTTTTTTCGAAACCAACAAAATATTCCCTTGAACGAACAAAAAGTGGTTTTAATTCATGCATACAGAGATGAAACTTTTGCTGATTCAACAAAATTATTCTGTTAAAGTAACAGAAATAAAATTTTGTTAAGTTCAGCAAAACAGTTATATTTTAGTAACTTTTTCTCATTTTCTAATGTATACCTTCACTTACACTTTTCTCTCATTCAAATATTAAGTGAAAATGAAGACTTTTTTATTATGAAACTCACGATATTATATAACGTATCATTGCAGATGCTCTCTAAGCCTGTATTTACCTCCTGATTGACATCAAAGACGACGAAGAGGTAAGAATTCCGTTATATTACATGTACAGCATGCGTTTCATCGCAGTTGCTTGCCTCTTTCATAGGATATAACCTATACTTTCCAGCAACCTATTACATTTTCGCACTATGCATTAAAAAGCGATTAACCTCGATGGCGGTATGTAAAAATACAAGTGAAAATATTAGTATGCCATGATATAATTTTCCGCTAAGAGTAATTACATGCCTTATAGGAGACAATTCGGGGTTTCAGAAGGTCTTTTGTGCCTGGAAATAACTTTGCAGCAGCAAAATTTGGAGACTTTATCAAGAAATGGAGCAGCAATGGCGCCCACTTTTCCTTTTTAATAGGTGGTTATAATAATGAAAATGTTATGCTTAGTTGAAAACATTTCTGAAGTTATGAGGAAGCGAATTTTTAATTCTCAGTTTTTTATAAAAATGCTATTAAAAGTGCGGTTATTTTATTTAGATTATCCCAAAACTAATTATGTTCAGAAATGCTTAGTAAAAGTGGTTGAAAAAAAAAACTGTGCAATAACTTTAGTAATTTTTTTTCTGGGGGGGGAGTTAAGGCAAAGCTATACGAAGACTATCTGCCTAAGAGGATGGAGGACTTTTTCAGGGCTCATGAGCTTAGCCAATGGAAGGCAAGGGCAGCTTCCCCCTTAAAATGAAGCAAGTAGTTAATAAATGTGTCTATGGAGAGGGGAGAGCAGTTGGACTCCTTTATGATAGTTACCCTCCTAGCATAACTTCTGGCTACACTCATGTAAAAGGTAGTAGCGCGTATTCACGTTACATTTGGAGAAAACCACCCAAAATTACAGGCCGTTAGATTGGCAGCCGCACGAGAGGACAGAAACCTGTGCTAGAACACTTTAGTCGTCTCCCACTGTCCAATGTCATCCTTTTGGTCATTGTTCGGCTTTTTGTAATTGGAAATAAAGGAATTGAAGATAATTGTATATCTGAATTCCGAAACGAGATGTAGAGGAGGGCAGGCCACAATAAGACAAAAAACGTTTTATAATTATTTTATCAAAGTGTACTTCACACAAATATATCAGATACAATATTTCACTTAATACCTATACACATTACACGAGTTATGTGTATCCTCATGTATATGACCAACCTTATATATATGAAAACAAGTACTTTATTTCATTTTTAAAAAATATAAATAAATGTCTCATTGTGGCCAGGCGTGGGCCACGATGGGACAAAAAAAATGGTATAATTTTGTATCTAACTTACATAAAACGGTTGGTTTGAAAAATACTTGCAGTCAGTATGAATTTAGTAACGCAAAAATAAAAAAATTCCCATTGTTCTTTTTTTTTCGATGAACAGATGCAATATATCGTTGTCATTTTTTAAGTGGTAAAAGTGGAAAAGTGGTAGTGGTTAAGTGGAAAAGTGGTAAAACTTTAGAGAATTATTGAAATATAAAAAGTAAAAATATATTTTTTGACCGAATCTCATTCCCTTGGTCTTCAAATAACCCGTTAATATGTACCTACCAATCATTAATCTTAACAAGTTGCCTGATTATTATTAATCTTAACAGGTTTCCTCTGCTTAGAGCAACTATGAGATAACGATTTGTCTCATTGTGGCCCAAAAGAACAAAATTGTAAAAATGTTCTTCAGTTAAAAAGTATGTACTATAATTTAACAAAACTATAGGTTATAATAACAAGCTGTATTTGTAATCTTTAATAAAATACACAACACTAATCTCTATTATTCAAATGGAACTAGATGACAGGTGATTAAAACTTCTCTAAAAGTAACTTTGTGAGTAAACACAACCGAAAATTTCAGTTTATGCATTACATGAACTAGCAGCAATTTGTAACGTGGAATTCTGGGTAGCATTTAACTCCTACTAATCACAGGTAAAAGGCGATAGTTGTCAGTAAAGTAGTTGTTTTTGAAATTGCACTGTCTCATTGTGACCCACCCTCCCCTGCTTTTGTATTAGGAAGAAAATCTTGAAATTGTTGCTACTTAGATTTCTGAAGGTCTCCAGACATGTTTTCAATATTTAAGAGCAAAGGTGTTATTTGAGTGTGAAAGGTTAAAATTTGCTTGAAGACCAGACCTGTTTTAACCCTTTAAGACGAGATATCCTCAACTGAGGACGCAAATTTTAAAAGAATATTACAGTGTAAGTTCTAATAATTTTAAATTGAAAACTTTTTCATATATTTTAAGGGAATTCAGTAATCGGTATTTTTTTAATTTATTCTATGGTAAATGTAATCTATCATTAGAAAAATATTCACATATATCTACTTGGGAAAAATATTTAATCAGGTCTGAAAGGGTTAAGATTGAAAATTTATTCCTCAAAAATTTTATTAAAGATATCATTTGTAGTTAGAAGAAATACTTAAAATAAATTTTTATGACGATGAATGTTCATTCTCTTACAGGGGTATTTGTAGCATTTCGCTAATTAAGAAGTAGTAAGAAAAATATTATACGTAAATTCCTGCTCGATCTTACAAGCTTGGTCTTAAAAAGATAAAACCTAAAATCTTGCCTCAAAAAGCTAAAACTTCTTCCATTCTCACACTTTAGACAGTTAACAGTTAACAATATTCCGTAAAACTAAAGTTATGCTCAAAGGTTTGTTTCGTGAACAAACTAACCATACAGGGACTAAGCGTAAAGTGGAAATTAGACGTCCTTTTTATACTGAAAAGTTTTTTTTTTTTTTTTTTTTTTTAAGACTATAAATAACTTGAAACTCTTCTTAATACCAAACTACAGGTCTTGCTAGAAATATAAAAGCTTCTTAAACTATTTACAAGGCATGACAGCTTGATTTTATTAAAATCTGAATGAAATGAATTTTTTTTTCTACTGTCCCGATCAGCATCCGGTTATTGAGAAGACAGTTACACGAACGCCAGACATTTTAATAATTCTATTACGGGGGTGCTAGACGATCCAGCATTGCTTTCTAGGGGTGGTCTCCTAATTTGGTACTAATTTCAGATGAAAGACCTAGCACCTGGATTGCCACGTACAGAGATATCATTTGTACATGGAGGACATTGGAACCACGACCGGTTTTACTTGAACCAGCTCCTTTTAGCGCAAACCGCGCAGACTCTGTTGAGAGAGTTTACCCTCTCAGTCACTGACCAAGCATGTGCTGCTTCACTTACGGCGTTCAGATAATAACCAATGGAATAAACTAAGAGAGACAAAATATTAAAATTTTTATTTGATTGGCTGCAATCCCATCTTTTGGCCCAACCTTGGCCGAGTGGATAAGACGCTGAACGTGGTAGAAGGCTGAAGTGTGATGGTCCCGGGTTCGGACCTGACTCACGGCTGTCGATCTAACAGTCTGGATTTTTGGGTAGTTTTCTACAGATGTAACGTGAATACGCGTTAGAACCCCTTAAAAAGTCAAACTGTAGCTTTGCCTTAATCACAAATTAATTGATCCGCAGACATACTTGATCGATTAATCGGATGGTTTATTGATTACGCAGGCAACTTATTAGGTTAAATATTTTTTTTTAATTCACGAAACTTTGGCCCAAGCACACGAAATGCATTTTAAATAATTTATTGAATTATAAATAGTTTTGAAAATGCAATACATTAAAAATTTTTTTTAAACAAAACTGAATTAACTAAAATTCTGTTTATTCTATAGGTAAATTGCATGATCATTTATCAACATGACGTCGTGTAGGTCTTGTATACGCATCAAAAATGATAGTTGTCATCTTACTTGAAGAAGTATTAAAATAATCTTTTTAGATGTCAAGTTTCGAAACTTCCGTCAAGAAGTGTTGCAATTTCATGCAATTTGTGATGTTTTGAGAACTAAAGTTGCTTTCTCACATAATCAAAGAAGATGGTTATAGTGAATACCTTTAGCAGTAAAATTGTAGCATGCAACAAGTGGCGAACTATAAAAATGCTTTCAATTTATCTTTCTTGTTCATCAGGGACTTCTGTCAATAAAATCTATACGGCTTGATATGATTTAATATAATTGATATTTTAATTGAAATCTAGTAGATTCAATCGATTTTTTTATTCGTTAAAAAGTTATTAATCAATTTTCGTTTTCGTTAAAATGTTATAAATCAATTTTCTTATTCCGTAAAAAATTATTAATCTTGATGAAAATTTCATCAGTTAATTAATAATCGATCGCTAGAGTAATCAATCAATTGATCAGTTCCTAACAAAACCTTTCAGTTTGCTACGCATTTCCAATTTCCTTGAAACGTTACATTTTCTTGGTTTGGGATTTTTTTACGTATATTCTTGATTAAAAAGAGCAGTTATAAATGACTAGGAAGACTATTGTTAAATGATCTCTGCTGTTTAGTATTTAAATGATTCGTTGTTTAACAAGACTGTTCATGATAGACAAATTTTTTAATCTAATATTTTCTTTTTCGTCGGGGATTTTCAAACCATTAAATTTATATTCGAAAAGTTCTATAGAAAAGAAGTATTAAGCTTCTCTATAAAAGCATTATAAAATATAATTATTTATCAAATTTTCTATAAATCTATTACTGATCACAATAATATTAAATAAGAGTGCCCTTTTTATGTTATATATGATTTTTAGGAAGTATTGGATAGTATGTAATATATACCAAAAACCTTAAAAAAATAAATAGTAAATGAAAATAAGTGAATATATTAATGAACAGATGAGAGAGCTTTAATCTAGAAACTGTATAAGAATAAAAATAATTCAGAACTAACTAAACATTTATTTGTACATACAACTATAATTAATTACGCTAACGGAAACTTTTTACTTTTACGGGAATTGGTCATTATTCTTCAAGCTGTTTCTTACACTTATTCTGTTCATTTGCTCAAGTCCTTTCCCTAGTAGCACAATTAGTCCAAAAGACGTTTAAAACACGTTTTTTAACGTCAAAAAACGTGTTTCAAACGTAATTTGAACGTTTTTTGAACTAGTTGTGCTACTAGGGTTACAACCATAAAAAAAATTGAATTAGAAAACAGCTCTTTCCCATAAATGGATCGTCTTTGACAGTTAAATTATTGCAATTGATCGTTAAGAACTGTTCTGCTAATATCTCATGTTTACTAATCCGTAAATTCCGCTAAGGTATCTATCCTGATATCCTCTCTCCACATTCCTGGCTACACCCCTGCTTCAGACATTACAGATAATTAATAGGTCTCTTTATTTTTCACCATGCAGTGACCAAGAAAAATTTGTCAAAACTTGAAAAATAGAGGACAATTTCAGGAGTAGAGTATACATACAGTGTGTTGCTGCTGTTGCACGTATTTGAACCAGTTTGTTTTAATTGTTGCTGGTACACCCACCTAAGAAAATATTTGGGTGTAAGTCAATTATTTTTTGGGACTAAATTTTTATGAAAAGGCGTAACTCTAAGGAAATGCTAGAAGTCATTATTATATATTACATAATTCATTTTTTATGAAGAATAGCATATAGTAAATGAATCAAACATATTAAGTTTCACTTACGCTTGAATACTTTCTTGAGATACAACTACTTCAAATCATCCAAGAGGCTGAGAAATAAATAAATAAATGATCTCTTTCAGTCTTATTTCATTTGTAAAAGATCTTCAAACACAAGAACGTTTACATTCCATAACAAATGTGAGAATAAAATTTGCAATACAAAACAGGCAACATCTGCTTGCTCAGTCTTATTGACAAAACAATCGTATGTCTTCATTAAAAAAAACATCAATGTACACCCGTTAGACACACCTTAGAAGTTTAATATTAATGCATGTTGCTGTTATTATGCAACATTTAATGATGCTACTGCAATAAAAAGACGCACAAAAGAATGTTTTTCACTCCTCTAAGAATCCAAATCTCTTGGACAAGGGGAAACATCAACTTGATCTGTTATAGAGATCAAGTTGATATTTTGTGGCATTGATAAGTCGTTCATTCATGCTTGTTTGCGTACAATATGCTAACTTTTCGTGCGATTCTAGAATATTTTTATTTGTATATATGTATTTAAGAGGGTAAGCAAACTTAGCATGTAGATTTTGTATAAAAAATTTGTGACTCCAATAAGTTCTTTCTTGATTTGGTTGAAATATATGCAGGTTAGTTCATTTAGAAATTAGGTTCACTTACAAAACTATTTGGCTGTCTTCGAGCAGTTGAGTGATTTTTCCTATTCTGAAAGAATTCTAACTCTTCAAGCACAACAGTGTTATAATGTTCAGAAAGAACAAAGGGACCTCGTATAACTCAAGAAACATCTGCCTTATTTTTTTATTTACAAGAGACTGCGGTGCATAAAACAGAGTACAACAATGAACTAATCCGTAGGCCACACCTAGAATTTTAAGCTTTTCTTTCTCAATATATATAATACTATTATACCACAGAAGAAACACCATCTATTGCCTATGAATCAAAAACTACCTCTGGGGGAACACGTTCATACTTCCTACTGAGATGCAGTTGGTACCCTCTTGAGCTTCAGTCAGTTTGCTCATTCACACGGCATTTAGTCCTTATTATTTATGTTTACTGTCTAGGTGTGGTCATCAGAGAATATAAACACCAGTGAATAAAAAGGAGCTAACTATGAAATTAACAATAGATAAACACATTTCAATAAGTTCCGCACATTATCACCTGCTCTGTGACCTGCTTCAGTTTACAATAAATAATTCAAAAGGTTTAACCCTTTAACTCGCAGTGTTCCCGCTCTGGGAACACCAAACTCTGACGTTTTGACTGCTGTCAGTCACGAAGAATAGATTTGATTTCTATAAAAATAGTTGCGGGTGACATAGCTCCACGAGAATCCTTTACTTTTTAGCACGTCATTTCCCGAAAAAAAATTGTCACGATTATTTTTTAAAAGCACAGACATCTGCTGAAAAATGGAAGAATGCGAGAACAGCTAGATAGATTGCCCAATGCTTAAAAAAGGGCAGCCGTCGCCATCGCTCGAAGGCGGCCAGCAAGAAGGCGAACGATCGAAACGTTCATCACGTGCCACAGATCTAGAGACCCTTTTTTGACGCAGCTGGCTGTGCGGCACAGCCAGCTGTCGTCTGAAAAGGGTCTCTAGATCTGTGGCACGTGATGAGCGTTTCGATCATCCGCCATCTTGCTGGTAGTTAAGTCGAGCGATGGCAACGGCTGCCCTGTTTTCAGCATTGGGAAAGGGTTGCGCCTCAAAGGGTTAAAGGAAGTAAATAAGAAGAACATCATTTGAATGTATGAGGATATAAATTTCTCCTTCATTAGATGATTTCTATAAGATTTTCAATTTTCTACTCAGAAGGTCTTAAAGGTGCTTTTCAATGATAATAATTTTACAGGAACTGGGGATTTATTTACTACCATGGCGGTAAATTACACGATGAACAATGGTAACTTTTATGAGCAAAACTAATAAAATATGGTTTCTAAAATAATTGTAGTACTTTATTTAACATTTTCTGCATATTGCGTGCGCTAAGGACACTTAGAGCATGAACTCCACTAGCTAAGAACTATAGATTGCACTAAAAATATTGTTAACAAAGCGCAAAAGAAAAATTATCTGCTAAATTTAACATCACTGATAATATTGATACTAGGAGAAAACCTGATGCCATTAAGTTTTTTTTTTTTTATTATTTTTTTTTTATTGAAAATTCACTTTTGCAGAGATCTACCTCAGATGGAACAGGCATTTTTTTTAATGATAAATTTCTTTTCGGAGTTTTTAGTAAGAAACAAACACAGTGAATAAACTGTACATAAAAAAAATTAATTGTCGAAAAGGAAGTAGTTTAATTTGATGGTCGGCTTGTAATGCTGTTTAGTGAGTTCATTTTACGTAGTTTTTTATTAGAGAACTTTCAGAATGCTACAAAATTCACACAGAAAGCTGAACATATATAGTCAAATCCCATATGTGTTCATCTTTTGCTCTATTTCTTTTAAAGACAATTTCACAAAATCTTCGTAGTCCTTAAAGATTTCTTAACCCCCCCCCCCAAAAAAAAAAAAAAAAAAAAAAAGATAAGATGAAAGAAAGAAAGGCAAACATCTATTTATTGCATTATCTTGCTTATTAGGTTTTCTTTTTATTATTTCTAATTATCTGCAGACCCCCAACAATTGCCCTCTAAATTTCAATTTAGTTTGAACACGCAAAGTGGTAGGGCGATGAACATATCCAGAAAATAATTCTCTCAGAATTTTCCTTGAAACAAAAAACATCTTTCCAGTTCCGGAAACATAATTTTAGGGTATCTAAAACAGGATGGTGCTTTTTCTGTGTGATATAACCCAAAATCGCAAGTAATCTGCTGTAGAACCTGGGAGAACATCCTCCATACATCATCTCCCCAACAAGCAGGGTTTTGCTGAATTCAGCACTTATTGTACTTACCTTCATCGCTATGAAGATGGAGCACCGTTTAAGTCCTATAAACTTTCCAATTTCTTCATGGCTCAAGATTTCCAAATTTCCTACGTTTGCCCCTGAAGAACAAGAAGAAAAAAAAAATGTATATAAAAGGCAGGTGCTAGCCCTCTGTTCCTCGCCCCTCCCTATGATCATGATCTCGCTAACTCCCCCTAACTCATCAGTGATGATGAGGGGGAAATACCTGATTCTTCTGGCCATCAGGTATCAAAATGAACAGAGGATAGCTTGTGCCGACTTCCTTTGCCAACAGTGAGTGTGTTATTTTCTTATATTGCACTTAGGTTTTTCTTTTCGGCGTCGGCTTATTTATTTGAAAGGTTGAGCATTAGATTTCTTATCGCAGCTAATTATTCTTATGTCATTCTGTGTTCTTGTTCCGCGGTAGGTTTTTAGCGTGATTTGTTTGACTTACCTGGATTTTGAAGGAAGTACGTATTTTGTTTTGTTTTGTTTTATTTGCCGTTTCTGTAGGTATACGTTTATTTGGTCTGTCATTTTTATTCTTACTTTCTTAATTTTTTTCTCTACATCATTTTGTTTTAAGAGTGTCAAGACTAATCTAAATCCTGACGAGAGTTTTACCTTATCCTATTTCTAATTACTTCCTTTTGCAACGAATTATTTGTTTTTTTTTCTAAATAATCTTTGCCGTGTGATCATATTCAAGGTCTGAATTCGAAAAGTTGCCAACAAGTAGGATATGGTTTTGAAAAAAAGCCTTTTAAAATTTTAAAATCAAAATACAATAATTAACTATAATATAGTAATAGTATATTGCTAAACTCTCCGTACTTTATTTTTAAATTGTAACTGCTTCTAAGATGTGGAGAACATTGAGTTTTATTCAACTGCAAAATTTATTTGCAAAAAGGAATGAAATATGAAGAATGAGAACAAACTAACATTTACGTAAAAAAAAGTCTCACAAATTTTGAGATACTTTGAATTATAAACAGATTATACATAACAAATTTTTAAAAAGAAAAAATGTTGTGAAAATCTGACAATAATAATTGTTATCTTTCTCTTTAAAAGTATAATAGAAGACATTGGTGAACTAATTAATTTAGAGTTCTCTAAAGTAAGAACAAATTAAACTGCATTTTATTAGTGTTATAAAAGGATGATTCTTTTTACAGTTTGAACCTATTCTCTTCATTAAGTTATAACTTAAAGTTTAAATTATTTTTAAATAAATATAGATTTCTTTAGTTGTCCATACATTTAAATGAATAATTTTCATAATCGTTTGTTTTATTCAAACAAAACTATTCAAAAATTGTTATTAAACAAAGTGTTATGTTTTCCTTTTAGTTAAATAGTAATTTTACTGTAGTTTTAAAAATGTTATACTTGAATAAATTAACACGTTTTACTGGCAACTATATATGTATATATAATTTTATTTTTTATTTATTCTGCGTATAAAAAAAAAGGTAAACTCAATAATATTTTAAAATGTCTGTGTGACTTAATAAAAAATGACTAGTTGTTAATGATACAAGTTTAAGATAAGTATTATTAGTGATTTGCAGTTTCATATATATAACTGCACGTATATATTTAAGTTTTAAATAAATTTCAATAGATTAAAATGTCGATGCTTTTAAAAAACGAAAGGACCATTTTCATAAAAAGAAAGTAGCTTCGTTTTCAGTAATTCAAATCTTGCTTTCCTCAAGTAAAATATTCCTTGATGTTAGTTAATTTGATTTTTTTTTCTATTTATCATTAATTCTAAATAAGAGATTACTTTTAAAAAACGTGACTTAGTCATGAAAGATTCTTAATTTTATTTCTTAACGTTAAAAACTTCGTGAATGTGAATGCGAAAATTCTTTAGCGAGATTAGTTGATAGCTAATGGGACATAAAAGCTCAGATCTAGTTAGAGTTGGCTAGTTTTTCGAATACTAATAGAAAATATGAACTGTAGCATGTGGAGAGCAGTTACCGGTTAATAACACCAACCAAGTAATGAACTTATCGAAATAGCTTCGTATTCATCCATATACAGTCGGGTAGTTTTGACTGGTACATGTTTAAATTAAATTTCTTCTGAGTTTGAGGGAGAAAATTAATGCACAAATTTTACCTTTGATTAAATTTGTATAGATTTAAAAAGTAGCAATTTTTATTTATTTGACTTTTGTGGCACTAAATGTGTATGCACTGTTTTTTTCAAATTAAAGCATTCATTCAAAAAGTATTTCAACTTTGAAATACATTTAAATTTTTTTTCAATAATAAAAAGCTGACTTTCAAGTAACTACAACACTGTCAAAATCTTGTTATCATGAGATCTTTAAGAATTACTAGTTAAAACTGGTTGTAGGTACAGTTTAAAATTTTTTTTAAAAATAAGAGTGGGAAAAGCAGTCCATTTTGTATAAACGTTTAGGATTTACGCATTTTTCACATTAAAATTTATATGCATACGTGTGGTTATTCTTTTTCTAGTTAAAGTCACTGCATTTACTAGTATTTAATTAAATTAGTTGAGGATTATTAAATTTAAAAAAAGCAAGTTGTCACTAAAAATATGACTATTCATGTTTTTTAAAGATATAATATTCAGAAACTCATTTTTAAAATTGAAAAGCCTGAAGGAACTAATACTGTCTTCCAAATTACTTCTGATTTTATTAAAGTTCAGAATTTTAAATCACATCAGTAGCCATTTTAGTTTTTACACTTATTTCTCAGCTCAGACTATTATTTAGTTGATTACAGACCTCTTGATCAATTAAGAAAACTAAGAAAAATGCAAGCAGATTGGCACAAACGAAAAAATTATTGTTTATTTATGTAGCACATAATTCATCACACAAGTTTTAACATTTCTCATGTTTAGTTTCGTATTGTATTTCAGCAAAAAATTCAAAGGAATATACTCAACGTCAGGGGCGTAGCCAGAAATTTTTCATTGGGGAGGGGGGGGGTTACGACTACTGCCACTCGCATATATGTATACATGTGTGTGAAAGGGAGTGAAAAATATACATTTTGTATGACAAAAAATTCCTCATGGGTGGGGGGGGGTTATGACCCCCTAACCCCCCCCCCCTTGGCTACGCCCCTGCTCAACGTATTTTGCTTTATGAGTTCTATAAAGACAGAAACGCAACGGAGAGCACCCTTAAAGCTTATGCTGAAATGGGAATATGCTTAAACCACCGGTAGTCTAAAAGACGAATCTAGTTCTAGAACTGGTCAAATCAAGAAATTTTGGCTAATTCGGTTATGGGAAAGTACAATAACATGCATATTTATTGAATTTAAACCACGTTTGTTACAGAAAATATCTTGTTTAGGAAAACTGCTAAAAATAAAAGATGGTTTGAATTTAAAAAGAGAAATACAAATTGACCCAGAATCTGAGTGAGCACCAATTTTTTAACGTCATAAGTAATAGATATATTTCCGAAAAGCTATAGCTTTAAAAATATGATTTGTTCCCTAGAACTCATACTCACTTGTGTGTTTTGTGGAAAGGCAATTGAATTATTCACATTAACTAATATAATAAAACTAACTTACGCCCGAATTCTTTTATAAAGACTTTGTGAACTTTGAGTCCGCAGTTTTCTGGGCGCTAAATTCCGTTCTTATAAGAACACGGCACGTGAAGCATCCGGCTTGGCCAGTGCTTGGGAGGGTCAACTCCCTCTCAGCTCGACTGCTGTGGGACCGTGTACGCTAATGGGAGTTAGTGCACGTAAAATCCGTCGTGGCTCCAATGTCCTCCAAGTTGTTAAACGATACCTCTGCGGGTGCCGATTTCAGGGGGTTTATCCCTCCTCTGGAATTGGTTCAAAATTAGGGGACCCCGGGCTAAAGTTGGACTTCCTCCCACTGGGGCCCACTAAAAATGGAAAAGGCCCCCACCCCCGTCCATCGCCTCCCTATCTGGGGGGATGCGGTTGTCAAAGGGCTTAAGCAACAACAACGGACTTTGAATAGATTTCTCTGTTTATTCCGAGTAAATTTCACTGCGTTAAATTTTACCGCTCCCTCTAATATTAAACATAATGTATCAATAAATTATCTTAATCCAGTGGCAAAATGAAAACCCCAATTTCAGTGCGCAGCCACAATATAGACACAGCAGCAAATTGTCGAAATGAGAAATTCTCATTCCAAAACGCCAGTCATTTACGCACATTGTTCGGAACACCACCATATACTCTGGCGTTTTCTTCAAAATCAGAAGGGAATACAGTTCAGCCGGGCATTTAAACACATTTTCATATGAAAAGTCACGGCAAAGCTTCATTCATGGAGTTGCCGAGAGGGGGAGAGAGAGAGCAAAGCAAAACCAATACCTCAGAGGAGATTTCTTATATCAAAAAGGCGAGCAGAAACAGGTGTTGTCAAAAGTTCCCTATCTGGCGACATTGCACAAAGATTTTAATAAGATGTTACAACTCGCTCGAATTAATACGAATTACTCACCGTGGTTGAACTTTCGCATTGGCATCTGTATGAAAGTGTCCTCCGAAATCCGCTGGGATTCGGAAGAAATCGGCGCGAATCATAACGGAGCGGTTATGCGTCACGCGAATGTATACAGTGTTTTGTTTATTGCATTTTCTCCCCCGGAATATTTTGCCGAAAGTGAAAGAATGTCGAAATTCAAAAGGGCGGCATTTGCGTGAAAATGGCACCAATCATGGGGAGTCCCTAATTCGCGAACTCTGAAATTGCGTTAATTCATTCCGGTGTAATTCGCGTGTGTCCAGGAATTTTTGGGACAAGTGATAAGTTAATGATGACAGCGTAATTAACGCTGGTGTTATCCGAATAGAAATATTTCAATTTGCTTAAAAGGGGGGGTGCAAGTTAAATTAGTGGTGCGGCGGTTCCGTAAAGTAAATTAAAAGTTTGGAACTTTTCGTGGTTTATAAATCCGCTTCTGTTAAAATTTGAGCTCAGATGCTATTGTAGTTCAGCAAGCTTTAATAATTTAAAACGAAAACTATAAATGAAATTTAAAAACTTACACTTATGCGTATTTCTAAAATAATGTTCTTATTCTCTTATAGAAAGAGACATCACAGTGTTACATTTTCATTTAGAAAAATTTTGCAATGCTCTGCACCTTAAAAAGAAAAGCAAAATCGAGTATAAATTTGTGAATTTTCTTTTAAACAGTTGATCAGTCTTTTCATCAAATACAGTTTTTAAATGTATTTTTTACATTTAAATATGATGAAATAAAAGAATTACATACTTCGATCTATTAACTACAAAAAATC